>OU452312.1:32568557-33952090 GCA_911728475.2 Pterostichus madidus
AGAAATATTTGATAGCGAAAACTATATTATGCCAAATTAACCGAGTTTTAAAATATATATTTAAAGCTGTGTCAATTAAAATCCTGTATACGAGTATCATTGGGGTGAGATTCAAGTTTATTCTGTTTCCTAAGCTGGGATTGGTTGAAAATTCGTTGTCGGTTTTTTCCTTAAGGTTCAATTCCTTACAACCATTGTCTGTATAAAAGTATCAAGTTAAGTCAAGTTTTTACCCCTTTATTTTTTGTAAATCATTGTACGAATATCATGTCACTTTTTGAATTCAACTGTCAGAACTTAGACAATAACATTATTTATTTATTTATTACTGGAAACTGAATCATTCAGACATAATCTTCTTAGCAAATTAAAATAAGATGCATTTCAAACGAATTTTATTTATGAATACTACGAGTAGTAATATTATGGATTATTAGTTTAAAAAGCTGAAGTATTATGAAATAGTTACTTGTATATCAAGGAATGAAAGTGAGACATTTCTTCTCGAAGGCGCCGTCTCATTTCCTGAGACGAAGGCGAGGCATATAAAGCATCTAAGAGAAGAGTGGCACTTTCTTTGCAAGGTAACATACAGTTCTTGCAATACTCTTTCGGAAAGTAAAATTTTAAGAAATAATTTAGAAATTAAGATAAAATTTATTATACTCTTGACAGATGTCACTTGTATGTCAGTAATTTTTGACAGGGCCGTGAAAAAAATATGTAAATGAAATTTAAATATGTACATAAGTGAAATGTGTAACATGTCGATAATTTCCTGTTATGTTGTCATTCCATTGTATAAGATATGTTTCTGAAATAATAAATATTATTATTATTATTATTTGTGTAATTTTATATTCCCCACCACTGTTCCATTTGCAGAGATCCTCCATCCTTCGTCCTGGACATGTCGTCACACACCCCGTTGTAAAGTTGCGCAAGGCGACGTGTGCGACGCAATCACGTATACAAGATGCAGATCCACATCCATGTCCATGCACTCTCGTAGACACAAACCAGCATCAGCTGCAACTAACAAGACGACAGCATTCAGATCACGGTAGCTTGTGGCTTGTGTACAGGTGTCCACTAATTAGGTAGCCCCGCCCTACGTCAAATCGCCTCCGATCTTTCGATAAACTATCACTCGCTTTGATTGATTTGCTGTACATGTCGATGCGTGGATCTTGGCGATACAAGTCGTCTGTGACAATTTAGATTGGGTTTTTTCTTCAAGTGTTTTTTGGTCGAAGTGTGCGTGGGATTGCGTTGAAATGTTTCGTTAGGCATTTGTTTTTAATTTTTGATTTCTGTTGATTGGATGTTTTGATTTGTGCAGGTTTTAATAAGCTGTTGGAGAACGTTCCCGCGTTTTTATATTACGATTGAGAAATGATCGAGTAATGTGATTGTTAACTGATTCGAGAAGTCTGATTAGTTGAGAATACAATTTGGAGCTTTAGTAGAGACGTGCAATCAATGTCAACTTGGAATATTTGTAGATCATTCATCAAAGACAAAAAATATCTGGAATGAAATGTTTATTTGCATTTTAGCAATTTATTTTTATTGGTTCATAAAGACCATTAATTTATAGTTAACTAACTTCATTTTTATTCTGAAACAAGGTTGCTCATAAATTTTGAGTTATCACTAGCGCTTCAAACGTCATATTAAGTTGTATTTTTTCCGCCTTAACACTTGATGCCATAATTATCAGTTATTTACTGAATTTTCATAATTTTTACCACATTAAAATTATTCCTGCGGCTCTTCCTCCACTAGCATCTTTGGGGCCGTGATTTAACACCTGGTAACTGCACTTCACGCGTATAAATATATCACGTACCGAAATCTGTTACAGGTGTCTGCCACACCCTATAAGGTAAAAGGCGTGAAGATATATTTATTTATTTATTGTTTATTTTAAGAATTAGAAGCGGCGTTAAAATTGGAACTAAAAATTGTACTGATGGTTAATTCTTTAATGAATCTGTCGAAAAGTGCTTCTGTTAGGCCTCTTATACTGTACTGAATAAGGTACTGTTATGCTAGTTTTCTACTTATATCAAAGAAATACGATTATGTGAATGGATGGATGTGATTGAAGGTTTGTTGCGTGATGAATGATGAATGATTCTGAGTGTGATGAATAAATGAGCTTGTATGGATGGAACTATGAATGTGGTTGAAGGGTGGATGGTGAGTTAGGATGAGATTGTTTGATGAGGACTAATTATTTGATGAAAGTATTGAGTGAATGTTTTATGAATGATTCTAGAATTATTTGATGAATATGATGTCTAATGAGTGAATGTTTTGTGAACGTGTCTAGGATTCGTGGTACTCCATTTGATGGGATACAGCAGCAGTGGACAATCATTTTCTTTAATTGGCCCATTTGTATAAATAGAAAATTATTAGGGGCCGTCTACCATCTTCCTCCTCCTGCCTCTTTTACATTCTCCTTCTATTGTCCCTTTTATTACGTCCTTCATTAGATTATCATTAGGGGTACCTAGCTCAGTGGTATCAAGTCGGCCTGTGGATCCTGAGAATCTTGATTCGATTCCCAAAGGCGACAAACAATTTTCACCATTTTAAAACTACCCCTGTGAATCCCCCATCACCAACATCTATGGGGGGGGGCGTGAGTTGACGGCTGATAACCGCTCTTCACGCGCAAAATATAGCACTTACCGAGATCTGCTTCGACAGAGTGCCACATCCAGTAATGGATAGAAGGCGTGATGATATATTTATTTTATTTATTTATTAGAGTATCCCTTCTCACAGCATGGCCCAACCACATTCTCTTCCTTTTCAAAATAGTCTCATACAGTGTCCTTTTCTCCTACTCTTTCTAACATTTTTTCGTTGCTAATTTTGTTGGGAACACCTTATTAATATGTAGGTAGCAAAATCAATTTAAGGCTGCGATTTGTCCACTTCTGGGATATAGCATGAAATTATGTATGCATGTATGTACGATTGCATCTGAGTAATTTGGATTCCACCATAAGCTAGTCCCATGTAATTGAGATTAAGTTCATTTTAAATAAATAAAAGTAGTAATAAATAAAGACAACAAATTAGATAATCCTCATTTAGTTTCGTATCGTTTGAGTGCATCACGGTTGTTATTCAAGAATGAATAGTTAATTTTTGTATAAAATAATAAGTGATCTAATTAATACAGAATTTAATCATTCATATTTATAAAGCCTCGAAATCTAGATTAATGATTAATTCATTAAATTTTCTTCAGTACCAATTTACATATGATTAACTTAATGTAAAGTATTATGTAATACCTGGGTATGGTTTTTAATTGCCTTAGAAAGAATGTAATAAGAAACTAACAGATTTTATGTGCGTAATATTTAGGAAATGTGGACAAAGACAACGGTAAAAAACTATTCGCGAACTTTTAGCATATCAGAAGATCAGTCGGCTCAAGATCACATATGAAAGTTTCTAAATCTTATTATAAAGTTGAAAAACATTCCATAGGTCTCGCACATATCGCGGCATCAAAAACAAAAGCATTCATAACAAAACAGCAGCGATATTTCAGTATGGGCTTAGTTAGTGGTTTTCAAACTTTTCGGAGCCATGACCCCCTTGGAGGCAAAAATCAGAAATATATTATTTCGCGACGCCCTTACTTTTAAAGTGATCAAAATTGCAGTTTGTAAAAGACTAATTTAATAATGTACATTATAAACATAAAACCACGATTTCAGAAATTATTCAAGGAAAAATTTCTCATTAACGTGGTTCTATTATGACTGTCTCATAAATGTTTAGGTAACCGAAAAAGTGTATAAAAACAAGTATTTAATTTTATGTACGATATAGATTATAGACAAAACAACAAACTTTCATGCCCATGTAGACTCATGAAAAATAACATATTTAAATGGCATTAAAATCTGTCGTAAATGATGGTACCTCCTTAAGGATTAATTTAAAATAATATAACACTAGTTATGAAATTGAGGAATCCACTATTCGATTTCACATATATTTCTGCTTAGTTATACATATATTGATCATCAATACATTTTTTTTGGATCGTCGGAGTCATGATCGCAAGAACGTCGTTGAATAAAAATGCGAATTTTGTTGTTGAACCAGTTGAAAAATCGAAAATTTTAAAATAAAGTTCTATATCATTCAGACTACGAGAAATCGAATGCCGTTGAGCGCATCTTCATATCGTTTTTAGTATATGAGATACAGCGATTTTTGACTTTTTAAAAATCTCAACTTTGAACGCCGATATTTCGAAAACTAAAAGAGATATTGAAATGCGGTTTGAACGAGTGTATATCTCGTGCTCCAATTAACTTATACTGAAATTTAGAAAATTTTGAAATTTTACAATTTCTTTCAAAATTTTCGTTTTTCAATATTTTTAAAAAATTGACAAAATAATGAAAATTTGTGAACACCAGTGAATTCCTCTCGTAAAAGTACATAGGTGTGTAAAATTTCAGAATTTTTGCTCCACAGATACAATTTTTAGAGCAAAAAAACTAAAAATGGCCAAAATTCATAAAATTCTTAAGGGGTACCCCTTTAAAAATAATTAAAAAACAGTGATTTTTCGTTTTTTTGTAATAAAAACTTTATCTGTGCGAATTTTTGGCTGAAAATTTGCATACCTATGTATTTTTACCAGAGAAATTCAATGGTGTTCACAGATTTTCATTGTATGTCCAATTTTTTAAAATATTGAGAAATGAAAATTTTGAAAAAAAATGTAAAATTTTCAAAATTTTCATAATTTCAGTATAAATTAATTGGGGCACGAGAAATACACTCGTTCAAACCGCATTTCAATATCTCTTTTAGTTTTCGAGATATTGGCCTTCAAAGTTGAGCTTTCCAAAAAGTCAAAAATCGCTGTAACTTGAAAACTAAAAAAGATATCAAGATGCGCTCAACGGCATTCAATTTCTCGTTATCTGAATTATATGTTTTAGAATTTTTCTAATTTTGAACTGGTTCAAGAAAAAAATTCGTATTTTCATTAACCGAAATTTTTGCGATCACGACTCCGACGTTTAAAAAAATATATATTGAGGATCAAAATATGCATAATTATGCAGAAATATATGAGGAATTCAATGGTGAAATCCCCTAATTTAATATCTAGTTTCATATTTTTTTAAATGAACCGTAAACAGAAACAAACCTGAATATAAAATATCTGCATCTAACTAAATATACTCATATTATATTTTTCATTTAATTAATTCTTAAAATTTAAATAAAAGCTTGCAACGTGATGAATCTTTGAAAACATGTATTTTAAAATTTTGTAAATAGCATCCGGCGACCTCTCTCCAATATCTTCGTTATCCCCCGAAGGTTCGCGACCGACACTTTGAGAACCACTGTGCTAAGTTGTTGCAACCATCTGTCGATAAGTTTAGCCTAATAGGCCGAAGCACAAAGCTAAAATCTCAAAAATGTTGCGCACACATACTTGCTTCGTGTTTTCCTCTTCTATCTAATTACATATTCGTCTGACGTCCATTCATACATAAAGTCGATCGTCGATTATTCAACAACGACCAATTAAACGACTGTGAGAAATCCTGCTCGAACAAAACGACATCAGTAAAAAAGGAGCATCGAGAAACCGACGTCGTGACATTGTTTCATGGTGTTTTATGCGTGATGCGTATTTGTCACCTGCGGCACCTCGGCGGCTTGGCGTGCGTGCCCGACCAGTGTTTCCGAAACTTTTTCGGCTGGTGGTAGATAATTTTTTATTGGTTTCTTGTGTTGCGAGCACGGTGGCCTGTGCCAGGAGAGCGAAAAAGGTTAGGGGTGAAGGGGATACGGCGATAGGCAACAAGTTGTCCCGACGGCGAACACGATATTGAAGTTGTAAACCCGGAGGTGTATTTCCATTTTCTACTTGCTTACAGATTTGCATAATTTTACAACAAAAAGTATCTGAATATTGGCATTTAACAAAGTTTATTATAACTGTTTAAAAGTAATTGAAAAAAAAAAAACATTAGATTGTAATATTTTTGAAATGTTGAAATTTCCCAAATAAAACAGTAAAACTTCGTTTGTCCCATGGGCGCCGCTGCGCGGCTGTGTCCGAATTTCGAAGTCGTGCTAGAATTGCCTTCTGTAACGAGTGTTTTATATATTTTTTTCTGTTTCGGTTTTCCTTTGCAACATTTTTTAATAAAAGTAGTTAACATTTGCCATTAAGGGAATTTTTTTATTAGAATAGCTAAGTTGGTGACAGAGATTTGCAGTTGATTTTGTCCGTTGCCTAAATATTTGTATAAATTTTACTTCTTTATTTTGTCAGGTGCCTAGATATTTTGTATATTTAATGCAGTTATACCAATCTATGATAACAATATGTCACCAAATATCGTTTATGAATGAAGCTCATTCTAGCATCAATATGCCTGCGAGAATATGTTATTCTAATGCCGAAACAGAGAAACGTTTTTTCTCTCGATTGTCATGATAACAAAATAAAGATGTGTTACTGTTAAACCACTCTGCGGTTCGGTGAGTCCGGCCTCTGTACTGTAATTGGGATACAATTCCTGTTGTACAGAGTAACATAAATAATATAATATAAACTAAAAAATTACACTAGGCGCACTGATATTAATCAAAGCCTCCTAATTTAACGATCGTAGAAAACATAATTTTATAAGACATTTACCGCCTACTCATGTGGAAAATACTATCTTCTGCACACTTGCGAAAAGTGCGTTTTCTGATTGAGTAGACAATCATATCCATGGTGAACGGTTTCAAGCGAATTTGAAAATAAAAAAAAGACTATCAAAAATTATTTATAAATCCTTTCAACACGTTTATAAATGGTTGTATAAGGAAATAGTTTGTGCACCACGAGCAGAAAGTGTATGCTCTTTATGCGCGAGCGGCAATAGACTACTTTCTGCTCTAGGTATATACAAATATCCATTTCCATATTCATCGCTCATTACACAGTTTTCATTGAACACAAACCATTACTATTTTAAGTATTAAAACTGTTAAAAATGTGAATTCCTTTTGCAAATATCCTCTCTGAAATTTCGCACACCTTTTCTCTCCATCTCCTTGTCCTTTTCTTCATTGCATCCGACGAGACAAACGATTAGGCCACCGCTAATGAAACGTCAAGCTCCGGACTCGCCATCCTTCTCTCTCTTCCTTGAACGCGTTCCCGATGTCGTTATCTTTGTCTCTTGGCTTGTCTTGTGTTGTCCGCTGGTTAACAACGCACGCGACATCCTCACGGCGCACTTGGTGAACTTGCTTGTGTGCTGTAGTTGTCGCTGTCTTGCTGAAGAAGAGCAGGATAGTGTTGTCTTCCTCTAGGGTCTGGTGGTTATTTTGTTTCTTGGTTATTTAGTTGGGTTGATGTTGCTGGATGGAGTGAGGTACTGGATGATCAGGGACGGACTACCAGATTTCAGTCGATGGATTTAATTTAGAAGATTGAGATTAAAAATATTAGCTATGGTTCAAATGGGGTAGGTGGTTCAATGGTATTGAATCGGACTGTGAATTAGAGAACCCGGGTTCGATTCTCATAGTCGATACACAATTTTCACCACATTAAAAACTACACTTGTGGCTCTGTCTCTCCACTAACATTCGCAGAGGACGTGATTTAGTCGCTGGTAATCGCACTTCACGTGCAAAATATGTCACTTACCGAGATCTGCTATGGCAGAGTTCCACACTCAGTAATGGGTAGAAGGCATGATGATATATTTATTTTTTATTTAAAGGAAATCGTAGTAGCTCAGTGGACAAAAAAATTTAAATAAAATTTATGTCTCATAGTTCATATCTATGTAGAAAACTGTGAGGAATTCATTGATAAAGTAGCCAGGACCGTATCTAGTCTAGTTTTTGAGATATATGGAGGTAGAAGAAAATAATTAAAACGGGGGAGAAATTCAGTTATTCCGGAGACTATATCTCAAAAACTAAACAAGATATGAAGATGCGCTCAACGGTATTGGATTTCTCGTGGTTTAATTGACTTATAAAGAAAATTACAGCGATTTTAAAATTTCAAGAAATTTTCACCAAAATTTTCCCATAAAACAGTTTTTGAACAATATCTTAAAAACTAGGAGACATACGCACTTGGGAACTTCAGCATTGGATTCAGCGGGCCGAAATACATATGTATGTAAATTTTCGTTACAATATGCGTACTAGAAAGAATTTTAGAACTAACAATCTGAAATTGGCCTAAAATCGAAAAAAATCCAAGGGGTACCCTTAAGAAATTTTCAAAAAATAAAAATCGCTGAAAATTTGCTCATAAGTCAATTCGAACACGAGGATTTCAATGTCGTTGAGCTCATCTTCATATCTTGCTGAGTTTTTGAGATATAGCATCTGGAAGTAGTTTTTTTCCAAAACATTATTAAATTTTGTACTTTTCGAGGATATTTCTCGAAATATGAAAATTCGGTCAACGGCATTGAATTTCTCGTATTTAAATTGACAAACAAAATAATTTTGTAATTTAAAAAATGGGGTAGTGGCTCAGTAGTATTGAATCTGCCTATGGATTTGAGACCCCTGTTTTGATTCCCACAGTCGACAAACAATTTACACCACATTAAAACTACCCCTGTGGCTCTCCCTCCACTAATATCTTTGGGGACTGTGATTTGACTGTACTGCACACGCAAAATATATCACTTACCGAGATCTGCTACGGCAGAATGCCATACTCAGTAATGGGTAGAAGACATGATCAAATATTTTGAACAAATTTTTCTTATAAAACAGTTTTTGAACAATATTTCAAATACTAGAAGACATACGCACTTAGGAACTTCACCATTGGATTCAGGCAATACATTGTATTGAACGACCTTTGATGAAAAGAATTATGAGAAAACTTGACAATGAATTTAAAAGAAATGCCTACTAGGACAAATTTAATTGATCAATTATCTATTGATAATTGTGATCAACCTGTCGATATGTACAGGCACTAAAAACAAATATAAATCAATGATTATTTGCATCTGTGACTCACCCTCCATTAACCTACTTAGGTGTCATTCCTGCTGCATATATTGTGTGTACTAATCTACATGATTTATCTATATAGACCTTTATCATGTCAACATGTCAAAATCGATGTCATCTCAGATAACATAGTAGCATACAGTAGATGTTTTTACTCAAGATAACAAAAATAAAACATTGTATGAGATAGAATCTACATGACAATATGTAGAAAATCTCTGTGTTAAAGACCATTTTCTAATTTTTATTCAGTACAAGTAAATGTTGATAAAAGTGTAGGTATATGTCAGTTAAGATGGTTTGGGATTGTAGAATGTATGTCGAATGAAAGATTGGTGAAATTGAGGATGAGAGATTGCGTGGACGAACTAGGAAGAAATGGAGGGATACGATTGAAGGTTTGTTGAGTGAACGGAAGATGAGATGAGCTTGTGTGAAAGAAATTCATATTGATAAAGTGATTGTGATGGTATGTTTGATCGCAGATTACTTGTAGGATGAATGTTTATTAAATTGAATTTATTTGTTACTAATGGTGTAATTCTGTGACAAATCCAACAGATTCTCAAAAAAGGTTTAGCTAATCCTGAATTTTGGATTAGCTAATTTTATGTTAGCCCGACTAAAAAAAAGATAATTGAATTCACTAAATGGGAAAAAGATTATATTAAAGTTTATTTAAACTTTTTTTAGAATCGAATCAGGGTTCTCAAATCTACAGGCCAACCTGATACCACTGAGCTACCATTATTTAAAATATTAGCACCTCTAATTTGAGACGCAACTGCATATAAGAATTCCTGTTTCAAGTATATTATTTCTGAATCTTCTTCCGAACAAAGTGTAAATAAATAAATAATAAAAAAAGAACAGTTTTTCTTTGTAATGAAGCTCACGTCATACGAAATCAAAGAAAAGCTAGAATAATTCTTTTAAAATTGTGTTAAGTTTTGATAAGTTTTATTGGTAAATGTACTTATGACGTCAAAGAACTGTCAATAGGTGAAATTCGCAATAAATAAGAACTTAATTGCTATTACGTTTCATTAAACAAGCATTTTACGAGTCTGATAAAAATGTAAAATGTTGATTGTGAAGAAATTACTAAATGTTAAACTAGTGTTGCAATTGAAATGATACAAATAAATGATTTATTTCATAATGATTTTCTGTTGATCTACCTGAATCGCTCACGATTGCTCACTGGAATCGTGGTTCTAATCGTTCACAATTCATTTGTTATATTTTTCACAAAACGTATTAAACACTGACTTGCTCTAGTTAAAGTTCAGAAGTTTCAAAATAGCAAATAGAGAATTTAGAAACTAGGAATTAAGTTCAATTATCTGCCGACACCACTATTCGGAAGTTAACGAGAAAATTGTAAAATAAGAAGACAAAAATTTGGCAATCTGGCAGCGTTTTACAAAAATACGGGTTTTATAAAATTATTGTACAGCACATGAAGCAACCGCTTCAAGTCCCAAAATTTTAGGGGATCCAAAATAACAAACACATCGTATAAGAACATAATGCGAATTTTTTGTTGAACCATTTCAAAAATACTAAATTAAAAACAGTATATTATGATACTACAAACTGATCAGAAATAACTGTTTTTAGTAGGCAATAAAAATCAAATCAAATAAATATATCATCACGCCTTCTACCCATTACTGGGTGTGGCACTCTGCCAAAGCAGATCTCGGTAAGTGATATATATTGCGCGTGAAGTGCGGTTACCAGTCGTCAAATCACGGCCCTCAAAGATGTTAGTGGTGGAGGAGCCACAGGGTAGCTTTAGAAATTATGAAAATTGTTTGGCGCCTGTGGGAATCGAACCAGGGTTCTCAGGATCCACATGCGGACTTCATACCACACCCCATCAAATATATGTGCTTTTAACTTTTAGTCAGGGTCACGTGCCGCCACTGGTGGCTATATTATCAACTATTTTTGTGAATTCGAAACTAAGTTAAAATTGGAACTAAAAATGGTGTTAGTGTCTAATCTATTTTAGATTTGATCTGAATCAACAATATAATAATCAATTTTAATAATAGCAAACCAATCATCAGTCAACATAACTCTTACAATCTCAACAAACTTTCATTTCCTGCAACCAGAACCATCTAATTCTTCTTCTAGTTACCGAGTCACCATCACCACAAACTTGAAACTTGTCCAACACCAGAAAACCACTCTGACATAAAACCGCGCGCAACAATCAATAAATATCCCGTGGACATGCCTCCACAACAACATCCAGCAACATCTTGTGTTTACACACACAGAGATGCAAGCGCTTGTAGTATACAGTGACATGTTGTACAAACAACCAACAAGTGTTACATTTCAGGGTCGCGAGGTTGCATCTCGTGTCCTGTAGGACGAGAGAGGGGTTGTTTAGTAACCCGCGGTCGTCACATTTTGCAGGGAAGAGCTGTGATAGGAAAATCGGACACATCGAATTGATGGAGTTTACGAGAAAGGATTGGAGGAGTGATAAATTCTACAGGGACGGAGTAAATTAAAGTGGATGAAAATTATACCTTTTATTGAACCGTTAGGAGTAGAAAGGTTGAAAAAATATACTCCTCAATGCTTGGATTACTTGGCTTTTTTTTGTATTAACAATTTTACAAAATAATTACAACTGACGACGTTTCGGGACTGAGGGTTGGTCTCATGCCTTTTATTATTTATTTATTTGTTGCTCTGCACAACAGGAATTTAATCTCAATTACAGTACTAGAATCCGTACCACTTTTAGACATAGGTGTAGTACCGATTTTAGATATTTTGAGACCTAAAGCGATAGTGTTTTTGGAGGCACAGAAAATTACAGTATTATGATTTTATTTGTTAAATTCCTATGTTCATCTTTCTTCTTCTTCTTTACTGGCGCTACAGCCCGAGTCGGGCCTGGGCCTACCGGGCACACCGAGCCGCAGTTTTTACGCTGCCGTACTGTCGGTTTTCTGAGTCAATGTTACTTACTTTTAAGGCATATGTATAAGTGACTAGCTTATAGCGCCCGAGTGTGATTAATACAAGTAACTGTATTTTTTATTTTAACGACAAATCATACTTTGTCGACAGGCGGATTCGAACTGACGAACCAAGGTTCGGATGACGTCACAGCATGTTAAGAGATGTGCATTAACACGCTCGGCCATCGCGCCTGTGAAATTATACATGGTAACCATAATTTTCTTTTTCATTTAGTGTCATCGATTGTTGCTGGATAAAAGTTCATCTTTACCAAGCATAAAAATAACAAAAAGATGATATTTTGTTACTCTCTACTTGTCATAAAAATTTGTAAAACTAATTTTTAAATAGTGGACCTATTATAATAATAAAAATAATATGATATTTGAAGCACTAACGATAACTCTAAATTTATGAAGAACCATATTTTATTTTGTATACAGGCTATTCCTAAACTTATATATTATTTTTTTGGAAAATTAAGTGCAGCTTACTCGAGTAAACATTTTTGCTACCACTGCTATGCTAGTTATTTCTAATAATAATACTAATAATCATAATATATTAATTGCAAATATTTTAAATAGTTACGTTATTCAATATACAACAGCAAACAGTGTAAAATATAGATTGGCATATCAATATTTGTGAAAATTGCAAATCGGGTTCGTTCGTTCATCGTCGGAAAAAATCCCAGAGCTCTAAGATCTGTACATTATATTTAAGCAGGTAAGATTACCGATTTGCAATGATAAATAAATCATCTCAATGCTACCAAACATGTTAAAGCATTTCTTACCAATTTGGTTTGTTCGTGTTGAGTTAGTCGAGTGCGGACTATTGCTGTGATCGAAGTGTGTTCCGTGTTTTGTGAGTGTTTCAGTGAATATTTAATAATATTTTAATGCGTAAATTAGCTTAAATTGTGCGTTATTGTGCGTACTATTGTGTGATATATAATAGAAACGTTAATATATGAGTGGTAGTGTTGTGGAATAAACTGAATGGACCTCATACGGAGCCCTAAGCTGTGCTGATTTGATAGTGGACAACGTGGGTCGTGGCCGGTAGCTGATTCCTGCTCAAAGTAAGCTAAAATATTATTAATAACATTGTAAAAAAAAACTCTGAACCCATAGTTACAGAAAATATTGAATTCATGCTCTATAAACTCAAGTCGTTATATTCGATTTTAGTAGAACTTAATTTTAAATATATAAACAGACAAAAATGACCAGTGTTTTATAGTTACTAAGTTTCCAATTGTATGTCATAATAGTGAGGGTAATTTTTGGGCTGCTATTGACATTTAAATAAAATAAATAAATAAGTTGTGGAATACCAAAATGGAGATCCGTTTTATTAAGCCGTTTAATTTTCATGAACCAGAAGGGTTGAAAAAACTTAAACTCCACAAAGTTTGGATTATTTGGCTTTTTTCAATCAAATTATTACAAAATAATAATAACAAAAGACGACGTTTCGGGACTATGGGTTGGTCCCATTATCAAGTCTACAAACATTTTTGGTTTAACAAGTTACAAATTAAAAAAAATTTTTTTTAAAAATAAATAACACCAGCTATAACTAAGTTTTCATTAAAATATTTTTAAAATAATTCCGTGTGGAATTTATAGTCAAAGTTTATAAGATTTAAATAAACTAGCATAATCACAAATTATAATTGGTGGTAACGACACCATAGTCAGAACAATAGTTTATTTAAATCTTATAAACTTTGACTATAAATTCCACACGGAATTATTTAAAAAATCTTTTAATGTAAACTTAGTTATAGATGGTAAGTTATTTATTTAAAAAAAAAAAAATTTTTTGTAACTTGTTAAACCAAAAATGTTTGTAGACTTGATAATGGGACCAACCCATAGTCCCGAAACGTCGTCGACTGTTATTATTATTTTGTAATAATTTGATTGAAAAAAGCTAAGTAATCCAAACTTTGTGGAGTTTAAGTTTTTTCAACCCTTCTGCTCCTAACTGGTTCATCAAAATAAATAAATATATCATCACGCATTCTACCCGTTGGGTGTGTCACTCTACCGTAACAGATCACGGTAATTGATATATTTTGTGCGTGAAGTGTGAATACCAGTCATTAAATCACGGCCACCAAAAATATTAGTGGTGGGGGAGGCACAGAGATAGTATTAATATTGTGAAAATTGTTTGTCGGCTGTAGGATTCGAACTCGGGTTCTTAAATCCCCAGGCCGACTTGATACCACTGAGCCACCTACCCTATTTAGTGGATTAAGTTTGAAAATGTAATTGCATATTTAGGGACCGTGATTTAACGACTAGTAATGTACATAAATATATCACTTACCGAGATCTTCTACGGCAGAGTGTTACTCTCAGTAATGGGTAAAAGTCGTGATAGTATATATATATTTTTTAAATAAATAAATAAATATATCATCACGCCTTCTACCCATTACTGGGTGTGGCACTCTGCCGAAGCAGATCTCGGTAAGTGATATATTTTTGCGCGTTAAGTGCGGTTACCAGCCGTCAAATCACGGCCCCCAAAGATGTTAGTGGTGGAGGAGCCACAGGGGTAGTTTTTGAAATTATGAAAATTGTTTGTCGCCTGTGAGAATCGAACCAGGGTTACCAGGATCCACAGGCCGACTTCATACCACTATTATTACTATGTTACTGGAATGAAGTTCCTGTTGTATCGAGTGGTAAATAAAATAAAAATAAATTGTTGTTCACTACCGAATATTTAAATATTTTTAAATAATAGAATAGTTCATATTATTATTGTTATAGTTTAGAAAAAGAACTTGTAAAAAATAATCACTTAACAGGTTTTTTGATAAAGTATTTAAATCGATGACTTACATAGTATGACTAAGACAAAAATGTAAAATGTCCTCTGTATACTACTTAGTATCAGAATGACTACACATTTTGTTATCCACTATTTAGTCACCATTTTTCATTCACGAATCACGATCATTGTTACAGATTTTTACATTTCCTCCACAGAAACTCATTAAAAAATACTTTGTTATCCAATAAGTAAAGCATTCCCAAAAGATTGTGACATATTTGTCATAAACACTATCGTAAGAACTTAAGAGTGACGTCGTTAAAAATGTACATATCTATCGACAAATAACTTTCATTTCAAGCATTTTTTTTACTAAACATTTTTATTACGTACTTTTTACATACATAACCTCAAGCATCCCATCAAATGGAGCAACACAAACCTCGAAATATTTACAAATCATTCACTCATCAGAGTGGCACACCATCCTCGCTTCAACCACATTCACGTTCCCTTCATACAATCTCGATTATTCCTCACACTCTGAATCTTTCATCACGCAACAAACCTGTAATCACATCCAACCATTCGCTTCTTTACATCTGCTTTATTAATCTTTCATTCGACGTACGCTCCACATTCTCAAATCAATTCAACTTACGCCCACTATTCTAGTGCCTCGTGCACACGGGAAAAGTTTTCTGAGAAACTTTTTAGATAGAAGAAGTTAAAAATATTCTTGAAAATCTGTCAGTTACTCTTTGATACGAAATGAGTAAATTACTGTGCCATTAGTATGAAGTTAGTTTCTTTCCACAAAATATTTCTTGAGATAGAAGCGCCGCTATAATTTTCAATTTTTAATTCTTGATTTCACTTTCAAAAACAAGCGTAGAGCGACCCTCCCTTCCTTTCTTATCTTTTAATTCGTTTTCAGTTCTTACGTAGAGTGTTGAACTGCAATTGTGTGAAATTCACTTTCAAAAACAAGCGCAGGGCGACGCTCCCTCCCTTTCTTATCTTTTTGTTTGATTTTCAGTGACTGCATTGTGTGGACTTTTCTTTCATATACAAGTGCAGTCTATCGCTTTCATCTTTTCTAATCTTGTAGATTTGCTGTTAGTTTCGTTATTAGATTCGTTGTTAGGAGTAAGCGTGAGTAATTTGAGATGTTTTATGCATATGTTATGTACGTTGAAGAAAGAAAATGAATGATAAGTGAATAGAAATGATGTGATTGAAGGATTGTTATGTGATAAATTATTTCGATTTATGAGTTTATGTGGAGTAATATATGAATGTGGTTGAAGTGAGGGTGGTTTGTTTGGATGAAAATGCTTGACGAGGGCTGATTGATTGATGAGTGTGATGAGTGAATGTTTTATGAATGATTTTAGGGTTCGTGCTACCCCATTTGTTGGGATATAGCGTGAAGATATGTATGTACGTATGTATGTATGATTTCTTCTTCTTTCTAAAAAGTTTCTTATGTCCGATTTATCAATCGATTATTAAGTAAATGTTAACTAACAGTATTGTATTTATATGTAATCTCCTATACTTAACAGGCAGATAATTATAACAGAAATATGATAGTTGAATAAAAAACTGAGCATTAGAAAACTTTCTCCGTAGTATAGCATTTTTAGTGATGTCATTATCAAGTCGGTATGAGAATTACAATAAGTGATATTAAATTAAAAAAATTAAATCAAATTTGCTACTAATCATGTCAAATAAGTAATGGTTTCTGACATAAAAGCGATCCTCGAAATAATTTGAAAACAATAACGTGGAACAACACCATTCTTCATGCCAGATGGAGCTAGTCGAACACTTCATCAAACCGCAGAGCTCTAGTAATCTGTGCGAGCTGATTATTTCTAATACCAACAGATTTCCCGCGCTGGCCATAAATCAAACCATCGAAAAACCAATAACCATCGCGGCCGAACCGTATAATTTTGATTTCAACCGAAATAGGTGTTAACAATCTCACTGTTGCCGGACCAGCGCGACCGGTTCTTTGCGAACGAGATTTGTATCTTCGCGCAGTAATTAAGTTTATAAGGAATAAAGCAACAGTCTTACAATTACTTTGTCTACATGATGGTTTTGTATCGAACTAAAGTCGACAATTTGTACTTGGAATGGAGTTGAGGCACAGACAGAATATATACGGACATCTAACTAAATGTATTCAAATGGCAGCGTTCTGGACGTGTCTATGTCGATTATTATTTCATGAACGATAAATTAGGGTTTATGTATTTACAATTTAATTCTGAATTGTTAATTAATTCCTTGTATATACAACCGATAAATAATGTTACCTTTATTCCTATAAAAATCATTACTTAATATGCTTAATTATTTACCGAGGGGAAATAAAAATGACAAGTATTCCCTAGGGACATAACGTGATTCAAGGCCCTTGGCGGTACTACATAGATTTTTTTTTTATTTTCATAATATTTAATACATATATCATCACGCCTTCTACCCATTACTGGGTGTGGCACTCTGCCGAAACAGATCTCAGTAAATGAAATATTTTTGCGCGTGAAGTGCGGTTTCGAGTCGTCAAATCACGGCCCCCAAAGATGTTAATGAAGGAGGAGCCACAGGAGTAGTATTAATGTGGTGAAAATGTTTGTCGCCAGTGGGAATCGAACCAGGGTTCTCAGGATCCACAGGCCGACATGATAACCACTGTGCCACCTACTCCATATAATATTAAATAGATCTTCATTTATTGCTGTTGTGGGCATGTCAGAGAGAGAGATCTCCAGACTTCTGTGTATATTACATAATAAATCAGAAAAGTGATATTTTACTTGAAGAAGCGGTTGAAATACGAGGTCGCAGGTCGAGTATTTTAATCCGCTGAGTTAACTAAAATCACTTTCCTGACGTATTATTTATGTATACTATTTTTTCTGAAACCGTTTAATTTAATCATTAAATAATCAAAAATAATTCAAAATGTTTAATTTTTTTATGTGAATTATATTGACAGCAGACTACGTAATACTAAAAAAAAAACAGTCAGGTAAAATACAAAACAGTCAGGTAAAATCTTTACCAGACTGTTTTGTACTTTACCAGAATATTATTTTTGTTGTTTCCTTGGGTACGTATTTTACTTGACTGTTTTGGTAAAAATCTACTTTCTATATTAAAATTGGTCAGGAAAATAGTCACTTTCTTGCCGATTTACATGAAAATATTTGTAATATTTGTTAAGAAAATTATAATTCCTTTATTTTTAGTGCCATAATTTATTGTCCATGAACTAAATCGACATTTGAAGAAGGAACATTCATTTACCATTTTTTCCTTTTAAAAATAATTTAAAATAAACTATAGGTTTCCCTTCTGCTCTCCTATTGACATCTCCAACTTCATTCCCCATTTCCTTGCCTGTCTTACCTCATTCCAACAATCTTCTAAGTCAAACCTTTCCAAAGCCACCATATACACAAACTACCATCAATATCAGTGTGAGACGTTAGCATCAAACCTCATACACCTCTCTCGATCAGAGTGTGCTGTGCGTTGGATCCGCCTAGTCGGCACGACCGGCTGAGTCCGCCCATAAACAAATTGATTAATCGATACATCGATACGCCGCCGCCGTCGCCGCCGCCGCGTCGTGTTCGCCTATGAATGCTGATCTTATGATTTGGTGTTGGGAGTCATAGTGTGCGCTGGAAAGGTGTGAAGTGACTGACTGTAAAGATAGGGAGATGGTTGAGATTGGGAAGGAATGGACTGTGAATGACTGAATTGGTGATGTGGTTTGTTTTGTTTGAAGGTTGGTGGAATTGTTTTGAGAGTCGGGAGATGTTTGTAGAGGATTTTTTATTGGGGAGAGTGGTATTAAAGGAAGTTGTAGCTCAGCAAGAGGTCGTGTGTTCAAATCTCAATTACTTCAACTTATATAAAAAATACGACTGTGTATATACGTGCGACCTTAGGGTTAACCCCTTCCGCCCTCCCCTCAACACCTAAAAGAAAGAAAATGTTTTTAGTGGAAAAAAGTCCATCTTGGACGATCTATACGAAGCTAAGACAAATTTGTTGACTCCATTCACTATCAGGACAATAAAGTTTATAAAATCAAAGAAAAGAAATAAATTTTAAAACGACAGAGACCAAATAATTTCTTTTTGACTTGTTAGTTTTGTTGTTGCTATTAATCCAGTAATTTTTATTTTTTTCTCAGTTGATATTATTACTATTTTTATTCTATTGTCTATATTTATTGTATTCCTAACACAAACCTAATGACATACGATAAATACGGCATAGAATTGATAGATAGCATTACCGCAGCTAACTCTCTCTTACAAAACAGCGACGAAAGACTATGTCGAAAGTATGAAGTCTGCAAACTTTGCGTTTATGCGCAGCGACAAAGACAAAGACTAAGACTAAAACAGTAGTTGGAAACGCTTAGCTGCATTCACATATGACAAACTCTCAAGGTTATGTCGAAAAACTAAAACTAAGACTATGTTAAGAGGTGGAAACAAGGCTTTAGACAAAAGATAATATGCATTGGCAGATGTTTTGGAATTAGTTCTAAAATATTTCTTCTAATTTAAGTCTCTACAGTTCTGGAGATAGATAGATAAAAACGATGATAAATTACGAGGAGCAAATTGATAAAAGTGTTATAATTATGTGTATTCAGATCACCAATTTTCCTCGGTTATAATCTAGAAGAAAATCAGAACATTTGAATTGTTCTTCTGAGAACCCAAAACCTAATCAAAGCAACCATCTAACGAATCGTTAAAAAGGCCAACGTGAACAGAAGATCAAGTCGATAATAACCCGGGTTCGAATCCCGGTTCGATACATTATATAAATACGCGATGATCCGTACAGATAGCACCGGGCCGTTCAGCGTCCTATCTCACTCTCTCTCGTTTATTTTCTCGCTTTGGCTCCGCCCACACCGGCTAAAACGCACGCTTAAAACAAAGAACGAAAAATGAAATAAAAAGTTAATAAAATAACTGAGTTGGCCGTGCATGGTTCACAGGTATGGGATCGTGTATACCGGCCTGATAAACTGATAAACGGAATTGTTTTTGTTGGTTAATGTGATGAATGGCGTTTAATTCGTTTGGAATTAGTTGAGCTGTAGACGCGATTCAGATTAACTATATTCGCGCCTGGTATTTATTCTGCCTGGTCCTTAATTAATTGCGATATATTGCATTGCTTTTTATATTTATCATCTATTTTACACGCCATGTGAACTAAATTAATTGATTTTTATTAACTACTTTCAAATACCGCTGGCCCCAGTCTAAATTTATTGAAATTAATTTACTTTCTAATTAAGTAAACTTTAAATGATGATTTTTAAAGCATTTTAAATCTGTTATTATTATTATTATTACTTAGTAGCAGGGGTGAAAGTAGATTTATTTTCTTACCGGTACGCTACTTTGAAAGAGATAAGGAGGGTGGGAGGCTATGCTAAGAGGAAAAAGTAGTTATTTATTATTATTATTATTTATAAGTGTCGTTTAAAATTAATTTATTTGTAAAATTTTCATACCGGTATTCCGTATCAACTCTATTTCTCTTACCGGTATGGCGTACCGGTCTACTTTCACCACTGCTTAGTAGAAATTGTGAATGTGGATGAAGCGATAATAATATGCAGGATAAAAATTAATTGAAAGATGCATTGAATGAATTAATTTTGAGTGAGAGATTGCGTGGACGATCCAGGAATGAATGGAAGGATATGATTGTAGGTTTGTTGCGAAAAAGGTACAATCCAACTGGGAAGAATAAACGAACTTCTAAAAAATTAACAGTGAATGTAGAATAAGTGAAAATGAATCAATGTTCAGTTTGCTTCTATAAAATGAATAATGGATGAAGGTGAAGGGAAAGTTGTAAGTTAGAATAGATGGAGACTAATTGTAGAATGAATCAAATGAACAAATAAACAGTGAGAAATTTCGTTTACAACCTAGGATGAATGGATGGATATGATTGAAGATTTTTTGCTCGAACGATACATTCCAAATTGAAGAATTGAATGAACTCTTAAAAAATTAATGATGAATGTAGATGAAGTAAAAGTATTGTCCCATAAGAATGTTTATGAAATTCCAGGATGAAACAAATGAATGAATGTTCGGTAAGAAACTGCATCGATGATCTAGGAACAAATGGATGAATGTAATTGATGAGGAGCTAGTATGAAATGAAAATAATGAATGTAGATGAAAGGAAAGTTGTGAGTCAGAATAGTTGGAGGTTGGTAGGATAAATAGAATGAACAAATGTTGAGTAAGAGATTTCGTTTATGACTTGTGAATAAATGAATGGAAATGATTGAAAGATGAGAGCACTAGATGAGCTGGTATGAAAGGAATTATGAACGTGGATGAACAGAAATTGGTGTTCTAGGATTAGAATAGGAATATTGGGCGAAGATTAATTGCAGGATGAATCGAATGAATAAATGATGTTCATTGAATAATAATAATTTCAATATTTCTTCATTTGATGGGAAATGCCGTGTTGTTAATTGTGTTTGTATGTATTTTTCATGACTGAAAATTGTATTAAATATAAAATGCATTTGTATAGTAAAACGATTAATATTTAAAACAATGCAGTGTATTTGATAAAAGAATCAACAGTATTTTCTCTTTGAAAACTAGATGATAACATCAAAGTCAGCTTGATTTGTTTAACAGTACATTTGATTGTTTCAATAAAAGGCGTGTCCACCTTTCTCTCGATCGATTTCAATTGGCTTAGCGCTTGTTTACATAAAAAATAAAACAATTACGTTTACCAGCGATGAAAACAGTTGAACAATAATATCAATCATAGAACAATATCAGTTTTATGGAATTAAATCAAATGTTATTAGAATGTATCTGCAATAAATGTCACAATTTTTCCGACGCGCAACTTTCTGTTTGACATATTGTTTCTGAAGTAGCAATTGTTTACTTGCCAATATCTCAAACTTTAGTTACTCTAGAGTTCAAAATAACTAACTGTTTTTTTTTTTTTGGTAATGAAATTATCGTTGAAAATAAAAGCTATAATTATTAATTCAGTATTACATTTCATATTTGCTAATCCGACTGATACAAAATAGAAATATTTATTCTATCCGCTCCACTAATAACAATTATTTAATTATTAATTAGTATATAATGAATTTATGCTTTGAAAAGATTAAGAATATTAGAGCACATCCGGTTTTGAAACTTATAGATTCAAATAAAAACATATCAATTAATTAGATAAAAATAAATTATCGATTTTTTGTTTTATTTTTATATTTTAAGTGTATTGGATAGTGACAAATTATGTATATCGCTTTGTAAAAAGTTGATTCACACATAAATTAAAATAAAAAGATTAATTATTATAAAGGAAATTTGCAAATTAATATATAATGAGATAATTTATTTGATTAATTTATTAAACAACATACGTGTACAAATATAACATCACGCTATATCTCTTGAAATATTTATTAGTTAAATTCATCACAATTATCAATCATCACCAGATATTCTTATCACTTTCACTGCACTCTCATTCATAATTTCTTTCATGTAAGCTCATTTATTCCTCACGCTAGAACTTGTATTAGTATATTTTTTTTAAGTGTATACTTTTCAACACTTTAAATTGGTTATTATTTTAGTTAGAAAATTAATTCGTTGGAAAGGCGTTGTTTTAGAATCAAGAGTTTTGGGTTGAAATCTTGGCGTTGGATGAATATTTCTCTGTAAAATAATAATAATACTGGGGTAGGTGGCTCAGTGGTATCGAGACGGTCTGTAGTTTTGAGAACCCGGGTTCGTTTCCCACAGCCGATAAATAATTTTTTCCAGATTAAAAATTATCCCTGGAGTTCTTCCTTCACTAACATCTTTGTGGGCTGTGATAACTGCATTTCATGCACATAAATATATCATTTAATAGGTAAAAAGCGTGATGATATATTTATTTATTTTAAAATAGTAATTGTTTAAAATGAGTGAAAATAGTTTGAAATCAATTTGCCGTGAATAAAGTAAACATTCTGCCGGTAAAGACATAATAATGGAGTTAAATAAATTTGTGCACGCGCGTATATTTTCTCGAGTGTATCACGCGGGCGATCGCGTGTAAATTAACCGTCCGTGCGCTGCGGTCACGCGGGACACGTTGGACACGTGTACTAACTTCTAGATCAATTTATTCACTTTTACAACGCGAAATTTACTGCTTGGAATTCCTGCAATCTTGTCTCTTAAATTCCGTTCATCTGTTGATTGGAACTACTGATATTCTGTTACATTTTTTATCGACTTTTACTACAGGTTTACTGCGATTTTCCACATTGTTTTCTCTGTTTTTCTTTTATTCTTGTTCGGAATTAAATCATCTTCATTTCTATCCTACTACACCACTTCATCCACATTCCTTTCAGACCTGGTTATTCATTCCTTGCTCTTAGATTCATTCGTCCTCAAAACAAACCTTCAATTATTATCATCATCAATAGTTATCTGCTTGACGCAGGTCCTACATGCCTTCTCCAACTTTTTCTATTCATAACTAACCTCTTCATTTCTACATAACTTCTTCCTTCTTTCAGGTCATCTACTATCTTCTTTCTCCTTCTGCCTCTTTACCTTCTCCTTCTACTGTTCCTTCTATTACTTCCTTCATTAGAGTATCCCTTCTTTATGTATGTTTTCTTCCTTCTCAAAATAGTCTCATGCACTGTCCTTTTTTCTCCTACTCTTTCTAATACTTGTTCGTTGCTAACTCTATCAGGAATTAAATAGAAGAGAAAATAGAAGCGTGTTAATGCACATATCTTAACATGGTGTGACGTCACCCGAACTAAGGTTCGTCAGTTCGAATCCGCCTGTCGACAAAGTATGATTTGTCGTTAAATACAAAATACAGTCACTTGTATTAATCATATTCGGGCGCTATAAGCTAGTCACTTATACATATGCCTTAAAGTAATATCGACTACGGAAACCGGCAGTACGGCAGCGTAAAAACTGCGGCTCGGTGCTCGGTAGGCCCAGGCCCGATTAGGGCTGTAGTGCCATTGAAGAAGAAGGAATAGAAATAACAATAAAGAGAGTAAAATGAAGATGGATAGGATACACATTAAGGAAAAGGCCAAAAACCATAATGAAGTGATAGATGTACTGGTAGATCAACTGAATTATGGAGGAGAATTGTACATAAAGAATTAAAAATAGTGAGCACGACATGGAACCAAGCTAAAGTACAGCCAAAAATAGAGATAAGTTGAGAGAATTAACAAGTAAAACAACCTTTACTAGAATAGCAAAGAATAAGAGAAAAGGAAGGTACGCATACCTAGCAAGTTGGCCACTACAATCAACTCTAAGAAACAACAGCATGTCGCCCTATACTTCATCAGAAGCAAGAGGAAGAGGAAGAAGAACTTTTGTTTACAATTTTACATAGCTTATTGACAAGGAGTGCATGCCGCTTCACAGTGAAGCCAAAGGGTACATTGATTCAGAAGGTTTAAAAACCACTGCGCTAGGCTACAACAGTTTGTCATATTAATAAAAGTGATCCAAACAAAACTAACCTCCCTTTAATTACAATAACATAATAACGTGCTAATACACTACAAGTGTAAAAGCACAATAATATAAAAAGAGAATTCCCTCCCACAAGCAAGCATACTTATCTGTTTGTCCGTTCGCTGAAATTAATTCCGGAGAAGTTCGTGCGTGCCGAGTGTGAACGCGCAGTGCGTGAAGTTGGCGAGGCTGTGAATCTGCGATGTATCAGAGTGGGCTGTGGCTGGCAGGATTTGCTGACCGTCGGGGTCAACGAGAGGTCAGCATCACAGCATCTTGTCGGCCAGACACGATATACAGGTGCATGACGGGAAAAAAGAAACTGGAGATTCTTTTCACGCCAGGAATATTAATAATTAATCGTTTTAACAGTTCATAAAATAATACAAAGGAGGTGATTCTTCTTGGGAAATTTATTTTAACAATTAATTCGGATAGCCGTGGCCAACAGTAGCCATAAGTGAAAGAGTTTGCGAGTTTATATCTTGATGATTTCAACTTATATTTGTCACAGGTTAAGTGTGAAATTAGGGTACGGTGACAAGAGTATTAAATTATGCAAATTTTGCCAAAAACAAGTATAAAGGCTTGTATGTGTGAGAAATCTATTTAACAATTAATACGGGTAGATGTGGATATACCTACCAATAAGTGAGAGAATTTAAGAGTTTAAACTTTGCTGATTTCAACTTATTTTATCGCCGCTAAATGTGAAATTCGGAAAAAGTAAAAACGGTATTAAATCATGCAAATTTTGTCAAAAACAAGTTTTATAAAGACTTGTGTGTGTGTGGAACGTGCGTCCTTAGGGGCTTAGGATTAGTTTGTTTAAAAGACGAGCGAAGCGAGCCTTACCAAAAATACAATAAATAAATATATCATCACACCATTTACCCATTACTGGATGTGGCACTCTGCCGAAGCAGATCTCGGTACGTGATATATTTTGCGCGTGAAGTGCGGTTACCAGCCATCAAATCACGGCCCCCATAGATGTAAGTGATGAGGGAGCCAGAGGGGTAATTTTAAATTGGTAAAAATTGTTTGTCGCCTGTGGGAATCGAACCAGGATTCTCAGGATCCACAGGCCGACTTGATACCACTGAGCTAGCTACCCCATAAAAATTAAATTACGGCCCTTAAAGATGTAATTGGCGGGGGAGGCCACAGGGCTAATTTTAATGAATTTAGAAATGGCAAAACCTCATAAGGAAGAATTAAATTAAACTGTATAACAGGCAATAGTAGCCCAGTGGATAAAAGCGATGTAATACTTAAAATAAATATATCATCACGCCTTCTACCCATTACTGGGTGTGGCACTCTGCTGAAGCAGATCTCGGTAAGTGATATATTTTGCGCGTGAAGTGCGGTTACCAGTCGTCAAATCACGGCCCTCAAAGATGTTAGTGGTAGAGGAGCCACAGGGGTAGCTTTTTAAATTATGAAAATTGTTTGTCGCCTGTGGGAATCGAACCAGGGTTCTCAGGATCCATAGGCCGACTTCATACCACTGAGCTAGCCACCCCATATGTAATACTTGCGTTTCTTAATTAGCAAGCAAGAGGTCGTGCGTTCAAATCTTACTGACTTCTACTTATATAAAAAAAACACGATTGTATCTAAGTGGTTCGGATTACACTATAATCTGTAGGCCCCCTGTACTGCAAAGTAACAAATAAATATATAAACAACACGTGATTTTCTAAAAAAAATGGGGTATTCATTGAACATGTATTTATTAGATTCATCCTGCAACTAATCTTCGTCAAACATGTTCATTTTTTCGCATACATTCCTTTCGTACAAACTCGTCTCATCCTTCGTTTCCGCATCAAATCTTCAATCATCTCCATTTGTAATTCCTCGGTCGTCCACACAATCTATCATCGGGGTCAATTCAAAATCTCGCTAGTGTGATTGTTTGAAGTAAAGTTATGATGCATCTGTTTCTCAGTAAGAAATACAGATGCATCTCTCTGTGTATAGCGGGTGAGTGTCCGTGTAATCTCGTGTCCGGCGAGAACGTGAGAATACGCGAATCTGATAGTGGGTCGGTCCGGCCCTGCGCCCGCCGGCTGTTTGCTCGCCGCGTTCAGCGCCGCGGCCAGAGATCACCCGCTGATACGCCGAGGTGCGCCGAACGCAACACCACTCAAACAGTGGGGCCCAACACTACGAACAATAATTTTGGACTTTTATCAAGGCTCAAAATGGAAAACTTTACGAACTAGGACGAAAAATCGATATTAATATATTTTTTCACCCTCTTTAATATGACGCTATTATTTGAACTTTTTGAATAGTAAAAGAACACTATTTCAGGAATGTTTACGTTACCATGGATATCTCATCGTTTTTTTATCGTAGGACAAAAAATATAATTTTTACTACGGTTGTCATGCCGATAAAAATAATTTTGGTAATTTGTTTCATTTTAATATGGGGTGGCTAGCTCAGTGGTATGAAGTCGGCCTGTGGATTCTGAGAACCCTGATTCGATTCTCACAGGCGACAAACAATTTTCATAATTTTAAAAGCTACCCCTGTGGCTCCTCCACCACTAACATCTTTGGGGGGCGTGATTTGACGACTGGTAACCGCACTTCACGCGCAAAATATATCACTTACCGAGATCTGCTTCGGCAGAGTGCCACACCCAGTAATGGGTAGAAGGCGTGATGATATATTTATTTAATTTATTTGTTTCATTTTAATTTGTGAGTAATAAAAAATAGTATGTTTCAAACAGTTTCAAAATATTATTTCGAGTCTCGTATTACCAGACTTCGCTATGCGTCATCCGGCAAGTTACTCGAACCGAAAACTTTTATTTTTAATCCTAATTAAATAAATAACTATTCTTGAATGGACCGAAACAGGAAATATTATTTGTTTTTAGGAATTAGAAAAATAATTTTAATAATTTTGCGGATCGAGCAATATTTATCATAATTTCACTAACTGTCCGGCAGTACGGTGGGGTGGGTACCGTTACGGAATTCGAATCCGGAGATCCCGAGTTCGATTCCCACTCAAGCTAGAAATCATAATTACAACCACTCTACGGCTCGGTCAGTCCGGACCTTGTACTGTAATTGGGATTCAATTCCTGTTGTACAGAGTAACATAAATAATAATAACTAGTAAACCGTATATTTATGTATTTATGTCAACATAACATCTTCCTTCTTTCGGATCGTCTACCATCTCCTCCTGTCTCTTTTACCTTCTACTTTTACTGTAATTATTTTTAGCTTGAGTGGGATTCGAACTCGAGATCTTCAGATTCGAATGCCGTAACGATAACATCACCGTACTGCCGAACAGATTACAGATCACTGAAGAGAAGTAATATTTTTCTCTTCTATCAGTAATGTTACAGCACAATATCGTAATATCATAATTTGTAACTATCAAAGTAAAACAAGAGTATCTACGAGAAAAACAAATATTTGACATGAGTAATAAACCGAAGAATATATGTAAAGATATTTGTTAGTTAGTAAATACAGCAATCCCACGCGCCTTTCTAATTTAAACAACCTGTATCCAAATGTAAGTAAATATTTCTCGATAAGAAAACAGAGACATTTGAATATTTCCTTGAAATGTTTTGAATTTAATGTCCGCGGTGACGATGATGATCAGATAAGCGGCAGTGTAAACGGGCTGATAGAAATCTCGAGCGGCCAGCTTCCCCTTCCCCCCAAGACACCTGTCAGGGACGCTGATGGAAACTAACTTCAGTTTTCCAACTCACATTTTTAAACAAATATTTTCAATCTTACACGCCTTAACACATTCTTAACACTAGTACACTCAACGAGACAATTGTATTTATTCGTACAAACAAAAAGTTTGGTAACTAATATTTTTTTATATATTGGCTGTTTTGTACGAGACTTAAATGCATAGAAATAAAATATAAATAACAGAATAAAAGATTTTAATCACAGAAAAAAATTAAAATATGGTTCTATAATATACAGACCACGGGAAATCGAATGTCGTCGCATCTTCATATCTTTTTTAGTTACAGCGATTTTTGACTTAAAAAAAATCTCAACTTTGAAGGCCTATATCTCGAAAACTAAGAGATATTTTGGATAGCGGTTTAAACGAGTGTATTTCTCGTGCTCTAATTAACTTATACTGAAATTTTGAAAATTTTGAATATTTTACAATTTATGTCAAAATTTTCTTTGCCCATATTTTAAAAACTTGACAAGATAATGAAAATCTGTAAAAACCAGTGAATTCCTCTCGTGAAAGTACATAGGTATGTAAAATTTCAGAATTTTTGCTGCACGGATACAATTTTTAGAACAAAAAAACTAAAAATGGCCAAAATTCGTCAAAATCTTAAGGGGTACCCCTTCAAAAATAATTAAAAAACAGTGATTTTTCGTTTTTTTGTAATAAAATCTGTATCTGTGCGAATTTTTGGCTGAAAATTTGCATACCTGTGTACTTTTACGCGAGGAATCCATTGGTGTTCACAGATTTTTATTATCTTTTCAATTTTTTGGAATTATTGACAAATTAAAATTAAAAAAAAAAATTGTAAAATTTTCAAAATTTTCAAAATTTCAGTATAAGTTAATTGGAGCATAAGAAATACACTCGTTCAAACCGCATTTCAATATCTTTTATAGTTTTCGAGATATGGGCCTTCAAAGTTGAGCTTTTCAAAAAGTCAAAAATCGCTGTAACTCGAAAACTAAAACAGATATGAAGATGCGCTCAACGGGATTCAATTTCTCGTAGTCTGATTTATATAGAACTATAGTTTTAAATTTCTGTATTATTATTTTAACTTGCTACCATTTCGAATTGTATCTTTTCCTTGTAACACTCGGTAAAAAAATTGAATAACCTATTCGTAATTATAGAATAATTCGAAAATATCGGTGACAAATCCTGCTAAAAGTCGATGTTGTTGCATCAAATGAAATTTAGGATTTAAGTGCACGCACCGTGGCACAAACAAGCGATACAATATGGCTATCGATTCCATGAATCCAATGACAAACAGTATTAATAGCGATCGGCGGGCCGTAATCAGGGAAAAACCGTCATTCTGGCCCGCGTATCAACAGCTACGGGGTGCGGGCGGGACTTATCGGTCAGCTAGACGACTATCACGGCGATTGTTCTTATCAACTGATAGCTTATCACCGAATAGCCGGGCCTGTTATTCGTGCCGTTTGTGTAAACAAACAGCAGGCTGACATGGCGATGGCGCTACAACAAAAGACGCCAGTATTTCATTTTTATTCTGGGTGTTGTGTTTATGTTTGCTTAGATCGGATTTTGTTTGAGTGTTTTGTATACTTTTGTTTTTTATTTAGATAAGATTTTTAGATTGAAGCAACTGCTGATTACTAAGTACAAAGTTTTGTTTTGTGGTTACTATTACTACGACGGAAATTATCAACCATTTTTCTAGAATATGCTCTATGGAATAATTATATCTACTTGTTATTTTGATGTTTATCTTATTAAGTTATTATGACGAATATATTATCTTAATTACTGGAATTTTACTAAAGGTATTCAACAGAAATTAATATAATTCCAAGAACTAAATAGATTATTTATCTTTATCCTTTACTGATCAAATAAGTAGTAGAAAATGCAATTTTTTATATCTTCCATTTGTAGTGTTTTGAGGTTGAGAATAATTTTGGAGATCGTGACGAAATCACGACCTCTAGTACATCCGATATTAGAAGGATACTTACTAACCGCAATGTTTATTACTTTTTTTGCATGATTGACGTAATAAAGAAATTAAAATTTAGAAATATTTAAAATTGTTTTACCATTTAAAAAAAAAATTCTTTGTCTGCGTTGTCATTTTTAAAGTATGTTTTGATAGTTGCTATGTTACTACGAAAGAATGTTTAATTTTTATTTACTTACCGCTTCCTGATCGGTAATTTGTACATATAACTTACTGCCTTAGTAAGCCTATCAGTAAACATAATCGTGAAAAAGTAGTATATTTTGTAACTAACAGGAAAAGTGATATATTCCCGGACGATAGTGAGAAATTGTTGAACGACCCGTGTGTGAGTCCAGAAGCTACCAGGATTTCGGGAAGACACTTTTCCTACATGTAATTTTTTACGATCTGTTTATACTTAATAATTAGTTATTTTGTATTTCATTTATAAACGTCAGACAACTAACAAGATTTAAAATTATTGTCTTGTTTTGATGAAAATATCTGAGGAAACGGAACCATGGTTTGTTTATTTATTTTCACAAGCGTACTATACGTGAAAACTTTGCCAGAGGCCGGAAAACCTATTCCGATACTGTTATTTCACGTAGCCTAGCAACGATACTATAATACCGGAATAATGCACTTTGCGAACACAAGACACACCGTCAGTTTTCGTCCGAATGGAAAAAAATAATTTACGAGTGGTCGTCATTAATTTAAATGTACTAGATTTTTTTAGGATATATTGAGCAATTTCTTAAACAAATAAATGATTTATTACATGTAATGTTTAATGAAACATGTATAAAAAAACTGTATCCAATTATCTAATTAAAAGTAAACAGCATATTTCCTTTTGGAAGTGATAAATATTTAGGCAGAACTCTCATACATGTCATTTCGCAATTATATTTAGATTATATATTCAACAACATGATGATGTATTTTGTTTATTGAATATTATTGTTGTTATATGACTCATTTAAACAGCATTATTAACATATTTAATTTACATAATGGGCGGATATTTAAATGAACAAAAATGATTTCATTTAATGCTTGACAACTATAGAGATGAAATATTGTTTTTACCTAAATAATTACACACAGGGCCTAAGAAGGATCTATAATATAATTTCTTACTTATTTGGAAATTAATTATCGAGAACCAATTTCCCCAGGATGAATTGTTTAAGGATGAATTATTCGGTGAATATCATTGTTGTTCGTGAAAAATTACAGGTAGTTGTCAAATAATTATTTAAAACTGTCAACGCGTCAAGTAAAATGCGTGAAAAAATAGATTTAGTTTCATTTCAGATATAGAAATACACCAACAAATTTTAGAAACAACTTCTAAGTATACATTAATAAGTAATCTATCGATATGAACCTAGTTCAAAATCTTTAAGTTGGATGAATTGACCTCAACAGCTAAGTCAAAAAATAATCTAATTAAATATAACTCGAGAGTTGGATAAATTAGAAAATAATTCTCCCGTATCTTTCTCAAACTTGTTGCTATTTGGCAATAGCCGCTCAAACCCTACGAGCTTTCGTGACTATTGCCTGGCAATAAGTTTTCGAAAGATCTGTCAAATTATTTTCAATTTATTCTCATTTTCTTGTTATATTATTACTGAAAATGTTTATCGGCTGTGGGAATCGAACGAGGCTTCTCAGGATTTGGCAATAGCCACTCTCGTGACTATTGCATGGCAACAAGTTTTCGAAAGATCTATCAAATTATTTTCAATTTATTCTCACTCTCTTGTTATATTATCACTGAGAATTACTACTCTAGTCCTTTGCGCTTCTGCGTCAATCATTTCACTTTGCGTATAATGACTGATTTTACTCATATTCGGCTGTATCATGTAACACATCGTTAATAATAAGCGACGTCGATAATTTTTTTTAGCTTTGACAACATCGGTTTTGTTGTGACGTTTGTCAAATTTTTATTCATATAAATACAAATTTGACAAACGTCAAGACAAAACCGGTGTTGCCAAAGCTAGTTAAATTTATCGACATCGCTTATTATTAAAGACGTGTTACATGATACAGCCGAATATAATTTACTTCCGAAACAAAGAAGAAGAAATACTTACTAGTCTTGATTAGAAAACTAATACCGTGAACTTTACCACATTTAAAACAAACTGCACATGTTCTAAGGTTTGAATTCTATCTAATACATGTAAATCACTACTATAAAATGTTGAATACCTCTGATCTCACACACTCCCGCTGTTCGTGCGTTGCTGACCGCCTATCGCCATGTTCAGATCGGCTGGTAAAGCATACAACACATACATACACACTGTTGTTGCTGTTGTTGGCAACATTTAGCGATACCTTGCTAAACACCTGCTAACAGATTCAATTGTCTTCCCGCTTGCTTGCATCGCTGCGTCTTGTACTTCTTGTATCTCTCTTCAACCCTGCGTTTGTCTTGTCTTCTTGTGGATGGTTCTCGATGCGTGATTGTGTGGATTGTGCGTGAGTGTGTGTGGGCAAACGAGGATCATGGGTTTGTAAATTGTTGTTGGATAACATTATGTAATTTTAATGGAATTGTGTGAAATCATGACGTAATTGGAATTTGGTTGATATTGGTTTCAGTTTCCAAGAATGCAGTTTAGTTTATAGATTATTTGGGGATAATAGGAAGTTATTGACAAATTTTATTATAGTCATTGTTTATTTATAAATGACGCCTTTTACCCATTACTCGGTGTGGCACTCTGTCCTATCAGGTTTCGGTAAACGATATACAGAGTGATCAAAAGGAATTGTTTCAGTTGGCAATACAATTCCGGAGATCTTTTTATTCCACAGTTGGTACAACGCTAGGTAAAGGCGGAAATACCATTTGACTTGTTTAATAAATACAAATAGGTTATGTCAGGAGTCTGACAGCTAATAAGATCTTGACTTTTTGAGTTCTAGAAATACTTTAGATTATTGGTATGTTAAGTAATAAAAGGAAGGATGAGAGAAACAACAATTTTATTTGTGAATATTTAAGAAAAATATAACTAGAAACGAATAAGAACTAAATGTACTCAAATTTAATTTTAAATTTTCAAATGTCACTGTCAACAACAGGAAATGAATTTATGTATCAGGCTCACCAATTTCAAGTAGATTTGTTATTGACAACTGAAATAATTCCTTTTGGTCATTCAATATTTATGGGCGTGAAGTGCAGTTACCAGTCGTAAAATAACTGTTCTCCGAAATATTAGTGGAGGGGGAGCCACAGGGGTAACTTTAATGTGTTGAAAATTGTTTGTCGCCTGAGGAAATCGAACCGAGGTTCTAAAATTCACAGGCCAACTCGATACCATGGGTTTCAGTTAGATATCGGTTTTAGTCGGATTCCGGTCTCAACAGGAATCCGGAATCCGGTTTTAAAACGGATAAATGGACACCCAGATATCCACGATTGAAAAAATCCGAATACCGAAAATCCTTTAACAGCCCTAAATGTAATAATAAAATAATTGATGATTGTTTAACAGCGAATATATGAAGATAATCAACTCTACTATAAAATGTAGCATTTCGTATATTATTATCACTCCTAAATGCAACCCTGCAACATCACACAACATTTAAAATCCCGAAACTAAATTATCACATCACCAAAGGATTCTTATTCCATTCACGTATGCCGGAAACATTACTAATCTGCATATTTACACAAACGGCGCATGAGGGGCATTCCGCAACCCCTTCCCACCCTAGTCAACTTCACTCTCATCCCCCTGCCACCCCCGACACATCCGACGTCCCTGGATCTCGGCGAGTCAGAGATTAATGACAAATTCATGTTAATATCAGCGTGTGCCGACAGAGTATGTTTAAATCTTATACGGTCACCGCTCACTAGATTTGAACGCCGTAATGAAATTGATGGTGGAGAGAAAAATAAGTGAGAACACCATCTGATGTATTCGATCATTTTTCTCGGCGTCTTCTGTCTTCTGACAGTGATAGCGTTTTGTTCTGTATTATAGACAGAGGTTATTTTGTGTAGAATGAATTGATGTGATTTTGTTTTAAGTTCTGTGACTGTCAATTTCAACATGGAGTTCACAAGCTTAATAATACAATCTATATATTTCCTTTGATGTTCTTGCAATTTATTGTAGAATCTATTAATAATGAAAAGATGTTTTTGGAATATAAACAGATTAATTTAATTCTGTCAAATTCAGCTCTATTAATAGTTGTTTTTACAACTAATTTTTCATGAATTTAAAGTTTGATGCACGACAGCGAACCCGAATTGTAATAGTTATATGAGTGAATAATAGTATATTATAACACAAGTTTTGCAATGGCCGTTACCAAACTTGTGTTACATATAATTTTTTCTACAGTCATTTACTTATAATCGATATTTGACACTTGTCATTCACTGTTATATTTCATATTTATTTAAGAAAAGATTGTTTAACAATGGTCATCTTGGAAACAAAATCATAAACGATTTCTTACCGCACTGAATGTTGCTAAAATATACTTTCTGTTGGATTTCTTGATAAAACAAAAGACTCAAACTGTATTTCAAACACTTTATTTCACACAAATAAATCTATTTAGCCAAAACATCAAGATGACTTTTTATTAAACCAAAAAAACACTGATACAAATTACAATAGTGTATCTATGCATTAAATTATAACAACTTTTTTAGCCAAATCTAAAACAAAAACTGTCAACACACACTTTCTTTTATTACCAACCTTAAGGTAAATCATACATTTATTTTTCAATTTTCAAAATTATTGGCGGGAGATTCAAATAACTGTCAAACATCCAACATCCTCCCACCAAGTTAATTTTACAACAAAGAAATTAACTTATCTAACATTATCTATTTAACGAGATTTACATTTTGTATCTTGCGGGTAAAGTTATTTTTCGTCCTTTTTTAGTATAAATGGTGGCTATCTCGGTATTTTTTCTCGCTCGATCTTTTTTACAGTTCTCATCACTAGACAGCCCATTGGTTTGCACTTCACTAGACAGTCCATTGTTTTTCACTTCACTAGACAGTCCATTGTTTTTCACATCACTAGACAGTCCATCGTTCTTCACTTCACTATCGTTGTGTGAGTACAACTCCAGCGGGTATATACGTTGTACCGGCCGAACTAGTTCTCCATGACTCGTTTTTAATCTCACCACTCGAATTTCATCATCGCGTCCCGGCATCAGTTCTACTACCTTTGCCAACGGCCAGTCCAATCGTTTCGGACTATCGTTTTCAATCATCACGACTTCACCTAACTCTATCTTTCGCGAACATTTTTTACTAGACTCCTGTCGTAGTAGTCCCAAGTATTCACTACGAAACCGTTTACGTAAATCTTCGCGCAATTTCTGTCGATACACTACGCGTTGTCTCACATCTCGAGATTCAATCTCATCACAATCTTCTACACTAAACTGTCTAATATCTTGAATGAACATTGATGGCGTTAATGGTTGTAAGTCTTTATTGTCTTCTGATACATATGTTATTGGTCGTGAATTGATTATTGACTCACAATCGCATAACACAGTACTCAATTCTTCATAATTTAGTATTGATCTTCCAAGTACTTTTTTCAAGAGTTTTTTGATTATTCCGATTAACCTCTCCCACCAACCACCCCACCAGGCTGCAGTAGGTGGATTAAATTTCCACTCCATTCGGGCTATGGTAGTATACTTCCTTATCTCTTCCCAGTTTAATTGCTCAAAGCTATTCTCGGCACCGTGAAAATTAGTCCCGTTGTCGCTGTATACGATAGATGGGCGTCCTCTCCTGGCCACGAATCTACGTAATGCCATCAGGAATGCTTCCGTTGATAACGAGCTGACTAATTCAAGGTGTACCGCTCGATAACTCGCACATGTAAATATACAGATCCATACCTTTTTTTCTTTCTTTAAGTAGAGAGGTCCAGCTAAATCTGTACCTGTTACTTCGAACGCAGCTGCGTCTTTTACTCGGTCGACAGGTAGAGGCACGGGTATTGTTTCGAAGTGTTTTTTAGCGTATCTCTGACATATTACACACTTATTTATCACCGAACGTATTGCTTTACGTCCACGCAGAATCCAATAACGTTCTCTGAGTATACTCAGTAATGTTTGAGTTCCTACATGACATTGTTTGACATGCTCGTCGTAAATCATTCTTCGCACAACGACATGATCTCCTGTTAGCAAAATTGGATATCGAAAATTCCTTGTATCATTTCTATACGCAATTTTCGTTCTGATTCGCAGAATTCCATTTTCATCCATGAAAGGTGACAAGAATGTTATCTTCTTATAATTCTCAACCATGAATACTTCTTCTTGTATTAATTTTATTACTTTCTGTTCTGCAATTTCAAATTCTACCGACGTAATCGGTTCGTTTTTCTGTTTAGATTTTCGCCAACGTAGTATACGCGCTATCATGTATACTATCTTGGTGTACCGACTAAAATATCTGTAATACCAACCGTCGTTCCGGTTTTCAGCGATTAACATAGAAGAAACTATAGCTTTTTTCTTCTCTTCTCGTATTTCGTTTTCATTGTATGAAAAGTCTGTTACTGGCCAATGCTGCTCAGGCTCATATAACCATTCAGGGCCCTCCCACCATTTTGATTCATATAAGATTTTCGCACTGCATCCTCGGGAGGGTAAATCGGCAGGATTCTCACTTCCCGGTACATGTCTCCAATCCGGTTCAGTGGTCAACCTCTTAATTTCTTCAACTCTGTTGCGAACAAAAGTTCCCCAGTTCTCTTCCCTTCTAATCCACGCCAGTACTGTGGTGGAATCACTCCAAAAGGTTGTTTTTATTGCTATTCCTTGCCTTTTGAATTCTTCCACTATTGTCGCACATAATCTAGCACCTATTGTAGCTGCTAATAACTCTAAACGTGGTATAGTTATTTTTTTTAAAGGGGCCACTCTTGTTCTCGCTTGTAACAGTTCTACTTTCACATTATTAGCTGCTTCTGAACGTAGATAAATCACGGTTGCGTATGCCAGTTGGCTCGCGTCACAAAAAACGTGCAAACTCCATTGCCTCGGTTCTTCAGTGTTGGGAAACCATCTTGGTAATTTTATTTTCTCTAAATATGGTAGATCCTGAAGCCAGTGTATAAATTTCTTTTTCATTTCTTGATCTACTTCTTCGTCCCAGCTAGTTTTCATTTTCCATGTCTCTTGTAATAATAGTTTCGGACACAATGACACTGGACAAGTGTATCCGATTGGATCGAAAACTTTATTCGCTGTCGCCAGTATAATTCTTTTCGTAATTTGATCTGATTCGCTTATTCTTATTTGTGCTAAGTTTATTTGTAAAGTATCCTCTTGTCGGTCCCATTGTAACCCAAGAACATTTGAACAAACTTCATGACCTGGAGATATTACCTGGTTCGTGAATTCCCAGCCTCGTAAGTCGAATTTCGCATTCCGCATTATACTGGTGGCTTTCTCCTTAAACTTGTACAATTCTTCTTCATTATTTACGCTTGTCACGCAATTGTCAACATAAAAACTATCTTTTAAGAGTTCAATAACGTTTCTTTCCATTCCAGGACTTTCCAGCGCATTGTTTAAGTGGAATTGTATTACAGCTCCCAACAAAAAAGGACTGCAGGATACTCCAAATACTACACGACAATGTTTGTATACTTTTAATATCCCATCACTTCCTTTCCATAAAAATTTCAAGTAATTTCTATCATTTTCAATCAGACCAATTTGTAGAAAAGCCTTTTTTATGTCAGCTATCACTCCTATTCTTTTTAATCGGAATCTTAACAGAATAATAGGTATTTGCTCGATCAAATTAATACCAGTATCCAAACACTCATTCAATGATGGTTTTCCTTTCTGTTTAGCTGATGCATCGAATACCGGCCTTACTTTGGTTGTGCTGTTGAGTTTTACAACATGTCTATGTGGTAAGTAATGTCCACCATGTGGCTCTAAATCAGTACACTCCTGTATTATCTCCTCTTTTAACCAATCGTTAAATGTGTTCTGATACTCTTCAACAAGATTGTCTGCTTTCAATTTCTTTATTGTATTGTCAAGACGTTTCATCGCTAGTTCATAGTTATCCGGTAGTGATGGATGATCTTGAATCCATGGCAAACAAACTTCATACCTTCCATCGCTTCTCACAGTCACCGTATCGTGAAAGTGTTTATTCGTTGCTTCATGAATCTCTGCCTGTGACTTCGTTTCTGCGGGATCCTTAATGCCTATGGCTTCTAACTGCCATAGATCTGCTATACTATATTCTTGTACAAGCATTGAAGTGACAGTCATTGCCAACTGATGATTCTTACCACTATCTTGGATTTTTCCCATTACTGTCCAGCCTAACAGAGTTTCAATAGCTACTAATCCGGAGGATAGTTTCTTCTGATTGCCTGTAAATAACTTGCCAGCTACATCCGCTCCGATTAGTATCTCTATTGGACTGCTTCCATCTTCGACATCGGAAATATAAATTTGGGATCCTTGTAGTTCTTCCAACCACGGTCCGCTTTTGATATTATTTATTTCATTGCATATGGTTGTTTGCTCTAAAACTTCAAAATTACAGTTGTAATCCCTTTGTAAACTACTTAAACGGATTCGATAAACATTATGGTTCAATTCTCCTGTTTTTTGACCTCCGAAAAGCGTATGTATAATTTTCTCTTTTCTTATAGGTTCGTATTTCATCTCCAGTGCGCTTTTGCTTAAAATATACGAACGTTGTGATCCTGTATCTATGATCGCTCTCGCACGCCGTTGTGTTCCTTGACCTATTAAATGAACAATAATAGTTTGTAAAAATACTTGCGGATTATTGCTGATGCTAGCTAAATTGTTTTCTGTAGTATTCGTTGCGTCAGCTGATTTATCTTTCGGCTCTTTATTTTGCGATAGGTCAGGACACATCAACGGTTGATGATTCCTGCTACAGATCAAACATTTGATACGTAATTTACATACTTTTGCTGAATGTCCCTGTCTGAAACAGTTATAACAACATTTCTTGTCATATAAAATTTGTTTCTTCTCTGCAAATGTTAGTTTTTGTGCCTTGAAACAGTCAGTAGTCTTATGATTATTATTGCAGAACATGCAACTACTTACTCTTGCTTCCGGTTTTGAATTAGTAGCAAGCAGTCCAGCAGCTGTTGATGTCTCACCTGTACTTTCCTTTATATTGATTTTCTTTTTGCTGTAGCGCGAAGTGCTTATACCAAATCCCGACATAGCTAATGATATCTTTTCTTCATTTTCAACTTCGGAACGCATAAAGTTCATTAACTGCTTCAGTTTATTTCTAGCACTATCGCCTTCCTGTTCTTCTAGTTGACTACTACTGCCAATGTTCATTGCACCGTTCGTTCGCTGCCATGCTCTTAATAATTCTTCAGGTAAACATGACTCCACGAGAGGAAATAGCATGGACGCGCATTTTTGCGTTGTTACTCCTAGACTTTCCAACGCGCGAAGATGACACTCCAGTTTATCGTATAATGAAGCCAATGTCAGTACTGTCGTTTTCATTGTATTTTGCATTACTAGAGCTAGCAGTTCACGTACATATACTTCAACTAACAATTCTTCTCGACCAAATCGAGCTCGTAAACTATCCAATGCTTTTGGATAGTTTTCAGCAGTCGGAGGATAGCTTTCTACGATCTCTCTAGCTCTCGTACCTGGGATTGTTGACTGTACTAAATACTGGAACTTGTCACTGTCGTCTATTGCTACATCTTCGTCTAGCCGTTTGAATTGGGCCCAGAATAGTAACCAATCTTTTACATTACCTCCAAACTTTTTTAATTCCAGCTGTGGAAGCTTGAACTTTCTCTGGGTTACCTGCGATGCTGCAACCGAAACTTCAGTATTAGAATTATCAGCACTAAACTTTTCATTGACAGCTTTTTCCTCGCTTTCGATTCGTCTTCTTACTCTATTGAATTCTTGTTCATACTTATCTCGTGATTCGATTTCTAAATCTAAATCTGCTTCAGAACAATTGGCTTCGAGCAAACCCGTAAACATTTGTTCGTCTAATTTCTTTAGTTCCAGATATTTGTTCTCGAACGTGTCAAATGTCGCTTTTACTTCTACCATGTCGATTTTCGATTGTCCTAACAAATCCTTGATATTAGTAACCATTCTTGAATAACTACTTCTAACCGCAGTTCTTGTCTTTTTTATCTTATCCATATTGATTGATCTTTTAATGACTTTATACTGAAAGATCAATTCGTCCTGTCACGGTCGCCAGATGTTGGATTTCTTGATAAAACAAAAGACTCAAACTGTATTTCAAACACTTTATTTCACACAAATAAATCTATTTAGCCAAAACATCAAGATGACTTTTTATTAAACCAAAAAAACACTGATACAAATTACAATAGTGTATCTATGCATTAAATTATAACAACTTTTTTAGCCAAATCTAAAACAAAAACTGTCAACACACACTTTCTTTTATTACCAACCTTAAGGTAAATCATACATTTATTTTTCAATTTTCAAAATTATTGGCGGGAGATTCAAATAACTGTCAAACATCCAACACTTTCGACACTAATTTTGAAATGTTGATTTGTTGACTTTTCAACACAACCGCAGAAAAAGATGCTTTCATTAAGTGCTGTACATGTATATTTTGCTTAGTGATTGATTTTGTGGATAAAAATTATTTTGACGGATGTCAAAAGTTCGATAGCAATTTTAAATGATCTCTAAGGAGATAATTAAATAAATATAGTGAAAAAGAACAGTAAAATTATACCAATGAGAAAGTAATATTTTTTCTTTTTTTCACGATTTTTAAAATAGACAAAAAATTTATCACTTTCTACATAATTTTTCGTTAAAAAATATATTTTTTACGGCCCTCTTATAAAGTTAAATTTTCTTTTCTCATTTGATAGACAACAATGATACTTTTCAGCCTTCAAATGAGAGAAGAAATCGATACTTTTCATGTTAATATTTCTTCCATAAGAAAAAAAAGTAAAGCCAAATTTGTAGGAACTGGAAAAGGATAGTTTGAATTGAAATTAGTGACATCAGGTGACATCTGTCAAGAGAATAATAAATCTTATCTGAATTTCTAATTTATTTCTGAAAAATATAATTCAAATAAAAAATTTTTCCACATCATAAACGATTTCTTGCCGCTCAGAATGTGGCAAAAAATAATACCACACTGTGTTGCTAAGATGTACTTTCAACACTTATTTTGAAAGCTGATATGGTGACTTTTCTTCACGACCGTAGATAAAAATTATAAGTAAAGAAAGTGTTGATGTACAAGATCTATTATTTCTTGTTGTGTTTTCCCTATTGTCAAGGTTTAAAGGATGACGTAATTGTCCTCCGATGTGACTTAACCTATACATCTTTTAGTTCATACTATAAATAATAAATAAATAGTAAACGTTTCTTGCTTGAAAACCCTCAAAATTTTGTTATAATCTCAATTCTAACAAAAAGACTTGAACGGTGAATCAGACAACAAACCTTCCTCCTTCTCCGTGTAAAGGGGTTGCGCACGTCTCCATTATTTACCATTATCATTTCTCGTGTTCAAGAACCTCTGGCTCTGATTACCTTTCGTTGATCACCAGGCCCGGCGATTTTGCGACATTAGTTCGTTCGCAAGGCGACGATTTATTACATTCATACAATTTACTTGAAATCCGTTGTCACGGCCGTCTACGATGAAGCCCATTAATCATAGCGCCTGCTCTGATGAAGTGCTACGGTGAAATGATAACTGTGGGTGGTGCATGAGAATTTACAATGATGCTATTCTCCGGAGAGATGCTGTCTCTTTCCTTCACACATGAGTTCCCTTAGTTCTGTCTCTTGCTGTTTAGTTGGATTGTGTGAAGTTGCTTTTTGTATTTGCTTCGAGTCTCTTTCCAACTTATGTGGATTTGTATTTTGTTGTCTCTTACTATTTTGTTTTTGTTGGGGTTTATTTTTTATATTTTTTTCTTGTGGAATGGGAAGAAAAATTAATTGGATTTGAGCGGATTTGATTTGTTAATTGAGTCTATGTTGGTTTTTCACTATTTGTTTGGTTTTAATTTGGATTTGTCAACGTTTTTATACGATGATTTCTTTGTCTTGAAGCGTAAGAATTTCTATATTTACGTTTCTGGTTAGGTTGATTAAATAGTTTTCATTTACTTCTTTTATGAAGATATATGGACAGTTAAACTAATATTTTGAAACGGTGTTATTAAAATTTTTCGGCTGTGGTGATTCTAGCGTTATGGCACTTGAATTCTAAGATCCCGAGTTTGAATCCCACTCAAGTTAAAAATATATCAACTACCACACTGCAGATCTGTGAGTTCGAATCCTGTACTATACTTGGGTTTAAGAATAAATAAATTAGTTTTCTTGTTAAATTAAATGGCATATAACCAACAAACATTAAAATAAAAACTATATCATTTAATTAGGTTTTCAATAAGTGTTCTTATTTATCAGTGTAAATTACTAACAATGGGGTAATGGCTCAGTGGTATCAAGTCGGCATGTGGATCCTAAAAACCCTGGTTCGATCCCCACAGCCGGCAAAACATTTTCACCAATTTAAAATTACCTCTGTGGCTTCCCCATAACTAACATCTTTGGAGGACGTGATTTGACGCCTGGAACCGCACTTCACACGCATAAATATATCATTTACCAAGATCTGCTTCGGCATTGTGCCACACCCAATTATGGGTAAAAGGCGTGATGATATATTTATTTATTTATTTTTCATGATTTCAACCATTTCGGAATTCTGTGCCTAAATTAATTTTTTTTTCTGTTTCGGCATTAGAATATCATATTCTCGCACGCATATTGATGTCAGAATGAACTTCATTCTTAAACGATTTTTGGTTTCATATTGTTATCATAGATTGGTATAACTGCACTAAATACACAAAATATCTAGGCAACTGACAAAATAAAAACACAATGTATGCAAATATCTAGGCACCGGACAAAATCAATTGCAAATTACTGTCACCAACTTAACTATTGTATCAAAAATTTCCCTTGATAGTAAATGTCATCTATTTTTATAAAGAAATTAATTAAAGAAAGCCGAAACAGAGAAAATAGTATAAAACATTCGTTACAGAAGGCAATTCTAGTACTTGTTCGTTCGTCCCCTCGCCGCTGTGCGTCTCGTGTCCAAATTTCGAAGTCGTACCAGAATAGATTGTATTTTAATATACTATTTTCACGCACTTGAATATGACACTATTATTTCAACTTTTTCAGTAGTGAAAGAACGTTGAGGTTTGTGCTACCCCATATAAGGCCAGTTTTTCAATCACTGATTAATGTTAATCATGATTAAGTAATAATGGAAACTATGGTTTCCATTATTATTTAATCATGATTAACATTAATGGAGAGTAAACCGGCGATTGAAAAACTGGCCCTTAATGGCGGGTTATGTATGTATGTTTGAATCTTTTAGAGAATTGTCTTTAGTTATACATGAGTGAAAGGTTTTCATGATTTAGAATACCTTAGTAATTCATTTGACTTATGTTATTTACATTTTCAATATTTCTTAAAGACCAACAACGCATTTTGTTTGTCAAATGTGACGTAATTGTCAAGTCGTTTGGTATGGCGTATGTATGCACTTTCTCAGTTACTGTGGAAGATTACGTGTTTCTTGAAGTCCTCAATAACAATTATAATAAAACGCGATAAATTTAGTTTCCATGAGGAAGGAGGAAACCACGTGCAATGTCTCACTACCGACAAAGCGCTATCAGGAATCGTATGAAACACGTAAAAACTTCTTTCCCACTTTTAATCGCATGCAGTGACGAACACTTATCATAGTGAAGACACTGGTATATCTTTCTGTTTCCCCGGAGCCCCCGCCGTCGCGCAGGTTCGTTAGTTAGTCAGTTGTTTATCAGGGGGCGTTGCTTATCGTCGCTTGCCTTAATGCGATTTCTAAGTATGCCATTTATTTGTTATCGCCTTAATTTTACAACAGAAGCTTTTGTCGATAAAAACAAGTGCTTCAAACACAGTAAACAAAAGACGAATGCATAAAAAGGAACTATTTCATGGTTGTTGAGTTGTCATACCTGTTTGTGCTACACTTGAAGGCTATCATGCTATCAAACCCTAATACCATTAATTCGTATATTATTTAAAGTGTTTTCAAATTATCAAAAATATTTAACAATACGTATTTTCTTCAGTCAAACGCTTCTAAAATATTTTAGAAAGAAATGCTTCAAATAATATATTTGACGAACTACATTTTCTATCACTTTTATTTGAAATATTTTTCTCGAAACTGATTGAGAAATAACATATGTAAAGAACTTCGAAAAGAAACATAAATAAATAATAAAAAATTAGTCTTTCTTTTTACCCATTACTGGGTGTGGTAATCTGCCGTAGCAGATCTCGGTAAGTGATGCAAGTGCAGTTTCCAGCTGTCAAATCACAACTCGCAAAGATGTTAGTGGCAAGGGAGCCATAGGGGTAATTTTAATGTGGTGACAATAAAACATGTAAAGCTAACATAATGAAGATCTGCGTCTTCTTCTTCGAACTATTTTAGTTATTCACTTTATGAAGAATCTAATTAAGAATTCATATTATTTTAAGGTAATAGAAAATCAAATTTCTAATTGATGTCGTCTCAATCCTTTGTTTGGGACATTTTCAAAGAAAATTAAATTAAGCTAAATTTCTAAACTGAACAAAAGTTCAGTAACAAGGCAAAACCTTCATTTTGTATTTACTAAATAATGATTTTATTTTGTCAGTGTAAACTACGAATCCTTACATTATTTGACATAAGACAATCGGTGACTATTAATTGTAAATACTAATTATTTGGCAGTACAGTGTTGGGTGCAAGGTAAAAATATATGAACTACCAACCTAGGGCTCGGCAACTTCGAACCCTATACTTTAATTGATTAATGGTAAAATTCTTAGATATTAATAATGTCTGGCTGTATGGTGGAATAATTAGCGTTACGGCATTCCAATCCGAAGATCCCGAGTCCAAATCTCAATCAAGCTAAATATATATGAACTACTGCACTGCGCCTCGGTGATTCCGCACCCTGAATTGGGATTAAGTTCCTATTGCACAGAGTAGCATAAATAAATAAATAAATCTATAAGTTTAACGATTCGTAAATCTGTAAATAATGAACAAAATTATATGACTATTTGTTGATAAGCAGAAAATATTTCAAAAGTCATAAGTTTCGTTGCTATTTTGTTTATTATTTTTCCACCATAAGTTCCTGTTGTACAAATAAATAAATTGCTGTAAACGCAAATTTACATAACGTAGGTTTTGTTAATCTGCTTCGCAAAATGGAAGGAACACAGTGGAGTACTAAAAAAAAAATCTCAATATTTTTCTGCAATGAAATTTCCAATTTCTCGATGAATTCAAGTAGCACTTTTACAACATGGCTACCGCTGCAGAAGTACTCGTATATATTGTACAGTGCGTCTGTCCCATTAATATTATCTAGTGACTTGCGTAACCAGCGAATGCTACGTGATAAAGAACAATACATTTGCATTAAGGCGTTTATCGGCTTTCATGTAACACATTGATTGTGGCTGAGGCCGCTGCGGACCGCGAGGAAGGTTATCCGCTATCGCGAACTATGGGTGTTATACACTCTGTACAGGTGACTGAGACGTGGTGCACGTGATCGAAGAGCGGAAAATAAGAAAAAAATACGAATTGTTGATGTTTATTTGAAGGTGTTAGTTGCTAGTAGAGTAGATGTACAGTGAAATTAGAATTTATAAAAAAATTAGTATGACGTCATAGGTACGAAAGGTGAAATGGAGTAAAATTTGGGAGAAAATCTGCTTTCCAGAGGCTATATCTAAAAAACTAAGCATGATATGAAGATGCGCTCAACGGCATTGAATTCCTCGTGTCCGAATTGACTTATAAGCATTTTTTAAGCGAGTTCGATTTTTTGAAAATTTCTTAAGGGGTACCCCTTGGATTTTTTTCGATTTTAGGCCCATTTCAGACTATTTGCCCTAAAATGGTTTCTCGTACGAATATTGTAACGAAAATTTACATACATATGTATTTCGACCCGCTGAATCCAATGCTGAAGTTGCCAAGTGCGTATGTCTTCTAGTTTTTTAGATATGGTTGAAAAACTATTTTATGGGAAAATTTTGGTCAACATTTTTTAAAATTTAAAAATTGCTGAAAATTTGTATATTAGTCAATTTGAGTACGGGAAATTCAATGCCGTTGAGCGCATCTTCATATTTCATTTAGTTTTTGAGTTATAGTTTCGGAAAAGTACAAAATCTAATGAGATGAAATTTGGAAAAGAAAAAGCACTTTCAGGAGCCTATATCTTAAAAACTAAACGAGATATGAAGATGCGCTCAACGGCATTGAATTCCTCGTATTCGAATTGACTTATAAACATTTTTTAAGCGATTTAGATTTTTTGAAAATTTCTTAAGGGGTACCCCTTGGATTTTTTTCGATTTTAGGCCCATTTCAGACTATTTGCCCTAAAATTGTTTCTCGTATGAATATTGTAACAAAAATTTACATACATATGTATTTCGACCCGCTGAATCCAATGCTGAAGTTGACAAGTGCGTATGTCTTCTAGTTTTTTAGATATGGTTGAAAAACTATTTTATGGGAAAATTTTGGTCAACATTTTTTAAAATTTAAAAATTGCTGAAAATTTGTATATTAGTCAATTTGAGTACGGGAAATTCAATGCCGTTGAGCGCATTTTCATATTTTGTTTAATTTTTGAGATATGCTTCAGGAAGATAGATTTCTGCTAAAATTTTGCCACATTTTAATTATTCCTATCTAACTACCCTGTATCTCAAAAACTAGAATAGTTACGAGCCTAAAAACTTCACCATTGAACTCCTCGTAGTTTTCCACATAAGTATGAATATTTTCACTGATTTAAATTGAAAACTACTTTTTTTATTACAATGTAAAAAAAGGTCAGAGAGATTGCTTCCTTGTATCATGGCGGACAATGGATTTAAGAACCCGAGTTCGATTCCTACATTAAACAAACTTTACACCACATTAAAATTACTCCATTAACATCTTTGGGAGCCATGATTTGACGACTGGAAAACACTCTTCACGGGCATAAATATATCACATACCCAGATCTGTTACGGCAGAGTGTCATATCCAGTAATGGGTAAAAGGCGTGATTATATATTTATTGTAATTATTCAAAAAACACAACACCCAGCTGTTATTACAACATGTGTAATAATGTTCGATATTTGAATCCCGAGATCTCGAGTTCGAATACCACTTAAGCTAAACAAAATATATGAACTACCACACTGCGTCTCGGTGGTGTGTCCAGACCCTGTACTGTAATTAGGATTAAGTTCCTGTTGTACAGAGAAGCGTAAATAAATAAATATTGTGTCATTATCGTTAAAAATCTTTGTAAAAAATGTTTGTAAGTAATTACAAAGTAATGGCGTACATTCCACATAAAATCATAAACATTTAATTCCATTTAATTTCCTATTACATTTATTCCCCAGCGCGCATTATCACACTCATAACCATATAAATAATAACAGTACTTCTTCTGATACATCATGTTTGTTTTCCGCATGTGTGCTTAGTTCACCAGCACGCGTACTCCCACTGAAAGCACGCGTGTGTACGTGTGATGACTCCCTCCGTGTCCGTGCTCATGTCCGCGATTAGCCGTGCGGCGAGTTCCGCCCCTTTGTGCAAAGGTGCGGCTCGCAGCCTGTAGTTCTACGGTCTTCAGCGGAACTGTAAAAGTGTTCGCGTGAATTAATCGTGCGTGGAGCAGAGTATGTTGTTTGATTTTCTCTGCACTGTAAACTATATGAGTTTAACTGTTTCTTCATGCATTTTGCTAGCGATACAAGAGCAAATATGTACAGAATTTGTTGCATATGATGTCAGCACAAAGATGATGTTCCTCTTGTCAAATTGTTTCTTAATTATTTATGAGGAATACAAGTGGTATGATTTTAGTTCTTTGTATCTGTTACATTTTATTTTGTTATTCTGTACAACAGGAACTTAAGTAAGGAACAAATTCAGAAAGTTTGTGAAAAGCCAAGGGGGTAAGTACTCGCTATTGCCCCTCCACAATGGGTGCTCATGCACTCAGGCACACTTTACGCACAATTTATTGGTTTATTTCCTAAATCATTGACTTAGCTGACACTAAACAAAACATAATATAATTTGAACAATAAATAAATAAATAAATATGTCATCACGCCTTCTACCCATTACTGGGTATGGCACTCTGCCGAAGCAGATCTCGGTAAGTGATATATTTTGCGCGTGAAGTGCGGTTACCAGTCGTCAAATCACGGCCTCAAAAGATGTTAGTGGTGGGGGAGTCACAGGGGTAGTTTTTGAAATTATGAAAATTGTTTGTGGGTGATGATGTATATATATATATATATTTTTTTTTAATTTTTATTATTAATTTACAATTTATTGAAGAGTACTGGTCTCTAAAATATCTGCGAAGTCAATGAAAAATGTAATCTTGTCATCCCCAAAGAAGCAACGCGCAATACAATTTAAAATTGGTTACATGTAAACGTAGCAACACCCTATGTCATTCATCTAGTTTTTTGATGACGCCAGTCGATGTGTATAATGTTTTCAGTATAGCAACAAAATATGGACATAGAGAAATACAAAGCACAAGAAGAAATAACAACGCGAAGCAAACGAGCCACCCATGAAAAATTCGATTTAGAGTGCGATAAGAAAGAACGTGCGAATGAAAAAAGATGATACATGTGTTTCATGAAAAAGAAAAAGAAATACGTAAAATCAATCACTAGTATAAATCCAGTTGTTTCGGACACACGGTGCGAATGGACTGAGAGACTGACAGATAAAAACATTAGCTCCGTTCAGTAGCTAGTGAGTGAAGCGTTCGCTATAAAGATAGAGCGAGAGAGAGAAGAGTGCGAGGTAACAAATAATAGCGGGCTTCGCATCTGCAACACCCGGTATATAATATTAACTGGCGCTTCGAGTCCGTTCGACAGCCACACACGGCGCCGGTTATCTCGGTGTGCATGCGCTGGTGTTGGTGTCGTCACAGCGATGTATTTCCCTCAGATTTATTAAAATAAATTGAAAGCGCAGCCCCGCTCCGCGACTGCATTCAGCGGCCGCCAACTAGATAAAATATAAGTGATCGCCGTACGCTGCTCCGACCGAAAGCGTTGGGTCTTTCATTTCCTGCTCCGACGCTCTGCTTCGCTTCTATCCCTTCTCTCTCCTCTCCTCTCTTCTGACGCCGCTCGTCGATATCAATATATCCCTCCGAGAACCATCCCTTAGCGCCGGCTGAGCACTTGTAAGCGCGGTATTGTGAAACAGGGTTTATTGAATTAAAAGGATTTAATTTGGTGAAAATGTGCAAGCGAGCGAGAAGTATCTCGAGGTGCTCTTGCTACTCCCGACTGCCTGAATTCAAGATTGCTGATTTGTGATTAGGACTCCAAACTTCAGTTTCTTTTGTTGCTACACGGAGCTCATTTTAATCCACATGAAAGTGAGCCAGATATTTTTGACGCGTGGAAATTAAAACGACTTGTCGAATTGTAACATCACTGAATACAATTATTATTACTTGACCGTTTAATTTTAATACATTTATATTCATGTATGTAGATTCGTTGTTAATTTTGTTGTTAGAGGAGTGAGAGTGAGTAAATTGAAATGTTTTGAGCATATGAAATGTATGTTTAAGAAAGTTTTATGAAAAGTGTGCAGGAGTGATTGGATGGATGTGATTGAAGGCTTGTTGTGTGAATAATTATTATGAATGAGGTTGAAGCAAGGGTTGTGTGTTAGTATGAGAATGTTTGATGAGGACTGATTCTCAAAAATTTATGAAAAAAAGATGCTTTCATCACCTTATGTATAAATAATTTTTGTTGCATATTGATAGATATTCGGTATATTCCATTTGCCATTTGGCTCACTTAAATCAGTTCAGATCAATTAGACAACATGACTAAATGAATAGAATTAAGCAAACTTATGCACTTATTGGGGTGAATTACTTGAAAGTAAATTAGTTATCTAATTTACCTGAACTGATTTAAATGAACCAAGTGGCAAATGGAATGCAGCTATTATATACAAATAATAATATGGAGTAGGCCTGTAGATCCTGAGAGCCCTGGTTCGATTCCCACTGGCGACAAACATTTTCACCACATTAATACTACTCCTGTGGCTCCCCCTCCACTAACATCTTTGGGGGCCGTGATTTAACGGCTGGTAACCGCACTTCACACGTAAAATATATCACTTACCGAGATCTGCTTCGGCAGAGTGCCACACCCAGTAATGGGTAGAAGGCGTGATGATATATTTATTTATTTATTTTTTTATATACAAATAACTATAGTATCGTCGTCCAACCATAAGTTCGCGAGAACTACCCTCTCTATAATCTATTAAAAAAAAAAAATTAAGCTACAGTAATTGGGATAAATTTCCTGTTATGCAGAATAACAAGTAAAGAACCATTCAACAGTGTCATTGAAATTCAATCACTTTAAAACTAGTGATACTTGTGTGTGTTTATGCAAATAGTGACGTGATTAAGCGTGTCTTGATGGCGTGAAACGCGTGTGTGTGGGTGAGTGTTTAGTTTGTGGCATTTCCGTGAAGTCCTGCCCTGCGTTTAGCGGTTATAAAGGTGTAACCGCGCTAGCACGCACGCTCACGATTTTTTAAACCGATAACCGCGGTTGTAAATGTATTTGAATATACATATGATATACTTGTATGTGCATTTATATTTTGTATACCTTCGTAGGCAGGTTACACGTTGACTTGTACAGCACATACTGTGCTTTTATTTTGGAATGTCAGATTTTATTTAACAATAATTACAAGCGATGGATAAAACCGAAATAAATAAAAAATAAATAAATATATCATCACACCTTTTTTACCCATTACTGGGTGTGGCTCTCAGTCAGACATTTTAATTTAACTGTCAAAAATTACTTAATTTCTTTATGATAAAACGGATTAAAATAATTTGTAGAGACATTTTCTGGAAACAGCATTCTTATTATAATCGAAGTACTAAGAAAAATAATATTTAAAATTCTTTGATGCAAAATAATGCTGAAAGTATTAAATCAACTAATTAGGCAATTATGCGAATTAGTTTTGATTTATGACAAAAATAAAACAGGTGTAAATCATAATCGCTTGATCAATTCCCGCGTCCGGAAGTTGCTAAAAATGTTGACAACTTAAGCGGGTAATTACTTACAAACCTTGCAAAAATTTGCAATACGCACCTGTAAAATAATTAATTTGAAATTATTTTTATACCATAGGGGCAGCACGAGAAGCGAACGAATTATTTTTAAACAGTTTTGTAACGGAGCGAGATGGAGAAACCTATAACTTTATTACCGTATAATTTTATTCTTTTTAATTATACGCCACGATGATAATTATAATTAAATACTTTTTTAACCCTCGGTGCCTGAACGAGTTAGGGTGCAATTTTATCGCGGGAAGGAAAGAAGATTATTATAAAGTGTTTGCGAATAAAAATTAAGAGGATTAATGTTACATTAAAAAGAAATTGTTTATATTATAAAATTACACTCAAAGTAATTTTCATAATATTCCTTCTAATTTTTTTTATCATGTTTTAATGTATTTTTCTCTTTTTCAGGTAAGTGACCAGTTCTATACCAGTTCAATTAATCATCTTAATGGTAAATAATTTATTTTATTAAGTACTTTTATTTAATTACTAGTGCTTGAAGAAGTTTAGTTAATTTGTTGCGATTTGAATAAGGCTGCATAAAATTTTCGATAATGCCTTTGGGCCGAATTTGGTACTTAGCGGTCCTTTTTAGTAACTTTGGAAACATCTTACTTTTTTTTTCTTATTAGTTTATCATTGCATATGTTTTTTTTGGTCATATTTTTATAGAGGAGCTTCTTTGTTGCAAAAATATTTTCAGACGACCATTATGAAAGTAACCATAATGACATCACAAACTACTACGGAAAGTTGAAAATAACATACACTGATATGTTAGTATAACGTACATTTCTAACATATCAGGTGAAGTTCCACTGATTGACAACAGATGGCGTTACGATGAAAGAAAATAATAAAATAAATGAAAAGAATTTGTATTATTATCTAAATTGAAGTTTTGGCAGATTTTTCAACACATTTGCACAGATAAATCTAATTTTTTAAATTTAATAATTACTTATTTATTAATATTTTTGCATTATTTAATATTTTAACATTACGGTTAGTACAGCTGGTATCACAATACTTAACCTCAAACATCAAATGTTAACGCTTACCTGTCAAAGTGTAACAACATTGCTCTTGTAAACTTTTTTTAGAAATTTTTTGTGGTCGTCTGAAAAATAGTGTACATAATTCACTCGAAAGTGTAATAACTGAGGTCGTGTACTTATACTTTCGATGCTTGTTATGTAATATACCATTAAGGCATTTACTTACGTTATAAATCATAAAGAACATAGTAAAAACATTAAAAAAACTAGACCAATATTTATATTACTATTTTTGATGCTGCATAAAACTGTCAGTAACATTTGTCTTTTTCAATGGTTGATAGGAAAAGTTGACAATTACGCTCTCATTTGTCTACGTAAAGATGACATTTTCTCTACAGCAATCTTAAAAAAAAATTTCTTGCGATGTTATAGAAACGTTTGACAAAGTTATTTTTGCTCGTTTTTTCATTGGCAACGCGTGTAATAGATATTAAATGTGCACTTGCTTCAATATTTATCAGAGACATAAACAAAACAGAAATTTGTGATATTGATAACACGAATTTATTTTTAATGCTTTTATTTTAATTCTTTTAATAATTTACGATATAATTGTAGAAAAATTATGTGTATATCACGAGTGAGGTGTCGTTGTTCCTCTTCGGTTCATACTGCAATTATCGTGTTCGATAAAATATAGGTTTTGGTACTCGGTTTCGGTTTCGGTACTGGGTAATAATTTTGAATTTATTATTTATTGTGGCCTGATCATGAGGGCTGTTCCTGTTACTGTTAATGATAAAACCTTTTCGCTGTGAACTTGAATCCGTTGAGTCAGCATTAACTGCACTGTACCTCACCGAGCCGGCGCGGTCTTATCTTAATGATTTCTTTGACTCTTTTAACTTTTTGCAGTTTTTAACATGCAAGAGAGATAGGTATCGGTCCGGGGCCGCGTTATCGCTTGGCGGCCGGCTCGTGCACCGCCGCCCGCACTGCCACCGCCGTCGTTGCTATCGCTAGACGGTATCGCGCACTGCACTCGCATTTTCCTAACACCCCCGCGACCCACTAGTCACCTGCACCCTTGCTACGCCTACGACTAACTTCACTTTTTCTATAAGTTCATTATAAAACATACTCGCCGTATTATCTGCCTCAGAGAGTCTGTCAAAAAAACACCTGGACGCTGTTGAAGAATGAATCTAATGAATACGAGTAATCTGAAGTTGATTTGGGCTTGTGGAACGTAAGTCGGATGAAAGATTGGTGAAATAGGAATTCTTCTTTCGGAGTTGAGTTTAGAACAATATTTAAGGCCTGCTTGACAATAATGTTGTTAACTACGTAAAAATTAAATTAAAAGATACACATCTAAGAAATGTCAACATTAAAAAAAATATATATCATCACGCCTTCTACCCATTACTGGGTGTGGTACTCTGCCGAAGCAGATCTTGATAAGTGATATATTTTACGCGTGACGTGCGGTTACCCGTCGTGAAATCACGGCCCCAAAGATGTTAGTGGTGGGGGAGCCACAGGGGTAGTTTTTGAAATGATGAAAATTGTTTGTCGCCTGTGGGAATCGAACCAGAGTTCTCAGGATCCACAGGCCGACTTCATACCACTGAGCTAGCCACTCCATTAACATATTTTTTATTGTTCAATATTTTAATAGTACGTGTTAAACTAATAATTTCTATTTAACCAACAATGAACATTTTAATGATAATATTATTAGGCTGTTGCCCTCTTCCTTTCTATTATTTGTAGATACATTGTAACAGGAGTGAGAGTGAGTAATTTGATAAGTTTTGAGCATGTGAAAAGTACGTCATAAGAAAGATTGACGAAAGATGTGTAGGAGCGATTGAATGGATGTGATTTTAAGGTTTGTTGTGAGTAATGAATGGTTCCTAGTGTGAGGAATAAATGGACTTATATGGAGGGAACTATGAATGGGGTTGAAGTGAGAATGGGGAGTTAGGATGATAATGTTTGATGAGGGTAGATTATTTGATGAAACTGATAAGTGAATATTTTATGAAAGATTCTAGGAATCATGCTACCCCATTTGATGGGATATAGCATGCTGTTATGTATGTTGTATTATTTATTTATAAAATAAAAATCGGAAAATGTGTAAACTGTGATGACGGTCATCTTTGCAATTTTAATTTTTAACCTGCTAATTATCTAATAATATAATTTACATCGTTCTGTGCAACTGACTATGTTTCTAAAAGAATGGCCCTTTATGAAGAAGAATTTTGTCAGATATTATTATTTATTTACAAAAAGAAAATTTTATTAGATTAAAGCATAGTTAATATTAGATATAAATTATTAACAACATTAATAAATTAGTGTATATTGAATGTAAAATTCAGAAAAATGTAGTTAGAAGAGAATTTACTCGTATGTGTCAGTTGAAATGGTTTGATAATTTGGAACGTCTGTCTAATAAAAGACTAGAAATAATAAATCAATGGAAGTGATTGAATGTTTGTTGCATGAACGACATATGAAACGAAGCGAAAGAATGTGGTTGGAGGAATGAGAAATTTTTGACTACAATTTTTTGCAGGATGAATATTATGCATGTCTGAAAGTTGCCATTTCTAGAATTGTTCAAAAAACAATAATACCAATCAGGATTAATTACAAACAAATAGCGAGCACTCCTTCCTCATAACCTTAAAAATATCGACTACATTCACCCAGTAAAACCTCCACATGAATGCACATTCGTTGGCGTGTCCCTCGCTACCCGGGTTCGTTTCCTGTGTCGGGTGAAAGACACCGACACCAACGCCACCAGCTTCACCGCGGACAGGAAATGAATTTCAGCATCTGCGTCATCGCTGGCTACCATCGTGTCCTGCATGCATTATCCTTGCCTAACACAAACAATCCTCGGTGTCTCGGTGAAATAAATCGTATGGTGGAGTGGGCTGGTCCGGCCCTGATTCAACCCTCGCTGTCCGCGCGCGAATGGGGATGATCTGATAGGGGAGACTTGTTTGTAGTATGGTTCAAGGGATGCTAATGGTGTTTTATTTAATTTTAATCATAAATTCAATTTTTGGGTTATGAATTTGTTGATGGTTTAAATTAAAAGGATTGTTTCTGAAATTGAATTTCTTGTATTTTATTATTTGTTGAAATTATTAAGTATATTCAATTATAGGGTAATAGAAATGCTTTTTTTTGGGCCTTTAGAGGAATTCGGTGAGACTGTCAAATATTAATTAATTTCAAATTTAGAAAATCTTCGGGTGATCAACCACAGTAGTTGAGCGTTTAGCGTAGAGATTACTTGACATTGCACGCCTTAGGTCGCGAGTTCGAGTCTCGTTTAGAGTATAAAATAAAATAAAAAATATAATAAATACCTAGAAATTCTGGAAAAAGTCTGGAATTAAAAATCTGACTGGAAAGCTTTAAAAATTCTTGAATTTATTTTTAATACCTGAGGAAAAAATACAGTAAAAAATAGTTTATTCTTTTATAAGGAGTTAAAGTGATACTTTTTGTGGCGAATCTCTAGTTATTGACGGACGAGCGCAACGAGGCCGACAACTACAGATGAGGCACAAAATGTCATTTTCGCTCCACATATAATATGCTATTTTTTCTTCAAAAGCTGGAATATTTATCCATTCAATGTCTTTTTCTGCAGCTCTCGAGCGCCAGAAACAGTTATTTGTTTCAATATGACTAAAAATACAAGTATTCCGGTTAGTAATAAAGGTTGATGAACGACGCGTAGCGGAGTCTAGCAATATTACCAGATTCGAAACAGTATTTTTAGTTATTTCTCACTTATTTATAAAACTTCACAGATTTATTAAAACTAAAATTAAACAAACTGACAAAATTATTATTTATCGCCATGACAACTGTTGTAACATATTTTTAAGGACATAATCAAAAGATTATGGCACTGAGGTAATGTTTGAAGCTCGACGCGTATGATGAAACGAAAGTGGTGTGCCGAGATAAGAATAAAAAAAATATATATATCATCACGCCTTTTACCCATTACTAGGTGTGGCACTCTGTCGAAGCAGATCTCAGTAAGTGATATATTTATGCGCGTGAAGTGCGATTACCAGCCGTCAAATCACGGCCCCCAAAGATGTTAGTGGTGGAGGAGCCACAGGGGTAATTTTAAATTGGTGAAAATGTTTTGTCGGTTGTGAGGATCGAGCCAGGGTTCTTAGGATCCACAGGCCGACTCGGATACCACTGAGCCATTACCCCATAAGATAAGATAAGAATATTTTGAGATTATTAATTCCAGGATGAATCTAATGAATAAATGTTCGTTTGAAAAAAGCAATACATAAAATTCTGAATGTAGTGATCTACAATAGCAAATCAGTCGATAGTTACCCACATCGTTAATTATAGTGTTTAGCAGCAGAATAATATAAAAACTATTGACGTAATATTAATTACATTTTAGCAACGAAGACATCTAGTACCGTGAAAACAAAATACCGTATCCAATAAAACAACACAGAAAATTCAATCCATGTCTCTGTTATCTGTTATCAACTCGGGGCAAACAAATAACAATAATTAAAGATACATTAGGCAGGCCATGTTCTCTGTCAGAACTGTTAAATATTATATCTGTTTATCCACAGTCATTCGATAACATACATAAATGCGTCGATTATTTTCAGTTGTTTACTCATTACATTGAAATTATAAGTGCTCTATCGAGACATACCTGTTGTTTAATCGAGGACGAAAGTTTCACCTAACAACAACAATGATAGCGATACAGAATCAACATCATTTTGTTGTAAATAGTAAATAGAATCGTATATGCGATAATGTCCCGTCATAAAAACTTATTATTTTCTAGTTAAATTGTAGTGTTTACCTGATTTTTGTAATGGTTTTCTATGTTGTTGATATATAACTACATGAAGTGACTATAAAATTATCTTTTCGATTTTACTGGAAATTATAATTAACTTCTGTTGCAATTTTGTATGCTTCAATGGTTTTATATTTAAATTTAAGTGTTCTAATATTTAATCAACTTTTCATTTATACCAAAAAGATAATTGGGTATTTAATTCCTATGAACATTTGTATCTTTTCTTCATTTTATTTTGTCTTTAATTGTTGAGTTATGATGGTGTTATATGGTTTATTTTGGAAGTTTGAATGGATAAATAAGTAGAAACATAATTGGAAGTGAACATTCTCTTCCAAGAGTCAAGACTATGTTTCTACTTTTGAACGACAATTACATCTTGTCGAAGTTTAGAGTTCTACAAAGATGATTATTGTAAAACATATTGTTCCATACATGTAAACTTTGACTACATTAATTTTATATAAAAAGACCTGAAGATGCCCAATCTAGGGCCGAAACGTCGTGTTTCGAATAAATTTATTAGAAATCATTTTTCCAATAAAGCCTTTCATTCATTCAAACTTCCAAAATTATCATTTCTGTTTATCCAGAACAAAATTGTTATATGGTTTATATTTACTTCATTTTTGTTTGTCATATCATGTATGTTTACGTCACATCTTTTAATTTAGTGTATGATAAAAACTAGTTGTGTTTTCGATAGAATGAAGATTGTCAAACATAAACATTATGTTACACTTAATCTGAACTTAATATTATAGTTATATTCATTAAAATTCTAATAATTAATTATAATAATCATGGTGAAAACTTCAATCATTTTAATAAGAGTTTAATTTTGTTCTTTCGATCTGTCAAAATAACAGAAGTCGAAGCAAAATGTATGATACAATAAGAAAGGTTATTTGGAGTATTTACTAAAAAAAAATAAATAAATATATCATCACGCCTTCTACTCATTACTGGGTGTGGCACTCTGCTGAAGCAGATCTCGGTAAGTGATATATTTTGCGCATGAAGTGCGTTTACCAGTCGTCAAATCACGGCCCCCAAACATGTTAGTGGTGGAGGAGCCACAGGGATAGATTTTCCAAATTATGAAAATTTGTCGCCTGTGGGATCGAACATAAATATCGTGCTATATCCTATATTCCATGAAATGGGGTAGACCGGACCCTTGAGGATGCATTAGGCAATCAATATAATAATAATATTTTATTTGGCGAAAGTTCAGCGTAAGCAAATAAACAAACATATTTAGGGTTCGTTCTATACACAAAAATGTTCTTGTTGCGCCAAGAAATTTGTTTAAAGTAAATTAATTTCAAATAATATATAGAAATGTATTGACTCATGTATGAAGTATGAAATATTAACTTTAAATATATTGTCATAGTTTCTTTGAAGGTATAATTATCTCTATTTGAGTCAACTATAGTTAGGTTACGTCAAAAATAGTCATTCCTATATCATTTCATCGTAAAATATGTCGCCATTATTCTATTTTATCAGTATTCATATTCTATTCGAAAAACTATATCATTCCTAACTGCAGGTACATAGATAGCAAAACAGTACCCCCATTAGTTATATTTTATCTACCTAGAGATAATAATATTTACTACAAATACTTTGCACCAATAACAAGCATTTTCAAAAAACTGATAAAACCTTTCGAGTCGTAATTGGATACAATATTATCATTTAAATTTAAACACAGACATATTCGTTATCACAATGAAATCTGATTGGTCATGATGTCTGAGGTCCACTGATTGGTAACCACTGATTAACACGAATGCGTGATGGAGCAGCGATCATTCAACAAGACGCTGATCATATTTTAAATTGAATTTCTTTGAGATGAAATGGATCCTGCTGAGCTGATCTGATGTAAACTGTTGCTACATCTAACAGCGAGGCGAGAGGATATTGTTTTATTTTTGCTTGTGGTTGTTTTTTGCTTGGATGCATTTGATCCTCTGATGTTTTACTGGTTTGTTAAGACTTATCAGTTTTGTATATTGTTTGTTCATACATTCATTTGTAAGGATAGATTCGCCATTTTAATTCAAACCAAATGAGAGCGGAAAACATTCATGCTATATTGCATAAAATACGGTAGAAAGCACAGTTTTTCATTATATTCATTCTGTAATTCATCTTCTCCAAACATTCTTACCATTCGTGCTTGTTAAATATTCCTTTCACTTGAAACCTTTTGTTTATGCAACAAACCTTCAATCATATTCATTGTCTACTGGCCAGAAATTCCTGGGAATCCTGGAGAAAGCTTGGAATTGAAAAACCTAACTTGAAATTTTTAAAAATCCTTGAATTTGTTTATAATACGTAGGTAAAAATTGTTTTCCTACAACTGTGCGATTTCTTTGTTATTACGTAACTATAATTGCCTTGGTTACGTATGGAAAGTAGATGAATGCAGACCAAGTGCGTTTCCGAAAGCAAAGAAACACTAGTGCGGAAAGTGCTTCATTACGTAACTGTCAAAAGAATATTGTTTTGACAGCGATTTAAATTTCGCGCCGAGCGCGGAATTCATATTTTGACCACAGACGCTTATGGAAGAAGAAGATACGGTGAACCAGCGCTAGTAAATATGCAGTAGTATATTTTGACGTTTATAAACGTAATCTTAATTTGCAGTATATCTAATCTGTAGACAATTAATAAAAAGAACCGAACAAAGTAAAATATATCGATAAATGGTTTTATTTAAAGAGTAAGTGAAATACTTCATATTTATTGTTTGTGTATATTATTAATAAAGTTGTTACAGTTGCTTATATTGACATATGTAAAGTGGAAACTTTTGTGTCTAAAGAAACATTGATTTCTTCCGTACCTGTTCATATTATTACCAGTAATATTATTGGTAACAATTTCGGAAGCTTCAGAAGTACCAGCAGCAGGTTGATTGTCATTGTCGAAAATAGATCCAACATAGTATGATCCGGAGCTTCAATTATCTTTGGAGGTGTTAATGATAAAGAAGAATCACTCACTGTACTATTCCAATCAAGATGATTTTGAAGAAATTATTTTGACGTTAGTGAAATATTTTTAAATAACGTAGAACAATGTGCAAGCAATCAACAAACAAACCATAGCAACGCCGTAAAACATCGTTCTCATGTAATACGATATCATTAAAATTTTATAAATTTTATAAATTTTAATAATATTTTAGTGATTTACTAAATCGCACAGTTGTAGGAAAAATGTTGTTTATAACACGTGCCGAAAAAGGTTACATGCTCGTGCAGATTTCCGCACTCGGCAAGCCTCGTGCGTTAAATTCTGCACTTGCACGTAACGAGCCTTTTTCGGCACTTGTTATAAAAATAACTATTACAGTCAAAAAATAATTGTTTAATTTAGGTTCCTTTCGGGTATTCAAGAAAATCAGTTTTCACACAGCAGTTGCCTCCCAATTAATGGGATAAAATAGTATTTCTGGCAATACAACTATTTACCAATTAGATTTTAAAATATTTTGATATAGAAATTTATTCTTTACAATCCTAAAATAATTTTAGCAAATTTTAGGATACGAAAACAAATTTTTGCTATGAAACTGTTAGAAATATTTTATAATATATACATGAAATCCTTAAATCTCTTGAAATTTTATATTCAGAACCAAGTAGTCACCAACATTATATAATTTTCTCTGTTTCGGCATTAGAATAACATATTCTCGCACGCATATTGGTGCCAGAATGAGCTTCATTCTTAAAAGATTTTTGGTGACATGTTGTTATCATAGATTGGTATAACTGCAGTAAATACTCAAAATATCTAGACAAAGGACAAAATCAATCGCAAATAACTGTCACCAACTTAACTATTCTACCAAGAATTACCCTTGATGGAAAATGTCAACTATGTTTATAAAGAAATTATCTAAAGGGAAGCAGAAACAGAGAAAATACAGGGTGATCAAAAGGAATTGTTACAGTTGGCAATAAATAAAAACTACTTGAAATTGGTAAGCCTGACACATAAATTCATTTACTGTTGACAGTGACATTTAAAATTAAAATTTGAGTACATTTATTATTACATTTATTTCTAAAGTATTTCTATTACTTAAAAAGTCAAAATTCTATTAGCTGTCAGACTCCTGACATAACCTATTTGTATTTATTAGAAATGTCAAATAGCATTTCCGCCTTTATCTGACGTTGTGCCAACTGTGAAATAAAAAGATCTTTGGAATTGTATTGCCAACTATAACAATTCCTTTTGATCATCCTGTAGTACAAAACACTAGTTACAGAAAGCAATTCTAGGACTCGTTCGTTCATCTTCTCGCCGCTACGTGGCTTGTAACTGAATTTCAAACTCGTGCTAGAATAGTTTGCCTTCTGTAACTTATATTTATACTATTCTCATAGAAATATTGAAAAAAAATGTTTGTAGATTAGTTTTATAAGTTTTTTTTAATGATAATAGACAATATTATTGCTTGTATTTTATAGTATTGCATTAGGTTTTTAATTTGATTGCTTACTACTAACACTTAGTTTTATTTATATGATAATTAGAATATAAAGATTATTCATGCAGTTCTCTTTTTTTATAAATTTGATATGCGATCATCACGACACCTCTAGCGCCATAAACATTTAATCATAAAATCCAATCTTCTAATGAATTCTTAGATATGAAACACCTACCACATATTCTAAGAACTAAACCGTAATCTCAACTAACGGATCTTAGCACTTAAACAGTTGCAACATAAAGTCTTCATTCGTCGATTCCAATTCGCCAAAAACAACAGAAAATCAACCACACCACAGATTCTAGGAATGCGAATAAATCAGATATCGGTTTGAAACAAGCGAATACATTTACTATATAAATGTAAGATCAGTAAAAGTAGCCACGTTTGAGGCCTTGTAGCTTTCAAGCGAACACATACGATACACCTGCGGGAGAGAGATAGCGTGTGTGATATGTGTGCGCCGGTGTGTGAGTGAGTGAGACGGAAACAGTCTCGATTGAAATGGTGATGTATTGTGAGTTGTAACCGGCGACTTATCTACCGCTCAGATTGACTATTGGTGACGCAAATCGATGTTTAGTTGAATGCCCAGGAGGGGATCCAGGGGGAGTCAATTGTGTGGAAGAGTGGGAATTTCACAGAGCAGGATTTCAGGGGTTTTACACTAGATGGATTTTTCAATAATTTTTGTAATTATCGCTTCTGTTAATGGATTGTTATACGTGAGATTGAGAAGAATGTTGTTTTTCAGTTGCCATGGATATGGCTTTACTTTTTTTCTCTAGAGATGAAAAGTATCACTTTCTAGATTAAGGGTTGATATTTCAATCTCCTTAATAAATTTATCTGTGAAAAAATACAAAATATCGAAATAGCGAAATTGTACTTTAAATTATGAAATAGTTATTTGTACATCAAGAAAATAAATTGAGACATTCCTGCTTTTAGGTGCCATTTCATTTTCTGAATCGAAGGCGACAGAAACAAATATTTCAGAAGGTTACATACAATTTTTTTTTCAGACTCTATCAAACAGTAAAATTTTCAGATTGAAAGACATTACTTGAGTTGTATTCCATTTGCCACTTGGTTCATTTAAATCAGTTCAGATAAATTAGACAATATGATGAAATGCACTAAATTATCAAACTAATGCATTTATTGAGGTGAATTATTTCAAAATAAATTAAAAATGAATAATTCTAGTACTGAAAATAAAGTCAGTGAACTAATCCAGCGAAATAAATAAGTGATTTGGTTCAGTAAATATAAGATAGATCTGATCCAAATCGGAATTGGAATACGCCTTTGGATATCAAATCATATCATTTTTTTCAGTTGCCATGAATATGGTTTTTATTTTTATTTTTTCTGTAGGAAGGAATGAAAAGTATTAGTTTCTTTTCTCAAATGAGGAAAGAAAAAAATATTTTCTTTCGGTGTTAGACAGTTAGTCCAGTAAATATAACTTAAAAATATATGAATTCAAATCTCGATAACTTCAACAGATATAAAACTATACAACTGTATCTAAGTGGTTCGGATTACAGTATAAGCTACTGTTACTGCCATAAGTTCCTGTTGTGCAGTATGACAAATAAATATATAAATAAATAAATATCCCATTCAAATAATTGCACTGACCATTCACCATGGTCCACATTCCCAGATCAGTTTCGGCGTTCGATTCCAACACGGATAAGAGCCAGCCGTTGCCTCTTGTCGCCGAGCATCTCGACTCTTGAGTACCGTAGTGTTTGTTGTCTGAGAGCAGTTGCGGCTGCTGATGTTGGTATACATACGTGTTGTTGCTGTCAATGTGCATATTCATGAGGCCGAGAGATGCTGGACCAAAGTTTAACATAAGCTTGATGGTTGAGGAGGTAGTACACTAATGGATGTGGGAATTTTGTCTCATGCTAATTACGTCATACAGACTATATTATCTTTGACTTTAAGCATTTAGGTGGCTCAGTGTATCGAGTCTTGGGTTCAATTCCAAGAGCTGACAAACAGTTTTACCCTCCGTTAACATCTTTGGGGTCGTGATTTAATGGTACTGTTTTCACGACCCTGTTAGAAAGTAACATTTTCTTCCCTCAATGCGGAAACTTTTTGTCCCAGAGGAAGAAAATAAATTTCTCTTTCCTATGATTTGACATTTAGTGACATCTATGAAGAGAATCATTAATCTTATCTTGATTTATAATTTTCTTTTCAAAAGTTTACTTTCTGACATGAAAGTGAGAACATTTATATGTTTTGGAATACTCAACTACTAAGAGATAGCGTTAATCACGGTATGTTAAATTTGAAACAAAGGTAAACTTTCAATTGGCCCCCATAAGCTTACCATTGCTGTTATTTGTATTTCTTTATCTTTTATTTTATTTTCAGATTGTTAGTAGTAGTTTTATATTAATTTTTTATAGAATATAGTTAGTTAGTTGTAGTTTTAGTATTAGTTTCATTTATTTTTTAACTTTTAAGTACAAATTTAAATATATAGTTCATAAGTACTTTTAATAATGTAAGTTTAGTATAATTATAGGTAAACAGTACCTTTGTTGTAGTTCCAAATTTTGTCACTATGAACGTATTTTTATTTAAAAATTCCGATACAACTTTAAAGAAGTTTCTTTCTTCCTTTAGATGCTTTATATTTATTTATCTTTGGCTCTGAAAATGAAGCGGCACTTTCGGAAAAAAATATCTCATTTGTTTTCTTTGATATACAAATAACAATTTTACAATTTGAAGTATGTTTAAATGATACTTTCTTCCGTTGATATACAAATAACAATTCTATTCGAATTTATCTGTCTTAAGATCATAATTTGTTTGTGATAAATAATTTAAAAACTAGTGATTAATCATAAAGGGAGTAACTTCTTTGAAAACAAAATCATCTATAACAAAGCTGATAAAATAAAAAAACGAAATAAAATAAAATCGAGCGAAAGAATAATCGAATATGTCAAAGAAGGGCAAGGCTATCTGCGATGTATCGCACCCGTTTAGTCAGATGGCCAGGGGCGATGCAGGGGGACAACCCGCCAGCCCCTCCTGCCGCGCCCCCGTCGTTCGTGCGATAAATTAACTGATAACAAACGTTTCTGAAAGTTTCTGACGATAAGGATCAAACCGGAGAGGCCAACATCGAACGAATGGAATGGAGATAAGCGGCCTACTGCGATAATCGCGTGCGACCGACCGCCGCCGGCCGCGGCAGATACATTTTTCCCCGGCGTCGCAGCGCTACCGCCGTTGACGCCAGTGACCCGTTCGTGCCCAATCGCCCTGTGTATAACATCGCATCATGCCCGGTTATTTAAATTTGATGGGTTTTGTGTGATAGTCCATGACCATGCCTTGTGCATTCACTTTATGTTAAAAAGATTAAATATTTTTAGAAATATTATTGTTTGTTCGCTTTTTAATCGACACACGTGGCAATACACAAAAACTTTACTGAATTTTTCAAATAAGAATTTTTCTTTCTCGATTTTTTTGTTATTTGGCACAACAGGAAAAACCCAATTAAGTACAGCATACTGCTTACCCTTCTATAAACGAAAAATAAATTTACATACTTCTAAAGTAAATAAAATTTATTCATTCAAATGACAGTAAAACTGTTGACTGTAATGGTTATACAAGGTGTTAGTTAAGTAAACGTACAACGCTGATCTGATGGAAGAAATGACCAATATAGATAGGAAATCTGGCAATAATTTTTGTTTTACATATTTTCTATAAGAACTGGAGCCTCTTAGAACTGGCCAATTTCGTCATGGTTCAAAATTTTGTAAGCAAATAAAAGTTAATTAGTACTCTGGAAAAACTTTTTTGCTGTGGCATACAATTTAATATTTAATATTATATTTAAGTGGGTGAAAAAATAGTACAATAGCAGAATGCATAAAAGTAAAATAGAAATAAAAGACCAAATTATTTTAGGCACTGAGAATGCCAAAATGGTGGCAATCTATAGTATACTCTTAAAAAATATGGGTAGTCATTAACTTTTCGATCAATAACAGATAATGATCGACGTACAGAATGCGAGAATACATCTGGCGCAAAATTCGATGGAGACTTTTCAGTACTAGGTGAATGAAACTATGATAACATAAAATCAAACGAAATAAGTTGTTGATTTACTGACAAATACCAAAAATGCGAATGACAGAGATAAAATGATGAACGTATGTCTTCTAGCACAAACAAATTTCACGAGGTAATTGTCATCCCATTGGGTATGACGTACACTCTTCATAAAATTGTATCTATCTTTTGTTATGGTGCATTCTGATGAGGGATGAAACCAACAAAGGGTAAATGTCAGTTGGCGGTGCAAGTTCCCGCTGAATTGAAGCAATCCAGCAGCAAAAATCGTCTTTTATTCCATAGAACACGGAAGCCACGATAAAGTCGCAAACGTCAAAGATATCAAAATAGTTCGTACTTTATTCCGACAGGTTTTAAGTCGCTCGTGGTACCAGCATACGTCCCAACAGGGTGGGGAAAATAGTGCGATAAACCCCTCATCTACGCTTGCTGATAACACATCGATTCGGTCAGTGGCTCTCAAACCGTGGAGACGTAAATGTCGTTAATTCAGTAACACTTGACGATTGTATGATTATATGTAGAATGTGGTAAACAATGGTCTGCAGGTGTTCAATTGTTTGTTATGTGGTGGGGGAGGATGGAAATAACTAAAACACGCCGACTACGATGTTAAGAATGTGTAGAGTGGAGCTATGAGCTTGTATGAATGTTGTACGCTTGACAGCAACTTACAACCAACTCTGAAAATATGTATTTGTCTTCTTCTTTTGTGTACAGTACTTCTACTTGTACATTTATAAGACAGACATGTAGTCAGTATGTAGTTATTTGATTTATTTCTTGAGTTTGAGATGCAGCTTATTTTCTTAAGAAGAAAAGAACGACAGTTAACTATCTTATTCTGAAAATAAGATATCAAATTATTCAACCCAATTCTCAAAAGAGTTTTAGATAGACTCTAGCTAATCCTGAATTTTGGATTAGTCAAATTAAGCTAAAACAAATTCCCAAAAAAGTTTAAATATACTTTAATACAATCTTTCTACCAGGTAGTTTTCGGAAAGTGAATTGAATTAACTTTTTCAAATTAGACTAACATAAGATTAACTAATCCAAATTTCAGGATTAGCTAAAACTTTTTTGAGAATCTGGCTTATTGTGTTTATAAACATTAATAGGGGGTAAGACAAAGATATGATTGTTATTTGATTGCCCATTTTATCTTGAGGAACACTTGAAAAAGAATTTAAAATAATTTTTGACAGTTTGTCTGTTTTGAAATTCGGGCAACAGTTTTCATGTATCCATGGATATAATGATACAGTCTTACAAAAGGCCTATTTACTGAACCAGATCACTTATTTATTTCGCTGGATTACTTCGCAGACTTTATTTTCAGTACTAGAATTAACGATTCTAATTTGTTTTGTAATAGTTCATACCAATAAGCGCATAAGTTTGCTTAATTCAGTTCATTTAGTCATGTTGTCTAATTTATCTGAACTTATATTTAAGTGAACCAAGTGGAAAAAGGCAGCCTTCTGCTTTTAACTAACAGTTGGAAAAGTCTATTTTCTGTTCGGTCGTAGAAAAAAAATATTGCGTGCATGTCAAACAGAAAGTGTGATTTTTTTTATTTGGCTAAGATTTTGTCAACAGGTAGTTAATAGCAACTGAATTGATTTTTTCTTATTAACGGCTTTTAAATTCATTTAAAGAAAAGTATATTGTGTACCTAGTAGGAAAAGTGATATCTTTCCAGACATTGGTGCAACATTAGCTGAGTTTTGCATCCCCAGGAGTCCGGCAAATTCATTTTTCTTACCTCTTACCACATTTTTTCTCCGATCGTATTATACTAAAAAATGATTATTACTTATTTACTACCTATAAACATTGGTATCTTAATTAACTTATCAGAATATAAACATAGTAATTCATACATAAAAACCAAATACTTAATTTGCAATTCATTTATAATAACTTATTCATATATGCAAAATTGCATACCAATGTCTAATAATTACACGTTCTGTTGGCGTAACAACAGATACACACAAATGATTTCAATTCAACCTGTTCAGTTTGCTGTTTGCTAGTTTATATCCGTGTAGTAGTTGTTCTCGGATCTAGTGCACATGTGTGCATGTGAGTGTAGTGTAGTGCAGTATATGTTGTACGGAAGAAGGCGATTTCTTAAGATTCGCATGGTCCTTTGCATCGTAGGCGATAAGCTCTGGACGTACTCGGAGCGCCTTAATGCATGCTCCACTGCAGCTAGCGTATGTGTAGTGTACATATGTGGTACTGCAGTGATGCCCAAACTGTTTAGATGTTACAGTTAAAGTTAATCATATGCCTAATGGGAGTAGATGGCAGCACAGAGCTATGAACTGTTCTTTTTAGTTGAGATGGTTTGGTAACGTAGAATGAGAGATTGGTGAAACAGGTGTATGTTGGTGAAATTGAGGGTGAAAGATTGCATGGATGACCTATGAATAAATGGATGAATATGTTTGAAGGATTGTTACTTGAACGAAAGTTTCCGAGTATGAGGAACAAACGAGCTTGTATGAAAGGATTGTTGTGGTTGAAGCTTAATTGTGGGATGAATCTGATGATTTAAGACAAGTGCAGGATTCTTGATTTTAGTTTTGTTGTTTATCCTGTAATTGTGTGAAATTCACTTTCAAATACAAGCGCAGGAGCGACACTTCCTTTCTTATCTTTTTTATCCGTTTTCTGATCTTCGGGTGTGATAAATAAATGGGCTTATATGCAGGGAGACAATTTGATATTGAATTAAAAATGTATTAGCAAATGGAATGTTTGTCAACATTCAAATTAAGTCAAGTTATACTTGTTAATATAGTACGGTAAATATTTTTAATTATGTTAATTATAAAAGATTAGTAATTATGACTGCAAAGGAAGGATTTTTTAATATTAAATGATTGGCTGAATAATTTTTTAAAACGGATGTTTTTTAGACATATTTTTTTGTTACAATATCCGGAGATATCTCATTATAATATTATAAAAGATTTATCAAGCGGATATCAAATTATTTTTAGGCAAAGTTCTTTAATCTAGATTGATTAGGAATCAATTAAAGCAATAGATTTAATTTCCTGCTTTTGATAGGTTACAAGATGCTAGAATACTTGGTCAAATTAAATAGGCACACAAATTGCAAATTAATTCATTTCTTAGATGACTATTTAGAACATATTTTCTTTTTTCAAAATTATTTTGTATAATTATAATACAAATTTGTACAGTTATTATTCACTATATTTCGGCCTGTGGTTCGAATCCCATAGTCGACAAACAATTTTCACCACATTAAAATTACCCCTGTGGTTCTCCCTCCACTTAGATCTTTGGGGGCCGTGATCTAACGGCCGGTAACCGCACTTCACACGCATAAATATATTACTTACGGAGACCTGCTGCTGAAGAGTGCCACTCACACCCAGTAATAGGCAAAAGTAATGATGATATATTTATTTATTTATTTACTTGTCATTTTTTTTACAACCATTTTTGAGAAGTTTATTTATCATTTGGAATTATTTTCCGTAAATATTGGCACAGAAATTTCAACCTTTAATATAAAAATAAGTACAATACGTAATATGTTAAATTTTTTAATAACAATAAATCTTGTTTAAAATAGATTAGTATACTGGTGTCATCTGTTTTTGATTTCTAGCTAGACAGATTATTTTTGCACGAAGATAGCTCTGTATTGTGTGGTCCTCATATGTGAACATGTTGTTTGGCACTGATGGCGTACTCCTTTGTAGCAGGCCGCCCCGTGTAGGCAGTCCTTATCACCTGTTATCAATCTTATATTACGGCGGCGGTTCAAATATCCATACAATGTCACGCATAGCCCACAATGCCATTACTTATTAATGAGATACAACAGCATTGGATTATACCTATACCATATACATACACACAAACATACAGCACACAATCATATCTACACTTGGTAAAATATACCAACACATGCGTTCGGTATCTGCAGATGTGTAGCTGAATATATGAGAATATATTTAAAGGGATTATAGCGAAATTTGTTTTGCTTTCTTTCTGGTATAAATCTTTTACAAATTCTGGAAAAATTCTGATTATAATTGCTAATTTGTTTGAGATAAGAAACAAGAATTTATTTTACATGATATATAGGTTGTTATGATTTCGCTTGCCTGTATTAGCATCTTGGAAAGTTTAAGAAAATTGCTTCCAATTAAAATTACAAATATTGGTGTTTGGATTTTTTATGTTAACTCCTCAACATTCTACTTTCCGGATACGAAAATTCGACTTGGCATGCACGTAAAAATTGCAGTTTAAAAATGTTTCTTGATTATTTCTTGATAGTACACCTTTATCAAATGACTCAATAATTGGTCCTACATCCTTTAGACTTTGCTAGATAGAAAGTGAGGTTATCTTCAGAAATTGATGTGATTAATCAATACCGAAATATAAACCATTAAAAATTTAATTTTCCTTCATTCTTTTCCTTACAATATGATTTATACTATATTAAATATTCATTCTTCATCATCATCATCATCAATAGTTATCTGCTTTACGTGGGTCCTATATGTATTCTCCAACATTTTCTACTCATAGCCAGCCTCTTCATTTTTAAATAACTTCTTTCTTCTTTCAGGTCGTATACCATCTTCCTCCTCCTCCTCCTACCTATTTTATCTTCTCCTTCTACTATTCCTTCTATTAACTCCTTCATTGGAGTATCCGTTCTCAATGCATGGCCCATCCACGTTCTCTTCCTTTTCAAAATAGTCTAATACAGTGAAATCCATAAAATGAATATCCCTCTTGTACCATAATATCTTCTCATGATTGACATTTCATTTAGATGGTTTAAAATTCCCAAAAAATTAAAGGTTCTGAGTGTGAGGAATAAATAAGCTTGTATAGAGGAAACGTGAATGTGTTTGAAGCGGGAATGGTGTGACATAATGAGAAAGACTGATGCTTTGATGAATCTGATGAGTGAATGTTCTGTGAATGTTTCAGGGGTTCATGCTACCCCATTTGATGGTATATACCTTGAAGTTATGTATGTATTTTAGGGAAAAATGCTTCAAGAGACGTTTCAAAAAATGAATAATACCAAATCGAAGAAACCTCTATTTCATTGTAATCACCTCTCCATCGTTCCCGATATCTCAGTAGTTTGACTGTCGAATCTCTTCAGTGGCGGCGGTAGTGGGGCGACACAATAGCTTTGTTGTGTTCTGCGTGGACCGATAACGGATCTGGCCGCGCGAGAGATAAGCCGCCACCGCACCCCTACCGCCCCTGGCCTAGCCCGATGCGATAACAAATTTCAAAATGGAATATTCGTGCTGTTTACTGTGCTTTGATATCAGCCCTATCGACACGGCGACAGAGATAGAGGGGATAGTAAATGGTACAGGTGCACCCTTAAGACTCAATAAGTCTAATATTAGCTACTAGAACATTTAGTTCATTTTCCATTTATTTATTTAGGAATATAATACCAACTATTCAGACCAAACATAAATTGAATGTTTTCAAATAACTGTCATTTATAATAACAATAAAATCTTGTTTCCATAGTACTAGTATTTAGCTGCCTATTTCAAACCCAATTAAATACATGATTCACTAATTTAATGCATATTTAGTTGAGGTAAAGACATGGGTATAAAAACCAGGATATCAGGTAAAGCGGTACGAATCAACAATATTAAAATGGTACGAATTACTACGACAAAATGAAAAATAAATAAATATATCATCACGCCTTTTACCTATTACTAGGTATGGTACTCTGCCGAAGCAGATCTCGGTAAGTGATATACTTTTGTGCGTGAAGTGAGGTTACCAGTCGTCAAATCACGGCCCCCAAAGAGGTTAGTGGTGGGAGAGCCACAAGGGTAGTTTTTGAAATTATGAAAATTGTTTGTCGCCTGTGGGAATCGAACCAGAGTTCTCAGGATCCACAGGCCGACTTCGCAGATCTCGATAAGTGATATGTTTATACGCATGAAGTTTGGTTACCAGCCGTCATATCATGGGCTCCAAAGATGTTAGTGGAGGGGACGCCATAAAGGTAATTTTTATTTGGAGTATATTCCATCAAATAGGGTAGCACGAACCCTAGAACCTGGAAAAACATTTACTCATCTAATTAATCAAATAGTCAGTCCCCGTCAAACATTCTCATCTAAATATACCATTATTTTTCTATCACATTCATAATTCTCTTCATAGAAACTCATTTATTCATCATATTTGGAATCACTCATTACAACAACAAACCTTCACATTTATCCATTCGCTCCTATACACCTTTTTCATCATCTTTCATTCGATACACATACTGAAAACATTAAATAAATAAAATAAATATATCATCACGCCTTCTACCCATTACTGGTTGTGGCACTCTGCCGAAACAGATCTCGTTAAGTGATATATTTTGCGCGTGAAGTGCGGTCACCAGTCGTCAAATCACAGCCCCCAAAGATGTTAGTAGTGGAGGAGCCACAGGGGTAGCTTTAGAAATTATGAAAATTGTTTGTCGCCTGTGGGAATCGAACCAGGGTTCTGAAAACAATAATATGGAGTAAAGTATAAAAATAAAAATTAATTATATTGTCATCAGGCAAGAACTTTAAAATAAATATTAAAACTAAACTCATTAAAACGAGCATAACTCCAGCATCTTTTCTCCACGAAATCCGTGTCAGGAGAAAAATTCTTTGTTAGTGCAGCTTTCGCGTGTCGCAATATTGATATACGCGTTGGCGGCTGAAGCGTTATCGAGAGAAACCAGCATCTATGATTTAACACTTGTTAAATGATCTAGTGACATGATACAGCGGTATATAAATGATACACGGAGCTGTATTAATATATTATATAAAATGTTATATAAACATTTTGATAGATTATTTGTCTTCGAAGCGATTCGACGTGTTGACGGTATGTTTTATGGTACAACGTGTCATTGTGTATTTTAAGATCCAGTGACGGTGCTTGTGGACATTTTTCTAACGGAAGGGCACTTTGTTACACTTTAGATTTAATTAGTTCCATTTTTCTCCATCTTGTTTTGCAGATTTGGAGAGAAGTGCATGGTTTTATACCTCTCTCACGAAGTGTATACAGGATGTTTACGGTTTTCTTCTTCTTATTTTTTTTATTGGGTGATACTACTGGTCAATGAAGGAGAAAAAGTGGAAACACCTTAGTAAAAGTTTCATAATAAAAGAGATATTATTTTTTTAGTTTATATAAGTGGATGTTAAATTAATGTTGGAAAAAGTTGTAGTACTTTGCGAACTAAGAAATTGCATTTGTTTTCTTTTGTTTTTTAATTTGTTTATGTGCTAATTGTAGTTTATTATCAGTAATAATATAACAAGAGAGTGAGAATAAATTGAATATAATTTGACAGATCTTTCGAAAACTACGGGCTTGAGTGGCTATTGCCAAATGACAACAAGTTTGAGGAAGATACTGGAGAATTATGTTCTAATTTATCCAACTCTCGAGTTATATTTAATTAGATTATTTTTTGACTTAGCTGTTGAGGTCGATTCATCCAACTTAAAAGATTTTGAGCTGGGTCCATATCGATTGATTACTTATTAATGTATTCTTGGAAGTTTGATTCCAAAATTTGTTGGTGTATTTCTGTATCTGAAATGGAAGTAAATCGATTTTTTCACACATTTTACTTGACGCGTTGACGGTTTTAAATAATTATTTGACAACTACCTATCATTTGTCTCAAACAAAAGCACCTACAGAGATTATTCCCGGGAATAATCACTAGAGCTTTATTCTCAGTATAATAATGATAGGATTGGTTAAAACGCAGACATCTAACATACAATGAAGCATTTCATTGGCTTTGAGAAACGTTAAAAAATAACCCCTATAAATAAGCATTATGTTAACTAATACAATATTAGAATACAGGTGGGTTCATCGTTCATCTTTTACACAACTAATACCTAATAAAGAAATGATAACGCAAAATTAAATAGTATCGAATCAGCCTATAGATTTGAGAACTGTAGAAATTTAGGTTAGGTTCTAATTACGATTGTTTGCAAAATAACTGGGTAATGTATAAAATGGTAAAGTACCAATTCATGGAATCAGTTTGTAACATATCTACATTTGATGGGTGTGTGAAATTTGATGTACTGTCTCTCGAAATCATACATAATTAAATTTGTTTTATATCTATATGCAAATTTAATTATCAGTTCGACATTAATTTTGAAAACGTTGGTATTAATATTATATAAATATACATATTCGTTATGAATATCTGATTAGATTCACAAATAGATTGTATTTTAATTAACGCAGATTTATGAACATTTAAAACTCTATAAATTCTGTCAATTTTTAAGATCATTTTATGCTCGTATATTCTATGTATGACACTAATGACAATACGTGGATTTATTTTCGATCATTTCACAAATGATATTCTCAGTGGTATCGAGTCGGCCTGTGAATCCAGAGAACCCAGGTTCAATTCCCACAGCCGACAAACATTTTCACCACATTAAAATTACCCCTGTGGCTCTTCCACCACTAACATCTTTGGAGGCCGTGATTTGATAGCTGATAACCGCACTTCACACACATAAATATATCACTTACCGAGATCTGCTACGGCAGAGTGCCACACCCAGTAATGGGTAAAAGGCGTGATGATATATTTTGATTACTTATTTGGCAGCATCGCCATTCAATTTAGTTAGAACCAATCTGACAATTACAAACATTTCGACGCAAAGATCCTTTCTAAAACAAAGGGATTAACCTGCGTTCCACCGTCACCATCAGAGTAGGAAAATGGCTAGAAGGATCCATTACCATTAGATTTAATTCTCAAAGTAGTCAGCAATGACAGGTAGCGATAATCCTGGTTCTGATGTGCCTGCTACTTGATGTGCCGCTCGCTGCTGAGCCTGGTGCGAAGTGCGGCCGACACCGCGGGACAAAAATTGATTTCTTATAATAGAGAGTCGGCTTATCTTGCATTCGCAGATTGAATATATTTCATATGTTTTTATAAGGCCGCGGCGGTGAACTCGCTATCGCTATCAGTCAGCACCAGCGAGGTCCACAACTTCCATTGATGTTGCAGGGATGGATCGACGAGAATGAAAGATTTTCATTATGATTTTACTGCAGATGAAAGCTTTATTATTTCGGAAAACAATCATGTAGGGACTGCATTGGTTTGTTTTAAAGTGCATTAAATGTAAATAACAGAAACAATAGTTATTAGGGGAAGAAAGTGAGACATTTCTTTTTCATAACTTTGCCGAAAATATGTAGAAGGAGATACAATTTTAACTTGAGTAAGATTCACTATAAAGTATAATTAATTGAGTAAGCTGTTGGCACTTGTTGAAACATGTTTGATAATATTTAAAAAATACAAAATAAAAACACTTGGTTGTTTCATAGAAAATATTTATTTTTACTTAAGGTAGTACTAGCGTGAAATTTTTTTTTGCAGATCAGAATGAAGTTTGGCGCCCGTAAACATTGGATAGTCATACACATTCTGTTAAAATATGAAACACATTCATCGTCTGTGAACAAATATATTCTCTTGTAAAATTGAGTTCTGATATACGCGGCTTATGGCGATCATCACTCAGAATCACACATATTTGGTTTGTGTACCTCTAAAATTTTGCAGTTTCATTTGAAAAACTAGTATGATGTTCTAAAACTATCCATGTAGATTGTATCAGAAGGAGAAAGTTCTTTATCGTTTAGTAATAGATATATAGCCATGCAAAGCCTTGTTTTTAACGAAAAATTAAGAATCCCAATTTATAATGGCAACACCACACGGTGGTATGGTATTTGAAAATTCACTAGACCAACAACCTGTTAACAATTCATGATATTCAAACCATAGTAGGTATAAAACACTTATTTTATTCAATTTTTATATTTTTTTGAGCGTCAATTTCGATACTCGACAACCGATGGCGCCACCGTTACACCATCATCAGATCAGATATTTCTAGGGTACCCCATTTGATGGGATATAGCGTGATGTTATGTATGTATTTGGCAACTATGTATAAATAAATCCATATCTAATTTCAAATTGTCTCGTGTTTGGAAAATGGCGCAGCGCAGAGCAAAATAGTGTGTGTTTGTATGAAATGGTTATTTTATTTCATGTGTAAAGATACAAGACGAGATAAAAAGTAAGAAAAGTAAACAGTAGCTGCAGTAGATCTTAATTGCGACATCAGCAGCAGCAGCAGCAGCTCTAGATCCTTGAATAATCGTAGGTGAGTCGATATTTCGTCTCGTTCTCAAAAGATTGAAATCAACAACCGGACATGCATAGTTTCTAAAGCATTGTAAGAATTTTCTCAAGAATTTTTACATTTGCGTTAAGATTAAATGATTTTAAAATCCACAAGGCTGGTGCATGAATTATACAATCTTAGTATAGTGTAAATGGCGATCATATCAGCAAGTTTAATTGCAATTTTATCAAATGAAATTTATCAATTCTATCGATTCAATAATGGATTTTTTATGGTGGCATAAAATTAAATTTGATTATAATTTAGTTTTTATAGTTTATTTTAATTAGTTTGTTAGTTTGAATGCGTGCGGGCTTTCATTCTTAATAAGAGTTTCTTATCACACCCGTACATGATATTTATTTACTCCACTATGTAAATACAAGAATTTAAATATACTGTAGTAATAATTTATTTTGATTATTTATGTTTCAAGGTAAATTTTTATGTGCACTTAAGAATTTATCAATTAATTTAATTAATTTAAGAATTTGTCTACTACAAATTAATCATTTTAAAATTTGGCCTAGAAACTAGAATATTATTTTTTAAAACTAGAGTACTTTCAACTATCTGTATACAGAATGTTCCACAAAAATTGGGCCATATATTTTTCGCTACTATTGCGTCTCCAATAGGCCCTTCAAGACTTTTTTGAAAATTTTATATATTAATCTACGTAATAAAATTATTAAACCTATTTTTTAAATTTTTTTATACTTGTATTTTCATGATAAAAATATTAAAACTTTCGAAACAAACGAATATGACGTAGTTGCATCTTCGATTAAAGAGAGACAGATAAGACAGAGATAAATAACACGTAACTTCACGTAACGTATGTCGTCAGTAGAATCGTAGAATGCTGAATGCTTGTTTCTTCTTCGTCTTCTTCTCAGTAAAGTTGAGCACCGACAAACGTTTCAGACAAAGCTCTGTGATTGGCTTAATGCAACTATGTAATAGCAATATGGAAGTGCGAAATTTAAATGAGCATTTTGAATTATTCAACTTTTACTTTCATATTTCAGCAATAAAGATATCATTTATGGTATGGTTTCATATTGTATTAAATATGATGTTCGGTCAAGAATTTATTGTAATAAATATATATATTAAAAAGCTCTACCAATTGAATCCCTCATTACCTTACAAAAAAGTTTTAAACAAAAGTTATAGAGCATAAAATATTGCATCTAAAGGAGAAAATGGTTTTATTTTAAAGTTTAAGGCTAAGTTTAAGTTTAAACTGTCACTGTGATATGCAATTGAATTTTGATTAATTTGAGTTTAAAAGTTATGGCTTAATTGATGTTAATTACATATTAGTCATAAACAAATGCAAACAAATGTGTAATATTTAACTGTCAAACAATTGTTTTAAACGTGATTTAACAGTAACGAAATGAGTAATCTTACTTATACACATGTCAAAAAATTTCAAATAAATGTCAACTGTCAAATGTAGATTAATTTGCAAATATTTCTAATAAGTTAATTAGAAGAGATCTAATTATTTAGCGCCAAACGATTTTCATTAAATATATAAAGTATAAGTAATTTATTGATTTATTTAACAGTAACTTAATCACAATTATAGTACAGGGTTTTAATTCACCGAACTGCATTGTGCAAGTTTATGTATTTTTGTAGCATTTCCCAAAGTACTCGTAAATATGAAATGAATTATTAGTTAGCAACATAATAGATAGCATCGAACTTTGATTCTGATATTGTGCATTGTTTATATTTATGCCGTCTTTACCTGATTGAACCAATTTTGGAGAGGGTAGTTCTTTGAATTTGTTTTTATGTAACTATATATTTATTTATACTACTCTGTACAAGGAACAATTTCTTTTAAGTAGATAGAAGTAGTTAAAACAGATATATTGAACTGTAAATGCAATAAATCTTTGTTGAGTGAAGACGAGACTTTCGTTGAACATGTTTATTTCTGTTATTTACAGTTTCAATAATAGCCAAGCAACCAACTTATTTAGTTTCTTGTTCCATAGTGATGGTTTCAAAGCTGACGTAATTGTCAAGTAAGTCTTCATAGAGTATATTCTTTCCATTGATCGATCCAGTGTGACAATATCAGTGGTAGTGCAGCGTCGAGGCGTCGATATCTCGACGGACGACGCGCGCGTTCGAAAGAGAAAAATTTGTGGGAAATCGGGCGTAAGTTGGCACCTCCGGTAGCACCCCGTTATCTTTCTACCACACCAAACAATTCGAGTCAGTCACTCAGCCGTGGTGGCGCAGGACTGACGCCGCCGTGGGGGTGGCGGCGGCGGTGGCAGTTGCTGCCCGAACAATTCCGCCGCGTCCGCTCACGACGAATTAATCTAGATGTCAGATGTGGAGCGCATGACGCGTATGCGATGGATTGAAAGCACTTTGAAGGGTGTCGCATTTCTTCTTTAATGTTGGCGTTGTAACTAAAATACAGAAATTAAGAATCGGTTGCATAAAAACGCGTCTAAAAATGTAAAAAATTCTTGAAAGTTCAATATTTAAAACGTTATAATTTTTATAGGGGTAGGTGGCCCAGTGGTATCGAGTCAGTCTGTGGGTTTGAGAACCTGGGTTCGTTAAGCGCATCTTCATATTTCGTTTAATTTTTGAGGGACAGCCTCGGGAAAATACAAAATCTAATGGGGTAAAATTTGGGAAAAAGTCAACTTCAGGAGCCTATATCTTAAAAACTGAACAAGATATGAAAATGCACTCAACGGCATTGAATCCCTCGTGTCCGAATTGACTTAAAAACTTTTTTCCAGCGATTTTGATTTTTTGAAAATTTCTTAAGGGGTATCCCTTGATTTTTTTTCGATTTTAGGCCAATTTCAGTCAGTTTGTTCTAAAATTCTTTCTCATAGGAATATTGTAATGAAAACTTACATACATATGTATTTCGACCCGCTGAATCCAATGATGAAGTTCCCAAGTGTGTATGTCTTCCAGTTTTTGAGATATTGGTGAAAAACTATTTTATGGGAAAAATGTAGTCAACTTTTTTTGAAATTTAAAAATTGCTGAAAAATTCTTTATTAGTTAATTAGAGCATGAGAAATTCAATGCCGTTGATCGCATATTTATATTTTGTTTAGTTTTTGAGATATAGCTTCGGAAAAGTACAAAACCTATTGAGGTGAAATTTGTAGAAAAAACTACTTTCCGGAAGTTATATCTCAAAAACTAAACAAGATATGACGATGCGTTCAACGGCATTGAATTCCTCGTATTCAAATTGACTTATAAACAAATTTTCAACTATTTTTATTTTATGAAAATTTCTTAATTTCTTAAATTTCATCGTATTTGAATTATTTTTCTTTAACTGTCCTATATCTCAAAAACTAGACTGAATATTGAGCTAGCGACTTCACCACTGAATTCCTTATAGTTTTCTACATAAGTATAAGTATTTTTATTGATTTAAATTAATGCATACATTTTTGATAGTACAAAATGTGAAAGGGTGTGTACAATTTTGAGAAAAATCTACTTTTCGCAGGCTATATTTCAAAAACTAATCAAGATACGAATTTTCGCTCAACGGCATTGAATTTCTCGTGTCCGAATTGACTTATATGCAAATGTAAAGCCATTTTAATTTTTTGAAAATTTCATAAGGGGTACCCCTTTGATTTTTTTCAATTTTAGGCTAATTTCAGACTGATTGTTGTAAAACTCTTTCTTGTACAAATATTGTAACGAAAATTTACATACATATGTATTTCGACCCGCTGAATCCAATGGTGAAGTTCCTAAGTGCGTATGTCTTCTCGTTTTTGAGATATTGGTGAAAAACTATTTTATGAGAAAATTTTGGTCAACTTTTTTTGAAATTTAAAAATTGCTGAAAATTTGTTTATTAGTCAATTCGGACACGAGGAATTCAATGCCGTTGAGCGCATCTTCATATCTCGTTTAGTTTTTGAGATATAGCCTCAGGAAGTTAGATTTCTTCTCAAATTTCGCCTCATTTTAATCATTTCTATCTAACTGCCCTATATATAAAAAATTAGACTAGATACGAACCTGTCGTATTCACCATTGAATTCCTCATAATTTTCTGCATAAGTATGAATATTTCCATTGATTTAAATCAAGAAACAGAACACAGAATTTCGTTTAAAAATTATCACCAAAGATAACAATTCTCGTAGATGTTCAATCAAGAACAAAGTAATCTCGCTACATTTTTCGGTATCTTGAAAGGATATTCTAAAGTTCTTTCGCATAAACCAGAAAAATAGCTACGATAATCCAAGCATAGATAATCATATTTGCAAAACATTCTTTGTCGTTCATACTTACTTATCATCCGAGTCTTTTTAAAACAAGTCAAGCCCACATAACTCGCTATCATCTCATCAAACTTTAACCGTAAAGCATGTTAGCTGTAACTATTTTACACCGTTGTATAAAAACACGATATTCCGCACATCCGCGATCTAAAAACGCGGTAGGCGGTGGCTGGGGGTGGATATTATCAGCCCCAACGCGGCTAATATCAGGCGCAGGTAATGGGCTGCGAATGCGAGATAGCACCCCGCGAGACGTGCGCTTGTGGACCAGTGCCGTGCGACAAGAGGGTGGTTAGCATATACGAGGGATGGATGGGTGAGGCAAGATGGTTAGCTGGAAGATGGTTTTAAAATGAAGCTAAAATGATATGGGGTAGTTTAGGAACAGGAAGAGTATTCTGTTAGGATAGTTAAGTAGTAATAATTTAAGGGTAGTGGTACGACAAACGTTGGTTGTTCCTTGAGATATATTGAAAATGTTAAATATATCATCACTCCTTTTACTCATTACTGGGTGTGGCACTCTGCCGAAGCAGATCTCGGTTAGTGATATATTTATACGCATGAAGAGCGGTTACCAGCCATCAAATCACGGCCTCCAAAGATGTGGAGGAGGAGCCACAGGAGTTATTTTAATTACTAGTATTACGAATTACAAAATATTGCCGAATAGTCAAGAAAAACATATGAATAATTGCTATTATTTAGAGATTTACTCAGTAACATCAGAATTTCGGTTTTGTAAAACATTCTCATCTTTAAGGAAGATATCCGTAAGAAAATAATGAGTACATGCTGACGCCGTCAAAGATAATCTAAAATCTGATACCGCAAACTTGATCAAGCTTCTTATGAGGCAGATATTGACTTAGATTTCCTCATTAATTCGTTCTAAAAATACAGAAAGCAACCGGAAGCTTGGTGGATCGCGTCATACATTCTTGCTGTCGAGTGACTGTAGTGTGTGCTGGGCTCACATCCGGTGCTAGTGGCGCTAGTGTTCTCTCTCACCCTCGCACACACACAGAGATGTGTCTGCATATATTATCAACACGGATACGATGGTACCAACACATGGAAATGTACGGGTAACGGATTGCCGTTTGCTGTTCATTTAAATGTTCTGAAACAACGGGAATGTTGCGATTTTGCAGGAGTGTATCAGGAAATAGCAAAACGGGTTTTAATTCATTTATTAGTTACTAACTCTTTGACTAATTATATTTATACTAGCTCATGTTGTTTGGTTTATTTCTTTAATACGATCTGGGACCATACAGTCGAATTTAAAGAAATAAATTAGAAAATAGGTAAATTAAACTAGAGGATTCATTACACGAAGATTTAGCTGCTCTATTCTCCGGGTGACTAGAAACTTATTACCCGGGTACCCAACTATTCCTTAAGAGGAAAATAGTATATTACATAATACATAAGTCACGAAAGTGATATTTTACTTGACGAAGCGATTGTTTGAAATACGTGGTTGCAGGTCGAGTATTTTAATCCGCTGAGACAAGTATAAATACTTACCTGACGTATTTTTTCTGAAACCTTTTATTTTAATCAATAATTAATCATAAATAATTCAAAATGTTTAAATTTTTTGTTATGAATTGCATTGACAGAAGACTATATATCCCAGGTTACAAAAAAAAAAAAACAAAAAACAGTCAGGTAAAATCTTTACCATGTTTTTTACTTTACCATGTTTTTTACTTTACCAGTCTGTTATTTTTGGTAAAAATCTACTTTCCTTACTAAAATTGGTCAGGGAAGTAGGCACGTTCTTGCCGATTTCAGATTAAAAGATATATTTTTCGTAGGTTCCATTTTAAGTAAAATTATTGTTTTCTATAAATGTTAATAAATATCATGGAAATGAAACAAATCTAGTGATAAATACACCTTATTAATTAGCAGTTGACCAGCTGTTAAAAGTTCCTAAACAATTTTTTGAGGAAAATACTTCAGTGTTAAAATATTTAGTTTTGTTTCGGTCCTGACCATCACAATTTATTTAATTCCGCTGCGTGCTCCATGTTATTCAAAGCTTTATGCGTGCGCGTGTGAATGCGTGTGCGAAAAGGACAAGTCGTGACGTATCTGCATCTGATTGGTTGAATTACACCATTACCGCAATCTGTGAGCTCGCTCTGTTAAAAATGCAGATCATATGCATGTTATTTGATACACGCATTGCTATTCTTTTGCCCATATAATGACGGTAAAATGAGGAAGATGACTCAATATACTGATACCTTTTTACTAGCAAACGAATAGTTTTTACTAGGTTAATATATTTGATCCATAATAATTTTTTCGGTTAAAATTTAATCAATACTAAAAATGCAGGTATCTTACTTTTACTAAATTCTCTTGTATACTACACGAGAAATAAAACTGCAAAAAAAAAAACATCAAACGGAAAAATAACATTTGAGCCAATTAATGTGACGCAGGGCTCGTGTCATGGAAAATTTCTCACGTTCAAATCTCGATAATTTTTGTATCCGAAAAATACGACTTTAGCTGAGTGATCCGAATTCCACTATACGCTACTCTCATTGAGATTAAGGTTCTGTTGTGCAGAGTAACAAATAAATAAATAAATACTAGGATCTACATACCTACACGGCCACAAAATGTAAACTTTTATAAACATTTCTTACTTAATTTTACTTTAGTTATATCTGAATTAATTTAAATATATTTATCATTTATTAATACTAATACTCTACTTAATTATATGGCAGGCATGTGGATTATGTATGTAATCCAGTAGTTTTCTTACATACAAAGTTGTAAATGATAAATATTTTTAATCCTGAAATAACGGAACATATATTTAATACAAATAAAAGATACATAGGTACAACATATAAATGCAAAACAATATTAAAAATTAATAATAAGTAAGGCAAAAATTGGTAACAAAGTGTTCAAATGTTTTTTCAATCATTTTAAATCAGCGAACGATGTTCAGACTTGCGCATACGATAAAATCCTGAACTTGTCTGTCAGTTGTAGTGCCGAATCGCAGATTGTCTTAGTGTTTTGGATGTGATTTAGTGTTGTGATTTTGTAAATTTTTGTGGTTGTGTTAGTGCCAATTCAATGGAATTTACAATGAACTAGCAGTAGAGTTAAGGTATTTATATTTGCTTATAAAATTTCGTTCTATTTTACATATTATTATAAAATTAGGTTAGACCTAGAAACGACAATAGATATGCAAAGATTATTGATGTTTAGTGATTCTTTATTCATATTTACAAATAATTACATACTCGTGTACTTGTTATAAGTAAAATAATATTAAAAAGTAAAACTTGCGTTTCTTAATTAACAACGCAAGAGGTGGTTCTTTCAATCTCGCTGACTTCAACTTATATCCAAATATACGATTGTGTCTGAGTGGTTCGGATTTCACTATAAGCTGTAGATCCCCTGTACTGTAATTGGAATTAAGTTCCTGTTGTGCAGAGTAACAAATAAATAAATAAATAAATTGTCAACGGCCATGGCTGCACTCGTTGGAACTGATCTATGCGATAACGCGAACGTTGCGCGCGGGTAGTATTTGGATAGGTGACTGTCCAGAGAAACCCGCGTTGCTGTTGACTCTAAGACCTAAAATGCAGTATCGGAGCGTAATGGCGGCATATGACCATAGAAGTTGGTCCACCAGGAAGCAAAAAAAATAATGAATAAATAAATAATTTAGAAAGATGTGAAATCGCGATCGCTCTCTTGAAAAGAAATTTGTAGCCATTCAACTACAACTGTTCGTATCATAATTAAAATTAAGCTAATGTTGGGTTGCAAGAAAAAAATAAAGAGCTCTTTAGTTAAAGAATTGTTTATCTAGCAACAGTATCAGTAGCGATTTTCTGAAATTTATTGAACCGTTAGTTGCTAATGAACCGATAAAACTTTCATGCAACCCAGCATAAGTCTAGCATCTAATGGTATAAAAGTGACACGATTTTAAACCAGATTTTCAAAACGAATTCAGATTAATAATTAATTGTTGTTTGTAATTTATCCAGTTTTTCATGTGTATGTAATATATTATTTCCACTGATCTCCAGTTCTCCACATTGAGCAAACACTTCACACGTGTTCACGTGGTACAGTATGTCTCCTTGTGTAGGTTCAGTCTGTTTACAGTTCCAGTGACAGGGTAGTATTTTGGAGTAAATTTAAAACCGTGGCTGTGTGGCTAGTCATCATAGTGCCCCTAATGGCCACCCCACATGTGGCGCTATCTAGCGTAATTACTCATCCCTTGATAACGGACGCTAACAGACACCTTGTGCTCGCATCGCACGAGCTCGTGTTTACTGTCATGTGTTTGTCCACAACAACGGATTTTGTTTTTCCGGTGATGAATTTCGACACGAACTGTTGAATCTCTCATAGGAGATCTTTCTATAGAGTCGATACTTTTCTTGGCACCATTCGAACTTAAGGTATTTAAAAGGGAGTTTCTTCATTAGGCGGACTTTCTGGCAGCTAATGTTTAGAAATTTCGAATATCTTCTTACTCTGCGTAATGATTATATTTTCTTTTTGTCCGTCTTGGAACAAAATCATTCTTCTTCTCGTACTTTGGCAATAATATAAGGTACCTTAAGTATTTGTTTCTTAGTGGAGACGGATTCTCAAAAAAGTTTTAGCTAATTCTGAATTTTAGATTAGCTAATCTTATTCTAGTCCGATTTAAAAAGAAAATCCAAATCAGTTTCCAGAAATCAAAAGGTCACAAGTTAATATTAAAGTTTATTTAAACTCTTTTGGCCCAAATCTCAAAATAGTTTTAGCTAACCCTGAATTTGGGATTAGTCAAATTAAACTAAACCATATTCTCAAGAAAGATTAAATTAAATCTAATACAATCTTGTTAAATTTAAATTTTTGGAAAGTGATTTATATTAACTTTTTAAAATGGGACTAGAAAATGATTACTTAATCCGAATTTTAAGGTTAGCTACAACTTTTTTGATAGGCTGGCTGTTTGGGAATATGGTTAAGCTTGATATAACTAATCCATAATTTAGGATTAACTAAAAGTCTTTCTGCCCAATTATTAAAAGAGTTTTAGTTAATAAATTTAAAGTTTATGACAGAAAAATTCGGGAGACGCCCGGACTAGAACCGAGAACTTTCAGCTTGCCGGGCTGATGCTTTAACCACTAAACCATGACTCCCCTGTACGAGATAGGCATCAACCGAATTTTTATCTGTCATAGTGTCTAACACAGCATCGATCCCAAGACTCCTATGTCTCATAGGAATTGACAACGGGTTTCGTCTGTAGCGGCACAATCTGATTTTTAAGGAAATCATACCGCAAAGTCATTCATATGACTTAAATTCTTTAAATTTAGTTTTAGTTAATCTTGAAATATGGAATAGTCAAATAAACTATATCCTCAAAGAACTGCAATGTTACGGTAGATCGGCAAAGTAAAACTGGTTCTAAAAAACATATACAGCCAGATTCTCAAGAAAGTTGTAGTTAATCCTGAATTTTGGATTAGCTAATCTTACGCTAGTCCGTGTTAAAAAAGTTAATTCAATTCACTTTCCGAAAACTAAATAGAATAAAATAAATAAAATAAATATATCATCACGCCTTTTACCCATTACTGGGTGTAGCACTCTGCCGAAGCAGATCTCGGTAAGTGATATATTTACGAGCGTAAAGTGCGGTTATCGGCTGTTAAATCACGGCCCTCAAAGATATTACTGGGGCAGCCACAGGGGTAATTTTAATTTGATGGAAATGTTTTGTCGGCTTTGGGGATCAAACTAGGGTTCTCTGGATTCACAATCCGACTTGATACCACTGATCCATTACTAAATAGTAAGAATATTATATTAAAGTTTATATAAACTTTTTTGGGATTATGCTATAGGTTAATTTGACAAACCCAAAATTCAGGATTAGCTAGATTCTGGTTAAAACTCTTTTAAGAATTAGGCTGTAAATGAAGTTATAAATATATTTAATCAATTTAATGATATATGATTGTATTAAAAATTACCGATACGTATATCCAATTCAAAGCTATAAAATTTCAAGATTATTGTTCAGCGATATTATGACTGCGGTGGAGTAAATAAATATATAAAATGAATCAGCTTTCACTGATGTAAATTTCACAATATCGAAAAGCAAGTATCAGCAGAACAACAAATAGCTACGATATCGTCTCTCCTGTTATTTTTTTATTCAGCCACCGATAAGTGGCGATACCGAGAGTCGAAGATAGACCTAATCACGCCATAAAATGTAAATAAATTTATTTTTTATTCGAATCTCCTGCCGATAACATCGTTATTTTTAACAGCGGACAATTAAAAATTATTTCTCACATCACAAGAGATGTTTTTATTTCTGATCTCGGCTTTGGACTTTTGATAACATCGATGGTTGATATCTACTATCGAACCGGATGTGAGTGTCAGCGACCGATGCCCCCTTTGATATTATAACAAATGTGACGCTACTGTCGCATTCGTTTGTTTGGTTTCACACTGATAATGGCAGATTGTATTCATTTTACTAAATTGTTTCAAAATGCTAAACACTACGTTACTAGATCAAATGTTGGATATATTTTCAAAAATTTACAACTGCCGGAATGGATAATTGAAAATATTTACTTCGTCCAGTTAAATATAATAATTTTTCCTGAAACCAGCATGAAAGAGCCCTATTTTCCTGACCAATTTTAGTATGAAAAGTAGATTTTTACTAAAACAGTCAAGTAAAGGTTACAATAAAAATAACAGTTTGGTAAAGTACAAAACAATTTGTAAAGACATCATTTGACTGTTTTTGTTTTTTTTTAATCGTGGGTACGTAGTCTGCTGACAATACAAATCATATCAAAAAACTTTAAATATTTGTGATTAATTATTAATTAAATTAAACGGTTTCTGAAAATATAGTATACATAATATGCCAGGAAAGTGTTATTACTTGATTCAACGGATTAAAATACAAGGCCTACTGCTTCGTCAAGTAAAACATGACTTTCCGGCAAGAAAGTGGCTACTTTCCTAACCAATTTTATTATGGAAAGTAGGTTTTTACAAAAACAGTCAAGTAAAGTACGTATCCAAGGCTATAACAAAAATAACATTCTGGTAAAGTTCAAAACAGTCTGGTAAAGATTTTACCTGACTGTTATTTTTGTTGTAACCTTGGATATGTACTCTGCTGTCAGTACAATTCATATCAAAAAATTATAACATTTTGAATTATTTAAATAATAAATATAAATATATCATCACGCCTTCCACCCATCACTTGGTGTGGCACTCTGCCGAAGCAGATCTCGGTAAGTGATATATTTTTCGCGAGAAGTGCGATTACCAGTCGTCAAATCACGGCTCCCAAAGACGTTAGTGGTGGAGGAGCCACAGGAGTAGTTTTTGAAATTATGAAAATTGTTTGTCGCCTGTGAGAATCGAACCAGGGTTCTCAGGATCCACAGGACTTCATACCACTGAGTCAGCCACACCATAAATTATTTATGATTAAATATTGATTAGATTAAATGGTTTCAGAAAATATAGTAGGTATACATAATACGTCAGTCTAATGAACACATTCCTATAGTCAAACTGTGGCTTTATTACTTTATTAATTTTAAAATTCAACTTTTAATTTAAAAAAAATATTATTTTTGACTTGAAAAAGAGTCAGAACCAATTCGGAACGTCGTTATCGTTTTTTTTAATCTTCATTAAAGCCATGAAATCCAAATAACCAGGAGAATTCTCATTTATTTTTCCTCATAATATAATTTAAATTTAGTTGTCTGTTTTGGGAATCGAAGTTAGATTATCAATTCCAATGAAGCATGAAATAATTGCTAATGTTGAAACCAACTAGATATAGTTTATCTTCAACTGTAAAGTGATCATTCATCAGATTAGAGATGTGTTTCAGTAATTAATTTTTTATGTTTAACAGCTTAATTAAAAGAGTATAAAGTAAAATTATTATAAAAATTAGTCGCACGTCATGTTCGGTTAATTCAAACAAATCCTGTTCATTATTCCTTAATTTTATCAAGAGAGCATCACTTGTATTTTGTCTACCAGCTCACCTGTCAATACCAATAAAAATCTACTCTTCCACGCAAACAAAACAACGTCGAAACATTCGAAATCGGCGTGGCGGTCCAGCGAACAATCAAACTTCTTGTTGTGTTGCTATAACGAACCATTAAATTTAATAATGCATTCGATCAGAATCTGATCGCGGCAGCGGCGGCGTGGCGAGCCTAGGGCTGGTGCCCCTCTGTCCCGCCCACCGCACGCCCTGTCGTCTTCGATTAGTCGTGCTGGCACGTCGAGGATTCCTCGTACATGTGGTCGAGTCAATTAAAACCATGAGAAAGGTTTCACGACGAAGATGATGGTTACCACTAACTTTTTAGGGAATTTTAATTATGTGTTAAGTAATTTGGGGACTTGTTAGTACTAGAAATTAGTAGCCAGGGTATTTTGTAACATTGGGGAGATGAGAAAATCGAGAAATAAACGGATTACTATTTAATTTTAGGGAATTTTAAATTTGTGTTAAGTAATTTGGGGACTTGTTAGTATTAGAAATTAGTAGTGAGAGTAATTTGTAACATTTGGAAAAAGAGAAGATCAAGAAATAAACGAATGAATATAATTGATGATTGAAAGTTTACTAATAATTTTTAGGGAATTTTAACTTTGTCTTAAGTAATTTGGGACTTGTTAGTACTAGAAATTAGTAGTGAGAGTATTTTGTAACATTTGGAAAAAGAGAAGATCGAGAAATAAATGGATAGATATAGTTGTCGATTAAAAAAAAAGTATTTGTAGGTTACTAATAATTTTTAGGGAATTTTAACTTTATATTAAATAATTTGGGGATTCGTTTATGGTAGACATTAGTAGGTAGAGTATTTTATAATATTTGGAAAAAGAATAGATGATGAAAGAAATAGATGGATATAATTGACGATTGCAAGAAAAGTATCTGTGAGTTACTAATAATTTTTAGGGAATTTTAACTTTATGTTAAGTAATTTGGGAACTTTTAGTACTAGAAATTAGTAGCAAGAGTAGTTTGTAACATATGGGCAAAAAGAAGATCGAGAAATAAACAGAGGGATATAGTTGACGTTTGAAAGAAAAGTATCTGTGAGTTACTATAAAATTTTAGGGGATTTTAACTTTCTGTTGAGTAATTTTTGGATCACGTTTATAATAGAAATTAGTAGGTACAGTATTTTATAATATTTGGAAAAAGAATATATGTTGAAAGAAACGGATAGATATAAATGAAGATTAAAAGAAAAGTATCTGCGGATCGGTAAGTTCGAACCCTGTACTATAATTGGAATTAAGTTCCTGTTGTACACGTCCCATAAATAAATAGCTTATAAGCACCATGTTTGATTCAGAAGCAAGCATTTTTTATTTCAAATTCAATCAAAACTTTTAGCTTCTCTGTCCTACAACTACGACTGATTTCTCGTTGTGTAGTTACCACCGAAACAAAACAAATTCATCTTCGTCGTAAACATCTCCTGCTAAAACTAATTTCTTTCACAACACCATGAACAACGACCCCATTATCCACATTCTCACCACAACATACCATCAGTGTTGCACCGCACAGATACTCGACATTGTCGGTGCTGGTACAGTGATGGCTCCGGTCGCGTATCGTACAAAGATCTGCGTTGTTATCTGTCGGGGTCGGGTCAGAGGTCACGGGATGTTGACTGATAGCGGCGTGCCGCGCCGAGATCACGCCTGATAGAGAGGAGAAGGAGAGGAGAGAGAGAGGACAATGATAGGCTCTGTATGGTGCTTCGAAATATGGTCATTCTTATGATCCATCAACTGAGATTTAGTTTTTATTGGACATAGTTTTATTTATGATAACACGGTTGCTTGGTAATAATTGATGAGAGAAATTGTTTAATGTAATGGTTTTTAAACTTTTCGGAGTCATAACGTTCTTGGAGGCAAGAATCACAAATAAATTATTTTTTCTGAATCCGGCAAAAAAATGCATACTTTCCTGACCAGTATGGAAAGTAGGTTTTTACAAAAACAGTCAAGTAAAATATATATCCAAGGCTACAACAAAAATAACAGTCTGGTAAAGTACAAAACAGTCTGGCAAAGATTTTACCTGACTTTTATTTTTGTTGTAACCTTGGATACATAGTCTGTTGTTAATACAATTCATATCAAAAAATTTAAACATTTTGAATTACTTATAATTAAATATTGATTAAGTTAAACGGTTTCAGAAAAAATAGTATACATAATACGTCAGGAAAGTGTTTTTCTTGACTTATTATGTAATATACTATTAAAATACTTGTACTTTAAATTTCCATGGTTATATCAGGACTATAATATTTACTTACTGTTCACCGTGAACAGTAAATAAATATTATATATCAAGATCCTGTTTATCATGACTAGAATTTGACAACTGTCAATTTTGAAACCTATTTTTCTGTTCCTTCTATTTGTACAAGTATTGCAAAAATAGCTTACTAATTTCAAAGTGTAAGTGTTTTTTTAGGTCGTATATGTTTAGGAAATCGAGGCCCGAAGGGTCCAGATTTCCTAAACAACATTCTTGACCTAAAAACTGTCACTTACAGTTCATGGTACGTAATATACTATTTGTATTCCATTTGCCAATTGGTTCAGATCTTGCTTACACTTACTGGACCAGATCACTTATTTCTTTTTTTTTCTTTTCAATGCTAGTTTAACTAATTCAGATTTAGCTTAAAATAACTCACCTAAATGCCAGTTTTTCTCACTCTGGATAAAGGTCTTGATAACTATCAGCAGAATCATTGAAAAAATATCCCATCAGAAAATGACATTCAGTAAAATTATTGCCATTTGTGATATGATTCCGACGCGATATTTTTTTTATTTTTCACGCTGATAGTTATTGAGAACTTTATCCGTAAATGGAAAATTCGGTCCTTAGTGTATTAGTTTGCTTAGTTCAATTCATTTAGCCATCTTGTGTAATTTATCTGAACTGATTTAAGTAAAGTAAGTAAAGTGGCAAATAAAACACAGCTGTTAACAAAGTTGCTAACAATTGATTTTCTTCTAACAACCATTGTTAGTTGAGTGACCTGGCACGTTTTGTTTTAACAATTGTTTATAGTAAATTTCTTGTGTAGAGAATTGGATTTTTACTTAGTATTACTGGGATAAAGCATGATGCATTAAAATATACTAATAATTTTGATATTTATAGTAACATATTTCTTGTAAATCATTGTGCAGAATTTCCTGCTGATAAAGTTGTTATCACAAAAATATTCGTGCATATGTCATGTGTTAGTTATGGTGTCAAACATTTGAATAGATAATTGCAGATTCTTCAAAACGTGAAATGGTTTTATTGAAACCACATAAATGATTTCATTGTTTAGGTTAGAACAAATTTCTAGAAACAGATTAATTTAAAAATAATTACAAAGTTTCCGATAAATTATGTCTGGCGGTTTTGATTCACAAAGATAACAGCATTTACAATTAATTCTGGGAAAAATATTAATTGTAGATTTTTATAGTGATTATCACAAATAAATTATGAATAAAACAACAGCAATCGCATTTATCCAAAGCCCACTTGTCAGTAATATCAACATCTCTTTCCTAAATCAACAAACAATTGAAAACAGTTTTCGATGTTTTCGTGTACATAATTATAGTGTACTATGTCATCAGTCGGCCGATAACATATAAAATATTTATTAATTAGTTTCGTTCTATTTTGATTTGGGTACGATAACGAAGTGATACATCTAGTGTGCCATGAAATCGACAAACAACGACTGTTCGTAAGCTATGTAACGTTTTTACCAGTGTTGTATGTAAACGGAAAGTTATCGCAGTATCAATGAAATACGTTTTCAGTTGATGGGTTTGTAATATCTAGAGGGCGTTGATTGACGAGCTTTCCATTGTTAAAATATTTATTAATATATTTCGTTTTATTATGGATATTTTTAATTTGATATTAAGGGTGATAAATCGACCATTTTATCTAAAAATAATGAGTTTTAATTTTTATTTTAATGCGCTTCAAATATTAATCATTTCAGATATATTATACAAACATTATTTTAGGTTTTAAAGGGAAATATATAAAATATTATTTTAAAAGTATATAAGCAATATTCATCTTCTTAATTAATTCTTTTTCTATGTTAAAGATCTGGCTAAAATGAGCACAGATAGCTTATAAAATGAAAAATTTATAGTTAGAGAGCTAGGGTGCAAAATGATGTCTCATTTTTTCCAGTGACAGAAATGGTTTTAAAAAAAATAGATTTGGGAACGGGTGGCGACTATAGATGGCGTCGATATCAATGCGCCGCTTTTAAGAGTGGTTGTTGACATATTTTTTACAGATGAATTTTCAGTTTAAATTATAGATTTTGGTATAATTAAGTAATAAAAATGTTAGATAGAAGTTTTGGCCGGTGATGCATGCACGACAAAACCGGTCAAAGTAAGTTTCACTTTATTACTATTGTTGAGGAATTGCGTGAAAATTGCTGGATTGTAATTCGTTGACAAAACTTGTAAAAGATTCGTTAGATTTCTTGTGCGTCGATTGCCAAGAATCTACAAAACCTAGGTATTCAGGAATCGTACAAATTAGAAATCGCTTTTTACCAGTGAAACCGATAAAACAGACAACTTTTACCTTTTAAGCGATTCGTTCTCAGTATTTTCTACGATTCGTTTTACGCGATGTGTCGGTAAGGTAGACATCTATCTTATCGGCAAATAGACGCACGGTATTTTAATTACGAACGCTAGTGACATTTCGTGTTTTCACGTGGAAATGTAGAAACACTAGAAACCCTAGACGATACGACTATCGCCGATACGAACTGTCGATTACGGTAATTATGCGTTTCGATTTCAACCACTCCTTCGGAAATTATTTTGTCATTATACCAGGCGTTTATTACCTACGGTAAATACACTATTTTTACCTAGATACCATCTATCTATTTCATTCTACCTTCTACTTATATCTAATCACAAGATATTTTATTTATCAATTTGTAATTCAGTGCATTCAAGTTACGTCTACCAATCATCGCTAACTTCAACGTATATTCCATATAGTAATTATTTATTTTTTCACTACCTATCAATTGACATTTATTATTTTATGCACAACCGGACCAAAAGCATGTGTTTTAGCCCTAAAAAGTGGGCTTATACACTTAATTCCTATGGATATATAAATAAAATGAGAATGTTTTTTTTTTTTATTTAAATTTAAGGATACATCAACAGCTGCGGTTATGAGAATGTTTGTTTATTGTAAATTCTTGATTCTGCAAAATGTCATTTTGACATATAAGCTATGTACATATTTTAATCTTTTGAACATATAATTAAATGTTATTTTATTGTGCATAAAATATTGTATGTACCACGGGTGAAATTAGCGTTTCTGGCCCTGAACATGTTATTAGGCCTCGGCGCTATGCGCCTCGTGCTAATAATCATGCCACGAGCCAGAAACGCCCTTGGTACATAAATAACAATTGTTGAAAGGAAATATGTTGAGGGACGTAAGTAATTCGCCCTATTTTGATTTTGTGTCGTAATATTTTATCGATATCATATAAATTTACATACATACATATCATCACGCTATATCCCATAAAATGCTACTCTACAAGAAAAACTTAATCCCAATTATAGTACAGGGTCTGAACCCACCGAGCCGCAATGTGGTAGTTAACATAATTTTAGTTTAAGTGGAATTTTAACTCGGAATCTCTGGATTCGAATGCTCACACTACGGTACTGCCAGATTATAAAAAAAAAGAAAAGAAAAAAAAGTTGAAACGATGTTTGAGAAACATTGTCACCCTTTAAGTTCATTTTGCAAAATTCCCTGCTTGGAGTCATTCACTTCGAGTGGTAAAGTTTATATCGATTGTTAGTAATTATTGTTGGCAGGCCTGCGTGGCTGGTGGCGTCCCAGCGCTTCGAAAGCAACAGGTTGCCTATACCAGCGCGTACCGCTGGCACGAGGCCGCCTTGATCTTTATTATGTGAAAAGGAGAACCGTAGTTTTGGCCCTCTCTAGCAAATGTCTATACGGGAAATTTGTGAGGGTAGAAGATAAAATTGAAAGAATTAATTTGTTGGCTCTGCTGGGTTTATTTGTTTATTTGCTATTATTCCAATTACAGTGAAGGGGACAAAAGATCTATAATCTTAGACTAATGCAGTGTTTTTCAACTTGTGGGGCACGAATAGGCTTGCCACCTCTCCGGGTTTGACCTGGAGACTCCGGGTTTCAGTGAGTTATCTCCGGGCTCCGTGTTTAATTATTATTTCTCCGGGTTGTGTAAGTAAAATTGAATATGCGGTGCTATATAGTTAATTGTCCAAATCTGTCTCACTTTTGGAATCTTCTACGCCGCTAAATTATTAAATTATTTCTTTGATGATCTTCTACATCTTACTGTTATCTAGTTTAATTTCTGTCATCCTGTACTGTAATTGGAATTAAGTTCCTGTTATACAGAGTAACATAAATAAATACAATAAGAAATAATTTAGTAACACATGGTCAATTGGTAATTTTTGAAAAAGCTATGAGCGTTCGCCGGGATTTATACCCAGAACCATTCACTCGCATAGTGACTGCTCTAACCAATTGAGCTACAAACACTCGGCGAATACTTATCCGTGCAATTTGTAGTTGAAGAATTTGTAAAATGACATGGGTTGCGTCAATTCGATTATTTCTGAGTGGTTGGGAATCTATTATAAGCTGTAGGTCTCCTGTACTGTAATTTGGATCAAGTTTCTGTTGTGCAAAGTAGCAAATAAATTTCTAGTTGAAATCAGCGATGCTATCTTATAAAACAAGCATGTAACCAATGAAACACAACTTTTATTGTCTAGTTTCAAATTTAAGATGGCCTTACTTGGGATATTTTTTGATAATACTGTAAGCTAGCTGTGAAATATTTTAATGTATGTGGAAATGTTTGGTTTTGGAAAAATTGAGAGAAAGTTTTATTTTTGTACAGTTGCTAGTGTTGTGAGAGGACACGTGAGGATGATTCGCAGAAGTTGCGTATTTAAATAGATTATTATTGTGGTTTTATATCCGCGATATCACAGAGGATAACTGATAAATTTTAAAGAATTGTTCTGTCATATTTGATAAACTTTATTTATTTATAGAATTAGTTAATAATGCTATGAGTTAATGAGCTACATTTAGGTCTTGTTTATAAATATAAGGATAAAATGGCAGATCATCTGTCAGTTCAGTAAAAATATATCGCATCGAAATCACATTATAAACAGTACAAATATTTTTTTCACTTATCTGACAGATACTTTGATAAACATAAATGTAAGATTAAAGACTAAATATTAATTTGAATGTATATAGTTTGATTATCCTTAAAGTCTAGTTAAAGTTAGATAACTGTTTGTGAGTGTATAAGGATTCTGTGGTGTGGCAAGTCAGTGTATTTGGCAGTTTTGTCGTCTCTCATTCTAAATTCGTGTCGCGATTCTTACACGTCATTTCCCCGTGTTAGTTGTTGCGCCACGTTCTCTCCCTTTAGAGATTTTCATCCATTTGCTCAGCCATCCTCGATCATCGCGCTTTGTCACTTGGACATGACCACCGAGATAATTTTACATGCACATTTACTACTTCAAACTTGAAAGTGTCCTAGTAAATAATTCTTCTATTATATTACTACTTTACTTTTGATATTGTTATAATAATTATTTAGTCCTTGTCTTTAATTACTTGGATATACCCAATCATTTTTTTTAATATCAAATAAATTCAGTTAGATTTGATTGCGGGAACTGTCACTGGGTAAATGCAAATTATATCCACTGAACTATACTTGATTGGTTTAATAATGAATATACTTTTCATACTATGATAATTTTTTTAATTATTTACATAAAAGATGTAGAATTTAATTCTTAGTGACTTTTATTTTAAATATTGATTCTAAAACTATTTAGAAACTTATGACGACAAGAAAAATACGCTCGTTTTAATTACTACTACTAAGTACTACAATTACTGATTCTAATTTACTTTGAAGTAATTCATCCCAATAAGTAGATCAGTTTGCTTCATTCTGTTCATTTAGTCATGTTTTCTAATTTATCTGAACTGATTTAAGTGAACCAAGTAGCAAATGGAATACAGCTACCATTGAAAAAGTAGAAATAAACGATTCATAAAGTGAAATAGCAGTAATACCATTTCTTATTTTAACCTGGGTTAAAAAGAGTGTTAATTAGCATCAAATATTGTTCATTTCGTCAATCTATTTTAAATTTAAGTAGAGCTATAGCTAATATTAAAAATGGTATTAAATAAAATAGTTATAATTTAGAAGCGATTGACTGACAGGGAAAAAGATTTGTATATTTTTGATGGTATCATTGCCAAGTTGAATTTAAAGTAGTACAGTTGAATGATGAAAATACTTCGAAAGAGAGAAATGACTATTTTCGTTAGGTATTTTCGTAATTCCCCTAGTAAATCTCCCCTTCTCCCCCAGTTTGGAGTAAATCCTGCGTCCATCCGCGTCTAGGCATCACTTATCCCCATTTACATCTCTGGATTAGTTTCTTGACAAAATGTACGTTTCACAAACTATGTGGGCTCAGTCGAGTAAAAAGATAACAGACAACCAAGCACTCTTCCTCCTCTTCCTCCTCCTCCCCCTCGTCCACTGTACTCTACGCTGTCGTTGTGTTGCATTCAATTAAACATTTGCATGTCGCGAGCTTGTTTTCAAGTTCTTGCAGACGAGAGATATGCGACTGTAGCTCTGGAGATGCGACGGTGGTGTTGTTATAGCTTGCTTAACGCGCACTAGAGTCTGTCTTGTGTAAATGGATTCCAAGTTTTGCTAGATAAGAGATATTGCTACCTGACTGATTTGGATGCTTGTTTTCATTTTGCTGTTTTCACAGGATTAAATACTAAATGCATCATGCATCTTTATGACAGTTGTAGCACCCTGGTAGCGATGCTACTTCACAGGCAACAGTTCGATCATTTAAACCTCAATAATTGCTAGAATGGACAACTGATTGAGGGTGATTAACATGTAGTTGACGAAGATTATTTATCGTTGTTAAACGTTTGTATCGTGCATCTTTATGCCAGTTGTAGCACCCTGGTAGCGATGCTACTTCACAGGTAACAGTTCGATAATTTAAACCTCAATAATTGCTAGCATGGACAACTGATTGAGGGTGATTAACTTGTAGTTGACGAAGATTATTTATCGGTATTAAACTTTTGTATCGTGCATCTATATGCCAGTTGTAGCACCCTGGTAGCGATGCCACTTCACAGGCAACAGTTCGATAATTTAAACCTCAATAATTGCTAGTGTGAACAACTTATTGAGGGTGATTAACATGTAGTTGACGAAGATTATTTATCGTTATTAAACGTTTGTATCATGCATTTTTATGCCAGTTGTAGCACCCTGGTAGCAATGCTACTTTACAGGTGACTGTTCGAGAGTTTAAAATTCAATAATCGCTAATATGAATAACTGATTGAGGGTGATTAATTGTAGTTGACGAAGTTTATTTTTCGTTGTAAAATGTTTGTATCATTCATCTTTAGGCCAGTTGTAGCACCCTGGCAGCGATGTTGCTTTACAGGCGATAATCCGAGTTCAAACCTCAATAATCAACCATTATTTCCCGAGAACTACAAATTTATTCGATTGAATTTGACAGGTCTAGTTTATTTACAAAATTTTGCTTAAAAACTCAGTAAACATGAAATGATTTTGTTTTCATCATTTATGTTTTCAATATATTTCATGAAAACAACATTTGGTTGCATTACGTTGTAAGGGTTTCATTGACGACGAATTTTTTCTTCCCTTTTGACATGACTTGTACCGAGAACTATTTCTTCATAAATAAATTTTATATCTTAAGATGATGTAGTTTGTTAAAGATATGATATGAAGTTTGATATCTTGAGAAAGCTATACAACATTTATTGTTTTATTCAGAGCATGATATGCTCAACGAAATTTTAAGATAAGTTACTTTGTTTCACTGTGTGATTATAAAGGTTGACACTTGACAACTTGACACATGTTTTGTTAGAATAGAAAACAAACTTCTTAATAATAGTTTCTTTGCACAAGAAACATGAGATTCTGGCATTGATATTAATATTACTCTTTCATACTCAGTGGTATCGAGTCGGCCTGTAGAAGTTGAGAACTCTGGTTCGATTCCCACAACCGACAAACAATTTTCACTACATTAGAACTACCCCTGTGGCTCCTCCCCCACTAATATCTATGGAGGCCGTGATTTGATGGCCGGTAACCGCACTTAACGCGCAAAGTATATCACTTACTGAGATCTGCTGCGGCAGAGTTTTCAATAAAGGTGTAATGATATATTTATTTTAATTATATATTAACCAGACACAAACATGTTACATCATATTACGTCCTTTCAAATAGGGTAGCACAAGTCCTTGAAAGATTCCCTAAATATTTATTTATTAGATTCATTTTGCAATTATTGGAACACCATCCACATTTAAAATTTCATTTTATACAATCTCATTTATTCCTTTCATTCGAAATCTTTAATTTAATTTAAGGAGTTTATGTTGTGATTTCGCCGCGTTATTTTTCGTTTATCTGTAAGTTAGTCTTCTTCTTGGAGATGGAAAAACTGGTGGTTAGAGATATCTATATATTCTTATAAGATATGGTGATACGTCAAAAGAAAGATGCGTTTCCTTCTAACACCTGTATCTGCCATCAAACCACACTTGCAGAACCACGAAGTGTGAAAGAAGGACAGCTTCTTCTCGAGGATTTCCATTTCCGTGACGTCACGCATATCACTTCGCAAACATCTCTCGTCTCGTCTCGTCTGCTGCGCTGCTGTCACAGCCGTCTTCGATACGATCATCGTTCCCTGCATCCGGTGATAACTCCGGCGTTGGTTCCGTCTCCCACTCCGTCCCCCACCTCCCCCCGAGAGGAGTTGTGTACGAGTTATCCGAGCTGGATCTTCCTTATCGTCTTTCTCATCTTTCTTTTCGCGCAAGAGAGATGGAGTCTTTGTCTTGATTTGTTTTATCTTTGTTTGGACGATCTGTTGGGGTTAGAGTTGAGGATGATGAATTATGGAGGAATGAATTCTTTTGGATGTTTTGTTGTTACAATGAATTATTTATAGTTTTTTTATTATCTACATTGCACAACGGACACTTAATCACAAATACCATGATTTTGCAGTTTATGTATTTATGATTTTAAGTTGATTTCATATGGGGTGACTAGCTCAGTGGTATGAAGTCGGCCTGTGGATCCTGAGAACTCTGATTCGATTCCCACAGGCGACAAACAATTTTCATAATTTCAAAAAAACTACCCCTGTGGCTCCTCCACCACTAACATTTTTGGGGGTCGTGATTTGACGATTGGTAACCGCACTTCACGCGTAAAAATATATCACTTACCGAGATCTGCTTCGGCAGAGTGCCACACCCAGTAATGGGTAGAAGGCGTGATGATATATTTATTTATTTATTTATTTAAGTTGATTTTACAAACTCTTGTTTGTTTGACGCGTGTGCAACTATGATGCTATAATTACTGCAATATTGAGATTTGAAACAGAACTTGAATATTTGGACATTCTATAGTTTCTGCTGTTAAACGTTTCTGTGATAAATCTATAAGTTTATAGATCCGTAGATCTGTAAATAATAAATAAAATCACATTAATATTTGTTGATTTATAGAAAATATTTCATAAACTCATAAATAACGTTGCGATTTTGTTCATCATTTACAGATTGATGGATTTACTCAGAATTCTACCATAAATTAGGTATTTTAGTGAAATTTGCTTTCTAATAAAATTTGTTCATTAATTAAGTCTCTCTGTTTTTATACACAAAAATTTCTCTGTATTCCACTAATTGAGGTAGAACGAACCCTTAAAAATAATCCGGGATCTCTAGATTTGAATGTCGTAATATTGCCCACACTATCGTACTGTCGATGCCGGACGGATCGAAATATCTTCAATTACAATGTGCCTAGTGCATTTTTTTATTTGTACGATTTTGCAAAATGTCTAGATGTGTTTTAAACTTATATCTCCACTTGGTTAAGAAATGTATGCCATTTGCCTGTATCAAGAGCTCTCAATTTAAAAATTATGTCAGTGCATTATCAGATGAAATTAACAAAATTTTCTGATATGATCTTGGTGTAGTATGGTTTTTGTAGTTCAGCAAGTGACAGACAAAATGTATATTTCTTTATTGTGTTGGCTTGCCTGTATTGCATTAGAAACTTCAAACTCCCTTGCACAGTGCGTGGCGGTCGGTAAGTGTCTCTGCTTCTCCGGCGTTTAAATCAGTGTATTGTCTGTTTGACAAGTATAAAATTTCTCACTTGGTTTGTGCAAGCCCTGAGCGTGGTATGATGTTTGCTTGATGGATAGTACATGCCGTGTACGTACTGCTCTGATAACATCGGCCGCCGCTGGCGACACAAGCTGATAATATCTGATTAGCTAAAGCGGACCATTTCACTCATCGAAGTGCTGCTACAGTGCAATCCGATAACGATTGCGATGGTCGACTGTACGAATATGTATGGTACTTTGCGATAAAATCATCAGCCATTGACGTACGTCGATCTGGGGGCTCTCCCCGACAAAATCGATTTTATTAACGGCGTTTTATGTGAAATGAAGTAATTTTGAATTTAATGTGACCTTTTAACTTACATGGGAAATTATTTTTCTGGTTTATTTACTTGTCTTCACCATAAATACAATTTGTTATTGCCTCGGTACTGTCTTCTATTAAGATTTTATTATGTAGATATGTGTTTTATAATCTGTTTGCTGTAATCCTATTGTGTTGCTGTAAGTTAATAGGCGAACTCTCATGGAATATGTATCTTTTCCTTTGCATCTAACTCGTTTATTTTGTTTGGCTACTCAATCGAATGCAAATTATTTGTATTGAAAAATATTTGAACAATAGATAATACAGAAATTATATTTCACTCGACAATCTGCTGCCATCTCTTTCAACTATTAACGGAAGACGCAAGACATTGAGCAACATTCTTACAAAAGGAGAATTTTTGTTGTTGAAGAAACCGCAGAAATTGCTATTTCATTAAATTATTGGAAGTGACTCAGTTGAGATAGTTTGGTCATGTGAAACGTAAGTCGAAGGAAAGATTGATGAAATAGATGTAGGCTGATGAACTTAAGGGTGGGAGATTGCGTAGACGAGCTAGGATGGAATAAATGGATGAATATGATTGAAGGTTTGTTGCTTGACTTAAAGATTCAGAGATGGAGGATTACAAGAACTTGTATGTAAGGCAATCGTAGCCCAGTGGATAAAAGCGAGATAAAACTTTGCGTTTCTTAATTAGCAAGAAAGAGGTCGTGCGTTCAAATCTCACTGACTTCTACTTATATCCAAAAAATACTATTGTGTCTGAGTGGTTCGGATTCCACTATAAGCTGTAGCCTCCCTGTACTGTAATTGGGATTTACTTCCTGTTGTGCAGAGTAACAAATAAATAAATAAATCAAAGGGAAGTATTGTGGAATGTTTGGAAGAGGTTAAAATTGCAAGATAAATCTAATGCATAACTGTGTAGTTATTGCTTTAGGAGTAATCAAAATCAGGTACGTTTATTATAATTTAGATTAGAGAATAGTGAAACAGGTATGTGTTGGTGAAATTGAAAGTGAGAGATTGTTTGAATGATCTAGGAATAAATCGATGGATATGATTGGAGGTTTGCTGTCTGAAGCAAAGATGAGATGAATTTGTTTGAAAAAATATATTAATTATAATGTAACGATGTAACAGGATAGACATTTTAAGATAGGGAAAATGAAATAAAAATATTTTCTTGGAGATTGGAAACTGGAAAACAAAAATAATTAAACAATAATTGACGATGTTTCGATTCTTAGATTGGGACAGATACAGTATCTATCGAAATGTATTCAAATGGGAACGCTTTTTATCAATGACATTTATAGTTTTGGACAAGTCTGTATTGCAGCGCTAATGTCGGTTATTAGTTCTTGAACGAAAATTTATGACTTTATTTATTTATTTAATTATTTATTCATTTTTATACAGGCAATCGCCCAATTACAGCTATGCATATATTTATTACAGTAGACTACGCTTAGAACTAATATTCAGATAAAGTTACGTTTTGAAGTGTATGTTTAAAGCCATATACAGAAAGTGATAAATCTAAATGAAGGGTGTTAAATGCGTATGTATTTATAATCTTTTTCGAATTGTGAATTCATTTCTTTAATATTGTGAAATTATAATACTTTAACTATTAGTGTCCTAATCCAATATTTACGAACTAAATCGACATTAGTGCTGCATACAAACTCGTCCAGAACTACGAATTTCATTGCCAAAAAATTACCATTTGAGTACATTTAGTTAAACAACTTTTACTGTTTAATTAAATTCTTTATCAAATCCAGGATAGATATATTAATTTCAGGATGAATTTAATGTATAAATGTGTAGTAAATGTTTGAAGAATTTGTGCTACCTTATGTGATGATTTGACATTTATGAGAAAATGCTTTTAGTAAAAGTGCAGAAAACATAATTATCTTTCTCTTTTATTTGATGTATAGCGCCTTAAAATAATTTGAGAATGTTTGCCAGAGAGATATATTTTTGGATATACTATAGCAGTTGTTAAAGATTGTTAATGTGAGAAATACTATAAGATATGGCTGAAGCTATATTTCGGCGTAGTGGGCGTAAACTTCGTGTAAGCTATCTTGCTGAGTAGAATTCTGAGTATAAGATAGTGTTGATAACGCTGCGAATTTAATCTGAGAAAGGCTGTAATCCAATTACCCAGGTGTGTTTTCACCTTGAACAATTAATTTTTCCCCACAACACCAATTTCTCAATTCGTGTACCGGTTTAATCAGTCGATCTCAAACAAGTTGGACATCCCTAATAAATCCCGATCTTATTAACCTGCGCGGGTGTTGGTGCCCCATTCTCCAATCGGGCTCGCCGCCGCTGACGTCACGAAGCCTCGGTTGATAAAATCGCAGCCGTTTCGACTGAGCTAGTTAATATGATAACATCTCCATACAGAGTACGAATAGTCGTTGATCGGGTGGCGTGATAGAGAGCGCGGGGCCTCGCGCCCCAGATGCACGCCCCTGATAACGGGGCGGCCGCCCCCGACCCGCCCCCCGCACCACCGCTTATCACAGCTCATCAATCAGCTGCACTCGCGCCCGCCGCACTTCATGCGCTGCTGATAAACAAACGAAGAGTGCGTCTGCGTCTTGCATCGAAGCTGAGAAACTATCTCACCACTGACCCATCGGGAAAGAGATCCACTCTTTCAGCTGGGTTTTGTTTTGTTTGCTGGAGACGCTGCTGCCTTAGATTGGCTTCGTTGTTGAGGTGATAAGCACTCTATGCGAAATAAGCGCAATTGGTCTCATCATCGTTTTCATCTTACTGACACAGACATTGAGAAAATGAGTTGAATGTTCATTTTCTTAGAACGCAAACTATTAGAAATATTGTACTCTCATATCCTTCAGATAATTGTTTAGACACTATGTTCTTCATTTTCAAGATCAGATAAATTTGTCAGAATAATTTAAATTGTTGTGATTTACAAACATCGTAAGATAATAATTATCCTAAACTATTTATTCTCAAATTAAACCATTCGAAGTCTGTACTATAATTGGGAGTAAGTTCCTGTTGTGCAGATTAATAATTAATAGTTATGATATCAAGAGAAGAATGTGAGAATTCTGTCCAAAGGTGCCGTTTGAGTTCTCGAACCGAAGGAATAATTGACAATTTTTTTTTCTCTATCCTACCACAAAGAAAAATTTTGAGAAACAAATTAAAAATATAAATAAATATATTATTACACCTTTTACCCATTACTGGATGTGGCACTCTGCCTAGGCATATCTCGGTAAGTGATATATTTATGCGCGTGAAGTGCGATTAGCAGCCGTCAAATCACGGCTTCCAAAGATGTTAGTGGTGGGAGAGCCACTGGGGTAATTTTAAATTGGTGAAAATGTTTGTCGGCTGTGGGAATGAGCCAGGGTTCTTAGGATCCTCAGGCCGACTCGATACCACTGAGCCATTACCCCATAAATTCAAAATCTTCTACCTATTAGAGGCTGTGGCACATAGCAGACCTCGATACGTAATATATTTTGCGCGTGAAGTGCGGTTACCTACCGTCAAATCGTGGCCTTCAAGGATATAAGTGGAGGAGGAGCCATAGGGGTCGTTTTGAAATCTATGACATACCTTATTAATTTTGTTAAATTTGCCACTAAATTTTACAAAATATATAAAGGAAACATCAATGAACATATTTCATGTTGCTATGGGTTAAAAATGATGTAATTGTTAAGCTATTTGACATTTCCTGTAGGTAGTTATCTCTTTTGTTTTTTGTTAATTATACCCTGTAACTGATATATGTAGTTTTATCTATTCTAATTTTTTTTTTTCTGTTCTAGGTAAGTGTCAATTTCAAAAGAAATATTTCCCGGATTCTGGTAGCAATGCGGACTTCCGTGAGTAATAATTTATTATAGTTATCATTTTTCTCAGAGGATATATTTACCATAATTTTTTTCGAAATTGGGATGTCGTAATCGTTGCTAATAATTTGTACCTATTACAAAAAATATTAATTGTTAAATACAGTAATAAAGGATATTGGACCGCAAAACTAGAGATCGTAATATTTTAGTTACTATAAAAATATAACAGATGTAGCACAACTCATATTTATCTATCACAAATGAGTACAACGATAGAAAATTTTCCTCTAAGTAACAAAACACCAATAACTATCTACTATCAATATTTTATCACAAGCTGGAGCCAATGAGAAATCTAAACGAATTCCTTCTAATCAGCGCTATCACCTTCAAAACTGATATGTGAACAGTTCGTGTCTTTTAGATGCGAGCTTATCATCGATTCTAAACACTTGTCGCGACGGTGAACTGCAGAGAATGCCTTATCATCCACATCGTACCAAGTTGAGTTACAAGTGATAAGTGAAAAACACCATTACTACATAAATATTGCTGTTGGTGAGTTAGTAAGCTGGTGTCATCATAAATGCGATTATGGTTATCGTATCAGGTTCTGCGAATGATTAGTAACGAGACATTAGTATGATTAATATTATGAAAAGTTAAAAATGTTAATATATACATAACATCATGCTGTGTCCCATCAAACGGGGAAGAACAAACCTTTGAAATATACAATGAACAGTTTGAATTTCCGCTGAACATACCATCACTTTCGCTTTGTCTACAAACTCGTTTCTTCTTTGCATTTATTCATCCTTTTATTCCTATATTGTCTATAACAGTGATCGCGGAGACATTGATGGGGGGAGGGGGTGTCGTCGGATGCTATTTACAAATTTTAATATACAAGTTTCCAAAGATTCATCTCGTTGCAAACTTTTATTTAAACTTTAAGGATTAATAAAATGAAAAATGTATTGGAAATTTCACCATTTATTTCCTCATATATTTCTACATAATTATGCATATTTTGAGAATCAAAATATGTATTTTTTAATCGCCAGAGTCGTGATCGCAAAAATTATGTTAATGAAAATGCCAATTTTTTGGTTGATCCAGTTTAAAAACCGAAATATTTAAACTATGGTTCTATATAAATCAGATTACGAGAAATCGAATGCTGTTGAGCGCATTTTCATATCTTTTTTAGTTCCCGAGTTACAGAGATTTTTGGATTTTTTTAAAAGCTCAACTTTGAAGGTCCATATCTCGAAAACTATAAGAGATATTGAAATGCGGTTTGAACGAGTGTATTGCTCGTGCTTTAATTAACTTATACAGAAATTTTGAAAATTTTGAAAATTTTAATATTTTTTCAAAATTTTCCTTTCTCATTATTTCAAAAAAATTAAAAGATAATGAAAATCTGTAAATACAAGTGAATTCCTCTCGTGAAAGTACATAGGTATGCAAATTTTCAGCCAAAAATTCGCACAGGTAAAGATTTTATTACAAAAAAACGAAAAATCACTGTTTTTTAATTATTTTTGAAGGGGTACCCCTTAAGATTTTTAAAAATTTTGGCCATTTTTTGTTTTTTTGCTCTAAAATTTATATCCGTGCTGCAAAAATTCTGAAATACATACATGCGTACTTTTACGAGAGAAATTCACTGGTTTTTACAGATTTTCACTATCTCTTCTAGTTTTTGAATTATGAGGAAATGAAAATTTTCAAAAATCTTGTAAAATATTCAAAATTTTCAAACTTTCAGTATAAGTTAATTGAAACACGAGAAATACACTCGTTTAAACCGCGTTTCAATATCTCTTTTAGTTTTAGAGATATGGGCCCTCAAAGTTGAGATTTTTAAAATGACAAAAATCGCCGTAACTCGAAAACTAAAAAAGATATGAAGATGCGCTCAACGGCATTCGATTTCTCGTAGTCTGATTTATATAGAACCATATTTTGAAATTTTTTTATTTTTAAACTGGTTCAACCAAAAAATTTGCATTTTCATTCTCATAAATTTTTGCGATCACGACTCCTGTGATTAAAAAATATATATTTTAAGGATCAAAATATGCATAATTATGTAGAAATATATGACGAATTACATGGTGAAATCCTCAATTTCATATCTAGTGTCATATATAAAAAGTACTTTCTTTAATTTTATAAAATAACATTTATGTAACACGGCAATTTTTTCCTGTCTAATATTCTCATTATTTCGCAAAAAGAAAATTGAGTTTTCTGCTCATGCTGTGGCAAAAAATATTGTTGTCTTTTCAGTCTATTGTTTCAACTTTTTCAATAGTAAGTCCATAAGATCAAAAAACGATGACGTATCCATGATAACGTAAACGTCAATTTATTTCATTTTAATTTGAATAAATCTGGAAAATTTTCTAATTAAGTGGATAAAAAATAATATGTTTCAATCAAATTAAAAATACTATTTCGAGTCTCGCAGTATTTAATGATCTTTATTATTCTAGCCGAAAATTTGTATTTTTAGTCCTAATGAAAAAAGTAAGTATTTTTTTCTATTGTCAAGAAGAGTGTATAACTTCCTGAACAAACGAGTATAAAAAATAGCATCCCCATTTTCCAATAATTCAAAAAGCGATCCTCAACCCGTTCCCTATGCCCTCCTCCATTATATTCCCTTCTAAAACTCCTCTAATCTCATTCAATTCGCATCGCAATCGTCATTCCGCACGCATTTCCATCCACATCATCAATAACTCGCTAAGTGGTGCGCCAGCGACAAGTCAAGTCCGTTCTCACCCTCTTGTACCTACCCCAGGAGCAAGTAGGCCGTGTCAAATGACGGCGCGATGCTCGCTTATCAGCGCCAAGCATCGACGTCGAGAGCCCAAGAGAGCAGGGGAGAATGGGAGAATTTAGCCACACACTTTTGTCTCCAATAAAACTCGGTCACGTGTGATCTACCACGCAAGGATGGGACGGGATGGAATGGAATGGCATATCGCAGAAATGCACACTTTTGGAATTTAGTTTGTGGAAGGAAGTTTTTTGTTTGGATGAGGACGATGAATTAAAATATTGATTGTATTGTCTCAATCATATTTTATGTAAAATCACATAATTTGCTCCCTATATTTTCAGCGTTTTTTTGTTAATTATGCTTTGCTAAATATACTTCCTTTATTTCTGTCATTTAAATTTGCAGTACCTCCATTTTATATAAGTAAATCGGTCATTATCTGTAACCGATTACATTCTTTTAGAGATGACTAACATTATGTTATTCTATGATCACAATGATTTATTCTATTATTTCTATTTTACTTTGTTGTCGTTTTAATCAGCCTGTATAAAATTTTTACTTTTTAAACACACTTTTTATGAAGCTGTCAATGAGCTTTCATTTTATTCTTTTCTCTAATGAACGGTTTTATAAACGAACATAAAATTACGTCCAAAGTAAATTAAATTTATTCGTTCAAATGAGAGTCGAACATTTGACAGTAATTTATTTATTCTAATTTGTACAACAGGAACTTAATTTCAATTACAGTATAGGGTCCGAATTCATCGAGCCATAGTTTGACAATTTATTGGTTTCCTATATCTTGAGGAATGTAATTAGACGGCTGGTAACCGCATTTTACGCGCATAAATATATCACTTACCGAGTATCTATTACGGCAGAATACCACACTCATATATTGAATTATTAATGCTTCTGGAGTGTCCTAATATTTGTATAAGTAATTAGAAATCGTAGGCCAGTGGATAAAAGCGAGGTAAGACTAACAAGCAAAAGGTCATGACTTCAAACCTCGCTGATTCTTCTTCAAACATTCTCATCTTAACACACCACCCTCGCTTCAACCACATTCATAGATCTAATTACTTCTTATTCACTTTTCATTCATCTTTCTCAGACATACGTTACTTCCCTAACAACAAATCTATAAAGATTAGAAAAGAAGAGAGCGATAGCCTGCGCTTTTATTTGAAAGAAAATTCTCCACAGCGCGGTAAATGAAAATGAAACAAAAAAAAGAAAGGAGGGGAATGTTTTCCTGCGATTGTTTATATGAACAAAATCACATAAATTGATAAGAAGAAAATATTTCATAAAGTCGTAAGTTTCGTTGCGATTTTGTTAATTATTTATGGATTTCTACGGAATTCCACTATTAATCTATATTTTCCATTTTTAAATATTTCAAGAAACCTACAAAATATTTTCTTTTGAAGTTTGCCGTTTCGAATTATCGAATTCCCACTAATCACACACGTATCCTCACCATCTCACAATCTCATCATCCCACAGCACATTCCTTCATCCACTCCGTCACTCCAGTCCTCCGCATAATTCCCGCGGGTGACACGCAGCAGGCGTCGGGCCGTCCACTCGTTCGCAGCGTCACCGCCACGTGTTATCAGCGCGACGCAAGGCGTCGCCGGCGCTGCCACCGCGCGGTATCGCACTTCGGCAGCCGGCCGCCGGCGCAGCCGTGTGGAAAAATGATAGCGTCGAACGAACACCAGCGGCGGGATAGTGGGGTGCCGGGTGCCGGGTGGCGGGTAGTGTCTTTGTCGTGTCGTGTGTGACGTGGGGCTGATGTTGATGGGATGATTCGATGGAAGACGGGGAGACGAAGATGATGTGTTAGGTTTATTGGTAATTGGGTGAGAGATGCATTTAGTTGGCAAATTATTCTAACATTTTTAGGATAAAATCTCTATATATAAATGTCAGTTTTTGTTAGTTTGACTTCAGATGAACAAGGAAGGGAACTGGGGCCCTACTCTTGAAGTCATGCGAACAAACTTGTATACGAATTATGATTGAAATCATAGTCATTATGTTAAAAATCTTTGAGGTTATGTCAAAATTTAACATAATTGCTATTGTTTCAAGTCATTCGTACGGAAGTACGGTGGGGGTAGCATTACGATATTAGAATCCGAAGATCTCAAATTTGAATCCCACTCAAGCTAAAAAAATATGTATTACCACACTGCGGTTTGGTATTTGTGACATCCAAGCGACACCTGTTAAGAGAATAATTAACCTTATCTAAATTAATAATTTATTTCTGTTAGGGTAATATGGGGTGGCTAGCTGAGTGGTATGAAGTCGGCCTGTGGATCCTGAGAACCCTGGTTCGATTCCCACAGACGACAAACAATTTTCATAATTTCAAAAGCTACCTCTGTGGCTCCTTTACCACTAACATCTTTGGGGGCCGTGATTTGACGACGAAATATATCACTTACCGAGATCTGCTTCGGCAGAGTGCCATACCCAGTAATGGGTAGAAGGCGTGAAGATATATTTTATTTATTTAGGGTAGTGTTATTCTTCTCTCAGATGCTTTATATCTTTCGCTTTTTGCTCGGGAATTAAAAGGGTATGTTCGAGAAGAAATGCCTCATATCTTACCTTGATATACAAATAACTGTTGGTTTTTAATTGAAGCAATTTGGAAGTTATTTTAAAATAAAAGTTATAAATGTCAAATCTATCGAATCATGGCAACAATCATAAATTTTCTTAGAAATGTCAATTATCGATAAGATAAGAAAAGTAATCACATTTTGTTGTTCAGTAGGAGATTGTTTTTCTTTAGAATCAAAATAGGCTTCATTCAATTTGGTTGTTTATAATTTGAAAAATTCCAAGTTATTGATTCAATCGTTTTTTACTTGACTTTCTAATCGGAACAAATCCAGAAATAATACAAATATAACTACCGAAATTCAGAAATCGTTTCTTCAATATATCATAGGAAACAATTACATTTTTATTATTTTTCTAAAGCTGGGTGGCAAGAAAAAAAATAGAGAGCTCTTTAGTTAAAGATTTGTTTATCTAGCAACAGTATCAATAGGGATTTCTGAAACTTATTGAACCATTAGTTGCTAATGAACCGATATAACTGTCATGCAACCCATAAGAATATTATGTTTTAAAAAGTAAATAAATAAATATATCATCACGCCTTTTACCCATTACTGGGTGTGGCACTCTGCCGAAGCAAATCTCAGTACGTGATAATTTATGCACGTGAAGTGCGGCTACCAGCCATCAAATAACGCCTCCCCCCCAATGATGTTAGTGGTGGTGGAGCCACAGGGGTAATTTTAATTTGGTGAAAATGTTTGTCGACTGTAGGGATCGAACCAGGGTTCATAGGATCCACAGGCCGATTCGATACCACTGAGCCATTACCCCATATTCTTTTTAATGTAAGAAAAATAGCAACAATGGTATACTGACTAAATTTATGCTATTATAGCAAATTAACAAAATGCATGGAATAAGAGGAAATGTGAGAATTTCTCGTCTCATCGTTCATCACAACATACAACTGTGAATCATTAGATTCGTTCAAGAATGTTGGTATTGAAAGAGAAATAAAAACATCTGCTAAATCGTTGGTGTGGCAGACTGCTTCTTTATTGAAATAAGAGAATAAAAGGGCAATAGTCTTATCACTTTCAGTCTCAAGTCTATAAAATCACGAACATTGAGTCATCTTCATTGTAGTACTTACAATACACACAGCCCTAATCATGTAACCCAGTACATCACGTCTCGTTAAAAAATGCAAACGAATGGAAAAAAAGAAGCAAAAAGTAGCAAGGGAGGAATCTGTCGCTCTCGACATCTCGCGCGCCATCTTTCTCCCGCCCACGCACTCAGCACTCACCTTCTCTCACTCGCACCCGTACTCGCTGTCAGAAGAACAAAAGGTCCATCAGGCGGTCTCGGTGTCGTGCTATCTCTGTCGGTTTTTGCGACCGCGGAATTTTCGAAAACCCGTCGAGAGGTCCGCAGATCGACGATTGCTCTCTTGGAATCGCCGGGTGGGAGGCAGGACTGTATTCACACAAAAAGAACTCTACTATTTTTGTTTATTTTATTCAATTAGTACATTTGGTTTTTAATTTGTTTTGGATGAATTTTAACTGACGGTTAAGTCTGCTAATGCAGATCTTTGGTGCTTGGCAGATGGATTTGATTTAGTATCATATTATGACACATACAGGGTGTTACACGATTGCTTCTCTCAAATTATTTAAGAGAAAATTGTGTCAAATCATCAATCAGGATATCGTAACAAGAAACGTTATTTTCTTGATAAATATTGAAAAAATAAATGCAGAAACTAGATTCTTTGATTAATTTTAAGTCAACAATCTTAATACAAAAAATTATACGTCCCTCCGTAAAGCTACACGAAACCATTAAACTTGTAAATGTGCAATTAGAACTAAGCGAAATTTTTATGGATTTGCTGTTTACATATAAAATCGTTTAATATCAATACTTTCAATTTTTTACTTTTCTTCAGCAGTATTTTATTTTAGCACATACGGCAATCTTATACAAAAAATGTTTTTATTTGAAATAAATATAATAGTTATTTATTATATAAGTGTTTTATATACCAATAAAACACAAGTGTAATACAAAATTTTATCCACAACTCATAATTATAAGTATAAGAAGATTGGTCGTAACGTTTAACGTTGATTCATTTATTTATAGTTTCTCAAAATTATAGTGTTTTATAAGCCATATAATTCAAGTGAAATCAGTGTAATTATGTTTTTATAATAATATATGATTTGTGGACAACTGCTAACTGCCAAATTTAAATTTCTTTTAAGTAGATCGTGTGGTTTTACGAAGGGTCGTTCAAAGTATGACGTGAACATCACTAATTTAAAAATCAAAGATGGAAATATCTATATTATAAGCTCACCAATCAGCTGAGTATTGGGTATTGTAGAAATTATATATATTTTTTGCTAAAACTTGAAAATTTCGAGCGAACAAATAATCGAGTGAACGGCATCTCCGTAAAATGAAGTAGAACTCATCATCCAAAGACATCTATTCACAATTTCTAAATACAAAATTTGTAACTATTGCTAATGGTGTGATGATACTCTTCGAGAGTCAACGAACTAATAAACTGTCCGTGTAAATTGTTCTGAGGTAATTTCCGTAATTGTCAATCCATTTGGTGTAGAGTATATTTACATGAAAATAATGGGAATTATCCTTTCATAAATATGAAGATATACAATTTGAATAATGACGATGTTGTGGATTGGTCTTGGTGAATCTTCCTGATGCCTGTCCTGGAGTAGATCGCTTCCATACGTCCCGTCGCTGATTCATCTGAAACGGACGTGGCTAAGTCCGCATTCGCTGCAGGCGATTGTGAACTATCCATCCATTGTTTCAGCATAAATCACAATTTAAATATGATTGTTTGTCCGGCAAGCAGTTCGCTGCCCAAGGCACGCAATTGTGCACGCTGCGTTCACTTACGTTAAGTTACGTTGCGTGGAACATCTCTCTGATAGATGTGCATTGTTGCGTTATTCAATTATTTTGTACTGAGCTGAACGGATCTAGTTGCTAGAGGCAATGGATGCGAAGGTGAAGGGAATCTACTCGTAGATGTGTATTGTTTGGAATTTATGTTCAATTGTTTTTCAATAAAATGGTTGGGATAGAATTCGACTTTATGGATACGGTACTTCGGATGATTGGAATTTGATAACTGGGGAATCTTGATTAACCAACCAATGAATGCTGCTTTTAAAGACACAGTTATGAACAGGTCGCAGCTTATTCAAGATTGCAGGGGTTACTATCACTGAATTCAAGTATATCTTTCTGAACAACCTTATTCTGTTTTCTACATACATACATAACATCACGCTACATCCCATGATATGGGGTAGCACTAACCTTAAAATCATTCATAAAACATTTATTCACAAAATTAATCATAATCAGTCCTCTTCAAACTTTCTTATCCTAACACACCAACCTCATTTCAACTACATTCTTAGGTCTCTCCAAATAAGCTCATTTACTTATCACACTCGAAATCATTCATCACACAACAAAGCTGCAATCACATCCATCCAATCATTCCTATTCACTTTTCATTCATCTTTCTTCAACGTACATAACATATGCACAAAATATGTCAAATTATTCACGCTTACTCCTATCAAAGAATCTAATAACGAATCTAACAACGAATCTACAAAGATAAGAAAAGATGAAAGAGATAGCCTGTGTTTGTATTTGAAAAAAAATTCCCCACAATGCAGTAAATGAAAATAAAACAAAAAGATTAGAAAGGAAGAGAGTGTCGCCTTGCGCTTGTTTTAAAAGTGAATTTCACACAATTGCAGTTAAATACTCTATGTAAGAAATGTAAAACGAATTAAAATATAAGAAAAGAAGGGAGTATCGCTCTACGCTTGTTTTGCAAATAGCTCTAATACCATTCACTTCAATCTAGAATAAAATTGGAATTAGTTAATTTATGGTGGGATTCTGTATAAATTCATAATAAATATAAATATATCACCACGCCTTCTACCCATTACTGGGTGTGGCACTCTGCCGAAGCAGATCTCGGTAAGTGATATATTTTGCGCGTGAAGTGAGATCACCAACCGTCAAATCACGGCCCTCATAGATATTAGTGAAGGGAGAGCCACAGGGGTAGTTTTGAAATGGTGAAAATTGTTTGTCGCCTGTGGGAATCGAATCAGGGTTTTCAGGATCCACAGGCCGACTTGTTACCACTAAGCTAGCTACCCCATAAATTTAGTATATCCGTAAATCTGTAAATGCTGAACAAAATCGCAACAAGACTTATGTCTTTATGAAATGTTTTCTACTTGTCAACAAATATTGCTGTGTTTTCATTAATTATTTACAGATCAATAGATTTATAAAATCCACCATTAATCTCTTTATGAATCAGCTATTAATATTTATAACTCCAGAATTCCCAAATTCTTCATTTCTGAATGAATGCAATTTCATGATAAATCTCCTAAAAACAACTTAATCACTATTCGATTCTTTGTCAGATCCACCAATCACTCATTTCTTAACACCTCTACTGTAAAATTTTCGATATAAATTCCAAAATCTGAAACAGTGGAACACATCATTTACGAGTCCTGCGACAGCGTACTGCAGATCGCTCGCAGGACACAGCACTCTGGGATTCTCGTCATGTCCTTAACAAACGTATCTGTCACTGTCAGCACGCAGGACGATAGGCTCGCTAGAGAAAGGGGGGACAAGGGTTACAACGGGTTATGAATGCAGAAGATGGGCTCACACCTTGTTAGTGTCTGTAGGGAATACATAAATAATAATAATAATATCTTTCCAATTAGGCACATGATTCACTTTAATTGCATTATAAATCTAATAGACAAACGTTATTTTGTGAAGAAACAAAATGAGTTGTAAATTTAAAAGAGAAAATGTCAATTGCAACGTCGAACTGATTCTTAAAGTAAGAAAAATAGGAAAAACATATTTCCAACCACTCGTTTAAGGCTGTAAATTTGGTGGCACCCAGACGCGTGTTTGGAAATAATTTTCTCCTATTTTTAAAATAAATAAATAAATATATCATCACGCCTTTTACCCATTACTGGGTGTGGCACTCTGCCGAAACTGATCTCGGTAAGTGATATATATATATATATATATATATATATATATATATATATATATATATATATATATATAAATCACGGCCCCGAAAGATGTAAGTGGTGGGGGAGCCACAGGGGTAATTTTAAATTGGTGAAAATGTTTTGTCGACTGTGGGGATCGAACCAGGGTTCTTTGGATCCATAGGCCGACTTGCTACCACTGTGCCATTACCCTATTTTTCTTACTTTAAAAATGAGTTGTCCTGTAGTATGACGTAATTGTCATCAAATTTGCATGGAGTGTAAAGCTGAAAATAATGTTTATCTCGTTTTGAAATATAAATAAAATTTGGTGTCGTTCTATATGACACGGTAGTGGCTAGTCAACAGCATATCAACACCAGCAGCCAGTCCAGCGTATTTCATCTGTTTTCTGGTCACGTGGTGTCTCGAGGGAAGTAGAGAGCGCGGAGCGACGTGGGGCAGGCACAGGAAATTGTGATCCTGATCGACGATAGGCGTCCCGACGCCGTCGCCGCCTGCCCGACGTGAATAATATTAAATTATAAGTTGCGGATAACACACGCCGGTTACGTGATATGCTATGCTAGGATAAGTCACTTCAATACATGCTCTGAGTGATTTTATTTTTAATAGTTCTTTGCACACGAATATTTCATAAATCATAAATAAATATTTTATATTCTCTCTTATGGGGTAGATAGCTCAGTGGTATCGAGCCAGCCTGTGGATTTGAAAACCTGAGTTCGATTCTCACAGGCGACAAACAATTTTCACTACATTAAAACTACCCCTATGACTTCCCCTCCACTAACACCTTTGGGGGCCGTGATTTTACGACTGGTAACCGGAAAATATATCACTTATCGAGATCTGCTTCGACAGAGTTCCACATTCAGTAATGGGTAGGAGGGATGATGATATATTTGTTTTATTTATTTTACATACATACATAATATCGCGCTATATTCCATGAAATGGGGTAGCACAAACCCCTGAAACATTCACATAACATCCACTCATAGATTTATCAAAAAATCAGTCTTCATCCAACATTCTTATCCTGATCAGAGCTGGGCAAGCTACTTAAAAAAGTAGCTAAGCTACAGTTACAGCTATTCTTTAAAAAACTAGCTGAGCTACAGCTATAAGCTACATTTTGTAAAATATAGCTAAGCTATAGCTAAAAGCTTTCATTAAAATAGCTGTTAAATTTTAAAGCTACTTTTTCAATTATTGTGAATTATTAAATTTGCCATTGTCATATGATCAGTTGATCAGTCTTTTGTTATAATGACTGTTAATAAATATAAAAAATCGCAAATGGACAAATGTACTGTTAATTTGTTATGCTATAATTTTTATTTATATCGGAATAAATTAACAGTCACATTAACAGAAGACTCCTAAACAGTCAATGTTTAGTTCATCTAATATTTAATACAAAAGTAGGATAGGTGAACAAAAATAAAATATGTTAATAGATTTTACACTAAATAATAACTTGTTATCCTACAGTTATAGAAAACAATAAAGAAGGTACAATTCAAATACAAAACAAAAATTAATAGGTATTTCTTAATGAAAAGTGGTAGCTTTAAGCTACAAAAAGTAGCTTTAAAAGTAGCTTCAGTTGTTATAACAATATTTTTAAGCTAATAGAAAAAAAATAGCTCGCTACAACCTACAGCTATATTTTTTCATATTTAGCTAAGCTACAGCTACAGCTAAGGTAAAAGTAGCTAAGCTAGTAGCTAAGCTACAAAAGTAGCTAGCTACTGCCCAGCTCTGATCCTGACACACCATCTTTGCTTCAAACACATTTACGTTTCCTCCATACAAACTTATCTATTCCTCACACTAGAAATCTTTCATCACGCTAGAAACATTCATTCACATCCATCCATTCTCTCCTCTATATCTGTCAAATGTTCCTAAATGTTTTTTAAATAAAAATACTTGACAGAAAGGTAGTAAAGACTTTAGTTTATCTATCTTCTATTTGACATGTTTTTGTCAAAAATAATTTAAGAGCGTTTGATAGCAGAAAAGATACACATCATATTGTATCGTATTTATTTGAAATGTTGAAAAATAATAGTGCTGTTATTTAATATTTAAATGGTATCAGTACAATTATATCTAAACTAACATAAATAATATATAGAAAATCAGATCATCAGTTTGTTTGTTTTGGAATGCGATTTCCGGACATATCTGGAATATATCTCTCTCTCTGCATATTTTATTTTAATGATAATGAATCCGGCCTTTGAAATGGCTAACAGTTGAAATATAACTTCCTCCACGACTATCTAGATCGTATCTTTATATATTGTAATTAAATGAAAATAGTCGGCACTCGGCAGTCGTTTACGTGAACGATTGAGAATTTCAACGATAAAAATTAAATATTTATCGCGTGAGTAATTTCACATATAAATCAACGCTGCGTCGCCAGGAAAAAAACATGACAAATGAAATATTAAACGTAAATAACAAGTGAACGATTGGCAAATCACGATCCGACGATTTATTATTACGTAGTCCCCCTACGCGTCGATCTATACTTCGTTCAAATATGTTTACATATCATGTAAATAACACTGCAACATATAATATAATTTAAATAATCCTGACATTGGGTAGGTATCATGTATTTTCCGCTGTTGAATTCTCTATGGCTCCTCCTCTCTTTGAGAGCCGTGATTTGACGGCTAATAACCGCACTTCTCGCGTAAAATATATCACTGACCGAGGGCTGCAACGGCAGAGTGCCATATCCAATAATGGGTAGAAGGCGTGATGATATATTTATTTATTTATTTTTTTTTGTGATACGGCTTCAACTGCTTTGGTATGATGATGGAAGCGTCTGCGCTGTAGTCAGCTACAGACGCTGATTGATGCCAGCCCTGACCGGGAATCGAACCCGGGACCTCTGGGTCAGTAGCCTAGTAGTCTAAACCACTGAGCCACAGAGGTCGGCGAAACTTATTTATTTTACTACGGTTTGAAATACAAATATATTTTTGTACTCGTATCGTTCAAAATAAGATTTACATTACCTTGGAAACCGATGGAATGTTTGATTTTGTGCACTAGTGCACAAGGTAATTGAAAAACGCCCATTTTTATAATTCTAAATTATGACTCTTAAAACGCTCATTGTACTTATAAACACACATTTTAAGGAATTTATAAAAGAAATAGACACATTAGATTATAACGCTATCAATCAGATATATTTTAACAAAATTTTGGAGAAAGAATAAACAATTTGTTTTCAAATAACAAATGTCAATTTATGGCATACTTAACTGTCAATATAAATTCACGCTTCAAATTTAATAAATTTCTTCATTGTCGATAACATAATTTTTGCTCGTTACAAAAAGCATTGTACAAAACTCGTGCACGAAGACGTCATTTGCACCATTCCCACACTTGTTATGTAAATAGGTATTATTAAATTTTATGTATTTGTAATTTTTAAGTTTTCTTTTATACAATAATCACAAATTCTGTCGACTGCGCCAATAACTTAAAAGTACAGTTATGAATACAGCATCTATTATTTAAAAATTAAATAAATTAAGTTATATCATTCTTTAAATTTATCAGTGTATCATTCAAAGATCCATTCTCATAAAATCTAAAGTATACGTTGTAAAGTCTAAAATCCTAATGTCAAAATGCAACCCCAAACATAGCCTTAGTATTTAGCTAAAACTATTACTATGTTCCTGTACTATAGAAAACGACAATCATGATAAATAATGTGTACTCTCCTTCCTGTGCGATTAAAAGTGAACGAACTATAGCAGCGTGTCGTGAACAAAGAGAATGACGCTGCAGAGTTAAAACTATCAAGTTACCTCTGAAAATTAATATGAAATCAAGTTGATGTTAGAATGCTCGATAGTTCCTGAGAGGGAAGCCAGCACTTTATGACCACCTACTAGGCGGGCACACGTGTTTAAAGGCCGGTATACACGACACGATACATTACAAACGCTTCGATATAAAGGACAATGAATTTTATAATAAGAAATGAGACATGTAGAGATCTAACACGATGATAATGGATATTGTAACATGTAATGTAATTAGGAATCAAGTTACCCGGGAATTGACAGTTGCCAATCAAGATTCAATTCTCTTTACACTCTTTGATTTTTTGTTTTAATATTAGTACATGCCCATAGTGCAAAAAATAACTCTAGTATGAATCAGATTTACTGCTAGTTGCAACGACAAACGCTTGGTTTAAATAAATTAAATCAAATTGAAGATCTTTGTCATATGCAATAAATGACATTTCTGTCAAATGATCGATATAATTTTATGGATGAAATGGTGCAATAAAATATATTGTAGTTAACTAGAAAAACAGTACAAACAAAAATGTGGTCTGCAAAGAGCCCCGTTGCCAGTAACTACGGTCAGCGAAGATCCTTGGTTTGCAATTGTTCACTTTCTGTCTCCAAATGACGTTCAAAAAGCTTACTTTTTCCGATCATAGTAAAATTTTGCAGATTTGTATTATCTTTAAAATTGTATTTCTTCGAATTATCGTAAATTTTGGTAATCAGAAACAAGCTCAGCATTCAAAATTATCGATAATCGAGAATTTAATGTATTTCTTTTTATTTCTTAATGTAGTGATAACGCGCCTGGTGTAAATCTATCTTTCTTTGTGGTATAAATTTCGAAATTAGAAAAAATATTGACATGGTTATCTACAAGTAGAAACTTAAGTTAGTTTCTGGTTTATATCTTCTTGCCTGTATTCAGATAAAGAAGACTATATTTAACTTTTGTGAATATGCTATTAGATTGAAGGCTTGGTTTGTTTTTCAACACATAGGCGTATCATAAAGAATTTTTGCCCTTTTTACATCCCCAAATTGTGTGTCATTTCCGACTTGAGCTTCCTCTGCTTTAAATCAATCCCTCGGTCATAATAGTTATTTGTATATCAAGGGAAGAAAGTAAGACATTTCTTCCTGAAGGTACCGATACATTTCTCGAGCTGAAGAATATATAAAGCAATTGAGGGAAGAATGACACTTTCTCCATGAGACACAAATTTAATTTTTATTACCATATCAAACAGTAACATTTTTAGACATATATTAGAAATATAGATAAGTTTTATTGGCAGATGTTAATCTGGATGTCACTTTCAAATCGTACTGTTGCTATTTAGTTGCATTGGCTTTACGTTTCTTCTTTAGAAGCAAAATTTACTTTCTTCCTTAGGGAGGAAAAGTATCACTATATTTTTTAAATTATGAAATAGTTATTTATGAATTAAGAGCGGTAAGCGATGTTTTAAAAGAGAACGTTTTCTTTGAATTCTAAAAAAACTAAGACCTTTATATTCACTTAGGGTTAAATTCATAGTCATGACTCATCCTTACCTCATTCTCATCTAACACTCAAAGTCGAAGTAACTAAGGCACTAACTCAAATTGTACAAATTTTTGAGTAGTTGCTTTAGTTACTTCGTCTTTGAGTGTGAGTTGAGAATAAAGTGAGGATGAGTCACGACTATGAATTTGGCCCTTAATGTTCGTGGTACATACATTTTTTTTTAATTCAAAGACATATGACAACCTAAAATTCACGAGGTAAAAAACATCAGATTGTTCTTGTATTAATTTCAAGATTTGTTTAAAATATCCAAATTGTATACAAAGTATACATTATAGAAACTATAAAAATATTTCTTCGTATCATGATAAAACTATATCTTTGAATACAAAGGTTAAAAATATCAGACATCGTTATCAGGGGTTATCAACGAGATTTCGATACAAATATTCAAGACTATGATTCATTACTCTGATTATATTTGATTTAATTTTTTTGTTGACAAAACTAAATTATCTTACGATTTATTATGAAAGAATTAGATGATATACATTCATTCTTGGACATTGGACATTTTGTTCTACTTGATTCCTTTTTTCAAACGATCTAGGCATCAAATATTTTCTGCTGACAAACCGTTCTAAATTAGGAACTTTGAAGGAAAATGCATCAAATATAAAATAAATAAATATATCATCACGCCTTTTACCCATTACTGGGTGTGGCACTCTGCCGAAGCAGATTTCGGTAAGTGATATATTTATGCGCGTAAAGTGCGGTTACCAGCCGTCAAATCACGGCACAGAGGTAATTTTAAATTGGTGAAAATGTTTTGTCGGCTGTGGGGATTGAACCAGGGTTCTTAGGATTCACAGACCGACTCGGACACCACTGAGCCATTATCCCATAAAAATGCATCAAATAAAAGTGGTAAAATATTTAGTTATCTATATCTTTTATTGGACGTATTTTTATACAAAATAATTGTGAAACGTTTGGCAGCGGAAAATATAATATGTCAAGATCTTTCGATAATAAAAATAATAATTGATATATTATAGGATATTTCTATCCAATGTATTGCGTTTTTAAGTGTATAGTTACTTTTAAATATATTACTTATTAAAATTCCATCTTGGAGATAAGATCGAAATATAAATAATTTTGCTTAGCAACAACATAAACAGATTTGTTGTATAAATAGATTAAAGTAGGTTATTTAGTTACGCATATCATTATAACATGAAAGCGCTCAGAAATTGGACTTTTATCTCATAGTAAAATCAGAATTGTTTTTAAAAATAACTGGAATCTTATCTTGCATCTTAATCTGTCGGAGAACGAAAAAAGTTTATCTATTCTGCTGATCTCCACGTAAAGATCTTATCATTGTTTGGGACAATCTCTTGAATCTCTAGACAAAGGGGCATCAAATTTCGCAAATCATTCTGCGAGGACCGTAACAAAAAAATTTGTATTATTATTAGCATTTTGTTTGTGTTTGATTTTAAATATTTTAATGTGTATACAGGACAACTAATAGAATTTTTATCTCACAGAAAAATCAAGTTATTATAATAACGATTTCATTGTATCGATATCGCAAGGTTATCGTTAAAATTAAATCAGATAGGCCATGTATATTAGTTTTTTTTATTATTATTATTTATACGTTGGCTTTGCTCAATATCATGTCACATGGAATAGGTAATTTTCTGTTTACTATAATAGCGAATTTTCAACAAATTTATCATAAATTTTAACTTTATGGAAAACTACGCTTGATAATACAGGGTGATCAAAAGGAATTGTTATAGTTGGCAATACAATTCCAGAGATCTTTTTATTCCACAGTTGGCACAGCGTCAGATAAAGGCGGAAATGCTATTTGACATTTCTAATAAATACAAATAGGTTATGTCAGGAGTCTGATAGCTAATAGAATTTTGACTTTTTAAGTAATAGAGATACTTTAGAAATAAATGTAATAATAAATGTACTCAAATTTAAATTTTAAATATCACTGTTAACAACAGGAAATGAATTTATGTATCAGGCTTACCAATTTCAAGTAGTTTTTTTTATTGCCAACTGTAACAATTCCTTTTGATCACTTTGTATATGCAATAGTCAACGTCTCACAATTTTTTTGTTCTCTATAAATTTATCTTCATTATGATTCTTTAGAGGTGTAGGTGGTACAGTGGATCCTGAGAACCCTGGTTTGATTCCCACTGCCGACAAACATTTTCACCACATTAATACTAGTCTTGTGGCTTCCCCTTCTACTAACATCTTTGGGGGCCATAATTTTACGCCTGGTAACTGCACGCGCAAAAATATATTACTTACCGAGATCTGCTTCGGTAGAGTGTCACACCCAGTAATGGGTCGAAGGCGTGATGATATATTTATATTTATTTATTTTTTATGATTCTTTAGTCAGGCAATCAAATATGTGCAAAAATTAGAAATAGAATCGTGGAGAAGAATAGTTTCTTTTATCTATCTAGTATCTAGTATTATTTGATGGTAAATCTACCAATGCGTAGTTCCAAATATCTCCGCTAGATGTCACTGTGTCAATCGGGAATAGACTATAAGGAAAGAATGAAAATCTAGTTATTCCGATACTGTACAAGAAATTACATGGTTGTCATTGGCCTGCAGCGTTAGTTAGTTTTACCTGAGAGTCAAAAGAATTTAATTCTACTTTGGTTGTAAATGACTACATCATAATATTGTTTTCCTCATTTACTTTCAAGGAGAAATTATAATATACAAAGTAAGACTATCGGTAGAACTAATCGTAAAATTTTCTGCAAACACTTTTAAAACAGTTATCGTCAAAACAAACCTTGAAACTGTTACTGATAAGGAACGAAAATTGACAAAAGAATGTTATCAGCGATATTTGATTAGTAGGTCATGGAATATTTGACATAAGCGGTAGACAACTGATATGTCAGTTTAGTACCACAGGTTGTATAGCTTGTGGCGTTATTTAAAAAATATGCGTTTTGCATTCCTGCAATTTTGTTGCAAATGAGAATATTATAGTGGTGGCTTTGGTTCAATAGTTCTTTTGTTAGTTTCTAAGCCTTCTTTATTCCTTAAATATTTTCAGAGGTTGTTGTTGCACTGTGGTAACACGTTTGATTTACAAGCTAACGGGAATAAGTTCAATATTTTGTTATAATTAAAAATACAATGAAACTTAAATTTTATGTCTTACTTAAATAGATAAAAGCAAATCGAAGTAAAATATCATATAACGACTTTAACATTGCAGACAAACATTTGATGCGATATTGTTAGTTTACGTCAAACCCTGTACCCTGTACTGTCATTGGGATTAAATTCCTGTTGTGCAGAATAGAAAATATCAGCATTATCATTAATAGTTATCTCCTTGGCGCAGGTCCTATATGCCTTCTCCAACTTCTTCTGCTCATAGCTAGCCTCTTCATTTTAACATAACTTCTTCCGTCTTTGAGATCGTCTACCATCTGTCTCCTCCTTCTTCTCTTTTTTATCTTCTCCTTCTACTGTCCCTTCTATTACGTCCTTCATTAGAGTATCCTTTCTCAAGGCATGATCCAACCACATTCTCTTCCTTTTCAAAATAGTCTCATACAGTGTCTCTTTTCTCTTACTCTTTCCAACATTTGTTCGTTACTAACTCTATTAGGTCACTTAATACCAAGCAGTCTGCTCCATTACACATTTCCATGGCGTACATTTTTTCCTATCTTTTTTTTAATTATCCATGTTTCACATCCGTACTGACAAATATATAATTATGCTTATTAATTATGTACGCACCATATCTACTGTCAAGGGTCCTTAAATTATTTTAATGAAAATGTACAATGTTAAAAGTTCAAATTATTTTGAAAATCCTGCAGAATGGAATAAAATGTTTAATAATATTTTTCATTTGTTAAAATTGATTGAATTCTATATATTGTAATGAAACAATATAAAAGACATAATGAAAAATAACTTTTGAATCATGTAGAAAGTAAAATAAAATATAAAATACAATTAAAAATCCCCGCAGTTCAATCTTGCGAATGCTACGTCACGTAATTCATTTAGTCCAACAGTCAATTATTAAAATTCCACACACGATAGGACACAGACAAAAGTTTACAAAAACAACAGACAAACACGAACAAAAACCAACAAATCCAAAACGATTTTCATTTGTCGCGTTTTTCAAAAGCGGTGGCTACGTCCGGGGTCGCGCCAACATCGTTTTTCCATCCGGCACTTTGTCCGCTCACCGCAAATCTACACCAATACACACACACACCACTTCACCAGCTCTTCTCCAAAAATAGAGAAATATAAATCCTGCTACGAGTTGTTAGTTAGCTTCATTATACGCTAGTTTAAATTATGCTATTATGAGATTTTATAAGCGATTAAATATAAGCCGTTTGATTTACGTTAAAAGGGTGACTTTTGCGTTCATTTCTTGATATACAGGTGTGATATATGCCAATGAGCAGAGTTCTCTTGAAGAGTAAAGAGATGATGACTTAAATGCTGTTTGATGTTACAATAAAAAATATTTCTTTTAATATAAATCAATGAAAATATGTATATTTATTCAAAAAACTATGCTGAATTTAGTGGTGATGTCACACGAACCGTATTTAAACTAGTTTTTGAAATATAGGACAGTATGGGCAAAATGAATGAAACGTGATGAAATTTGAGAAAAAAATCTACATTCTGGAGGCTATATCTTAAAAACTAAACGAGATATGAAGATGCGCTTAACGGCATTAAATTCCTCGTATTCGAATTGACTTATAAACAAATTTTCAGCCATTTTGATGTTTTGAAAATTTCTTAAGGGTAGTAAAAAATGTTTTCCTCACTTTAGATCGATGAAATTATTCATACTTATGTAGAAAATTGTGCTGAAAACAATAGTGAAGGCCAGTATCTAGTCTAGTTTTTAAGATATAGGTCATCTGGAGAAAAATGACCAGAACCTAATGAAAAAATGATAAAAAATCGACTTTCCCGAGGCTATATATCAAAAACTAATCAAGATACGAATTTTTTCTCAACGGTATTGAATTCCTCGTGTCCGAATTGACTTATAAACAAATTTTCAGCGATTTTTATTTTTTGAAAATTTCTTAAGGGGTACCCCTTGATTTTTTTTCGATTTTAGGCTAATTTCAGGCTTTTCGTTGTAAAATTCTTTCTCGTACGAATATTGTAACGAAAATTTATATACATATGTATTTGGACCCGCCGAATCCAATGGTGAAGTTCCCAAGTGCGTATGTCTTCTAGTTTTTGAGGTAATATTGAAATACTATTTTTTGGGAAAATTTTGACCAACATTTTTTGAAATTTAAAAATTGCTGAAAATTTTCTTATTAGTTAATTTGAACACGATAAATTCAATGCCGTTGGGCGCTTTTTCATATCTTGCTCAGTTTTTGAGATATAGTGTCCCGAAAGTAATTTTTTTTCTCAAATTTCATCTCATTTTAATCATTTTCCTCTAGCTGCCCTATATCTGAAAAACTAGACTAAATACAAACCTGATTAGTTCATCATTGCATTCCTCATAATTTTCTGCACAAGTTTGAATATTTTTATTAATTTTAAACTGCCAGATAATTATTTTTTAACGTACAAAATCTGAGACGTTGTAATATTTAACTTTTCCAGAATCAATTTCTTAAAAACTAAACAAGGTATGTAGATGCGCTCAACGGCATGAAATTCTTCATATTCGAATTGACTCATAAGCAAATTTTTCATATCTTTTTTTAAGTTGAGTTCGAATTTCGAATTTAATGGTTTTTGATTTAATATAGTTTAGTTTTTGAGAATTATAGTAAAAATTGTATTTAAATGTGCTGTTTCTTCAGTAGCCTTGGAAGTAAAACATAAGGAGTTTTTGTTACATTTCATAGGTTTTAACAAGAGAACTTTGTTTCTATGACGTCACAACTCAGTGTTAATTATGCGAATAGTTGATTCTAAAATAATGAGGCTTGTAAAGGAATGTATGAATTCTGAATTACTGTTCTGTTTTGTAGTAATGATGAACGTACTTTGTCAAGTAGATAAACCAATTTTTTTCGTAGAATTGTTATTATCTTAGCTTTATTTACTAGTTACATGACTATTGTATATAATAAATACACAGGAAAATAATAGAATTATATTCTGAATTTCTTCCAATTAGAGGTGCTATATTTAAAGTACTAAATAGTTAATTCATTTAATTTTGTGCTAAACTGCTTAAATACAATATATAGAACAAAATTTAATTTAAAAAAAATTAGGTCATGTACAACTATTTTTTTTTTCATTCCTGCTGAAATCTTTGACGAGCCATATCTTTAAAACTACAAAAGATATTTTAATTCTGTTTACACCATTAAATTTGCCATAAATTACTTGTTCTTACAAAATATAAATGAGGACAAAATTTTGAGCCAAACGGCAGTAAAATAAATTTGAAAAATTCCTGCTGATGACCTATATCTCCCAAACTATCATAGATATTTAAATGCGGTTTCCGGCGTTGGAATCGTTGCTATTAACTTTATACTTTAGTACAATATCATTAAATTTGGTCCACTATTTTCCGCCGAAAATCACAGTTTATTGTTGAACAAACGAAGCATGATTTTAATTGTTTTCTATTGTTTCAAATAAAGCTAAAAGAAAGTGCCTTTCAGTTGAAATATTTTATTTATATAAAATAATTTAGAATCATTTGACAGTATAAACTATGCAATATAGTTGTTCACTTGTTCTAGAATAGAGTATATAAACAAGTAAAATCGACAAAGAAGCCATTTAGAAAACTACCATCCATGCTTGCCAACCCTAATCATCCGCCATCATGTTTATGACGTCACAACCACCAAAAACGAAACACATAACCATTATACCACCATACAAGTATATCAGAGTAACCGCAAAATCCTCCATCATATGTGTGGGTGTAAGACAGAGATAGCGTCGCAGCAGGGGCGGCGGGGGTGTCGGGTGGGAGGGGTATGTGGACCAGCGTGAAAGACATCAAAAGATAAGCCGCTTTGAAATAACGCAGCCGAGTAAAGATACACTTGCATGAGGATTCAGAACTACTCAGATGGAAGAGCGATATTTAAATATTATAGATGATGATGACTGTTGGATTATGTCCGCTTGTATGCGAGGATATGATAATTCACGACCAGGATTATAACAAAAAATAGCTTACAACGAAAAGGATACAAGTTGTAGATATAACTTGCATTTACGATGCAAGAGGTCGTGCGTTCAAATCTCGTTGACTTCAACACTTATATTAGTGAAATAAGACTGAGTCTGAGTGGTTAGGATTGCACTATAAGTTATTGTAATTGGGATTAACAAAATAATAAATAAATATTTTAACTTACTTTTTTCCATAAAAAAATGGAGTAGGTTGTTTAGTGGTATCGAATCTGCCTGTGGGTCTTGAGAACCCTGGTTCGATTCCCACAGCTGACATTTTCACCACATTAAAATTACCCCTGTGGCTCCCCCAGCAATAACATATTAAGGGGTCTTAATTTGACTACTGATAACCACACTTCACGCGCATAAATATATCACTTACTGAAATCTGCTACTGGAGAGTGCCATACCCAGTAATGGGTAAAAGGCTTGATGATATATTTATTTATTTTATAACCTACTTTTTCATTTAGTATTAAGATAAATGATAAATAAAATTTGTTTACGATAATATTTCATAATACAAGTCATACGTTACTCTTTTTATTTCTGTCATTTACTTTCCAAATATATCTCAAGAAAACAATACTATACTGTCATTTGTTATTGCATTACTACTGTTGAAAAAATAACATTTTAGGCGTATTTCGTTTGCCATTTGGATCAGATCTAATTTATGTACTTACTTTTTACGTCACTGGATTACTTCGCTGACTTTATTCTCAGTAATAATATAACAAGAAAGTGAGAATAAATTGAAAATAATATGACAGATCTTTCGAAAACTTGTTGCCAGGCAATAGTCACGAAAGCCCGTAGAGCTTGAGTAGCTATTGAGAAACGGCAACAAGTTTGAGGTAAGATACTGAAGAATTATTTCCTAATTTATCAAACTCTCGAGTTATATTTAATTAGATTATTTTTTGACTTAGCTGTTGAGCACGATTCATCCAACTTAAAAGGTTAATTACTTATTAATGTATTCTTGGAAGTTGTTTCCAAAATTTATTGGTGTATTTCTGTATCTGAAATGGAACTAAATCGATTTTTTTTACACATTTTACTTGACGCGTTGACAGTTTTAAATAATTATTTGACAACTACCTATCATTTGTTACAAACAAAAAAGCATCTACAGAGATTATTCCCGGGAATAATCACAAGAGCTTTATTCTCAGTATAATAATGACAGGATTGGTTAAACCGCAGACACGTGACATACAATGAAGCATTTCATTGGTTTTGAGAAACGTAAAAAAATAATCAGTATTAAACCATGGCCAACTTCATTGAATTGCGCTACGCTTATTATGGCCGTTTCATTTCATCATTTTGCCATATAAAAATTTGTCGTGAGTTTTTTACAGTTTTGGTACGTCAAGTAATGCCATCTAGTGCTTTTTATTTCAATTAAAGGAAAATGACAACGCTGTCAATTTATAAAAACAACCTTAAAATATTTGATAACTGAAGTTTATGTCTCAAACCAAACACATTTAATGGAACTTGGTAATTTATTTATACATTCAATATTATTAAATATTATGACTAGTATTCTGAGCTCTCGACTAAAGTGACTAGCTAGTCTAGACTAAGTGAATTTAATTTGACAACGTAACATTATCTGTCACTTCAAGTAAATGATGCCGCCATATTGTCTACCTATTTAAAAATTTTGAAGTGTTTATAGGTCAAAAGAATGAAGTATTATTGAATTATTAGTGCCTACGGTTAGTATTTTACTGTAAAGATCGTATGATAATAAATATATAATGACTAGGCTTGTTTTTAGGATTTTTTCAATCAATGCAATCGGCAGTATTTTCAAATTTAGTTACGACGTATCTCGTCAGAGGCGCTAGTTGACGTACCCGCTTTGTAAATTTGAAACTAGGAATTTTAATGACATATGAAACGGCCATAATAAGCGTAGCGCAATTCAATGAAGTTGGCCATGATTAAACATTTTGTACAACGGGTCTTCATCTATTGGAAACGCACATATAAGTAAATCATAGTAAGAAAATATGCTAAAATGTTACATTATTCTATTAAAATAACAATAAAATGTATACATTTGGTAGTAGAAAAATATCAATATTTAGTACCAAATTTTATCACTAGATATGTCAAACTAAAATAGTACATAGTTATCTCTTTACTTTCTTATTTATGTAATTGTAGATATTCCTTATTATTATTCTAATATAGGTATATTTTTCGTTCTAGGTAAGTGTCCATTTCAAAAGAAATATTTTCCTGATCCTGATTTCAATACGAATTTCCGTGAGTAATAATTTATTTATACAATTTAAAAGACATCGTATATTTTTCAATTACTTTGAAGGAAAATACTTCAAGTAAATATAACAAGGAACTAAATTAGCAGTTCGACTCTAATGAGTTAATGTTGAATAAATATTTCTAGCGTATGTGTTCTTCAATTTGGTTGGTAAAATTTGTGTAAAGTATCTAATAATTTGAAATAAATTCTGGAGACCGATTCTAATTCGTAGCAACCAGCTGTAGCCACGGGCTTGAAGTCATTTTTTGTCGCTACCGATAGTGTAGCCACCTTGCAGGATAAAGTGTAACTTAGGTTTGACGTCATTATTGGCAACTAGACATTTTCTAGCGACTTACTGCTAGCAACTGCTTTGAACAAGTCGCTAACTCAGTCGCTAAGTCCTATTCGTATGTTTTGCAATGCCGTGTTTTTAAAAGTTAGGTTATTTTAATAAATAATACTAAATATAGAAATATAGTTACAATTACAACCAACAAATTGGACTTGTTAATAACAAACAATCACAAATAGCGGCAACAAGTTTTTTTAGAAATACTGCACCAAAATATATAGTCTGATCTTTGTTACCAACAGTACAAAATAAATTTCCTAGAAATTTAACTACATCGCCTGACGTCATCAAAAATACGTCATTCAACTAAATATTTGGTTGCTACGAATTAGAATCGGTCTGCAGAGTAGAATAAAGAGAAAAAGTAGGTGAATTGCTGAATGGCATCAACAAGTTGTTAGGAGCATGCAGACGTTGATAGCGTCCGATAACGTTCGGCGTTAGCAGGAACAGTTTACCTTGAGCGGCGTTGCCTTTCCTGCACTCCTGCAGTCTTCGCCTTAGCCGTCTGTGATTCCTCGAGTCGGCGCTGAGCTAGTGAAACCCACGACCGCGCGATATGAAACAGAGATAGAACACATATTCTGGTCGCAGCGCATACGATATTTTTTTCTCTTAAAACGCGATAAAATTCCACGGGCATGAGTAAACAGATACATTATAAAAGGGAACGATTTATTTAAGAATCAAAAAACGATAGCAGCTATACAAACACTGGATTTATTTAAAGGCTGATATATTTATGTGGCTGATAAAATGTAGCGCGCAACTCTGATATAAAGCGAGCAGATAACGTAAATGGTCGACGGTTATTTTATTTTTAACTGACGGATAAAAATGCAACGATAATGCTACAAAATATGTAGATGGTTCATTCCGAAAAAGCGCTGCTCAGCGGACACTCTTTGAAGACTTGATTCCGATTATATCGATTCGCTTTTATCGTTTTTACATATTTACACTGATTATCAACTTTATTTTTTTTTGCTACTTAGCAATGTTTCTTTTAACACAAGTTTATATTTTTAAATCCACGCGAAATGAACTAAGTAAAACATTAATTCCAATCAAATGATTACGAGAGAAAAGTTAAATTAATAAATATTGAATTTTGATAACGTCTACGTTCTGTTTATGCTTTTGCGTTATATTCAATAACATATTTATATTTTTGGCATCGATAGTTTCCACTACTAATGTGTCTAATTTATCTTTGATAAAAAATGCTTCAAATAAAAAATACGGAGAACCAAATTTCAAATATTTTTCTCTTAAAATTTTGTTATGGGGTAGATAGTTCATTGATATCGAGTCGGACTGTGGATCCTGAGAACCTCGTTTCGATTCCCACAGCCGACAAACAATTTTCTCCACATAAAAATTATCCCTGTGGCTCCCCCTCCACTAACATCTTTGGAAGTTGTGATTTAACGGCTGGTAACCGCACTTCACGCGCATAAATATATCACTTACCGAGATCTGCTTCGGCAAAGTGCCACACCTAGTAATGGATAGAAGGCGTGATGATATATTTATTTTTTATTTATTTTACTTTATAAAAAAGAAACTTAATCCCAATTATAGTACAGAGTCCGGTCTCACCGAACCGCAATGCGGTAATTCATATATTTTTTAGCTAGAATGGGATTCGAACGCGGAATGTCGTAACGCCAGCTACACCACCGTGCTACCGAACATTAATTTAAAAATAAAATCATTTATCAAATAAATAGGAATAGTCATAAAATCTAATTGACAATTTAAAGTTACTTATAGATTTTGTTGAGAAAAGTAAAATAAATTTTTTGATAGATCTATTTCTCATAGCTAGCAAAATGGAGTCAAATATTATCAAATGCTAACATTGACAGGACAGAATATTTATTTATTTGTTATTCTACGCAACATGAATTTAATCCCAATTACAGTAAAGGGAGCCTATAATTTATAGTGAAATCCGAACCACTCATACACAATCGTATATTTTTGGATATAATTAGAAGTAATTGAGATTTGAACGCATGACCTCTTGTTTGTTAATTAAGAAGCGAAAGTTTTACTTTGCTTTTATCCATTGAGCTACGGTACAATTGCCTGTAATATATACAAATTTTAATATTGTATTTCCTATTTAACATAAAAAGCAAGCACCCAGTATGTCTGTTATACAGTTACAACAATCATATTTTAAATTTACTGTAGACTATTTATCTAAGTGGAACAATACATGACATTGTGTTTTATTGGTTAAAAATTCTGATAGACAAAGTATGAAATTTTGGGATTTTTCCTATCAAAAAATTATGCAAAAGCATCATAACATCCATATTAATTTTTTATCGGTCAGATAGCAAAGATAAAATTGCCATTAATTATTATGATAATGTTCTTTGTCTTAATTTTTTTATTATCAGATTGTTTTGAATTAGATACTAGTTTGTGCGTTTGGCGTAACCTTGTCATTATTTATTGATAATTTTAAACAATAGATTATAATAGTTCATCAACATAGAATTATTTAATGAGTTTATCGGTTATACGTGAATTCTTCCTATTTCTATCAAGATCAAAGTTTTTATCTACAACTAAATCAACTATCGCTATGCGATAAATAAAATTGTTTTTCAATAGTTTCAAAGAATAATGAGCCCATATTATACCTATTTATTCAACTAGGGTAAAAAGTGTCACTTTATTGCACGAGTTACATTCAATATTTAACTAATTTTATTAAAGACATTTCTAACATCATTTATTTTCATCTTATGCCATAAAGTTATATTTGTTTCATAGCATTTAAACTTTTTATCGCATTTTGTTTATAAGGTAAAATTACTTTTCGCACTAGTGTTTAAAGCATAAACAAAATATATACAGATGTCTAACTAAATGTATTTAAATGGCAACGCTTTTAATCAACGACATTTATAGCTCTGGACGAGTTTGAATTGTATTGCAGCGCAATGGCGGTTATTAGTTCGTGAACGATCAATTTTGACTTTTGTATTTAAAATTTATTTATTTATTTAAAATGAATTGTGTAATGTGAAATTATAATTCCTTAACTATTACTGTCCTAATTTAATATCGATATTAGCGCTGCAGTACGGACTCGTTTAGAACTACAAACTTCATTGCTAAAACATTGCTATTGGAATACTAACTTTAGATTTTTTGTGGATACATTCCTAGTTTTTTTCATATGTCCATCTGAAAATTGATATAGTAGTAGTGAATTTGTGGAACTGAAGTCGTAGTTCCATTTTTGTTAGGCAGAATATTAAATCAAAACTATAATTTTGATCATACAAAAGTAAGAGGATCGCGAAATAATTTATTTGTAATCTTTGCCTTCAATGGCTCGGAATAGTTTGAAAACTGTTTTAGGGTCCCTTAAGACGCAGGACACAGGGCTGCATTTAGTCCAATAGGTGTTTAGTTTTAATTGGAACGTAATAAATGAAAATGAATCATGTTCGTGATACAATTATTTTCTATTAATTCAAATTTGGAAATATGGAAATACCGATTTGTAATATTTGTATTGACTATAATTCTATATAGGATATATTATACTAGGAAACGTATAAACTGAAATATTTAGTATCACATGCGATAAGGCATTACACACCTATTTTAAATATTTGCTGATAAAAAATATAAATACACCTAACGTGTCGCCAGGACCGCTCGCAACTTATCGCTCTGCTAACTAAGTTAGTTGCACGTTGGCCTCGCTCTAGGAATATGGTCCGCTGTGCTTGAGGAGATCTTTGTGATAGTTTAGTGCGTTCTATATTCTTGAATTTTTTGACATTTTGGTGATTTCTGTGGAAATTGATGATGCTAGAATCATGATTGTTGCGGCGTACCAGAAATCTGTGATTACCTCCACCTTCAGTTTGAGGAAGAGCGTCTCCTCGAGTAAGTTATCTTTTCTTTTATATTTGTTTTTTATCTTTCAACTGTTCTAATTTTCTTTGTTTATTTTTATTATCAAAAATTACGACGGAACAATATTGCGTTTCAGGTATTTTTGTTTCTGTTTCGTTTATACAAACTATTTTATAGTTAGTTTATAAGTTAAACGAAAAGTACTCTCAATTCGTGTTACTTACTAATATTGGTTTCGTATAAAAATATAACATTCCTATTAGAATCTTGAAAACGGTACAACAGAAAAGAAGGAATTATATTTCATTAGAAAGCGTAAACCAAAATGTGAATTTTCATTTAATTCGTAGCGTAGATACTTCTTTGGATCTCTCTTTTATAAATTTATCTATTTGGTACTCAGCACAACAGGAACTTAATACAAATTATTACAGTACCTTATAGTGGAAACCGAACCACTCAGACACAATCGTATTTCTTTATGGAGTAGTAGCTCAGTGGTATCGAGTCGGCCTGTGGATTTGAGAACCCGAGTTCAATTTCCACAGCCTATAAACAATTTTCACCATATTAAAACTATCTCTGTGGCTCCCCCTCACCTAACATCTTTGGAGACCGTTATGATATATTTATTAATTTTTTTTATAGTGGAATCCGGACTATTCGGACACAATCGTATTTTTGTGATATACATAAGTTGAAGTCTGAAGCCATTATCTCTTGCTTTGTAGACGCAAGTTATTTTAACTACTCGTACTTTCTTGGGAAATTCTAAGTTTGACAATATTTATAAGTTTTTCTATGTGAGTCTGTTATTAAAAGAGAAATTCTTAATCTTAAATACAAAATATAAGTTTCAATAAATATTATCGCAAAAGTTATACATATATGACTGCAGCATGTTATTTCAAATAATCGAGAATTATTTCTAGTTGCAATTAATTTTTAACTTCCGTTCGAATTGATTAAAAAGCAATAAATATTTCTTACGATAACATTGTGAATTTTATGTTATTTTTAAAACGTTGTTATTTTATAACATTGTAGAAAATGCGCAAAAAGTTCTAATGCATTGCACGAATTATCGCAATCGCAAAATTGCTAGTTTTTTTTTACCAGTTCTGATAGTTTATCCAAACATTAACAGACTTGAATGTATAGGGCTAGTTAGTTTAATAACGTGTGGTTTGCTATCTTATATACACTATGATTAAAATAAATAAGGGACGAACGTATATTGATAACATCTACCTAACGCATGTACTATCAATACATTTACGCAGTTAGAAATTTTAAAATATTGTACTTTGCTCCTAAAGATTTTTTGATACTTATATAGATTATTACGAGTATTATTACTAACTAGGCACCATGTCGAATGGAAATACAATTATGTCACATATTATGGGGTAAAACGACCTGTTTGTTACCACTACTTTAGTACATACTTATTTTAAAACTGTCGTACACCAATTTTTGTGTTATTTATATATATGGGGTAATGGCTCAGTGGTATCAAGTCGGCCTGAGGATTCTGAGTACCCTGGATCGATCCCCACGGCAGACAAACATTTTCATCAATTTAAAATTACCCCTATGGCTCCTCCACCACTAACATCTTTGAGGGCCGTGATTTGACGGCTGGTAACCGCACTTCACGCGCATAAATATATCACTTACCGAGATCTGCTTCGGCAGAGTGCTACACCTAGTAATGGGTAAAAGGCGTGATGATATATTTATTTATATTAATAATTTGTTTATGGTCTGAGATGTATATAAGTTTTTAATTATGTTATTTACATTTTCAATATTATTCAAGAAAACAAGTTATTTCTGATCACCTATATATTCCTAAAGGATACAATAAATAGTTTTATGAATCCGGTCTCTCTTGTGAAGCGCGCCAGCTAACCATTTAGCTACAACTATCTATAGAGGTTTATAAAGGCTTTGTTGTGATACGATCAGAATGAATAATTCTTTTGTTGAAGCCTGAAAGCATGATGCGTTGATGAATGTTCCTTTTTGGATCCATAAAATTAGGCCTAAATTACGTCTGCGCGCCGTGAAGAAAAAACTCCATTCTCCTTATCACAGAACCGTTGTTGTCACATGAAAAGATGATTCGAAACATCAGGAAGTTTTTACGAAAAACTCCATAAACGATACGAAATTTTCTCCGTCAATAATTCACCGCCAACTCTGATGCTCTCACCCTTTCCCCGGACTTCGTCGAAGCTATTCGCGCACCTATTCGCTATTCGATGTTCTCTTGTTCGTTCAGTTTTGCGGTGTGCGATAAGGCCGCACAAGATGAGCGTATATTCAGCTACATGTAAATATGCGCGGACTTATCGGCTGTCATATTTATAAAACTTTCCCAGCGCGATAAGCCGAGCCCTGCAGAGCTGTGTTATCTACCAATCGCATTAGGCCCGCCATCTATCGAGCGCCGCACCAACTCATTTCGTGATGCACACGGGTGATGGTGGTGGTGGTGGTGGTGGTTCACTCTTTAACACGCGTTGCTCGATGCTGTTTTTTTATTTTTTGTTGTTTTTTGTCCGGTGTTTGTGATTTGTTGGTGGTTAACATGGATTTCTGGTTTTGGGATTTGATTTTGATCGGTTAGGTTAATGTAGTTGCAGCAGTGATTTGTTTTTCAATAAATGTTACTACCATAGAGCTTCATGCCTTCAAATACTAATTTTGTATCTAAAACTCTTTATGTGGTTGATGGCTCAGTGGGTATTAAGTCGGTCTGTGGATTCTGAGAACCTCAGTTCGATTCCCATAGCCGACAAACAATTTTCACCACATTAAAATTACCCCTGTGGCTCCCCCTCCACTTCCCACATCTTTGAGGGCCGTGATTTGACGGCTGGTAACCGTACTTCAGCGCATAAATATATCACTTACCGAGATTTGCCCAATGGGTAAAAGCGAGATAAAACTTCCATTTATTAATTACCAAGCAAGAGGTCGTGCGTTCAAATCTCACTGACTTCTACTTGTATCCAAAAATACTATTGTGTCTGAGTTGTTCGGATTCCACTATAAAGCTATAGGCCCCCTGTACTGCAATTGAGATTAAGTTCCGGTTCTGGAGAGAAATAAATAAATAAAGGGTTGGAGCTAATTCATTTGATGGGCCAATGCGTGATGTATACTTATAAATTTTGAAAGAATTGATTTGTACGAACAAAATTTATTTGTAATTTGTACTAGGAATTAATTAATTGTTCAAATCCAATAACCCCATGAATTGGCCCCATAGAAAAACCCTCATCCCCCGTTTGTGTCTGCCAATTACTCACCCCAATTAATATTCAAGTCACAAGATTATGCACTAAATATCAACAGCATTGCATCACAGAATATAAATTCATCTTCAGCGAATACAATTCCAATACCGCAGCGACGCTATTTCTAAACCAGCCGGTGTATAAATCAAGCGACACATTAGCAGGGGTGGCGGGGGTGGCAGTTCGCAGGAAGGAACATCGCTCATAATCATTTTTGCTGTTCTATTGTGATATGATGTATAAGCTACTCGGGCTCTGCTATCTTGGATCTACGTTTGCCTGCGCTTATCATTTGTCTGCGGCGAGATGCCATTAGTGTGCTGGAGACGACTGCGCACGCGCAGAAGAGGGGATAGTTAGCCATGGAAATGTTACAGGTAGTCTGCGAAGAAATTGTACATTTTTATGGATATTTTTAAAATAAATAAATATATCATCACGTCTTCTACCCATTACTGAGTGTGGCATTCAGCTGTAACAGATCTCGGTAAATGATATGTTTTGTGCATAAAGCGCGTTTACCAGACGTAAAATCAGGGCCCCCAAGTATTCTAGTAGATGGGGAGCCACAGGGGTAGTTTTAATTTGGTAAAAATTGTTTGTCGACTGTGGTAATCAAACTTGGGTTCTCAAATCCATAAACTCGATTCGTTAATAATATATAGTATGTTACGTTCGCGACCTACAAAAAATCACTTACAGTTCGAGGTGAAGTAGGCTACTTTTTACAATACTTGCACAAATAGAAGAAAAATAAAAATAGGTTTAAAAATTGACTGTTGTCAAATTGTTGTCAAAATAAACAGGACATTGATATGTAATATTTACTTACTTTCAACGGTGGATAGTAAGTAAATATTAAAGTCTTGATATAACCATGGAAACCACTGTTCCACTTACTGTGTTTAAATTTTGTTATTAATAGGTAACTTAAAGTACAAGTATTGTAAAAATATTATTTATAGAGAAAGAGAGGTACACTAATGTTGAAACATTACAAATACATCACAAACATCCATATTCTTGGAGGGAATTGAACCCGCGGTCTATGATGTATAATGTCAAGCAACTGTTACGCTAGGCGCTCGACTCATACCGTGGCCGATAAAAAGTGTTTCTGTATTTAAAGGTAACAAGGTAAATAAATCTTTTGGGAAGATAGTTGGAAACAGTAATGAACTTTTAATTTTGGAAGAAAATGAAAGCGGCTTATAATCTTGCTTATTACACCTGTACACATCTCTTCCTCTGTTGGTTGACTTCCTCCTCGTTGCGAGTTGGTGGTATAATTACAAGCATTTTTAATTCGCACGCCGTGTGTCACAGACGGCAATCGGTCGGTAAAACAGTCCGCATCTCCGTCGGTAAGAAGAATAACTGCAGAGTTTTTCCACATTCCGCGCGGAACACCACTAATGGCGTATCATTAGAGAGCACAGGTAATCTACAGTACTTTTTTCTTCCAACAAGAAGATAAAAATAATAAATCATGGTCTCGGGACGACCCGAGCCCCGATTGCAGCATCATCTACTATCTCTTTCTCTTCTTACCCCTCACACCCTTGGATTGCCCTCTCCACCAAACATCGGATTGAAATGGCTTCGTCTGGCTCATGCATTGCTGATTATGACGCGGAACTTATCAGCCCAGATATTCGATTCGATTTTGTTTGTTTTCTGGTGCTGGTGCCGGTAGGGGTTGGGGCGATTAGTCTACGGTCTGGGGAGTTTTTCGACCGCCTCGGGCAGTTGGCAGGCGTGTACAAATGATGGTTTCTTGTTTTATAAGTTTTTAACGAGGGCTGCTTTTTTCGACCCTGTTATTTTAAATTACGCCATTTTTACCCTCACCGTGTTGTGACTTAAATAACTAGCAGGAAAACTGGTTGTTTATTTTTAAGACTAATTTTCTAGAATTATTTTAGGTTGAAAAATGAGCAATTTGTGCCAAGTACTTCGCAAATAAGATATAGTTATCGGCATCTACCTACTAATTACTTCCTAATAAGGAAGATAATTAATTTCCTCATTTATTTATATTTATAGATAATCCGTTTAAAGTAAATGTGATATATTGTTTATCTTGATATCTACAGCAGACAAACAATATTAATAATTGGTGCCGAATTTAACAATTTTCGCTCGGCACTCTGCCGTAACAGATCTCGGAATGTATTGCGCGTGAAGTGCGGTTACCAACCGTCAAATTACGGCCCCCAAAGGTGTTAGTGGAGGAGAAGCTACAGGAGTAGTTTTTTGTGTGGTGAAAATTGTTTGTCGGCTGTGAGAATTGAACCCGGGTTCTCAAATCCACAACCTGAATCGAAAACAAAATAAACAAGAGAGCAGAAAATTGTATATGACTAATATATAATGTTAAATCAGTTCACCCCTTATTATCACCACCCTGTAAGCAGTAATAGTGTTGAAAAATATTAAAATATTCTGTATTTAACGCCATTTTGTTTGAAAATGACAAGAAAATGTAGCTTGAATGACATACATTTGCCTTGAATATAAATATATTTTTATGAATAACCTGACCGTACTTCAAGTGTTTTAGCCCTAAAAGGCGGGCTTAAACACTTGTTTGTGGCCCTAGAGCCATAAAATAATAATACCTATGGATACATAAATAAAATGAAAATTTTTGTTTATTGTGAATACTTGATTTTACAAAATGTCATTTTGATATGTAACCTATGTACATATTTTAATCTTTTGAACATATAATTAAATGTTATTTTGTTGTGTATAAAATATTGTATGTATCAAGGGTGAAAACAGGCGTTTCTGACCTTAAGCATGTTATTAGCCCTCGGCGCTTTGCGCCTCGTGCTTATAATCATGCCGTGGGCCAGAAACGCCTGTTTTCACCCTTGATACATAAATAACTATTAAGTATATATTAAGCACGTTTTTATCAAAATGTTATCTTAAACCTTTCAGGTAAACTGTTTATATTTACCTGTTATATTTATCTTATTTGTTTAAGATTTTACCATCAAAGAAAAAATATTTTCGTTAAGCAGTAATAGTTATAAATTTTGAAAGTAGAATGTATATACAAAGAGAATGTTGTTACAAGTAAACATACAACTAAACAGAACACCAAGCAAATGTTGATTCAGCTTCGCTATCACAGAACTGATAAGACGACGAGTTGATTAAATATTAATGTGTATGTTTATTTAATGCATTCTTAGTTCAACGATACGTTTCAATGTCAGTCTGCTACAAGACTGCAACATGTAGCTTTACAAGAAGCGTGCATGTCGACTGAAGTAGCTCTTAAGCTACATTTAAATTAAAATCATTTATCTGATTTGATTATGTTAATTTTCATAATATTTAAAATCAATTAAATATATTCAACAAGGGATGCAAGAATAACTATTAATATTTTTGCGCTACCGACTAATTTTTCTATACCGGGTAGTGCTTTGTAAAGGTGAAATAGGGATGTAACATTTAAAATCATAATGTTGTAATTTCCTGCTTCCCTAATTATTTTAAACAAAAAAGATTCAAATAAAAATTTTAGAGCATAAAATTCTGCTGCTAAATCAATAGACAAAATTAATTTTGCATGCAGTGTAACGCCACAAATTAAATCTGAAAATAAGGAATATTGACTCAGAACTTTCGATTACATACATACATACATATCTTCACACTATATCCCAACAAATGGGGTAGCAGGAACCCTAAAATCACTCATAAAATATTCACTCATTACATTCATCAAACAATCAGCCCTCGTCAAACATCATCATCCGAACACACCACCTTCACTTTAACCACATTCATAGATCACTCCATATAAACTCATTCATTTATTACACTAGAAATCATTTATCACAATCAAACCGTAAATCACATCATTTCTATTCACTTATCATTCATCTTCTTTCTTCAACGTACATAACATGTGCATAAAACATCTGAAATTACTCACGCTTACTCTTAACAACGACTCTAATAACGAATCTAACAACGAATCTACAAAGATTAGAAAAGATGAAAGCGGTAGCCTGCACTTGTATATGAAAGAAAAGTCCAGACAATGCAGTAACTGAAAATGAAACAAAAAGATAAGAAAGAAAGGGAGTGTCGGCCTGCGCTTTCGATTACCATGGCATTAAAACAAAATTAAACAAATGTTTAATGTTTTATCTGTCAAAACTGTCTAAATAATTTTTTATATTATTACCTTAATTATTTGAGGGCCGTGATTTGACGGCTAGTAACCGCACTTCACGCGTATAATATATTACTTACCGAGATCTACTACGACAGAGTGCCACACTCAGTGATGAGTAGAAGGCGTGATGATATATTTATATTTATTTATTTTATCACACCATTTACCCGTTACTGAGTGTCATACTCTACCATAACAGATCTCGATATGTGATATATTTATGCGCGTAAAGTGCGATTACCAGCTATAAAATCATGACTCCTAAAGAGAAATTAATTAATTCAGGGATTGTTTTTAAGTTCATTTCATATCAGAAAAGACTTACGTTATGAAAACAAACTAGTTTCTTAGATACAATATCAGTCTTTTGATGTAAAATTAAATTGTCTGTGTATAATAGAAACAATAGTTTAAAAACTACAGAAACAAAAAATACAATTCATTAATTTCGCTCTCACACTACATAACGCCAACTACAGCAAACAAAAACGGTCCAGCCAGCCAAAAACAAAGGAATGTAACATACACAATAATCAGAATTCCACGTCTCCATAGAGATAGCCTTAAAAAACAAAATCAACGTCTTTTATCGCGAAATGCTGCGCGACGTGTCCGATAAGCCCGAGCGAGCGTTTGCGCTGCCCACATTTACATTAGCACCTTATCTGATATTTGTTCCGAATATCGGGGAGAGATATCTCCGCAACGCAAAGGCGACCTCTTATCAGTAAAGGAGTGAAGCCTCTTCTCATAAATGGAAGAAGAGAACTGGAATGTTTTCGAGAAATACTGAAAAAGTACAGTTTTATATCAAGTTTGCAGACTTTGTCTTGTTTCTTTTAGGTATGTTCGTAATTGGTGAGAAATTCTTCTGATATCATCGTCATTTTATAATAGTTTATTATAGGTCGTCTCAGATGGGAAAATAATGGCATCATTCAATTGGTTTGTGATGAGAGACATATATACATAACATGATGCTATATCACATCAAAGAGGATAGCACGAATCCTAGAATCTTTAAAAAAACATTAACTTGTCAGACTTATGTAATAATCTATCCTTTTTCATTGTTCCTGTACGTATGTCAGAAAGAGATCTTCTCTGTGAAATTATTTACATGCAAATATTTGTAATATTTGTTAATAACATTAAGAAAATAAAGAGTTTTTCGTTTATAGGAATATGCTTCATTCTTAAATGCTGTTAACAGTATCTTTTGTTAAATAACGAATTTTTCCGTTTGTATATAAAATATAGTATATAATACGTAAGTAAAGCGTCATTATCTGCCTAAGGATTCAATCTTCGCTCTCGACAAATAATGACAAACTTTTCTCCCTTGCTATATAAACTATTATTACATGGAACCGGTAAATAATGCTAACTCTATTCTAGTCAAAAGCATTACTAAATGTGTTTCATTATTTACCGAAGTAAAGAAAAATGGTAAATAATCCCTAGAGAAATAAAGTGATTCAAGGCCGTTGAAAGTGCCATTATTTGCCTTAAGCGATTGTATCCCTTGACTTACGCCCTCACGATTCACTCCAACAAATAATGATGAACTTTTCTCCCTTGTTATATAAACTACTATTATACTTCAATGTTGAATTTTTTATGTTAGTTTCTCCCATCAGTTGTTACTAAGCCACCACGATTTCGTGAATAAAACTTAAAAACTTAAGTGTTTATTTTTCCTTAAGTAATTCTCAGAAATTTTTAATGCCGAAAAAGATAACAATTTTATAATACTAATCGTACTAAGATTTAAGTAAAATTGGTGGTTACTCATCGCAGTCATTTTTATAGACAGTATGCCGATTGTAGTTACGGTATCAAAAAATGATAAGAATAATCCGAAATTAAAAGATATTCGTTATTTCGTGACAGTCGATTGTTATACTTCGGTTGTTGTACCTTTCGGCTACCGACTAACTTCGATCCACCCAGACAATACGTTATCGAGTCATCTAAAATTTCAGCTCATCTGAATTTGATTAGTTATAATTAGATTGTTATCTATGTTATTAAAAGTTCTACTATTTTATCTCGTCGATCTAAATGAACTCTGCTGATGGTAGATTATTTTTAATGATGTAATTCTTCAAATAATATCTTTTTATTGTTGCAAATACTTTGATGGTATCTTTAAAATTATAAACAATAAGTGAATTTTTAATATGTGTGTACCGTTAGTGTTATGTTTTTCTTTTCTTTTTTGTTGTTAATTGTTGGTGATTATAACAATTGAATTTTTGTTGATGTGCTGCTGAAGAGTAGCTAATTATGTGCTTAATTAATTTTTTGTAATTAATTATAATTTTGTAATTAATAGGATGCTTCATGTGAATCAACCTGATTATTTAATTATTATTATATGTGGAACATCAAATTAATAGCCATGTTTATTCATATTTTAGCACATTGACAATTAATTTGGTTAACATGAAATATTTTTAAGTTCAACTACACCATAAGTACGTGATTTATGACAATGTTTAGTATCCATAAAATGACACTTTATTAAACTAGTACTATAAAATAGCAAAATTGGACACCTATCAATGTCAAAAAATAAAAGTAAAAATAATAAAATAAAAAAATAAATATATCATCATGCCTCTTACCCATTACTGGGTGTGGCACTCTGCCGAAGCAGATCTCGGTAAGTGATATATTTATGCGCGTAAAGTGCTGTTACCAGTCGTCAAATCGCGGCCCCCAAATATGTTAGTGGTAAAAATAATATAGGTATAAATAAATATATCATCACGCCTTCTACCCATTACTGGGTGTGGCACTCTGCAGAAGCAGATCTCGGTAAGTGATATATTTTTTCGCGTGAAGTGCGGTTACCAGTCGTCAAATCACGGCCCTCAAAGATGTTAGTGGTGGAGGAGCCACAGGGGTAGCTTTTGAAATTATGAAAATTGTTTGTCGCCTGTGGGAATCAAACCAGGGTTCTCAGGATCCACAGGCCGACTTCATACCACTGAGCTAGCCACTCCAATTAAAAATAATGATTATAATTAATTAATTCGCTTGTATTTAATGCATTTTATTGTACTTCTTTTGGGATTTTTCTAATTCTTGGGACGTTATAAAAACATTTCGCTATTTTTTTGTATACCTAGGGCAGAAAGTAGTTCATTACTCCGCGCGCATGTATATTGTTAAGCTCATAGTAATTTATTTAATGAAAAATAATTGTAATGTGTAATGCGATAACACTTTCTGGAAGTGTTTGAATTATTTATTGATTGATTTATTTATTTTATGATTGCTCTTCCTATAATGTTGCTGATTCAATAAAATAACGGATATTCCGCCTTCGGTATGTTTCATATATCTATCTATGTCAACGACTGATCAATAAAATTTATAACATTCATACCGCCATTTTATTTATTTTGTCGATATAAAACTCACACGAAATGAGTAATACTAAGTGAATACATCTTTCCTTAAAATATTTTTAGACTAGTTTCATCGAAATCATATTAATGAAGTTTCTTCTTTATGTGAAATAATTTAGAAAGCATAGATAACATTAAATACTTTTTAAAAGTGTCGGAAAAATTAATGCATTTTTTATCCAAAAATAGATAGTCGTATATATTAATAACTATTAGTCATTTTTATACATTATTTTATCAGTTTATGACAGATTTATTTAAAATAGATATAAAATAAATGTTGCAATATCATAAATTAAATACCACGAAATGTATAGTATCAAAGTTTATTGTATTCGTGGAGACAAACATGAAATATTTGAATTTTATCTTACTTAATATCACGCTATATTTAATCCAATACGTAAAATGATAATTTTATTCTAAATATAAGAATTTTATCCTTGCCTCTTCTCATATATGGATATAGTTTTTTACGTGATATTTGTAATTATTTTAATAATATGATAATTTATTTGTTGTTTTTAAACAAAACAGCAGTATAAATTTATTTGTCTCGAATTGTTTTTACGTACAACTGCAGATTATTATGACAAATATAATATTATAAACAGGTAGCCATGGCGTCTTAATTTCGTCCGGATAACTTATACATAAATGATTTTATGTCTTCCTAGTTCATTATTGTTTATTAATACCATAGATATAAGGTAAATTATTTAGTTCAGAATGCATTTAAAGTGACATTATTATTTTTTTTATTCAATATTGCCAAGTAATCCATTATGTATTATTTAGGTTATTAAAAAATACTAGTAAGACATAAAATATTGTATTCACTACGGGCATTACCTGATGTTTATACTCCTCTGGCGACTTACATGGCCCAGGGCCTCAGGCTCTCGGAAGATGTAAACATCTTCATAATACTCTAGATACACAAATAACTATAAGAGTTCATGTATCTTTATTTGTTTATTTTAATTTTTTGCGTCGGACTGTGGATTTGAGAACTTGGGTTCAATTCCCTGCAGCCGATAAATTGACATCACATTAAAACGACCCCTCCACTAATCTTTGTGGGCCGTGATTTGATGCCTGGTAATTGCAGTTTACACTCATAAATATATCACTTACTGAGATCTACTACGGCAGAGTGCCACATCGAGAATGGTCAAAAGGCGTGATTTATGTATTTATTTTAAATTATAGAAACTTCAGTAGCAAATAGTACTTTAGTAATAATGTATTTAATAAATAAGAAAAAATAGGAAAAAAAATTTTTCCATCACTTGTCTCGTAATTCCACAGAGGTTTTACAGCACGTTTGCATCAACTTCTCAGGTCATCAACAAACTGGTCAGTTCAGCTTTAACCATAGACGCGTTTCGTCCTTCCGGACTCATCAGTATGGTGCGATCATTTATCCAACTAGATCAACTAGGAAATAGTGGATTGTGATACCGACTTAGCTGAACTGACTGATGTTAACCTATCTACAACGGTAACATGACATGAGAGCTATGGAGCCACTCGTGGTGCCATCTACCGACAAAATGTATTTAAAGTAGTAAATAAAATTTTAATAATGTTTGCTGTATTTCATTACTTAGTAATTTCATCTCAGAATGAACATTTGAAATTAATATATTTAATTTTGCGGTTGCATCTGACTGTAAAAGAATAGAACCAAGTCTATATTAGTCTTAGTCTGTTGTTTAGCTAGAATTTTAATAATGAAACAACGAGCGTCAGTTGCGCACTATCTCCTCTTGTCGATCTAGTTGGCATGTAAGTTAGTATCTGTTGTCACAGCGCCTAGATCGTGTTGCATTCACAACCTCCGTGTCTACCGAGGCACCTTCGCCTCTATACGTAACTTTGACGCTGTCGATTTAGATTAGGATATTTTATGATAATCCTCGAGATAGCATTTGTTCATTCGTGGCTCTGTTGGTTCCTAAAAACTTGAAACTTAATACATTTTCTAAGGCTTCGCGCAGTGGTACTAAATAATTGCTTCTAGATGAGATGTGATACAAAAAGGAGATTTAGGAATTGGAAGAAGCTTTATATTAATTAATAGGAATGCGGAGATATTGGATAGATACCCTAGAAGAATTCTGATTTCTGATATAGTTCGTTCGTGCTCCATTTCATGAAGTTTCATGGAAAGAAATGATACGGATATACGCCATTTTAAGTGACGTTGTATTTGAAGCTATGGCAACGAAACAACAAACTAAAATTTTGTTGTATTCTCTTTTCCACCAATTTATCAAAACATAATGATCAATTAATAAGAAAGTATGCAAAATGTATTGATGGTACCTCGTTTTCTAAGATAAAGACGAATACTAAATTATTTATTTATTTATAAGTTACTCTGTACAACAGTATAGGGTCCGGACTCACCCAGGCGCAGTGTGGTAGTTGAAATATTTTTAGCTTAAGTGGACTTCAAATTCGGGTTATTCGGGTTCAAATGCCGTAATGCTAACCACAATACCTTACTACCGATACTGTACGATAAATGATAGAAACCTTAGTTATTTAAGTATTAAGGGCAGTATGTGTTTCCTGTTGATTGATTTTGAAGATCGAGAGGAAATCGAGAGCTTCAATAGATCCGACGCCGATAGGACACTTACTGACCACAATGCTTATTACATTTTTTGCACGACCGACGCAACAACAAAATTAAAATTTAGAAATATTTGATAATTTCTTGGACATTTTGAAAATTTGTATTTGTGAGATAGATGTAATTGATAAATTTTGATAGTAATTTTTAACCATTGAAATTATACATAGTAATCATAATTTTCTTTTTCATTTAGTGTTATCGATTGTTGCTGGATAAAAGTTTTAAAAGGCATAAAAAAATAACAGTGTAAGTTAAAGAATATGACCAAGGATTGTCATTTTTTAAATATGTTTTGTTGGTTACTATGTTATTACGGTCAAATGTTTAATGTAACGCCTGTTGTACTTACCGCCAATTTCTAAACTTGAGAACTCTATCGGTTATTATTTAAAAAACTTGATCATACAAAAAATAAATAACGTAGGTATGTTTTTCTTGTACCACCTAAAAATTCAATGATGCAATTGTCATTTGCTTTTTGTACGTTAAGTTTTGCTCGAGCTTTTTATATATTTCCTGTTTACTTAATTAAAAAAGGCTAGATAAATATATGAACACTCCCTTTTCCTTTTTGTGATGGGTGCAGCTATCTGTATGTATCTACGAAAGTTCGGTAACTGATATGTTTCTAATAGATATGCGGTTATCGGCCAAATATGAAACAAGAAAACAAAGATAAAAATAAATAAATGTATCATTTTTATTTCAAAATATTTTTCAACAATATTTCATATTTAGAAATGTTTGATAGCTGAAAACACGATGCCAAATTATCAAAGTCTTTTATATTTTTTTTATTTTGATATGTGGCGAAACTTTACATATTTCTTAAAATAAATAAATAAATAAATCATCACGCCTTCTACCCATTACTGGGTGTGGCACTCTGCCGAAGCAGATCTCGGTAAGTGATATATTTTACGCGTGAAGTGCGGTTACCAGTCATCAAATCACGGCCTCCAAAGATATTAGTGGTGGAGGAGCCACAGGGGTAGTTTTATGAAATTATGAAAATTGTTTGTCGCCTGTGGGAATCGAACCAGGGTTCTCAGTATCCGCAGGCCGACTTCATACCACTGAGCTAGCCACCTCATAAATTGTTAAATGCCTCGATATTTTTCACGTTACTATTACCAATACTTTAAATTACTGCCTTCAAATAGTAGGTGAAACTTGTATCTACCGAGCAAAAAGGTCGTGAGTTCGAGACTTTTTTGCCTTGTTAAACAAATAACTATAGTCAAAGAAGAATTGCAGAATAAATGATAAACGTTCCCTGAATGCTTCATTTAATGAGTGGTTCGGTTTCTACTACAAGCTAATAAATAAATCTAGCTTAAGTTATGAAAGCACCTCCATGATAATTTCCATTCACCCGAAAGCACCTATCTCTTTCTAAAAGACCCATTACATTTCCACCGCCATCCCTTTGCGTTTCCCGGCCCAGCAACGTGCCACCTGTTGACATCCGCTGTTGTGACACCAGCTCACTGCGATATCTGGTGCTGGGATCATTATTGGCAGGAAAACAATACACACATACACACAGCGGGCCGCCGGGCCGTTATCGCGTACAGCATCGCCGCTGTGTTCAAACACTGCGATAGGCGATAGTCGCTTGTTCGACGACGAGGAGGGCGAGGAGGATGAGGACACTACACTCGCGGAAACCTTCCTTCTGCGGGAGACACTGTTAGCGGGATCGCTGCAGGAATTTGGAGGTGCAGGAGAAAGAATTATTGTTGAAATTATGACACTATTATTTCAACTTTTTCAATAGTAAACGAACGCTATTTCATGAGTGTTTACGTCGCATTTTTCTGAACCCGGCAAGAAAGTGCCTACTTTCTTGATAAATTTTAGTATGGAAAATAGATTTTTACCAGAACAATCAAGTAAAGTAGATACATATTCAAGGCTACTCGTACAACAAAAATAACAGTCTGGTAAAGTACAAAACAGTCTGGTAAAGATTTTACCTGACTTTTTTTTTATAACCTTGGATACGTAGTCTACTATCAATACAATTCATATCAAAAAATTTAAACATTTAGAATTATTTATGATTAATTAATGATTACATTAAACGGTTTCAGAAAAAATAGTATACATAATACGTCAAATAAAATATCACTTTCCTAACTTATTATGTAATATACTACAGAGTGATCAAAAGGAATTGTTACAGTTGGCAATACAAATCCGGAGATCTTTTTATTCCACAGTTGGAACTATGCCAGGTAAAGGCGGAAATGCTATTTGACATTTCTAATAAATACAAATAGGTTATGTCAGGAGCTAATAGGATTTTGACTTTTTGAGTAATAGAAATACTTTAGAAATAAATGTAATAATAAATGTACTCAAATTTAAATTTAAATTTTCAAATGTCACTGTCAACAACTGGAAATGAATTTATGTATCAGGCTTACCAATTTCAAGTATTTTTTTTATTGCCAACTGTAACAATTCCTTTTAATCACCCTGTATTTTACTACCGTTGTCATAGTTACACGTACATAATTTTGTCAATTCGTTTCATTTTAATTTGAATAAATCAGCGAAATTTTCTAAATAAGTGAATAACAAAAAAGAGTACGTTTAAATCGGACCAAAATAGTTATTTATGTACAGAGGGCGATGCTTACAAGGCCAAGTGTCTCTGTCCAGAGGGTTTGTAAGTCACCCGAGGGGTATAAACATCAAGTAATGCCCGTGGTGCATACGTCATTGTATGTCTTCCTAGTGTTTTGTAACAATCTAAATAATAAAAATGGATTACTTGGGAACACTGAATAGTAGAAATAATATAAAGAATAGTACATAGTACATAGTAGAAAGAAAATAGTTTAAATGTGGCTCAAGCGAAAGTGTTGTATCAGGTTAGAAATATTTGTCGAAGATTAAATTCAGGATGAATCTAATGTATAAATGTTCTTCAAATTTTAGATAAATAATAAAAAGTATAAATTTGTAGATTGTTCTAGTTTTAGTATGTCTTTAGTTTTGGTAGATTATTTGTGATTGTCTGATTGTAGAAAATAATGTATGTAGTATTGTTTGACTGGAAAAGTGAAGATGGTGCCAATTTTTTATAGATCTTAACTTATTGTGGATATTTTTGGTAGCAACTAATATCTGGTTATTTGATCATACTTCATTAGCGCAAGTACAATTGTATTTGTAAAATACTGTGGCGAGTATTAACAGTGTAGATGGCCAAAGCATTGACAGCGCGCGATGTGGTCGCCCAATGACAGATATCACGCTACAGGAAGCGATAGCAATTGTCTTTGACGTGACGATGACTACACCACAGAAACAACTGAAAACCAATGCGCTGATGCGCGCTTGTTCGTTTTTCAAACACTTTTAAAATTAACTCTGGCGCATTGGAATTTTGATCAAAGTTATCTGCGGTCGATCTTCTATTGTTACGAACTGGGACGTCTTTTAATAAACAAAAGAATTCAACCAGATGCTAGGCGCTTTTTTATGCGTTATTTGTTGTTTAACAAGTCTGGAGCATGCTGCAAGCGGCCGGGTCGGAATAAAGGTGTTTTGTCTCCACACTACACTTCATGGCACAGATGGCAGGTTGATCGACGTGCAGCCAAGCTAAAATTACATGTTTGCTGCTAAATTGGTAACTGTTGCTGTTTATTATGGTACTTTGTGTCAGAAAGGAAATTGGTTGTAAATTAAATGAGTAAACTTTGCCTAGAATTCGAATTTTGGTTTTAACACTTTTGTAAACCTGTTTCTCCACTGTAATTTATTTAAGGAAACATTAAATGTTACGAAATAATTTAAAATTATCCTGCAATTAATTGGTTGAACATAAAACAAATACAATTAAATCTTTAGGCTATCGTAGCCTACTAGATAATAGCGAGGTAAAGCCTGCATTTCTTAATTAACAAGCAAGCAAATCTTATTGACTTCAACTTGTATAAAAAATACGGTTGTGTCTGATTGGTTCGGATTCTACTATAAACTGTAGATCCTATGCACTGTAATTGGGAATAAGTGCCTATTGTGTAGAGTAACAAATAAATAAATAAATAAATAGACGGGGGGCTACGGAGCAACCCGTGGTGCCATCTACCGTCTGTAAATAAATAGACACCTATCATATATGACAAAGAAGAAGATATATTTAATTGCCATTAGGAAAGTACTAAAGTAGACTTACATTTCGAGCAAAAGCTCGTGAGTCCAAATTTCCCAGACTTTAACTACTTATAACAAAAAAATATTGTATCTGTGTTGTTTTGATTTCACTATAAGCTACAGTAATTGGGATGCAATTACTGTTATGAAAAGTACTGTTTGTGTCTGTCTCTGAATTGAATTAATTATAGACTGTTTATTGTTTTCACAGAGCACTCTGGTATTTTGAAGTACATTTATCTAGTACTTCAAACTATAAAGGAAACAAATGAAAGCTAAGTAGATAAATAACATTTTTGTAAATAACAGCAAAAGTCTGTATAATTTGCTGAAAATCCGCAAGAGGGTGGTAGAGTCGAGAGTGTATATTTTTATCATTTGAGGGAAGGCATTATTTTTGTTCTTGATAAAAGACCAAATTAATGGTCTAGCATTTTTCAACGAAGATAATTTTTAACATAAAAATATGCCTGCAGTGTTGCCAGAAGAGATAAGGAAAATTGATTTCTTTTGAAAAGTTGGTCGGAAAACGGCTCGCTACTTGTGATACGCTGATAACAATTTTATCCTACGAACGTGGCTCGTTGAAAAATCGAATGGAGACAAACGCACTTTCCTGAATATATTGAATATTTGGATGGATATCTCGTCTTATTCTCCTATCTTAGATTCTTTATTCATTGCTTTATTACATTATTTCATTTTAATGCTGCATCTTTATTTTATATGCTCTTGTAAACATGATATTCCCTTTCTTACACAATCTACATTGTTACTCAAAATGTCGAATTCTAATATTTATTGTTATCTATATTACTTCCAGGATAACTTGACAGTGACGCCAATAAAATTGTTTACTATCACACGTTCCAAAACTATCTAAAATTGTTTTAATTAGTTAGTTCTCTGTAGTTTTTATTTGAAGTATTTTGTTGTAAAATAATTTAAAAAGGAAACCAAATGTCCAAGATAATTTGAAATAGTTCGATGAATCTGTGAAGCAGATACAATAACAAAAAAACAAAAAAAACCTTACTTCCTTTTCGAAAGACATAAAAGAAGAATGTTTTTCTTCCAAATGAAGAAACAAGACACCTTCGAAAACAAAACAAGTTGCATTACATTGTTTCCAAGGCACACTCGAAACAAGTTTCAGGTTCCTGCCTCCCACATCTCATCGATTACATTTGTCCGTACATACACAAACAAATAGTGGCGCGTATACGTACAACATTCACTTCGACGTATAAAATGTTTCGATTACGTTTATTTTATATTTATTGGCGCGCACTTTTACAGCAAAGTTTAATAGCGGTTTCATGTTTTATCAGCTCGACGCACGTACACAAACACAACACACAGATGCAGCTGAGATATCGGACAGGGTAGCGCGTATCTCGCGAGCACATTCGCATGGAGTGTACACTGTACACTCTACACTGTGGTTGTTATCTAGATGTAGAGACCGCGCCGCAGATATCATGCGACCTAGATCTCTAGTCGCGTACCCGCGCAGGTCTTATCTAGATCTGCAGACTCTGTTTACTATTTCAAAAATTTTAGAAAAGTTGCAATGCGGCGAGAAATACAACTTTTATGTGTTTGTCTTTTCGCGATCTTTTGTTTTCTTTCTAAGTTTTTTTCTACGACCTTCATTTTAATGTCACATATTTTCCATCGAATGGAGTTGCACGAATCTTGCAAACATTCATTAAATTCATCAAGCAATTAATCTTTGCCAAATATGTCTATTCCTTGCCTACAAGGCTCGTTTATTTCTTCCACAAAATCATCCTTTTATTCATTAATCGTTCAGTTATATTTTCTTCCTGAACTATTCATAAAACGTAACACACACATTTGAAAGAAAAGGCCTATGCTAAATTCGATTGCCATACACGACCAAATTAAAATAAGTAGGTATGGGGTGGCTAGCTCAGTGGGATCAAGTCGGCCTGTGGATCCTGAGAACCCTGGTTCCGATTCCCACAGGCGACAAACAATTTTCACCATTTCAAAAACTAACATCTTTGGGGGCCGTGATTTGACGACTGGTAACTGCACTTTACGCGCAAAATATATCACTTACCGAGATCTGCTTTGGCAGAGTGCCACACCTAGTAATGAGTAGAAGTCGTGATAATATGATCTTTGTTTATTTTTTTTAAATAAATAGGTTGCACAGTGTTATCGTATCGGCCTGTGGATTCTCAGAATCCTAGTTCGATTCCCACTGCCGACAAACATTTTCACCATATTAATACTACTCTTGTGGCTCCCCCTCCACTAACTTCTTTTGGGGGACATGATTTGATGGTTGGTAACCGCACTTCACGCGCAAAAATATATCACTTACCGAGATCTGTTTCGGCAGAGTGCCACACTTAGTAATGGGTAGAAGGCGTGATGATATATTTATTTATATTTTATTTAAATTTACCCCTCTAGCTCCTCGTCCACTAACATTTTTGGAGATTGTGATTTAACGACTGGTGGAATAGAACCCGGGTTCTTAAATCCACAAGCCGACTCGATACCACTGAGCCACCTATCCCACCGATATCTAATTTATGATAATTGATAATGTTAAATATGTTCTAAACTAATAAACTTTTCTTTTGTTTTAGGTAAGTAATCTTTCTAATTCCTTCCTCACAATGGACTAATTTTGTATTCGTAAGTAGAAATAATCTTTTATTACATGCGATCCGCCAATGATACTTTCTTAGATGCGTTCGAAATTATAACTTAAATTTCTAAATATTGAAAGGTTTAGAAAAATATCTGCTCAACTGATTTCCCCCTCGAAAATAATGTATTATAATGTAACAATCTATTAAGGTATAAAAAGAAAAGGTTATGTGAAAATGAAGGCAAGTCGTCCCTGCATTAACTTCTTTGCTTCCTCCATCGAATAAACAATAAACAAATGCACCTCACAAGTTCCCACACATCGCTAACGTCACAGATCTTTTATATAAAAACATATCAATGTTTCCTTGAAACCGTATTCGTTCTCAGATATCACGATATCAGCATTATATGCATAAGAATCCAGCAACATAAATATTCATAGCGAAGTATGCGTGACAGTCCTGTCCGCAAGGCTTCGGCCACGACGACGTCATTGATGTTCAGTTGTTGGTCGATGCTCGAGATTCATTTGTTGTCATGGGTAACTCTGATTATGAGTAATTTGTACTATGATCTATGTTGAATCAGAATTTGAGAGGGATCTAGCCTCGTTTCAAAGATTGATTGGTGATTAGATGATTTGCACTGATAGTTGTTATCGGTTAATTTGATTTCCCGGACGTTATACTTTGAAATTAAGTCTATCTCGAGTACTATAAGACCCACAAGGTTGGTTAAATTAGCAAAGAAATACGATTTTGCTAATCTTTTACAAAACTAATAACAATTTTTTTTTGACCAAATGAAAATATTTAATAATTTATTTTATGCATAACCTGGCCGTAATTCAAATGTTTTAGCCCAAAAGAGCGGGCTTAAACACTTCTTTTTGGCCCTAGGGCCATACAATAATAATTCCTTTGGATACATAAATAAAATGACAATTTTTATTTATTGTAAATACTTGATTTTATAAAATGTCATTTTGACATATAACCTATGTACATACTTCAATCTTTTGAACATATAATTAAATGTTATTGTGTTGTGCATAAAATATTTTATGTTATTAACCCTCGGCACTTTGCGCCTCGTGGTAATAATCATGCCACTGGCCAGAAACTCCAGTTTTCACCTTTGGTACATAAATAACTATTATTTTATTCTGAGCTCAACGTATATAATGTTCAGTACCCTCACATTACAAAATTTTTGAGAAAAATGCATATGAAAATGACATTAAATTAATTCAAATTGTATAATTAGTAATAAAAAAATAATAATATATCATCACGCATTCTACCCATTATTGTGTGTGATACTCTGTCGTAGCAGATCTCGGTAAGTGATATATTTTGCGCGTGAAGTGCAATTACCAGCTGTCAAATCACGGCCCTTAAAGATGTAAGTAGAGAGGGTACTACAGGGGTAGTTTTAATGTGACGAAAATTGTTTGTTGCCTGTGGAATTGAACCTGAGTTTTCAAATTTATAGGCCGACAATAAAAAATAGGGAAATTTTATTTTAACAAGATTTATCATATACCTTGGTTATTAATTTCGTCTAGAGGACATGTAATTGTCCAATAAAATTATTGCATATATATTCTTGTCAAATTTATCTGCTTTTAGCTAGATATCAGCTACATATTCCTTATTAAGTTTATGTGCAATAAAATGTACTTGTACGATAGTCATATTGGAAAGATATCTTTCTGACTTCGGTTGTGAATGTTTAATGTTTTAATATTTTCTGTGGCAATCACTATAGATTATAGCATACCCATTAATTTATTCGATTATATATACAGATATTTATAGTTGCGGTTGAGTGGTTAGCACGCTCACTTCATAGTCTTAGTGAGTGGGTTTGAATCTTTTTAAGTTCAACCATAATTTAATCATGGTAACAAGCAAGAGTTTGTGAATTAACTTCAACTTATATCCAATAAATACTATTGTGGTTGAGTGGTTCAGATTCTACTATAAGCTGTAGCCCCCTTATACTGTAATTTAGTTTAAACTTGGGCTTCGGAAAGCCAAATCTTAGACCAAATTAGTATAGGTCATGGTGTCGATTTTTCTTTGTAATTTTGTTTATGTTCCATCGCTACCACTACAAATAAGCATTTCTCCAAAATTTTAAATTTGATTTTACATTTTACAAAAGGTGTAATATGAAATATAAATCGATTATCTACAAGATTTATATGAAGCATTTTGCTGTAAAATCAATAAGAAATGACTAGATAAAAAAAACATTGTATTTCCTAAATAAAAAATAAATATATTATCACGTCTTCTACCCATTACTGGGTGTGGCACTCTGCCGTAGCGGATCTTGGTAACTGATATATTTTGCGCGTGAAGTGCGGTTACCAGTCGTCAAATCACGCCCCCAAAGATGTTAGTGGTGGAGGAGCCACAGGGGTAGCTTTTGAAATTATGAAAATTGTTTGTCGCCTGTGGGAATCGAATCAGGGTTCTCAGGATCCACAGGCCGGCTTCATACAACTGAGCTAGCCACCCCATTATTATTATCTAAATAAAATATATCGTCACGCCTTCTACCCATTACTGGATGTGGCACTCTGCCGAAGCAGATCTCGGTAAGTGATATATTTTGCGCGTGAAGTGCGGTTACCAGTCGTCAAATCACGACCCCCAAAGATGTTAGTGGTGGAGAAGCCACAGGGGTAGTTTTTGAAATTATGAAAATTGTTTGTCGCCTGTGGGAATCGAACCAGGGTTCTCAGGATCCCCAGGCCGACTTCATACCACTGAGCTAGCCACCCCATAAAAACATTGTATTTCCTACATTTCATAAATCAGGTCATCACCTTGTAAAATACAAAATAAATTAAGAATAAAAATAATTCAATATTAGTCAAGATTCTTGGTCTTGACGGCATAGTCTTGTGTCTTGATTTAAATATTTTATCATAGTCTTGAATTTGTCAAGACCAAGACCAGGACTAGGTCTATATTAGACAGAACGAGCATATGTAAATAAAAGCCAGATGTCAGCAAACAGCAGAAGCTACCTTACAAACAAATCATCACCCACGCCAATCACCCCACATTACGAATTCGCGTCTCGTGGCGATTGCATTCGCAGTTGCCGCCAGTGTACGCTGCACTCCTCGATTTCCTGCTGCCGGTGGCGGCGGTGGCGGCGGTGGAGGCGGCAGAGATGCAGCCGATGAATATGTAAATACCCTGCCGAAACCCCGCAAACCGCTGCCTGTATTGCCATGCGAAATGCGAGCTAAGTATGGGTTGGTGTACGTTCGTGATTTATTGGTTCGGGAGGGAAGCACTCTGATAGAAGAAAATTAATATGAATATTAATATGCTGCTGTCTTTATCATGTTTTTGATAATTGTTAGACTGTATAATTTAGTTCGAGACTGAAATTCTGAAATTTCAATTTCTTGTAGCTCTTCAACATTTTAAAAGCAAGAATACATAAGACAATATATTTTCTTCTGTAATATGACACTTTAAGATTCATTGTTAACCAAGCCGTAGATTTCTCATTTTATAAATGTAAATATGAAATATTTTGTATTATTTTATTTAATGAGAAAGACAGAAAGAAAGTAGGCAAATTTATGCCCGTTTGCACCAAGACTTTAATTTCAATTTCACTTAAGGTAGTACTAGCGTGAATTTTTTTTTGCAGATCTGAATGAAATTTGGCGCACGTAAACATTGGATAGTCATACGCATCCTGTAAAAATATGAAACACATTCATCGTTTGTGAACAAATATATTCGCTTGTAAAGTTAGAGTTCTTATACTCGGGGCTTATGGCGATCATCACTCAGAATTGCAAATATTTGGTACCTCTAGAATTTTGCAGTTTCATTTGAAAAACGAGTATGATGTTCTAGAACTATCCATGTGTATTGTATCAGAAGGAGAACGTTTTTTTATCGTGTATTAATGAATATATAGCCATGCAAAGCCTTGTTTTAACGAAAAATTAATAATCCCAATTTCTAATGGCAACACCACACGGTGGTATGGTATTTGAAAATTCACTAGACCAACAACCTGTTAACAATTCATGATATTCAAATCATAATAGATATAAAACAATTATTTTATTAAATTTTTATATTTTTTTGAGCGTCAGTTACTCTACTCCACAACCGCTGGCGCCATCGTCACACTAGTACTACCTTAAATTGACAATATCGCATCAAATGTTTGACAGAAATATAAATGTTGTCATATGAGTATGGGGCCCCCAGTATCATCAACTACATTTATTCCTTTAGGGCCAGTTTTTCAGTCACCGATTAATGTTAATCATGATTAAATAATAATAAAAACTATGGTTTCCATTATTAATTAATCATGATTAACATTAATCAAGAGTAAACGAGCGATTGAAAAACTGACCCTAAATCTAGTTTAATAAAGACAACAACGAATTACTTATAGCAAATTATATTGCTGTCAAAATTTAAACTATAGTTAACAATAAACGCACTTTTAAAGTTTGATAACTTCGACCAATGATATTTTACATCGATTTGCTTTTATTTATTTGTCAGACATAAAATTTAAGATTTTCTAGTGCAAACGAGCAAAAAAATTATACAGACAATCGTAGCCCACTGGATACAAGCAAAATTTCTTGGGTTCAAACCTCACTGATTTCAACTTGTATAAAAAAAAATAGTTTTTCTGTCCCAAATTTTTTGCCACTTTTATCTAAAACATCATTTGTTCTCTGAAATAATTTACAAATATTTGACAGTAAAAAATATGAGTATTCATTAAACTCATCAAATTAGAAATAGATGTATCTGCTTGAGTTGAGGATTTAAAATAATTACAAAGCGGCATTTAAATTATAATGGTATGATTCATAAAGTGATTAGAATGAAAGTTAAAATGACTCATTGTTATTAAGATATCAGGATAATGTACTAATGAACTAAGTTTATTCTAAATGGTAAAACAATAGGAGTCGTTCTTCCATGTATTGTTTACTAATACACTGACATAACCACTACACACGTACACACATTGAGTGTACTAATAACGCATGCGACACGCGTACATGCGAATCACGACACAAACGGCCCGATATCTTAGCACAATCGCACAATCGTTGTGAATAGCTTTCCACAACCACAATTTGAATGCTACAATCATTCATTTATTTATTTGAAAGATTGTTGAAACAAGTGCAAGTTGGTAAAGTTGAGGGTGAAAGATTGCGTAGACGACCTAGAAACAAATGGATGGATATGATTGATGGTATATTGTGTGAACGAATGATGAAACAAGATGAAAGGACTTTTGAATGTCGAAGAAACGAAATTGTTATGGCAGGATAAGAATGGGGTAGGTGGCTTAGTGGTATCGGGTTGAATTGTGAGGGTTTTATTGCCACAGCCGACAAACAATTTTCATCACATTAAAATAACTCTTATCGCTCTCCTTTCACTAACATATTTAGGAGCAGTGATCTGACGGCTGGTAACTGCACTTCACGGGCTTATAAATTGTTAGGATTATTTAAACTATTTTGTATTGTAAGCTTGAAGTTTATTATTGAGAGGGGCGGGCCTCTCTCTGTAAATGATTGGGAGTTACTCGCTTTCTAGAGATTGTGTCTTTGACTATATAGGCACAAGTGGTAGTATAGTGATTTCTTCTTTCCTGCAGTCTGTAATAATATGTAGTATTAGTGAATAGTAAGTCAGTGTAATGCAAGAGCAAATAAATCCGCATACTCCAACAACAGAGCATATTGCACCGATATCTAGGAAACTTTCGCAACAAAAAAAGTCCTAGAAAAGTATCGTTGTGCATACTAAACGAAAAACAATCGATACATGCAACTCCCCCAGGGCGGACGAGGGGAGTAGCTTAACCACAGGCCCGGCACAAGGGGGCGCTAGGGGGGCACGAAGTTATAGTGCAAACAAAAACAACAAACTAACGTTACCATGGCGTCGGTGGCGAGAGAGATAGCGATAGAGGCCAGCACAAGTTTCAGTGCAATATAGAGATAAAGTATAAAGCAAAGTTTAAAACATACACAGCAGAGGCAGACACTAGCGCCGCTGCAGCCGTGGTGTGAGCAGAACGAACTAACGTGCGCCGTGATATGCAAGTCTTCACAGAACAACACACGGACAAGAGCAAGATATGCAGATAAAAGTTGCCCTATCTCACTTGCACATCCAGTTGTGTCTGTGTATCTCGTCCTGGGTCCTGCTGGCCAGGCTCGGCTGCAGGTTGCTTCTTCGAGTCCTGAATCTGCAATCAGCACAAGCCAGGACCGTACTGATACAACAATATTATGAACAGCCCAAATGTACAACCCTCACTATCAAACACAAATATTTAATTACCTTTCACAAAATTACACTATGTTCTATCAAATGGGTACTACAAACCCATGAAACATTAACTGAAAATTTATTCATTAAATTTATCCTACAATAATCTTCACCTAACATTCCTTTTCTCTTCATTTTATCTACATTCATAGTTCTCTTGATGTACAAACTTTCAATTACATTTATTCATCCCTTTGTTCTTAGGTTCTCCACATAATCTCACTTTCGATATTACCAATATACACCTGTTTCCAGTTCCGTCTTTTCCATAAAGGCACAGGGGGCACAAGGTCGTCATTTACACGGAAAATAAATCTAAATTTTTAATGTAATTTTGCTAAGAATTGCCGATAAAATGTTTAAATATAAATGTAAATAGAAAACTAGATGAGATTTCTAAATATTTTTTAAACAGTAAACAAAATTTTACTAAGGACCAGATTTTCAATCACCGATTAAAGCTAATCATGATTAAATAATAATGGAAACTATATGGGGTGGCTAGCCCAGTGGTATGAAGTCGGCCTGTGGATCCTGAGAACCCTGGTTCGATTCCCACAGGCGACAAACAATTTTCATAATTTAAAAAGCTACCCCTATGGCTCCTCCACCACTAACATCTTTGGGGGCCGTGATTTGACGGCTGGTTACCGCACTTCACGCGCAAAAATATATCACTTACCGAGATCTGTTTCGGCAGAGTGCCACACCCAGTAATAGGTAGAAGGCGTGATGATATATTTATTTATTTATATTTATTTATTTTGGAATTATTACCATTATTATTTAATCATGATTAACGTTAATCGAGAGTAAACCGGTAATGGAAAAACTGGACCTAAATCTAAAAAAAAATTCAAAAAAAATACATAACGTCAAATTTTTTAATTAATCCTATAAAATGTATACAAATATTAAAATAACTTTAAAATATTTAAAAGAACTTTGAGGACGTAATAGAAGATTTTCCACAACAGAAATCCCGGAAGAAACTATCATCATTAACGTAAGTTCAATTCTCAAAATACGAGTAGTAATCAATTCAGTAATATTTGATTTGTATAAAGCTATAACCAATAAAGTCACGAAGTAAAAGTATATACCTACAAATAATTTAATTCTCATTTTTTTTACTTTCTAAAAGGACCCAAACTCCGTGTGCTCAAAGGCCTCTGCATGGCATAAGACAGCCCTGCCTGTTTCATCAATCTTTCATTCGACATACGTTCCACATGTCTAATCCATATTAACTGTTCTACACTTATTCCTCCTACCATTCTCAATCTCAAACTTATCATTCACCAATTCGTTAATTCCATAACACTTATGTTGAACAAACAAAAACCATGCTTTATAAAGAAATAGAAGGCGAAATCTGCATATGTTTTAAAAATCCCGTTAAAGAATATGTTCAATGATAAAACCGGCATGAATTTATGAAGAATGTATTCTGTTGTTGTCGGCCGCTCTTGTAACATTTTGTCCAGCACTGTATGACGTAAAGTTCGCTGTTTACCATCGCTCCATCCCTGCTACTGCTACTGCCACCGAAAGATAAACCCACATATGAAAAGTTGCAACTGCTGCAGCTATAAAGTATGGGCCCTAGATATGATACGTCGCGGTGGCGGTACGGAGCGTCATCCCCACCACCCCGTCGCCAGGGCGAGACAAATGCACAGCGCACACTGACGTCAGATAAAAATACCGGAAGTCTATCACGGAAATAGGAGCTGAGCGCCTCTCCGGACACCGGATGGACACGTGCGTTACTTTAGAACGGAGAAACGCAAGAGGGAGTTTCAAAGAAGGGGAAAATGACCGACTGACACTGTTTACCTAAGCAGTCTGATGCAGATTCTTTTTCAATTATACTATGTTTATGCTAGCTATGAAGGAAAACAATTTTATAAGTTGAAAACTTTCAGATCTTGTGTTTTTACTATTTATTTATTTATTTATGCTACTCTGCACAATAGAAACGTACGGTCAAATTCATAGTCATGGCTTACCCTAACCTCGTTCTCACCTCACACTCAAATTATGTATGTATGGTATAGGTTATAAACAAAGCAACAAATTTTCATGCTAATGTAGAAACTCATGAAAAGTAACATGTTTAAATTTTATTAAAATCTGTCGTAAATGATAGTACCACCTTAAGGATTAATTTAAAATAATATTACACTAGTTATGAAATTGAGGATTTCAACATTCGATTCCACATATATTTCTGGGTAGATATTACTATCTTGATCCTTAAAAAAAAAATTTTAATCGCCGGAGTCATGATCCCAAAAAGTTTGTTTTATGAAAATGCAAATTTTTCTGTTGAACCAGATGAAAATCGAAAATTTTTATAATATGGTTCTATATAATTCAGACCACGAGAAATCGAATGCCGTTGAGCGCATCTTCATATCTTTTTTAGTTTCTAAGTTACAGCGGTTTTTGATTTTTTAGAAATCTCAAGTTTGAAGGCCCATATCTCGAAAACTAAAAGAGATATTTAAATTCGGTTTGAACGAATGTATTTCTCGTGCACTAATTAACCAATATCGAAATTTTGAAAATTTTAAATTTTTACAATTTTTTAAAAATTTTCATTTCTCAATATTTCAAAAAATTTAAAAGATAATGAAAATCTGTGGACACTAGTGAATTCCTCTTGTATTTTCTAAATTTCGGTATAGGTTAATATGAGCACGAGAAATACATTCGTTCAAACCGCATTTCAATATCTCTTTTAGTTTTCGAGATATGGGCTTTCAAATTAGAGCATCTCAAAAAGTCAAAAATCGCTCTAACTTAAAAATTAAAGATGCGCTCAACTGCATTCTATTTCTCGTATTCTGAATTATATTGAACCGTATTTTTAAATTTTTAAATTTTTAAACTGTTCAATCAAAAAAATGGCTTTTGCATTAACAGACATTTTTGCGATCACGACTCCGGCTATTAAAAAAATATATATTCAGGATCAAGATATGCATAATTATTTAAAAATATATAAGGAATTAAATGGTGAAATACCAAATTTCATATCTAGTTTCATATTTTTAAAATCAACCGTAAACAGAAACAAACGTGAATATGACTATCTAAATAAATAATATATATTATATTTTTCATTTCATTAATCCTTAAAATTTAAATAAAAGCTTGCAACAGGGGGGGTCACTACCCATACTTTGGAATCCACTGATTTACAGGGTAAAATTAAACTTTTGGTGGTGCAACCGGCCATTAATCGTCTTCATATTAGCGGTGTTAGTTTCAGAATATTTCGGTATCCTTTACCTTAATCACGTGTATTTAGTCTTCATCTCAAGATCCTCTACTTCTTCTCTTCCTCCCTTCTTCATTCTCCAGCACTGATCCTGAAGAGCTTGCTTCGCGCGGACTCTCCGTGCCGTCGTGTGCTAATAAACATTTCTGCTCATAACTGATAACGCCCTCCATTGATGAATATAAATAAGGCGTGCCGGGCCCTTATCGCGTCCGCACAGAGCCGCACTAAGGGGTGGCAGCGGGTGAACCACCCGCTTGCTTCACTACCCCGCTCGCGACATTCGCGGAGAGGAGAGACATGGGCGGAGAGTGAAGATGGACAGAGGTGATTTGTAAAACGCTGTCATTTTGAAAAATTGACGGTTAGAATTGAACTATTTTTAAAATTTTCATTTCCATCTTTGCTTAAACAGGAACTTTATTCCAATTACTTTACAAGGATTCTACTTGAAAGCTTCACTAAAAATGGTGTCCTATTGGAAAACTGACGATTATAATTGAACATTTATTTTCGTAATGGGGTAGCTAACACAATGGTATCAAGTCGGCCTGTGGATCCTGAGAACCCTGGTTCGATTACCACAGGCGACAAACAATTTTCACCATTTTAAAATTACCCTTGTGGCTCCTCCACCACTAATAGCTTTAGGGGCCGTGATTTGACGGCTAATAACCGCACTTCACGCGCAAAATATATCAGTTACCGAGATCTGCTTCGGCAGAGTGTCACCACATGGGTAAAAGGCGTGATGATATATTTATTATTTTATATTATTTATTCATTTATTAACTCCTAAAAATAACAAATTATTATTTATTAGGTATGTTTATAATGAGGTAGGTGGCCTTAGTGGTATCGAGTCGGCCTGTGGATCCTTAGAACCCTGGTTCGATTCCCACAAGCGACAAATAATTTTCACTATTTTAAAATTACCCTTGTGGCTCTCCCACCACTAATAGCTTTGGGGGCCGTGATTTGACGGCTAGTAACCGCACTTCACGCGCAAAATATATCACTTACCGAGATCTGTTTCGGCAGAGTGTCACAGCCAGTAATGGGTAAAAGGCGTGATGATATATTTATTATTTTATATTATTTATTCATTTATTAACTCCTACAAAATACAAATTATTATTTATTAGGTATGTTTATAATGAGGTAGGTGGCTTTAGTGGTATCAAGTCGGCCTGTGGATCCTGAGAACCCTGGTTCGATTCCCACAGCCGGCAAACAATTTTCACAACATTAAAATTACCCCTATGGCTCCCCTACCACTAACATCTTTGAGGAATGTAATTTAACGATTGGTAACCGCACTTTACGCACATAAATATATCACTTACCGAGATCTGCTTCGACAGAGTGCCACCCACACTCAGTAATGGATAAAAGGCGTGATAATATATTTATTTTATATTTTATTTAAAGGTATTTTTATAATAATACAATCATCCCTCCGTCCATGAAACACTACACCCCTTCCCAGCTAACTCAAAACAACCACACTCCGAGTTCTGTATAGTTTCCATCCGCGGAGCAAGCAGCAAGCAGCCGTGGATATTTAGATATTCTAATAGTGCGGCCGCGTCTGATAACACGTATGCCGGCACCGTTTCGTCGCCGCGGTGTCTCACGGCGCTGGGCCGCGCTGATAAGCGCCCGCGCGGCCCTGATAAAGACGCCGGCGACTCCAGACGCCGTTCGCCGACGATAAGCGCTGCCTCGCGGTGATATCGGCGGCGGCGGCGGCGGTGCGGCGTGTGTGCTGCGACGAACGTAGAGTGAGAATAAACAATCACGGGATGAATGATGTCAATGTGAATAACGGTGGACATTGGATTGAAAAGTTTGACAGGTTTGTTTGAGGTTATGGTGTGTTTATGTTGGAAGGTTTTGAAATTTTAATGGGTGAAGTTTTAAACTGAGGTATTAAGTTTTAAGCTTGTAAAAAGTCAATATTATTCGAACTTTCACGATTGGAAAATATTATTTCAATTAGTTTTAACTAGACAAGTATTTAAATAATAATAAGTGAATCTGATACCCCACAGCAGTGGTTTTCAAACTGTGGGTCGTGAACCCTCGGAGAAACGCGGAGACATTTGAAGGGAGTCGGCGGATGCTGTTTACAAATTTTAAAATACATGTTTTCATAGATTCATCTATTGCACGCTTTTGTTTAAATTTTAAGGATTATTTAAATGAAAAATATCAAATCTAATGTTTTACAACAATGTTAAATAAATCATTTGATTGTTCATCTCGACAGAATTTTGTGCACAGAAAATACGTATATTATAATAATTTAAGTAATTAATTCTTCAACTATTATACCAACATATCAGAGTGTTTAAGAAACTATACCAGAGTTCCTAATGCGAAATTCTTCCTTTACTAATTTCTGATTTCTATATTTGTAATATACATTATTAAATCAGCCTCTAACAAACTACAATTTTGATCATATAAATAGTAAGGGGGCCGCGAAATAATATATTTGTTTCTTTTGCCTCAAGGGAGTCAGGGCTTTGAAAAGTTTTGAAAACCACAGCCCTACAGGACGAGAACTACAATTATTAAAATTAAACTTGAAATTGGAGTAGGTGACTCAGTGGTATCGAATCCATCTGAGGATTTGAGAACTTTGGTTCGATTCCTACAATCGACAATTTTCACCTCATTCAAATTACCCCTCCACTAACATCTTTGGGGCTCGTGATTTAACGGCTGGTATTAATCGCATTTCACGCACATAAATATGTACACCGATATATCACTTACTAAATTTTACTACGGCAGAGTGCTACACCCAGTAATGGATAAAAGGCGTGATGATATATTTATGTTATTTATTTATTAAAAAGTATTTTGAATTAATTAGATTAGTCATAAAAGAATGATATCTTATTTGAATTGAAATAGTGAAAATATCTCTGAGAGTAAAGAAAATTGTACAGTTTTAACGAGCATAGCCGACTCACTCAACAGATACCAAAAAACTAGTCGACAAAAAACCTTTTAGTCTTGAGTTATCTCATCAATATATTTATTTAAAACCCTTAGCTATATTTAAAAACATTATCTGGTAATAATTTAGTTGGTAGATATTCCACGTCATCAATTGCCGACATCTTATCAGGGTTGGCTGCGCCAGCCACGTAACCACCCCGCCGGCTCCGCGCCCCTCCGCTTATCACGATGGCGTCTTATCGCAGAGCGCCGCGGCAGGCGAGCGAGGACGCCATATTACTTTCTTATCAGCGTCTCTGCTATACTTCCAGTCTCGCGTATCTCATCCGCTATCTACGCTGGGCATACACCACCGAACCACCCCCAGCACACCCCCTGCATACCTCCTGCATTCCCCTGTACCTCTCGACAGACCTTGTTGCGCGAGGGGTGGTCAATGATATTGTATTAATTATTTCCTGAATCAGAAACAAATTTGAAATATTTATATTTTAATATTTATTTTGATTTTATACTCGGTCGTATTGATATTCCATTTTCTATTTTGACAATCTATTCAATTTTATATAAAACAAACCAATGGCAATTTCAATATTATATTTTTATGGTATATTAATAAGAAGCATCGAAAGTGTAAGATAACGTGCGAGTGTACACACTGAAAAACGAGGCGCGTGGCGCCGAGTGATTTAAGTACACTTTCGAGCGAGTTATGTACACTATTTTTCAGACGACCACAAAATATTTCTAAAAAAAGTGCAATGTTGTTACACTTTTACAGCTTATGTGTTTTTGAAGGTAAACGTTGACGTTTGACGTTTGAGGTTAGGTGTGGTGATACCAACTGTACTAACCGTAATGTCAAAATATTAAATAATGCTAAAATAATAGTATATAAGTAATTATTAATTTAAAAACAAAAGAATTATCTGCGCAAATGTGTTAAAAAATCTGCCAAAACTTTAATTTAAATAATAATACAAATTCTTTTAATTTATTTTATTATTTTCTTTCATCGTAACGTCATCTGTTATCAATCAGTGGAACTTCACCTGATATGTTAGAAGTGTACGTTATAATAACATATTAGTGTATGTTATGTTCAACTTTCCGTAATAGTTTATGATGTTGGTCGTCTGAAAAATATTATTTATAATATTTTTAAAAATAATAATTTTATATCTTGAAGTCGTGGAAAAGTTAGTATATACACAGCGTGGGGGAAGTGTATTTTGTCCCTCACCTTTGTCTTATGCTGTAGTAAGAAATGATGAACTTCTTGCTGACTCTTTGGCCGATCCAGGTGTGTAAAGTCATTGTCACCCGTATAGGAACGCGCACGTGTATGCTGCGCGATAAGGCAGCGTGCTCCGGGATTAGTATATCCTGGTATATCCCGGTTATCCCGTCGTGATATCTCGTCTCCCGTTTTAAATCGCTTGGGCAACGATCATTCAACTGATTCTGATGTCTCTTCCGTTTCTTCCTGCCTCCCCCTACCATCTCGCTGCCAATTCCCAGCAATTGTTTTAGGCAATTTCGTTCGATTCGCCGGTGCTACGAAAAAATGAAGATCGCATGATAGCGCTTATTTTAATTATCGCCCAGGACAAGATTGGATCGTTTTAGAAATTCCATTTTGTTGTCCGGATTCGTTCCGGTGATCAACGATGATTTAAAATCATTTCAGGATTTTCAGGGTGTTAATGATGCGAAAACTTTCAGGGATTATTTTGAAACGATCTAACAAACCTTTTCTTGTTACTAAGGGTCAGAGTTTCTTGTTTCTTTTTTATGATTGATTAAAAAAATAATAGCAATTAGTTTTCTGTTCGTGCCGAACGGTCATAAGTTTCGCTATTGGTTTTTAGATCGGTATTATTTTTGATTCCCGTATCGCTTGTCTACAAATTGCCTTTTTCCCACAGTAAAAAAATCTTGCGTGATGTATAAAAATTGGGCCTTGTGTACGTTTCGCACAGATAATCAACGATATTGAACGTAAATCAATTTTTTATTACCTATAAAAACGTTTGCGTAATTCTTTTCTCGTACTTTTCCTGTCAATCAACAATGTTAACGTTACCATGGCGACGCAAAACTTCCAATTTTTATATTTTTGTAGTCATTTGAAATTGAAAAGTATGTTGTTAGAAAAGTGGGTGTAATAATAATAATAACAATAATAATGTATATTTTCGCGTTACTTGTATTGCAACTTTGTATTTCCTCCAAGCGTAGAGCGACACTCCCTCCTTCCTTATCTTTTAATTCGTTTTCATTTCTTACATAGAGTATTTAACTGCAATTGTGTGGAATTCGCTTTCAAAAACAAACGCAGGGTGACATTCCCTTTCTTCCTTATTTTTTTGTTTCATTTTCTGTTACTGCATTGTGTGGACTTTTCTTTCATATACAAGTGCAGGCTATCGCTTTCATCTTTTCTAATCTTTCTAGATTGGTTGTTAGATAGATTCGTTGTTAGGAGTATACTCGTATGTGAGTAATTTGAGATGTTTTGCGCATATGTTTTGTACGTCGAAGAAAGAAGATGAATGATAAGTGAATAAGAGTGATTGGATAGATGTTATTGAAGATTTGTTGTGTGATAAATGATTTCGTGTGAAATAAATGAATGAGTTTAGTGATCTATGAATGTAGTTTGGATGAGAATGTTTGACGAGGACTGATTATTTGATGAATTTAATGAGTGAATATTTTATGAATGATTTTGGGGTTCGTGCTACCCCATTTAATGGGATATAGCGTGATGATATGTATGTATTTCATCCATAGCTACGAGATATGTCAGTGGTTTATAATTTTTCCTTGACGATGGAATGTCATAATTTTACTTACATGTCTAGGAAGATAATGGGCAAAGGTACTTAAACGTCAACAGTATTATTTATTTTTATTCAACTGTTTTGTATAGTAATATAGCAACAAACATAGGGTACTTAGATTCAAAAACTATAAAATTATTTCAAGTAAAATTTCTTCCAGTTTTATCGGCACAAATTTTCTAAAATAATTTGAAAAGTTTGGCACCAGAAAATAAACGTCAGTGAGATAGTTCCAGTTCCATTTGTTTAACAATTTTCAATGCCTTTTAACACTCTCCTGCTGGGGTGTATCTCGTGCATCAAATTCCTGCTCAGTGCATTTTTCATGCTTGTGACCTCATCATGACCTTAACAAGAGGCTACACCTGTAATTTAATATCTTCAGGCGATCATCGGCCAACAATCAATACTCGAAGACTCGGGAAAATCATTAGTGTACAACAATGCACAAAGATGGCCCGCGGTCACTCTCTGTTGCTGTAGACCAGCCTCCCGCGTCACTGTATTGGTACATGTGCATGTGTTTGTATACAAGTGATGAGGGTGTGTATGTGTTTGTATGTGTGTATGTAACATTTAATGTACGGAGCATAAATACCCATAAATCATGTATGTATTTAACATTCTGCGGGACCAGTTAAAAAATGAGTTCGTTATCAGTGAGTAGGAGTAACGCTCCGGGCTCAACAGGCCTGTATTCAGGGATATTTGTGCATATTTTATTATTTTAATGTTGTATCGATGATTGATTGTATTTATCTATCGTTGTATTTTGATAACTAACTATTTATACACAATCAGATAAATATATCACTGTGCTTTATTTACACATTTTGAGAGTCACTTATTTTGATATTTACAGTAAAAGGAGCAATTGGTAATTCACTTTTAGTCGAATGATTGATGCAAGTAGAGTCAAATGAAAAATATGACACAAAAATCGACAATATTTAAAACGCAGATTCATTCATTTCTAATTTTAACATCATGTCATAATTCACAAAAATAAATTATTATTAAGGTACTAACGACAACCCTAAATTTTTTAATAACTTTATTATATTTTGTAAATAGTTCTTGTTATCTTCCGTTTTTATTTGACAATAAATTAAAAGTTTTTCGCCACGCGCCCAGATTTAAACGTTCACTCTGTGCTGTAATGTTTTGATTATACCCTTAATAATAACATAATTAGAGAGCTAGGGTGCAAAATGATGTCTCATTTATTCCAGTGACAGAAATGGATTTTTTAATAGATTATGTCATGATAAACATGAAAAGAAGAAAATTAGATTTGGGAACGGGTGGCAACTCTAGATGGAGCCGATGTGAATGCGCCGATTTTAAGGGTGGTTGTTGACATATTTTGTACAGGCTAATTTTCAGTTTAAATTATAGACTTTGGTATAATTAAGTAATAAAAATGATAGACATAAGTTTTGGTTGATGACGCATGCGCGACAAAACCGGTCAAAGTAAGCAATTTTTATGGTGTCGTGTGACATATTACTACTTGTTCACGACATACATGACAAAAAAATTATTGCTGGTTGCTCATTGATTACAGAAGCTCTGAAAGTGGACTGGTGTAGGGATCAACAACCACCCTTACAATCTGTGCATTCACATCGGCGCCATCTATAGTTGCCACCCGTTCCCAAATCTAATTTTATTTTTTTCATGTTTATCGTGACATAAACTATTAAAAAATCAATTTCTGTCGCTGGAATAAATGAGACATCATTTTGCACCCTAGCTCTCTAACTAATAATAATAATGTGTTTATTTAATCGCTTGGCTAATACATAACATTGAACAAAATTTAGACTCAAACATGTTACAAAAAGTCATATAAAATATACAAAAATAATTATATATTATTACTTAATCTATTTGTCAGTGAAGTAATTCAGCAAAATAAATAAGTGATCTGTTTCAGTAAATGTAAGTTAGATCTGATCCAAATGGCAAATGGAATACGTCTTTTGTCATTAATAAGGTAACTTACAGCACAAGTATTGTAAAAAATTCATTTATATGATTTAATTAATTTTGGAAATCATTTAAGTAAGTTATTCATTTCTTATTATTTGTAAGTAAAAGATTGTCATTTACTTAGATTTCAACTGGTAATAAAATAAATAGATATTAAGAAAATATAGAGTGTGAAAACTGCAGAAGCTGAGTCATTTATTCAGTAAATTGATTATAAGTACTTCATTTAGAGGCTCAACTCCACTCGTCAGAATTAACTATCAAAATTCGGGCAAAGCTGGAAGAAAAAACCATAATCCCGCATTTCATTAATTACAACCCTGTAGGTGCGCGATAAACGTCTACTCCACGGACAAGTGTCGGCCGGGGGGGTGCGGGGGTGTCCTCCTAGACAGAGACACAAAAATACAAGTGCGAATGAGAGAAAGCGAGAAAAACTCAGGGTGAGAATGAGCGCGCGAGAGAGAAGAGAAGCGAATTGTCAGGGCTGGTTTGCTTGATGCGTTATCAGTCGAGCTGCTCCCCAATAGCGATCTGTTATCACACAGTGGCGGCGGCAGCAGGGGCAGGGGTGGTTATCAGCGTCGGGAAACATTAGGGGAGCGAGTCGGGCCGGAACTAAAAAAAGAACCTTTCTATAAATGTGAGTGGGCCGCCGGCGCCTGCTCGTCCGGCTGATAACACATAAGTCATTAGATATTTTCACTTGTAATTAATGATGCTGATACGGACCTGCCTTACACTTTATTCTCGCGGTGCAGCACCACATAATCATGCATTCATTACATTCACATATTTATTTATTATCAGATAAATATATAAATATTTCTACTGTCCCAAATTGTTTTTGACAGACATCCGTCAATTAATGATAGAAAATCAAGTTTTTTAATTCTTTTGAAACATTTTTCTTTTAATTCATTTCAAAACGCTTGTCAGTATATTTAAATTAAATAAATAAAAATATCATCTCGCCTTTTACACATTACTGGGCGTGACACTCTGCCGTAGTAAATCTCGTTAAGTGATATATTTATGCGCGTGAAGTGCGGTTACAAGACGTCAAATCACGGCCCCCAAAGATATTAGTTGTGGATGAGCAACAGGGGTAATTTTAATTTGGTGAAAATTGTTTGTCGGCTGTGGGAATCGAACCGGGGTCCACATACCGATTCGAAACTAGAGAGCGACTACCCCATACTCCAAATTTATGATCAAAGGGAAGGGGAGCCACGTTATTAATTTTAATGTGGTAATCCAGGCCTTGTTTATAATTTGGCGACGCTTATACATAATATTTCTGTTTTAGAGGTATAGGGCCAGTTTTGTCAACCACATTTATTTCTTAAATTTAGTTTAAGAAAAACAACATCACTTTTAAAAAATTTACATTGCTGTCAAAATTTAAACAGTAGTTAATGATAAATGCGCATTTAAAAGTTGAGATTTAAAATAGTCAAAAATCGGTTAACTAAAAAAACTAAAAGAGATATGAGATTCTGTTTCCCGTGCTCTTAATGCTATATAGGCCGTATTTGTTTAGGAACTTTGGATTCAACCCTGAACTGTTCTAGAACTAACTCATGTTACTTCCAAATAAATGATGCATCCTAGTGTCAATTGTAAAAATTAGCGATAAATTAAAAATCTGAATGCACGTTCTAAGTGACATCTGCTTAAATACAAATGACGATGCAACCAATTCAAAACTAATAATAAGGAACACAATTTGATTAGAATGAAATAAAAAGGGTTCAATCTGCCAACCTACCAAACTAGCTGGGGCAGCAGGGTCAGTTCAGGAACTGTTCTGGGGGTCTATTCTAATTAATATAGCCACTGTGGCAACGGTAGCCACTTCGCTAAACAGCAAGGATCCATCTGGTGGTATAAACAAAAAAGTCATCATTTAGCCACATCGCAAATTTAGCGGGAGCTGGATAGGTCCCACTATGATTATAGCCACACTAACTGTCATTCGATGTATGATTTTTTTCTCATTTGTTTATTTATAATAATTTTGTTTAATGGCAGATATGGAACTCAAATAGAAAATGCATTTATATCAAGAAATCTATTAAATTTGACAATTTGGCATAAATAAATAAATATATCATCACGCCTTCTACCCATTACTGGGTGTGGCACTCTGCTGAAGCAGATCTCGGTAAGTGATATATTTTGCGCGTGAAGTGCGGTTACCAGTCGTCAAATCACGGCCCCCAAACATGTTAGTGGTGGAGGAGTCACAGGGATAGCTTTTTCAAATTATGAAAATTTGTCGCCTGTGGGAATCGAACCAGGGACCTCAGGATCCACAGGCCGACTTCATACCACTGAGCTAGCCATCCCATTAACTATTTATTTATAAATAAAAGTGTTGACAACTATATTTTATTTTTAATACCAATATTAAAAATATAATTTCCTAATTTGCTACTAAGTTCCGCTATGAAGACAATTGATTATAGCTGTCATAGCCGTAGCCACAGCCACATCCCGTTATGAATAAGAATAGACCCTCTGGGTTACTTAAAACGTGCCCATTAAACAAAAGTAACCTACCGGATTATTTTAAAAATGCTAAATAAATACGGCCATAGAACCTTTTATCATTAAGATCTGCAACTGTGGAGCCTCCTTTAATAGTAATAGTTATTAAAATTGATATATAATTGTTGACAGACAAAAAAATAGAACCGTAGTATCTTAGTTGGTAATCAAATTCTAATAAATGACATCAACTAAATCTGGTTCATAACAGAGCTGTCAAAACTCTACCAAACAAAAAAACCGAACTTAATAATAAATCATTATTAAAATACTTCAAATACTGTTCCAATTAATAACAATTTCTGCAGGATATGCTAACAAAAGAGCGTGATTGCAACTGCGGTGTGATGCTGCGAGCGTTCAGCTCACAGTAGCAGATTTCGGAAGTGACAGAAGTAACATTAAAACAAGCATCGGCCAGAGGGCACTGCTCGTCTCGTGTAACAAGCGCGTTATTAGTTGTGACAGATATCCGAGTTGGCTGGTATAAACAGTGATGCGAGATTAGTGCGCCGGACAACTAACAAAAAGTGATGTAAAAACGCCACAACAAAAAACTAAATATAATGAAGTGCAGTCTGGTAAGAGCAGTTGATTAAAGTGCTGAGCCAGTGACGTACTTTACCATGGGGAGATGCATGTTGGAGTTATTTATTTTAAACTCTTTCTGACTGGAAATTTAAGATCTGCTATTGCAGAGCTATTATTTATGCATAACTATACTCTTGTATAAGCGCAGGCTATCGCTTTCATCTTTTCTAGTCTTTGTAGATTCGTTGTTAGATTCGTTATTAGATTCGTTGTTAGGAGTAAGCGTGGGTAATTTAAGATGTTTTATGCATATGTTATGTACGTCGAAGAAAGAAGATGAATGATAAGTGAATAGGAGTGATTGGATAGATGTGATAGAAGGTTTGTTGTGTGATAAATGATTTCGAGTGTAATAAATAAATTAGATTCGTTATTAGATTCGTAGTTGGGAGGAAAGAAGATGAATGAAAAGTGAATAGGAGTGATTGAATAGATGTATGGGGTGGCTAGCTCAGTGGCTATAGTTTGACTATAGTTATTTGTTTAACTAGGCAAAAAAGTCTCGAACTCACGACCTTTTTGTTCTGTAGATACAAGTTTCACCTACTATTTAAAGTCAGTAATTTAAAGTATTGGTAATAGTAACGTGAAAAATATCGAGGCATTTAACAATTTATGGAGTGGCTAGCTCAGTGGTATGAAGTCGGTCTGTGGATCCTGAGAACCCTGGTTCGATTCCCACAGACGACAAACAATTTTCATAATTTCTGAAACTACCCCTGTAGCTCCTCCACCACCAACATCTTTGGATGCCCTGATTTGGCGACTGGTAACCGCACTTCACGCGCAAAATATATCACTTACCGAGATCTGCTTCGGCAGAGTGCCACACCCAGTAATGGGTAGAAGGCGTGATGATATATTTATTTTGTTTATTTATTTGAATAGATGTGATTGAAGGTTTGTTGTGTGAGAATGATTTAGAGTGTGATGAGAAAATGAGTTTATTTGGATGGCTCTATGAATGTACTTAAAGTGAGAGTGGTATGGTAGGATGAGAATGTTTGACGAGGACTGATTATTTGATTAATTTAATGAGTAAATGTTGTATGAATTACTTTAAGGTTCGTGCTACCCCATTTGATAGGATATAGCGTGATATTATGTAAGTATATATGTATATATGTATGTGTGTACCTATATACTAATATTTTTAATAAAGTATGTTACTATATCAATGTATTTAGTATTTATGGGACAGGTGGTTCAGTGGTATCGAGTCAGCCTGTTGATTTGAGAACCTCGGTTCGATTCCCACAGCCGACAAACAATTTTCACCATATTAAAATTACCCCTTGGGTTCCTCTTCCACTAACATCTTTGAGGTCCGTGATTTGACGGCTAGTAACCGCACTTGACACATATAAATATATCACTTACCGAGATCTGCTACGGCAGAGTGCTATAATTGAAATTAAGTTCTGTTTGAAGTGATATATTTATCGACGGAAAATAAAATTAATTAAAAAGTGCCGCAATTTAAATTTTTTATAAATATCTCCTGAGAAATTTTCTGGTGCGCCACTGGAGCACTCATGATAAATCCGTGGTCTGGCGTACGTCCGTCAGAGCGTCTCGACTGTCCGTTATCACCACAAGATTGTCTAGAGCGCCTTCCCCTCCTGCGCGGGCCCTGGAGACCTGCAGGCGGCACGTTATCCTGTTCAGGATTTACAGGATCATAATGGATCTGTCATTTGTCGTCCCGCCTTCTTGATGGCGCCGATTATAATGCTCTACTATCAATACGTCATAAATACTTGATATTGTTAAGCGTAGGTAATGGTTATTTATATGCGCTTCATTCGACTTCGTTTTAAATAAAGCGATACTAAGATTTATTTAGTATTTCTTGCTTCTTCGATAACTTGGACGTTATTTTAAATTGATTGTTCGTGATTTTTTGCGTAGGTTATTACTTCAGTTTGATTAATTAAATTTAAATATAAAAAGAAAAACTTAGAAAGGATATTATTTTATTGTGTAGATGTACATGCATGAAATTTATTAATGGCTGTAGATAATTATTCCATTATAGCAAATTAAATTTGGGCGGTAGTAGGGGACAAAGTAGTGTCATTCTGTAGTTAATTTACTAATGAAAATTAAGTGACTATTAAATGAACAAATATCTAATTAATTTTCACTTATTTGTTCATCAATTTATAATACAATTACACTAATATTAGTAATGTACCTCTACGTTGCATTTTTTCATAAATTTGACTAGAATATATTTAGAAGTGAACAAATTTTTAGCCTGATTTAGATGTACAATTAATCCTTGTTTGCACCTCTTAAAATAGTGTTAGTTATAGTTTTTCGACATAACCTTGAGAGTTTGTCATATGGGAATACAGCTGAGCGTTTCCAGCTATTATTTTAGTCTTAGTCGTTGTCTTTGTCGCTACGCATAAACACAAAGTTTGCAGACTTCATGCTTTCGACATAATCTTTCGTCGCTGTTCTATAAAGCTACGTTTCGACTTCTTAACATAGTCTCTCTTTTAGTCTTTGTTTTTGTTTTTTTGTTTCTGTTTATGTCGGAAACATTCCAGCCATTTCCAGCTCTTAACATAAACATGACCTTCATTCAATATTCTAGTGAAGGTTTGTTCACTTAAATGAGAAAATAATTGTATAAAACTATTTTAAATACTTTAAAAATTATATAAAATTATTAACGAGGAACAGTAATTACTATTAAAATGAAGCACTAGTTTAATTAATTTATACAATTCCAAAATAATTTAAAAAATTGAGGCATTATTGTAGTGAACCTACCAGAATATATCAAATACAGTAATTTAAATTTCGAAAAAATGTTTTACGTAAATAAAATATGATAGAATTGCATTATATTATAAACTCAAAGGAAATAAAAATATTTAAAAATTACAGCAACAATTTTAAATTTATTTAAATAAAATATAGGATTGACTGTTTATTACAGCATGAGACAGCAATACCGCAGCTATCTCTATCTACAGAACAGCGACGAAATATTATGTCGAAAGTATGAAGTTTGCAAACTTTGTGTTTATGTGCAGTGACAAAGTCGAAGACTAAGACTAAAACAGTAGCTGGAAACGCTCAGTTGTATTCACATATGACACTCTCAAGGTTATGTAAATACGTCCAATTAATGATGATACTACTAGTAATCAATTAGGAATAGTATATTACATACCATGAACTGTAAGTGACAGTTTTTAGATCAAGAATATAGTTTGGGAAATCGAGGCTCGAAGGGTCGAGATTTCCTAAACTTTCGCGACTTAAAAAAATCACTTATAGTTCTAGGTTACTAAGCTATTTTTTACAATACTTGCTTAAATAGAAGGAAAAGAAAAATAGGTTTCAAAATTGACAGCTGTCAAACTTTGTGTTTATGCGCAGTGACAAAGTCGAAGACTAAGACTAAAACAGTAGCTGGAAACGCTCAGTTGTATTCACATATGACAAACTCTCAAGGTTATGTCGAAAAACTCAAACGAAGACTATGTTAAGAGGTGGAAATGAGGCTTAAGTGAGAGTTAGCTGCGGTAATGCTATCTCTTGTTATGCTGTCAATTCTATGCCGAATTTATCAAATGTCATTAGGTTTGTGTTGAAAATACGATAAATATAGACAATATAATAAAAATAGTAACAATAAGTACGTAAATAAAAGATATCCCAAAATTGTGTGTTTCTTTACGACCACACAGAAGAATCATCTTCTTACTAGATCATACTCCATCGCAGTAGACCATACTCAAGCCAGAGGCAGAGCAAAACCTAGACAAAAAATAATCGCTTCTAATTTCGAATAAAAACTTATCTCTTCGGAAGAATGCCAGAAGCAGCTACAGCATCAGTAAACCAGCAGCACTCACAGACTCACAGCCTACTTCAGTAGCTGTCATATCAGCGCAGACATCTCGCCGTGATAACTGCATTTTTAGTTCGGGCGCGACAGACAGCCGGACAGACGACGGACAGGTAATTAGTGTAGTTGGGACAAAACAAATCATAACGTGAGATAACCCGACGCCGGGATGATAACGAACGGATGGTGGTTCGGCCATCGTGTGTGCTGCGCAGCATTCATTAACTCGTGGAGGAGACATCGGTGGAGTTGGTTTTAATCACTGGAAAAATCAACAAAAGTTGAATTTTTATCTTATTCATCCCCCTAAGTGCTTTATATCTCAAAAATTAGACTAGGTAGGGATCTGGTTACTTCACCATTCAATTCCTCATAGTTTTTTGCATAAGTATGAATATTTTTATTAATTTTAGTTGAGGGATAATTATTTTATAATACAAAATGTTAAATGATGTAACATTTAGGGAAAAAACTACTTTCCAGAGGCTATATCTTAAAAACTAAGCAAAATATGAAAATGCGCTCAACGGCATTGAATTCCTCGTGTCCGAATTGACTTATAAACATTTTTTAAACGATTTTGATTTTATGAAAATTTCTTAAGGGTTTTTTTCAATTTCAGGCCAATTTCAGACTGTTTGCTCTAAAATTCTTTCTCGTACGAATATTGCAACAAAAATTTACATACTTATGTATTTTGACCTGCTGAATTCAGTGGTGTAGGTCCCAAATGCGTACGTCTTCTAGTTTTTCAGATATACTTCAAAAACTGATTTATGGGAAAATTTTAGTCAACATTTTGTTAAATATAAAAATTGCTGAAAATTTCTTTATAAGTCAACTGAAGTACTAGAAATTCAATGCCGTTGAGCTCATCTTCATATCTCTGTTAGTTTTTGAGATATAGCCTTCGGAAAACTGGATTTTTCTTAAATTTCACCCTATTTTCATCATTTCACCCTAAATGCTCTATACTTAAAAAACTAGATCAGGTATGAGTCTGGTTACTACACCATTGATTTCCTCATAGTTTTCTGTATAGGTATGAATATTTTTATTGATATTTAATAAGGGATAATTATTTTATAATACAAAATGTGAAATGATGTCAAATTTGGGACGGAAAATCTACATTCGAAAGGCTATATCTCAAAAACTAGGCAAAATATGAAAACGCGCTCAACGGCATTGAATTTGTCGTGTCCGAATTGACTTATAAATACTTTTGAAGCAATTTTAATTTTTTGAAAATTTCTGAAGGGGTACCCCTTGATTTTTTTTCGATCTTAGGCCAATTTAGGACTTCTTGTTCTAAAACCCTTTCTCGTATGAATATTGTAACGAAAATTTGCATACATATATATTTCGACCCGCTGAATTCAGTGGTGGAGGTCTCAAAGGCGTACGTCTTCCAGTTTTTGAGATATACTTCAAAAACTGATTTATGGGAAAAAATTGGTCAATATTTTTTGAAATATAAAAATTGCTGAAAATTTCTTTTTAAGTTAACTGAAGTACGGGGAATTCAATGCCGTTGAGCTCATCTTCATATCTCGGTTAGTTTTTGAGATATAGCCTTCGGAAAACTGGATTTTTCTTAAATTTCACCCCATTTTCATCGTTTCTCTCTAAATGCTCTATATGTCAAAAACTGGATTAGATATGGATCTGGCGACTTTACTACTGAATTCAGCATAGTTTTCTACATGTGTGCAAGTAATGCAGAACAAGAAGAAAGAAGAAGAGATATAATTCCCGCTTCCAATATGAATATCTCCATGAATCGCGAATTTACAAATTCCCCACTTAGCTTCTCCCGCGATAAAGGTGCGTATTCACCGCCACTAAACGAGTTCTAGTTCTCGCTTTGGCCGCCACAATTACACCGCTGAGTGCTGCTGAGTCGCTGCTCAGCGTTCAGCGCTTGCTTAGCTGCTTAGCATACAATGGGACCTACCGTAACAGTAACTGTATACACGTCGACATTGATTTTTTAATGTTACCGCCGATGCTGTATCTGTGACCGGATCGGTTGTACCAAGCCTCCCATTTACAAATAGCTATTGTACGAGCACGCACGCACGCACGTGGGTTTGGGAGGAATTGACAATTTGAGAGTTATTACTTCGGTGGAGATTTTCAACATATGGTGGTTTGGGTGAGACACATGTGCTGAAGGGCTGCTAATAAGACGATTTTACTTTTGTTTCTAAATGGAAACAGTTGACTGAAGAAATACTGTACAAGCTGGTTTTCAAAATAATTGCTTTGAAATGTCATCTATGTTGCTTTCTTCTCCAATAAGAGGAAGAATGAGAAGACTGAAAAATAAGAAATATATTTAACATGTTTTTAAGTAAATACGTACAATTAATGATGATGCTACTAGTAACTAATTAGGAATAGTATATTACGTACCATGAAATGTAAGTGACAGTTTTTAGATCAAGAATGTAGTTTGGGAAATCGAGGCCCGAAGGGTCGAGATTTCCTAAACATTCGAGACCTAAAAAAAATCACTTACAATTCGAGGTTAGTGAGCTATTTTTTACAATACTTGCACAAGTAGAAGGAATAGAAAAATAGATTTCAAAATTCGCTACTGCCAAATTGTTGTCAAGAGAAACAGGACCTTGATATGTAATATTTACTTACAGTTCACGGTGTACAGTAAGTAAATATTAAAGTCCTGATATAACCATGGAAACTACTGTGCAATAAAAGTTGCACTTACTATGTTTAAATAAAAAAATAAATAAATATATCATCACGCCATTTACCCATTACTGGGTGTGGCACTCTGCCGAAGCAGATCTCGGTAAGAGATATATTTATGCGCGTAAAGTGCGGTTACAAGCCATCAAATCACGCCCCCCAAAGATGTTAGTGGTGGGAGAGCCACAAGGGTAATTTTAAATTGGTGAAAATGTTTTTGCCGGCTGTAGGGATCGAACCAAGATTCTTAGGATCCATAGGTCGACTTCATATCACTGAACCTAAATTTTGTCATTAATAGGTAACTTACAGTACAAGCATTGTAAAAAATAAATTTTTCTATAATTATTTAAAAGCAGATAAACAAAAATAGTACATTCACTTATCACAATCATGTATTCGTTATATTTATTCATTTGAATATTTTTCCTGTAAAGTAATCAGGAAAAGCAATGGCAAGCATAAAATTATTTCCCATATTATTCGCCTATAGGATAGTTTTCGTGGGACATTCTGTATATATATTCATCAGGCTATGTTCTATCAAATGCAGTAGCATAAACTTTGAAACTGGGCTTAAAATATCACTGAATAAAAATATTGTCGAAGCAGTAATGAGAAAAAGAAATGCAATTGACCAATTTCTTCTTCTAGAATTGTTTACTGAATAATATAAAATTAATAAATAAATGCCTAAAACTATTTTAAGCAACATTTCATGAAATAGAACAAGAGTAATTACTCGTATACTCTTCAACCAATCTCTGTCTTTCGGCGTGAAATGCAAAGAATGCAAATGCAACATGATCATATATAATTTCAACAAGTGATACATAAAAACAACATACTATCAACGATTTCTCCATCAACAATTGAGCACTACGTGTAGCTGCACAGTGGTTGGTACACCTGTTCTTAAGACTTGGTCCTTTCTATTCCGCGTTTATCCCAGCGTGAGTTCTTCGCCGTCTTATCTCTGGATCTCTTACGAGAAGAAACATTGCGTATGTCATAATTTATCTAGGTTTTTCCGTCACACATATGAATATTGATTAATAATCGTTCAAGTGAAAGACTCGTGTATGTGCTAACGGGAATTACGCGGAACTTTTTAGAATTAACAGCAAATAATTTGTTATTTATATTCGATGTTTGTTTCATAAATCAACGCGAAAGATATTTGTTTTACATAAAAATTAAATATGCATTTGTTAGTTATTATTATAGAGATATGATACAAACGATTATTACATTATTTATAGATGTTTAATATTTGCTTAGTTTTGCTACTCTGCACAACAGGAGCTTAATCCCAATTAGAGTAGCTTATACAGGAATTTGAATCATTTAAGCAGAGTCGTATTTTTTTAGTTGAAATTTGGTTGTAAATAGTATATTACGTAATAAATCAAGAAAGTGATAGTAGGCAGTTTCTTGCCGGTTTCAGAAAAAAATATTTTATTGGCCGCTACTATTGATAATGTCCGCTAAAATTGCTAAAATTCCAAGTTTTTTACAAAGTTAGTATTTCCTTCGTTACAGAATCATATTTATAGATATAGAACGGTTTTTAAATAAAAATTTGTAATAAATTATGTTTTTTAAATAAATATAAATATATCATCACGCCTTCTACCCATTACTGAATGTGGCACTCTGCCGTAGCAGATCTCGATAAGTGATATATTTTTCAGTTACCAGCTATCAAATCACGGCCTCCAAGGATGTTAATGTAGGGGAAGCCACAAGGGTAGTTTTAATGTGGTAAAATGTATTTGTTGGCTTTGGGAATGGAACCCGGGTTCTCAAATCTTCAGGCCGACGTAATACCACTTTATCAGCCTAGAAATACTTAAAGCATTTTTGTTTAAAATTGTCAAATTATCGAATTCAATCCTTATTGACTTCAACTTATAACAAATAAAAATCTAGTGCGTGTACGAGTGATTCCACTACAAGCTGCAGATTTCCTGTCTTATAATTAAGACAAATTTCCTATTGTGCAGCGTAACAAATAAATAAACATAACACCTACCCGATGAAGATGAGCACCCAGCCTACTATTCGCAACTAACGACCCATCGTCACACCTGCTCATCGGTTGTTGTCACCACCTTCAGCTCGTTAGTTTCGCACACCTTGGTGTAAAGATGGCGTTATCTTCCGTCCGAACGCTTCAATAAATCTAGCGAACGCTGACGCAGTGTTATGATCGCTTGATATGTAGCATCTGCGATTTACGGATAACCGGATGGACGATGGCCGATGGCCGATGGCCGATCCATCTTGTTTGACGTCTGTGGACGATGGACAGGGTGACTGGTGTGAAATATTCTGATATCTTTGTGGAAATCTGTTGAATTATTTATTAAACCAAGAAGGTGGCAACTGGTGACTAGTTTTTTTTTCTGGTTTTTATCTTTAGAATCTGGTTTACTTGTACATGGCAAACGGAATGTGTACTGTTTCGGTCAATTGGCTTGTTAATGATTTATTTATGGTGAATTAGAAGTGATTACAACTGTATTCATTGGAATTTTTCTGCTATCTATTCATCGATTATATTTTAATTATGTATGGAAGAAATTAATTCATCTTCGTATTAAAATACTGATTACTGTATTTTTGTACATGCTTTCCCACATCAACAGTTCATTGGCATTTTTATCTGATTTTTTTTTAAGAAATGTAGACGGAATCCTGTTCTGTAGGATTTCCAGTAGAACTTAATAATGATGTCATCAAAAATGTATCTACGTTTCCTGCTGTCAAACAAATAAATAAATAAAATAAATATATCATCACGCCTTCTAACCATTACTGGGTGTGTCACTCTGCCGAAGCAGATCTCGGTAAGTGATATATTTATGCGCGTAAAGTGCGGTTACCAGTCGTCAAATTACGGCTCCCAAAGATGTTAGTGGTGGAGGAGCCACAGGGGTAGCTTCTGAAATTATGAAAATTGTTTGTCGCCTGTGAGAATCGAACCAGGGTTCTCAGGATCCACAAACCGACTTCATATCACTGAGCTAGCCATCCCAAACGTTTTTATAGTAATAGTATTTTACATTACTAGCATGATAAAACAGTTTTTACTCCTGACTGACGAGCAAACTAGGCGATCCTATCATCTTAAAATAAATATAATAAATATATCATCGCGCCTTTTACCCATTACTGGGTGTGGCACTCTGCCGAAGCAGATCTGGGTAAGAGATATATTTATGTAGTTACCAGTTGTAAAATCAAAGATGTTAGTGGTGGGGGAGCCACAGGGGCAATTTTAAATTGGTGAAAATGTTTTGTCGGCTGTGGGGATCGAACCAGGGTTCTATTTGTCTTAGGCTTAAAGAGGTGTCTAGTTCTTTTCAAATTGATTGTAACTGAGTGCGATTGTAGAAACAAATTTTACAATTTGTTCCTTGATTAATATAAAATATCTTGTAGTATCTGATCTAATTTATGCAACGAAATAATGTTTAATATTTATGAATGCAAATTAGAGCAACCTATAAATCATGTCAAGTTAGGAAACCTTTAATTTGGAAAATATTTTAAATAATTACCATCAGCTTTGCAAATTTGATTTTTAGATTGTTGTTAACCAAGAAAAATCTTATTAACTATACTTGACACTTCACATAAATCAAAATTAGAATAAGATTGAAATGTCATTGTCAAATTATAATTATAAAACAAGATAATAAATTTAAATTTAGTTGCTGAAGAACAATGCTACAATAGAACATTATCATGAGAAATATATTAATTTTGTTTGATTTTATCGTATAGACAACATTTAAATAAGTTTCATATCGTATTACCTTCCGTAGCTCTGTGAAATGTCTGCTATTATGCTACTAAGATGATATGCAAAATAAGTGCTTTATCCTGTTAAATCTATACATAACAACATTATGCATTTTAAAACATTAGTGTTAATAACAAGACCTCTGCTAAGAATACCGATTAAGGATAACTATCTGTTGACTAACTTTAATTTTCCGCTGTCAATTTTATCAAAACGTACATTGTATTCTTAAACAATATTCTCAAAAATCATTTTAAAACGTTTGATACTCCAAAGTTAAATTATTAATATAAAGACAAAATAACAGTTCACTAGTCTCTAGTTGGTCTAGTTGGATAGTTGATCGTACCATACTGATGAGTCCCTAAAGGACGAAACGCGTCTATGGTTAAAGCTGAACTGACCAGCCGTTTGTTGATGACCTGATAAGTTGATTCAAACGTGCTATAAATTTTGGTGGAATTTTGACAAGTGATGGAAAAATTTGGTTTTTTTCCTATTTTTTCTTATTTATTAAATTATGAATACCTAACAGATATTTAATCTAACAATCCTTTACAGTTTTAAAAATTTTAACGTGAACTGAATATCAAATCATTTAAAAAGAAGTACTTTCATTTATAAATAAATAAAATAAGTATTTATTCTTTTGTACAATACTAGTACTGTAAGTTACCTATTAACGACAAAATTTAAACACACTAAGATCTAGTTTTTCAATCACCGGTTTACTCTCGGTTAATGTTAATCATGATTAAATAATAATGGAAACTATGATTTCTATTAATATTTAATCATGATTAACATTAATTGATGATTAAAAAACTGGCCCTAAGTGCAACTTTATTGCACAGTGGTTTCCATGGTTATATCAGGACTTTAATATTTACTTACTATCCACCCTGAACAGTAAATAAATATTACATATCATGGTCCTGTTTATTTTGACAACAATTTGACAGTTGTCAATTTTGAAACCTATTTTTCTTTTCGTTCTATTTGTGCAAGTATTGTAAAAAATAGCTTACTAACTTCGAACTGTAAGTGATTTATTTAGGTCGCGAATGTTTAGGAAATCTCAAACCTTTGGGCCTCGATTTTCCAAACTACATTCTTGACCTAAAAACTGTCACTTACAGTTCATGGTACGTAATTTATTTATTTATTTATTTATTTATATTACTCTGTACAACAGGAAGTGATTCCCAATTACAGTACAGGGTCCGCACTCACCGAGCCGCAGAGTGGTTGTAATTATAATTTCTAACTTGAGTGGAAATCGAACTCGGGATCTCTGGATTCGAATTCCGTAACGCTATCCGCTATATACCGATACTAGGGTGGTGTGCTAGCATTTCGCGTCCACGGAATCTTTCACCCTCAATTTCACTACATTCGTTTTACATACTCAAACATTCTTCTCTATCGTACTCTTATCGTACATCAATTTATATTTATAAGATAGTACGTTTTGTAGTTTTAAACAAACTCAGTGCAATGTAATTAATATTTATTTGTTGTTAATTGTAGTTAATAATATGTGTAAATAGTAGTTGATGAATGGCTCCTTCCAGTGTTGAGTAAGGTGTACGCCACTGGCAGTTAATCTCGCTAGCGGCTCCACCTCTATCTGCAGCCGAAGTCTCTCGAGTTATCAGCCATCCTTATCATCTCGAAGACTAATGCTCTCCGTCTGGCCATCTTATAAAAATAGATTCCTCACCATCTTCCTTGCATTTCATACACGGTGATATGTGTGAGTGTGTGTGCCTCCCAACGGCGGGAAACCGAAAAGAATTTAAAATAAAACATGGAGCATTCGCGCTAATGGTCTATAAATAGTCCCCGCTGAAGATAATGACAACACAGATTTATGCATTTTGATAGGAAATTGGTAGCGTTTTTATCGCGCTGAAAGTGTAATTATAAATCAATGCCTTATGCTAATGTGGCGTCTCTTCTCTGCGCAGATCAATAGATCTTTATCTACATGGAAGTTATAAATCCTTTCAAATCTAAAATTGATCAGAGTCTCGATCTTTGTAATTCTGCCACCGCTGATCTCAAACTACCAGATATTTTCACTACTCATTCTTGCTTCCGTCATTTTTCATGAGAGAGATGACAATCAATAGAACTTTGATGAAGATTGACATTTGACTGCTTGGAAAACTTATATACATACATACATTATTCCTAAATGAACACTAACATCGCTACTACCAACGCCAATTAAGAATAACTGACTTTATTGAACAGCTGTCAAATGTTCCTAAATTATTTTGAAGTAAATGCTGTGCATAATATTCAATTCTGTGTATGTTTTATTTGCAGCATTTATCTTCAAAATAATTAAGTGTTTCTAATTTCTTTCAGAGAAAAACTTCAATTAAATTTTATGATTCAATTTCTTAGGCCTATATTTTGAATTACTAAATTAACATTGTTTTTTTTTTCAAAATAACGTACTAAATAAATTTTTGGAGAATAAGACCTAACTAGATCTTTTTCTGAGGCCACGAAATATTAGAATACCAAGTTACATCAAAATCGTTAGGGTCTATTACGAGACCATTGATACACTTAATACAGGCGGTTTTTGGTCTAGGCTAAAGAGGCAATAGCCTAGGGCCCAAAAATTTTAGGGCCCGGATTCAAGCTTTTAGTTTAAATAATAGAAATATATATACAGGGTGGTGACCGTGACTCTCGAAAATGGGTATTTAACATGTAAAATCATAATTTTATAATTTCCTGCTTCCCTAATTATTTTAAACAAGATAGCTTCAAATAAAAGTTTTAGGATATAAAATTCTGCATCTAATCCAATAAACAAAATTAATTTTGCATGCTTCGTAACGGCACAAATTAGATCTGAAAATAACGAAAATAGCCTCAAAACTATCGATAGTCATGGAATTGAAACAAAATTAAACAAATGTTTGACGTTTAATCTGTCAAAATATTTTTTTATTTATTATGTCATTTATTTTTTAATTTGGTAATTTTGTTTCAATTTCATGGCTATCGATAATTTCGTTATTTTCAGATCTAATTTGTGCTGTTACAAAACATGTAAAATTATTTTTGTTTATTGGATTAGATGCAGAATTTTATGTCCTAAAGGGCCTGAAATAAATATTTTGCCTAGAGTCCGAAATATTTTAAATCCACTTCTGACACTTATGCATCTGTTCTGTAACAAAAATTGCTAAGAATTGTAATTGATCTTTTGATAGCAACCTTCCTAGCAACCATTGTTGATTGCGGGCTTAGCACTTGTTATACTTAGCAATTTTTGTTACAGAATTGATCCAATAGACAGATAGATAGACAAGAATTGTTCGTATTAGATTATAGTAATATGAGGCGTATTTTATTTGCCACTTGGATCGAATCTAACTTACTCTTACTAAATAAGATCACTTATTTATTTGACTGGTTACTTCGTTCACTTTATTTCCAGTACTAGAATCACTAATTCGTTTAAAGCTTGAAGTTTTCCACCCTAATAAGTGCATCAGTTTGTTTAGTTCAGTTCAGTTTGTCACGTTCGAATCCCACTCAAACTAAAAGTATGTGAACTACCACACTGCGGCTCGGTAAGTGCGGACTCTGTACTGTAATTGGGATTAAGTTCCTGTTGTACAGAGTAGCTTAAATAATGAAATAAATAAATGTTGTTTACTTCATCTGAACTAATTTAAATGAACCAAGAAGCAAATGGAAAACAACTATAGCTGTAGACAGATAAAGATCTGAGTATTTTTATCGTACAAAAAGTTGAAATCACTTATCAGTCATTGCCATTACAGTTCCATTTCTTTAGGTTTCCCAATTTCTTTTGTTTTATAAATTTATCTGTTTGTTTGAAATTGTATTTGATTTTATCATTTTTTATTACATTCTGAATCCATTTATCTAGTCGAGATAACTATTATTTAGTATCTTTCCTTTATTTTGTTGGTAACTTATGAATCCCTATCTTTACGAGTCGTACTATCTTTTTCTGTAACCCAAAACTCATAACATTCTAAAATAATTATTATATTTTTATCTCTCTAACATAAAATAGAATAAAGATAACATAAACAAATAAATGACTTTGTAATAAGGAGAAGAGAACATCATCTCTGTGTGGGGCGCGACCTCGCGAGAATCTATTTACTTCTGGCATGTTTGTGTTGGTGTTTTAGGTGTTAGTGAGTTGGTAGACTTGATGAAGATTTCAGTGTAGTGTGTCGGGCGAAGTGGAAACTGTAGGTGCTGAAGGTAACAAGCTGTCGAGCCGACCGATCGTTGTTACCCTATTACAAGAAACAACGGCGACGACACTGCAATAAAACCTAATCAATTACAATGATACTCACTCACAGCGGTTCTCAAAAGGTGTCAGAGCAAATTGAAATGTTATTGAGTTGGTGCACAGATGTTCTATTTTAACTAGATATATTACAGTAAAGACTATATTTAGGATCGATATATCAATTTTCTAACAAAGTTGATAATTAATGCATGTTCCAATTAAACAAAAAATTTCTCGTCTCAAAAACTTGTCCAGGTACGGACCTGCAATAACAAAATTCATAATGAATTTATGTTTCAAATAAACAAAAAAAATTCATCTCAAAAACTAGTCCAGGTACGGACCTCCAATAACAAAGTTCATAATGAATTTATGTTTCAAATAAACAAAAAATAATCTCATCTCAAAAACTAGTCTAGGTACGGACCTGGTTACTTCACCATTGAATTTCACATAGTTTTCTGTATAAATATGAATATTTTTATTGATTTTAGTTGAGGGATAATTATTTTATAGAACAAAATGTGAAATGGCGTAAAATTTGAAAAAAAAAACTACTTTCCAGAGGCTATATCTTAAAAACTAAGTAAGATACGAAGATACACTCAACGGCATTAAATTCCTCGTGTTCGAATTGACTTATAAACATTTTTTAAGCGATTTTGATTTTTTGAAAATTTCTTAAGGGGTACCCCTTAGATTTTTTTCGATTTTAGGCCAATTTCAGACTATTCTCTCTAAAACTCTTTCTCGTACGAATATTGTACTGAAAATTTACATACATATGTATTTCGACCCGCTGAATCCAATGGTGAAGTCTTCAAATGCGTATGTCTTCTAGTTTTTTAGATATTGTTCAAAAACTGTTTTGTGAGAAAATTTGGGTCAACAATTTTCAAAAATTAAAAATTGCTAAAAATTTGTTTATAAGTCAACTGAAGCACGAGGAATTCAATGCCTTTAAGCGCATCTTCATAACATGTTTAGTTTTTGAGATACCGGCTTCGGAAAAGCGGATTTTTCTTTAATTCCAATGTATTTTGATCATTTCTCTCTAACTACCCAATATCTCAAAAACTAGATTAGATGTGCATTTGCAGACTTTACCATTAATTTCAGCATAGTTTTCTGCATAAGTATGATTTAATAGTTATTTGTTTATCAAGGGCATAAAGTGAGACTTTTCTTCCCGAAGGTATCTATCGTTTCACCTCCCAATCAGAAGGTGAGAGATATAAAACATTGGAGGGATGAATGACACTTTCTTCACGAGGTTTACTACCCTATTAGAAAGTAAAATTTCCAGAATAAAATTAGAAATTTAGATAAAATTTATTATTCTCTTGGCAGATATCACTTGGATGTCACTAAATTCAAATCATATAATTGTTTTCTATTTACTTTACCCTACGGATGAAAAGTATGACTTTATTTTCTCAATTGAGAAACGCATATTTTACTTTCCTATCTAGTTGTGAAAAATAATATTGAAGTTTTCATCTGAATTTTGTAAAACACGAATATTTAATTTGATCAAAACAAAATGATTTTCTTCATCAGTAGTTTATCGTTCTGTACCACACACATGCACGTTGGAAAAATGCGATCGCGATGTCAGATAAAAGATATTAGGAATTAATAAGAGCGACGAGTTGTGACCCGGTCGGGGCTCGAACCCTGATACCGATCTTTAATTAGAGCGCGGAATGCGCCCCACGAATACCAGATATCGGCAAGCATCATGTGTGTATCTGTGTGTGTTGTAAATGTATGTGTGTTTCACCAGCAGCCAACGAGTTATTAATTATAATGTGGTGTTTGAGATTTTTAACCCATGTTTTAATTAATTGCGGAATTAGATTTCAGATTAGAATAGATGAGTCCGTTGTTAACACGTGGATGAAATTTAGTTTTGTTGGCTGTTTTGCAAGCAAATTGATTGGAATCTGTTATCTGCTCCAGATATAATTATGATTGGATTAAAGGCTAAAATAATTATAAACTGTTGATGCTGAATTGTTAACATGCTTGTTCTTAGACGACGGTATGAATGTGGATGAAACAGCTGCAAATTTATAGAAGCTATTTTTTTATTGCTTCTTTTATTAATACTTAACGAAGCTTAATAGTATATTACGTACCATGAACTGTAAGTGGCAGTTTTTAGGTCAAGAATGTAGTTTGGGAAATCGAGGCCCAAAGGGTCGAGATTTCCTAAACATTCGCGACCAAAAGAATCATTTACAGTTCGAGGTTAGTAAGTTGTTTTTTATAATACTTGTAGAAATAGAAGGAAAAGAAAAATAGGTTTCAAAATTGACAGCTGTCAAATTGTTGTCAAAATAAACAGGACCTTGGTATGTAATATTTACTTACTGTTGAAGGTGGACAGTAAGTAAATGTTAAAGTCCTGGTATAACCATGAAAACCAAAAATAAAATAATTAAATATATCATCACGCCTTCTACCCATTACTGGGTAGAAGCAGATCTCGGTAAGTGATATATTTTGCGCATGAAGTGCGGTTACCAGTCGTCAATTCACGGCCCCCAAAGATGTTAGTGGTGGAGGAGCCACAGGGGTAGTTTTTGAAATTATAAAAATTGATTATCGCCTGTGGGAATCAAACCAGGGTTTTCAGGATCCACAGGCCGACTTCATACCACTGAGCTAGCCACTCCATTTATTGTTGAAGGTGGACAGTAAGTAAATGTTAAAGTCCTGATATAACCATGAAAACCACTGAGCAATAAAAGTTGCACTTACTGTGTTTAAATTTTGTCATTAATAGGTAACTTACAGTACAGGTATTGTAAAAAATACTAAAATAAAAATAAAATAATATATCATCACACCTTTTACCCATTACTGCGTGACATACCCTGTATGGTAAAAGGGTTGATGATATATTTATTTTCTTTTTATTGGAGCGACAAGAAATTGTTATAGTTGGCAATCTGATAAAAATCGTAGATTCAAGCGAATGTAATGTGACGGAATAAGAATGTTTGACAAAAATGAATTACAGGATGAATCTAATGAATGTTTCAAGGATTCGTGCTTCTCCATTTGATGGGGTACAGCTTGGTGTTATGTTTATGCATGTTTATATAAGTAAAATATAATAAATGTAATGTTTTTTAATGTGGACAAATTGTGATGCAAGTTACGACTTATCAATTAATTCTGGAATCACTTTTTAAAGTGTAAATTGATGAACTATTCCACATCCACGTGCATATAATTTCACGTAGGTAATAACACATTAGTGATGTGCACGACACATTGCGTCGACTACGACTACGTTACGTGTTATTTAGCGGCAACGCCTATTAGCAACGCTTTGTCGCCTTCTCTGTAATTAAACGCTCCCGTCCTTCTGTCCTTTGCTTCTGACTCTGTCTTTCACCTTGTCTAGTCGGTTGTACACCCCTTGTTAATTCAACCTAGTTCGCAGCTATTAACCAACGACTAATTGATATGTATGTACTGGCTTTTAAATTTTACCACATCTGAATATCAACAGGCAGATTTATAAAACTGGTTAGTCACTAATACACTACCTTAATTTCCAATTTTAACTTGTTTTTACCTCTCAAAAATAACTGATAACTACCAGGTGCTAGGGCCCTAAAATATTACGTAATATGATGCTGAACTATTAACGATAACAACTTTATTCTGTTTTGTAAATATTTTTTACACGAAATTGGAGGCCGGAAAATAAAATTTGCGTCTCAAGAAAAAAGGACATGGGTTATGTCCACAAAATACTAGCGGATATTATAATTAATAAGGAAAACGATAACAGCTGTAATTAGGATTAAATAAAAAGAACCTGTTAAATAGTGCTTTTGATATGCATAATATATGTTAGTACGTATCTGGTACTATTCAAACCACCTTCTCGTATCTCACTCAGCGAATACTTTTAGCCATTTATCCGGTTAACTAGCTACCAAACCCGAGATAAATTAGCCGTTAACAGAACAGAAAGATCATTTAGTTGCTGTAGTATCGGACTGCTTTATCAATATGTCACATTATTTCAAAATAAATTATGTTAAAATATTGCACTGGTATTTAAATGTAACCGAACCATTAGATTACCTACCAACTTGGTTCAGGAATCGTTACCAGGTTATGCGGCATTTAACCGGAACAACGGAACTGCGTATCGACAATTGGAGATATTTTTTACCGCTTAAAAACATGGAAATCAACTGTATACTTGATGATGCGCGATCGTAGATTTTTCTGTTGTCAAATGTTTATTAATCAATGTAGAGAAAAATATTTTAAATAAAACTTAGAGTTGATAAAATTTTCCATCATTTTTATTAATTTTTAAAATAATTTGGGAATTTGTAACAGAGAAAAATAGAAGGCACCAAATGTACAAATTAATTTAAAAATCGTAGTGGTTCAGTGGTATCGAGTCGACCTGTGGATCCTGAGAACCCTGGTTCGATTCCCACAACCGACAAACATTTTCACCATACAATTACCCCTGTAGCTTTCCCATCACTAACATCTTTGGGAGCCGTGATTTGACGACTCGTAACCGCACTTCACGCGCATAAATATATCACTTACCGAGATCTGCTTCGGCAGAGTGCTATACCCAGTAATGGGTACAAGGCGCGATGATATATTTATATTATTAATTTAAAAACATGGGGTAATGGGCACAGTGGTATCGAATCGGCCTGTGGATCCTAAGAACCCTGGTTCGATCCCCATAACCGACAAACATTTTCACCAATTTAAAATTACCCCTTTGGCTCCTCCACCACTAACATCTTTGGGGGGCCGTGATTTGACGGCTAGTAACCGCACTTCACGCGTATAAATGTATCACTTACCGAGATCTGCTTCGTCAATTTTGAAGTGAACAACAGATTATTTTCTCACTTTATGTTTAGAGAAAGAAAAAATCCTTTCGCTAATTAGTTCTTCGGTGATTGTAATGCAAGATGTGTAAAGGTGTATAGTGTCAAATAGGTGACATTTTATTATGTCAAGGCTTTGTTAACACTTTGTTTGATACCACTGGTTTAATATGTGTTGCGTGAGATATTACAGTCCTAGATTACGTCCACATATGGTCGATAATATAAACGCACGCAGACTATTTTAAATTTAATCTACATTAATTTATATTTCTTAGTAACTTTTATAATAAAATCTTTATGCTAAATTATACATTGTTTTAAAATAATCTCGTGTTGCAAACTCCTTCTTCCAACCATTGTTAGTTTAATTATTTTTACTCTTTACACGACATTATTTTTACATTTGATTCAATACTAATTTAAGACTTTTGTCAGAAGCAGATATTTATGTTAAAAACTGATTTTAACCAAATTTAAATTACCTCTGTGGTTCCTCCTTCACTAACATCTTTGGGGACCGCAATTTGACGACTCGTAACCACACTTTATAAGCAAAAGTATATCGCCGCCAGGTGTCACAGCCTAATTTAAAAATAACAGTTCTTGAAGTAAGTAATTTGTTTGTTTTCTTAGGGCAAGTTTTTCAATTACCGATTAATGTTAATCATGATTAAATAATAATGGAAACTATGGTTACCATTATTATTTAATCATGATTAATATTAATCGACAGTAAACCGGCGATTGAAAAACTAGCCCTTAATAAATTAAAATAAGGTAAGATTATTTTATAAATTAAATCAGTTTTATTCATATTTCTCTGTGAAATAATTAAGGACAAACATTCTTATTACCGTACATATATCTCGCACAAACAAAACGCATAATACCTAATTATTTTTAATGAACCAACATGTGATAAAAATCAAAATAAAAATATTTCAGCGTAGCTGATAACCCCAGTAAAACACAAGGGCGTACGTCAGTTGTAGGGGCGTTAATAATGCATGGCATTCAGCATAAGAGGGTGCGAATACATATCCACCCTGCACATGTACACACACACACCCTTACACTCAGTTTAATACAGGGTGTCTACGAAAACTGACCTATGAGTTTTTCTCTACTATAGTTTCTATGATTACTTTGCAGGAAAATATTTATTTATTTTTATTTCATAGAAACAAAATCTGGAAACATTATGCTGTTTTCAACGCTATCTAGTTTACTTCATTATCATTGGTTATATTTAGATATTTTGTAGAGATTTAGGACCAAATTCATAGTCGTGACTCATCCTCAGCTCATCCTCACCTCACACTCAAAATCGAAGTAACTAAGGCAACTAACTCAAATTGTACAACTTCTTGAGTTAGTTTCCTTAGTTACATCCACTTTGAGTGTGAGATGAGGATGAATTGAGGGTGAGTATGAATTTGGCTCTTAGGATCAAATTTATAGTTGTGACTCATCCTTAACTCATCCTCAACTCACACACAAAATCTAAGTAACTAAGACAACTAACTCAAGAATTTGCACACTTTGATTTAGTTGCCTTAGTTACTTCAAATTTGAGTGTGAGGTGAGGATGAGATGAGGGTGAGTTTCGACTATGAAATTGACTCTTAGGCCTGGTTGCATAAAGCGATGTTTGTTAACTAATAGCATATTTATTGTTAATTAAATAGCAATGCTAAAACAATATTTGTAATAAATAATTATTAGTTTAATACCTACTATATAAATTATACCGTTTTAAATATCGAACTGTCAAAAATGTTGACATTTCTTAAATGCGATTTTTTTTTATATTCTAATTCAACTGTTTCTCGTCCTTTATAAAGTGATTGGCTGACAACGTTTTATGCAATCGGGCCTCAGACCTTAGTTCATATATTTTCCGAGCTTGAGTCTCTGTTGGTGGCGCTGTATAAATCTGAAGGAAACAGCAAGTTGTCAGTTTCGTGGTCCAGCCTGTATACACACAAATACATAGAGTCCTCAGGTGTATATATGTTGACGTGCCCTGATATGCAAATATTCCCGTAGATCGTGCAGCACGACAAACTCACACACATACACACACACACACACCCCGACAGACACAGAGGTAAAGCAATGTTGGGTGCTGTAGGCACTCTGTTCTAATTAAGTCAATAGATTCTAAGTCAGAGTGGCCGGTTGGTTGCTGTTGCTACTGCTCGTGTGCTAATCATTGTCGCTTTACATTTTCGTGATGTCGTGCCGAGATCCCGGGTGACGAAATCGTAAAAATGTAATAAAGTCATTTAGATCGCGGCCCACTGTGTACACGACGGCTTTAATTATGAAGACGAGACTGTGTGTGTTCTTAGTCACTCTGATTGAAATGTTTTCACCGTTCAATCTGCTTCTTCCTGGGAAGCAAATCGTACTTTATAAGAATTACTTGCACTTCAAAATAATTTGGATTATTTATTTATGTATTTATGTATTTATGCTACTCTCTACAACAGAAACTTAATCCCAATTACAATACAGGATTTGGATTCACCGAGACGCAGTTTGGTAGTTCATATATTTTTAGTTTGAAATCTTCGGATTCGAATTCCGTAACGCTACCTATATTCTGGATAATGATGAATTCGATCTCACTTTAGTTTCATAATTTATTTTGAATTGTGAATTGATTACTTTTAAAATTGATTGTTTGTTATGAAATTATAATTCCTTAACTATTAGTGCCTTAATTCAATGTCCATGAACTGAATCGACATTAGCGCTACAATCCAGACTCGTTCAGAACTACAAATTTCATTGATATACCCTGCCATTTGAATATATTTAGTTAGACGTATATTTTGTCTGTAATTTAGCCTTATTATTAACTAATAAGAAGTCAGCCAGGTGGATGTAACTTTGCATCTTACCAAGCAAATATTCACGCATTAAAATCTTACAGGCAGATTCATAAAACGGATTAGCGCTAACACCGTTTTTAATATTATCTATAACTCTGTTTCAAATTAAAACAGATTTAACAAATGAATTAAATTTGATGCTAATTAACACTCTTTTTAACTCAAGTTAAAATAAACTTGTTTATGCATTGAAAAGAGAGTTAAAACCGAAATAAAAAATGGTGTTAGCGCTAACCCGCTTTATGAATCTGCCTGTTAGTGACTTATACATATACAAAATATGGCTGTTTGAGTGGTAAGGATTTCATTATAAATTTTAGGTCTTTTGTAATTGGAAATAATTTATCTAAATAATAATAATAGTAATACTTTTGATCTATTGAAATGTCGTGGAGATATACGAGCTTGTATTTAACTTGAAAGTACCTTTCAAACAATAGCATTATATGATCCATTTTAAAACATTTACAACAGTTACCTTTATCATGACTTAATATTTGAATAGGTACGATGCCACTACTTTTACTCTTTAAATATTGAAAGTAGAGCTTCAGTAATAATTATCACAATTGTGAATGGTTGGCTAACAGAAAGGATGCACAAATAGCACATTTATAATTCTACAAATAAACGAAGATTATTTTTAAAATTCCCGCATTAGAAAGACGGTCATCATCAGCAGCACCATCAAGATGTGAATAAGTTAGTGGTGTCAATTCTAAGGTGAGCATGTGCAAGTCTCTTTCTTAGCACTTGCAGTTGATTACGACGACTGTTTCTGCCTGGTATCATGTTTCGTCGCATCTCGGGAGGTGTTCAGCTCCAGCACCCCTACCCAGCCGTCACAAACACACACATACATAACCTGTTCTCTTCAGCGCTTCACGGCGTCCTTATCGATTGACCCTCGCTCGAAACCATAACTCATTGCGACTATCTTTGTTCTGTGCCCGTATTTTATTCATGTTTTGTACGAGATTGATATCTGGTGGTGCGGGCACTCTCTTCGGTGGTGGACCGACGGAGAGATCGCATCATGTTCTCTCCTCTCGTCGCGAGCAGCGAGAAAGAGCACGGAGGATTTTACTTGGAATCGCTTCTCGCTTGTTCGTCGGTTTTCGCTTATCGTTGTATGTTGTCTCTCACCAGCCACGCTCTGCCTTGGTCTGATTATGTACTGTCTTTCTTGTTCTGTACCTTGTGATTTTTGTACAACCACACCACTTTTCCTGCATATTTTCCTCATAACATTTGGCATCGATCGCGATTGACATCGGAGCCAAAGACATTTCAATATTTATGTACTAAATAAACAATAGCATCATTAATCGGCCATTTATGACATTTTATAATGAATTCGTTGAATTGAATTTTATTTTTTGCTCGACGAAATATGTAAATGTAAAAAATAATAATATTTTTAATCAAACAAACAGGCTATTTACGTTGATTGAAAAAATTGTTATTTATGTACCAAGGGTGAAAACAGGCGTTTCTGGTCCGCGGCATGATTACGAGTATAAGCACGAGCAGCAAAGCGCCGAGGGCTAATAACATGCTCAGGGTCAGAAACGCTAATTTCACCCGTGATACATACAATATTTTATGCACAACAAAATAACATTTAATTATATGTTCAAAAGATTAAATATGTACATAGGTTATATGTCAAAATGACATTTTGTAAAATCAAGTATACACAATAAACAACCCTAGGGCCAAAAAAAGTGTTTAAGCCCGCTATATAGGGCTAAAACACATGAATATCGGCCCGGTTGTGTATAAAAGACTTTTAAATAATTAATTAATAACCATTTGTTATATTAAATAATTGTGAGCATGCCATATGTTAAAAATTAACAAATAAAAACTATTTAAATTTTTTAAATAAAGGGCGCTTAAAAATTTGCAATTTATATTTTAATCTATTATCTTTACCAATCATTGTTTAAATATTAATGCTTATTTTTAAAAAAATTGTTAAGACTAAGTTTCTGCATTTCTTTGTTTAATTATAATGTGTTGTGTTTTGTTTTGCAGGAGAAGACGAAGAATGGGGTAGCGATGAGACAGAAGCGACGCCAGACAGCGATGTATCCATCAAGGCGTCAGCATCTCCAGCGGCGGAGTCTACATCATCCCCGACGCCCACCGCGACACCTTCTACACCAGTGGAAGACACAACCCCCAAATTACGTCTTAACCCCAACTTAGCCACTGACCCAGCGCTGAGACCTTCAGTTTCACAAACACCCACTCCTCTTAAAACAGAGGATATTTCCTCTTTGTCTCCGACCCCCACAGCAGAGTACCTCGCCACGTTACAATCTGCCCTTTCCGGTCGTTACTTTCCTCTCATTCCCAACGTCTCGTTATCAGAAACAACGAGACCGACACCAGAACCTGCTGAAGCAACCGCGAGACAGTTGACAGTTCCAGTCTTTGTCTGCACGCCGTGTGGAATTAGATTTTCTTCGTTGAGTACATTAGAAGCGCACCAAACTTACTATTGTTCTCACAGAGTTGCTAAGCCGACTAGTGATGCTGAAGAAGGTAAATCTACTGGAGGAAATGATAGTAACAGCGTGAATGAAGATGGAGCAAGTTCAGAAAGCGCAGCAAAAGCTCCAAGGACTGGCAAACAGTACGCATGTACGCATTGTTCGTACAGTGCTGATAAGAAAGTGAGTTTAAACAGACATATGAGGATGCATTCGGTATCACCAGGTCCAAGTCCAGCACCTCCAGCAGTGGCTAATGGAAGTGAAGTTCCTCAAGATCTAGCCACTCAAATCCAAGATCGTTACTGTGCAGATTGTGACATTCGTTTTAGCTCGTTAAAGACTTTTCGTGCTCATAAGATGCATTACTGCAGTACGCGACATATTGTGAAACCTGCAGGTGGAGCAGCACCCTCGAAGGCGACCTCTAGCTGCACGTCCGGATCAGGACCAGCTTCTCCGACTGAAAGTTCTGCTTGTAGGACTCCGCCTTCGCCGTCAACTGCAGTGGGAGTTCAACAACCACTATTGGCGTTACCGACTAATCCAATTTTGATAGTTCCGTACGCTCTGTTTCGAGGAGCGAGCTTTTTACCGGCTCCAAGTGTACCCGGATTACCCAATCCCGAAGCTCCTTGTTTTTTGATGCCAAATGGGACACTACAACCCATGACTCATGCTATTACTTCTAGTACTGCGACTGCTGCGGTACAAACTTCAATTGAAGTATTGAAAGCGGCTAATAAAATCAAAGAACCTATAGTAAACAGAGATCCAGGTACTCCACTGGATCTAAGTATTCGGCGAAGCCCGGAATTACGAGACTTAGTCATTGACATGGGAGACGAACAAGAGAAAGAAAACAGAAGATCTACTACTCCAGAGCAAATAGTTTGTGCGCCATCTTTGCCTGGTTCTCCACCATTAACCCCCTCTCCAAGACCTGTTAGTGTTTCTCCTAAACGAAAGCATCATGAGTCTCGAAGTAACAGTCCAAGACTTTCCAGATCTACTCCTAAATCAAGTTCTGATGTAGATAGTAACTCCGAAAAAGCACCTCATCCTCCGAATCCTTTACATTATGCCGTTCCTTCAGCAGCTGCTCTTCACCCTTTGTTAATGCGACCTCTTTTCAACCCCGAGCTAGCGTTGAGACTAGCAGCAGAACTTCCAGCTATTCAACAGTCTCCTCAAGTTCTCGTCAAACAAGGAGTATCAAAATGTAAAGAGTGCAATATTGTATTCTGCAAGCACGAGAACTACATTGCTCATAAGAAGCATTATTGCTCAGCGCGTTTACAAGAAGAAGAAGGAGGGACTGCATCTGGAAGTCCTCCTGTAAGTCCGACTAACAGCAATGGAAAGAGCAGTCCAGCTGCTGGACAATACCAACAATTAATTTGTCTTGCTTGCGGGATCAAGTTCACTTCTTTGGATAACCTAACTGCTCATCAACAATACTATTGTTTGAAAAGAAACGAACACGCAAAGATTCCAGAAATTGAATTGAGGCGATGTCCGAAATGTAAGAATGTAATGGAACCAGGACATCAGTGTGTTCCTGCTTCTTCTACAGGACTTAAATGTCCTTGTTGTGATGTGATAAGTCCAACTGCAAGTGCAGCACAACGCCATCTTGAAAGTCATTCAGGTGTCAAGGCTTACAGGTGCACCATCTGTCGGTACAAGGGCAATACACTCAGAGGGATGAGGACGCATATTCGTATGCACTTCGACAAACGACCTGCAGATTTACAAGTAAGTTACAATTTTTAAATGATTAATATTTATACCAAAAATGTTGAAAGAGTTGACTAACGTCATCATAAAATGTTGCTATATGTACATAGTATATCTGTATCCGATTTCAAATTTTATTGCTTTATGATTTAGCTTTTAAAAATTACTGTTTGTGGAAATTCATAAGACATTCACAGATTTAAAACAATTATTTAATAAAACGTACACTAAAATCGCCAATCTCGACACCAGAAAATGTAGTCATGTTCAATTCTTATTTATATTTTCTAAGCTTTTTTTTTCTTAATTCATCATTTAAATATTTACCAGTTTTTCAATCGTTTTATTAACATTTTTACGATCTATGACGTAAGTCAACCCTTTAAATATTTCTACTATATTTAAAAAACTAGACAACTTAAAAATATAATTCTAATAAATGTTGTCTGTTTAGGAACTGAAATACATAACATACATCATGGACGATGAAACAGTGGAGGCTTCTGTACTTCCCGCTCCGACGGTCCTAGCAACTGTTGGTAACCCCCCTCCCCCGCCAGAAAGCAGCGTATCATCCCCAGGTTCAGAAGATGGTCGTGGAGAGCGTCTTCATCATTGCGACTCCTGCAACTACAGCTCCAGTTACAAAGGCAACCTTCTCCGACATATTAAATTAGTTCATTCGGGAAAACTTTCTGAAACTGAAGAAAATGTCTCCGTGAATGGAACTGAAGAAAAACCTCCAAAATCAATGCCTGTTCTAGAAGAAGTAGAAGAAGTGAAAATCAAACAAGAAGCCCCTGACGCGGAAGTAGATGTGGTAGAAACCAGCCAAGACGGAAGTAAAGAAACCGAAGTAATTGTAACGCCAAAGGAATTTGCAAGAGATACAGAAGCAGATATCTTAAAAGAAGCTTCTAGACCAGGGCCAAAATATTGTAAATCTTGCGATATTTCGTTCAACTATTATTCCACGTTCATCGCGCATAAGAAGTTCTATTGTTCAAGCCATGCTGGAGAGTTGCCAGGCAACGCAGCTAACAACAACAATAATAACAACCACGCCGGAAGCCGAGCAGCAGAAACATCCGTCTTGTAAACTTCGTTGTTGGTATTTACCGCTGTTAAAATCCAAATAAATTGGATTCAGAATCGAATCATACTTGTAAAATTGATGATCTGCAACGTGTCAAACAAAAGTGATCTGATCTCGAAATGATGAAGGATCTAAAGAAGAATTCGTGGATGTCTTGAAAAGGCTACGTTTAGGACTTATATAAGGTATCACCTGTTTTTATTTTAAGCCATATGTCATGGTGCCATTTTATTTTGATAATTTAGACAGTATGCGTGTCGGTAGTTTGTGGTTCGATTCTGAATGCTGAATTTTCGTATGGGACTTAGTGATATTTAGTTGTGTGTTGAAGGAACCTATACCAATAATGTCTCTTCCAAATTCTATGTATGGTGATTACTGGAAATCTCCCCTATTCGAATCAACACCACCAATCAAATCAAATCAATTCATCGTATACGTGTAACTGTGGATATGCAATATATTATTAACTAATCATTGATTAATAATTGAAACATGTTATGTAGTGATCTTAGTGGTTCTCACGCATACGCGTGTACATATAGCGTTAAGGTGTGTGCGTGTTTTGGTTACCCACTCTTCTATAAGTTAGTCCTGAATTTTATTATTCATAAATAATTGTTTTGTATAAATCAAAGATTTTATTATTTTCATATTTTTAAGTTTTTTTGTGTAAATGTAACGATTTATTACAAATTCTTGAATGCCAAAGCATCGGATAGAATCTTTCTAATTTAGAAAATTCTTTATACAAACACTCAATCTAATTAACAACTCACCAAGTGAGAACGTCTCGAATATTGTTAAAGAAATGAAACTCCTTTACTTTCTCTTTTGTCTCATTTGTGTTTACTCTTGGTTCTTATTCTGCTTGTTCTGTATCAGTTGTGTAACTTACTGTGGGGCTACATGCCTGTCATCAAACCCTTCTTGGAGACAATAAATTATTTATTTGTACAGACTGTACTCATCATCCCTAATCCCCAAGTCATGTCCTGGGAGTAGTAGTAGTTGGTGTTTGTTCATTAAATGTGGGATCAAATATCTTAGTAAATTACTATAACTAGGTTTTTGTTATGGCCACAAAAGGTAGGTGGATTACTTATATTTTATTATCTAATAAGTTTGTTATTAAATTCCTTTGAGTACAAATATGATTACAATAACAGGTAAACATGTTTACAATTTATAAATCGTACAGTACCGGAATCAGCATTTTGTGCCAATTGTGTTCAGCAAACTTACAATTAGCTATTTTGTAATGATTGTTTTTATTGAAATTAATAATTGATTCTACGTAGTATTAATTAAATAGAAATAATGGTTCTGCAATTAAACTTATAATTAATATAATGGGATGGCTAGCTCAGTGGTATGAAGTCGGCCTATGGATCCTGAGAACCCTGGTTCAATTCCCACAGGTGACAAACAATTTTCATAATTTATAAAGCTACCCCTGTGGCTCCTCCTCCACTAACATCTTTGGGGGCCGTGATTTGACGACTGGTAACCGCATTTCACGCGCAAAATATATCACTTACCGAGATCTGCTTCGGCAGAGTGCCACACCCAGTAATGGGTAAAAGGCGTGATGATATATTTTTTTATAATTAAAATTATTTTAGAGATTAAAGATGTATTCAAATGAAAATAGGATTTTTGGCTAGTTGCACCGCCGTCCCCTAAATATTAAGTGTCACATATCGAGTTGAATTGTTGACAGCAATTATGTCACACTTTATATTTGAGGGACAACTGGCTATTGAAAGATTAAATTAGAGTTAGCTACTTCTATTTTAATTTCAGATATAAATTAATACTGAATAAGGACTCACAACTAGCTCATTATTTAATTAGTGGTACTCTGCACAACAGGAACTTATTACCAATTACAGTAAAGAGGGACTACAGCTTATTGTAGAATCTGAATTACTCAGACTCAATCATATTTTTTGGTTACAACACGTAAAATTCATATTTTTATTCATTTTCTTCTTTCAGTTACTTAAATTAATGAATAATTACTAAATTATAATTTTTGGAGAGTTGCAGAAAAAGTGTTTGTTTTTCTTGGGCGACATTTGTGTTGTTCTGTTCATCCGAATAACTTTTTTGTATCGACCTAACGGTCTCGACTAAAATTGACATTCTCATGTACAGCATAAAAAAGAACTAATAATAGAAAAATAACTATTTTGATTTCGGTGGACTGGTGAGCCCCCTTTAGCTTGTAGGTTCTTTATCATCGATACAGTGGTTTCTACACCCCTGAAATGAAGGTAAAATTTGCACTAAAAATTCAATTAGAATATATTATATGAATTAAAATTAAGGGGTAGTGGCTCAGTGGTATCGAGTCGGCCTGTGGATCCTAAGAATCCTGTTTCGATCCCCACAACCGGCAAACATTTTCACCAAATTAAAATTATCCTTGTGGCTCCCCTACCACTAACATCTTTGAGGGCTGGTAACCGCATTTCACGCGCAAAAATATATCACTTACCGAGATCTGCTTCGGCAGCGTGCCACACCCAGTAATGGGTAAAAGCCGTGATGATTTATTTATTTATTTATAAATTAAAAGCGAGTATAAGTTAGTCAAACAAAATAATGCGCATTTTATTTATTTATTTATTTGTTACTCTGCACAACAGGAAGTAAATCCCAATTACAGTACAGGGGGCCTACAGCTTATAGTGGAATCCGAACCAATCAGACACAATCGTATTTTTGAATATAAGTAGAAGTCAGTGAGATTTGAACGCACGACCTCTTGCTTGCTAATTAAGAAACGCAAGTTTTACCTCGTCTTTATCCACTGAGTTACGATTGCCTCAATCATATTTTTTACAAATTAAAATTAATATATCTGTTTGAAAAGTACAAAACATGCTAAAAATAGTTGTTTGACTGTACGTACATTCCGAAGAGAGTGTTAGCAGTAAGTTAGAGTCCCATTTCCATCACTTAGCATTGGCAGAAGTCTTAGCAGAAGCCATTCTCAGCACAATCACAGCAGCTAGGTACATGGAGTACTATATGCAGTGTTAGCCTCGAAGAACTTGCCATGCTGTACGCATTTCATTTATCGAATCTCGGTAATCTGCGTTCGCCGACTGCAGCTAGATTCGCCACTCGCGACGCCGAGTACGCCGACTTATTTATTGTTAAGTTATGCAAATGATTGTTGTATCTAAGCACGATACCAGGCGGCAGCACCAGCGTCCTGACTCGTGGCGATACGGCACGGAGCTGCCGTGCATTCTGTCTCTCTTCTGCATGCGAGAGAGCTGATAAATGGACGAGGATGGAGATTGCCGGATGGTGATTTTAAATTTCACGTTTGTTTTTCTAGTTATATACATACAGCGAGTGTTATCGCAGGACTTGGAATGGAGTTGTGGAAATGTCCCTGCAAATTTGACTTAGGGAATTCATTATGTTGTATTTACTCACACTTTGCTAGGAATTAACAAATCAGATTGTTCGTTCATTCCTGAATAAGAAATTCATCCAAATTATTACAGCTTGTAGTGGAATTCGAATCAGTCAGACGAGTTGTATTTTGAAGAGGTTTCAATACTCATCATATGTGTATGATACTTTTAAGATTGAGAAGAATGGTGTTAGAAGAATGAATGTACCATTTAAGATGATTTAGTTATGTGGACCTGTTGCTGCTTCACTGGGGTTTCAAAAATTATCTCTTCGTCTTTATAAATTTTTCAAAAATCTTTAATATAGAGGTTATTAATTAACAATCAAGAGGTCGTGCCACAGACAAAATATATACAGACGTCTAACGAAATCTATTCAAACGGCATATATTTTATCAACGATATTCGTTGTTCCTAACGAAGGATGAGTCTATATTATAGCGCTACTGTCAATTTAGTTCATTGACAATTAATTAGAGCACTAATTATCCACACTATACAATTCATGTTAAAATGAATTAATTCAATATTCAAGTTTAAAATAAAATAAATATATCATCACGCCTTCTACCCATTACTGGGTGTGGCACCCTGCCGAAGCAGATCTCGGTAAGTGATATATCGTGAAGTGCAGTTACTAGTCGTCAAATCACGGTCCCCAAAGATGTTAGTGGTGGAGGAGCCACAGGGGTAGTTTTTGAAATTATGAAAATTGTTTGTCGCCTGTGGGAATCGAGTCAGGGTTCTCAGGATCCACAGGCCGACGTCGTACCACTGAGCTAGCCATCCCATAAATTTAAAATTTAAACTGTAAGTAAGTAATCCGTAATTTATCGTTCATGAACTAATAACCGACTTAGCGCTACAATACAGACTCGTCCAAAACTACAAATTTCATTGATAAAAACTGCTGCCATTTGAATACATTTTGTCAAATGTAAATAAATAAATAAATATATCATCACGCCTGCTACCCATTACTGGGTGTGGCAGTCTGCTGAAGCAGATCTCGGTAAGTGATTTTGCACGTGAAGTGCGGTTACCAGTCGTCAAATCACGGCCCCCAAACATGTTAATGGTGGAGGAGCCACAGGGATAGCTTTTTCAAATTATGAAAATTTGTCGCCTGTGGGAATCGAACCAGGGACCTCAGGATCCACAGGCCGACTTCATACCACTGAGCTAGCCATCCCATATTTTGTCAAATGTATATATTTCTTTTTGCTACCAACCTATTTTGGCTTGTTTCCCACATTGTTATTGTCATTAAAGTTTGAGTTTTATGACAAATACTTTTTCTAACGCTCATTAAAATCAAGGAGTTTCATTAGTTCAGTAGCGACAGTAAATATATTTCTTTTTCATCCATTTCAATATGACATATTATTTCAACTTTTTCAATAGTAAAAGAATGCTATTTCAGGAAAGTTTACGTTACCTTGGATACGTCATCACTTTTTGGTCTTAGGACTTTTTGTGCCTCATCTGTAGTTCTCAATACTACAGATTCGGCACAAAAAGTATCACTTTCTAAAAACGAAATCAAAAACAAGCATGATACTATTTTATAATCTATTGTCTTATTTTTATAAAATAGTACTTGTTATATAATTCAATTTAGTTTATAATTGTCCCGCATTTTATACAATTTAATACTATCCTGTTCTAAGGGTACAGCTGTGGTGAATACTAAATATTTATTATTTCCACTAAGACACGAAGCCATAATAGGATAATTAAATAAGTAATAAAGTTCTGACATTTCTTTTGAAACAATAAAAAATGTAACACAATTCCATTGCTTTAATAGCACGGACGCATGATGTCCCTTGAATACAAACAGCGTCAATTCGTTAGAACCTTGGCTGTCGCCCCATTAACTTAAATCAAAATAGGAAACAATTACCTACTGGACACTATACTGTCCCCCTGTTTTAACAAATTGGCTGGCTAACAACTGTGTGAGGAGATCTTCTCTGCTAAAACAGGAGATTAGCGTTAGTGTTGGACCAAGTCTGCTCTGAGGAAGAACTCAGACAACTGGGTTGTTTAAGCAACGTTGCAGATGGTGATTTGATGATTTTTTGCGGGAGAATGTAATTGTGGACTTGTTGGTGGTATTTTGAAAGTGTTTGTTGGATTTTGTGTGTTTAAAACAAAAACAAAATACTAAAATGGAGGTAGGAGGATTCAACTATTTGTTCAGTTTTGTCATTTTTGTTATGTTGGCTAAACCACCATTGTTTTAAAAACAAATGCAAATTGAACATGGTATCTTTTATTGGAAGCATTCATTACTTATATTCTATGACATAGGGTTGCACGAATCCTGGAAATATTCATTAGATTTTTTACGCAATCAACTATTTATTTATGACACTCTCAATCTTTCGTTGATGTACCAAATATTCAGTCCTATTTATCCATTTATTCCTAGATTATCCACACAATCTCTCACCCTCCATTTCACCATTATACATCAGTTTTACCAATCTTTCATTCGACATACATTCTAGATACCAAATTCATCTCAAGTGCATATCTAATACTAGTAAAGTCAAAACTCGAAATGTACCGGAGCAAACCGGAACGTTATTCCGGTGAAATTGTCAATATTGTTCCGGTTCGTTAAATTATTGTAAATATTATCCCATTCTGGGAATAATAAAAATTATTGTTCTTATTGTTTTTTGTTTTGTCGAACTGAATTTTTTTCTTCAAAAATAAATTTTATGGATAACCGGGCCGAAAAGCATATGTTTTAGCCCTAAAAAGCGGACTTAAACACTTCTTTTTGACCCATGAACCAAAAAGAAATAATTCCTATGGATACATAAATAAAATGACATTTTTTGTTTATCGTGAATACTTGATTCTGCAAAATGTGATTTTGACATATAACCTATGTACATATTTTAATCTTTTGAACATATAATTAAATGTTATTTTGTTGTGCATAAAATATTGTATGTACCACGGGTGAAATTAGCGTTTCTGACCCTGAGAATGTTTTCATTTATTTATTTATTAATACGTCAAATTTTAAATTCGTTGACACTTTTAAAAAAAAAATTTATCAAACATTTTCTTGTTTCCTTAATTACAATGCAACAAATTAGTTTTAATTTTTTCTTTAAACTTACTTAATCAAATCAATAATTATTGTATTATTCTTCTTTGACAGCTGTAGAATTAATAGTCAAATTACTTTTTTGTTTCTATCTATCGGTCTCGACTAAAAGCGACATTCTAACGCGCAACAAAAAAAAACACTATTCTTGACCATGTTGAATTTCTATTTAGTCATACAATTACTTTCAAGTGTTCCTGCCCATAAAAGTTTCCTTTTCAAGCCCTGAGTTGGCGCTAGTACTTAATCTGTTATTCATGCTAATAATATTTTGGCCTATATTAAAATGAAAAAGGTAACAAATCATTGTTTAATACAGAATAACCATCACGCTCGACGCCGATCATCAATAAAAGCAATCAAACCTGAACTAAAGCGAGGTAGCTGGGCAAACAAAACCGAGTTCATCCTCTCGTGCATGGGCTACGCCATCGGCATCGGCAACGTGTGGAGGTTCCCTTACCTCTGCTATCGAAACGGAGGAGGTACGAACCATATGTCACTAAAATCATATCTAAATTCATTGCATCAGAACCACTGACCTAATGATGCTGCTGCTGCTGCTACTGTTGCTGTTTATTAATGCAAATAGTTGTCGACGTGACGGGAATGCTAACTAGGTTCTGGTTCTGCAGGTGCCTTCTTGGTGCCGTATTTGCTGATGCTCTGGTTGTGTGGAATACCGCTGTTTTTTATGGAGACCACTCTTGGACAGTTTGGAAGCACGGGGTGTATTACTATTTTTAGAATTAGTCCGTTGTTTAAAGGTATTCTTCAGGAAACTAAGTTTGCTAATTCACCGTCACATCTCCTTCAAACTATTATTTCATTGTCTCTTCAACCCTTTAAATAAAATCGGCAACGCATTTTAAGAAAGAGCGAGCAGTCATAGTCCAATGGATATTACTGGTACAATAAATAAATATATCTTCATGCATTTTATCCATTACTGGGTGTGACACTCTTCCGAAGCAGATCTCGATAAGTGATATATTTATGCGCGTGAAGTGCGGTTACCAGCCATCAAATCACGGCCCCTAAAGATGTTAGTGGTGGAGGAGCCACAGGGGTAATTTTAAATTGGTGAAAATGTTTGTCGATTGTGGGGATCGAATCAGGGTTCTTACAATCCACAGGTCGACTCGATACTACGATTTAGCCATTACCCCATTATTACTTGTAAAACAAATAAATATATCATCATGCCTTTTATCCATTACTGGGTGAAGCATTCTGCATAGTAGATCTCGGTAAGTGATATATTTATGAGCGTGAAGTGCGTTTACCAGCCGCCAAATCACAGCTTCCAAAGATGTTAGTGGTGGGGGAGCCACAGGGGTAATTTTGAAATTGGTGAAAATGCTTTGTCGGCTGTGGCGATCGAACCAGGGTTCTTAGGATCCACAAGCCAACTTGATATCACTGAGCCATTACTCCATTAATACTTGTAAAATAAATAAATATATCATCATGCTTTTTATCCATTACTGGGTGTAGCACTCTACATAGTAGATCTCGGTAAGTGATATATTTATGAGCGTGAAGTGCTGTTACCAACCGTTAAATCACGGTCCCCTAAGATGTTAGTGGTGAGGGAACGTGAGAGATAGTTTTAATGTGGTGAAAATGTTTATCGGCTGTGGGAATCGAACATGGGTTCTCAGGTTCCACAGGCCAACTCGATACCACTGAGAATATCATTTGTGTCTACCAAATAAGAGTTCTTGGATTCAAGTTACACTGACTTATTTAATAATTTGTGCGGTATTACGGTGGTATGGTTATCTTTGCGGCATTCGAATTCGGAGATCCCGAGTTCAAATTCCACTCAAACTAAAAATATATGAATTATACACATTAGGGTTCAGTAATGGGGTGGCTAGCTCAGTGGTATGAAGTCGGCCTATGGATCCTGAGAACCCTGGTTCAATTCCCACAGGCGACAAACCATTTTCATAATTTCAAAAGCTACCCCTGTGGCTCCTCCACCACTAACATCTTTGGGGGCCGTGATCTGTCGACTTACCGAGATCTGCTTCGGCAGAGTGCCACACCCAATAATGGGTAGAAGGCGTGATGATATATTTATTTATTTAACGGTTCAGTGAGTTCGGATACTGTACTGTTATTGTGATTATTAAGTTCATTTTGTACAGAGTAGTATTAATAAATATTCAAAAAATATTATCGTGTCTGAGTGGTTGGGATTTCACTATAAGCTACTGTAATTAAGATTAAATTCCTGTTGTGCAAAGTAGCAAGTAAGTAAATAAACAGTAATGGATAGAAGAAAACTAGTTTCAAGAAAAATGCAGTGAAATCCAATAAAAATGTTCGTAGCTGACATGCCGCGGTGAATTTGCAAACTTAGTTATTAATTATCTTTCTTATAGCAATGACATATTAAATTCCCTTAATTCTCAGGTGCAGGGTATGCGATTGTAATAGTAAACATTATATGTACAATGTATTATAACGTCGTCATTTCGTACCCATTACTATTTCTAGTAAATTCAATGCAATCCAAACTACCTTGGGTAGATTGTACAAACCCATGGAATACAGAAAATTGTTTAGAGGTACCTTGCCACTCTTTATAAAAGGAACAATTAATTCCTACATTCATATTTTAGTTGCGAGGCAGAGAAAATAATCTTAATATTACATTAGGAAATTTAACGGAAACCAGAAGAATGAAAACTCCTGCTGATGAGTTTTTCCAGTAAATATTTCATAATTTGCCGCTAGAAATATATTAAATAAATGTTATAATTTCCAGTAATCATATCCTACAAATATCTGATGGGATCGAAAACCCAGGAGGCATAGTTTGGCCACTTTTTCTATGCAATGTCGTATCATGGGCAGTAGTGTATATTTGTATTATGAATGGTGTTAAATCTGTGGGAAAAGTAGTGTATTTCACAGCAACATTCCCTTTTATTATTTTATTTATTCTTTTGATTAGGGGAGTAACTTTGCCGGGTGCAATGAAAGGTATAATATTCTATATTTATCCTCAGTGGCATCAACTTACAAATCTAAAGGTGAGAAATTTTTTTGAGTGAAAAAAAGTATTTAAATAATTGTTTTTAGGTCTGGGCTGATGCAGCTATACAAATATTTTTTTCTCTTGGGCCTGGGTGGGGAGGAATTGTGAATATGGCTAGTTATAACGATTTTAGGAACAACAATAAAGGGTAAGATATAATATTATTCTTTATTTATCCACAGAAATTTTAATGATAAAAAATACGGAATATATTGGTGTATTGTAAGTTTGAAGTTGAAAAGAAAGGGTATATGTTATTTGGGATAGTTTGGTTATGTACTAATTAGAAATGGTAACCGTTCATTTTCATAAATACAATTTCCTGAATGACATTTTCAACGAATAACAATTTTAAAGAAAACTATTTTACCAAATGGTAATATACAGAAAAATAATTTTAACGAACAAATATTTTAAAGAATAACAATTTTCCGAATGATAATTTCACGAACGCAGATTACAAGTCTGAATTTTCACGAATGGCAAATTTCCGGAATAACCATTTTTGCGAATGATCATTTTTCAACATGCTAATTTCCAAAATGTAATTTTTCGAATGCAAATTTCGTAAATGATTTAAGAAAATAACAATTTTTCCGCTTGCTCAAATAATGTTCTATTGCTACTGTAAAATTATTTTTCTTGTAATAATAGGTGCGTTTTTTTGTCGTCATGCAATTTTACCGATTAGAAGTATGTTTAGAAAATACCAATTTTTGTTATAAATTGTTATGGATACGTGTAGAGTTTTTGTTACCGAACAATTATCAGGCGTATTCCATTTATCAATTGGATCAGATCTAACTTACATTTACTGAACCAGATCACTTATTTTTTTGCTGGATTACTTCGTCGTCTTTATTTCCAGTACTAGAATTACTGATTCTAATTTACATTGAAGTAATTAACTCCAATAAGTGAATTAGCTTGTTTAATTCCGTTCATTTAGTCATGTTCTGCAGTACGGTAGAGTGAGTAGCGTTATGGAATTCGAATCTGGAGATCTTGAGTTCGAATCCTACTCAAGCTAAATATATACTAACTACCACACTTTGGCTCGGCGAGTCCCGACCGAGTCCAGACCTTGTATTGTAATTGGGATCAAATTCCTGTTGTACAATATAAGTTGTCTAATTCATTTGATCTGATTTAAGTGAACCAAATGGCAAATGGAATACAGCTATTGTAACAGAAGAAGAAAGTTACAGAATTGAGCTGATTAAATTGTTGTTTTTTGTTCTTGCAGAGATTCAATATACGTTCCTCTTTTAAACTGCGGTACGAGCATCTTTGCAGGTTTCGTAGTGTTCTCTGTGATAGGCTTCATGTCTCACGAGACCGGCCTTCCGGTCTCCACCGTCGCTACCGGCGGCCCCGGACTCGCATTCGTCACGTACCCGGAGGCCATCTCCATGTTGCCCTGGCCGCAAGTCTGGGCAGTGTTGTTCTTTATCATGTTGTTCCTCCTTGGCTTGGATAGCTGCGTTAGTAGAAAGAATGGTAGATGAACGATAAGAGATATTATAGTTTATTTTTTGTTGTAGTTTGTGCAAATCGAAGCGATTATTTCAAGTGTTATTGATGAGTATCCGTCGTTAAGAAGACATAAGAAGATAGTTGGATTTTTGTCTTGTTTTATTATGTTTCTTGGGTCGATCTCTTGTGTTACAAATGTAAGTGCTATATTTTATTTGTTTATTTACTTTATTTTTTTAATTCTGCAAAGCAACTCTATTTACAAGATTTAAGGCCAAATTCACAGTCCTCACTCACACTTATCTCATCCTCACCTCACTCTCAAAATAGAAGTAACAAAGGGTCAAATTTATAGTCGTGACTCACCCTCACCTCATTCTCATCTTACACTTAAAATCGAAGTAACTAAGGCAACTAACTCAAATTGTGCAAATTCTTGAGTTAGTTGTCTTAGTTACTTCGACTTTGAGAGTGAGGTGAGGATGAGATGAGAGTGAGCGACGACTGTGAATTTAGCCCTTAGACAAATAACTCGAGAATTTGTACAATTTGTTTTAGTTGCCTTAGTTACTTCAATTTTAAGTGTGAGATGAGAATGAGGTGAGGGTGAGTCACGACTATGAATTTGATCCTAAGTGCCAAATTCATCACTCACTCTCTTCTCATCCTCACCTCAATCTCAAAATAGAAGTAACTAAGGCAACTAACTCAAAAAATTGCACAATTTGAGTTAGTTGCCTTAGTTACTTCGATTTTAAGTGTGAGATGAGAATGATGTGAGGGTGAGTCACGACTATGAATTTGTTCCTTTGTGCCAAATTCATCACTCACTCTCATCTCATCCACACCTCAATCTCAAAGACGATGTAACTAAGGCAACTAACTCAAGAATTTGCACAATTTGAGTTAGTTGCCTTAGTTACTTCGATTTTAAGTATGAATTTGACCCGTACTCTGCTCATTTGTCTCTGAACAGGTTTGAGACATTAAATTAAAATTTGAAAATAAAAATAAATAACTATATCATCAAGCTTTTTGCCCATTATTAGGTATTCTACCATAGCAGACCTCTAGTCGGACTGTGGATTGGAGAACTTAGGTTCGATTCCCGCAGCCGACAAACAATTTTTACCACATTAAAATTACCCCTATCCCTTCCCTAATATCTCTGGGGGCCATAGTTTGACGGCTAGTAACCGCACGTCACGCGCGTAAATATATCACTTACCGAGATTTGCTACGGCTGAGTGCCACACCCAGTAATGGCGAAAAGACGTGATTTTATTTTTATTTTTATTTTAGTCCAATTTTCTAATTTTATCTAAATTACTTTTCGAAAACTAAATAGTAGAATATTGTTTAGCTTAATTTGACTAATCCAAAATTCAGGAGTAGCTAAAACTCTTTTAAGAATTGGGATGAAAATGTTTATTTATAATAATAATCATATCTTCTTTCAAAAAGGTGCCAACTTTGGACCCAATTAGATGCATAATTCACTTTAGTCAACGACGTAAAAATACAATTAATATACTTTAAAAAATATATTAAATCGTTACATGTATTTTATATTTATATTTTTAAAATACTTTTTTCCAAATTTGTATCAAATTTAGTATACGAGCAATTATTATTATTAATAATATAATATTTAAATTGACTATCGCAGTAGTTGCAACACAATAATATTATACATACTTAAGTACTGGTTAAAAGTATTGATTTTTATTTCTGTCGAATATTCAAGTTGAAATTCGCGCTTGTTCCTGTTAGTGTTGACCCTGACAGCCGCTAATTTTGTTGTAGGGGGGAATGTACATCTTGCAGTTACTAGACTGGTACGCGGCGTCCATTTCAGTGATTTTAATATGTTTAGTAGAAGTGATTGTTGTTGGCTGGACCTACGGCTGTAGTAGGTTCGTTGGTGATTTAGAATTTATGATCAAGAAAAAAGTTCATTGGTGGTGGCCATTGTGTTGGAGGTACATTACTCCTATTATACTTACGGTAAGATGATTTTGAGAATTTTAATTGGATTGGAACCATGCTAAATGACATTTCATGTTGTTGTATGCGTTCATCAGATGTTGTAGATGTTGCATGTTTACTAAATATGTTGTATGATGTATTTTGAAGTTGTTACTGGTTTTATTTCAAGCATGATGCATGTATGTACTATAAGTTTATTTTAATTGAAACATGGGATTTGCCATATTCATGGTTATGAATTTGACACCAATAGACGTATTTCATTTGCCATTTGGATCAGATCTAATTTATATTTATTGAACCAGATCACTTATTTATTTCGCTGGATTACTTCACTGACTTTATTTCCAGTGTTAGAATTACTGATTCCAATTTACTTTCTTTCCAATTCATCCCAATAAGTGCATCAGTTTGCTTCATACAGTTCATTTAGTCATATTGTCTAATTTATTTGAACTGATTTAAGTGAACCAAGTGGCAAATAAAATACAGCTTACTTTTGCCATTCGGATTATATCTAACTTACATTTACTGAACCAGATCACTTATTTATTTCGCTGGATTACTTCACTGACTTTATTTCCAGTACTAGAATTACTGATTCTAATATACTTTCATTCCAATTTACCCCATTAAGTGCATCAGTTTGCTTAATGCAGTTCATTTAATCATGTTGTCTAATTTATCTGAACTGATTTAAATGAACCAAGTGACGAATGGAATACAGTTAATGTATCAGTATCAGTTTTTTGGTAGTTTTATAATTTTGTTAAACTCTGGTATTTGTTTAAACCTTTTGATATCTAATTATATCTGTTAGATAAGTGGAAATGTCATATCAAAAAAATAAGAGTTAATATATGTGTATGATAGTGATTTCGATAATTCTTCACTTATCTGACAGATATTATATTTGTAGTTCATTTTCGCCACAACTATAGTTTTCAACACTCCCATAACTTACAATGGTGTCATTTACCCACCATGGTCCGTAGTTCTGGGATGGTTATCATGTGGTATATCTATTGTTTGTATCCCTCTTTATATGGTTTATAAACTATGGATCACTCCAGGAAATTTGATGAAGGTAAATTATTTATTTATAAACAGATCATACTTGTTTGCACAACTAGTAAAAAAAAGCAATACTTTCTTTTCATGAATTTGAAGTTTGATGCACGAAGGTGAAGTCGAAGTGTATCAATCGAAAAAGTGAAAAAAAATGCTTTCAGTACGTGTTGCACATGTAATTTTTTACATATTAATATAAAATTGATTTTATGGAGATAAAATTATAAATTATTTTGACAAATTTCAAAATTTTAATAGCATGTTATTAAATTTTTATTGATCTCCAAGGAGTGAAAAAAGTAAAGTATACTAACGAAACGTTTTTTCATTATTTTTATTGTATTTTACAATTTTTTAAATAGTTGTAACTTTTACGACGTTTTGTTTAAAAACTTCGTGATCAATATGCAGAAAAAACATAATTGTCTTATTAATTTAATTATTCAGAGAATAAAAACATCAACCACGGCAATCCCTGAATGGGGCCCAGCAGAAGAAGAATACAGAAAAGCGTGGTTATCCTTAAAAAGTAAAGATGGAGTTCTATTAAATGATAAAGTTTAATGTTTAATTGTTTTGTTATTATTAATTTTTATTGTTAGATTGAATTTACACTAGATAATAAATTTGTTATATTGATAAGACAAAAACAAAATGAGTATTTGTTTGTTATTTTTTCTTTTTCTTTTGTTTTTTAAATGCAACTGTTTCTTGGACTTGTCCGAGACGTTTGATTCCGAAACCCACATGGCATGTTAGTTTTGTTGGTAGTGGTAATTTTTCTGGTGTTGATTGCTTTCCTTTACTTTTTTTACTACTTTTGTCTGATTTTGATTTACCCTTTTTTCCTTTCTTACCTTTACCTTTACCTTCCGCGTATATCTCAGGCTGTAAACAATAATAATTTGTTATATATAACAATTATTTTAACGAACTACTACTTTGAAGGAATAACATTTATATTTATTTATTATTTACTTTTAAGCTGCCTTCAACTGCAATCGCTTTGTCTTTTAATTTAGGAAAATCAGCCCAAATGAAATCAACATATTGATCACTCCAGTTCACCGAATGTAGATCACAATAAAATGTTCCAAAAGTAGCTTTTTTTAAAATAATTTCAGCTGGAACATCAGACTTCACTGAACTTGCTTTATCTTTCTTGTCTTTCTTCTTTCCCTTTGCCTTTTTATTTACGAATTTCTAGAATAAAATTTGTAGTAATAATTTAATATATACATACAGAGTGATCAAAAGGAATTCTTTCAGTTGGCAATAAAAAAAAAACATACTTGAAATTTGTAAGCCTGATACTTAAATTCATTTTCTGTTGGTGACAGTGACATTTGAAAATTTATATTTAAATAATAATAATCTAAATCTATTATTCAAAAAGTCAACATCCTATTAGCTGTCAGACTCCTGGCATAACCTATTTGTATTTATAAATAAATAAATATATCATCACGCCTTCTACCCATTACTGGGTGTGGCACTCTGCTAAAGCAGATCTCGGTAAGTGATATATTTTGCGCGTTAAGTGCGGTTACCAGTCGTCAAATCACGGCCCCCAAACATGTTAGTGGTAGAGGAGTCACAAGGATAGCTTTTTTCAAATTATGAAAATTTGTCGCGTGTGGGAATCGAACCAGGGACCTCAGGATCCACAGGCCGACTTCATACCACTGTGCTAGCCATCCCATATTTGTATTTATTAGACATGTCAAATAGTATTTCCGCCTTTACCTGACGTTGTGCCAACTGTGGAATAAAAATATCTCCGGAATTGTATTGCCAACAGAAACAGTTCCTTTTGATCACTCTGTATTACCAGCCCAATTCTTAAATGAGTTTTAAATAATCCTAAATTTTGGATTAGTCAAATTGAGGTAAACCATATTCTCAAAACAGTTTGAATGAACTCTAATATAATCTTGTTACCATTTTGTTTTCTGTAAGTGATTTGAATAATTTCTTTTAAAGTTATCCTAGCATTAGAATAACTAATTCAAAATTCAGGATAAGCTAAAGTTTTTTTGATAATTAGGTTGTAAGTTATTACTTGTGTATAAATTATTTTGACTTTAATTCGACTTCGAAAAGTATCCCTTAATAGTTGAAGGTTATTGACAGGTGTTGGAACGATGATTGCTGGATTATTGTACTTGATAACTTCGTCCCATTCTCGCGCTTCCGTTTTAAAGTTTTTATTCTCTATTTTGCTTTTAACTTCTTTTTCGTATTCATCGGGTAGCGCGTACATTCCTTTTCCTTTTACCGGTTTTGGTGGTTTGGATTTTTTACTAGATTTGTCTGATTTTTTGCTTTTTTTGTCTTTCTTTTTATCCTTTCCTTTGTCTTTCCCTTTACCTTTTTTACCTTTTTCGGGTTTTACTTCCTCTACTTTAGGGGGTTCTGGGGGTGGTTCTGGTATTGGAATTTTTATTTCTTCTAGTAGGGGAAGTTCTACTTCTATGTGAAATGTATGTTCAACATTCTGTTCATTTTTAATAAACAAACAATATTTATTATTAATTTATATTTTATTAATTATTGTTTACAACTAGTATGAATGCTAATTAAGGACAACTAAATATCATTAGACTAATTTTATATTTTAGCTGCCAAAAGTAGAACTATTTTGACTTTAATTTGAAGCATTTATTGAAAATAATTTAGAAACATTCACTATTATACAGTTAGTTAAGTGCTACTAAATCACCCTTAATCGGTTATTCATGCTAGTTAACAATGTTATAAATTGTAAATTATTTGCTTTTTTTTTTTTTTTTGTGATACGGCTTCAACTTCTTGGTTACTAGCCGGTATGATGATGGAAGCGTCTGCGCTGTAGTCAGCTACAGACGCTGCTTATGAAGATGAAAGTGTCTGCGCTGCTTTTTATTAAAATATTATTTATTTCAATTACAGATTTAGAAGAAAATAAAATGGATCTTCATGCTGACATCAAAAGGTAGGAAAATTTGAAAAATTATATTTTAATAAAATATTTGGTCATCGTTAGTAAATTTAGAAAAATAAATGAATGTATGTATAACTACTAAGTTTTTACAAACAAAATTTAATTCAATGGGGTGTTCAGAAAAGGTGTGACAAGGTTCAGATAGAACAATTCTTTGATTAATTCTGAGTCGACTATACTAATTCAAAAAATTTGTACAACCCCTCGTAAAGCCACGTGAGCTACTTAAAAGAAATATAAATTTGGCAACACCGAATCAAACAACTGTTACACCAGTTAGGTAACTATGCAAATTAATTTGACAATTGTTAAAATTTTCCAAATTATTTTTCTACACTACTTGTACTGTAAGTTACCTATTAATGACAAAATTTATACACAGTAAATGGAACTTTTATTGCACAGTGGTTTCCATGGTTTTATCAGGTCTTTAATATTTACTTACTGTCCACCGTTAACAGTAAGTAAATATTACATATCAAGGTCCTGTTTATCTTGACAACAATTTGACAGCTGTCCACTTTGAAACCTATTTTTCTTTTGATTCTATTTGTGTAAGTATTGTAAAAACTACATTCTTGACTTAAAAACTGTCACTTACGGTTCGTGGTAGGTACGTAATATACTATTTAAGTAAATACTTAGCAAAGGCACGTTTGACATCGGAAAATATACTATATTCTTGAATTAAAAATTAAATTTTGTAACCTATTTTTCTTTTCCTTCAATTTCTATTGTAAAAAATAGCTAAACTAACAGCGAACTGTAAGTGATTTTTTAGGACATTCTTGACCTAAGAACTGTCACTTATAGTTCATGATACGTAATATACTATTATTTGAAACAAAAAAAAATTGTACGAGTTTGTATGCTCTAAAATTTAAAAAATATTACTGAAGAAAAGTTAAAAATTAAAGTATTGATATTAAATTTTACACAATTCTTCTTGTATGTAAATAGCAATGATATTCAGCAATAGATTATAGCACTTAGGGAATATTTAAAGCTCGACGCGTAGCGGAGAGCTTTAAATTTGTCGAGTTTATTTTGTTCCTCGAAAGTAAAGGATTCAATCAATATGTATTTGTTATCCTTTTGCTGGCGTTGTTAATTTTAAGTATATTGTCGTTTTCAAATTTATTGTCAAATAAAAATGAAATATATCAATAACTATTTCAAGTTAATTCATCAAATAATCGATCTACCTGAAGCTTGTCACCAATTTTCTGAACATCCTGTATAATTAGTGTAGGTTTATACTTACTCCTTTGGGAGGGGTAGGAATTCCAATTAATCTATAACAAGTAAATATTAACCCACTAGCATTTACCCCCGTTTCTAAATCACATTCTTCAGGAATTTTTCGATCCTCAGGCAAAAATTCTGTTTCATCCAAGTACAACAATCTTGGAAAAACTTCTAAAACTTTTTCTTTGTATGCTTCACAAGTCTGAAACAAACTTCATGAATTTGTATAAAAATCGAAAAAATAACTTACGTAGCAAGGGTTGCCCTCTAGGATAAGGGTGATTAACCGTGGCAGCCCTCGCAACTGTTCCAGAAGGTCGGTTAGACTCGTAATGTCGTTGTTCGATAAATCCAGAGTTTTCAGTTCAGTGAAGCTGCCGCTAGTTGCTAGTAGATGGCAGCAGGAGTCTAAGAGTGGGGACACCATTAGTTTAAATGAATTTCATTGATTTTAATTATACTGCAAAGTAATTAATCACGTTTCTTAATTAATATATGATATTTATTTTGTTCTTGATTTTATCTAGCAAATCAGGTGAAATGAGTTCAAAGATTTAATTATGCAAATTGAAAAGGTTTTCTTATGACTTTAATTTAATTAGCAAATCTGTAAACTGTATGAAAGTATCGGAGAATCAATTATTTTCATTATTTGCTGATACAAATACAGATATATTTTAAATTACACTGTATTTATTTTTAAAAACGTATTTATTCAATTTTCTATTTAAATTGTATATTAAAATAATATTCCATTTATTTAATTGGGATCTATTTATTTTAGTTTAATTGAAATATTACATATGTAATAAATTTTTGTCATCCGTAATTTGCGACACCCGCACATTGCAATTAAACTTTTTACTACCATAGTTTTGTACATTTTGCGTTTTATCTAAATAATTAAATAAATAAATATATACTCTGCCACAGCAGATCTCGGTAAGTAATATATTTATGTGCGTGAAGTGCGGTTACAGCCGTCAAGTTACAGCCCCCAAAGATTTTAGTGGAGGGGGGCCACAGAAGTAATTTTATTGTAGTGATTATTTTTTTAGATTTCTCAAAACCAATGAAATGCTTCATTGTACGTCACGTGTCTGCGTTTTAACCAATCCTGTCAGTATTATACTGAGAATAAAGCTTTTGTGATTATTCCCGGGAATTATCTCTGTCGATGTTTTTTTGTTTGTAACAAATGATAGGTAGTTGTCAAATAATTATTTAAAACTGTCAACGCGTCAAGCAAAATATGTGAAAAACATCGATTTAGTTTTATTTTAGATATAGAAATACATCAATAAATTTTGGAAACAACTTCCAAGAATATATTAATAAGTAATTAATCGAAATGGACCCAGTTCAAAATCTTTTAAGTTGGATGAATCGACCTCAACAGCTAAGTCAAAAAATAATCTAATTAAATATAACTCGAGAGTTCGATAAATTAGAAAATAATTCTCCAGTATCTTTCTCAAACTTGTTGCCATTTGGCAATAGCCACTCAAGCCCTACGGGCTTTCGTGACTATTGCCTGGTAACAAGTTTTCGAAAGATCTGTCAAATTATTTTCAATTTATTCTCACTCTCTTGTTATATTATTACTGAAAATTGTTTACCGGTGGTATCGAGTCAAACAGTAGATTTTAAAACCCCGGTTCGATTCCCACAACCGATAAACAATTTTCACCACGTTAAAATTACCCCTATGGCTCCTTCTCCACTAATATCATTGGGGGCCGTGATTTGCCGACTGGTGACCGCACTTCACGCTCATAAATATATCACTTAGCGCGATCTGATTCGGCAGTTTTTCTACATCACGCTTATATCCTATCAAATGGAGTAGCACGAACCCTTTAAACATTTAGCGGTTTACAGCCCTGGAAAATACGAATAAAAAAGAATAAATTTGCAAATGAACTAAATAATGGTAAAAAATAGGACCTTATTATTAAATTATTTGATATAAATTAAATAGTTACTTTAGATTAATTATTATTTTGCGCCGTGATACAATTCCAATTAGGGTAGATATTTGTTACAAAAGTCGGTAAATTACAAAGGCTGTGATCATTTAGAATACAATGTGTGCAGGGCGGTTGAGGGGGTGCAGAGCCGTACTTAGGGGTAGCCAGCTCAGGGTGCGGTGCGTAAATCTTTGATAAAATTATGAATAATGAAACGCCATTAACGTTTCCAAGTAAAGCAGTGGCAGCAGTAGCGTCTGAAAATACGGGGTTCTTGCCCTACTTTCTCTCTGGCGGGGGTGCGGGGGCGCGAGGGTTGAAGAGGGGACTATTCTGGAGAGACTCATTTGATTTTAAATTAATTATTCGATTTGAGAACCGACTCACACACATACATGCAAACAGTAGTCTGGAGGAATTAATAACAAACATTAATTTAGAAAATTAAACATAGCAGATAAAGGCTCGTGTATTCAGCGGCAAAAGTTGCCTAATAACGAACTGCGCGGGGAGAAGGGAACGGCTATAATTAAATCCATTTTTGAGTCGACATTCACCAGCGCTTCTCAACATGTTACTACCCTTATTACATACAGAGATAATAAACGAAGTAAGTGGCTCAGTGGTATTGAGTCGGTCTGTAGATTTGAGAACACGGGTTTGATTCTCGCATCCGGCTAACAATTTTCACCACATTAAAATTACCCCCTGTGGCTCTCTCTCTCTACATCTTTGGAGGTCGTGATTTGACGGCTGGTAACTGCACGTCGCGCGCATAAATATATTACTTACCGAGATGCTATGGCTGGATGCCAAGATATAGGTATTTTGCACATTTCCGGGAGTAAATGACATACTCTTCTCTTCGAAGACTGAAATGTTACTTTTAATCCCGGAGGAATTAAACTGATAGGTAAACAAGCATTAGCGTAACAACAAGTATATTATAAACCTCAAAATATTACACGTTGTTTATCTTGCCTAGGTTACCTAAAAATACTGTCATTGTGAATTGTTCGTTTCTGTTTATGGTTAATTTAAAATAATACGAAAGTAGATATGAAATTGGGGATTTCACTATATAATTCCTCATATATTGCATATATTATGTATATTTTGATCTTCAATAATCGCCGGAATCGTGATCGCAAAATTTGTGATAATGAAAAGGCCAATTTTTTTTGTTGAACCAGTTTCAAAATCTATATTTTTTAATGTGGATCTATATAATTCAGACTACGAGAAATTGAATGCCGTTGAGCGCATCTTCATATCTTTTTTAGTTTTAGAGTTACAGCGATTTTTAACTTTTTTTAAATCGCAACTTTGAAGACTCGTATCTCGAAAACTAAAAGAGATATTGAAATGCGGTTTGAACGAGTGTATTTCTCGTGCTCCAATTAACGTATACAGGGATTTTGAAAATTTTGAAAATTTTGCGATTTTTTTAAAATTTTCATTTCCCAATATTTCAAAAAAATTAAAAAATAATAAAAATCTGTGAACACCAATGAATTTCTCTCGTAAAAGTACATAGGTATGCAAAATTTCAGGTAAAAATTCGCACAGATAAAGTTTTTATTACAAAAAAACGAAAAATCACTGTTTTTTAATTATTTTTGAAGGGGTACCCCTTAAGATTTTTACGAATTTTGGCCATTTTTAGTTTTTTTGTTCTAAAAATATTATCCGTGCAGCAAAAATTCTGAAATTTTACATACCTACGTACTTTTACGAGAGGAATTCACTGGTGTTCACAAATTTTCATTATCTTTACAATTTTTTTAAATATTGAGAAATGAAAATTTTGAAAAAAATATTAAAATTTTCAAAATTTTCCAAATCTCTATATAAGTTAATTAGAGTACGAAAAATACACTCGTTCAAACCGCATTTCAATATCTCTTTTAGTTTTCGAGATACGAGGCTTCAAAGTTGAGATTTTTAAAAAGTCGAAAATCGCTGTAACTCTGAAACTAAAAATGATAAGAATATGCGCTCAACGGCATTCGATTTCTCGTAGTTTGAATTATATAGATCCATATTAAAAAAAAAACATTTTTATACTGGTTTAACAAAAAAAATTGGCCTTTTCAAATTTTTGCGATCACGACTCCGGCGATTAAAAAATATATATATTGAAGATCGTGAGAGAAATGAATAATAATATTGTTAAATTAAAATTAGCAATAAATTTTAGATTTTTTTAATGTTCGTAAAATGCGATTGACGTTCTCAGAATGTCGTCTACTTCAATTATCGCTCGGCCTGTAAATTTATTCTTCAATACGCGAAATTCTCATTTGCCGGTGTAGATACACAAATATCTATTAAATAATAATACGTTGTGGATATTTTATTTTAAAAATATTTCTATAAATTTGTTTAAAAATATTTGACACCACTCATTATGTATGACGTCATTATTAAGTTGCCAGAACCATACAGAAGTAGCCAAGCTGAAAAAGTTTGAACATCACCTCCTGCAAAATCTCCTGTGTGTTACGGCAAATTAGTAATTTATTTGTTTACTCAGTTACGTCAACAGAATATCACTCCATCTCTGAACGCATTCACACATACACACTTGATTTACGCATGCGCACATCTCACACACACTCATGTCCTCACCCTCCCTTAAGACGCAGCGGCGCGGGTGCTCACTCGTAAACAATCTGCAATTAAGTCCTTCATTTGGGACAGACGTATCAAAAGCGGCGCTAATTTAAAACAAACATGGACGCGTTTCTCTTCCTCCGGGCCCGATTTTTGTTTGTCACCCTGTCATACACTCGACATTCAACTGTCTGTACAGGGGCGGATCTGGGTACATACTCGTACAGAGTGCAGAATAAAATATAAATAAATATATCATCGCGCCTTTTACCCATTACTGGGTGTGGTACTCTGCCGAAGCAGATCTCGGTAAGTGATATATTTATGCGCGGTTACCAGCCGTCAAATTAGGGCCCTCAAATATGTTAGTGGTGTGTGAGCCACAGGGGTAATTTTAATGTGGTGAAAATTTTCGTTGGTTGTGGGAATCGAATCAGGGTCCACAGGACGATTCGATACCACTGTGCCGTCTACCCCTATAATTAAAAATGTGATGATTAAATTGTACATTTGGACCTATTTTGTAATAAAAATTACTAAGTATAACAATTGCTAAGACCCCAAACAATAATGATTGCTATCAAAAGATCATTTTAGCAATTGCAATTTTTGTTACAGAATAGGTCCGTTTATATTATGAGAGAGCATATAATGACATTTTACTCAAGTGTGGTATACAATATTTTATCTTACAAGGGAAATAGTTTATTAAAATACAAGTTATAGAAGGCAAGCTATTCTAGCACGAGTTTTTTATACTATTTTCTCTGTTTCAGATTTGCATTATTATTATTATTTCTTTTTGGCCCATGGGCTAAAAAAGAAGTGTTTAAGCCCGCTTTTTAGGGCTAAAACACATGCTTTTCGACCCGGTTGTGCATAAAAGTATTTTGTACTGCATTCATGGATTTCCAATACGGCTCGTCGTCCCACTTATGCAGTAAAGTGTCATTTTTCTCACTAGTTGTATAAAGAACTATTAGAGAAATTGATTAAGTTAAAGAGGTAAAAAAATTAGTGAATTTTATTTGAAGCATTTTTCTTTGAAATAATTTATAAACGTTTGTTAGTGAAAAATATATAATGTCAAATGAACAGTTTCAAAATTCGATTAATTTTAGAACAAGAAAATTGTCTAATTATAGTAATGACTGAAAATACGAAGATCCATTAATATAGCTGCTCCGTATGGTGAGTCCGGCCCTGTATGTATCCTGTGCGTATGTATGTAGGTAAAGAAGAGAATGGTTTACTAGCCCGCTTACTGGCTTGTTGAAATATTCAAACGGGGTAATTTTTCCCTGTGGTGACTTTAGATCTTGGGTTTTTTTGTTTGATACGGTCCTGGAGAATTGTTTTTAATAATGAAATAGTTTTATAGGATGTACCTGGCATGTTTTGGAAGTTTTTCCTACTGTGTAGGGTTTTTGATGGAGATATCATTTTGTAAATGTTACAAGTAAATTTTTCATGAAGTTGTTTTTCCGGTGATTTTAACTAAATAATGTAGATGGCCTGAAAATTTCATTTTATTTGACAGTAAGAACATTTTTCAAGTTCAATTATTTATGTTTTACTCTCATTTTTCGTGTTTCATTTGTATAAAGACATATTTATTCGGCAGTTATTTTTCTAATAAATGACAAACGGTTAAAAATTCAGATAAACTTTTTTATTTATGAGTACACTCCGCGGGATAAAATTATTCATAAACTTTTCTCCTTTCATATACACTCCTCTATAATGTTCAATCAAATACATACATTTATTCCACGCAGTCTCTCACTCTTAATTTTCACCAATCTTTCAATCAACAAACCATCTCAACTATTACACACGGATTCAGTGCCGGATTAACCAAATAACAAAAAAAGAAATGTATAAATAAAAATAAATATATCATCACGTCTTCTACCTATTACTGGGTGTGGCACTCTTCAGAAGCAGATCTCGGGAAGTGATATATTTATGCGCGTTATCAGACGTCAAATTACGGACCCCAAAGATGTTAGTGGAGGGGGAGCCACAGGGGTAATTTTAATGTGGTGAAAATTGTTTGTCGGCTGTGGGAATCGAACCTGAGTTCTCAGGATCCACAGCCCGACTTGATACCACTGAGCCACGAACCCCATAAATGTATAAGGTCCGTAATTCAGAGAAACCCGATTCTATCCAGTAAAAAATTGAAATTGTTTAACAAAACTTAAAAATTAAGTTAACCTATGGTGTAGGTGGTATAGTTGGCCTGTGGATTTGAGAACCTTGGTTCGATTCCCACAGCCGGCAAATGATTTTCACCACATTACAAATTACCCTTCTTGTTCCTCCTCCACTAACATCTTTAGGGGCTGTGGTTTGACGGCTGGTAATTCAAGTTCACGATCAAAATATATCACTTACTGAGATCTGTGACGGTAGAGTGCCACATCCAGTAATGGGTAGAAGGCGTGATGATATATTTATATTTATATTTACAACAGGAACTTAATCCTAATTACAATACAGGGTCCTGACTCACCGAGCCGTAGTGTGGTAGTTAGTATATGTATATTTAGCTTGGGTGGGATTCGAACTCAGGATATTATTAACAGATATAGGGGATATACTTGTTTCACCAATGTTTCATTTGATCAAGGACGTTGAAAGGAGGGGTTATGGCATTCAAGTCAAGACTGTGAGGCTCGGCAGATTGACAGAGACAGAAGTATTATTTTCTGTACCGTGCTTAGCCTGCTATTGATTGACATGGGTCATAAAGAGATTTGAAATTTAAATAGACAGAACAGAATCATTATCTCTAAAAGATTATAAATTTTTACAAGGAAACCGAAATTATAAACACTTTGTTACCATTTTATCCACAAAAAAATATGTCCAATTCCATACAACACAAAAATTGAAACAAATGACACTTCGTGGTTATGTTTACATAAAACAACGCTCCCTGACAACGTCTAAACGTCACTTTTCTTACATAAAAATTCAAACTATTTGAAAGAAGAAGAGATTTGGCTAAGCACGGTGCAGAAAAATTATTGTTGTCTCTTTCCCTTGCCCAAGCCTCATTTCAAACAATGCTACAGTATCGTCATGCCATATCCTCTCCTTTCAACGTCCTTGCATTCGATACACGTTCCACATACACACCTGCTCCTCTAACAATATTCTTCTCTTTCTGGTATTTTTGAAATGTGATAGTTATTCCTGTGAAAAAGTGTCGGTAACTCAGCTTGTTGGGTAAATGAAAATCACGCGAGAAAATGAGATTCAGTATCGAAATTGTTCACTTGAATCGTGAAACATACACATGGCAGTGGTGCCCCGCGCCCCGCAAACTAATCAATAAATCCCGACACGCACAGGCGTTTCCTTTAATTACAGCGAGCCCCCCTTGCGCCGCCCCTGCCCCACACGCCCGGCCCGATCACTACACATCAACCATTCACGTATAAATTACATATATTTCATTTCCTAGATGGCTGTTTACGGAACTCATAATTCGATTTGTCGAAAATGGCTGACATTTAATTTACCGGAGTGCCCCAAAAAGCTCCAGTCCGCCTTCCCGCCGCCCCGCGCCGCCCCCAAGCTGATCGGAGTCGCGAGTGCATCGCCTGATTAGATTACTAAATTAAATATTAATGCCGAGAATAGATTTTGATTAAAACTCGCAATTAGTAAAATCACGTTTCTGAAATTAATTATGAGAATTGCAGTGTGCGTTTGCGGTAATTTGGGTGTTCAATGGACTCTGGTGTTAGATGTGTGCGTTGATTGTTATTAAATACAGGGCTGGACTTGTAATTAATTATTGGCGCCCGCTGGTGGGCCGCTAAATTTGTTTGATTATCGTTGGTTTAGCTTTATGGAAAATAATGGAATCATATGCGCGAACTGACATCACAAATCACGGCACTGATACAGTTTCCAATTGTGTTACAAATTTATTGTTCATGCTACTAGATATTTCAACTAAACTACCTGCCACATATCTACCTACACAATTTTTAGAAGACTTTCACAATTACATCATCAAAATCTACATTATATTTCTCAGTATCAAAACGTTTTTAATTTATAAAAACACAGGTATAGAAAAAGTCAAGAATTTAGATATATCTAATGACGTCTTTGTTAAGTTAATTATAAAATCAGAGCTTTAGATAAAGATCGAAAATTAGAGCAGTTGGTTTTCTCGAATTATCTTAATTAATTTCTTTAATTAGTCGAATCTGAATCATTAATGGAGAAATTAACATAATAAGTCAGGAAAATGATATTTTTCTTAACGAAGCGATTGTTTGAATACGAGACCGCAGGCCGAGTATTTTAATCCGCTGAGACAAGTAAAAACACTTTCCTGACGTATTATGTATACTATTTTTTCTGAAACCGTTTAATTTAATCAATATTTAATCATAAATAATTCAAAATGTTTAAATTTTTTGTTATGACTTGAGGCGCATTCCATTTGTCATTTGCATCAGATCTAACCTACATTTACTGAACCAGATTACTTATTTATTTCGCTGGATTACTTCGCTGACTTTATTTCCAGTGTTAGAATTATAGATTATAATTATCTTTTAACTAATTTACCACAATAAGTGCATCAGTTTGTTTAATTTAGTTAATTTGTCGTGTTATCGAATTTATCTGAACTGATTTAAGTGAACCAAGTGGCAAATGGAATACAGCTTTGTACTGACAGCAGATTACGTATCCAAGGTTACAACAAAAATAACAGTCAGGTAAAATCTTTACCAGACTGTTTTGTACTTTATCAAACTGTTATTTTTGTTGTGGCCTTCGATACGTACTTTACTAGACAGTTTTTGTAAAAACCTACTTTCCATACTAAAATTGGTCAGGAAAGTAGGCACTTCTAGTCTGTTTCAGAAAAAATATTTTTATAAAAATGCCAATTAATTTATAATACTTATAACAAAACTAGTAATGTTTCCATGACGATGATATTACTAAAAATCATATAGTAATAGTAAAAAATTGCTGAGTATAAGGCGTAGTCCATTTGCCATTTGAATCAGATCTAATTTACATTTACTGAACCCTATCACTTACTTATTTCCCTAGATTACTTCGCTGACTTTATTTAAAGTACTGGAATTACAGAATCTAATTTGTTTTGAAGTAATTCACCCCTATAAGTTCATCAGATTACTTAAGTCATTTCATTTAGTCATGTTGTCTAATTTATCGGAATTGATTTAAGTATACCAAGTGGTATATAGAATATAGCTATAGCAATGGCTAACATGGTCTTTTGATAGCTACCTCCCTGACAACCATTGTTGTTTGAAGTCTTAGCAACTGCTATACTTAATAATTTTTGTTTCAGAATAGGCTCAATAATCTGAATTAAACGTAGTCTAGTAATGTTATTTGTAATTTGGTAACATAATTATTTGCGGAACATTTTTATTTGCAAAAAATATTTTCCCATGTTGAAAGTTTATATATCTAGTCATACGTGACACAGTGCAGCGAAAATAACTTAATTAATATAAATTAGGATTAATACAGGTTCCATTTAATACATAATTACAAACTTTATTTTAATTAACTCCTTGCTGTCCTGTACCTACAAATTATAAGAGAGAAAAACAGTTTTTGCCTTAAAATTAAACTTACTCCAAATATGAATTTTCGCGTAGTATAATAATTACTACAATTGTTATTATAGTTTAAACCGTAAATAATATAATTATCTTGTTTCATTACAACAATTCTAGTTTAATTAAATATCTCGGACACCGCAACATCCTCATTTGACGGTTTCATACAAATTATTTCGTAAATTAATGATACGACAACAAATATTAACAAAACAAAAGACAGGATGAACAATAGCGAAACAAATTCGCGAAACAGCTGACAGTTTACGTGTCGCAGTCATCTGTCTCTAAGTGTTGCTACTGGACAAAACAATTTTAGTTTGAGTGCTGTTTTATACAGGGTGGACACAGACAGACAGGCAGCCGTGTTTCAATCATAATCAGAGTAGTTGAAGTGTGAAATGTGGCCATTTTCATACATTAATCACGTTGAGCTCTTGACACATTCTTCTCGGCTTTGTTGGGACGCCATTAACACATGTAAAATGCATTTTTTTGGTGCGGTATACAAAAAATAAACAATAACCGCAAATTTCATAAAAGAGAGATGCAAAAAGTACTGGGTACGCCTAGTTTTGAAGGCGCATCAAGATTTCTTCTCATTGTGCTAAATGAAAAAGTGTCCAATATTTTGGTGCATGATGAGTGTGAGTTTAAGAAGAATAAAATAAGTAATGGGGTAGGTGGTTCAGTGGTATCGAGTCGACTTGTGGATCCTGAGAATCCGGGTTCGATTCTTACAGCCGATAAACAATTTTCACCACATTAAAATTACCCCTGTGAATCTCCCTCCCAGGGTTGTTCATATTTTACCCACCCAAAAAACCCACCTGGGTTGTTTTTAATAAAACCCACCTAAAAAAACTCAAATAAACCCACTAAAAAACCCATTTAACTGAATGGGTAAAATTCACCCAGGGTGAATTTTAAGATAGAGTCAAAACTCGCAACATAAGCATCTTTTATTCATTTTACAATGTAATAATATGTAATCTCTTTACAAAATAAAACGTTTAACTTAAATTATAATTTTTTTTTTTCTGGCTTCTTTGGCGGACCAACTACTCAGGTCATATGCCGCCATTACGCCCTGATCTGCGTTTTTTAGTTGTTATTGTCAACAGCAACGCGAGTTTTCTCTGGACGGTCACCCATCCAAATACTACTCGCGCGCAACGTTGCTTAACTCGCGTTATCGCTTAGATCAGTACCAACGAGCGCAGCCATGGCCGTTGACAATCTTTGACAAATGTCAATATCAAACTAGTTTAAAACCAAATATTATTTGTCCTATATTAGTATTACAAAAATTGATTGATTTCCAATCTTTTTACCGGCAAATTTGAAATATACTCTTAAATTAAATAAGTATGACAAGAACATGATAGAGCATATTATGTTTTTAATTCACAATAAAATAAATATATGTTTTTGCAATTATTACATAATAGTACATAAATTTTGTTTTAATGTTTAGTAGTATACAATATCCATTTTAAACATTATATACAAAATTAATCTAAAATTAAATAACTTGAATTAAAAAATGTTTTTGTTAATATTTCAAAAAACCCAATAATGCCCAAATAAACCCAATAAAACCCAAAACCCAGTGGGTCGGGTCGGGTCGGGTTTTAAAAAAAAACCGGGTTTTTTTCAACCCTGCTCCCTCCACTAACATTTTTATGAGCTGTGATTTAATGGCTGGTAAATGCACTTCACGCTTAAAATATATCACTTACTGAGATCTGCTTCGGCAGAGTGCTGCACCTAGTAATGGGTAAAAAGGCGTAATGATGTATTTATATTTATTTATTTATTTATTTATAAAATAAATAAATATATTATCACGCCTTTTACACTTTACTGGGTGTGATACTCTGCTAAGGTACTTATACAAATAGGGTAGAACAAACCACTGAAACATACACTGAATTTTCATCCACTACATTTCGCTTTCACTTCATCCACATTCATAATTCCTTTTTTATAACTATATAGCTTAGTGACAATGCATGTACAATATACATAAATAAATTTATCATCGCTCCTTTTACCAATTACTGGGTGTGGCACTTTGCCGTAGCAGATCTCGGTAAGTGATATATTTATGCGTGTGAAGTACAGTAACCAGATGTCAAATCATGGCCTCCAAAGATATAAGTGGATAGGGAGCTACAGAGGTAATTTTAATAAACTACAAACCATACCATACTAAAGTTCATAAAGGGTAGTTTTTCTTTTTAAAATCGTTGATGTATTTTTGTACCACATATTATAATATAAATAAATGAATAGATCATAACGCCTTTTACCCATTACTGGGTGTAGCACTCTGCCGAGGCAGATCTCGTTAAGTGATATATTTATTGGCGAGAAGTACGGTTACCAGCCGTCAAATCACGGCCCTCAAAGATGTGAGGAGTAATTTTAAATTAATAAAAAATTACGTCGGCTGTGGGGATCGAACCAATATTCTTAGGATCCACAGGCCGACTCGATACCACTGAACCATTACCCCTTACCATATATTATTAAATCTTCACCTAGAATTTATTTATGAATTTTGCCTTCAAAGGAGTCATGGCTCCGCAAAGTTTGAAAACCACTACATTATAATAATATTTTGCATATCGGGATGGTTCGTTTATAATCGACATTTATCCGAAGTCAGATCTGTAAATCACATTTATCGATTTTCGTATATTTTAAAATAATTCCTAACGCTAGCAAACAAGTTACAACATAGTCTTTTAATTATTTTTGGTACGTCACAACGTTCAATCTAGCAGAGCCAGGTTAATTTAGTACAGTGCGGACTCTTGAAGTGAACAAAGTGTTTTATGTTTTGTGAGTGTTTTAATAAATATTTTGCGATATTTTAATGCGTAAATTGGCTTAAATTGCGTGATATTGTGCGTGCTAGTGTGTGGAGTATAAAAGAAATGTTAATATAGGAGTGGTAGTGTTGTGGAATAGACTGAATGTGCCTCATAAGAAGCAGAGATGTGCTGATTTGATCGCGGACAACGTGGGACATGGCCGGTAGCTGGTTCCTGCTCAAAGTATGTATCAAGATTATTATTTAATTAATAAATAAATAAATATATCATCATGCCTTCTACCCATTACTGGGTGTGGCACTGTGCCGTAGCAGACGGGGGAGCCACAGCCAGTAACGGGTAAAAGGTATAATGATATATTTATTTTCAGACGATCACTTATGAAAGTAACCATAACAATCTTCAAATGATTACGGAAAATTGAAAATAACACACAAACTAATATATTATTATAAAGCACACTTCTAACATATCTGCTGAAGTTTCACTGATTGACAACAGATGGGGTTACGGTGAAAGAAAATAATAAAATAAATGAAAAGAATTTGTGTTGTTATTTGAACCGAAGTTTTGGCAGATTTTGCAACATATTTGTACAGATAAATCTTTGTTTTTTAAATTAATAATTACTTATTTACTTTATTGTGACTCTCCCTCCACTAACATCTTTAGGGACCGTGATTTGACGGCTAGTAACCGCACTTCACGCGCAATAATATATCACATACCGAGATCTGCGTCGGCAGAGTGCCACATCTAGTAATAGGTAGAAGGCATGATGATATATGTATATTTAACTTTATATTTATTTATTTTTATTTATTTACTCATATTTGTAGTTTTATATTATTATATGGGGTAATGGCTCAGTGGTATCAAGTCGGCCTGTGGATCCTAAGAATCCTGGGTCGATACCCACAGCCGAGAAAACGTTTTCACCAATTTCAAATTACCCCTGTGGCTCCCCCACCACTAACATCTTTGAGGGCCGTGATTTGAAGGCTGGTAACCGTAGTTCAGGCGCATAAATATATCACTTACCTAGATCTGCTTCGGCAGAGTGCCACACCCAGTAATGGGTAAAAGGCATGGTGATATATTTAGTTATAGATTTTTTTATAATTTCTTTTACATGCAAAATTATTGTATTCCTATTTGAAATGGATTATAAGATTGTCAAGTCGGAAATAGGGTTTTGTAGTAAAATATTAGGTATTATTATGCAGTTATAAAGTCTGTTAAAAGAATGAAGTGTATAAAATTAATTGAGTGATTGATGTATGTTGATTGTGGATATGATACATAAATGTGTAGAAACATTCTTATCATTTTCCTAAAAATACATTCCACTTCAGTCACGATAATTTTATGCATTTCCATTTCAGCCTAATAAAAAATTCCAAATCAATGCTACTAATCTAAAAAAGGAAGGAAAAACAATAGAAAATGACCACCTTTCAACTTTGATAAAAAATTACCAACGAAAGTAACACGTGAAACGAAAATTTATAACTCGATCTATCGAAGGCAAAAATAATTGCCGAGCGTAAGAGGGGCGAGGGACACGCGAGGTGCTCCCCTCATTCAACGCCCCTGACATGCCTTTCCTCTTCAGTTACAAATACATATTTAATTCTGTCGTGTACAAAACGGTTCGCAGTAATGACCAGGTTTGGACCTTGCAGGTGATTTTCTCTGGGAAAAGCGCGGCTTGCCATGGAAGTCAGGACCGCATCTCAACTATGCAAAAATATACAAATATCGACCTTCTAAAATAGCCTTGGATTTACTCTAAAAATACAATATAATAGCTGAATTATACCCGCCAATAGATAATGATTTGTGTAAACATCCACTACCGTCTTTGGTAGCCGTGATCTGACGGCTGATAACCGCATTTCATACGCATTAATATATGACTTCCTGAGATTTGCTACGGCAGAGTGCGACACCCAGTAATGGCTAAAAGGCGTGGTGATATATTTATTTATTTATTTTTTTATCTGTACCTATAGAGTAAAATAAATAAATACTTAAAACTTAATGAAATTACTAAATATAATTCCTAATTTTTCGCCTACTCTTTTATACTCGTAGCTACGGACGTAATGTGCTTGCAATTTATTTTAAATATTTGAATGATTTTAATCTGACATCTTCGCCTGTCATTAAAATTGACTAAAATAAAACAAAATATTGAAAAGTAGGAAATCAATAAATAAATAAAATAAAAAAATAAACTAATAAAAAAACAACTACCTATATAAAATTGTATTAACTACCTTTAGTAATATCTGCCAGTAACATAATGCTATAATATTTAAAACAAATTGCAATCTTTTTACGTCCGAAGATTAGGCGATTATTTTTTTAATATCATTAACTTACGGCATCAAAACGAAACAATCCGTATATTGGAAGTATTGTGATATAAAATTTTGTTGCATAATTTTTGCCGGCCTCGTTTATTGACAAATCTGAAACCGGCAAGAAAGTGCCTATTTTCCTGCCAAATTTTAGTATAGAAAGTAGGTTTTTACTAAAACAATCAAGTAAAATACGTATCCAAGGCTACATCAAAAATAACAGTCTGGTAAAGTACAAAACAGACTGGTATTTACCTGACTATTATTTTTGTTGTAACCTTGGAAAAGTAGTCTGCTGTCAATACAATTCATATCAAAAAAGTTAAACATTTTAAATTATTTACGATTAAATATTGATTAAATTAAACGGTTTCAGAAAAAATAGTATACTTAATACGTCAGAATACTTGACACAACGGATTAAAATATCACTTTCCACACTTATTATGTAATATATTATTACATATTAACTGTCCATGCCAACATTTACGTGGGACACACAGCACATGAACTTACACACTACGACTCAGTGAGTCCGGATTCAGTACAGTAGAGTAGCATAAATAAATAAATTGATACGGTCCTGATGTTGGTTCTCTTCTCCCCTCGTAGGAGTCCACCCCTAATCTAGTGATAAATACGGAATTGTGGGGTATTTTATCGTGGATTGGTAATTTGTTTTATGTATGTCAATTGTCACTTTGGGTCAGTTGAGGGTGGTTAAATTTGAATAATGTTGCATCGAAAATGATAACATGTGTTCTAGTTTCCATAATGCTCTTATTGTCGAGGAGCGATATGCTTTTTAATAAGTTTTCAAATTTAATAAAAAATGTATGAGCACTACTATACTTCAGAGTAGGTGGTTGAAGAAAATAATCAATATTTTAAAATTACTTTTACATTAAATTAATGAAGTAGATAGCTATGTAGATTAGACACCAGCGGTATGGCGTGAAAGTGATGGATTGTAGCTGTAGATAAATTACTGGGTCTGATTCTATATTTTGTTACATAAAAAATGCAATCTATAATGGTAATATTAGATTCTGTCCTATTAATATTACAATCAAATCATTTGCCAAATATTTGTAAAATTATAAAAATCGTTTTAAATATTATTCTGTATCTAAGAAAACAATATGTTTGAATTTTTTTCTAAACGATTTTAAGTTCTTTTTGTGCTCGTATCAATCAAATTAAGGTTTACATTACCCTGGAAACTGAAGTATAGTTTGATTTATTGCTCTAGTGCTTCAAAGTAATTGAAAAACACCCGTTATTATGGTTCTAAATTTTTATTATTAAAATACTAATTGTACTTATATACACACATTTTAAGGAATTAATGGGGTGGCTAGCTCAGTGGTATGAAGTCGGTCTGTGGATCCTGACAACCCTGGTTTGATTCCCACAGGTGACAAACAATTTTCATTTTCCTCCACCACTAACATCTTTGGGGGCCGTGATTTGACGACTGGTAACCGCACTTCACGCGCAAAATATATCACTTACCGAGATCTGCTTCGGTAGAGTACCACATCCAGTAATGGGTAGAAGGCGTGATGATAAATTTACATTTTTATTTTATTTATAAAAGAAATAGAGACATTAGCTTATAGCGCCATCAATCAGATATATTTTAACAAACTTTGCGAGAAAAAATAAACAATTTGTTTTCAAACAACAAATGTCAATTCATGGCATACTTAACTGTCAATATAAATTCACCCTTCAAATTTAATAATTTTTCCCCCTATCAGTTATATAATTTTTGCTCGTTACAAAAAGCATTGTACAAAACTCGTGCACGAAGAGGTTATTTGCACCATTCGCGCAAATTAATTCAAAATTGTGCTCATGTGCAAAGTATGTCTTAGCGCACTTATTATGTAAATAGCTATTTTCAAGCATTTTTAATGAACGTATATATTGTGTGCACCTTAAGCAGAAAGTGTTTTTTCGCCCTTGCATGGTTGTTGCTCGCCTCGTTCAACAATCTCCATACACAAGCGGAAATAGACAACTTTCTGCTCTAGGTATAAAAAAACTATAATTTTTCTATACTTTTTGCTGAGAATTTTGTCTTACATAGGTACTGTTAGGGCTGTTATATTGGAGAACAATTTTCTTAATAATTACACTTTGAGATAATAATCTATTTTTTTTTCTTTATAAAATTATGTCATTAAGTAGTACGGCTATCTTTATTATAGTCTCAAAGTTTTATTATACCTTTATTATTAAGATTAAAGCAAAGGATAATATGATTTTTATCGCAAATGAACTCACTTCGTAATATAAAAAAAGTGGTAAATTTTTTTTGTTCCAAACAGTAGCTAGCAACAACCTCATTTATTTTCTAAATTAGCTAAAAGTATCGCTAATTATATTAATTTAAAAACTCGGTTTTCGCGAAAAAGTACACATTTTGTCTACATTACATTTAGAATAATTCCGCAGACAAAGAGACGAACAGACAGACAGACTAGCTACAAATACATATAAACATTCAACGTTCACATACAATAATATTAATACATTCGCAACGTATAAACATATTATGATTTAATGTGTGGTCATAACCCGCGCGCAGTGCTCATGGTTCGTATTAATAATTACGCCAGTGCGACTCGTTAAAAGGGGGCGCAGAACAGTAAAGTTTTTATCTGAATTACGGCGAAACCGCTCGGACTGCTGGCGCTAATTTGCCTAATTGAGAAATGATGACTAATGGCAGTGCGGATGAATCATAGGAGGCCGTGAAACAAAAACTGTGTCCATCTGTCCAAGTTAATAAGATATCATAATCAAAATGCCTGTGCCTACCCCTCTTCTCTCTCCGCGGACGATTCCCACCGCGTTTTTTATGTTTTGTTTTAATTTTTATTTTTTTGTTTTTTTTTGATATTGTCTCCCTTTGCCAGAAAACAAATGACATATTTTGTTTGCTGGATATATCGCGATTTTTGTTGTTACGAGTATATTTCATTGTTACATGTGATTAGGGAGATACGTTTCTTTTTTTATTATTAGAGTGGTAATTTATCAGTGTTAGTTTTGTGAATTCAGTTATTTGTGGATTTTTTACGATGAAAAATTGTCAAAAATGAATTATTGTTGTAGTGAAAAAGAACGTTTTTTGTAGTTTTTTACGTGAAGATTTGTATGTGCGCAGCGCATATATTGTCTGCGGCTAATTTTATATTTTTGTCACATTCACATAAAATTTCAAATTATGCACTCACAAACATGTCATATATGACCGAAAAACAGAGTTACGACATTTTATATCTAGAAATTTTAATATATCACTTGAATTTTTTGTCATTGTTGCAAAATCATGCATATTTGGTTGTCATTAGGATTGTTCATTTCATCATTTTGCGTCTATAGATATTTTCATTGTGTTTACCTTGTAATTAATTTATATGCATGCAAAAATTAATGCCTATCATTGTATTACATGAATATACACAGTATGTCCCAAAAATAACGAAACTTTTAATTTAAATCTTAGAACACGTAGCGCAATCTATTGAACATACACATTGTTAGATAGATACATCTTTCCTCTTTCGAACGCACACAATTTCATGCAATCAAGTGACAGTTTAAAAATTTACTCGCATTTTAATGACAGTAGTTTTTGTGTTTGTGTTGTAAAAATACAATGGAACAACGAGCAAATATTAAATTTTGTGTTTAATTTGGAAAAAATTTGCTGAGACATACGAATTGATGAAAAAAGTTTATGGTGATGATTGTTTATCTCGTTCACAAGTTTATAAGTGGTTTGCAAAATTTAAAAATGGTTGTGAAGATTTAAATTATTATGAAAGATCTGGACGTCCAAAAGCCGAAAATCGTGCTGAATTAATCGAAAAAGTGCGTGAAATTATTGCTGTCGATGCGAATTTTACTGTTAGAATGTTGGGTGAAGAATTAAATACGAGTAAAAATACTATTTGGAGAATTCTAACTGAAGATTTGGGTAAAAGAAAAGTTTGTTCACGTTTTGTTCCACATAAATTAAATGAAGACCAAAAAGTCGCTCGTGTAAGTCAACGAATTTTTGATGAAAAAACATATTTGTGTCATCGCCCACCCTCCGTATTCGCCTGATCTATCACCATGTGACTATTATCTTTTCCCAAAAACTGAAAATTGCCATGAAAGGAGCGTTTTATGATGGTATTCCAGCCATTCAAGCAGCCGTGACACAGGTGTTAAAGATCGTTCCTTCAGATGGCATAAAAAAATCTATGCATGCTCTAGTTGATCGTTCTAAAAAGTGTATTGATTCAAATGGAACCGATTTTGAATAAATATTAAGTTTCAAACATAATACAATTCGTGTTTTATTCTATATCTAAAGAGTTTCGTTATTTTTGGGACATACTGTTACATAAAATCGCGCTATTTCCCATAAAATGGAGTAGCACAAACCCCAGAATCAATCCCAAAACATAGAAAATGGATAATATTGTTATAGTTACTGTCTGATAGCTTGTTTCTGCCCAATCCAAGATGCTTTATCCTTGTTGGACAGTCCTTACATAATTTTGTAATATTTGAAATTTCATTTACAAAGCATTCTAAAAACTCTAATTGCTCTGGTAATTTTTTCCCAGCAATTGTTTTAATCCAATTTCCAGCAAGGATTAATACTTCTAATTTAGTGAACATTTTTAATGAATCCATATAATTTATCTAAAAGAGAAAAGTTCATTTTAAATTAAAGTTATGGAATTGTGTACGAATTTTTAATAGTACTTTTAACATTAAAAATAATACTTCGCATGGATAACTACAAGAAATAAATGAATGAATGTGATTGGAAGTTTGTTGCGTAAACGAAAGATGAGATAAGTTTGTATGAAAGGAATTATGAATAGGGATGATGCGTCAAAAGATTAATTGTAAGTTAAATCTGACAAAAAAATATTGAGTGAATGTTTCAAGAGTTTGTGCTTCTTCAGTTGATATATCCTAAAACGTATTGGGATTAAGTTTCTGTTGTACAGAGTAACAAATAAAAATAAAATAAACATTTTGTACATCTACCACTGTCCAAGTTTTCTAAAGGAGTTTCGAGAATTTTTTTGAAATAAAAGTGGTAAAAAATGTAATTCTTCTTCTGTTTTATTTTAAATAATTTAGGAATGTTTGAGAATAGGAAAAATATACACTTTTTAAGATTGTTTAAAATTACTTTAATGAATATAGTTACCTGAACGTCTGTTAATCTTAATCCTGTTAGATTATTGTAAATAAATTTGTAATCGATACATGGTTCCCTATCAACTGCAGTTTTTAAGAAATCGAATACATCATCTCCAAAATTATGGTTATAAATCCAATCTCTTTTATCTTTCTCATCGTGAATTGATATATTCCATTCTTCTATCCCAATTTTGTTGTCGTTCATGAAAACATTCTGAATTTGATCATCGTTAAATGTTTGCATAAATCGACCAAAACATGATAGTTTCAACTTAACACTCAGAGCTAGAGAAAGAGGAACTCTATTTTTGATCAATTCTGGATATCTAAATCTGGATCTTGTTTGTAAAAGTTTTTCATCTCTTGACCATTTGATTTTTTCATATTTTTCTAGAATCTTATGATGTATGAAGTCGTCTACTTCATCTTGAGTCAACTCTCTATAAATTTTGTCTGGAAATGGATATTTCATAATTTGACAATTTAATTTTCAATTTGATCGACAAATGTCAAAATAATAATTGAATGACAATCAATTATATTTTGTTCTAAATTCATATTATGTTGTACTAGCGAATTAGAATAAAATATTTATTGGAGTGGCTGCAGGATCAGTTTCTCTTTTTAATTCCTTTTTTCATTTTGCCGCCCGCAATTCCACAAGTCTATTTTGCGAGAGAAGTGCGGCTACCAACCGTTAAATCACGGTCCTCAAGGATATTAGTGAAGAGGGCGCCATAACGGCAGATTTAATTTGGTGAAAATTGTTTGTCGGCTGTGGAAATCGAACCCGGGTTCTCGAAGCCACAGCCAAGTCGATACCACTGAATATGTAAATAATTAAAAGCCACATAATTTAAAAATAAATTCGTTTCCTGTCAAATTGACATTAAAAGAGAGATCTAATAATTAGAGTGAGATACTAATTCCATTTGACAGTTCTCGAATACAGTTGTTTTCTATAGAAACATATGGGCAATAGTCATTCCTGTATAAATGGTGTTTCATAACTTCGGGTACATATGTTAAGGATGTATGTTGTTTGATATGCTGATTACGAATCAAAAATATATTTTTTTTAAATCACAAAATTCATTTCCATGTCAAAATTTTTTGTTACCACTGCCACTGGGTAGATGGTTACGTTAAACTTAATAATACAATATCTATTGTAAATAACTGCTAATAATTGAATTGCGTAATGAGTAAATTAATGTAATTTTATTCTCTTCATAGTAGATCAGTGGATCCTTTGTTTCATAGTAAAAAAAATGGTGATTTGTTTTAACAATGGATTACGCGAACAGATTTAGCAATAATGAATTAGTGGACAAAACGCTAGAATAGACTATAATAATTATCATAAATCCGAATTGTATGTAATACACTTATTTTTACATATCAATATCTTTAAATCATAATTAACTGTAATTATTGTAAATTAAAATTTATTTGTTTATTTTAATAGTATTATATAATATAGGTTATTGATTATCTACTTGTATTGTTTATTTTTAATAGAAAAGCGAATCCAGTGCAGTACTAAGAAAAAACGCTGTAAGTAAACTACCCTTAATTTTTCGAATTATAAAAAATATATTTTCGATTCGTAATCAGCATATCAAACAACATATATCCTTAACGTACGTACCCGAAATTATGAAACACCCTGTATATCTGATTCTAAGTGTCCGACGTAGGGTAGTTTTTAGTATATTGAGTAAGGTCTTTTGTCTACATCCCCATCAGAATCTCCATCTCTCAATTATGAAGATCGCGTCTCGCAATCAGCAATAATTCACCTATCGACAGATGCGGCGATAGTAGGAGTCACCGGAACCGCCCAAGGTTGACCGGAAATCCCTCTTCCCTACACAATCAAGTCACCGCCCCCAATCGCGTCCTGGTTCCCGTGACGCCGCAGTTTTTTAGCGTCTCATTCCAGTAAAAACAGCCGAAGACAGTAGCAGGACGGCGTCATTATCTGGCCAATGACGACGTCGAGCAGCCAATGGGCCGGCGTTTTTTATTCTTTTTAACGACGGAGTAATCCGGGTATTCTAGCTTACCAGCTTGGACATTATTAAACGCTTGCTTCAGCAGATTGGTGGTTTGTAGCTGATAGAGGGAATGTTTTAAAGATAAAGATGTTATACGCAGAAGTGCGGACGAAGGACATTGCTTTCACACAAAGATCTTTCACGTTTTGCTTACTACATTGTAACAACTTACGAACAACTATTTGAACCGTGTTTATTTATTATGTACCATTCATCACAACAGTAAATTAATCCCAATTACAGGATCCGGACTCACCGAGTCGCGGTGTAGAACTTTATATATTTTTTTTCCTGAGCGGTATTCAAATTCTGAATCTTCCGATTCAAATGCCAGAACGCCAAGCACACAGCTGTTTTGCTACTAGCAAATTTAAAATTAATGAGATATTTTATATTATAAAATTTAAAGATTTTAACGGGGTACAAATGATAATGCCTCAAACTTCTATAAGCAAAATATCTTAGGCAGTAGGAAGAATCTTTCATTTCATTGGTTCACTTTCAAACAAATACGAGATTCTATTGGTTCTCACATATAGGTGGTAAATTAACATTTTAATTCTGAATCTAGATCGTCTGTTGTTTTTTTTAAAATTAATAAAATATAGTTATTTATATACAAAAGGTGAAAACTGGCGTTTCTGGCCTCAATAACATTCTCAGGAGAGGAAACGCTAATTTCACCCGTGGTACATACAATATTTTATGTGCAACAAAATAACATTTAATTATATGTTCAAAAGAGTAAAATATGTACATAGGTTATATGTCAAAATTACATTTTACAGAATCAAGTATTCACAATAAACAAAAATTGTCATTTTATTTATATGTCAATAGGAATTATTTCTTTTTGGCCCATGGGCCAAAGAGAAGTGTTTTAGGGCTAAAACACATGCTTTTTGGCCCGGTTGTCCATTTATTAAGGAACGTTTCGAATGTTAACAACACTCACCATCAGCATAAAATATAAAGTTTAAATAACAATATCGCAATAAAATATATTTACCAAAATAAATATATCATCACGTCTTTTAGCCATTGCTGAGTGTGGCACTCTGCCGTAGCCGAACTTGGTAAGTGATATATTTATGCGCGTGAAGTGCAGTTTTCAGCTGTCAAATCACGACCCCCCCAACGATGTTAGTAGTGGGAGAGACACAGGTATAATTTTAATATGGTGAAAATTGTTTGTCGGCTATGGGAATCGAATCTGGGTTCAACCCATAGATTTATATGATAGTTAAAAATTTATATATTTGTTCACAGTTTGTTCTTCTTCCAAGCTCAATTAGCTATTTAAGAATAAGCATTACTGAAAGTTGTAAATCTTGTTTAGATAGAAATTAACCAAGTAAAATAGCAAATATTAAATGATTTAGATAATCTAAATCTTTTATTTGAAACATTGTTGTGTAAAATATTTTAGAGAAAAGTAAAGATTTTCCTTTTCAAATACCTACGTATGTTGAGATGTAAAAACGCCTCGTATCGTGGGATAGCGTATAGTTGGCAATATAGCCCCATTTGATTCGAAGAACTAAAACACAAACCAAAATAAAGTGCGCGGGAAAGAAGCGTCTGCTTTTCCGCTACTTCACTATTCCGATAGGGAAGCATTTGCGGCGTAGCATCGCGGTAGGCGTGTCCAGGCAATGATCAGATCCTGGGAAAAGATCAAATCGGCCGTGGAAATCGCTTTTTTATTGTTCGACGGGCGAGAATCGACGGCGAATGTGGATAAAGCTAGTTGGCTGTGACGTGTCGTCGACTGTTTACCACGTGATGAATTGAACGCCCTGTAAGATTATAAAGCTACGTTTACACTTTGCCACTCAACGAGAAACTGCTACGTAATCAGGAATATTTCAGCCACTCGCGTGCTTTGCATATATTAGTTTTTCTCTTCAATAGTTAAGAAATTTTGTCTTTTCCGACCTAAGTAATTTTTTTCTGGTTGAACCAATTTAAAAATAGAAAAATTTTAAAATATGGTTCTATATAAACTAAACTACGAGAAATTGAATGCTGTTGAGCGCATCTTCATATCTCTTTTAGTTGTCGAGTTACGGCGATTTTTAACTTTTTTAAAAACTCAACTTTGAAGGCTCATATCTCGAAAACTAAAAAAGATATTGAAATGCGGTTTGAACGAGTGTATTTCTCGTGCTTTAGTTAACTTATACTGACAATTTAAAGATTTTGAAAATTTTACAAGTTTTTTCAAAATTTTCTTTTGCCCATATTTCAAAAAGTTGAAGAGATAATGAAAATCTGTAAAAACCAGTGAATTCCTCTCGTAAAAGTACATGTGTATGTAAAATTTCAGAATTGCACCATAGATACAATTTTTAGAGCAAAAAAACTAAAAATGGCCAAAATTCGTAAAAATCTTAAGGGGTACCCCTTCAAAAATCTTCAAAAAACAGTGATTTTTCGTTTTTTTAATAAAAACTTTATCTGTGCGAATTTTTGGCTGAAAATTTGCATACCAATGTATTTTTACGACAGGAATTCACTGGTGTTCACAGATTTTTAATATCTTTTCAATTTTATGAAATATTAAAAAATGAATTTTATAAAAAAAATTTCAAATTTTTAAAAATTTCAGTATAAGTTAATTAGACTACGAAAAATACATTCGTTTAAACCGCATTTCAATATCTCTTCTAGTTTTCGAGATATGCGCCTTCAAAGTTGAGATTTAAAAAAAGTTAAAAACCGCCGTAACTCGAAAACTAAAAGATAAATTCAGATGCGCTCAACAGTATTCAATTTCTCGTAGTCTGATTTTTATATAACCATATATTAAAATTTTTCGATTTTGAAACTGGTTCAACCAAAACATTCGCATTTTCATTTACAGAAATTTTTGCGATCACAACTCTGGCGATTAAAAAATATATATTTTGAGGATCAAAATATGCATAATTATGTGCAAATATATAGTTTCATATTATTTAAAATTAATTGTAAACAGAAACAAATGGGAATTTAAACATAAGTATCTAAATAAATAGTATATATTATTTATTTCATTAATCCTTAACATTTAAATAAAAGCTTGCAACGGGATGAATCTTTAGAAACATGTATTTTAAAATTTGTAAATAACATCCGACGACCCCCTTCAATGTCTTCGCGACCCTCTGAAAGGTCGCGACCCACATTTTGAAAACCACTGATATACACCATCCTGCAAATCATATTTATTAAATTACATACTCCTTGAATCCCTATTATTCCTGAAACTATGCAACAATTCCCACCCTCATCTTGAAATTATCCTGTTCTGCAAACTGCATCTCTAACCTGTCCATGAGTCTGAAGTGTTCTCATCTTGATTACCTGATCGGCCATCTTTGATCCTTGTAGCGGATACTGATACGTCGCAGACGTAGAGATGAATTAGCGTGTGCAGTAGTTCTCGGCGTCGCCGCATGTCACAGGGGCGCTGGAAGCGATGAGGCGAGGAAAGGGAGGGAGGGTGAAGTGTGCGTAAGCGTTTTAACCTCCCGTTGGTAATTACGTTAATTAACGGAATGAGTTGTTAGACTGACATGGGTTCTGTAATGATTTTTGTTTGTGTGGTTATTGTTTTGTTTTCTAGAGTCTGGAATTGAGGGTTGGTTTGTTAGACAGGAGAGGTATTGAACATAAAGTATTATTCAAATTACCGTAGCAATAAACCTTTATTAAACTTTTATACACAACCGAGCTGAAATACTCGTACAAGTATTTTAGCCATGAAAAGCGGGCATAAACACTTTTTTTGGCTCTAGGGCCATAATAAAATAATTTCTTATGAACACATAAACAAAATGACAATTTTTGTATATTGTGAATACTTAAATAAATAAATAAATATATCATCACGCCTTCTACCCATTACTGGGTTTGGCACTCTGCCGAAGCAGATCTCAGTAAGTGATATATTTTGCGCGTGAAGTGCGGTTATCAGCTATCAAATCACGGCCCCCAAAGATATTAGTGGTGGAGGAGCCACAGGGATAGTTTTTAAAATGGTATCGTGTCAGCCTGTGGATCCTGGGAACCCTGGTTCGATTCCCACAGCCGACAAACATTTTCACCATATTAAAATTATCCCTGTGGCTCACCCTTGCCTAACATCTTTAGAGGCCTTTATTTAACGGCTGATAACCGCATTTCACGCGCCTAAATATATGACTTACCGAGATCTGCTTTGACAGAGTGCCACACCCAGTAATGGGTAAAAGACGTGATGATATATTTATTTATTAATAATTTTATAATGGAGTAGGTGGCACAGTGGTATCGTGTCAGCATGTGGATCCTGAGAACCCTGGTTTGATTCCCACAACCGACAAACATTTTAATTACATTTAATACTACTCTTGTGATTTCCTCTCCACTAGCATCTTTGGGGGCCGTGATTTAACGGCTGGTAACCGCAGTTTACGCGTCTACATATATCACTTACCGAAATCTGCTTCGACAAAGTGCCACACTCAGTAATGGGTAAAAGACGTGATGATATATTTATTTATTTATTTTATAATTCTCTTTAAGTTCATTTCCAACTAAGTCCTCAAAAAATGGTGATTTATCTTCGCAATGAGTAACCTCGAAATCCTTAACACACGTATCTAGGGTCAGGATATACAGGGCCGTCTGCAGGGGTCGCGATTCTTATCTAGCGAAGTCGGAAACCACCGTTGTCTCCATTATCCCCGGATCATTGGCTGAGAGTCCGGACTCCGGCACGGAGCACTGCAGATCGCATTCGCGCGATATGCTCAGATCAACCAAACCGCGACGCCCCTCGTTGAGTTTTCAAGTGCTCGTGTTGATTGTTGTAATTTGTCGCTTGTCTTGTGTCGAGATTTGCCGCCTGCTGGGATTCTGGGAACAGACTGGATTTCTTTTTGGATTTTTATAGGGTGTTCTTGACTTTAGATTGAGTTTGCTAAGGGATGAAATAGTTTTAAAGACACACGAACTTTATTTTTCTGTTGCATTACTTAAAAGGATTCTTTCACAAATTACATTCTGATAAACAAATATTTCCTTACTTCAATTTAGTTTCTGACATGTTAAAATCACCTCTATGACTTCCCCTCTACTACATTTTAAAAGATAATATCAAAATGTTATAATAATTTTATAATTTATTTTACAACCAAATAACGCCATGTATCCATGTAATCCAAATACACATTGAAACAATTAATTTGTTTTCCCTTATTATTACAATTTTCAACTTAATTAAATACAGAGTGATCAAAAGGAATTGTTTCAGTTGGCAATACAATCCTGGAGAAGTTTTTGTTCCACAGTTGGCACAACACCAGATAAAGGTTGAATTGTTATTTGACATTTCTAATAATTACAAATAGGTTATGTCAGGAAAATTTTCATAATTTGAAAAAGCTATCCCTGTGGCTCCTCCACCACTAACATGTTTGGGGGCCGTGATTTGACGACTGGTAACCGCACTTCACGCGCAAAATATATCACTTACCGAGATCTGCTTCAGCAGAGTGCCACACCCAGTAATGGGTAGAAGGCGTGATGATATATTTATTTTTTATTTTTATTTGTAAAGACCATTTTAATAAAAAAATATAAATGTACTTATATTTAAATTTCAAATTTCAAATGTCACTGTCAACAACAGGAAATGAATTTATGTATCAGGCTTACCAATTTGAAGTAATTTTTTTTTATTATCAACTGAAGCAATTCCTTTTGATCACTCTTTCCAAGAAAGTATCATTATTTTGCTTAAATAACAAATCAAAATTTAATTAATTAATAATAGGGCATCATTGATATCCGAAGAACTATAAGTATCTTAAAGAATATTGATAGAAAAATTTAAAATGTGAGTTTTATAAGTTTTAATTTTTAATTTAAACTTTTTCCTATGTCTAATCAGTGAATAATTTTGTGTTGTGCTATTAACTTAGAAATTAATAAATAAATAAATAAAAAGTACGATGCCATAATTAATTGTGTCTAAAACTGTTCCGACAAAAAAAAAATTTCATCAATGAGTATGTACGTATATATATTTGATAATTTATTCGAATGAAAATCATATAACAGGTTTTTATTTATGATGTTTAAATTTATGATAATAAGAATTAAACACATATGATTTTATAAATTCAATATTTCTCTATTGGCCGGGCATATTTTTTCACGATTATAAATCTTGTATATTATTTATGTATTTTGATTTATATGCATATGAGTAATATTATGAAAAACTAAATGGATTTATTTGAAATAGGAAAAAAAATCTCTTTTTCCGTGCGTTTTTTGTTTACCAAAATACATGCACACACCTGGATGAAAAATATACAATGAGATCAATGTTTTGAAAGCTTATAAATTTTAATTTAAAAATATTTGGCTCCAGGACCACGTTGTAATGTATTGTCAGCTAAATGAATAAAAGTACAAACATATATTTCATAATAAATTTACCCAAAATAACACACATGGAATTAATTTTTGAGCCAGGTACACAAAATATATATAAAATAAACAAACTACATTTTTACTCAACTAATTACGTATTCGCTAATCATACAATGCAGCCATATGATGGCCAACGAACAACATAAAATTTTAAATATACAAAATATAACGTACACATTGTTCAAAATTTATTTTCAATTTTCTACGCGATATAAAATGCAATCAACGCTCGCTATGATAAACTATTAAAAAATTGCCAATGAAAACAAAAACTGCTTTTGGTCGTGAAATACAATCTTTTAATTACTGCACATTTTACACATATTAATAATAGCGGCCGGCGATATAAAAAACAAAAGATGCTGTTTACATACCAAATTTACTGTTGCACAACCTTTCAGATAAATTAATTTTGTACTCTTATGTACATAAAATAAAATACTGCATAATTAAATATTATTAAGTATTGTAGTTTTAAAATATCTTGAATATTTGACGTCATATGTCATAGAAATTGAAACCAACTAATACTAAATTATGTACCACTTTTATTTGATTATGTATTTATTTCCTAAACTTATTTACAAACGTTTAAAACCGAGTTTAATTACAATAAGAATACAGTTGCCAACAGATGTCTCTACAATCGCTAGTAGCAAATTTTGACATAGAAATTTAAATAAAATTTTTACAGTGTCGTAAATAATAGTATATTAGGTTCCATGAACTGTAAGTGACAGTTTTTAGGTCAAGAATGTAGTTTGCGAAATCTAGGCCCGAAGGGTCGAGATTTCCTCCACATTCGCGACCTAAACATATCACTTATAGATCGAGGTTAGTAAGCTTTTTTTACAATACTTGCACAAATAGAAGGATAAGAAAATTAGGTTTCAAAATTGACAGCTGTCAAATTGTTGTCAAAATAAGCAGGACCTTGATATGTAATATTTACTTACTGTCCACGGTGGTTAGTAAGTAAATATTAAAGTCCTGATGTAACCATGGACACCGATGGAAAGTTTGATTTTGCGCACTTGTGCGCAAAGTAAATACAAAAACACCCATTTGTTATGATTTTAAATTTTGACTATAAAAACGATAATTCTACTTTAGTATACACCCATTTTGAGGAATTTATAAAAGAAATAGATACATTAACTTATAACACTATCAAACATACATATTTTAACAAACTTTACGAAAAAAAAAATAAACAATTTGTTTTCAAATAACAAATGTCAATTCATGGCATACTTAACTGTCAATATAAATTCACACTTCAAATGTAATAAATTTCCTCAGTGTCGATTATATAATTTTTGCTCGTTACAAAAAGCATTGTACAAAACTCGTGCACGAAGACGTCATTTGTACCATTCGCGGAAATTAAAGCACTCGCTTCGATCGTGTTTTATAATTACGCTCATGTGCAAAGTATGTCTTCGTGCACTTGTTATGTAAATAGCTATTTGAGATGGGAAAAATATAAATAAAAAACAATATCTTTCCACGTTGTTTGGATTGTAGTCTTCACTTTATTTCGATGACAAACTGACGACGTTTCGGACCATGGTTAGGACCATTATCAAGTCTAAAATTGAGTACATATATATAAGTAATTAAACGTCGCCACTTTTTCGTTTAAATGAAGTAAAGCCTACAATCCAAACAACGTGGAAAGTTATTGTTTTTTATTTATATTTTTCCCTTAATCAACATTCCTCAAGTAAATAGCTATTGTAGGTATCTGTAATAATTGTAACGTTTTGATAGTTAATGAAAATTGTAAATCTATGAAAATAGATTGAGTAATAGATTAGAAATAAGTGCATTCTTATGTGAACCGTGGTATAGTTTGTATCGAGTTTCTGAATTTAATTATATTTGTTGAAAGTAAAGGAATAATTAGTAAAGTTTGCAATGATTTGAACTAGATATGGGGAATGTTAGAAGTTCTAAAACACAGTAATCCACTCGTCTGCTTACCTGCTAATTAATTAGCGTTTTCCTTTTTGAGTATCAAAGCAAAACACAAAGATAAATAGAGTATTTGATCAACATTCTTGAATGATTAAAATCTATCCTATAAGCAGCGGTGTTCTATCAACATCTATATTAACAACAACAATAATAATCACTAATTAATGTCTAATCAGCATCTCAGCCATCTGGCGCTCGTGTCTCGAACTACAAGTCCTCTAAATGAGAGAAGCAAAGCCAAGAGCCAACCTCTCAGGCCTTACATTCGGTAGGATATAATAGGTCAGTCTCGTGTTTAATTAGCACTAATTGGAGCCAGTAATTAGTATTAGATCTGCGACGAGCCTCAGACAGAGCCGCACTCCAACTTTGCAAATCCAAATCTGTGCTTTTGCCTCTATTGGAGCGAGAATTTGCAAGTTCCTATATGCAGGAACGTACTTAGACACGAATAGTTTCCACATAACTTACTAATTTCCACTAATATACTTTTTGTTTTTCAGGTGGAGAATTCTAGCCTTCCGGGTTCTAAGATTCTTCGGCAAAAGGTAGGATTTTTCAATTGTACTTATCTAGCGCAAAAATAAACAGAATTTAAAATGATAGTGTGTTTTAATAAGCCAAGGTAATGTAGGAATGAAATTAAAGGACTTAGGCTTAAGTTGTAGTCATTTATTGAAGCATAGTTGACAACGTTTCGGTTACGGATGTAACCATCTTCAGGTCAGAAAACTAGTTGGTAAAAATAACAACATAAAGAAAAAATTCTTTTATAAAATCTTAATCGAAGTTCGGAGTCAACAATGTGCAATAAAAAAAAAATTAATAAGAAATTAAACGAGGCAAAATACATGAATCTAAGTTACAATGCTGACTCCGAAGAGTCGAAGTGACGACTCTTCGACTACAACTTAAGCCTAAGTCCTTTAATTTCATTTCGAATTTAAAATGCTTTTCATGTTGTTTTAAAATATTGCTGTGTGTAACAAATTACGTAATTCAAAGAAGTTCGATTTGATCCCGAAATGGTTTAACTTCTTCTATAATTTTAATCGTATTTTACTCCATTTATTCATGTTGTCGTCCACGGAATCCATCACCCGTAATTTCATCACCATACATCTGTTTATACCGTGTGATGCCTCGTAAGGGTGATTTAACATGTAAAATCATAATGTTGTAATTTCCGGCTAAAATGCAATATCACTGACCAATTTTTAAAATTTCCCTTACCACTATAATGACATTTATTTATCAGTGAGCCGAAAACTTTGTTAGATATTTGATGCTCATCAGAAAGGAGGATAAATATCATAAATGTATTAAAATGGCAGAAACTGAGATAAGGTTTGGTTAGGTTAGAAAGAATTATTATTTTTATTTCCTGATAATAGTAGGTTCCATCATGGTTGAGGTTTAATAGAAAATATTTTTCAAATAACAGTTCAGAAGCACTGTATTATTTAGTAATTTTTGGGGAGTTTTGAGATTCACAAGATTTTACCAACCTAAAATTATATTTTTTTAAATTGGTCAGTGATACTGCACTTTTGCCTAATTTACTGCTTCCCTAATTACTTTAAGCAAAAAAGAATCAAATAAATCATTTAGGGCATAAAATAACAATTTCTTTGTATTTTTATCTTCATTTATTATGATAGTTTTGACAGATAAAACGTTCAACATTTGATAAATTCGATAGATTTTTATGTCTGTTCTCAGTAATAATATAACAAGAGAGTGAGAATAAATTGAAAATAATTTGACAGATCTTTCGAAAACTTGTTGCCAGGCAATAGTCACGTAAGCCCGAAGGGCTTGAGTGGCTAATGCCAAATGGCAACAAGTTTGAGAAGATACTGGAGAATTATTTTCTAATTTATCCAACTCTCGAGTTATATTTAATTAGATTATTTTTTGACTTAGCTGTTGAGGTCGATTCATCCAACTTAAAAGATTTTGAACTGGGTTCATATCGATTGATTACTTATTAATGTATTCTTGGAAGTTGTTTCCAAAATTTGTTAGTGTATTTCTGTATCTAAAATGGAACTAAATCGATTTTTTTTTCACACGTTTTACTTGACGCGTTAACAGTTTTAAATAATTATTTGTCACAAACAAAAAAGCACCTACAGAGATTATTCCCGAGAATAATCACAAGAGCTTTATTCTCAGTATAATAATGACAGGATTGGTTAAATCGCAAACACGTGACACACAATGAAGCATTCCATTGGTTTTGAGAAACTTCAAAAAATAATCACTGAAACATTTGAAGAATATGTAAAAGGAAAAATACAAGGTATCCTAGTATTTTTATTTTTGCATATTATTAAACATTTATTTAACTTTATTTCAATTCCATGGCTATCGATAGTTTTAAGGTAATTTTCGTCATTTTCAGATCTAATTTGTGGCGTTACAAAGTATGCAAAATTAATTTTATATTCCTATTAATTTGAATGCATATTTAAAGATTTTTATGAGTAAAATAATTAGGGAAGCATAAAATTATAACAATATAATTTTACATGTTAAATCCATATGTTCACTCTTATCAAGCACGATCCAGTATAATGTTAAATATTACGTGGACCAGTCTTAATCGTCTTTTCTATGCTTTCGTCTTTATGAAAGTAGTTAGTCCGTTTGTTGTATGAAATAACACGGCGTGTATTCGTTCCGTTTCCCGTTTCGGTGTTCTGTACCGGTATCCAGTATCCAGGCTTAACGGTAAATGGCTCAAGTTGAATTTTATAGCCGAACTTTGAATAATGCGCTTTGCGAGTTCGGAGTCCCGGAACCCCGGAACCCCGGAGCTAGCGATGTCCATGGCAGCCATGATGCTCGCATTGCTCGCAGCTCACTCGACTCGAGTGGGTCTTCCCTTCGACTGTCTGTTGTTTTACTGCAGTTTGATGATTTTGTTTTTGTTTCGTATGCAACTTGACTTTTTTGTGTATTTAGTCGGGAATTATGGACTGAATGCTTGTATGCAAATTTATTCTAATAACGAGCGTTATTCTCTTTGCTTTTTGTAATATACTGCCGGATTTTATAAACAAAATAATCCCTATACAAGAACTGTAATTCCCTTTACTTATTTTCTTGTTTAACTCGCGTAATATGTAAAACTGTATAAATTATTTTATGGTTTTTTGTTTATAAATTATATTATAATGATGGAAGCATTCATCTGAATTTAATGAAAAATATTAAAATATACTAAGTCTTATTAAAGTTAATAACAACGAATATACAAATTTTACATATATACCTAATTAGGCGTATTAATTAAAAAAAATTATGATAAAATAATGGAAATATAATAATATCTAAATTTAAATTAATGAGAGGAAAAATACATACCATCAATCTTGAAATTAATCTTCGCCATACATTTCTATTCTGGTACATAATGTTCGCTTCATCTGCATTCATAATTCCTTTCACACAATCTTGTTTCAACTTTTCTTCATGAAACAAATCATATTAATTCATTTATTCCAAGATTGTTTACACAATCTCTCATCCTCAATTTTTATCAATTTTCTTCTAACAACATTTTTCTAAATCTGACACACAAGAAAATGATACTTCTCATCCATAGGGAAGCAAAATGAAACCATATACTATAAAATAATGGTACGATTTGTCATTAGTGACATCTTGGTGACATCTGTCTAGAGAATAATAATCCTTATTTAAATAGTAAATTTATTTTTTTAAATTTAAATTTCTGATTCGGTAATATATCATCACACCTTCTACTCATAACTACAGAGTGATCAAAAGGAATTGTTACAATTGGCAATAAAAAAAACTACTTGAAATTGGTAAGCCTGATACATTAATTCATTTCCTGTTGTTGACACTGACATTTCAAATTTAAATTTGAGTACTTTATTATTACATTTATTACTAAAGTATTTCTATTACTTAAAAAGTCAAAATTCTATTAGCTGTCAGACTCCTGACATAACCTATTTGTATTTATTAGAAATTTCAAATAGTATTTCCGCCTTTATCTGACGTTGTGCCAACTGTGGAATAAAAAGATCTCTGGAATTGTATTGCCAACTATATCCTTTTGATCATCCTGTAGATGTGGCACTCTGCCGTAACAAATCTCGGTAAAATATATTTTGCGGATGAACTGCGGTTACCAGTTGTAAAATAACAGACCCCAAAGATGTTAGTGGAGAGAGAGCCATAGGGATAATTTTAATATGGTGACAATTGTTTGTCGGCTGTGGGAATCAAACACGGGTTCTCAAATTCACAAGCCAACTCGATACCACTGACCCACCTACCCCACTAGTATTTGGTAGGCCATGAAGAAAGTGCCATTTTCCCTTCAAGTACTTTATATCCCTCGCCTTCTGCTTTGGAAATGAAACGATACCTTCGAGAAGAAAGTCTCACTTTCTATCTTTAATAAACAAAAAACTATTTTGGTGCCACTGACTTATTGTTCTTAGTTATGTTAAGGTCGGGTTCCATGATCTTTCAATATAGTATGTATGCTGAACGAAATTTGAACATTCCTTTTGATCTATAATATACTATTCAAAACTTGATATTTGGCAGATAATGATTGAATACTCTTAGTACATCCGAATAAGAAAAGACAGGTCCTAAATAATACTTATAAGTATCAAAACAAACTAATTACCAAGCCAATTAGCTCTCAATAACCTCACCCCTAACCAATAAAAACACAATTCACTTAACAACCAATACACAACAAAATCTAGTCCGATATCCCCGTCCCAGATTCCTCAATCCCTCATCCAACTTTCCTCAGTTCTCAATCTCTCAATACAAACAAACGCAATCGCAATCTTCATCCTTCTTACTGAATCCCAGCGCAAGTCAACATTCGTTCGATAGTGGCAGACCGCCACAGTATATTAATATTAATAATTGCATGTATCTGAGTTCGTGTCTACTAGCCGTAAAACAGTTGAAGGGGTGGGTTGAGAGGTAGGGGGTGAAACCCGCGATACCTAACTCCTACTTAGCTGCACGCGATTCCTACCCTTGACGTCACCACCACCGTCAAGCCGAGGGTGAGGGTGATTGTTATCTGTTTGTGGGAAGTGTGAAGGTGCTATTGTTGAAAAGTCAATGGCGGTTGACTGGAGTGCTTTGTTTTTATAATATATAAACAATAAATAAAAGAAGCACATTCCTGAAGATGAATTTGTAAATCAATGGGAAATGTATATGCAGTAAAACTGAATAAAGATGATTCATTATTTAGGCAGTAAAATGGTGTAGTAAGTGTTACGTCATTCGAATTAGAAGATCCCAAACTAGATTCTTTTGTATAAAAATACGACTATGTTTCTGAAGCTACTGTAATTGGGATTTATCATTGACACAGGTCTTATTTGCCTTCTCCAATTTCTTCTATGCATTGCCAGTTTCTTCATTTCTAAATAGCTTCTTCCTTTTTTCAGATCAGCTACCATCTTCCTCCTCTTCCTGCCTCTTGTATCTTCTCCCTCTACTGTCCCTTCTATTACGTCCTTCATTAAAGGATCCCTTCTCAACGCATAGCCCAACAACATTTTCTTCTTTTTCACAATAGTCTCATACAGTACCCTCTTTTCTTCTATACATACCAACACTTTTTCGTTGCTAACTCATCACTTAATACCTAGCATTCACCTCTATATCTACATTTTCATGGCATCAATCATTTTCCTATCATAAAAAAACTGTCCATGGGCGTATTATTCCATTTGCCATTTGGATGAGATGTAACTTACATTTATTGAACCAGATCACTTATTTATTTCGTTGGATTACTTCGCTGACTTTATTTCCAGTACTAGAATTACATATTCTAATTTACTTTGAAGTAATTCACGCAACTAAGTGCATCAGTTTGCTTAATTCAGTTCATTTAGTCGTGTGTCGAATTTATCTGAACTGATTTAAGTGAACCAAGTGGCACAACATAATCTTCTGCAATGGCGCTACAGCCCTAATCGGGCCTGGGCCTACCGGGCACACCGAGCCGCAGTTTTTACGCTGCCGTACTGCCGGTTTCCGTAGTCGAATTAGTAGTCCATTTTAAATAATTTTGTAGTAGAAATGTACTCTACATCATTTGTGTACTATCTGATACAAAAAGCACCAATTATTTTATGTTATATTAGATAAAATCATAATTCAAACTTGCCAGATGCCAGCGATTCCATTGTTTGAAATAGAATTCTATATGGCACAATCCGGGGGCAGGAGCAAATAAGTCAATAAATAATATCAGGTGGTAACGTTTGATACTAAAAATTGCCACTTTCCTGGTATGAAATATAAAAATATGGTTTTCGTTTAAAACTAAACAGTGTAATTAAATATGGCTACACTTGATTAAAATGTTAAAGATTCTTAAAAAAATATTTGAATCAAAATGATAGTAATATCTGCAGGAGAAACTACTCGTATTTCCAACTTATAATGAGAGCAAAATGTATCAACTAAATCCGCGTTAATTTGAAAAACAGTGCAACAATTAAACCAAACCTTAACTCATCCGCAATTACATTCATTTACGCTAACAGTAACTCGTAACCGGCGTAAAAAACCGTCGTAGACGTTGGCTGGCACAGGGAACAAGTCGCCCGTAATAAGGATGAAATGCGCGCCTGATGAGGGCTGAATCGGGAAATTATCGCTGCTGATTGTGTATAGAGCCAGGGCCGGCTCCAGGGGAGGGTGCAATTATACTGACGCGACGCTGACTTAATTACTCGATAAAACTAACATTGTGGAGATGCAGACATTATTTATAAATGTTAGATTCAGTTAAAGAACAACTTCGTGATTTTGATTCTTCGATTGTTTTCCGGGACATTTCACATCGTAGTATCACACGTTCCTAAATTATTTGAAAGGAATATGATTCGTGGTTAACTCTACTGCAAGCCATTTCTATCTAATATATTGAAAACATTATAAAGATCGACTGGCGTTATCCATCCTGATAAAACTTGATAAAATCATAAAAAACTGGTATAATATTTAAATGACAATTTTAAAAAAACGGCATTAATTTTTATTATTAATTTACAATTTATTAGAGAGTACTCGACGCAATAAAAGTCGCTAAAATATCTGCGAAGACAAAAAAATAATATCTTGTCATCTCGAAAGAAGCAACGCGCTATACAATTTAAAATTGGTTACATATAAATGTAGCAAAACCCTATGTCATTCATCTAGTTATATTTTTTGATGACGTCAGTCAGTTCATAACGTTTTCAGTATACCAATTTATACATTATCATAATTTGACAATTATTATTATTAATGGGATGGCTATCTCAGTGGTATGAAGTCGGCCTGTGGATCCTGAGGACCCCGGTTAGATTCCCACAGGCAACAAACAATTTTCATAATTTCAAAAAAGCTACCCCTGTGGCTCCTCCACCACTAACATCTTAGGGGGCCGTGATTTGACGACTGGTAATCGCACTTCACGCGCAAAATATATCACTTACCGAGATCTGCTTCGGCAGAGTGCCACACCCAGTAATGGGTAGAAGGCGTGATGATATATTTATTAATATTTATTTATACAATAATTTATTTGACATAATAACTATTTGTATAACGAGTACGCAAAGATACGTATACTTTGGATTGTATAATGCTTTTTGTAACGAGCAATACGTATATAAATTTATTAAATTTGAAGCGTGAATTTTTGTTAATGACAGCTTAGTATGCCATGACTTGACATTTGTTTTATGAAAACAAATTGATTATTTTTGCTCGTTAAGTTTGTTAAAATATATCTGATTGCTGGCGTTAATGCCAATTATTACTTATTCAAATTTTTATTACTTCGTAACTTCATATGCATTTGAATTAAATAATAATGATATGCCTGCATTAATTCTTTATGCATTTGATGCAGTTTCTTTATTCGTTTTGTTACCCAGGTAACATTATGTTGATGTCCTGTTTTTATATTTCTTTTTACACCTTATTCATTGTTTTAATGTACATTTATATTATTAAAAATATGCATAATCACAAATTTTAATATTCATGTAGAGAAATATATTTTTCTGTGCAACCATTATTATGTATTTTTACAACATATTCAAAATATAAAAATTCATCAAATAAAACAGGTGATTTACATTAAAAATATTAACAAGATGTCTTATCTCCTACACATGTATATAAAGCACCAGATTTTTTGTCTAATTTCTAATTAAATATTTAATTATATTTTTCTCCGAAACTCATACAACTAGTATTTAATTTTACTGTTTCCGAAATGGAAAATTCTTTTCATCGTTAAGAAAGTCTTACATTGCGCCTAACACCGACAGCGCGGCAAAACAATTGCCATCACTTCTAACATATGATGATTTTATTTATAAGTATCTGAAGAACCTACCATACTTCTTGTGCAGTGCTCTTCGATAAAAGAATGTAGTAGCTGATGAATATGTGCAAAAACTACATGAATGAATTCATGAATGTGGGAACATGCACAAGCGATGACATAACACTCGACATACGGTTTCCTTCTGGAATAACTACGCTAATCGAGTCAAATTCTATATTCTGTGATAGAAAAATTGAGCTTGCAATAGTTGCCATTATTTTCTTTAATATATAGTAATGGAAAATGATTTATAATTTATATTTTTATGGGGTGGCTAGCTCAGTGGTATGAAGTCGGCCTGTGGATCCTGAAAACCCTGGTTCGATTCCCACAGGCGACAAACAATTTTCATAATTTCAAAAACTACCCCTGTGGCTACTCCATCACTAACATCTTTGGAGGCTATGATTTGACGACTGGTAATCGCACTTCACGCGCAAAATATATCACTTACCGAGATCTGCTTCGGCCAAACATGTTAGTGGTGGAGGAGCCACAGGGATAGCTTTTTCAAATTATGAAAATTTGTCGCCTGTGGGAATCATACTTCATACCACTGAGCTAGCCATCCCAAAGTTATTTGAATTGACATATACTTCATTTATTTATTTTCATTATTAAGGTTAGAGAATAGTAGAATTATCAATTTAATGGCTGAACAAGAAGTAATGTACAAATAATATCGTGCGTAATTTTTGCGTTGTATGTTAGTTAACACAATGGCTCACAAATTCCCATAAATCCGGATATACATGTGTTGTACGCGACTCCTCTTGAATCCTATTACTTCCGGATTTACAGTACTAAATGCTTCTGCCGTCCTGTCCTATCTGTATAGATTTAATATCCGTGAGAAATGGAATCTGCTCCTGAGATAATACGCGGCTTTACTCACAGCACAAATCATATATTTCAACGTCGCTGTGAACATACAATCTGTTCGTGCTCAATCAGAAATTGGAGCATGAGTTTCTTAACACTTCATTGATTCTGGTTATTATGAAAGTAAAAAGCAAAAATATTTAATATTGATAATTCATCTGTACCATATAAAAACATCACTTTTGTCATTTGACATCAAATAAACAAGGATAATACAGAGTGATCAAAAGGAATTGTTACAGTTGGTAATAAAAAAAAAATACTTGAAATTGGTAAACCTGATACATAAAATCATTTCCTGTTGTTGACAGTGACATTTAAAATTTAAATTTGAGTACAATTTATTATTACATTTATTTCTAAAGTATTTCTATTACTTAAAAAGTCAAAATTCTATTAACTGTCAGACTCCTGACATAACCTATTTGTATTTATTAGAAATGTCAAATAGCATTGCCGCCTTTATCTGACGTGCCAACTGTGGAATAAAAAGATTTCTGAAATTGTATTGCCAACTATAACAATTCCTTTTGATCACCCTGTAGTTATTGTATATCAAGGGAAGAAATTAAGACTTTCTTCGGCAAAAGTGCAGTATCACTGACCAATTTTTAAAAATGCAATTTTAGGTTGGTAAAATTTTGTGAATTTCAAACCTCCCTAAAAATTACTAAATAGACCAGTGCTTTGAAACTGTGATTTGAAAAATATTTTCTAGCTTCAAACCTCAAGCATGATATTAATTACTTTAATCAGGAAATACAAAAAATTCTTTCTAACCTAACCAAACCGTATCTAAGTCTTTGCCATTTTGATACATTTATGACATTTATACTCCTTTGCGATGAGCTTCAGATCTCTGAAAATCTTTTAGAATCACTGATAATTACTTATCGTTATAGTGGTAGATTTACTATTTTTTTGAGACAGGTAACTTGAATGTCAGTAATGTTAAATAACACTGTTGTTTTCCAGTTGTCAAAGATATTTGATATATTTTTACAGATATTTCAAGTTTTATGAAAACTAATGAATATTGAATATATAATTATGAGTATTTTTCCAATGTTCTGAATCCATTACAGCAGGTAACTCTGCCGGGAGACGTTGAAATATTCGTCTCGAATTTACATGCGAATAGTTGAATTTCGGCAATTACTGTTTAATGACTATGTGGCATTCAATTGTTAATTGGACTCTGGTCGTTGTCCGAACCGGCTCCGGCAACCGGTAACGGTAACGGAACAGTGCACCTGTATCGCGTACCGGTCGCCCTGTTCCCCGGAAACCGCTCGCACGGACTGTAAGCATTACCGTTGCGACTACATACATCTTGTCAATATTTTACCGGTTCAGTGACGTACTGTCTATGGACTGTTTCGGTTCTGCAAGCTGAGAAAATTGCATTACAGGGAATGTTTATTTTGGAAGGCTTGAAATATTCATTTTGATGGACATTGGAATTAAAAAATAATTGCGAAAATAGAACTAGTACAAACTGAAATTAATGTTTCAAGCACGGTGGCATAAAATGATGCAAGCTAATCACGTTTTTAATTACGAGACAAAGTTGAATTAGAATCGAAAACGCATCTAAGAAATGCCAAATTTTTGACAGTTCAATATTTTAGAACGTTATAATTTCTCTAGTTAACTAACTATTGCTTTTTGACAAACAATAAGAATTTTAATACGGATATTAAATAACATTGCTTTATGCAACTGGGCCGAAGTTTCTAACAGTTTAAACAAATATTTGAGTTCAATAAGACGATGAGTTATAACTCTGTAGATCAGGGATTCGGTTTTTATATACTTACCTTCGACTATTATTTATAAATAATAGCATATAAATTAAATTAAAATTATAATTTTTTTATCCACTTGAATATGACACTATCATTTCAATTTTTTCAATAGTTAAAGAAAATATTATTATAAAATAAATATATCATCACGCCTTCTACCCATTACTAGGTGTGGTAATCTGCCGAAGCAGATCTCGGTAAGTGATATATTTAGCGCGTGAAGTGCGGTTACCAGTCGTCAAATCACGACTTCCAAAGATGTAAGTGATGGGGGAGCCACAGGGATAGTTTCAAAATGGTGAAAATTGTTTGTCACCTGCAGGAATCGAATCAGGGTTCTCAGGATTCACAGGCCGACTTCATACCACTGAGCTAGCCACTCTATTATAAAATAAATAAATAATAAAATAAATATATCATCACGCCTTCTACCCATTACTGTGTGTGGCACTCTGCCGAAGCAGATCTCGGTAAGTGATATATTTAGCACGTGAAGTTCTGTTACCTGTCGTCAAATTACTGCCCCCAAGATGTAAGTGGTGGGGGAGCCACAGGGGTAGTTTTAAAATGGTGAAAATTGTTTGTCACCTGTGGGAATCGAACCAGGCTTCTCAGGATCCAAAGGCCGACTTGATACCACTGAGCTAGCTACCCCATATTATTATCTGTATATGAATTAGATTATACGTTTTGTAATCTTGATGATGACGGATTAGGAAGTAAATTTTGGCGGGTGCATTTTTGTGAAATACAATTAATAATATAATAAAAGTATCTGACTGCGCGTCGTATCTTAGTAATGAAGGTATGCGAGGGTGAATTTTTCCGGTGATATTTCTATTTTGACGTCCGTTCTGTAAATATTAAGTGATGGATTGCAAATATCATTATTCCCGCGAGCACTTTCGGTCATCGAGCGGTCATTTTCGGTCCGAAACAAATCAGACTTTGCCAAACAAATACATCAATGCCACCCGGTGATATATTCTGACCGTTGTCTAAAATTATTACCAATTTTTCCGTTTCGAATCCTCTAAGCGGTATTTTCTGACGGAGATTATTTGGAAACTGACATATTTTAAAACTGATATTCATTGTTGTTGCTTCGTATATTTTATTCTCCATTGCGAGAGATTTTATTTGTTTTTTCCTATTTATAATTCTTCTACTCTCTAGTGATCATTTCCACCAATAAAAACTTAAATTTTCGGGGTATCTACTTGATATTTAATTTATTTTCATTTATTTAGGATGCTACGAAGTATTAAAGAACAGTAAAAGTTATAACTAGTAATCTAAGCAATACTTTTTATGAATATGAAGACGGTGAAGCCGGAGTGTATCAATCAAATGAGTGAAAAAAGGATGCTAACATTACGTTTTGTACACGCCATTTCTTACATATTGATACTGGACAGATTTTACACAAATTATAGTATATTACGTAATAAGTCAGGAAAGTTATATTTTACTTGATGAAGCGGTTGTTTGAAATACGAGGCCGTAGGCCAAGTATTTTAATCCGCTGAGTCAAGTAAAATCACTTTCCTGACGTATTATGTATACTGTTTTTTCCGTTTAATTTAATCAATATTTAATCATAAATAATTCAAAATGTTCAAATTATTTGATATGAATTGTATTGACAGGAGACTACGTATCCAAGGTTACAACAAAAATAGCAGTCAGGTAAAATCTTTACCAGACTGTTTTGTACATTACTGTAATGTGTGAGGTAGCCTTGGATACGTACTTTACTTGACTGTTTTTGTAAAAACCTACTTTTCATACTAAAATTGTTCAGGAAAGTAGACATATTTTTGCCGGCTTCAGAAAAACGCAATTTTTTACATATTGATATTGGACTACTAGCTCAGTGGTATGAAGTCGGCCTGTGGATCCTGAGAACCCTGGTTCGATTCCCACAGGTGACAAACAATTTCAAAAACTACCCCTGTGGCTCCTCCACCACTAACATCTTTGGAGGCCGTGATTTGACGACTGGTAACCGCACTTCACGCGCAAAACATATCACTTACCGAGATCTGCTTCGGCAGAGTGCCACACCCAGTAATGGGTAGAAGGCGTGATGATATATTTATATATATATATATATATATATATATATATATATATATATATATATATATATATATATATATATATATATATATATATATATTTTGATATTGGACTATTTTTATACAGATTAAAATTAGTTTTACAGATGTCCAAATTTCGAGAGCATGATAAATTTTAAATGAACACTAGTCAGATCCGATTTCACTGAGAAAAAGACGATTTACTTTAATTTATTTATTCCGCAACTGATTATTACAGAAAGAGAATATTGTTTAGTAAAATACTCATAATTGTGAGTAAATTTTGTAGAAATACTATTCTTATTTTATAAATGTCTGTTATCAACTTTTACAAATACTTTAGAGGCATTAATACTCGTTGTTCCGTGGTTTGAATAATCTCTTAACAAGTGAGAGTTCGGGGTCCAAATCTCATTGAATTATTTCTAAAAATACAACTACCTAATTCGTAGTGGTTCGTATTCCACTACAAGCCTCAGGTCCACTATATTGTGCTTGGTATAAATATCCTGTTCCTCCGCATAGTAAAACAAATAACTGATAAGTAACCTAATTATCTTTACTTTAAATTGAAAATGTCAAAGTAAAAAATAGTCGTGAGAAATTATTCATCCGATTATCGTCGTTAGACAAACAGTTGACTTGAGTGTTAGCGCGTAGTATTATTTTAGAAAATAATTTTCCGTATGGAAAACAAAGCGTCTGGCAAGTTTAAATAATTATCATTTCGCGTGAGTTAAACGTGGCGGGCAAAACGGGGTTAGTTTAAGATAAATTACACCCCTCGTTTGACGCACAACACCTTACGCACTGCACTCCTCACCCCTCGATAGATCCCATCACTTTGATAAATAATTGGTGCTTTATTGGGTGTAAGCAATCAATTTTCCACTCACTTGTTTCAATAGTGATTGACTACTCTATAATTCACACGCGCTGCTGTGGGATCTCTCTGTCTCTCTTCAACTATACCGATTTATTTTTCAAACAATGACTCGTCGGCTGGAAACGTTGTTCAAATTTTCTATGAGCCAATGCTGAGTATAAACAGTTCAATGCGTTAATAAATGGAGGCCTCAAATGGAATTGGATTGTCTCGCGATCATTTCGTTGAAATATACTTCATTTTTATACATTTAACTCGCATCAAATACGATGAAGTATCTGAATTAACGTTTTGTTACTAAAGAAAATAAATCTATCATCATGCCTTTTACCTATTACTGGGTGTGGCACTTTGCCGTAGCAAATCTCTGTAAGCGATATATTTATGCGCGTGAAGAGCGGTTACAAACCATCAAATCACTACTCTCAAAAAAGTTAGTGAAGGGGGAATTACAGGGGTAATTTTAATGGGGTGAAAATTATTTGTCGGCCGAGGTTCTCAAATTCACGGGTCGACTCGATACCACTGAGCCACCTACCCCATAGCTACTTTAAGGAAAAATGTTTGTATGTTTGTAAATTCACATTGACATAAAATATATATTCCCCATTTGAAATCAATAAAAATATTCATACTAATGCAGAAAATTGTGAAGACTCCAGTGGTAAAATAACTAAGTTGGTACCTAGTATAGTTTGAAGGATATAAAGCAGCTATAGAAAAATAATAAAAATGATGATAAATTTGAGAAAAAATCTATGTTTCGGAGGCTGTATCTCAAAAAGTAAAAAAGATATGAAGATGAGCTCAACGACATTGAATTTCTCGTACTCTAATTGACTCGTAAACTAATTTTCAGCAATTTTTAATATACAAAAAAATTTTATAAAATTTTTCCCATAATACAATTTTTAAACAATACCTCAAAAACTAGAAGACATACGTAGAAACTTCCCCTTTGGATTTAGCAGCCCAAAATATACATGTATGTAAATTTTCATTACAATATGAGTACGAGAAAGAATTTTAGAACAAATAGTCTGAAATTGGCCTAAAATCGAAAAAAACTAAAGGGGTACCCCTTACGAAATTTTAAAAAAATTTAATTTGCCTAAAATTTACTTATAAGTCAATTCGGACACGAGGAATTCAATCTCGTTGAGATTATTTTCGTATCTTGCTTAGATTTTGAGATATAGCCTCCGGAAAGTTGATTTTTTCACAAATTTTACTCCATTTTACATTTTGTATCATAAATAATGTACCTACCTTTCAATTTAAATCAATTAAAATATTCATACTGATGCAGAAAATTATGAGGAATTCAATAGTGTAGTAGCCAGGTCCGTATCTAGTCCAGTTTTTGAAAGATAGGACAGCTAGTGAAAAATGATTCAAATGAGGCGACATTTGGGGAAACATCTATGTTTCAACTCGTATATCTCAAAATCTAAACAAGATATAAAGATGCGCTCAACGGCATTGAATTCCTCGTACTTTAATTGACTTGTAGAAAAAATTTTCAATAATTTTTAAATTTCAAAAAATGTTGATAAAAATTTTTCCATAATACAATTTTTAAACAATATCTCAAAAACTAGAAAACTTACACACTTGAAACCTTCACCACTGGATTCAGCGGGTCGAAGTACATATGTATGTAAATTTTCGTTGCAATGTTCGTACGAGAAAGGATTTTAGAACAAGAAGTCCGAAATGGTCCTAAAATCGAAAAAAAATCAAGGGGTACCCCTTAAGAAATTTTCAAAAAAACAAATTCGCTTAAAAAATGTTTATAAGTCAATTCGGACACGAGGAATTCAATGCCGTTGAGCGCATCTTCGTATCTTGCTTAGTTTTAGAGATATAGCCTCTGCAAAGTTGAATTTTTCACAAAATTTACTCTATTTCACACTTTGTACGATAAATAATGTACCTATCATTCAATTTAAATCAACTAAAATATTCATACTAATGCAGAAAATTCTGAGGAATTCAATGATGTAGTAGCCAGGTCCGTATCTAGTCTAGTTTTTTAAATATATGGCAGCGAGTGGAAAATAATTAAAATGAGATGAAATTTGAAAAAAATCTATCTTCTGTAGGCTATATCTAAAAAATTAAACAAGATATGGAGTTTCGCTTAACGGAATTGAATTCCTCGTGCCAGAATTGACATGTAGGCAAAAATTTGCTTAGAAATCAATTCGAACACAAGGAATTCAATGCCGTTGAGCGCATCGTCATATCTTCTACTTTCCCGGTGACAGAAACATAGTAAAAATACACAGTTAATATATGTGGTTATTAAATAATAAAATAAACAATAATATTTTACAGTTAAGTTATTTGTTTTAGTGAAAAAGATATGAAATTTAAAATGAGTCCTGCAGCAGTATTTTTGCTGTTGTATCTTCATAGTTTAGCAAGTTCGTATTCTCCGCTGGGCCCCTAAACAATTACAACCGAAATTACCGCTTGCAAAACTTTAACGTCGCACATTTTAAACCGGTTGTCATAACCTGAATCGCAAATTAACTGTAGAATTGGAGAAAATTCAGCGTAGTCTGGTGGCGGCTCTATGTACGTGCTTGTGTTACTGATGCGTTTACGTTACGCTATGTTTCCATGCGTTCGTCATATTACTATATTGCACTTATTGCCAAATTGTCAGGTATTCTCCAGAAATCATTGCTTACAATGACGCTTCTGACATTTATACAAGAAGCACCACTGTCTTAATTTTCATAACACTAGCACAGATCAAAATAATATACCGGGTGGTGTTTGGTAAGGGATTTAACATGTAAAATTATAATGTTGTAATTTCCTGCTTCCCTAATTATTTTAAGCAAACAAGCTTCAAATAAAAGTTTTAGGGCATAAAATTTTGTATCTAAAAAAATACTCAAAATTAATTTTATGCTTTATAACGGCACAAATTAGATTTGAAAATGACCAAAATTAAACAAATGTTTAACGTTTTATTTGTCAAAACTGTCCAAATAAATGAAGATAATAATATAAAGATATTATTTTGAGGTAAAAAGAATAGTTGTTTATGTATCAAGGGTAAAAACTGGCGTTTCTGGCCTGCGGCGTGATTATTAGCACAAAGCGCAAAGCGCCGAGGGCTAATAACTTGCTCAGGGTTAGAAACGCTAATTTCATCCGTGGTATATACAATATTTTATGCACAACAAAATAACATTTAATTATATGTTGAAAAGATTAAAATATGTACATAGGTTATATGTCAAAAGGACATTTTGTAGAATCAAGTATTCACAATAAACAAAAATTGTCATTTTATTTATGTATCCACATGAATTATTTTTTTGTGGCCCTAGTGCCAAAAAGAAGTATTTAAGCCCGCTTTTTTTAATTGAAACAAAATTAAACAAATGTTTGACGTTTAATCTGTCAAAACTATCAAAATAATTGAAGGTAATAATATACTGAAATTATTTTGAATTAAACATAAAATAATTCAAATGACTTCAGTTTTTATCGGGTTGTTAAGAAATAGGTAAATAAGATTTTATAATTTGTAAAAATTAACCTTTTTTTGTTTATGGCGTACTTTTTATTTAGATAAAGTTATCAATATACAAATTAAAATGAATATTTGTTCAATAAATATTTCAAGAATTTTTTCATCTTCAAGTTGCACTTGTCTAGGTTAAAAAACATACTGATCTTCTAATATAATGAATAAAATCAAACTCGCAATAAAAGTCAGGTGGAAATGCTGAACAAATGAACAAAAAAGAAACTTGTTTGAAGAAGAATTTCATACGAGTTTGACATCTCCAGATTAATAATTAAATTAGCGCGATGTGTGAATTTAATTAATAAAATTTTTCGTCGACTGTTCAGTGTAACCGGACGTTGTGGTTTTATAAATTCTTTCCTTTTAATGCGTATAATAATTTTAATTAAATTAATTAAGTAATATTTAATTAAATGAATTTTGAAGGTGTCTTTCAGTGGTTGCCGATGTATTGTTCCGCGGGTATTTGTAACAGAGCTTAATTGAAAAAGCTCTGAAAGTCTGATATTTAGTACGGACTTTTTGTAGTTTAATTATAATCAGGTTTCGCTTCTTCCTGAGACAAGATTTTCATTTTAGGCAGATTTGTGGTTTTGTTATTTTTAATGAACTTTAAATGAATCTTTTCACATTTATTACCGCCTGTCAAGATTTCAAGTGTTTGGTTTAATGAGTTTTAATAATTGCTATAAAAGTCTTCTAATTAAATTTTGTAAAGATATAATTAATTATGCTTTATTTATTAATGTAAATTCTAAAATAAAACAATTTTTTATAGATTATTTACTCTTATTTTCAATCTTTTATGGAGTAATGGCTCAGGGGTAACGAGTCGGCCTTTGGATCCTGAGAACATTGGTTCGATCCCCACAGCCGACAAACAATTTTCACAAAATTACCCCTGTGGCTCTTCCACCACTAACATCTTTGGGGGCCGTGATTTAATGCCTTGTAACCGCACTTCACGGGCATAAATATATCACTTACCGAGGTCTGCTTCGACAGAATGCCACATCCAGTAATGGGTAAAAGGCGAAGTACACAATGACTATCGGCAGGATGATTTAAAAAATAAATATAATTCAGTATTATTATTGCCGTATGTTTTATGATTCAAATGTAATAACTTTTTTTTATTTATCCCTCTGGTGGGAACTTTATCCGGAGATGGAAAATCCTTAAAAAATAAAAAATTGTATCATCATGCCTCTTACCTATTACTTAGTGTGACACTTTGCCGTAGCAGATCTTGGCAAGTGAAATATTTATGCGCGTGAAGAGCGGTTACCAGCCGTCAAATCACGGTCCCCAAATGTGTTATTAAAGGGGAGCCACAGAGGTACTTTTAATGTGGAATAGAACCCGGATTCTCGAGATGAAAAACATAAAATTTAGGCGCTTAGGTGAATCGTGCATCTAACTGGATCTGAAGTCGGCACCTGAATAATTATGACAACATAATGTCGACCATAAATGAAGTAAATTATGGGGTGGCTAACTCAGTAGTATGAAGTCGGCCTGTGAATCCTGAGAACCCTGGTTCGATTCCCACAGGCGACAAACAATTTTCATAATTTCAAACACTACCTCTGTGGCTCCTCCACAACTAACAAAATATATCACTTACCGAGATCTGCTTCGGCAGAGTGCCACACCCGTAATGGGTAGAAGGCGTGATGATATATTTATTTATTTATTTGTAAATATTTTTGAAGTTATTGGTTAAAAGTGTTGTAAAAAAAAATTGATAACATAATTTATGAATAAATAATAATGGAAAATATATTTAAAAATTTTAGCTTAACTTCTCAAAAATGGCTTCTACCCATTACTGGGTGTGGCACTCTGCAGTAGCATATCTCGGTAGGTGATATATTTTGCGCGTAAAATACGGTTACCAGCCGTAAAATCACGGCCTCCAAAGATGTTAGTAAAGGAGGAGCCACAAGGGTAATTTTAATGTAATGAAATTTGTTTGTCGGTTGTGGGAATCAAATCCGGGTCTTCAAATCCTCAGCCCGACTCGATACCACTGGGTCACCTACGCCATATAATGAGGTATAATTTATTTTGCGCGCCAAAATAACATTTCTTCTATGTAGCCCGCATCACAGTGTAGCTTCTAGCACCTACCATCCGGGTGTCGTGACTGCGGCTGAATGGAAGAAATTAGCGCTAGTCAGTGGCGGGGCGTCCTGTGGGGCGTCGGGGCGCCGCCGCCACCTCAAGCGTCGCTTAATTGCGCATGCGGGGCGCGCGCGCACGTAGCGTCGGATTTATCAGTTCGAATGCGCGTCTAATGGTGACAATCTACTGGAATTACGCGGCGGATCCCGGATAGTGTCGCTGGAATTGTTTTTAAAGAGACTCGCGACGGCGATTTGCTCGTGCGTTGCACCAGATGCAGGTGGCGAGAGGAATGTCTTCGATCGTATTATTACTATTACGTGCCTAGATATATTTTTTATTTTTGAGGTTTCATTGAGTTTGGTCTGTGGATACTATTTTATAATGTCTACACATACACATTTTTTTACTTTCTTCACGTCTAATGAAGGCAGGTATGTTTATTTTGTAATTGTGTTTGGAACTCATTTCGTTTCATATTTAAATCTGTACATTTATTGTAGGCTACTAATAAAGTTAATTCCGACATCCTTTCCTCTGTCATTGTAGAACGTAAATAATTTTTTCTTCGACCGGGCAGAAAATAGACTTTTCCATCTATGAGTTGAAAGCAAAAAGTTCCATTTGCCATTTGAATATCAGATCTAAGTTACACTTACTGAACCAGATTACTTACTTATTTTGCTGAATTTCTTCGCTGACTTTATTCCCAGCACTAGAATTACTGATTCTAATTAACTTTGAAGTAATTTCCTTCAATAATTACTTCTATTTGCTTCATTCAGATCATTTAGCCATGTTGTCTATTTTATCTGAACTGATTTTAGTGAATCAAGTGGCAAATGGAATACAGCTAATGTAAAGCTACATTCATAAATCGACATTAGTTTTTGTTTTATGTTTTCCATTATTGTTTTTAATACCTACTTTTTTATTGTGATAATATTTACCTTGCTCTTCCAAAAAATACGAAAGTGAACAAACAACATAAGACAGCATGTGTAACTTAGCACATTTGACAGTTGCATTTACTGTATTACCGATCTTCTAAAATTTATGATAGATGTCACTACTAACTAAAATTGACAAAAGCAAAACTATTTGTGAATGGCACCTAAAAACACACTAAAACATAAAGCATAAAACAAAAACTAATTTCGATTTGTGAATGTAGCTTTAGAGTGGATTGTCGTATCCATGGATACATGAAAACTGTCACCCAAATTTCCAAACTGAAAAACTATCAAAATTTATTTTATGTACAAGCGGGCCGAAAGGCATGTGTTTTAGCCCAAAAAAGTAGGATATATGGATATATAAATAAAATAACAATTTTTATTTATTGTAAATACTTGATTCTGCAAAATGTCATTTTGACATATAACCTATTTACATATTCTAATCTTTTGAACATATAATTAAATGTTACTTTGTTGTGCATATAATATTGTATGTACCACGTGTGAAATTAGCGTTTCTAATCCTGAGCATGTTATTAACCCTTGGCACTTTGCACCTCGTACTAATAATCATGCCACGTTCCAGAAACGCCTGTTTTCACCCTGGGTACATAAATAACTAGTAAATTCTTTCTTTAAGCATTTCTAAATGGCCAAAGAAAAAATATTGTCTACACCTCGAGCAGAAAGTATCTTTGCCGCTCTTGCATGGTTGTTGCACTCGGCTACGTCTCGATCAACAATCTCCATGTGCGAGCGGCAATAAACTACTTTCTGCTGTAGATACAAAAATAATTATTCCAACAATCTTAACGTCAAAAGAGAGCGCTGAACTGAGTATATTGTCACTAGAAAAAACAATTAAAATAATATTTTAATATTTGGATAATATGCACTGCTTTTAAATATGCATCTATTTATATAAATGGCATCGGTAGACTCTAATATATTTTAGGTTTTAGGCGTCCCTTCCCCTTAAATCCGGCACTGTGTAGAGTTATACAATTATATTTATACATAGTAGTGTATAAGAAACGAAGAAGTGCAAAAGCTAAAAACCACAATAATCCGTGCGAAGGGTGTGTTGGATGAATCATTATTTGTTACCACCATCCCTAGCTCTTCGTGGTGCGGAAAGGAGCACAAGTTGCTCTCATTAGGAATGAACCGACAGCGGTAACAGGCGCCAGGCGTGTACCTTGTTTAAACTTTAAAGAAACACGAACGTTTTACTTTAACAACTTTTCGAATACAACCGACTTGCCCCTGTCTTACCCCGGCTCTTCTAGTAGCTGAAGAATTTACTTCTGCTGGCTTCCATCCACCGGTAATGTATTCATACGCTGAAACTTGCGTGTTGTGATGATTTTATTGTTTAAATAAATTAGTATCTCCCGGAAGGAACTTAATGAAGAGATGTTTTTTGCGAAAATAAATTGTTGGAATAACAAATATTTATCATTACTTTAATAACGTTTCCCGCCGCTGTATTTCAATTGTAGGTTCTGTTACCAAATATTTATCGGATTCCACTATGAACTGTAGGATAATTTATCACGGATAGCTAGCTCATCACGCCTTCTACCCATTACTGGGTGTGGCACTTTGCCGAAGCAGATCTTGGTAAGTGATATATTTTGCGCGTGAAGTGCAGTTACCAGACGTAAAATCACGGCCCCCAAAGATGTTAGTGGTGGGGGAGCCACAGGGGTAGTTTTTTAAATTATGAAAATTGTTTGTCGTTTGTGGGAATCGAACCAGGGTTCTCAGGATCCACAGACCGACTTCATACCACTGAGCTAGCCACCCCATAAAAGAACGTTTCAAAAATTACAAATAAAATCAAAAGATTATGTTTCCTCAATTCTCACGAATTATTATTATTTATCGAGTCGGGTTGTGGATCCTAAGAACTTCAGTTCGATTCCCATAGCCGACATAAAATTTTCACCACATTAAAAAAATACCCATATGGCTCCTCCTCCACTAACATTTTTGGAGGCCGTGATTTGACAGCTGGTAACAGCACTTCACGTGTAGGATCCAATCCCCAGAATTGTATTGCCAACTTAAACATTTACGTTTGACCATGCTGTAGTTATGATTAAGTTGCTGTTATGCGCAGTGAGAAATAAATTAGAAATATTTTCTAGATCATTCTCAACTTAATATAAATAAGCAACACTCCTCATTAGTTAGTTATAAAAAATTACACCCATAGATAATTTTTCGCAAATGAGTCGCATTTCGATGCACGTGTCTTGTAAGCCTCTCGCATCTCAAAGAGAAAGAGCGCGAATGATCAAGCCTCGCGAATCGCGACCGCGACAGAGCGGCAGAAAGAGGCATTCTATTCACGAGGCGTGCGCCATTAGCGGTGTCTTGATTGGTTTCGTCTACGGGCAAAAAGATTTTAACACTGCGACGTTTCATTATCAAATTGTATGTGATCCTGGCGGGCCGCGATTCCGCGACGAAAAAACTCTACTTTGTTGGGAGAACGAGAGGGGAGAACACAGTGACGGAGAAGAATTCTTTCACGAGGTTTGGGTATTTATTTATTTGCTTCCTGCGCAACAGGAACTTAAACCTAATTACTCTAAATAATGCAAACAATTCTTTTGTTTAAGTTCTATAATTTTTAATCAAGGACGTTGAAAGGAGGGGATATGGCATGATGATACTGTAGCATTGTTTGAAGTGAGGCTTGGGTAAGGGAAAGAGACAACAATAGTTTTTCTGCACCGTGCTTAGCCAAATCTCTTCTTCTTTCAAATATTTTGAATTTGTATGTAAGAAAAGTGACGTTTAGACGTTGTCAGGGAGCGTTGTTTTATGTAAACATAACCACGAAGTGTCATTTGTGTTTCAATTTTTGTGTTGTATGGAATTGGATATAATTTTTGTGGATAAAATGGTAACAAAGTGTTTATAATTTCAGTTTCCTTATAAAAATGTATAATCTTTTAGAGAGAATGATTCTGTTCTGTCTATTTAAATTTCAAATCTCTTTATGACACATGTCAATCAATAGCAGGCTAAGCACGGTACAGAAAATAATACTTCTGTCTCTGTCAATCTGCTGAGCCTCACAGTCTTGACTTGAATGCCATATCCCCTTCTTTCAACATCCTTGTTTTTAATCAGTAAAACAATAAGATTTTTGAAAGTTATTTGATGACAGACAGTAGCAGACTGTTCTATTGGCAACACGCCTTTATGCAGACCATGGTTATTGGCCAAGGTTAACCAGAAATGCTAACATTTTTGTTTTATTTTGTATTATTCCCCTAGTTAAAGTTAAAAGTAAAAACACTTTCCTGACTTATTATGTATACTACTTTTCTGAAACCGTTGAATTTAATCAATATTTATTCATAAATAATTCAAAATGTTCAATTTTTTTGATATGAATTGTACTGACAGCAGACTACGTAACCAAGGTTACAACAAAAATAACAGTCAGGTAAAATCTTTACCAGACTGTTACGTACTTTTCCAGACTGTTTTGTACTTTACCAGACTGTTATTTTTCTTGTTGCCTTGGAGACGTATTTTACTTGACTGTTTTTGTAAAACTTTCCTGCCAAGTAGGCAGTTTCTTGTCAGTTTCAGAAAATAATTATTTTAGCTACAATGAATAAATTACAACTTTTAAATTTTTGGTTGAAAGCATCTTTGCAGACCTAGAATAATTACAGCCCTCACTACGCTCTTGCTATACTTTTTTAGTCTCGGTCCGCAAACAATTACTTTCAACCCTTGTTATACAAATAACTATCAAAGTCTATATTTCGGTGGTACACTAAACATACCTATACGTTCGACAGGAAAAATTTAAATAATAAATAAACAATATGTAACGATAAACAAGTAACTAAGTAACAAATAACAAGTGAACAAGTAACTAATATAACCCTAGAAGCATAATTTCTAATTACAAAATAAAGTAACATATTTCTATAAGTTATTGAATATTCTCCAATCAAATAAGACCCTTATAAAATAGTTCTCCACCTGCGCCACTGTCCCAAGACGCAGCCCTTTCCACCCTTGGCCGTCCTAAGGGTGTGAGGGGACAGAGGTGGGGGCGGCGCATCAGACGGCGGCGTTTAAAATAATGATGCTTGTTAGCATTAAATACGCGTGGCCTATGGATCGCTGGTTGTCGCAGTAGGCTGCGATCGGGTCGTGTGTGTATGTGTGTGTGTGACTGTCTAAATCACGTTGTGTCTAATGAACCAACGATACAGGGCCGGACTTTAAGGGTAGGGGTTGATTATGAGGGGAGCCGGAAGACAATAACATTGATTACTTCACTTTTATGAAACAAGTTACTGTAGAATTATTTTGTAATTTATCAAACTCTCGAGTTATATTTAATTAGATTATCTTTTGACTTAGTATGGGGTGGCTAGCTCAGTGGTATGAAGTCGGCCTGTGGATCCTGAGAACCCTGGTTCGATTCCCACAGGCGACAAACAATTTTCATAATTTCAAAAAGCTACCCCTGTGGCTCCTCCACCACTAACATCTTTGGGGGCCGTGATTTGACGACTTGCACTTCACGCGCAAAATATATCACTTACCAAGATCTGCTTCGGCAGAGTGCCACACCCAGTAATGAGTAGAAGGCGTAATGATATATATATATATATATATATATATATATATATATATATATATATATATATTTTTGACTTAGCTGTTGAGTTCGAGTCATCAAACTTAAAAGATTTTGAACTGGGTTCATATTGATTGATTACTTATTAATGTATTCTTAGAAGTTGATTCCAAAATTTGTTGGTGTTGTATCTGAAATGGTACTAAATCGATTCTTTTTCACACATTTTACTTGACGCGTTGACAGTTTTAAATAATTATTTGACAACCACACAAACAAAAGCACCTACAGAGATTATTCCCGGGAATAATCATTAGACCTTTATTCTCAGTATAATAATAACAAGATTGGTTAAACCGCAGACACGTGTCATACAATGAAGCATTTCATTGGTTTTGAGGAACGTTAAAAACAATCATATTAATATCACTCGCAGGATTTGTAGTAAAACTATATTAAACTCGTAACTTAGTATTGTTCTTTATTGCTTTATAAAATAAATATCGTCTCCAAATCAGTTCAAGTCAATAAAACACAATCCAAAGCAACTGCTGAAACAAATCCACAACTGGCTGCAAGTGACTAATAATCAATCAATTCATTTACCTTCACGCCAATCAGCATAATAACATAACCGAGACTAACCGCAATCGCAATGCCCGCATTAAAAACAAATCAGCGCACACTACACTGTTGTTGAGAAGCAAGGCGTGTGTTTGCGGTGTAACGTGAGGCATGAACGCACGTAACGCGCCGTGAACGTGAAGGAATGTAGCCGCTAAACGGTTCAAATGACGCGATGGAGACTGAACGTCACCTTTGACCCACGTTGTCGCTTGTCGTCACCCGTTGCTAAGAAATTGAGGAAACTTGCGCACTCTAAACAACTGTGATTGTTTTTGCCTCGAACTAATTGAGATAATACGCGTATTCCATTTATCGTTTGGATCAGATCTAACTTACTCTTACTGAAACGAATTACTTATTTATTATTTTACTTGACTACTCTACCTCCACTGTTAGATTTACTAATTAAGCTGCAGTTTGAAGTAATGCATCTTCCTAGATCAATCAGTTTGATCATTTCAGTTATTCAGATTGTTTTATCTGAAGCAAAGTGGCAAATAGAATATAATTTGGCTAAACTCCAGTAAATCCCCTTGTCGACTGACAGTAGTTTGACACATGCGCTAAATTAGAAATTTTACATGATACGATCGGTTCTAAAACAGTGGATAGTCCTAATCCTATAGTTGACAGGTGGATTGTTGTTGTTATTACGATGGAGAATAAATTGGATGGTTAGGTTAGGTTCGGTTAGGGGTTAGCGCGAGCGAAGCGAGCTAATCTAAAATCGCAACAATAAACCGCCCAAAAAGGATGGTAAATCATTGTTTTAGAGTCACTGGAAACATGAACTGCTATACAGTACTTTCTTTCGGCAAAATATCAAAATAAGGCAAGAGGGTATATTGGAGTTTTACCTATACTTTGTAATATTAGGTGTATTTGCCATTTGGTTCAGATCTAATTTACCCTTATTGAACCAGTTCAGTTTTTTATTTGACTAGTTTACTGTCAGTTTTAGATTCAGGTTCAGTTTAAGATAATCCATCCCAATAAGTACATCACTTTGCTAAGTCTCAGTCTCAGTTCTATTAATAATGTCATCTAATTTATCTGAACAGTTTTAAGTAATCCAAGTGGCCAATGAAATACAACTTAGGACAATAGATTCATGTGTCCAAACATCATCTTTCGTTCGCCCAACAATCCTTCAAATAATATCCATTTATTCGTTTACGCATTCTCTCGTACTCAATTTCAAGAACATACACCTGTTTCACCAATCTTTCGTTTGACAAAAGAATATGGTACCTAAGGTTGTTAAGGTTATTGTAGGTAATTAGCATTCCGATGAAAACGAAACAATATAAACCGATTTTATGCACAATTTGCAACACACTTGCAAAAAGCGAACAGAAATTAAACATCTCGTGTTTCATTTCACGTTTAATTTGCGACTATTAATGTTTTAAATGACCAGGAGCTGAATTTTCAAACATTGCGCATTTATTCAGAAACTAAGTTCGCGCTTTGCCCTTATTATTAAACACATTGAAATATAACGTTATGAACAATTTTATGTAGTTATTTGTATATCAAGAATTGAAAGTACACCAGAGGAATACATAAATTGTTTTTGTACGATCGAAAATGAAGATGAATCGATTTTAATTGTAATTTTCGTTACTAACAGTATTACTTTGCAAACCGTTGTCATTAGCAACAGTCTGCAAAGAGTCTTAGTCTGCAATTGTTCACTTTTGTCATCAAATGACGTTCGGGAAGTAACTTTTTACTAATCGTAGAAAAATAATTATTTGTTTTGCTAGGCAATAAAGTAGCAGATACACTGCCGCGGCTAGAATTTCATCTTTCCAAGACAGTCCAGTTGTTTTTTGCCATGTTAAACACATAATAATAAAAGTATGGGATATATGCCTCAGTGGTATCAAGTTGGTCTGTGGATCAGAAAACCTGGGTTCAATTTCTAAATCCGATAAACAATTATTAGCACATTATCACATACCGCTCGAGGGTTAAAATAATAATAAACGGTAAACGTGATTATATCACGGTTTTTCCTTACCGTGAGGATGAGGTGCCGGCTCTCAGTGGAGACGGGGTGGTTCTAACTCGGAAAATAAGGGCGCCACACAATTGGGAAAGCTCTCTCACCCAAATACCTAATTGTGAAGGCGGACAGGAAAAACGATAGTTCTCGACGTGGTACGACTGTACGGAAAAGGATGTGTTCGCAGGTAAGTTGGAAATAATTAAAAGAAATGCTAATTTGTTGCAGAAAACGGAAATTGACGGACTATATTGCATGTAAGAAAATACAAAATAAAGCAAACAATAGCGTTGCAGCTACGTAAATGATAAATAAAGCTAAAGCGGTAAATCCAATTAAGAATCAGGAAGGAAAATTAAACAAAGTACTGAACGCAAGACAAATGAAAATAAAGGCGGGGCGCTGTGTCCCACAATAGAGACTAGGATCACGATGATGGTGAAAATACCTAGAGTACCTAAAACAATACACGTAGTTCGACGTATTACGAGTCGTTGGCCAACGATGCACGATACGCGACTCGATAGACTGACGTAAAACAAATCGTAGATCCTACTGGCTACTCGTCACATCAGCAACACACCTTAAGTGTGACAGACAACGTCCAAAACAAATAAATAAACGAAATCCAAAATCTAACGCTTAGTTGGATTTGTACAAAAATAAGGTAAGTACTTAAAATTCACATAAACTACTGTAAAACTGTTTTAACGATAATTGTCCGTAATTTCAGATATGTATGAAATTTAACAAAAAGAAAAATAAATCAAAGTAACATAAATAAAGTAATAAATCATAAGTATCTGGCCTGTAGGTGGCGTCTAGGCGTTGGCAGGATGCGAAATCGGCAGCACCGGCTCTATTCCACAATATGGATGTCACTTGACCGCACCCAAAATGGCGGCGTCTCTCGTAGCCTCGTGACGTCACACAGATCCTCGTAAATCGAAGCTGGGGTCAGTTCCTCGTCAACAAAAATGCCTCGGACAAGAGGAAAACTCAACCCGTCAAATAAAACACTGGATAACCCAGTTAAAGTTCAAAACAACAAGCCTAAAACAAAGGGAAGTCAAGATTAGGTTCACGTAGGACGGTGGAACAGCACTGATTCGTGCAAAACTCAACAAACGAATAACCGAATCACGCGAAACACTATCCAAAGTTTAATTTACGGTATTGAGAAAACAGTAATATTTACCTTGGTTCGTATGCGGCTTGAGAGTGAGAAGAAAAATATTTGAATCTTCGGCGATATTTACCCGGACTACGTCCGACGAATAAAACACTATTCTGGGTAGCTGAACTACTTTAAATCCCCAACCGGGTAATAATTTTACAACAAAATTCACACTTCAAAATTTGCAAAATCACAATTTCAATAGTACAACCTTTCGCTTCAGATGCTGATTTCTCAATCGCCGTTTAAGAAAAACTAAGCAAAAATCATCCAGTCATTTCGCGTCTCATCAGTCATTACTTTAATTGATTCTATTTAAATTCGTACTATTCCAAGAAACCGTCCCACATAGCACCTACTCTTGACGTCCACAAAAGCATCCACGTAGTTAGGGTGGCCTACCGAGAAGTAAATAAGAAATAGAGAAAGAATGAGAAAAGAATAGCAGAACGAGAAAGAAAGAAAATATTGCGCGCCATGAAAATACGACATGAAAGATTTGTTTCCGAACGCAATCTGGGATAATTAAACAAGGGGGTAAGGAGTCTGGAAATTTTCAATGCATTAATTTATTGTGGAACTACCTACTGACGATTGCCTGACGCTGCGCTGGTGAACCAGCCTTTACATTTAAAACCAAACCGCGCGGCAGCGGCAAAACAATAGACTAATCGCTATCACTAATGAATTAGTGTCAACAACGGATTGGACAAAACTAAATAAAAAAAGGAAATTAGTTAAATATACGAACAAATGAAGTTTTACTTAATGAAACGATGAAAAATTTAAATCTGCGTAAGTATCTATTAACTGAAATATTTACTAAACAAAATTACAACCGACTAAATTATATTTTAGGTTAAAAGGACAAGGAATATGACTGAAAGGACTAAAGGATCAAATTGGAACGTAACAACATCTCTGTGACTTCCTTATACTAACATCATTGGGGGCCGTGATTTGACGGCTGATAAACGCGCTTCACACGCAAAATATATCTATAACCGAGATCTGTTAAGGCAGAGTGCCACATCCAGTAATGGATAGTAGGCGTGATGATATATTTATTTATTTATAAATGTCAAATTTGTTGTTTTTCCAAGCCAACACTTTTATAGCCTAGGCATTAAAAGTAACAATTCACAACCTGTCAATTGTGCACGAAAGCCTAATTTTAATGTCAGTTGGCAAAAAATAATGACACTCAACGATTGTAGGTCATATTATACTGGGTAGAAGGCGTAGTCATATAATTATTTATTTAATTTATCAACGAATGACAGACATCATCAGCATCACAAAGCACTTCTTCAGAGTAGGGGTAGAAATGTCAGAACAGCAGAATGCAACCGCCCTCTTCCCCGCAATGTTATTTATACGAACGTTCCCCCCGTCCTAGTGTCGGTGCTCATCGTTTTTGTTGACTTAGAATTAGCGTGCAACGTTTGTGGAAATATTGTCACTGCCTAATTATAAACATAACTTGGGGTAATTGCTCAGTGCGCTGTTTACTTTACTTTCTCGACAAATTTACATTTTCAACGCTCGTTTCGCGCTTCTATTCGTCTTTCAAATACTTCCTTTCTCTTGTAGATCTATTATCTATTACCTGATGATTGATTTCTCATACTTAATTTCAAATTGCCAATAAAGAGAGGCAGTAATTTTTTCATTTTAGAATTATTTAATACTATAATGATATAATATAATTTTCTTATATCGTGTTTACAAAGTGAATTTTATACAACTGTTTTTGTCAAAAATAGTGCTACAAAATTTAATTTTGTGCAACTGTTTTTGGGGATATTGTTGGAGTTGTCTAGTTGTAAGAATGTCAAACATAATTCTATTACTTTAACTGTTGTTGCTCAGATCATGTAAAATTATTGTAATTATTATTTATTATGGGGTAGCTAGCTCAGTAGTATCAAGTCGGTCTGTAGATCCTAAGAACTCTCGTTCGATCCCCACAGCTGACAAACAATTTTCGCAAAATGAAAAATTACCCCTGGGACTCTCCCTCCACTAACATCTTTGGGGGCCGTGAATTGACGGCTGATAACCGCACTTCACGAGCAAAAATATACCACTTACTGAGATCTGCCTCGGCAGAGTGCCACACCCAGTAATGGGTAGAAGGCGTGATGATATATTTTGTTTTTGTTTTATTACTTTTTTTATAATAAAATAATTACATTAAACTGCAAAACACTTCTTTATTAAACATTAAAAGTATTTGACGTTTGATGTTTGAGGTTAGGTATTGTGCAACTGTACTAACCATAATGCTAAAATATTAAATAATGCTAAAATATTAGTAAATAAGTAATTATTAATTTAAAAAAGTAAAATTTATCTGTGCAAATGTGTTGAAAAATCTGCCAAAACTTCAATCTAAATAATACAAATTCTTTTCATTTATTTTATTATTTTCTGTCATCGTAACGCCATCTGTTGTCAATCAGTGGAACTTCACCTGATATGTTAGAAGTGTACGTTATACTAACATACGAGGTGTATGCTATGTTCAATTTTCCGTAGTAGTTTATGTTGTTGTTATGGTTACTTTCATAAGTGGTCGTCTGAAAATGACATTTTAATAACCGTAGGTAAATAAAGTTATTAAACATGGAGGTACATTTTATTTAGTAGTAGATACCCCATGAAATACTTTTAAAATACATTCTCCAATTAGTTTAGTCAATCTCTCTTCCCCGAGTTAATATTTAAATCTGTCGGTGTTTATTAATTATCAGCTTACACGGCTACCATTGGGTTTCAATGGCTCCCGTTCCACCCTTCAGGGTGTGGGGGTGTGGGGACGACAGGGGTGCCGGCTTTCATTAGCGCAGGCGGGCGGACTAGGTATCTGTTGTTGTTTTAAGCATGCCTTTATCTAATCAGACAAAAGCTTGGTACAGTGCTCGTTAGCACAGCTCACGGCAGCCGCCAGGGGTGAGAATTCCCGCCCCCGCGCACGATGAAGTGTGAGGGCTGGAGACAGGATGTGTGGTGGTTTTGTGGTAGTGTGAGGTTAATTGTATCGGCATCATTTATATAATGACACTAATGAGAGACAGATTTCTAAAAACTATTTTCAGTAGTAAATTATTGTTGAAAAACTTCCTTTTTTATATTTATTATCAACAAATACTTTATATTTTAGCAGTTTTATCGTTGTCAATAATAGCGGCTGATAAAGTTATCTTAATCTATAGTTGCTGAACAACTTTATATTGAAGAGTCATTTTACGAACTAAAAAGAGCCAACTAAAAGTCAGTATTACATACAGTCGTAGATAAAGTAATTTTAACTACTTGTTGCTGGGCAATCTGGGCCTAATTAAATTTTGTTATTAAACAGTCATTTTACGAACTGAAAACAGTCAAATAAAGGTAAATTTTACTTGCAATTGGAAACATCTGATAAAATAATACTGTACAATGTACAAATACGATTCACTTCAAGAACTGTATCGTGTTTTTATATTTGAAAAACGTTTAACTAAAATATTCTTATAAAACAAGTTTTAAATAATCAAAAACTATATACGTAACTTCACTAATAAATTCAGCAGGATGAAATACATATGTACGTAAATTTTCGTTACAATGTTCGTACTAGAAAGAATATGAGAGCAAACACTCTGAAATTAGTCTAAAATTAAAAAGAACTGAATTACATCTCTAAAAATATAAATTTAATTTGTATATTAATCAACTCGGATACGAAAAAATTCAATACCGTTGAGTGCATCTGCGTATCTTGCTTAATTTTTGAGATATAGTCTCTGAAAAATTGAATTATTCCCAAATTTGATTCCATTTCTCATTTTATATCATAAATAATGTACCTACCCTTTAATTTAAATCAATAAAAATATTCATAGTATTGCAGAATATTATGAGGAATTCAGTGGTGATGTGGTCAGGTCCATATCTAGATTAGTTTTTGAAATATAGAGCAGCTAATGTAAAATGATAAAAATGAGTTGAAAAAAAATCTAAAACTAAACGAGATATGAAGATGCGCTCAACGGCATCGAAGTCCTCGTACTCCAATTAACTTGTAGACAAATTTTCAGCAATTTTTAACTTTCAAATTTTTTTGACCAAAATTTTCCCATAAACACAGTTTTTTAACAATATCTAAAAAACTATAATACTAACGCACTTAAAAACTTCACCATTGAATTCAGCGGGTCGAAATACATATGTATGTAAATTTTCGTTACAATATTCGTATGAGCAAGAGTTTTAGAACAAATAGTCTGAAATTGGCCTGAAATCGAAAAAAACTGAAGGGGTACCCCTTAAGAAATTTTCAAAAAATTAAAATCGCTGAAAATTTGTTTATAAGTCAAGTCGAGCACGAGGAATTCAACGCCGTTGACCGCATCGTCATATCTTGTTTAGTTTTTGAGATATAGCCTCCAGAAAGTAGTTTTTTCCCCAAATTTCACGTCATTTTAATTATTTTTCCTTTAACGGCCTTATATTTTTAAAACTAAACTAGATACGGAACTGGCGACTCCACCAATTAATTCAGGACAGTTTCTGCATACGTATGAAGTATTTATTCGGAGATGAAAAAACCTACCCTAAATGAAACGATACTTTCAATCTCATTTTCTACCCTTAATAAAGCTATAGAAATATTTGTTTATTTATTTAAGATACTCTGTACAACAGGAATTTAATCCTAATTAATGTACAAGGTCCGCAGTGTGGTAGTTTTTATATTTTTATCTTGAGTGGGATTCGAATTCGAGATCTCCGGATTCGAACTCCGTAACGCTACCTACATCACCATACTACCGATACAGAGGAAAAGTTAAACACAATTTTGAAGACGTAATTGTCAAACAGTAAACGAAATATTATAAAATGAAAATCTCTTTAATTCATATCTACAATTATTTGTCATACAATATTTCTCGCCTACGAAATAATTAACACCTCAATCCAATAATTGATACGTCATCCAAAATAACCTTCCTCCCAATCATCCCACACCCCCCACATAGTTCCCTTTTCCTCTCACTCACGCACCCTTATATAGCGCATGCGCAGTGCAAACAGAGCATCGTTATCACACAGCACCACCTAACACAGTTTGCTTAATTATCGCGAGTCAATTAATTGGTAAAAAGAGACGGGCGGGCCAAAGGGAGCAGAGACTATGAATCTGTCACAATTAGTACTTATTACCGTCACTGTAAGGCCCTAATGCCACCGCAATCGATAAGGGATGTTGTGAGGATTGTCATTGTGTAGAAATAGAAATGTTTCATATTATTTTTGAAAGGAAATCTTTAATTGGACTTGAAGTTGGTAACACTGGGTCTGACGTGATCTTTTTGATATAAAATATTTTTGGCATGAATTAAATTTAAAGGAAAGGAAAATTGGAAAAATATTTTCTTGGTGCTTGCAAACTGGGCTTTAATCGTAGTTTAAAAATAGTTATTTTTGTATTAAATGCGCCAAAAAACACGAACCTTGTCCACGAAATACAAACAACATTTTTTCTACAACTGTCAAAAAAGAATCATACAATAATTATTAATTTATTTAGGTAAATTGAAAGGAGAAAACAACAAAAATATAAATTTAATGTATTGTAACCAAGGAAACCTGAAAATGTTTGAAAATAATATTTTTAAAGAGTCAAATAATATGAAATTTGACATATCATTGAAAAAAATACAAATTTCGCGTATCCACAGCGATGTAAAAATGTCATGTTTTTTGACAATAGTAGTTTCCTCTTCCCTAACATCTTTGAGGGCTGCAATTTGACGATTGGTAGAAGCACTTCACGCGCATAAATATATCACTTACCGAAATGTGTTATTACAGAGTGCCACACCCAGTAATGGGTAAAAGGCGTAATGATTATTATGACTTTTAAATACATCAGTAAATTTTTATTTTATTTGAACTCGAAATTTTGATAAAATGAAAATAAATATTTAATATATTATTACCTTGTTGTCATAATTGTTTATTAAAATGGAATCTCATTCCTCTTCTAAACTCCCCAAAATGTGTTGGTCAAAATAAGCTCCAATTACTCAGACTATATTAATAAAGGAATTCCATAAAAAGTTTTATTTAGAAAATGAAATCGACGCCAATTATATTAAGTAGGTACTAAATTCTCCCATCATATACACTTTTATTGAACTATTAACCATAAAGTACCACGCACAACACACATAAATACAAGTTATACATGACATTAAGCACACACACTCACACTCACATAGAAACGCTATTCAGAAGTACACATACCATCACACACGTAAACAATACAATTATGTATAAACTACTCAGAAGTTCAGATTATTTTTTCGTTTTTCCATCAATTTAATTAAGAATATTTATGTTATTAATTATTTATGGGGTAATGGCACAGTGGTAGCAAGTCGGCCTGTGGATCCAAAGAACCCTGGTTCGATCCCCACAGCCGACAAAACATTTTCACCAATTTAAAATTACCCCTGTGGCTCCCCCACCACTAACGTCTTTGGGGGCCGTGATTTGACGGCTGGTAACCACATTCCACGCGCATAAATATATCGCTTACCGAGATCTGCTTCGGCAGAGTGCCATACCCAGTAATGGATAAGAGGCGTGATGATATTTTATTTATTTATCATATCAAAACTTATTTTTGCGTTTAGAGCGCCATCTATTCCGAATTGGAAAAAAAGTTTCAAATAAAATTAACTTATTTTTTTTCGCAGAATACGAATCTGTAATAAAAAATGGGGGTTCCCATTTAAGGTTTCAACGTTGCTCCCCGCCCCACACCCTGGAGGTGGGGGTTGGGGTTTGTGTTTGGTGTGCTTAGATAGGTTTTTGCAAAATATTAAACACGTGTTTTTTGGTTTCTTGATTCGATGTGTTTTTCTCGAGGTATGTCACCGTCCCGGAACTTTTTTAACAGCCTGTATATTACTGTTTAACTTTTTGAATATCGTCAATCGGGCTCGTTCGTGTATCATCGGTAAAATTCGAATCCACTGTAAATGATAAATAAAAATATCCTAGCGTTACCAAACAAGTTACAACATATTTACCAATTAGTTAAAAACGTAATTGTGCGCGTTTAGCGAACTATAGTTGTGATCGAAGTTTATTCGCTGTTTTGTGACCGTTCAAGTGAATATTTTGCGATATTTTAGTGCGTAAATTAGCTTAAATTGTGCGTTATTGTGCGTAATAGTGTGTGATGTATAATAGAAACATTAATATATGAGTGGTAGTGCTGTGGAATAGACTGGATGGACCACATAAGACCCCAGAGTGTTCTGAATAACGTGGGACGTGACCGGTAGCTGGTTTCTGTTCAAAGTATGCAACAATATTTTTATTTTAGTAAAGATCTTCAAATATTATTATTGTTAACATTGTACAGAACATGCTGTTATAGAAAATATTCTTTAATAAGTTCTATGCTGATGACGCAGATCCGCGTTAAGTCGAGTAATTACATAGTGCGTCGAATCTGAGTTTTTCCGTTCTTATTTATACAGGCTTTGTAGTCAGATAGCAATGAACGTGATACGGAAAAGTTCAATAAATTTTAAAAGATACTAAAATAAATTAGCTTGTATGATAATTTTTTGCGACAGAAAAAGTAAGAATATTGAATTCTTCTAGTGTAATCAAAATAATAGGTTTTTACGATATTTTTCAGAATTTATATTTAAATGGAATTATTTTTGGGGGCGGGAGCGAGGGTGCGGTCCGCACCAGGCGGTACATATTTTGGAGAGGCATTTTTTATATTTTATTTTAGTTGTAAAAAACAACTTGTTCACTTCATAAGTTTACTATTCGATTTCTACGAATTATGATTTACTACATGATTTCAAATATTATTCTTCATCGTCAAGTTAATGTACGGTTGAAAATGTTATCTCAAAAAATTTCTTTATTAGGTACTGCCTAATTTAAATATGCCATCCAATGGTAAAAAAGTTCCCCACCTATAGTTTGTCTCAATTACAATTATTTATTTATATTTATTAATTTAATGGAGTAATGGCTCACTGATTTCGAGTTGACCTGTGGATCTTGAGGATCCCGGTTCGATTCCCACAGCCGACAAACAATTTTAACCAAATTAAAATTACCCCTGTGGCTCTCCCACCACTAACATCTTTGGAGGCCGTGATTTGGCACTTACCGAGATCTGCTACGGCAGAGTGCCACACTCAGTAATGGGTAAATATCGTGATGATACATTTATTTTATATTTATTTTTTTAATTTATAAAAACCACCATTTGATTAACTTAGAAAGGGCGGCAAATTGGAGACCGCTCTGGGCGGCAAAAGTTCTAGGTACGCCACTGGTTATACTGCAAAACCTCCAAGTTGCAAGACTAGAAAAAATTTAAATGACAATTTTATTTCCGCAGTCGACAAATTTTACTCCAAATTAAAATTACCTCTTTGGCTTTCTCACTACAAACATCTTTGAGGCCTGTGATTTGACGGTTGGTAGCCACATTTCACGCACAAAATATGTCATTTACCAAGATCTACTATGGCAGAGTGCTACATCCAGCAAGGGGTGAAAGGCGTGATGATATATTTATTTATTAATTGATATTTTAACACTAAAACTAAGTTTGTTCATTATGCAACATTGAAGAAATGCATTAATCAGCAGAGTATAAAATAGAATTACATCCTATATACTGATCAACTAGGGATAATTCACATTCTAGGATCTTTTGAAGGACAAAAGGAATATTATTTTTAGTAAACAAATGATAATTTCCGTATCACATCCAATATCTTGACACTCTGACTACATAATAAAGCATATTCCTTCAGGACATTGTTTATACATTTCCCTAAGCGTAAAGCAGGTTCTATTATGCGGTGAACCGGAGCTAAGCTAAATAAAAGCGAAACTAATTTCTTTCACCGTGCGCTGAACAAGTATTCACGGACATTATTGAATCCATAACCAAGTCATTATGAAAAGGAAATTGTTCATATTAACTCTCTCGAACTCGCGCGCCAGCCTCCATTTCATTTCCTTGTAGTTGCCCCGTACAATTGCAAACAAAAGATGTGAAAAACTGTTTACTTGATATGACTATTATGATTTTGTTTATCTTTTGCGTTTTAGAATTTGTTATTGAATTTATAATGATGCTTATTTCTTTAAACGTTTTAATTTCTGCGACGTTATTGTTTTCTAATTACTCAACTTAACTATTAAAAAATTTCTTAATAATGAACACACTTCAAAGGCGTTATCACCACCGGCAAAGTGCTAAATCTAAGTGCGAAATGCATTGTTGAATTATGTAATTTTTCCCAAAATCAAGTATAATAAAGATCACGTCCTACGAACTTTGTTTTAAAAGCAAGTGAAGCGAGTCATGGTAACAATACGGTCATAAATGAATGAAAATTATCATAATTTTTGTTTAAAATCTCCAGTAAATAAAACTGTCTTATACATTATAAAGTACTGTGATTGGTTCCTGTTAAGGATTTATTTATTTATGCGACTCTGTACAACAGGAACCAATAACAGTATAGGGTACATACTCACCGAGCCGCAGTGTGGTAGTTCATATATTTTTAGCTTGATTGGGATTCGAATACCGTAACCTTACAGAATAGTTATTATTATAACAAGTGCCGAAAAAGACTTGTTACGTGCAAGTGCAGAACTTAACACACGAGGCTTGCCGGAAATCTGCACGAGGGAAGTCGTCGCATGCTATTTACAAATTTTAAAATTTTCTAAAGATTCATCCCGTTGCAAACTTTTCTTTATTAACAGGCAGATTCATAAAACGGATTAGCGCTAACACCGTTTTTGATATTATATATATAACTCTGTTTCAAATTAAAGCAGTTTCATGAAATGAATTAAATATGATGCTAATTAACATTCTTTTTAACCTAAGTTGAAAGAAACTTGGTTTCATGCATTCAAAAGAGAGTTAAAAACTAAATAAAAAAAGTTATTAGCACTAACCCGCTTTGTGAATCTGCCTGTTAGATTATTTATTCACGTTTGTTTCTATTTACGATGAATTAAAAAAAAAATTAAACTAGATATGAAATTAGGGATTTCACCATTTAATTCCTCATATATTTTTACATAATTATGCATATTTTGATCCTGAATATATATTTTTTTAATCGCCGGAATCGTGATCGCAAAAATGTCTGTTAATGAAAATGTCAACTAGTTTAAGAACAGAATTTTTTTTAAATATGGTTCTATATAATTCAGTCTACGAGAAATTTAATCCCGTTGAGCGCATCTTCATATCTTTTTTAGTTTTTAAGTTACAGCGATTTTTATCTTTTTGAAAAGCTCAACTTTGAAGGCCCATATTTCGAAAACTATAAGTGATATTGAAATGCGGTTTGAACGAGTGTATTTCTCGTGCTCCAAATAACTTATACTGAAATTTTGAAAATTTTGAAAATTTTGTAATTTTTTCAAAATTTTTAAATCTCAATATTTCAAAAAATTTAAAAGATAATGAAAATCTGCGTACACCAATGAATTCCTCTCGTAAAAGTACATAGGTATGCAAAATTTCAGACAAAAATTCGCACAGATAAAGTTTTTATTACAAAAAAACGAAAAATCTCTGTTTTTTGAATATTTTTGAAGGGGTACCCCTTAAGTTTTTTACGAATTTTAGCCATTTTTAGTTTTTTTGCTCTAATAATTTTATCTGTGGAGCAAATATTCTGAAATTTTACAAACCTATGTACTTTTACGAGAGCAATCCACTGGTGTTCACAGATTTTTATTATCTCGTCATGTTTTTGAAATATGGGCAAAAGAAAATTTTACAAAAAACGGTAAAATTTGCAAAATTTTCAAAATTTCCGTATAAGTTAATTGGAGCACGAGAAATACACTCGTTCAAACCGCATTTAAATATCTCTTTTAGTTTTCGAGATATTGGCCTTCAAAGTTGAGATTTAAAAAAAGTTAAAAATCGCTGTATCTCAAAAACTAAAAGAGATATGGAGCTGCGCTCAACGGCATTCGATTTCTCATAATCTGAATGATATAGAACTATATTTTATAATTTTTCGATTTTCAACTAGTTCAACAAAAAAATTCGCATTTTCATTAAACGAATTTTTTACGATCATGATTTCGGCGATTAAAAAAATTCTTTGAGGATCAAAATATGTATATCTAAGCAGAAATATATGTGCAATCGAATGGTGAATTCGTCAATTTCATAACTAGTGTTATATTACTTTAAATTAAAAGCTGGTACTATCATTTACGACAGATTTTAATTAAATTCAAATATGTTATTTTTCTACATTAGGATGAAAATTTGTTGTTTTGTTTATAACCAATACATAAAATTAACTACCATATTTTATAAACTTTTTCGGTTACCTATTCTTTTATGAGACAGTCATGTCACCTTAATGAGACATTTTTCCTTTTCTAATTTCTGAAATCGTGATTCCATGTTTGTAATGTACATAATTAAATCAGCAATTATGATCATATAAAAAGAAAGGGGGTCGCGAAAGAATATATTTGTGATTTTTGTTTCCAAGGGGGTCATGGCTCCGAAAAGTTTGAACACCATTGATGTATCGAAATTTAAAAAAAAGGCGTATAGTAGTATACCAGTATTGCGATTATTTTTCAAGTCATGTCTGATATCTATATCTAGACGGCAACTAGCGTTGCATACATGGAATGATGGTAACTATTATATATTAATATAGTTCAAAATATATTTCTATTTTAAATTGGTATTTCAAACAAATTACAAAATAAAATAAATAAATATATCATCACACCTTCTACCTATTACTGGGTGTGGCACTCTGTCGTAGCAGATCTCGGTGGGTGATATATTTTGTGCATGAAGTGCGGTTTCCCACCGTCAAATCACAGCCCCCAAAGATGTTGGTGTAGGGAGAGCTACAGGGGTAGTTTTATAATATAGGAAAATTGTTTTTCGGCTGTGGGAATCGAACCCAGGTTCTCAAATCCACAAGCCGACTCGGTACCACTAAGCCAGCTACCCCATTGAATTATAAAGACAAAAAAAATAGGATAGAATTTGATATACTTAACGCGTGAAGTGCGTTTGCCAGCCGTCGTATCACAGTCCCAAAGGTGGTAGAGGGAGAGCCCCAGGAATAATTTTTTAATCACGTATCATCACGCCTTCTACCCATTACTAGATGTGGCATTCTGCCATAACATATCTCGGTAAAATATATTTTGTGGGTGAACTGCTGTTAGCAGTCATCAAATAACAGACCCCAAAGATATTAGTGGAGAGAGAGTCACAGGGATAATTTTAATATGGTGAAAATTGTTTATTAGCTGTTGAGAATCGAATTCGGTTTCTTAAATTCACAGGCCAACTACATACCACTGAGACATTTACCCTACAAAAAAATGTACAAAAATATTAATTTTTAAAATTGATATTTGTGGCTAGCTCAGTGATATGAAGTCGGCCTGTGGATCCTGAGAACACAGGTTCGATTTCGACAGACGACAAACAATTTTCATAATTTCAAAAACTATCCCTGTGGCTCCCCCACCACTAACATCTTTGGGAGCCGTGATTTGATGACTGGTAACCGCACTTCACGCGCAAAATATATCACTTACCGAGATCTGCTTCGGCAGAGTGCCACACCTTTTAATGGGTAGAAGGCGTGATGATATATTTATTTTATTTGTTTTTAATTTTGGTAGGTAACTGCCTCATCTGCCTCCCCCTGACGAGTCGCCACTGCAGAAATATCCGAATTAATATCTGATTTGATTTCTGTAACTGACATTTATAATTATAACTGGAATACAGCTTGATACAACGTAGTTTTTATCCATCAAGCATCATCACATGACATTTCAATTATCAGTGACAAATATTTTACTAGAGAGTAAATTAATTTGAACTGTACTATTAATTAGTAACAAATCATATTTTAGTCTAATTTTCTACCTTCGTATAAGAGAATGAAATATAAGTAAAATGTAAATGATTCTGACATTTTTCCAGTTGATTTGAAACGGCTTTAGCGTATATTGAATTTCAGTCGGTTCAGTTAATTTAATTAAAAGTTTCCGTAGTTACTCTGTTTTAGTTCGTTTGTATATCTTGATGTGTAGGTATCCTCTTCCACTAAAAAGTGTTATTTTATTTACTCTTGCCAATTTACAGCCAATGGTCGACAGTTTTCACATTAGCTTGGCCGGGATTCTCTTAATGTCATTTTGATACCTGGCGATAACTCTGGAAAATATATTTATATGTGTTTTCATTTGATTTTTTTTTGATTCAGATGTTATTTTGAGAACTTACGGTATAAAATAGATAGAATTACCGCCATCTTTAATTAAATTGTCACATTGTCACTTATTGTTAGTTGACAGCCGAATATCTTTAGCGGTACTACCACTTATTTGATCCCAATCACTTGCTGTACCAATCAAAAATTACTTTAACTTTTAAAACTGTGATTCAATATTTATTAACAACTTTGAGTGTTGTAAGTTGTGAGTTATATCTGTAGTATTTTGAAAAGATTTATATTTTGCGACCTGAGTTTTATTTATTTATTTATTTATTTATTTATTTATTTGTACTTTGTTCAATAATAACTCAATTAAAATGCAATACAGGGGGCTACAGCGTATAGTGGAATCCAAAGCACTCAGACACAATTGTATTTTTGGATACAGATTGAAGTTTTTGCATTGAATTGTTGCCTTTGCCAGTTTAGGACACTAGATATTTTATCTGATATTATTTTCATTCAATTATATTTATATTAATCGCAGGAATCGCTTCGCTGGTTTTTTAAACGATTATTTTATTTGAATTAATTATTTAGTTTAAAATAATTTATAATCCTTAATACGCATAATTTGTAATATCATCATTATCATCCTTTTCTGAAAATTCTATATAAACTTCTACACGTCACGAACTATGAAGTTTCAATAACATTTTAGGTTAGCAAAATGGTGGTTACATTTCTGGGTAACATAATGATATAATTAAAAATTGATTAACACGAAAGTTGTAACTGATTATTGATTTCATCAGCAATAGTAGTCTGTTTGACCCAGGTCCTATTTATGCTTTATCAAACGTTTTCTACTAATAACCAGCCACGTTATCTCTACATAACTTCTTCCTTCTTTTAGATCATCTACCTTCTTTCTCCTCCTCCTGTTTCTTCTACCTTCTCCTTCTTCTGTCCCTTCTGTTAAGTCCTTCAGTAGAGTATTCCTTCTCTATACATAACCAACTACATTCGCTTTCTTTTTAAAATAGTCTCCTATAGTGTCCTTTTTTTTCTACTATTTTCAACACTTGTTCGTCGTTTACTATTAACATTAACATTTTAGGGTAAATAAATGACGCCTACTCTGAGAATGGGGTAAAATACTTAATAGAATATTGAATGTTCGATACAATATTTAGGGAAATTTTCTGTAATAACTCTTGCGAAATCCTGTCCTCATTGGTAGCCGCAGGTGCCGGAGCCAACTCCGGCGTCGCAGTCGCAAGTCCGTACTTTCCGGCTGACCGGACTTAACGAGATTGACGTCAATGTGTACATATGAAATTAGCTATTCGTCGCCTCATGACAATTTAATGTTCTCTCAAACATCGCGAAGGAAATGCCAACCAACGGCAACGCCAACGTCAACTAGCTCGTGCTGAAAACACACACGTCCGCGGCTGTTTGCCTACCTGGGTAAATTCGGGCTGTGTACACTCCCGGGTCACGGACGACACTGTCAAACACCCAACCAGGCCAGGACTCTCGTGTAGGGTGATTATTAAAAATTAATGGCGGTACCTCCTTACAAATTTTAGGACGAGAAAAATTACACTTTGTAAATAGTTATTTGTATATCTAGGAAAGAAAGTAAGACATTCCTTCCCTAAGATACCGTTTTATTTCCCGGTGAATAGAAAGCACCTAAAGTATACATTAATAATACCTTTACTTTCTTTCCTAGGGAAGAAAAGTATTGTTTCTTTTCCTCAATTTAGGGAAGAAAATTCTACTTTCTGACAGGGTTGTTAAATAGTTATTTGTACAACTAGTAATGAAAGCTATACTTTTTGTCTCAAAGTAAATCAATCAAATGAGTGATAAAGATGCTTTTGTTACGTGTTGTACACTTTTTTTTCATATTGATATTAAATAGATTATATCTAAACAAAACAAAAATGATTTTGACAGATATCATAATTTTTTAGCATGTAAAAATTTTAAATGATCGCCAAAAAAGTAATATTAAACCAATAAGAAAGATTGTAGTAATCAATATGCAAAAAAAGTTATTTGTATATCAAGAGAAGAAAGAGGCACACATATATTATTTACAAACATATATACGAGTACATATCATCACGCTATATTTCATCAAATGGGGTAGCACGAACCCGTGAAGCATTCACAGAACATTCATTCATCAATTTTATTAACACTCCAAATCTTTCATCACGTAACAAACCTTCAATCACATCCATTCCTTCGTTGCTATAAACCAATTTCATTATTTAATTTGCTTTATTTATTTACCGGTGATCAAAACAGATATAATAATAGTCAACAGTGCACACAGAAAATAAGTCCAAAAATAATCTTTCATTATTTAGACGTACGTTCCACGTGCTCAAATCATCTCATAATATTTTTTTCCAGTACCATACCAGAAAGTAAATATTCAGAAACAATTTAGATAAATTAAAATAAGATTGATTATTCTCATATTGTTGTTTTTCCCGTGTCATGGATATAACTTTACTTTTTATCCATAGAAAAGAAAAATATAATTTCTTCCCTAGGGACGAAAAATACCTATTTCTTCGCTCAATTGAGGAATGTAAATTTTACAAAATTAACGGATAGCTTTAGATTTAATTTTATTGGTGTATTTTAGATAGAAATATGATAAAAGTAAAGCGTCTTCCGTTTGGTGGCAGATCCAACCCTGTAGCCAGCCCTAGGTCCGGGAAAGTGTTTTAAATTTGTTAAGTTGTAAATTATGACGCCGGCTGAAAGTAAATGAGGATTATGTATGCTTTTGTGTTTTGCTTGGTTAAATAAATTAAGTTTGCAGTGCATGTTTTCGTTAGGATTAATTTTTTTCTCGTTTTAGTTTTTCTTCTTGTTGTGCGGACTACCTAATTTGATTTAAATACGGATTTGAGTGTCTTTTTTGTGCATTTGTTTGTTTAGAGCTGTACAGGACGCTTTTAATGAAGATTTTGGAATTTTTAATTGCGTTATGTTTCTGTTTTTGCTGACGTATTTTTATTAGTCTAAACCTAACACGCGTAATGAAATATTACAGAAGTAAACTCAATTATTTAGATTTCATTATTTATTTATTAATGGCTGGACAATTACCTACGTCATTGCTGTTGTTGATGACGCAAGTGTACGCAACTCATTTTGTTTCTGTTATTACATTTATAATAAATCACAAAAATCTCGTTTTGTGCTTATTGCTACGTCTTCATGATTTACAAATTCCCTGAATAGTTAAATTATTTGATATGGCGTTTAGTTTAATTTATTCAAAATTATGATTGCAATTTTATTGGATTAGGTGGCATAATGGTAAAGAGTCGGCCTTTGGATTTGAGAACCACGGTTTGATTCTCACTGTCGACAAATAATTTTCACCACATTAAAATTACCTCTGTGGCTCCCCCTTTTTTTTAGTTTACAAAAGAAAGTGACACTTTTATGCTTTTATATTCCTTTGGCAAATTTCTATTACCGGACGACAAATAAAAAAACAAATATTTTTTTAAAAATATGATTATTTATTTATTTATTCATGCTACTCTGTACTATAGGAATTTAATCCCAATTACAGTACAGGGGCCGGATTTATCGAGGCGTGTGGTAGTTCATATAAATTTAGCTTGAATGGGATTCGAACTCGGAACAATAACTATTAGTATGTCCAATGAAATCGGAGGTAAAATAATATAAAACTGTCAAAATTATAGAAATGTCTTCGTCAAATTCGCGATACAATATTTGTAGTTTGACACATGATGTTTAACTTGTCGTGGATTAGCGCGTTCCCCGTTTAGACAAATGAATAAAACAAACAGCAACAGTTGTATGCTCCTGCAGAAAGTTTTGCTTGATTCTGGAAGCGTTCAATATATTAGTACATCTAGTGTGCGGTGAATGCGATGCTGTGCGTTGTTTTAAAACGTGGTTACCGTATACACCTGGTTGCTTCCACCAGGATTCACTGATTTCGATATTCTTTGCTGCGGAACGAAATTATTCATGTGTTTATAATCTTTTGAATTTTCACGCTTAGGTTTCCACAAGCGGAATTTTAATATTCAAACTAATGCACTGATTTCAGAACGGGGAAAGAATGGAAGTGTGAGGAAAATAGTATTCCTTTAAGCTGAGAAAACTGTACAAGTTAACATACGAAAAATATTTTATACTGAAAAGTCATAAGGATGGACTGACTTCAACGAAAAATATAACTAGATTTATGACATAGGGTGCTGCTACGTTTACATGGTATATATGTAACCGGTTTTAAGTTGTATTGCGCTTTGCTTCTTTATAGATGGCACAGTGGTATCGTGTCGGCCTAAGATCCCTGGTTCGATCCTCACAGCCAACAAACCTTTTCACCAATTTAAAAAATTAGCCCTGTGGCTCCCCCACCACTAACATCTTTGGGGGCCGATATTTGACGACTCGTAACCGCACTTCACATGTATAAATATATCACTTACCGAGATCTGCTTCGGCAGACTGCCACACCCAGTAATGGGTAAAAGGCGTGATGATATATTTATTTTATTTATTTAACATTTATTTTTTGACTGCAGATATTTTAAAGACCGTGGATCTACTAACTTTTAGCGCATCCGGTATTCTCTAATAAATTTTAAATTACTAATGAAAATTCATGACATTTTATTAATTTACCTCTTGTACAGTATTTAAGGGTAAAAGCGGTCCATTATTTGCATATTCTTGTTTAAAATAAGTTATTAAATGAAGAATTAGCATTGATATTCCTTTGGCAAATTTCTTCCCTTCGGCATTATTATAATATAGCCTTTAAAACATATTTAATAATACAAATAATACATTTTCTACATAAGATTAAATTTAACGATACAAGGATGAAAACAACCTAAAGTATTGAAATGGCAATAAATTGAACAAAACTTGGCTACTGTCATTCACGAAATTAAAACTGCTTCTTTACTTTGTTACTTAGTTACTTGTTCACTTGTTATTTGTTACAAGTTTACTTGTTTATAGTTACCTTTTGTTTCTATATTATTTTAATTTTTTTCCTAACGAAGTTTAATATAGTAAAACGTAGATTTTTTTAAATTTATTTATTTATGCTACTTTGTACAACACGGTCTTAATCCCATTTATAGTACAGAGTCCAGACTCTACGAGCCGCAGTGTGATAGTTCATATATTTTTAACTACAGTAAACTTCAAACCCGGACCCTTTTGATTCGAATTCCCTAACGCTAATCACACCATCGTACTGCTGAATTTAAGGCCAACTTGTGTAGTTAATATGTATAGATAAGAATGTAAAATACATATGGTTGCGAAAACAATATTTAATTTTAATGACTTCCAACAAAAAACAAAACCGAATAAAAACTCTTGAAAATTGAATAGCAGTTGTTGTTTCCATGTTTGGTTTTGGTTTGAAATTTTTGTATTTAATTTGAGAAATGACAACAGTTGGTATTTATTCAGTATCGAATCTCGCCCAAAATAACAGAGTCTCACAATGATCTGATGAACAAAACTGTGATAAATCGAGTGTAGCTACTCCAAAAGTGAACAGTGCTCATTTCATTTCACCTCCATGAATCGCAACGATTCGTAATTTTCCGGTCGAGAACATCTCGTGCTCGTATCGATAGTCAAACAAGAATTTCGAGGGACTGGACTAATAAATGCAACATGAGTCCGGGTCTTGTTCCGGTAGAAATAACGATGTTTACGTTTTGCTCCGGACATCTCCATTAGTCCATATTTATTGTATGCATAACAAGGCTGGCGCGGCCCGTACCAACTCTCCAGTGACGGGGTTTGCTACCCTTAATAAGGGGCAGTCATCGCCATGGGGCCCCTTACATACATATTTTATATGGAGATATAAAAATAAGACATGTATTTTCTTTAAATTACATTAGCCGAAAGAAGAAATCTAATTTATTTTAGTTATATGCGGACATTTAGTAGTATCCAGGTCGCATTTGTCAAGAAAGTAATTAATTTTATCTTATAGAATATTGCGACAACAAACCGAAATGTGTGTACACAGTTTTACTTCAGTTATAATTTTACCTTGACCATGGTAGATAAGCGAAAAATGTCGAAAATATATCAAAAACCGTGAACCAAAATTTTACTGGTGAACTAAAAATGTTACCACGATAACCATGGTCCATTTTCGGAATATACTATAAATTTCTAATTTATATCAGAAAATTTTACTTTTTGATATTTGTATACCTCTTGAAGAAAGTGTCTTTCTTTTTTCAGGTGCTTTTTGTCCTCGAGAAATGAAATTGCGTTTTCGAAAAGAAATGTCTCTCCTTGTTCCCTCGGTATTCAAATAACTATTATGCCGCATTAAGTACATTAAAAAACTACAAAAAATATTACAAATTTTATCCACAACTCATATAGTATAAAGACATAATTACACTGATTTGTAATGTATTATATGGCTCATAAAACACTAGTGTTTTATATGCCATAAAACACTGTAAACAACTAGTTACTTAGCAACCATTTTATGATCTACCGTATTTTGAGAAACTATAGGCGTATTCCATTTGCCATTTGGATCAGATCTAACTGTTACTGAACCAGGTCACTTATTTATTTCGTTGGATTACTTCGCAGACTTTATTTCCAGTACTAGAATTATTGATTCTAATTTACTTTGAAGTAATTCACCCCAATAAGTCCATCAGTTTGTTTAATTTAGTTCATTTAATCATGTTGTCTAATTTATCTGAACTGATTTTAGTGAACCAAGTGGCAAATGGAATTCAGATCATATATAACTGAATCAAAGTTAAATGTTACGACTCTTCTTCGGTACCTATAATTATGAGTTGTGGATAAAATTTTGTATTATACTTGTGTTTTATTGGTATATAAAACACTTAAGAAAAATTAAACACTCGATCTTCGGTCTCGTGTCTAAACATTTCTTGCGTGTTTTATATACCTTATAAAACCCTTGTATAATTAATCACTATTAATCTTAATCATTTTATACCTAGAATTATGATTCTATAACCAAATAATATTTGGTATTTTAGCAGTTTTAGAAGAATTCACCAATAACAGAATCCAATAAAATCATTTTAACGGCCATTACTAATGGTTATATAAAATAAAGTGACACTTTATTGCACTATAAGTTTACATTTTTTTTTCTCAAGATTTACATGCACTATTTTTTCTACTTTCGAGCTTTTATTAATTATACTAATTTTGATAGCCTTTATTTTCATCTTAGGTTACGTAGCTAAGTTTATTTCCTAGCGACTGAAAATGAGTACATAATGACTCACTTTTTGCACAATCGTTTAAAAAATAGTTTTTGATTGTTGCATTTCATATGTGATTGTTAGATTTGTGTCACTTGAGATTGTATGGACATATGAATATATATATATATATATATATATATATATATATATATATATATATATATATATATATATATATATATATATGTTGGTGAAATTAAGGGATGATCAAGGACTAAATGAATAAAAATTTAGTAGTAAAGTAAAACAAATCAAAACAAGAAAAATTAATATTTAATAATTAATGTATAATTCTTGTGTGGCCCGTTAAAATCCAGAGAGACCTGAAGGCTTGTAAAAGAGGGTAAAGTATCAGTTCATCCCCGTGGGCAGTGTAGGTACTCGTGCCACAATCGTTGCTTTGATCAGTTCATTCGCAAACCTGTTCTTGAAAGAGCATCAAATTCTTGCAAAGTTTAACAAAGGCTTAATTAATAATCGGTCGGGTTGGGTGTCAGGGAGTTTTTCTCTCTACGCTGCTGTGTTGGTCAGCCGAGCGCTGTACGGCGAACGCGGTCCGGTGGCTCCAGGCGGCTCCGGCGACTCCGGGAGAAATAACAAAGGGGTTCGCTGCTGCGTACCTACGCCCCACCCTGCCTACATACTGCCTACCTCGTTATACTATTCCGCGAATTGAATCTCAATTTGCGATGGCTGTTTACATGCCTGGACGTAGTTGACCGTCCAACGCTACTACAAGTATTGTTTGTGAAATAATTGCTTGTTAAAGAATTGTATATATGCGAGGATACCTATTTGCTCAAGAATTGCACCAGTGCCGTTCATCGGATGCCATAATGAGAGCTTACACTCGTTACAGACTAAAAACAAATAAATTATTTTAGGATACAATAAAAATAATTTTTTTATCGTATATTTTCCGTTGACACACATTTATAAATTATTTCAGAGAAGGACCAATAGAAAACGTAGTTTTTCTTCAAACGTCCAGAAGAAGATGATATTGACTATCAGATCTCATGCTTTGTTACTCTGTTAGGATACTAATTTAAGATTGTCATATTTGAACTATAAAATTGGGACAAGCTTATAATTAAAATATAAATTAATAGAGCAACAATACTCGAATCTTAGTCGTCCCAAAAGCATAGTGTACAACTTGCATGGGCTGTCCAATTCTTACTCGTATGAATTACAATAAACCATTACTGCTTGTTCTACAATATACCATTTCCGTTTATTTTATTTGACTCCGGGAAATTTATTATTTTTTTTTTAATAAAATAATTTAGAAATATTTGGCAGCGGAAAATATACGATATTAAATAAGTCATTTTTTTAGAAATATTTCAACGACAATACCATTAAAGAAACAAGTATCTCGAATATATTAAAGTAAATAAATAAATATATCATTACGCCTTCTACCCATTACTAGGTGTGATACTCTGCCGGAGCAGATCTCGGTAAGTGATATATTTTGCGCGTGAAGTGCGGTTTCCAGTCGTTAAATCACGGCCTCCAAAGATGTTAGTGGTGGAGGAACCACAGGGGTAGCTTTTGAAATTATGAAAATTGTTTATCGCCTGTGGGAATCGAACCAGGGTTCTCAGGATCCACAGGCCGACTTCATACCACTGAGCTAGCCACCCCATATTATAACATATATATTAAAGTATTTTGCATTATTCGATTCAAAAGTAACAGAATTATCAAATTCTGGTATAAGGTAAAAATTTTAAGGTTTAAGTTCATTTAGTTACTTTTTGCGAAATAATCTGTGAAAATTTCCAACTTATCATCAACAAAATCCCTAACACATCCTAATTCTCGTGTGCAGAAATTACCGGTCATTCCCCTTGCTGCTAGCGGTAGCGTACTCCTGAAACGTCGGGGGTTGATTTCGTTTGCTGAGAGAATTCTCCCTAAATTTATCGGTGGCCTTCCCTCACCCTTCTCGTAAACGAATGGCTCGTTAGTGACGGATTAGTGACGTACGTGCACCCTTAGAACACACACTACTTGTTTTATACAGAGTGTTCTAAAATATGAACTTTTAATTTGACATTTAGGTTAGCAAAGACGGTAATTGCAACTTCAAACAATGCTAGCTTTATTTCTCTTAATTTGCCACGGAGATTATTTTAAATTTTAATTGTTTCATTATTTGCATACTTATATATTTTTGTTTAATTAAATCGTATACTTACATTTAAGTTCGTTAAATTGTTTAAAACAATTAAGACTTTGTTTAATATGTGCTGCTTCCATTTGCATTATTTTATGGGTTGAAAATGAAAGAGGACAAATTGTAATATCTTTATTACTAATTGGTTCATTTTAACAATTAAGTAAATACAGTAATTATCAAACTATAATATACATAAATAGCAATATATTACAGTATTTATGTTTAAGTGCATTATAAATATTATACATGTAAACTAATACTGGCATTTTGTTTTTCAGATGGTGGTCAACAAAATTAATTCATGGCGTCTAAGGTAAGCAATTACTTGTACTTATAACCATTTATAACTTGTTCCACGTAAGAATGCAGTAGGGAGGCGTCCTTACTAATCACTCTAATACACAGAAACCTTATTTAAAATTACAATAGTATATATTGAAAAATTAATTTTTCAATTGGTCATTTTGACAAGTGCTTTTCATACTAGGTTTTCTACACCGATATCATTTTTATTTAAAAATAACATTAATAAATTTCAATGTATGAACATTGACAGATTCGATAAATATTTTAAATTTAAATTATTTTGTGTTATATTAGGTAGGTTACAGTTCGAATATCTTTAATTTTTAACAAGAAAAGCGTTTTTCAGTTTAATGTAATAATTGCAATAATTTTGCAAGAAACAAGTAAACACAGTTAAACTGATAGATTTATACTTGACATTTCTACAACTAGACAACTTGACAACTTTACAAAAAATCCTCCAGAAACAATTGCACAAAGTTTAACTTTGTAGCACTATTTTTGATAATAGTTATTTATTATACAAGTGTTTTATATACCAATAAAACACAAGTGTAATACAAAATTTGTTCCACAATTCATAATTATAGGTTTCGAAGAAGATTGGTCGAAATGTTTAATGTTGATTCAGTTATATATAGTTTTTCAAAATACGGTAGATCATGAAGTGGTTGCTAAGTAACAAGTTGTTTACAGTGTTTTATGGGCTATATAATTCAACTGAAATCAGTGTAATGATGTCTTTATTATATAAGAGTTGTGGATAAAAACAGTTTTACAAAATTCACTTTGTAAACGTGATTTAGGAAAATAATTTTATTACCTATATATACTAGACATCATATTAACGTTTTGATAGTAAATTAAAATTGACAATATATACAATTAAGCATTTTAAATTACATGAAACGGAGGAGCTAAAAGGCGCAAAATAGAAAAAATAGTATAATGAACTCATTTCATAACAGTCCAATAAAATGAAAATAATAAAACTCGTTGTTTAATATACTATTACTTCGCCAAATTAACCACCTTAGAAATTTAATTCTATTATTGTATAGTTAAATATTTATGAAATATTAAATTTATCTAAAATTAAACTATTTAAATTTGACGCACTAATTTTCTCTTTTTAGACAGTGCTCTGACTTTTTGATATTAACTATAGACGTTGTAGATGAAACGTCATAATAATTCATGACGTATGGCATGACACATGACGAGGCTTCGTTTATAGAATGAAGCACCAATAACAACATATTTTTATTAAAAAAGTACTGCGGCAAAAAAACTCAAATAAAAAAATGATTCCATGCAGTATAAAGAAGTGTCCTTTTCCGTGTAAAATCTACATTGGCTGTCGACACGTCTGTGCGTTTCATTTCGTGTCGTCTCGTCTGCCACCCCCGGTAGCTACCGCCACCACGTGTCCGCGTTCAATCGGCGGTAATTTGCGCGTCCGCCGCTTCCACCGCCGCCGACGTCGGCGACTTATTGAATTTACCTCAATTAACTCCGCACCACAGCGCTTTATTCTCTTTCTCTCTCGCGGCTTTTTTCTTTTTCGAACGTGGAATGTGCAAAAAATTGTGCTCCACCAAACGTGATGTCTTTTGACAACGTTTATTCTATTTATCAGACAGGATAAAAAATATTCTGCTGTGTTATATGCTGTATTATGTGCATTGAGAGTAGTGCCAATTAGGAGAAAATTTAGAAATTTGTTTGGTAAAACCTGAAATAAAAATAAAACTAAATTGTTAAACTCCTGTTTATTTTTATACTAAAATATCACAACGGTGAACAATAATTTTCAAAATTAGGATTTATATACAACAGTTAATAAACACTTTGCCACCGGGACCATAGACAAAATATATACAGACTTCTAACTAAATCTATTCAAATGGCGCAGTACTTTTTATCAAAAGACATTTGTAGTTCTGGCCGAGGTTGTATCGCAGCGTTGATGTCGATTTCATGGACAATGAATTAGGCCACTAAAATTAAATATATTATTATAATTCCACAAAACACATGAACTTTTAATAAAAAATTAATCCAACGATTAATTTTTCAATATTTTACATCTTTTATGTATTAAATTACGGCCTCCAAGGATATTAGTGCGTGGGGGAGGGCACAGGGGTAATTTTAATGTGGTTAAAATTGTTTGTCGGCTGTGAGAATTGAACCTGGATTCTCAAATCCACAGACTCGATACCATTGGGTTATCTACCCCATAAAAAATAAAATAAATATATCACCACGCCTTTTACCCATTACTAGGTGAGGCACTCTGCCGAAGCAGATCTCGGTAAGTGATATATTTATGCGCGTGAAGTGCGGTTACCAGTCGTCAAATCACGGCCTCCAAAGATATTAGTGGTGGGGGAGCCACAGAGGTAATTTTTTTAATTGGTGAAATGTTTGTTGGCTGTGGGGATCGAACCAGGGTTCTTAGGATCCACAGGCCGACGCGATACCACTGTGCCATTACCCCATAAAAAAATTAAATAAAAATAAATAAATTTGCAATTTATCCCCTACAAACACCCTATCATAATGAAGAACAGAATAATTTTGAAAATCTACAACAGCTAATAAACATTTTTTCACCGGAACCATAGACTAAATATAGACAGACGTTTATCTAAATCTATTCAATTGACAGCACTGTTTATCAATCATATTTGTAGTTCTGGCCGATGCTGTATTGCAGCATTGATGTCGATTTTTATGGACAATGATTTAGGCCACTAAAAATAAAGATATGTGTATAATAATTCCACCAAACACAAACTTTTAATAAAAAATTAACCCAGTTATTAACTTTTCAAGATTTTACATTTCTTATGTATTAAGTCACGGCCTCCAAGGATGTTAGTGGGGAGAGCCACAGGGGTAGTTTTAATGTGGTGAAAATTGTTTGTCGGCTGTAGCAATCGAACTCGGATTCTTAAATCCACAGACCGACTTGATACCCTATAAAAATAAAATAAATATAAATAAATTAGCTATTTGTCCCTAGTTTTTCAATCATCCTGTATATTTTGTCTGTTCAAGGACAAACAATTATATATGAAAATTCGTTATCTAACCGATTGATAAAATATAATTGAAGCTAGACTGGTCAAACTCTATATCTTTGTTTAAATATTTATCATCGTAACACCAAAAATCTTGAGTACGCCCCTGGTTTTCATAGTTCAAAACTAATATAAAACTATCTACTAATAACTCCCATAAAACTATCCCCATTAAATCTCAAACTAAACTTTATTATTCGCATACATTAGCATCACCTCCCCATTATATTATTAACCACCTTCCCACTGGATCCGTCAGAGTCACAACAGTACTTATTCCCAATAAACATATTGAATATACAAGGTCCAGGAATGACCCTCGACGACGTCAGCGACAGTTGAAGTCCGGTTGACACGAGCTGGCGTGCGTCGGTCCTCTAGACATCCCCGGGGAACATACATGTTGCAGGGGGCTGGAATCGAACTCGGGTAGGACTCGTCATCTGCCTGCGAACCCGTGGCTTGCTGCTGATGTCGTGATGGTCCGTGGTGGTCATCTGTACCCGTCCAACTAAATATATTAAAATTTTAATCAAGCTAAGCGCATCACAGTGGATGGAGTGCGCTTGAGTCTTTCGACAGGGGTGCGGAAAGTTTCGACATGACTTGGAAACTTTTTAAAAATCATATACATACGTGCAAGATAAATTTAAAACGCTCGAAATTAATGCATTTTCTAACCCTTAAAAGAAAATTATATAATTTAAATTCATAAAAATGTCTGCTAGTATAGATCAAATTAAATTTTTATTTAAAAAAATAAGATTTCTTTTTAATATAATTTCGAGAACATACTTTGTTTTTATTTTTTATGTAATTTATTGGTTTAATGCCGAATTATTATTATAAGTATTGTTTTTCTTTTCTTTTTTGTCCAATGTTCATACCTAACTAATACATTTATTCACTACTATTGTAAAGATTATAGTGTAAGAACAGGTACGACTATCGCCAAATAAAAGGATTATTATTATTAGTATTGTTTTTATTATATATCATATACCATATCAAATGGAAATATTCTCTAAATATTTATTTATTTTCATCATATTATATAGGGTTGGTGGCTCAGTGGTAACAAGTCGACCTGTGGATCCTGAGAACCTGCCCCCGAATCGCGCCATATAGAATTCTACTTCGAACAATAGAATCGCTGTCATCTGTCAAGTAAAAATTATGATTTTCCCTAATATAGCATAAAATAATCGATGCTTTTTGTATCAGATAGTGCGCAAATTATGTAAACTACATTTCTACTGTAAAATGATTTAGAATGAAATACTCATTTGACGATTTGAAAATTATCGCCTGAATTCTATTATAGAATTCTATACGGCGCGATCCCACTACTGGATTCCCACAGCCAACAAACAATTGTCACTACATTAAAAATTACCCCAGTGGCTCCCCTTCCACTAACATCTTTGGGAGCCGTAATTTGACGGCTAGTAACCGCACTTCAAGCGCCTAAATATAATATATCACTTACCGTGATCTGTTCCGGCAGAGTGCCACACTCAATCATGGGTAAAAGGCGTGATGATATATTTATTTTATTTATTTATATTAAAATTACTTCTGTGGTTCCCCACTAACATATTTGGGGGTCGTGATTTAACGGCTGGTAACCGAACTTCACGCGCAGAATACATCCCTTATCGAGATCTACTAAGGCATAGTGCCACATCCAGAATGGGATAAAGGCGTGATGATATATTTATTTATTTTCATTTCAAATAATCTCGTTTTTACTCCATTTCTAAATCTTACATGGTGTGGGTAACGTTACGGCATTCGAATCCGAAGATCCCAAGTTGGAATCCCGCTCAAGCTAAAATTATAAGAACTACCATTTCTATTTAGCAATTAATTTATTTCGAAGTGAAATTATTAAAATTATTTGTAACTTAACAATTAATTATATTTGTATAGAACCTAGTTTCTTCTTATTGTCTGTGACCAATAACTTTTGAAATTTTGTTCGTAATTTTTAAAATATTTAATTAAGTTCCAAATTAATTTAATTATAATTTATTAACAGAGCTGGCGTTATGTAAGTCTAAAACAAATTTTAATTCAACGGTTTGCAGTTGCAGTAGTATATTTATTTACGAATATCCAAAAAGAAAAATTCGTATAAACTCTTCTTAAAGACAGTTCCCAGTTGAAAGTTTGCACACCCCTGCAGGTAGCGGGACCACAGTAACCATCGCAATCATTTATTATTTATTATTAAACATCGTGTACGTGTAGGTGAGCGCACGCACACTGCTGCACAATTGCACACACACACAAACATCATCATCAAGTAGTAAAGAAACTCACAGATGTGTGTCTGTGTTGGTGCCCAAGTCCACGGAAATATTTTTAAGAATACTGCCTCTTACATCTCTCTATAGTTTACTGGCTGGATGTATTTTCAAGTCGATAACTATAACTTTTTACTGAATTTTTTTCTAGTTCTTTTATTGGCATTGGTGTACAATGTATCTAACTCTGGTATAGTGTATAAAATGAATAACGTGAACTGAAATTTAGTCACTTATAGCCTAATTCTCAAAAATGGTTTCGTTAATCTGAATGTTGATTTAACTAAATTAAGATAGACCAAGTCCTCAAAAATGTTATTTAATTTTCGATGTCTAGTTTCGATTAATACTTTTTTCACGATATGCACTTCTTGTGAAAAAGTGAGAAAATAATAATTTTCTGTCTCTGGACAAAAAAAAAATAAAAAATTGATATTATTTTTCAAAAAAAAATGTATTGTAAACTCTTATTCTTTGAGTCTTAAAATTTTGTTGCATTTTTAATTTAAATAAATAAATAAATAAAATAAATATATCATCACGGCTTTTACCCATAACTGGGTGTGGCACTCTGGCGAAACAGATCTCGGTAAATGATATGTTTTGCGCGTGAAGTGTCAAATCACGGCCCCCAAAGATGTTAGTGGTGGAGGAGCCACAGGGGTAGCTTTTGAAATTATGAAAATTGTTTGTCGCCTGTGGGAATCGAACCAGGGTTCTCAGGATCCACAGGCCGACTTCATACCACTGTGCTAGCCACCCCATGAGAATCAAGTCATTAAGATTTATAATATTTTTAATTATCTTTTAAATTAACTACGTTTTTTCACTACTAATCCAGCAACATGCCACTGCTTACTTCGTTTTGTTGTGAAATAGTTTTTCCTTAGCAACAGTCAATAATGGATTATTATTTAATCCCAATTACAGTGCAATTGTAATACAGTATAGTAGTTTATATATTTTTAGCTAGAGTGGGATTCGAACATGTTTTTTGTACAATTGAATTATCATTACAATCGTCTGCAACATTTAATCTTCAAAATAAATTCATTCCCAAATAATTATTAGTTTCTGGAAAATAATATGAGTTCTGAAGATCTTTTATGTGAATTTCAAATAAAGTAGTAATAGCAGAGTGAATAAAAGTGGTTACAAAACCACTGATGAAAGTTTAACGAAGCTTATCGTTATTGAATAACAAGTTTTTACTTGCTGTAAGTCGTCTGTTCTAAAGCCGGTTAATCTAAAAACTAACCTGGTACAATATTCATCGTTACCTCCAAGCAATTACGTTGTAAGTCCTTATCGATTACACATTTAGACCGAAAGCGGTTGCGATAGCTTCCTAAAGTTCGATCAGAGATTAACATGGGAGTAATTTGCGGAGATCTTGTCTTTATCCACCCCAATCATGTACAGTCTAAATCAATTCGCGAACTCAACACAACTTACCGGCGCCCCTTGCCTCGACCTCCGGGAACTTCTCAATAAGCGCTGAGGAAGCTGGAGGGATCAGGATCACTCACTGATTTCTACTTGACAGATCACTCATTCAGACTTTTTACACAGGACATAATCAAGACTATCAAGATGGATATAGTTTTTATTGGCTTTTATTTAGATGGATATTTGCAATTTAAATTAGTCATTTTTATTATGAATAATACTGTTAGTATCAATGCCTATTTAAAAATTCACAGTTCTTACCTTAGTTACTGTTTTGTTTTTGTCTTTGCTGAGTATTAGACAAATGCTGGGTTGCATGAAAGTTTTATCTATTCATTAGAAGCTAACGGTTCAATATGGTTCAAAAAATCGCTATTGATACTGTTGCTATATAATCAATTCTTTATCTAAAGAGCCCTTTATTTTTTCTTGCAACCCAGCATGAATCTAAAAAAATAAATGTTCAGTGAGTGTTTCAGTGGTTTGTGCAACCCCATGTGATAGAACATACGAGTATAGTGATGCTATATGCATCTACAGTAACATAATTTTTGTTTGGTTTGAACGTAACTAACTTGTCACGTCTTCCTTGTTAAACTTATTTCTGCAGCGTAGGACAAAACAGTCGTTTCATTGATAATGCCGCGTTAATTGTGTTCTCATCATCACGATGTCGATCTCATCTAGCATGCGAGTCTCGTGAACCATCGGTAAGTGAAAATATTGGAAGATGTCTTCCCTGGTAATTTTTTCCATCGTCTGCCAAATCTTATTTATAGTACGCGAGTTGCTTAAGACAATCGTTCGTCAATGATGAAGGGGCGGCAACGACGGGGTGATTGGGGCACAGTTTCCTCTCCGTGCAACCCCCCCCCCCAAGCTCATAAATGTGACGGTGGCATTGGCGCACGTCAGGGACAAGAAGAGAAATAGTTTTTTTAAAGAGAAATTTTTAACAATTTTACTTTCGTAAAAGAAGAAAGCTGTCAATAATTAATAATTTTGTAATAGACTTGTAAAATGGTATTTCTTTGCTAACTTAATCAACCTTGTAATTCTCTAAATAGTAATGGTGGCATACTTGAATTGAACATCCTGTATACGGAACATCGCACTTTATACTCCATATAATGGGGTAGCAGCATCTCTGAAATATTCACGAAACATCCGCTCATCAAACTCATAAAAAAAATTAGTCTTCGTCAAACATTTTTATGCCAACACACCATCTAAAAAGATAAGAAAGGAATGGAGCGTCATCATACACTTATTTATGAAAGTTAATTCCACATAATTTCAGTTAGACATCACTCAGATACAGCCGCATTTTTTTACTCTAATAAATTCACTAGTGCATCTAATATAAACTTTATCTAATATTTTTTCTGTGAAATTCAAAAGAAAATAAAAACCGCATTAGTTATTATAAAACTAAAAACCAATTTACAATAAATCTGCTGTTCCTTGGGTAAAAGCCGCTTTCTACGACACTGGTCTCGCTCGCTATATTCTTTTCATTCAGTCTCCTCACGTACTTCTATCAATCAAACAGTATTTTCATAATATTACCGACTCGCGCGTTTCCGTTGTGCCCCCGCGCCACGGCCGCCGCTGGCGCGCGGTGCATGATGGGAAAACAATTCGGCCGTTTAGGGCGCCTCTTATTGGATTCTTCATATGAATTATTCGCGCTGCCCGCGTGGCGGATGGATGGACTTACATCGGTTTGTTATTGATTAAAAGTGGGGTTGGGTCCCACCCCCGGACATTGATATCTACGTCTCTGGTGAGAATTTAGGGTTTTTTGGTTTTATGGATTTTCATAGTGGCTGGACTGGGGATTCTATTACTTGTACTTGTAGGGATATTGTATTTTTTAAATTACGAATTTTAGTAATGCACTTTTTGGCGGAGGCGCCTGAACTGTTTTTAATTTTTTCGTGAACCTCCAGCAAGTTTGTTTTTTTAATTGAAAGAAAGAAGTCATACTTTTTATCCCTAGGGAAGAATGTAAATTTTCCATCTTTAGGAAAGAAAAGTAACGCCGTATCCATGGAAATTTTTTTAACGATAAAATTAGAAAATATTTCATTTTCCAACTGCTTTCAGAATCGATAAACAAAATAAATACTACATTATCATTGATTTAATTTAAATATTTTCACTATTTTATCTCCTTGAATATCATTTAAAATATGCTACCGATATTTTGACGTCCGTCAAAATAATTTTTATCTCCGTCAATCAATCTAATATCACTATACAAGAAAGTTACGGTCCTTTTTTCACACATTTGATTCAATTACTTGTTGTACAAATACCTATTTTACGACCCTGTCAGAAAGTAAAATTTTCTTCCCTGTACTGGAAGGAGAAAATGTTTCTTTTTATACCTAAGAAAGAAAGTAAATTTTTCTTTCCTAGGGAAGAAAAGTAAAACCATGACAACTGAATTTTTTTTTCTCGACTCATTCAGAAAATAAAATTGTCTTCCTGCAATTGGTTTCTTCCCTCGGGAAGAAAATAATCTTTTCTTTCTTAGGGAAGGAAAGTTATATCCCTGACAATAGGGACTTACAATTTTGACGTCACATGCAGCAGACCCGAAGCAGACCCCCCCTCCATATAATTTTGTGTGAAACAACAAATTTGTAGAAAGAGCGAGGTGACACCATGCCGAGTCGAATAACTGCTTCCTCCTTTCAACACTACTCCCCTCAGATCCCCACATTTGTTTGACGTTTAACGTTTGGATCACGTGATAAACGTCAAACTGTAAAGCTATACCATGTTCGCTACATAACAAATTATTAAATTCTGTTTTACTCACTAGATGGCAACCGAAAAATTTGAATTATATACGTCCTTATTGAAAAATAACGGCATTATTTGACATTAGTCACCACCCAGGTGACATCTATCAAAAGAATAATAAAACCATGTCTAAATTTCTAATTTATTTCTGATAATTTTATTTCTAGTATGGTAGTGAAAAAAGAAATGTATATGTATATGAAAATGTCATTCTTCCCTTGATGTACAAATAACTATTATTAAATTCAAACAAAATCTGCTGTGCACCTTTAATACATCATATACCTACGTAATACCTTCATAAGTATTTACAAGTACTACATTGCTCAACCCTAAAAACAAAAAAAAACAAATAAAAATCATTGTTGTCCAGATAATAAAATGCACATCTCAAGTACCAGCGTCCAGTTTTGAAAGAGGAATTTGTAAGTAGCGTTTCTAAATTTTCAGTTGACATGGTAGTAGCTTATCATAGACCCTTCTGCAGCTCGTTGCCTGCTACTTCTACTCCTGCGCACGCAGGCCAGCATGAAATCCTGCATTGTTATTTTAGATGTACGCTAACATGACGTAACAGTAAAATAAGAATATTGGAATAATAATTTAAAATGACTGATTTTTATTTTCCGAGAAAACTATATTTAAGGGCCATAAGATGTAGAGTAATTTAGTATATTAGGCTAAATTAATTTCATGGTAAAAGTTGCTTTTAAAAATCGTTTAATTGTGTGCAGAACATTAAAGCCAATTTAAATTACATTAGCATAAAACGCTGACTGTCAAATGAATTCCATAATGCTAAGTAAACTGCGTAAATTTCATCTTTCAGAACTAATACAAATTTCCTTTTGGAAATACCTTTAAATTACAATTAATTACTTAGAACAAATACTCTGCCGTCTAAAAATAAACAACAAGAAACAAAGGAATATTCTGAACAATAACAGAAATAATACCATGCGTTTTACTGCGGCATAACGAAGCGCACCCCTTCAGCCCTTCAGAAACAAAGGGCCTTCGCCCTTCGCCCCCCAAGAGCTAAAGGCTCGTTCACTAATCCTCCTTGAGCACGCATGTACGCCATGTAGAATATGTCGAAAAAATCAAAACGTCACACCGCACCACATTCTCAAAATCAATAAACCGAAGAAATATTTATTAACAATGTGAATTCATATTACTTCCTTCAGTAATTTAATTGGAGCTGCTCAGCAATTGCAGATCTCGCTTTGATATTATTTTTCTTATTTGGAAATAAATTATTTATCAAATTACAAAACTCAAATATGTTGATTTGAGTACCCGTGTTCGATTCCCGCAGCCGACAAACAATTTTCGTCTGTTAGTATTACCTGATGATGGTCTAGTCGACCGAAATACGTATAGTAAAATAAAACTTTATATTTTTTGAAACTTACCTAGTGTTGATTTTTTAATTATTATAAAAATGTTTCAACGAGAACCGACAGTAATATTTATTGAATTTAATTTCCAACAAGTTAAAACGACCTCTTTGGTTCCTTCTCCACTGACATTTTTGGGGGTCGTGATTGAATGGCTGGTAACCGCATTTCATACGCAAAATATGTCACTTACCGAGGTTTGCTACGGCGGAGTGCCACATCTAGTAATGAGTAGAAGACATGATGATATATTTATTTTTATTTTATAGTTGAAAAAGTGTCACTTTCTATAGGATTTTTCATTAAAAATATGCCTTTCATGATAATTACTTTTACTTATGGAGTAGGTGGTATCGAACCGGTCTGTGGATTTAAGAACCAGAGTTCGATTCCTTACTCCTGTGGCTCCCTCTTCACTAACATCTTTGGAGATCATGATTTGCTGACTGGTAACTGCGCTTCACGCGCATAAATATATCAGTACTACCGGCAGTCATACCCAGTAATGGGTAAAAGACGTGGTGATATATTTATTTTTTTATATTCATTATGAATATCCAATTTAAATTTAATTATTTATGCGCGTGAAGTTCGTTTACCAGCCATTAAATCACGGCCCCCTAAGATGCTCATGGAAGGGGAGCCACAGGGGTAATTTTTTTAATATGGTGAAAATTTTTGTCGGAAAATTCACAGTCCATCTCGACACCACTGCGGCACCTACCCAATTCTGATTCTACAATAAGCTGTTGAGAGTAATTTCCTGTAGTAAATAAATAATGACTTCTTAATCTTGAAAACTGATCGTGTGTTAATTAGTCTAATGGTAGCGGGAATGTAGATTCATGAAACGCGTGTATAAAGCACACATGTACAGCGTAAAAAATAATCCTACGTAATAGGTGGCAAGTTGCCAGTGCCGTTCAACAATGAGCCACAAATAAAGGCCTCTCACGGTTGCGTCCAACAATGGCGAGGCCTCTGTGTTCGTTGTTGATTGTAATGAAAGGGCACGGCGAAGTTGTTGCGTTGTTTCGTTGTTAGTGCCCCCTCCTCTGCCCCCTTACCCGCCTCTGTACTCTCTTCTCTCTCGTGTGTTGCTGGGTAATTGAAACGCTGGGCTCTTTACGAGTACCTAGCGTTCTTTGTTATATTAACTTAATTAGGTTGAAATTTTATTAACATTTCGTTGCATTTAGCATAAATAGAGTTGCGAGTTAGCGCGTAAAATTTAATAGGACGTGTGTGAAAAACTATTTCAGTTTGAAAAGGGTTCGTTCCGTAAAACGCAGTTGCAACTTTATTGTGCTTTTTCCTTTTTTCTGTGGTATTGTTGATAAAATGTTGTAGCAATTAGACTGGATTTTACTTTTAATTTTACAAACTTTTGCGTGTTTTAATTTTTAATTAATGAGCAAAATATATGCTAACGTTTTAAACTTTTAACTAAAGTTTTGCTTTGTTACATGATTCGTATCATATATCGTATACTTTATGGGTGTATGTATCATTGAGATGGTTTGGGCATAAAGAACGTATGTTGAATGACAAATTGGTGAAACATGTGTATACAAGATGTTTGTATACTTGTGGATCCTTTATGAGGAGATATGATATAATACACTGTTTATGGGATGGCTAGCTTGGTGGTATGAAGTCGGCCTGTGGATCCTGAGAACCCTGGTTCGATTCCCACAGGCGACAAACAATTTTCATAATTTCAAAAACTACCCCTGTTGCTCCTCCACCACTAACATCTTTAGGGGCCGTGATTTGACGACTGGTAACTGCACTTCACGCGTAAAATATATCACTTGCCGAGATCTGCTTCGGCAGAGTGACACACCCAATAATGGGTAGAAGGCGTGATGATATATTTATGTATTTTACACTGTTTGCGGGACAAAAATAATTTTTCAAAAATATTGCAATAGTATATTACATAATAACCCAGGAAAGTAATATTTTACTTGGCGAAGCGGTTATTTGAAATACGAGGCCACAAGACGAGTATTTTAATCCGCTGAGTAAAGTAAAAACATTTTCCTGACGTATTATTCATACTATTTTTTCTGAAACCGTTTAATTTAATCAATATTTAATCATAAATTATTCAGAATGTTTATATTTTTTATATGAATTGTAACAGCAGACTACGTATCCAAGGTAATAAAAATAACAGTCAGGTAAAATGTTTAACAGTCTGTTTTGTATTTTACCAGACTGTTATTTTTGTTGTAGCCTTGGATACGTTCTTTACTTGACTGTTTTTGTAAAAACCTACTTTCCATACTAAAATTGGTCAGGAAAGTAGGCACTTTCTTGCCGCTTTCAGAAATAGCTATTTACATAACAAGTGCGCAAAGACATACTTTGCACATCAACGCAATTTTAATTTGTGTGAATGGTGCACGTCTTTGTGCACGAGTTTTGTACAATGCTTTTTGTAACGAACAATAATTAAATAACTGATAGTGAGAATAGTTGTTTTATTAACTATATAAAACACGTAAAAAGTTAAAACACCAGACCGAAGATCGAGTGTTTCATTTTTCTTAAGTGTTTTATATACTAATAAAACACAAGTGTAATACAAAATTTTATCCACAACTCATAATTATAGGTATAGAAGAAGATTGGTCGTAACGTTTAACGCTGGTTCAGTTATAAATAGTTTCTCAAAATACGGTAGATCATGAAGTGGTTGCTAAGTAACAAGTTGTTTATAGTGTTTTATGAAATGTAAAACACTAGTGTTTTATGAGCCATATAATTCAACTGAAATCAGTGTAATTATGTTTTTATAATATATGAGTTGTGGATAAAAGTTATTAAATTTTATGCGTGAATTTATATTGACAGTTTAATATGCCATGAATTGACATTTGTCATTTGAAAACTAATTCTTTATTTTTTCTCGTAAAGCCTGTTAAAAAATATCTGATTGATGGCGTTATAAGCTAATGTTTCTACTTCTTTTATAAATTCCTTAAAATTTGTGTGTATAAGTACAATTAGCGTGTTAATAGTCCAAATTTAGAACCATAAAAATGTGTTTTTTCATTTACTTTGAAGAACTAGTGCGCAAAATCAAACTTTACTTCAGTAAAATAGTTTGAAGGTGAATTGGATTTTGACTAATACGTAAGCAATAATATAATTTTACGTAAATAACTACAGTTTAGTAAACTATTAGTTGCTCTTCCTGTCTGTAACAGTACGAGTACAACTCGGCAATCCAAATTCCAAATGATCCAAATTTCGTGCATGCATCGGAAACTACAAGACAGAACAAAAGTTATTCACATTGGAGAACCGGTCAAATTATCGGTTAGTTGCAACGAATTATCAACAGAACAGACGATCTGCTCTGTGTAAAGTGTAAACCATGCCTGAGGTATAGTACAAACGAATCCTTCGCGCAGTGCATCGACAGCATTTGGTCCTGGATACATTTTAACGAGATGGGAATTTAAATTTTCTCGAAAATCCCGGTTTGTTAAATTAGGCCAATAAATGTTCATGTTCACACTGGTCTAATTTCGCCACATACTCACACACGGATAAGGAGAGCTATCGACAGTATGTTCCAATACAATTTTCACATATTTTTATTTACAAGATGAAAAATTGATAATTGGACATATATGTCCAATGGAGTATTAGTGAAACAGGTGTGTGTTGGTGAAATTGAGGGTGAGAGATTGCGTAAAGGAGATAGTAATGAATGAATGAATATAATTGAAGGTTTGTTTAGTGAAGACGTGAAAGAAAAATGATATGAACTTTTATGGAAGGAATTATGAATGCGAATGAAGCGAAACTGGTATGCTAGGATTCAGGCTAAAATTGTTTGATGAATATAAACTGTAAGATGAATGTAATATTTGAATGAATGTAATATTTGGGTGAATGTAATATTTGGATGAATGTAGTATTTGAATGAATATAATTAAATGTTTGTGGCATGAATGAAAGATAAGTCTAGCTTTTATGAGAGGAAATATGAATGTAAATGGACCAAAAGTATGTCAGAGTAGTAATGTTTCGCAAAGATTAATTGCAAGATTAATCTAAATGTTACGATGATTGTTCTACCTCATGTGTTAAGATATATGTGATGTTATATATGTATTAACTTCAAAATGTTTATTTAATACTAATGTTTATAAATTATTTAAGGCAGTATTATTATTTGATATAAATACTTAGCAATAGGACAAAACAAAAACAGAGAGAAACATTGGAATAAAGTCAAATTTGAATTACTTGGCGATCATAGCTTAGTTGATGAAAACATGTGATCGGAGTATATTTCAATGAGCTGGAATGAAGAAGATTATGAATGTAGTTGAAGCAATTGAGTCAGTGTGTTAAGATGAGAATGTTTGACGAGGACTGATTATTTTATTAATCTGAAGAATGAATGTTTTATGAATGATTGTAGGGTTCGTACTATCCCATTTGATGGCATATAGCGTGATTTTATGTATGTATGTATAATTTACTTTGATTTAAAAAATACGTAAAATAGTAGTTACAGAAAACTAAATTTTCTATTACTTTTATTTAAAGCATGATTTTCTCAAATAAACTAAAAACGTTTGGCAGCGGAAAATATCTTAAATTAAAAATAAAATTCCTATAAAAATATATTTTGATATGAATGTTCTGATTCATTCGTTAAAACCGCACTCAAAAATGATTAAAAAGGGGTAGTAGTATGTCCTGCTTTTAATGTACGTATCGTGCTGAAATATCATTAGCTATCTTCCAAAAAAATCATGTCACATTGTAATTTCACACCCCGTATTTGCAACAATCCTCCCGAAGTCACATCCCGCGTCTGTAGACACGTCACGTTGATAATTTGCGCGGAATCCGCAAACGGCGCCACCGTCTCCATCATCCCCCTCTCGACTGTAGCGGTTGGTTAGACGCGTAGAGCCTCAAATTAGTTCAATAAGAATAAGTTCACGTGTACCGATCATTATCCCTGCCGATTGTCCTGATCTGCATACGCACACTGCTTGTACCCTTAACATACCACCCATCCTGGGGTGAGTACAGGGCGACGTTGTTAGTGACGTGGAAGGGGTGATAAGAGTGATTAGAGTAACTATGCCTTGTCCCACATAAGAATGCAGTAGATGTTTCATGGTGATAGAAATGTTATTTAAGTTTACGAAATAGCTTTGTAAACAATTGTCATTACTTAAATGTTTTGATAACTTATTAAAATTGATAACATGTACCTATACATTCAATATGTTTATTCTAAGTTACTGTTTTCGTAAAATGAAACGTCAGAATGATTTAAATTTTAATATAAGCTTGTAGATATTAATATCCTGTTTTGTCAAGTAGTAAATAAATAAATAAATATAGAGCTGATGTGTATTTGTTGCTCAATGATTAGCACGATCGAATGAAAAGTGTCAGTTTAATAGTACGAACTCCTTCCAAATAGATAACTTTTCTAATTATTGCAAGACCAAAAAAAGTAGGAGACTCTTTAAATCATATGAATATGTAAGTACTGAAATAATTATTTGCTACCTAATGTACAATAAGTATATTATTACATCCCTGTTACCAAAGATGTAATGAGTCATTTACCGCCCATAAGCACTAAAGAAAAATTTGATTGTTATGGTAACAATCCATTAAGTCTCGCTTACTAATAATAAAAAACTTGTCAATATTGTTATGGTAACAATAATGAATCATCATACTCGTACTTGACAGATATGGGGTAGCTAGCTCAGTGGTATCAAGTCGGCCTATGGATCCTGAGAACCCTGGGTCGATTCCCACAGGCGACAAACAATTTTCACCATTTTAAAACTACCTGTGGCTCCCTCACCAATAACATCTAAGGGGGTCGTGATTTGACGGCTGGTAACCACACTTTATGCGCAAAATATATCACTTACCGAGATCTGCTTCAGCAGAGTGCCACACCCAGTAATGGATAGAAGGCGTGATGATATATTTATTTATTTTATTTTAATTGAGGGAAGAAAATTTAACTTATTTTATTTTACGCGACATCCCAAAAAAACTGTCTTGTCTGATTAATTTTTTAGACTGGAAGTCATTACCGATCTAGAACGGAAAATATAACCAGAGGGATCTGTGAAACGTTATCAATCTCTGAATTCCATAAAAGATATCAGAAAAATAATGTTTCCATTATGCTCAGTTTATTTATTTTGTGTAAATATTTTTCATTCGTGTTTTAAATCATATATAATTTGTCATTGATGGTCGCAAAAAAAATTGTTCATAACAGACTCTGAAAGTGTCTATACTGGGTTCTTAATCTTTCGGGTCCTGTAACGTAAAACGTAGAAGGCGTGATGATATATTTATATTTATTTATTTATATGTTCTAAACAAAACATTCGTCCTTAAAATATCTAATACCACTCTTGATACATTTATATTTACTATCGATATGTAATGAAGTAACAATATAATTACATTATCGTGTAATAGTGTAATTATCAGGAAAATAGAAAATTTACTACAGAGACATAAAGCAAATTTCATTATTTTGCAGCAATTTCCAATAAAATGTGAAAACACACTAACATTAGTAAAATTGTGTATGTGTATGTGTGCTGTATGTCATGTGTTTACATTGGAGATGGTTGTCTCATCTCTTAGGATATCAACTCCATAGGCGGTACCATCACATATTTCGCTGGAGCTACATAACTTTTTTTACATTTTTTTCTTCAAATAATACATATATAACATCAAATGAGATAGTACGAACCCTTGATCACATTCACTGAATATTTATTCATTATTTCATACTGTAATTCAACTTCGCTAATAAAAAAAAAATTAAGGATTGTGTTTGTTTTATATTTTATCACATGCCTGTATACAAAATTATGCAAATTATATTATTAAAATATAGAATATTAATAACGAGTACTGATACGATGCGGGCAATCACGTGACACTGTGACGTTTCGTGACGTAAAAACAGCTGTTCGGGCAAACATCACTGCGCCACCTACAAAATGAACTATTTTTTTTTGGGACAAGATTTGAAAAGAACCGTTCTTTTCAAATCTCGCCACAAAAAAATTGTTCATTTTGTAGGTGGCGCAGTGATCGCAGCCCAACAAGATTTGTAAAGAACCGTTCCTTTCAAATCTCGCCACCAAAAAATAGTTCATTTTGTAGGTGGCGCAGTGATCGCAGCCCAACAAGATTTGTAAAGAACCGTTCTTTTCAAATCTCGCCACAAAAAACTAGTTCATTTTGTAGGTGGCGCAGTGATCTTTGCCCGAACAGCTGTTTTAACGTCACAAAACGTCACAGTGTCACGTGAGTGCCCGCATCCTATTGGCTTGTATATTTGCTTCTATTTTTAGTATAATGTATAATTAAGGCAATAAACCTAAATAAATTAATTTTTTGGGGTAGGTGGCTCAGTGGTATCGAGTCGGACTGTGAATTTGAGAATTCCGGTTTCATTCCTACAACCGACATAAAGTAATGAGTAAAACAGAGTAATTTTTCGCTCTCGCTGTCGGCGCCACTGTTCGTATGAGAGCACTTTGCGAAATTATGCTCCCCGGACTCGCCGGAGTCAGCGTAACTCTTTCCGGAGAATGCGGCCGGACCTAGCCAATCACGGTAATGACACTCCGTCAGATACACTTATTGAAACTCGCGCGCCAGCGTCGGACTAAGGAGGGGGCGGGCAAACGTCATCGTAAATGACTTTGCTAATCAGTATTAGATAAAGATACATTTATTACTGCTGTAACTTTGTTGTTTAGTAAGAGACTGTAATAATAAGAAGATCAGTATAATTGTAATTGTAATTGTACAGGAGTGGATTAAGTTACTTATTGATCTTGTGTTGTAATTTATTTTTCTGATTACTTTATAGAGTATTACAGTTTTAATATTAATGATCAGAATAATTTACCCTGACATTTTTATGTATTTTGTTTATTTATATTTTCAGCTGTTATAAAAAGAATGTAATGACAGTTGTGATTATGGGGTAGGTAGCTCAGTGGTATCAAGTCGGCCTGTGGATCCTGAGAATCCTGGTTCGATTCCCACAGGCGACAAACAATTTTCACCATTTTAAAACTACCCCTATGGCTTCCCCACCACTAACATCTTTGGGGGCCGTGATTTGACGACTGGTAACCGTACTTCACGCGCAAAATATATCTCTTACCGAAATCTCATTCGGCAGAGTGCCACACCCAGTAATGGGTAGAAGGCGTGATGATACATTTATATTTGCAGCTGTGATATTTTTTGGTGGCGAATCTGTAGGTAATGACAACTACAGATGAGGCACAAAAAGTCACTTTCACTCCACATAAAATATGCTATTTTTTCGTCAAACATTTTTATGTCAAATAATTTTTCTGCCGCTGGTGAACTAATGAAATTCCTTGATTTTAACGAGCTCCAGAGGAAGTATTTGTCAGAAAAATCAAACTTTAACTGTTTCTATGGAGTTCTGAAATGACATATTTTTCTGACGTTAAAAAAAATATTTTTCTGTGACAGTGCCGTAAGTGTTCACTTTCCGCACTCATTTAATGTCAGAAAGTGATTATTTTATGCATTCAAGTGTTCATAAACTGACATTATTGTTTTCGGTTGTCATAGCGTTCGTGCTACCCCATTTGTTGGGATATAGTGTGAAGATATGTATGTATGTATGTATAAACTTAAAAAAATGACAATGAGACTTTAAATCCCCAACAACCTTTGATATTATTTGAGAAAATATAAAAGATAAAAATTAAATAATAATTAAAAAATGGCTCAGTCGACCTGTTGATCCTAAGAACCCTGGTTCGATCTCCACAGCCGACAAAACATTTTCATCAATTTAAAATTACCCCTGTGGCTTCCCCACTACTAACATCTTTGGGGGCCGTGATTTGACAGCTGGTAACTTCACTTCACGCGCATATTAATATATCACTTATCGAGATCTGTTTCGGCAGAGTGCCACACCCAGTAATGGGTAAAAGGCGTGCTGATATATTTATTTATTTAATTTTATTTAAAAAATGCTAAATTATTGTAGGAAAAATAATATATAATACACGTGTTGAAAGGGCATTGCAGAACTTATATTACAATATACTGACAGCTTCGTATGATAGCAAAGTGTCTAAAAATAAAATATAAATAACAAAATTAATGATTTTGGTTATATAACGACAAAATGGTTATAATCTTTAAAGTAATAATAGAAACATAATGGTTGTAATTAAATTACATCCAATTACAGAATAGAAGAGAAATAATATCTTTATCGCGCTCTTGCATTGTTACTACAATCGGCTGCGCTTCTTCGTTAAAAAAAATATACATTTGAAATCGAATATTCTTCACTGTCAAATGTTTTAAAATTATATTATACATAATTGCTTCAAATATAGTATTTTTCTTTAAAATAAGCTAGAAATATTTGCTATCGAAAAGAATATTTATTTATTTATTTATTAATAATAACGAAAAATATTTTGAATTGTTTCAATACTGTAGGTACATTTAATCAGAAGAATGTGTTTATTTATTTCCATATTTATAATTTAAAATATGATTTTCAAACCTAAAAATATGGTAAACTAAATAGTATTGAACAAATAAAGTCAGTACAATTTCGTGATCATAGGAATATATTTATGTGCAGATACAATACATGATTGAAAAATAAAGTTTTGACTTAAACAAAGGAAATAAAAATAAAATATCCGAAGCTGAACAAAATTTAATATAATTTTCACTACATACAATCATTACCAATTTCTGTTGTGATTTCACAACAGCACAACAATGCGTTCAAATTACATTGAATATTTGTTCGTACATAAAAATACAGTGAAAAGTAAAAACAATATCAGTTGCCTGCACGTCTATACATCAAAAACTAGAAACAGATTAAATTACAATTTTTTCCGAATAATGCAGCATGCTTCGTGAAAACAAATATCGCGTTTTCCTTGTAAATGAAAAGCAAACAGTGTTAAAATGGACCGATAAAAAACACCGAACGCTTTTTTTTATTAAATTCAATCAAATAATTCAATCAGCAGGTGCATTTTTACTAATAACAATGATTCGAAAACTGATCTTTTGTGCTCGTTCGGCCGCCGCGCTCGAGTTTGAAATCATTTCCATTCATTTTTATTCATCAACAGCCTCTGGAAAAATACCGCTGATTTTTTGGTAGGAAATTTCATTTTAATTGCAATCTTCTTTATTAACAATTTTTATTACTGTTTGTCAGAGCATCCTTCATGCGGATAGATTAACGTGGAAATGACGTTTTAGTAATTGTTTTCAAACCGTGCATAGATAATTTATATTGCAGTTTTTTGTTCTATCACATTTTTTCATTTTTTTCTCTAATGCTCTGATTACAAAGATATTGTTTGTCAAATGAAATGCATTTTTTCATATTGTTTAATATCGGCATACTTCAGTTTAGTACACTGATATATCTTATATTTATCAAAATTAACTAAATTTCCTTGTGCGCATTCGTTCCATAGATAGAGACAAACAATTAAAAGTCCTTTCAAAGAGTTTAAGTCAATAGATATTAATAGAAAATAATTGTTAAACAAAGTTGCTATTTCTTGGGGTCAGAATCATTTATTTAATTATTTATACTACTCACCGAATCGCAGTCTGATAGTTAATATATTTTCAGCTTGAGTTGAATTCGAAACTTGAAACTATTTTTAAATTAAAATTTGTAATAAATTGTATTTGTTACTAATTGTAAGCGACATTTATTTAAAAATATGGGGTAGCTAGCTCAGTGGTATCGAGTCGGCCTGTGGATCCCGAGAACCTTGGTTCGATTCCGACTGCCGACAAACAATTTTCACCTCGTTAAGATTGCCTGAGTGGTTCCCCCTCCACTAACATCTTTGGGATGATTTAGCCGGTGGTAACCGCACTTCACGCGTATTAATATATCACTTACCGAGATCTGCCCCGGCAGTGTCACACCCAGTAATGGGTAAAAGGCGTGACGATATATTTATTTATTTATTTATATTTACTTAAACCGTTTATTCACTTTGAAAATTAATCTTTGCAAACTGCTAACTTGTCAAAATTTAGATTGTAAATAATAATCTTTGTAGATTCGTCGTTAGATTCGTTATTAGATTCGTTGTTAGGAGTAAGCATGAGTAATTTGAGATGTTTTACGCATATATTATGTATGTCGAAGAAAGAAGATGAATGTTAAGTGAATAGGAGTGATTGGATAGATGTGATTGAAGGTTTGTTATGTGCTAAATGATTTCGAGTGTAATAAATAAATGAGTTTATACGGAGTGATCTATGAATGTGGTTTAAGTGAGGTTGGTGTGTTTGGATGAGAATGTTTGACTGATTATTTGATGAATGAATATTTTTTGAATGTTTTTAGGGTTCGTGCTACCCCATTTGATGGGATCTAGCGTGATGATATGTATGTATGTAAATAATAAATATTATGTAGAAAAATTCTTCTTGAAGGTACTATAAATTTTAAAATGGATTAATTAATAAATGGGGTTAAATATCCCTAGTACGGTTCTGACAGGGCACTCCATGCATAAAACGATTACTTCCAGCGAAGAGGTCGCGAGAAATTCGAAGCTTCGTTTACAACTTTGCCGTTAACAAAATTGATATGTGTAAGTTTATTAAAGACTGTAAACGAATCCAAGTATAGCAGCAAACAAGACTTTAGTTCTGAGTGCTATATACAGGCCGATTCATAACACAACTTATTTATTTATTTATTTATTTTAAGCTACTAGCCGCGGTGTGGTAGTTCATATATTTTTAATTTAAGTGGAATTTAAACTCGGAATAGTCGGATTCAAATATTAATTGAAGTATTTGAAAATAGGAATAAAAGTTCAGCTTAATTCCATTTATTTGGATACATTGTCGGTATTTCAAAATTATTGAAAAAGCATAAAAGTAGACATTTGTTAAAATAAAACCTGGCAGTCGTTTGTGGTAGTACTAGCTGCGTTTGATTTCAAGTCGAGATTTTTTTTGTTACTATATAATATTTCAAGTAAACTATACAGTTTGTTATAAAGTTGTTCCTGACGTTAAATTATGTTACTAGAAATGAAATTGGGGATATCACCATTTATTTCTTTATATACTTCTACATAATTATGCATACGGAGTCGTGATCGCCAAAATTTTTTGTAATGCCAATTTTTTGTTTGAACCAGTTTAAAAATCGAAGAATTTTAAAATAAAGTTCTATATAAATCAGACTACGAGAAATTGAATGCCGTTGAGCGCATCTTCATATCTTTTTTAGTTTTTGAGATACAGCGATTTTTGATTTTTTGAAAAATCCAAATTTGAAGGCCTATATCTCGAAAACTAAAAGAGATATTGAAATGCGGTTTGAACGAGTGTTTTTCTCGTGCTCCAATTAACTTATACTGAAATTTTGAAAATTTTGAAAATTTTACATTTTTTTTCAAATTTTCATTTCTCAATATTTCAAAAAATTGAAAATATAATAAAAATCTGTAAACACCAGTAAATTTCTCTAGTAAAAATACATAGGTATGTAAATTTTCAGCCAAAAATTCGAACAGATAAAGTTTTTATTACAAAAAAACGGAAAATCACTGTTTTTTGGAGATTTTTGAAGGGGTACCCCTTAAGATTTTTACGAATTTTAGCCATTTTTAGTTTTTTGCCTTAAAAATTTTATCTGTGGAGCAAATATTCTGAAATTTTACATACATATGTACTTTTATGAGAGGAATGCGCTGGTATTCACAGATTTTCATTATCTCGTCAAGTTTTTGAAATATAAGCAAAAAAAATTTTGCAAAAATTTGTAAAATTTTCAAAAATTTCAAAATTTCAGTATAAGTTAACTAAAGCACGAGAAATACACGCGTTCAAACCGCATTTCAATACCTCTTTTAGTTTTCGAGATATGGTCCTTCAAAGTTGAGATTTTAAAAAAGGTAAAAATTGCTGTATCTCAAAAACTAAAAAAGATATGAAGATGCGCTCAACGGCATTCGATTTCTCGTAGTCTGATGCTGGGTTGCAAGAAAAAAATAAAGATCTCTTTAGTTAAAGAACTGTTTATCTAGCAACAGTATCAATAGCGATTTTCTGAAATTTATTGAACCGTTAGTTGTTAATGAACCTATAAAACTTTCATGCAACCTAGCATGAGTGATATAGAAACATATTTTAAAATAAAATGAGATATTTTTCCTTTACTAATTTCTGATATCGTGGTTCTATGTTTGTAATGTATATTATTAAATCAGCCTTTTATAAACTGCAATTTTCATCACATAAAAAGTAAGGGGCCACGAAATAATATATTTGTGATTTTTGCTTGCAAGAAAGTCATGGCTCCGAAAAGTTTGAAAACCACTGATATAGATTATATAGTATGTGGAACGAAGTATATATTTTCGATAGCTACAAAAGTAAATGTTAAAGAAAATATATGATATATTAAAGTTTGATATTTCAATTTCCTATCAAAGTTAATCAAACTAATCCTGAAATGAATATCTTATCCGGAAAGTGGCTAGAGATACAATATTATTCGCATAAACAATGCGGTGAGAATATCACGAACACACTGTATCCATCCTGGCAATGGCTCGCATCGAGGTAAAGTAATGGCGTCAGCCCCGAACAGTGAAAGAGGGAGACAGCAACAAACAGAGGGAGAGAGAAGCACACCAGCGGATAATAAACACATTAAAGCGTGTGTTGATTAATTATAACCATGTTCAAAATTAACAAGTTTAGATTAGAATTCTTGTTTAACATTTTGCGAAGTTTCTCCTCATGGAACTCTTCCCGCATCTTCGCTCCCTGCATCCGCCCCCACGCCGCACCGCCGCCGCCACTGGAGTCTCGGCTACACGTGTTAACCAACTATTCATTATCGTCGGCGTACTAATTAGCATCAGTGCTCATGTAACGGGGCTGTCTGATCTCGACGACAAAAATATCATTATTTTATTTTTCACTTTGCGCGAAAATTTAGAATGTTTGGCCTTTGTTAGAGGTATAACTTCTAAAGGCACGAGATGTGGCGGTTTTGTCATAGTTACATGTATGAGAAATAATTATTATTTTAGGATAAATATGGCATCATGATATATTATGGGGTAGATCGAGTCGGCCTATGGATTTGAGAACTTGGGTTCGATTCCCACAACCAAAAAATAACTTTCACCACATTAAAACTACCCCTGTGGCTCCCACATCCTTGTAGGCCGTGATTTGTTGACTGGTAACCACAATTTACGCGCATAAATATATCAATTACCGAAATCTTCTACGGCTAAGTGTCACACCCAGTAATGGGTAGAGGGTAGGATGATATATTTTATTTCATGTCTCATCAAATGGGGGTAATACGATGTCTTGAAATATCTACATATTTATTCAAATTTATAATATCTTTCATCGTTTGTTCACGTAACAATTATATTCATCTACTGTTATCGACATGAGAGTATGCCAAGCTCAAAAATGTGAAATGATTGCATCTGCATGATATGTATAAAGCGGTACTGTGATTAGAAATATTTTACTATTAATGTTAAACAATTTTAATAATTTCGAAAGCTACCCCTGTGGCTCCTCCACCACTAACATCTTTGGGGGCCGGGATTTGACGACTGGTAACCGCACTTCACACGCAAAAATATATCACTTACCGAGATCTGCTTCGGCAGAGTGCCATACCCAGTAATGGGTAGAAAGCGTGATCATATTTTTATTTATTTGTTATACGTAATACATGAACCACTCTGCCGACCAATACTAACTGTAATAGACCAGTGGAATAAATACAATTTCTCAGTAACGTGATTAAGCGAATCACTCTGCCTTGCCCCTTTGGCATTCTCTCTTGGCAACGACAGTATACATTCTTTCACCCTCAATTTAACTGACACATCCTTGTTTCATCAATCTTTCATATACTTCACATACATCTCAATTAACACATGTTCATTCTTTTAATTACATTCTCCTCAATTCTACATTCATCGTACACCATCATATAAACTCATCTCATCTTTCGTTTTAGCAACAAACTTTCATGTCCATCCATTTATTCATAGATCATTTAGGTGAACCAAAGGGTACAGTTAATATATTATACAGTTAATATACAGGGTGATCAAAAGGAATTGTTATAGTTGGCAATACAATTCCAGAGATCTTTTTATTCCACAGTTAGCACAATACCAGGTAAAGGCGGAATTATTATTTGACATTTCTAATAAATACAAATAGGTTATGTCAGGAATCTGACAGCTAATAGAATTTTGACTTTTTAAGTAATAGAAATACTTTAGAAATAAATGTAATAATAAATGTACTCAAATTTAAATTTTAAATGTCACTGTCAACAACAGGAAATTAATTTATGTATCAGGCATACCAATTTCAAGTAGTTTTTCTTATTGCCAACTGTAACAATTCCTTTTGATCACTCTGTATTATACAGCAACGAATTTTGAACAGGATCTCGTTTTATTTTATGTTTGAATCTGATTTATCTGAAGCCGTCTCTGATAAAAATATATCAATAAATACTAAAGAAATTAACCTTAATATATACTGAAATTCAATTATTTTCTGGGAAGTTAATTAGTATGTATAGAAATGAATTTCTTGTCAATTTTCTTGGAAGTATTAAAAACAAGATATGTCTATTTTATTTTAATATTTAAAATACCTGTATTTAATGATAGAAAATTACACTTAATACATAAATTAAATCAGTACATACTATTTTACATAGTTAAGTATTAATAATAATTTGTTCACATTTTTTTCGTGGCATAATTCCTTTTAGTTCTGTGCAGAATGACGTTATAAAGTCTTTCTATAGTTGTATGTTCTGCTGAAAAGCTCATTTCTCTCATTTCACAATTCCATTTCCAGAGCAAAAAATCTCTATTCACTGAACCAACATAAGATTAAACTTAGCATTAAATAAATAACAAAAACCACAGAGAGGTTACAGCAGTCCATGTGCGGTGATTTAGTTAATTAATTTACTTACTAAATTAAAACATTCTATAAATTATTAACAACAACATAAAACAAAGGAGCGTACATATACACACTCACACAGACATACATTCGCGAATGCAGTGAATAGCTTTCTCTAAAAGAAAAAGAGCGAATCGTGGTAATGAACGAGAAAGAGGGAGAGACGTTATTATAAATTCCACGCTTGGTCAGAACCAGTGGCGTACACACGCGGACACTCTACTTTTTTTAGGGAATTCTTTCTATATTCATTATTATTTCTTTATTGTTCTAAAATTAATTAACTTTATGTAGTTTTCTTTATTCTAACTTATTGTTTATTTTTAAAAGGTAAAACAAGAAATATATAAAATATATTAAAGGAATATGCTAGTTATTTATTCAAATATTTTCATTGAATTCCGTTTCTAGTTATTTACATTAAGATCCCAGTATAGACAGTTTCAGAGTGTGTTATGTACAATTTTTTTGCTACCATTAATGACAAATTATATATGATTTAAAACACGAATGAAAAATATTTGCACAAAATAAGTAAACTGATCATAATGGAAACATTAATTTTCTGATATATTTTTTCGAATGTAGGAATCTATAAAGTTTTACTGATCCCTCTGGATATATTTTCCGTTCTAGATCGGTAAAGACTTCCAGTGAAAAAAAGTGATCTGAAAAGATCATTTTTCTGGAAGTCTAAGAAAATAAAGTAAAATCATATTTATGATAACTGGAAAACAACGCTATGATTTTACATTGGTGACACTCAGATGACATCTGGCAAGAGATTAATAAATATTATATTTTGTAATTTATCTCTGATAATTTTACCGTCTGATAAGGTAGTTAAAAAATTATATGTATACCTCGTGAAGAAAGTGTTATTCATCCCTCAGGTGTGCTTTATAACCCTTGCGTCTGGTTTGGAAAATTTAACGGTATCTTCGAAAAGAAATGTCTTACTGTTTTTCCTTGATATTCAAATAATTATTAGAATAATAATTGTCAGCCTTGCTAATGTTATGTTCAGATGAATTTACTGAACTGACAGTGGTTGTCATGGAAACAATGCAAAACAAGCCCATTCTGATCCATAATGGTCCTCATCTCATTTGAGTATCATTCTGAAATTTCGTGATTATTTTCGTTAGGTCACAATATTTTCAATCAAGTCGATAGTATAACTTTTGTATAGGCTAGAAAATTAATAAAAAAATCACTCCTTAGGGTCTCATTCTTCTTTTACTTTTTTGATTACTTTAGAGGAAATGTTTCAAATAGTAGTTGCAGAGTATTAAATTCTGCATCTAAATCAATGCATCTAAATTAGTCTGTTTCTTTTTTTAAGAATTTAAGTCATATGAATGACTATGAGACATAGGAGTCTTGGGATCGATGCTGTATTAGACACTATGACAGATAAATTCGGTTGACGCCTATCTCGTTCAGGGAAGCCGTGGCTTAGTGGTTAAAGCATCAGCCCGGCAAGCTGAAGGTCTTTGGTTCGAATCCGGGCGTCTCCCGAATTTTTCTGTCATAAACTTTAAATTAAATCAGTCTGGATATTTAATTTTACTTATTTAGTTACTTTTAAAATCAAGTTTAATATATGTTTGTGATATTTAAATATAATACATTTATTTGCATTTGTTTCAGTTTCATGTCTATCTATATAAATTATATAAATTTTTAATATCTTTCAAATAATGTTAGCAGATTCAGAATTAATTTTCTACAGTTTATATTTGAAAGCTGTTCCTAAAAAGTAATCAGTAAAGCAATTTCCTATGTTTACCGCTTATGCTGCTGTTGTTTTGGAGCTTCCTGTATACCATATATCTGGTTCACGAACTTTCCATTCGACATATACCCCACATTTTCAGTAGTTATTTAAAAATTCGCCAGAGGTTTTTAAAAATCTGACAGAATACTGTTCTAAAAATTCTGAAACATTATCCTCATGAAAAAGTGTTTAAATTTGAGTGTATTTAAAAAAAGTAGAACATCATAAAGTTTTCATACATATCCAGTACAATTTCCAACATCCTAGTTGGAAAAAAGTTGAAGTCTACGCCACTGGCCAGTCATTGTATTTAAATTAACTAACATACTTGTAAAACGGTCCTGGTTTATTAACTCCGCTGGCAAAGAGGGGCAACATCCGCGGTCCAGACGGGCGGAGGGGGTGGAAAATGTCTAGGGGTGGGGGCGCATGATAATACCCAGCGACGGTACAAAGTTTTAGTTAGCAAACAAACCAGGTTAATTAGCAATTGATTCAGGTATATTAGCTTGTCAAAAGCATCAGCAGCAAGGATAGAATTTGAATTAGAGGCACTCGCACGGAGTTGGATTAAAATCGTTGTACCCCCTTCACCCGCCCGTTCGCTCCTTGTGTATTGAATCTGAAAATGTGGAAGCGACATACCAATGCTACGTAATAAGGTTTTATCGGCCAGGGAAATTATACATACGGTTTATTTGTTTTATTAGATTTTAATTAAATTTTAATTGAAATTTGATGATTCTCAGTGATTGTTTTTATACGTGTTACCTGTTTAATTAAAAATTATTCGCTCCTGAGTTTAAATTCAGCTTTTACCTTCATACTTGAAGAGGGTATGTGTGGAATACTAGCCCATATGATCCACTTTCTACTGAATATTTGAATTTACCATACAATATTTATTTTAAATGTTTCAAGTACTGAAACATATCATCTATTTATTTGTTATTATTTTTAATAGACACAGGGCACGTGTATCAATACTATAATAAAGTGCCACAATTGTCACATAGGTGAACAAAAAAACATATCAATATATTATAGTTAAATAAAATAAATAAATATATCATCATGCCATTACTGGGTGTGACACTCTGCCGAAGCAGATCTCGGTAAGTGATATATTTTGCGCGTATAGTGCGGTTACCAGTCGTTAAATCACGGCCCCCAAAGATGTTAGTGATGGAGGAGCCACAGGGGTAGTTTTTGAAGTTATGAAAATTGTTTGTCGCCTGTGGGAATTGAAACAGGGTTCTCAGGATCCACAGGCCGACTTCAACACAAGCTAAAAATATATTAACTATAAAAATAAATGTATCATCACGCCTTCTACCCATTATTGGGTGTGGCACTCTGCCGAAGCAGATCTCGGTAAGTGATATATTTTGCGCGTGAAGTGCGGTTACCAGTCGTCCAATCACGGCCCCCAAAGATGTTAGTGGTGGAGGAGCCACAGGGGTAGTTTTTGAAATTATGAAAATTGTTTGTCGCCTGTGGGAATCGAATCAGGGTTCTCAGGATCCACAGGCCGACTTCATACCACTGAGCTAGCCACCCCATAAAATAAAAGTAATAGAAATACTTGAAATTATTGCTATGTTAAGTATAAAAATAATATAATAAAAGGTGAAGGAAACAACAATTTTCTTTATGGACATTTAAAAAAAACTAAAAACGAATAAGAACTAAATATACTCAAATTTTAAATTTTCAAATGTCACTGTCAACAACAGAAAATAAATTTATGTATCAGGCTTACCAATTTCAAGTAGTTTTATTGCCAACTGAAACAATTCCTTTTGATCCACTCTGTATAATAATAATAATTAGGTATATTGTTTTAAAAGCCCAGTGCTTAGGTGCCAACTTACGTCTGAAATTGGAGCATGATTAGCCCTAATCTCAATTTATTCCATTAATCAAATTATTAATTTTTTCATTATTAATTACCGACATCACATAGGGTGACATCAACCTTGATTCTAAATACATTTGTGAATTAAAGGTATCCATGACAATCCTAATTACTCTATTTAATTAATGCTTATTGAACATTTTAATGTAATTTAAAACGTGTTACTCAAAAATTCATTAATTCTAAAAATCATTCGGAAAGAGTACGAAGCAACCCAGAAAGAGAGTAAATCCATCACATTTATTCCAACACGGTTCATTCATTTCTCACCATTAGTTAAGACTCACCGCAACGATCGCAGGGTTGAACCGCGACCGGAAGCTCCCACCCCCTTAGGGGGCGCGGGGACCCCCCGTTACGTCTAAGGGCCGAGTTACAAGGGCGGTAATGGAATTACAGACCGTGCGAGATGTCATTACAAGAGTGTAACCACGAAAGCATGGACTATTAGCTAATAAAATCGATACAGACGGAAAGCGGGGGAGTGGAAAGGGGCGAAGGGGGCTCCTGCCGTGTGGCGTAATCTTCGTAAAGTGATGTCGAGCACTAAGAAGGGGCAAGGCAATCTATGATCTGTGTACTGATAAATGTTATGTTTGTACGTGTGGGATATGATGACTTTATTGTGATATACGCATACATTTGTACGTATTTACGAGTATGTGGGTATTGTAGAATGAATTGATATATTTACTTAATGTTATTACTGATTTCTCTGTGGTTACAAATTCAATATTTGATTAGCCACGCGAAGTGTAATTGGATAATATAAGATTTACTAGCATGGTTTGTCTGTTTGAAATATTTTCCAGACGGATTCGTTAAGCAGATTCAGTTTGGAGGTCACGAACTACAATTTTAGTCCGAAGTTAAATGATTAGTATTAAAGCTATTTTTCATGTCTATTACGTAATAAATTCATTATATGTATGTTTCTAGATTGATAAGATGGTTCATTATTCAAAAGTGAAGAATAATGAAAAAGTATTGAATAATGAAATATAATTCAACACTTTTTAACAGAATGTAAATGAATTGAATATATATTTAATTAGAAATTAAAAAAAAAAACTAAATTAATAAACTAAACTATTCAACATAAACAAATTTATACTACCTAACCTAACTTAATTTAACCTAAAATAATAAATTTAAACTATTCTACAAAGTCAAATTAATACTAACAAATACAAAAATTTCAAGAAAATATAATAGTATATTATATACCAAGGGACTGAAGTGCATAATTAATCCTGAAGGATTAAATGCACATTAGTTCTGTGCTATATGCACTATTTTTCGTACATTCAGGCACACATTTTAAATTAATGATTGACTTTGATATTAACTTGACATATAATTCACAATGATATTATACAGTTTTTTTAGTAACTTAGGCAACAGAAGCAAAGTAAAATATTTTGAGGTTTATAATATACTTGTTGCTACAGTACTGCTTGTTTACCTGTCAATTTAAGTTTTAAATTTAATCCCTCCGGGATTAAAAGTGAAATTTCAGTCTTCGAAAAAGAAGAATACATTAAATCATTTACTTCCAGGCGTGATTATTAATATATACTTAATTCGACTGACGCTGAACACACGACAGCCTGTTGAAATTTTTAAATAAATAATGACATTTTACACATTTTTGCTTTTTATGCCAGTCAGATTGCGATTATTATAATAACGCCATTATTTAGTAGTTTTTTAGCCAATCATATGACGGTTATTATAGTAATGCAGCGCACTGTTTATTATTATTACACTGGTATATGATGACTGCCAGATTGAGAAGAATGTTGTTAAAAGAATATATTGGTATAAGTTATTTGAGATGGTTTGGGAATATGGAACGTATGTCTAATGAAAGTTTGGTGAAACAGGTCTATGTTGGTGGAATTGATGGTGAGAGATTACGTGGACAACTTAGGAATAAATGGATGAAAATGACTGAAAGTAAACGAACGATCTCGAGAGAGAGGAATAAACGAACTTGTATTAAAGTCAGGCAGCGGAAAGTTATATAGGTAACCATGGGACTATGTTTATAGTTAGACTTCCACTTAAGGAATGGCGCTGATAGTCTTTATGTGAAGACATCCATTTTAAGTAACTACAATATCGACAAGCATTGGTTACTTAATTGTTTCAGCAGTTGTCGTTTGTATATATTTCAAATTTTTTAATCTGTCAAATATTCAATTAATTTTTATTTGTGAAATAATTTCATATAAATAATGTCATCAACTAGTATCAATTGTTGTGTAAAAAACTGCACTGCTACTGGTAAGTAAGTGATCATATAATAAATAATATTTAGATGAGGAAGTCATAATATATTTTCAAGTACACAACGATTGGATAAAACTGCGATTGAAACAGTTCAAATTATAAATAAATTGTATACAGAAGAATATTTTAATAAATATTTATATTATAATAATGAATTATTATTTGATGTAGTTTAAATAAATATAAAATAATAATAAAAATTACAAGCTGCCTAAATGTGCATACCGGGTTGCCTGTATACATGACTTTAGTTAGACTTCCACTACTCAGATGGCGCAAAATACAGTCCCAGTGCGTAACATGGCAGTTTCTTATCTATAATAGTATATTATGATCTGTGATTAAAGTAATTATGAAGGTGAGTGAAGCGAAAGTGGTGTGTCAGGATAAAAATGTCTGCCGAAGATTTATTGCGTGATGATTTCATGAATGTTTCAAGGGTTTGCGCCACCCCATTTCATGGGATTTAGCATGATGTTATGTATTTGAGTTGGGAATATATTTGCTAAAGTTTAGGCAAAACATATGCATAATAATTAAAATAATAAACAATGTCTAACGAAACGACACATCTTTAAAATGTCCAGCACATTGAAACTCTTCCAAAACCAAGTTTAATTTCGAACAACAGCAGTAAAACGACCAAGTGTGTCAGTGATTTCATTAGCGCTATGTACATGAATGGCTGTTTCAATTCTAAATTCATGTAACACATGATAATACTAATAGCTGAACAAGAGGCAACCTATTACAGTCACCCAGAGGAACAGTGACATTGTGCAGTGGCAGAGACAACAGCAGCAGTTAGTTGGACGACTACGCAAGCGACGTGTTCCATAGAAATTGCGACGCCGCCAACATTTTAATCATAGAAAGTGCGCCCGTCGACAATTTGTGATAATTACAAACATGAATAGCTTCTGTACTGCAGGAAAGCTCTGTTGAGGTGCTCTGGTCTTGTACCTATGAGAAGTTTGGAACCTCTTTCCTCTTTTCTTAGTTTTCTTTGCGTGCTTTTTGTTTGCTTATTTCTTAAAATATACTAGAAGCTTTCTTAAATTGTGAATGAAGCGAATGTGGAAATGTTTCGTTAAGTGTGTATCAGTTATGAAGGCAAGATTTGAAAATAGTTATTTGTATATCCGGAGAGAAAAGTAAGAACCGAAGCCGAGAAACGGAAGAATGATACTACGTATCAGAAAGTAAAATTTTCAGAAATAAATTACCTACTTTATTCTTCCTTTTTGAGGAGTGAAGTGTCACTTTTAATCCCGGAGGGATTAAATTGACAGGTAAACAAGTATTACCGTAATTATAAGGACAGAGTTATCAAAAGGAATGGTTTCAGGAGGCAAACAATTCCGGAGATCTTTTTATTCCATAGTTGGCACAACTTCAGGTAAAGATAGAAATACTATTAGACATGTCTAATAAATACAAATAGGTTATGTCATGAGTCTGACAGCTAATAGGATTCTGACTTTTTGAGTACTAGAAATACTATGGATTGTTGCTATCTTAAGTAATAAAAGGAAGGGTGAGGAAAACAACAATTTTATTTATGGATATTTAAGAAAAATATCACTGAAAACAAATAACTAAATATACTCTAATTTTAAATTTTCAAATGTCACTGTCAAAAACAGGAAATGAATTTATGTATCAGGCTCACCAATTTCAAGTAAATTTTTTATATTGCCAACTGAAACAATTCCTTTTGATCAGTCTGTATATTATAAACCTCTAAATATTTCATTTTGTTTATGTTGCCTACGTGTCCTAAACAAAAGTATAATGCTGTCTTTGTAAATTAATTCAAAATGTATGGTTGAAGTGCTAAAAATAGTATATATACCACAGAATTAAAGAGCATTTAATCCTTTAGGTGATTATTTCACTCGCTTGCTGATCGTGAAACAAACTTCTTTCTCAAGTTTAAATTATGCACTTTAATACCTTGGAATAATGTACTATTATTTTCTTGATAGATGCAACCTGGAAATCATTAATGTGAAATTATATCGTTGTTTTCCAACTGCCATCAATATCGCTTTACTTTTCCTCCCTAGGGAAGAAACATTTACTTCTATCCTAGGAATAAAAAATATCGCTTTCTTATTTCAATTTCAATTTAGGCAAGAAAGTTTTGTATTTTAAGCAGACTCATAAAAAATAAGTATTTGTTTCATGATATATTTTGCGCGTAAAGTGCGGTTACCAGTTGTTAAATCATACCCCCCTAAGATATTAGTGGAGGGGAAGCCACAGGGGTAGTTTCTTAATGTTGTGAAAATTGTCGGCTGCGGGAATCGAACCCAAATTTACATATTGACTGTATTATTTGCCAATTTATCTTAACAGACAATTGTAGTGCAGAGAATAAAATTTGCATTTGAAGCAAGATGTCGTGGGTTCAAATCTCACTGACGTTAACTTATATCTCAGAATGCTGTGTCTGAGTAGTTCAGTTTGTACAATAAGCTGCTGTAATTAGGATTAAGTTCCTGTTGTACAGGGTAAACAGATAAATAAAAATAAATTTTAGTTAAGTTTACTACATGTGTTTTTCCCTGACATGAATATTTTGTTTTACATGAAAGACGCAGTAAACAGCATTTTATATTCTCGTGGCAGTATTTAATTTTTTGCTAGTATTTAATTTTATTTCGTGTAAAGTTTGTAAGTAATTAATCAATTTAAAAATAAATTAGCGCCTCACATACCCTTCAGAACAACGCACGAGTGAACAAGCACGCGACATAGTATTTTTTCGCAGTCATTTTGTTTCAACTTTCAAAAGTCACCTTTCTCATAAAAAACATTAAACTTGTCGCGCAGCTAATTACATTTTTTTCACACCGTCGACTCAACTAGTCGCCCAGTGAACTCACACACGTGCTTCGGTTAATTGAAGGTCGAAAATTAATCTGAGCGAGCGGATTTAGCTAACTGCAGCGAAAATGTTTTTGACAACTTAAACTACAAAGGGCCTCCATGTATACGAAAACCGCGTGCTGAAGTTGCCTTTGCTCACTGGCTTATATTTAAAATTTCTTTTATATTCGAATAAAAATTTAATTTTCAATACCTGATTAATCATTTTACTTTGTGTGGTATCGCATGGTCTGCACGTTTGATCGGGCTAATTAATATTTCAGACTGAAGTTTTACCTTTACAAGAGATGTATTCGTTGATTAATTTTCTAATTAATTTTGTTTTAATCCAGTCAAGCGTGTAGGTTGAAATAGTTTTTAAATTTATTTTCACATTTTTACATTGTACAGCTCCTTTTAAATCAGCCTTTAGTGAATTTCACACAGTCAATAACCAATATGCATTGAACGAACTTCAGGTTATATTTTATTTTCGCCAGACGCAAGTTTTACAACTTTTTTTGGGATAATCATAAAGTACACACCAAGCGATAAATTATATTAATAATTTTTGTACAACTATAGTCCGTTTGCTAAAAGATTACATCATGGCTGTTTAAGGTATAGTGTATGCGCGGTCCGCACCGGTCGGCACATATATTGGGGGGGGGGGCATTTATGGGGTAGCTAGCTCAGTGGTATCAAGTCGGCCTGTGGATCCTGAGAACTCTGGTTCGATTCCCACAGGCGACAAACAATTTTCACCATTTCAAAAACTATCCCTGTGGCTCGTCCACCACTAACATCTTTGGGGGCCGTGATTTGATGGTTTCACGCGCATAAATATATCACTTACCGAGATCTGCTTCGGCAGAGTGCCACACCCAGTAATGGGTATAAGGCGTGATGATATATTTATTTATATTTATATTTTTTATAGTTGTAGTTGTAAAAAACAACTTGTTCACTTTATAAGTTTACTATTCGATTTCTACGAATTATGAATTACTATATGATTTAGAATATTTTTCTTCATCGTCAAGTCAATGTAGGGTTGAAAATATTATCGCGAAAAATTCCTTTATTACTGCCCAATTTAAATATTGCCAGCCAATGGTAAAAAAGTTCCCCACCTATAGTTTGTCTGAATTACAATTATTAATTTATGATTATTAATTTATAAAAACTACCATTTGATTGATTTAGAAAGTGTGGTAAATTGAAGACCGCCCTTGGCGGCAAAAGTTCTAGGTACGCCACTGAATGAGCATGATCTTAAAGCTGGTTATAGACTGATGATAATTCGTGAAAACTAGAATTCGCATGTCCGAAAAATTGATTGACAATTTTATGTCGTCGATTCTTTTTACATATATTTCCTGTCAACTAAGGTCCTTTTCTTAACATGATATTCTATTTTAAACAATATTTAAACAGTCGGGCAGTGTTGGATTAAGAAAGTTTATAGATTATTTTAAGAAATATTCAAATAAAAAACTCTCAAAGAAACAACCAAAAATGAGACGAAACCTTCGAGAAGAAAAGCCTCACTTTATTTCCTTCTTATAGAAATAACTATTTTGCCATGTATGGTATTAAAAAATTAATGTTTATTACTTTTTGGAAATAATTATTACGATATGCACATAATTAACATTGTTATAAAATTTTAACAACGCGAATAATTTAGAAGTTTAAATATTGAACGTACCGTAAAATAATTAATTCATCAAGCTTCTCAGAGCTATCTAGATCAAACTATAAGAATATCAGCCTTTTCATCATAGTCCCAATTTATTATAACTAACAACTGTTTGTTCAAGCACCATTTTATTCATTAGTTTACAAACAAAATTCAAACCTCACCATTATTAACATACAGCAAACTCTAAAAAATTCATAACATCTTTGTGGAGAGTTCCATGCACACTCGCATTAAAAGGGAAGTAGACGACATTATAGCGCGATCACAAGAACGAGGCCTTTCTGCTACGGACGCACACGGCAGCCCACTTCAATTAGTTATAATGTGATTTGGCCGGAAGAAAAGAGTTCGTTATGATTTGATGAGGTTGACCATTCTTCTCCGAGTTGGCGAGGGTGAAGAATCCTCCTACTGGACTATTTCCATCCCCTTCTAACACACTGCGAAGCCAACCCTCACGTAAGGGTGGAGAGTGTGAGAGTACACCGGCTACACATTGCTTACTTTACATTGTGTGTTGGTCAAACCTTGGGGCAAAGCACCCGGCCAGAGCCCCTTGAATACGTAAACTCGTTAAAAAGTAAATGCTTCTGAAATTGATATGGCCCCCCCTAATGGTTACTCTCGAAGAGTTCTTTTTTTATAACAAAACTCTGGTGGTTGTAATGAAAGTATATTCTGCTGTTGTGTTATGTTTTTCTTGTAATTAAATTAAAAACGGTGGATTCAGAAACATGGGGCTAATTGCATGCCACTCGCTCTGTCTTTGTTTCATTTTCTCCCACGCGCGTTACGACGATGTTATTTCTACGTTAATTAATTAGTCATTAACCCTTTAAAAATGAGTACTTAGTCAGTTTACCTTTGGCTTGTTATCAATGCATTATTTACCATAGACACGGCCTGATTAAGTGCATACCGAAATAGTAACATGCACACATTTGTTTCATAACTTTTCTATAGGCGATTAAAATTAAGATCGCTGCGCCATCTAGAACACTTCGCGAACTGCTGTATCCAGGATAGATTTTTGACGTTTTAAAACTACAAAATTTAAATCGCACTTTAATATTATAAAAGACAAAATAACTCTGTCTTTTATATTGAATTTATTTACACGATTGTCACTATATATTAAATCTATTGAATTTAGCCTGAAATGTTTAAATGCTCTTTCTGTATTTATTAAATGTACGACAGTAAAGCTGCATTCACAACACGAAATTAGTAGTTAGTGTTAGTGGTTATGGTTAGTGGTTATAGTTAGTAGTTACAGATTAAAATACATCGTTCACAATGTCCCAAATTAATGATTTCGAATTTATGTTTCTGCCGGTAATGTAGTGCACATTTTTGAAAATTATAGATATTACAAGAAATTATAATAGATGTCACAGTTGTCAACTTAAAGTTTTGACAAATAGTTACAGTTTTGTTTTTTGTTTGAGTTCTGATATTTTGTCTGTAGTTCTGATTTGGTAGAACTGGTTTTCTTCTATTTTTCTTTAAAATTGGTCCTACAAGTGCTAACAACAAATCAAATTGAGCTATGGTCATTTTGGTGTAATTAAAGAATATGTCTTCGTCATATGACCTCATTTCTTGGATCAAATTATCCCAGTCTCCCTGATTTGTTCGGTTTTGGTTGATTGGGCGAACCCACCATCTTCTATTTGTTTTTTTATTTCTTTTCATTTGCAAAATTAAAGTTGCAAGTAACAATTATTTTTTTTAGCTTCGATTAATTTTCGTTACATAAAATTCAAACTGAGAAAACCAACTGTCACTTTACTCCTCGTTTTTGATTGGCTGTGCCGTTAACCACTAACTAAAAGTTTGAAGTTTACAAACTTCTACGCTAACCACGATTAGCGTAGACCTGCGCTGGGCTAAGTTCGTTGTTGTGACCGCTACTAGAGGAATACATATGTCAAACTTCTAACGCTAACCATAACTACTAACACTAACCACTAATTTCGTGTTGTGAATGGGGCTTAAGACTTTCCGGTGTATTTACTTGTACTTCAGAATCTCCAAACGTTTTTGACTGATTATTTAATAAATTTATTATAGCATCTACTGATTCGGTCTCTTCTACTCTATTTGTATCGTGACTTTCCTCTATTTCGACATTATTATGCGTAGCATTTTTAATGTTCACTTTGTACGAAATTTTGCATCTCAATGCATTTTTTCATTCCCAAAATTCAGTCACTATTATGAATTTGTTTATTATGTTTTCTTTACTTTTAGCAAATTCATAGGTATTGCATTTCGTTTGAGATGTACAGTGAAAAATTTTATTTGGCAACAGTTCTATTTACATATTACTTGATTAACTACTAACTATAAAAAAATAGTTACTTGTTTCATTAGGACTAAAAATACCAGTTTTCGTATGGAGTAATAAATTTTTTTTTTAGATTCTTTGTTAGGAGTAATCGTGAGTAATTTGAGATGTTTTATGCAGATGTTATGTACGTCGAAGAAAGAAGATGAATTATAAGTGAATAGGAGTGATTGGATAGATGTGATTGAAGGTTTGTTGTTTGATAAATGATTTCGAGTGTAATAAATAAATGAGTTTATGTGGAATGATCTATGGATGTGGTTAAAGTGAGGGTGGTGTGTTTGGATGAGAATGTTTGACGAGGACTGATTATTTGATGAATGTAATAAGTGAATATCTTATGAGTTATTTTAGGGTTCGTGCTACCCCATTTGATGGGATATAGCGTGATGATATGTATGTATGTATTTCATCAACATACATTCGTTTCTCCAGTATTTATCATAGTTCCAATTTTTGCCACTATGAGCGCATTCTTATTTTATAATCCCGATAAACAAACGAATGAAACAGCTTATTGTACGATAATAGTAATATTTGTGTTGGTTATATTCGAATATTTTTATGTTGCAATTAATTTCAGCCTAAATCCCGATACACACAAAAAGTGTCTCATAAGTCAATGAACTTATAATCTGATAATAAATTAAATTAATTCCATAATCATACAAGATCCAGGCTCTCGTGCTGATGAAGACGGGCCGGGCCGAGTTGGGTCCCACTGACGAGAGTGTCAGTGTCGGAGGGTGCAGGAGGGATGTTCGAGCGTAACAAAAGACTGGCTGCGACTATCTAATCGTGCCGCGCACGTCTCTAGCTGCTCCCGAATACTTTAGCGATATTTTAGCCGGGGATTAGCCGCTCCGAAAACACGGTATAAACTGTGCGGATTACTGTTAAGAGTGTTTTTGACAGTAACGCCCCTTGCATGTACGGAATTTAATAAGCCAACTCCAATTAAATTGTGAACAAAACGCCGGAAAACGGAGAACGGCTACATACACGTACGAATATACATCGGCTTCAAGTGGGTGGGGAACTGGGAGCTTTACCCAAATTGTTAAATAAATGTGGAATAAGTTTAGCAGGGGGCTCTGCTATACATTGTTCCGGATTCGATAGACTCCTTCCAACACTTCTCTTACTATTATAAATATCCTTGCCCTTAGAATACTTGTAACATTCATTAGATTCATCCTGCAATTAATTTTGATAACTTTATTTGACATGTTTTCAACTAATCATAATGCAAAACATTTGAAAATTAACCAATAGACTCAGTTTTATACTGATAAATCCCACTAGGGTAAAATTCCGTCGCCAAGTAAATGTGTTTATATTCTGTTAATTAAATACAATAGTTATTTGTGTATCTAGTGCAGAAAGTAGTCTATTGCCACTCGCACATGGAGGACCAGCTGAGAACAACCATACAAGACCGACAAGGAAACTTTAACACACAATATTTTTATTACTACCATTTAAAAATGCCTGAAACATAAATTAAAATCAATTTTAAATTAGCGGAAATGTTACTTCCCAGCTGTTGATATTGAGTATAAGTAGAAATATTATTTTCCCGTTTGTTGCTATTGGAGGCAATCAGTAAAGTAAAATAAACGTTTTGCTCAAGAAACGATAACTTTTCGTCGATGAAATAGTATACTTTCCGTTAGGGTTTTATAATAAGACAATTTTAGCGTACGATGTATGCACTATTATTACATGACCGTTTAGAAACGCTTAAAAATATAAATAAATCATTTATGACAGTGTTTCTGTTTTTAAATTCGCTTGAAAATATTAATTGGATAATCTAGTCGATCAGAAAAACTTAGTTTCAGCACGTGTGCGATAAGTAATACTTTCTACATGAGTAAACGACAAATGTCTACTTTCGTTACTTGCAGTTAATGTAGAAAGGCCTACTTTCTGTCATGCTCGTATAAAAATTATATAAACTGTCTTTTATTGATATTTTGTATGTAAAATTCAATGAAATATAATGTACTCTTAATTTTTAAGATGAATTTCAAATTTAAGTAAATTAAATATTTTCTTTTTTTATTTTTTACAGGAGGAATTTAAATCTTTGATTGCCAACTTCTCTGCAAGATTGTCATTCTTCTTAACGTAAGTTATATTTTATCTTCTTAGTCCAGTTGCATAAAACGTTGTCAACTAAACATGTGGATAACAACGCAAACAAGTTGATTTAAAATTTAAAAAGTTTGAGATGAGCTTGAATGAAAGGAAATATGAATGTGTATGACGTGCCAGGATAAGGAAGATTAATGAATAATTGAAGGTTTGTTCTGACAGGAATTATGAATGTAGATGAAGCGAAAGTGGCGGAATATATGAACGAATGATTGGTGAATGTTTCAAGTGTGTCAAGATAGGAATTTTTCACGAAGATTAATTAATGATTGAAAATTTGTTGCATGAAAGGAATTATGAATGTAGATGAAGTGAGAGTAGTAGAATATATGAATAAATATTTTGTGAATGTTTCAAGTGAGTTAAGATATAAATGTTTAATGAAGATTAATTGATAATTGAAGGTTTGTTGCGCGAAAAGAATTATGAATGTGGATGAAGCGAAAGTGGCGAAATATTTGAATAAATGCTTAGTGAATGTTTAAAATGTGTCAGGATAAAAATGTTTGACGAAAATTGAAGGAATTATGAATGTGGATGAAACGAAAGTGATAGAATATTTGAATGTTTCGAGAGTGCGTGGTTCACCATTTGATGGAACATAGCGCGAAGATTTGTTTTGTTTTGCTGCTGATTTGATACGAAACGCAGTATAACCACGAAGTAATGTAGCATCGTTTTGTGGTAGAGTGAAGGACACGGGGAGAGAAAGTCGTTACACTTTGAACAAATCCTGTATATATTGTTTTTAATTTAAACTTAACATCTGTAGCCTGGTCTCTCTGGACGTCCGTACATTTAGGACATGAACACCACCAAATTGTAATTACTATTTAACAAAAATCCCTAAATGCTCCTAAATTTGAAAGTTACCCGCAGAAGATTTGGGCAAAATAAGTTGAATCATTGTTTCTAAATTAAGGAGGAAATTTAAATTTAATGGCCGCTGTAAGGATTGTATATAATCCTGTGATTTAGTTGAATATTTGTTTCCTAGAATCTTTTTCTGAATGATAAATTTATCTATAGAAATTTAGCACATTTGGTATCGTACATTTTGTACTATCAAAAGTTTCTGAATTACTGACATAAAATTCTTTCCAAATTTTGAATAATAAGTTTCTGCCTAAATAATTAATAGCGATTTATGTAACAAGTACATAATGTAGGACTTTATGGACGAACCGTACTTTATGGCCGAGGAAACGCAGAGAAACTGTCTTGAAGGCGTTTTGTTTTATTTTAAACTTAGTTGTTGCTTTTGTTTAACAATGTTATTTATAACAATAATAATTAAACTAGAAAAGTGGTTATAATGTCTCAAGACAGAGTCAAAGTAAATGAAGGTAATAATATAAAGAAATTATTTGACAGTTTTGACTGATAAAATGTTAAACAATTGTTTAATTTTCTTTCAATTCCATGGCTATCGATAGTTTTAAGGCAACTTTCAGATTTAATTGGTGCCGTTACAGACCATGCAATATTAATTTTGTTTATTGATTTAGCCACAGAATTTTATGCCCTTAATATTTTATTTGAAGCTTAAACTAATTAGGAAATAAATAAAATAAATATATCATCACGTTTTTTACTCGTTACTGGATGTGGCACTCTGCCGAAACAGATCTTAGTAAGTGATATATTTATGCGCGTGAAGTGCGGTTACCAGCCGTCAAATCACGACTCTCAAAATTGTTAGTAAAGGGGGAGCCACGGGGGTCATTTTGCTGTGGTGAAAATGTTTGACGGCTTTGGGAATTGAACCAGGGTTCTCAGGATCCACAGGCCTACTCAATACCACAACCAATTTCAATATTATTATTTTATATTTTAAACCCCTATGTTCCCTTTTACCTAGCACCACCCGATATAAATGGTGGCTAATAGATATCGCCAACAAATAAAAAGAAAAGAAAATAACATTTGAAATAGGGTATCTTATTTTCCGCGTCCATACATAATGTAGTAGAGAACGAATACAGAATAGCACCCAAAGTCGATGGTTGAACGATATTAGCGACGTAATACAAATTGGCAATTTAGAGACGAGTAAGAAGTACACGAGCACGAGACTTAATTGCATCCCACTTGCGAATTCAGCGCGGGGCGCGGGCCGCGGGGTGGTCGAACCGCGCCCGGACGGAACGATACACTGATTTGCTTGTTAAATTTGTATAAATCACAATTGAAAATTTATGTGAAAAGATGATGGAGTAAGGGCCGGCCTCCACCAACTCTCGTTATGTGATTACCGAAACGCGCGATGATAAAATTACTACAAGATGGAGAAGTAATCCGGGAGATGTAGTTTATTTACCTGCGGCTGAAGTGTTTATCAGGAAAAGGATTGCATTTCATTTATTTGATATGAGTAGAGCGCGGTTTATATGCAATTGTGTATTGGTGTATAGATGACTCAGTGGTATCGAGTCGGCCCGTGAATTTGAGAATTTTTCACCACATTATAACTACTCTTGTGGTTCCCTATTCAGTAACATCATTGGGGCCGTGATTTGACGGTTGGTGACCGTGCTTTACACGCAAAATATATCACTTACCGATATGTATATACATATACATACATACATATCTTCACGCTATATCCCATCAAATGGGGTAGCACGAATCCTAAAATCACTCATAAAACATTCACTCATAACATTCATCAAATAATCAGCCCCCGTCAAACATTATCATCCAAACACACCACCCTCACTTCAACCACATTCATAGATCCCTCCATATAAACTCATTTATTTATCACACTCGAAATCATTCTTACATAACAAACCCCCAATCACATCCATCCAATCACTCCTATTCACTTATCAGTCATCTTCTTTCTTAAATGTACATAACATATGCATAAAACATCTCAAATTCCCCGCGCTTACTCCTAACAACGAATCTAATATCGAATCTAACAACGAATCTACAAAGATTAGAAAAGATGAAAGTGATAGCCTGAAATTGTATCTGAAAGAAAAGTCCACACAATGCAGTAACTGAAAATGAAACAAAAAGATAAGAAAGGAAGGGAGTGTCGCCCTGTGCTTGTTTTTGGAAGTGAATTCCACACAATTGCAGTTAAACACTCTACGTAAGAATTGACAAGGAATTAATAGATAAGAAAGGAAGGGAGTGTTGCTCTACGCTTGTTTTTGAAAGTGAATTCCACACAATTGCAGTTAAACAGTCACCTATGTTAGTAATAATAGCAACAATAAACTTATTATTTATAATAATATCGAAAGTAAAATTATAAATATTTTATTTGCAGTGTATATTTCTATTCTTGTATCGTTCAAGGTAACATTTATAAACTTTAGTTAGAACATGCCTATCACTAATAAATCCGTTGAAACCTGTTATAACGTAACATCATTACTACGAAATTAATTTTATTCGTATAATAAGTGTCTATCTCTGTCTAGCACATTGTAATTATCGGAGTGGTTGGATGAGCTCGTCACTTGCCTCGAGATCTTTGTAGTGTATAGATGTAAAGTCGCGGCTACGTACTTTTAATTTGTTTGCATTTCTGCCTTATTAGAAGGCCTTCATATCTTAAAATCGTTTCGTAGAGTTGTGTTATCGCGATATCGGGTTTTGTACTTTTACATTTCTGCCTTATTAGAAGGTCTTCATATCTTAAAGTCGTTTCGTGTGGTAGTATAATCGCGATATCTGGTTTGTATTGTCCACCACAAACGCTGGTTCCACGTGGAGCCCAACATATTTCATCAGGCAAGTCTTATAAGCGTTATCGCGAACCGGGTTCGGGCGCGACCCGCGCGAAGGTGCTGTTGTTTGGTAGAACCCAGCGAGAGAGTGTTAAACCGATGTCTAGCTGGTGGCGTAGCCGAATCTGCACAAACCAGCCTCCTTGGAGGTGTGTACCAATGAGTCATTGGGAGGTCTAGAAGCCGTGCTGCCAGCCTAGCACTGTTTACCATTTTCCCAACAGCCGGGTAGATCAGTAGGCGCAAACCGAGAGGTCGGGGCACGGAATATGCTCACGTTTTGATAATTTGACAAGCACATTCGGTTGCTTTGTCATAAATTCAGTTAAAATTAGCTACTTATACACAAAAACTTAGGTAGGGAAAAGGCAAGAAAGAAGTGAAGAAAGAAGTTAATATACTATTTTTGCGTTTGTAAAAATAACTATTGAAAACGTCAACTTTATGTTAACAAATGAGAGCGTAATTGTCAACTTTTCATAGCATTGTAGAAAAAAGTCATATTAGTTTAATTTTTTTTAGCTGCAGATGAAATAATACTATCTCAAAATATAAAACTTAAATTTTCTAATCTATTTGCAAATCTTGACTTTCAATACGTTAATAATTCATTAGCTATTAATATTTAAATTCTCTATTAAATACAAATAAGTAATTGCTTTAAATGATTTAATATTAATTCTGTCAATCAACATTGAAAACAACTTGAAGAAGAAGAAATACATGAATGGGATATGTGTTATGAACGTGGTGTGAGGAATGAATGGTGAATGCTGTTTGTTGATTTACCATAACATGTCCCTTGTTCTATTTTACTGCTTTGTGTTCTGAGCTTTTGTTTCAGGTCATCATGGGACCTGCAAGCATCTTCTGCGGCCTCAGCATCATCGTGGAGCAGCCGGTGTTCCTACCAGCGTCATCGAAACTGCCGCCGTCCTGGACAACGTCACCGGTGCTTATATCATCATCGTGGAGCAGCTGGTATTCTAACTAGCGTCGCCAGAGCTGCCATCATCCTGGACCACATCAACGAAGATTGTATCCTCATCATAGAGCAACTAGAGTTCTTAACGCCGTCATCGAAACTGTTATCATCGTGGACATCGACACCTGAATCATCGTCTCCACTTGCAACACACAGAAGCTTGGCAGCAACTTCAGCTAAGCCGAGATCGAACATCAAGTCCGCTGCTCGCAACATCATTGTAAGAAAATTATTATTTTTTACTTATTTGGGTAAAAGTCTGTTAAAAATATTAATAACTATGTTGTTTTAAATTGATAATTAACATTAATTTTTATAACCTATTTATTAGTTATTTATTTAAAAATTTATAGGAATGGTTCAGTTTAAAATGGTAAAAATGAATCTTTATGTAACTGATAATTTGTTACATATTTTTCAATGCTAGCTAGTGAAATGTTATACTACATTGTCGGTTAGTATTAAAGGTGACTAACTATATTTTTCATTGATAAAAACGTTCCGGAACTATTTTAGACTAAAGTATTTGACGAAATAGATAAAATAAATAAAAATATCATTACGCCTTTTACCCATTACTGGGTGTGGCACTCTGCCGAGGCAGATCTCGGTAAGTGATATAATTATGCGCGTGAAGTGCGGTTACTAGCCTTCAAATCATGGCCCTAAAGATATTAAAGAAGGAGGAACCAAAGGGGTAGTTTTAATATGGTGAAAATTCTTTGTCGGCTGTAGGAATCGAACCGAGGTTCTCAGGAGCCGCAGGCTAACTCGATACCACTGAACTATTCTAGCCCATTACATATTTTTCAATGCTAGAAAAGATTGATCTAAATAAATTTGTATCACTTTTATTGCAACTATTTTTCTAAATAATTTAGGAACATTTGGTAGAAAAATAAAGTTAATCGACTATTTTATACTAGCAGTCATTGTATTTTGTAAATAGAGATAATGAAATACTTTTAACCAAAATAATTGTTTTCAATATTTAAGATATGAGTTTTAAAAGTTTTCTTTACAATAATTATTAATGTATTAAAAGTTTAGGATTTGGTAATAGTTTAGAAAGTTTGTTTTCTATTTTGAAATTGTTTATTTTTTCTTCATCTAAAAAGTTATTGAACTCATATAAATTTTTAGCTGAAATTTAAACAAAGCAATTTCAAATTATAAAACATACATTTTCTAAACTATTTTCAAAATCTTGAACTTGTAGAACATTAATAATTCATTCAACGATTAGCTTTATATTTAAATTCTCTTTGAAATACAAATAGATAATTGTTTCAAACGATTTAATATTAATTCTGTCAGTTTTTTAAATTTTTAAAATACAATCAATTTAATCTTTTAAAACTCATATTTATAATAAGTTAATTGACTGGTTGGTGGGCACTTGCTGAAACATGTTGAAATAGATTATTTAAGAAAAGTGTTTTAACACTTGGTATGGTTTCACAAAATTTTTATTTTAATAATAACACTACGATCGTTTCGACATTGCAGTCATCATCAGGTACATTGAAAATACATGTCAACTTACAACTATTTATACAATTTGGAACTCATATTTCAAATATTATAAACGATTGTTATAAAATAACTCTATATAATTTACCATTATTTTTAATAATATAATTTTTGTGATAGTATCTAATGATATTGTTTGTTTATTTGCAGACGCAGTTGTTGGTAACAGCGATGAAGCCAATCTTCTGCCAAGGGTTTTCGTCAGAGGTTTTCCCCTTGGTGCTGACAGCGAATGCTGGGAAGACGGGATCAGCGGCTTGCCTCTGAACAACACCAGGTCACTCATCCAGGCTTTATACCAACTTCAAATAAACATTGTATTCAACAAATAAATAAAACAATTACAATGAAAATTGTATTCACAAATATACAAAATAATTACAATAAAAATTGTACTCAGAAATAAACAATATAATAACAATAAACATTGTATTTACAAATAAATAATACAATTGCAATAAACATTGTATTCATAAATAAATAAAACAATTGCAATAGACATTGTATTAACAAATAAATAAAACAATTGCAATAAACATTGTATTCATAAATAAATAAAATAATTACAATATATATATTGTAGTCAGAAATAAATAAAATAATTGCAATAAATATTATATTCACAAATAAATAAAACAATTGCAATATATATTGTATTCACGAATAAATAAAAACAATGCAATAAACATTGTATTAACAAATAAATAAAACAATTGCAATAAACATTGTATTCATAAATAAATAAAATAATTACAATATATATATATATTGTAGTCTGAAATAAATACAATAATTTCAATAAATATTATATTCACAAATAAATAAAACAATTGCAATATATATTGTATTCATAAATAAATAAAACAATTGCAATAGACATTGTATTAACAAATAAATAAAACAATTGCAATAAACATTGTATTCATAAATAAATAAAATAATTGCAATAAATATTATATTCACAAATAAATAAAACAATTGCAATATATATTGTATTCACGAATAAATAAAACAATGCAATAAACATTGTATTCATAATAAATAAAATAATTGCAATATATAATGTATTCAGAAATAAATACAATAATTGCAATAAATATTATATTCAGAAATAAATAAAACAATTGCAATAAACATTGTATTCTCAACTAAATAAAACAATTGCAATATATATGGTATTCAGAAATAAATAAAACAATTTCAATAAATATTATATTCCCAAATAAATAATACAATTGCAATAAACATTGTATTCACAAATAAATAAAACAATTGCAATAAATATTGTATTCAGAAATAAATAAAACAATTGCAATAAACATCGTATTTACGTATAAATAAAATGATTGTAATGTAATATGTTAAAAACAATAATAAATATGTTTTAAATTGATAATTTACAATAACTTTCTTTAAAACATATTTATTCTTTAAGAATACAAAATATTGTAATAAGTTGTTTGCGAAAACATACATCTTAGTACAATATTTCTTATTCTTAAAGAATAAATATGTTTTAAAGAGAGTTCTTTTAAATTATCAATTTAAAACATATCTTTTTATTGTTTAACACAAATAAATTGTACTTGTAATAATAATTTCAATATAAATGTTAGTATCTGTTGTATATAACTTTGAAATAATAATAAATACGTTTAAAATTATATGTCTTTATTTTATTTAGAAAAATAATATCCTATTGTATAAATTCGTCCCAAAATAAGTTTAAATTTATTCGAACTGAGTTTAAACTAACATAAATTCGGTATTGAATTTTTAGTTCAAATATTGACCAAGAGATGGCGCCACTAGTATCGTTACATTCCTGAAATTCCATTCGCATTCCTAGCATTCCTGAAATTCCATTCGCATTCCGGAAGCGTCACAGTCTATCCATCTTGGATTTTCCGCCCACCGCTTCACAGTCTAACATCCAGAAAAATTTGGATGTTAGACTGTGAAGCGGTGGGCGGCAAATCCAAGATGGATATACTGTGAGGCTGCCGGAATGCGAATGGAATTTCAGGAATGCTAGGAATGCGAATGGAATTTCAGGAATGCTAGGAATGCGAATGGAATTTCTTGATCGCATTCCTGAAATTCCATTTGCATTCCGGCAGCCTCACAGTATATCCATCTTGGATTTGCCGCCCACCGCTTCACAGTCTAACATCCAAATTTTTCTGGATGTTAGACTGTGAAGCGGTGGGCGGAAAATCCAAGATGGATAGACTGTGACGCTTCCGGAATGCGAATGGAATTTCAGGAATGCTAGGAATGCGAATGGAATTTCAGGAATGTAACGATACTAGTGGCGCCATCTCTTGGTCAATATTTGAACTAAAAATTCAATACCGAATTTATGTTAGTTTAAACTCAGTTCGAATAAATTTAAACTTATTTTGGGACGAATTTATACTATAGGATATTATTTTTCTAAATAAAATAAAGACATATAATTTTAAACGTATTTATTATTATTTCAAAGTTATATACAACAGATACTAACATTTATATTGAAATTATTATTACAAGTACAATTTATTTGTGTTAAACAATAAAAAGATATGTTTTAAATTGATAATTTAAAAGAACTATCTTTAAAACATATTTATTCTTTAAGAATAAGAAATATTGTACTAAGATGTATGTTTTCGCAAACAACTTATTACAATATTTTGTATTCTTAAAGAATAAATATGTTTTAAAGAAAGTTATTGTAAATTATCAATTTAAAACATATTTATTATTGTTTTTAACATATTACTATTACCAAAAATATTCTTGCCAATCACCAATAGTCGACCTGGTGGCTTGAACTCGTCTTGAAACCGGCAACCAATTCACTGAAGCAGTTATCATCTCCAAGAACATCACCGGCATCTTCATCACCTTCCACAGAGTTCTAGGAGCCGAATTCAGTTGTAATCTCCGCTCCCTGACAACATAAATATGAGTAAATTAATTTTATATTATTTATAAGTCTATTTTAATCGTAATTATTGCAAATGATCGTCTAATATATATATATATATATATATATATATATATATAAAGTCTCGACGGACTAGGATTTACCTTTAACCTGGTGCATAGACTCGTCTTCAAGTCCCTGGCATCTTCTAAGGTATCACTGGAGTTATCGCCATCTTCTACAGCTTCCCCAGAGTCAATTTCAACTTGGAAAGTTCTAGTAGAATTCTCGAAGCCAACGACAGTATCTACAATCAATCACAAGACCCCCAAAAATAATAGAATAGCCCCAAACAATATTACTACCACATCATGTAAAAATAATTGTGATATAAATATTAGTGTCTTTGTAATACAAAAAAAAATGATAATAATATTGCAATAAATTCTAGTTGTAATAAAAATTGCTATTAAATATTAGTATCTATTGCTAATAAATGCATTAAAACTAACATTGTTTAATTTCTAATATCGTTCTCAACATACCAATCAATACTTCATGAATGTAATGATAGTTTAGGCAACAAAAGATATCCAAGATGGCCTGATTTAATGTTTGAAATATGACTGGAATCTTATAAAAAAAATCAGTAATGGTTTGCCGCTGAGTTACCTCTTCAACATTCTGCTGCTCGGATAGAACACTGAAAATACATACTTCTAGGGCGTGTTGTGTCTGTAAGTTTGTTTGAATGTATTAGTGCGCGGTTAATCAATACACACACACACAAACACGCACACATCACTCAAATTCAGCCATATTCTTTGAATATAAATTCAAATTTCAAGTCGCTAATTCTGATTTGTAAAGCGTAAGTTTTACCCACCAGATTACAATTGTCCATAAGAACCTTCGACCATACAAAGTAGACAAATCATAGGAACCCTTGTGAAGCCCACACATTCTATAGGGGAAGAGAAATGGCCCAAATAACTTTGTTTACAAATAAGTTTCTAATTAGAACTGCCATAATATGAATTTGTTTAAATTTAATTTTACGTGACTATTATAAGTTAATAATAATACAAACTTCTAACGGTTTGCACATTTGATAATATAAAAGCAACAATTCATACATACGTACATATATACATATCATCACGCTATATCCCATCAAATGGGGTAGCACGAACCCTAAAGTCACTCATCAAATACTCACTGATTACATTCATCAAATAATCAGTCCTCGTCAAACATTCTCATCAAAACACACCACCCTCACTTTAACCACATTCATAGCTCACTCCATATAAACTCATTTATTTATTACACTCGAACACATTTATCACACAACAAACCTTCAATCACATCTATCCAATCACTCATATTCACTTATCATTCATCTTCTTTCTTCGATGTACATAACATATGCTTATGCACTCACACTTATTCCTAACAACGAATCTAATGACAAATCTAACAACGAATCTACAAAGATTAAAAAAGATGAAAGAAAAGTCCACATAATGCAGTAAGTGAAAATGAAACAAAAAGATAAGAAAGGAAGGGAGTGTCGCGCTGCGCTTGTTTTGTAAAGTAAATTCCACACAATTGCAGTTAAACACTTTCTGTAAGAACTGAACAGGAATTAAAAGATAAGAAAGAAAGGGAGTGTCGCTCTACGCTTGTTTTTGAAAGTTAATTCCCTACATTTGCATTTCAACACTCAATGTAAGATCAGAAAACGAACAAAAAATATAAGAAACGAAGGGAGTGTCGTTCCTGTGCTTGTTTTGAAAGCGAATTCCATACAATTGCAGTTAAACACTCTATGTAAGAACTGAACAGGAATTAAAAGATAAGAAAGGAAGGGAGTGTCGCTCTACGCTTGTTTTTAAAAGTGAATTCCATACAATTGCATTTAAACACTCAAGGTAAGATCAGAAAACGAATTAAAAAGATAAGAAACGAAGGAAGTGTCGTCCCTGCGCTTGTTTTTGAAAGTGAATTTCACACAATTGCAGGTAAACACTCTAATAAAATTACTAAACAACAACACTAAAATAAAAAATCCTGCACTTTTCTTAAATCATCAGATTCATCCCGCAATTAATCTTCGCCAAACGATCCTATCCTGACACACCACTTTAGCTTCATCCACATTCATAATTCCTTTCATACAAGCATGTTTGTTCCTCATACTCGGAAACTTTCGTTCACGCAACAATCCTTCAATCATATTCATCCATTTATACATTCAAAACTATTTTCATCTTATAAACAAATAGTGCAAGTTAAAAAATTGTATTATAGTATATTACATAATAAGTCAAGAAGGTGATATTTTACTTGACGAAACGGTTGTTTGAAATACGAGGCCGCAGGCCAAGTATTTTAATCCGCTAAGTCAAGTAAAAACACTTTCCTGGCGTATTATTTATACTATTTCTTCTGAAACCGATTAATTAGATCAATATTTAATCATAAATAATTCAAAACATTTACATTTTTTTATATGAATTGTACTGACAGCACACTACGTATCCAAGGTTACAACAACAAAAAAACAGTCAGGCAAAACCTTTACCAGGCTGTTTTGTACTTTACGAGACTGTAATTTTTGTTGTAGCCTTGGATATTTTCTTTACTTGACTGTTTTTGTAAAAACCTACTTTCTATACTAAAATTGGTCAGGAAAGTAAACACTTCCTTGCCGGTTTCAGAAATAATATACTATATCACATCACAACTGTTAGAAAAAGGTAAACAAAACATAGTTTTGTGGACCAATTACCCCACTGCTTCAGGTGTTGGCTTCACAACATTGTGTAGCTGAGTATTGAGAATTACTTGTCTATTTTACATGATCTAAGATAAGAAGTCATATTAGAAACACACCCGTAGAAAGCAATATATCTAAACAAATGCATTAATACGCTATAACGCCGCAGTTTGGTTCGTTTGGGCTTCGATCCCCGTTGCAAAGTAAGCCCCGCGCTCCGGCGCCCTTATTAGTACCACCCGCGCCCCAGACAAAATACACTTTAAGTATAGTCACTGTTAGATTATTACAGCATTCATTAGAGTTCGCTAATTACTCCTTGCTTTAATGAATAAGCTCTAATGAACCACTTTCTGTTAATTAAAGGAGCTCACGGCGCTGCCGCCCTCGCGTCCCACCCTCGAGTTGCGCTCGCTCGAGTAGCGAAGCCGGGAGAAATGGAAAAGTCTGATGGCGATGCTTGTAAAACTTGAAAATGGGATTTTATTTTTGTAGTTTAATAGTTGTTGAACTGCGAGGTGTACGAGAAATTTTGTGATATTAAATTTTGTTGAATTTGTTACTGTCTTGCTGAATATCTTTATACTTGAATATTATTTTTTGACTACCGCCATTTAACTTGATTGTCTTAAGTTTGTTTTATATTATGCCAGGACAAGAATGCTCTATTTATTAAAGGTATCATTTTTTTTTTTATGGGGCAATGGCTCAGTGGTATCCGAATCGGCCTGTGGATACTAAGAACCCTCGTTCGATCCCCACAGCTGACAAAACATTTTCACCAATTACCTCTGTGGCTAGTCCAATCACTAACATCTTTGGGGGCCGTGATTTGACACCTGGTAACCGAACTTCACGCGCATAAATATATCACTTACCGAGATCTGCTTCGGCAGAGTGCCACACCCAGGTAAATGGCGTGATGATATTTTTGTTTTTATTATTTTCTTGTGTAGAAAATAGTAACTATTCGCTTTCTAAAAGCCCCAGGTTTGTATCCTACTCTAAATATGGACAGTTGTGGATTAGGTGGAAGAGAAACCTCGTCATTAACCAGTCGTCAATAAATAATGAAAAATAAATAAACAGTACTAGCTAAGCAATTTAAGAAATATTTTATATATGTGGTACACAACATACTACATGTTGAAAAGCACCAGAAATATTCCCTGAACCTTAATTAATTAGATGTCTGTTTTGCTTCATACACATTCATAATTCCTTTCATATAAGTAAATGGATTAGTGGCAATACATATACAACATAAATAAATATATCATTACGCCTTTTACCAATTACTGAGTGTGGAACTCTGCCGTAGCAGATCTCGGTAAGTGATATATTTATGCGCGTGAAGTACTGAGCCATCTACTCCATACAACATACATACATATACAAATTGGGTAGCACAAACTCTTGAAACATTAAGTAATCCGTCATTCATAGATTTTGCTTTTATTTCATCCACATTCATAATTCCTTTCAAGCAAAGATATAGTGTAGCGGCAATGCGCTTTTATTTGAAGAATTTTTAACTAATACTTATTTGTTTCATTAGGCCAAAAATATAAGTTTTCGGGTCGAGATTAAAGGTTGCCGGGCGACGCGTAGCGGAATCTGACAATATTACGAGAATCGAAATAGTATTTTTAGTCTGATTAAACATATTATGTTTTCTCTACAGCCGACAAATATTTTCACCACATTAAAATTACTCCTTTTAACTCTCCCACTACTAACATCTTTGGGTGTCGTGATTTGACGCCTGGTAACCGCACATCACGCGCATAAATATATCACTTATCAAGATTTAATACTAACAGCTTTGCAGGCCGTGATTTGACGAGTGGTAACCGCATTTCACGCGTAAAAATATATCACTTACCGAGATCTGCTTCGGCAGAGTGCCACACCCAGTAATGCGTAGAAGGCGTGATGATATATTTATTTATTTATTTAAGGTCTAATACGGCAGAGTGCCACAACCAGTAATAGGTAAAAGGCGCGATAATATATTTATTTATTCAAATTAAAATGAAACAAATTGACAAAATTATTATTTATCACCATGAGAACTATAGTAAAAATGCTAATTTTGGTCCTAAGAAAAACAATAACGTATCGATGATGAAGTAAACATTCCTGAAATAACGTTCTTTTACTATTGAAGAAATTGAAATAATAGTGTCATATTCAGGTGGGTAAAAAAAATGTATACCCTGAATGTTCCCAGGTAATTGTAAAATAACGTAAGTAGTACAATTTTTATTATAATAAAATATAATGAAAAAGGTAATAGGTATAAGTTAAAATACGTTTGGGACTGAAATTAATTTTGTTTTAAAAAATAAAGTCTAAATAACAAGGATGGAAGATATAACATTGAAACAATTAAAACAAACGATAATATACCAACAGTGTTCAAAAAATTACAAAAAATATAATATAAACTGGAAGGACATAACAATAAAGATGAAGTGAAATTATCCCGGTGAGCAACCAACAGAATAAAACGTAATTATGTATAATGTCAGTTGTAGCACTCGCCATTTTGTCGGCCGCACTTAAATACACAAATACCGACGCTACAATATTAATTAAATTTCAACACCTGTTTGTCGGCAACGAGAGATGCTCGGTTAAGGGAAAAATTAACGCGCATAATCGGCCCCCTGTGTTCTTCACTTATTCCCCCTCTGTCGCTTTATTTTCAACGCGTTTAATTACAGACTGACTCTCTTGTTTCAATGGCTCGGTGCTAATTTTTGCAGTGGTGGATTTCATGACACTTCACGATAAATTAAAATATCAGGGAGCCAGATAACACATCTGCTAGATAAATAAATAAATAAATAAATCGTGCCTTTTACCCATTACTGGGTATGGTATTCTACCGTAGTAGATCTTGATAAGTCATATATGTATACAAGTATTTACCGTGTATATGTGAGAACCAATAGAATCACGAATTTGTTTGAAAATGAACCAATGAAATGAAAGCTATTTTGATAGTTTTCCACTAGTGAAACTAATAAGTGATAGTTTTTCACTGTAACTAAATCTCCTAGGTTACTAATAAAATAAATGCAATTTCCATAAAAGTCAATTGGAAATAACTACCGAAATGTCAAATTCTCGATGAGGAATTACTACTACAAACATTTTTTTTAAATTAAAATTGAAGTGAACGTTCCAAACAATACCAAAAAATAAGAGATTGTGTTTGTTAAATTCGCACCCAAAATATAGCTCGTAATATGATAATTATCAGATAATAGTATTAATTAAAATTACCCCTGTGGCTCCCCCGCCACTAATATTTTGGGGGCAGTGCTTTGATGGTTGGTAACCGCACTTCACGCGCATAAATATATCACTTACCGAGATCTGCTTCGGCAGAATGCCACACCTAGAAATGGATAAAAGGCGTGATGATATATTTATATTTAAATATTTTGACATGAATTTACATTCGTTGCTACGGAAATAGGAAATGCGCATTCACTATATTTTCATTTCCTTAACAACATCTTTAAGGGCCGTAATTTGACGGCTGGTAACCACAGCTTACGTGAATAAACTATATTACTTATCATGATCTGGTACTGCAGAGTGCCACATCTAACATGGGTAAAAGAGGTGATGATATGTTTATTATTTAAATTGAAAAATTTGTCATTTAACAGATTGCCGCGGGAGCATGCAAATAAGAGACATAGGGTTAGAAATTCTTGCTCTAGGTCTTTGAGACTTCGCTATATGGTAGAGAAAAATTTGTTTGTTAGGAAAAAGGTAGCGGACGACAAAATATTCAAGTTTAAATTTCGCATTCGTGGATTAATTAATATTAATAATAAAATAGTGATTTCCGAGAAAACTAGACGTTGTTTGGTAAAATGTTTCAAATCAGACTTATTTATTATTTAATTATCTAAATTTTATGTGTGAAACGTAAAAATATAAAATTGACAGCTGTCAAATTGTTGTTAAAATAAACAGGTCCTTGGTATGTAATATTTACTTACTGTTCACGGTGGACAGTAAATATGAAAGTCCTGTTATAATATAAATAAATAAATATATCATCACGTTTTCTAGCTATTGCTGGGCGTGGCACTCTGCCGTAGCAGATTTCGATATAAATCAAATAATTTGAGCATAAAGTGCGATTATCAAAGATTTTAGTGGAGGAAGAGCCACAGGAGTAGTTTTAATGTGGTGAAAATTGTTTGTCGGCTGTGAGAATCGAATCTGGGTTCTCAAATTTACAGACTTGATACTACTGCGCCACCTACCCTCTTAATTTCATATATACGAATAACTACCCTAAAATTTCGTTAGCTTTGCACTATCTCCACAGTTCACTTTTAAGTTTCCCAAAAGAAAAACTGAATGTCGCTGGTAGGCGGACATTGGCATTACTTACGCTAATTGATTTCCGGCGACGCGGCGTCATTTCAGTAATACCCTTTCTCCCTCGTCCGCGTCCGCGCCCCCTCCCGCTCCCTTGATTGAACGACGGACCCGCTATTATTTGAAACATTTTTAATTTAATAATGAAATCGACAATTAACCGGAGCGAGCACCAACTCCGAGCGTTCCGGTGTTTCACTGTTCCGGGCCTAGAACTCGATTCGTAATTATGGAAAATTGAAATTATAATTGAAATAGTTTTGTACATACGTACTGGTACGATTAATTAATTAAATAACCTGATTTTATAGACACTTCAATTAAGTTTTTAATTTGATATGAGCATGTTTTCTGTATTGATACTTTGTTATTTGCAATATTGTTTCATCCAATTTGCAGTTTATTTTCTATTTACTTATTCATGAGATACCGCCATGTATCTTGCTACTCTATACAATAGGAACTTAATCCCAATTACTGTAGACTAGAGTGGAATTCGAGCCCTTAGATACAGTCGTATTTTCTGGATATAAGCTCGAACTTTTGTTTGGTAAACGTAAGTTATATCCGCCAGCAAATAACCATTTCTGTAAGTTTTTTAAAAGTAATATAATTTATTTAAAACTATAAACATATTTAAATTTATTCTGTTAATTACTCCACAAAATAGATTAAAATAGCTAGAAATAGATATTTTCAATTGGAAGGCAATTGTTACGTAAAAACTGATTTCCTTGTCTATACGCTTTGTAAGAAAAAAAAACTAAATGAAACAATAATTTTTTGGCTGTAATTAATTACTTTCCAGGAATTATCATATTAAATTTAAGGATGTTTATTTAAGAATATTAATGCTGGGTTGCAAGGAAAAAATAAAGAGCTCTTTAGTTAAAGAATTGTTTATCTAGCAACAGTATCAATAGCGATTTTCTGAAATTTATTGAACCGTTAGTTGCTGATGAACCAATAAAACTTTCATGCAACCCAGCATTAGACTACTTTCTCTATTTTATAATAAAAATATTTAGGATCCAAAAATATTATTATTAATAAAATAAGGCTTCAGAGATCCAATATAAATTATTTATATATTTTAAATTGGGATGTTTCGAGTTTAAACAAAACTCATCATTAGCTAAAAAATATAAAATATAAATAATAAAGAGTTTAATTAATTAGACGATGATGTAAATGATTGACAGTACTTATAACTTCAGTTTCTGAAAATTTAAAAATATGTCCAGTTTCTTTCTCTATTTTAGGTTTTTCCATGAATTTCACGCCGATAGACACCATGATACCAATTACAATGAAATTCAGTTAATACTTACAATTATCAATATGAGCACTAACATTTGATATAAGATAAAAAGTTACTTAATTGCAATTTTAAGAACGAATTTATGAAACTGTAATAGATTTTAACATTGGAAAAATCAAAATATTAGATACCTAGGCTTTATCCCGAGTTTGAATCCATCTCAAGCTAAAAATATATTAACTATTACATTACGGCTCGATGAGGCCAGACCCTGTACTGTAATTGGGATTAAGTTCCTGTTGTACAGAGTAGCATACATAAATAAATAAATATTTAAAAATAAATAAATATATAATCACGTCTTTTATCTATTATCGGGTGTGGCACTCTGCCGTAGCAAATCTTGATAAGTGTTATATAATGCGCGTGAAGTTACCAGCCGTCATTATGGAGAGCCATAGGGGTAGTTTTAACGTGGTGATAATTATTTGTCGGTTGTGGGAATCGAAGCCGAGTTCTTTAATCTACAGGCCGTCTCAATACTTTATATTTAAAAACACTAAATTACATGACAAAGTAAATTTTAGTTTATTTGCGATAAAATTTTCATTATTATTAATGCAAATAAAAGAAGGCTAAGGCCTAAATCTTTTCATTTATATTAAGAGCATTTCTAGAAAATTCGTAAGTCTGTAAATTTGCAACGGTTCTCAAATGAATTCATGATTCGGTGATGAAGTAATCTATAATTCACGAAGCCTTTTCCATTCAAGTAGGCTGTGTGTGGTTTTATTGTTTTTAAAACACTCTGTCAGTATTCTGTCCTCTGGGGTCACATCACTAACACTATTGCATCAGCGTTTATGTGTCTGTCACCCCACTATAGCTATCACTCACATAATATGACCTGAGAAATTGTTTCTCATTTTTGTATCACCCAGTATCACAAACTAAATGTATAGTTTGTTCGTACAAACCCAGATTAAACCCAACAAACATTCCTAAATTATTTTCGAGAAAAATGCTTCAAATATATGTGGAAGAAAATATAGTTTATTTATTTATTTATTTGTTCTTCTGCACAACATGAACTTAATTCAAAATACAGTACAGGAGGCTTATAGCTTCTAGTGGAATCCGAACCACTCAGGCATAATCGTATTTTTGGATATAAGTAGAAGTTAGTGCGATTTGAACCCACGATCTCTTTCTTGCTAATTAATGCTCGGTTACACCATGTAAATTTAAATTTTATAAATAAAATAAATAAATATATCATCACGCCTTCAACCCATTACTGGGTGTGGCAGATCTCGGTATGTGATATATTTTGCGTGTGAAGTGCGATTACCAGTCGTCAAATCACGGCCTCCAAAGATGTTAATGGTGGAGGAGCCACAGGGGTAGCTTTTGAAATTATAAAAATTGTTTTAAATTTTATGTCTGATTTAAATAAATAAAATCAAATTGATGTAAACTATCATATCACCCTTGGGGGTGGTGGTTTTACAGCTGGTAACCGCATTTCACGCGCAAAATATATTACTTACCAAGATCTGATTTATATTTTTTATTAGCGAGTCAAACTATAGTAAACCGCTAGTTAAATAAATATATAAAATATATCATCACACCTTTTACTCATTACTGGGTGTGGCACTCTGCCGGAGCAGATCTGGGTAAGTGATTTATTTATGCACGTGAAGTTCGGTTACCAGGTGTCAATCACGGCCCCCAAAGATGTTAGTAGTGGGGAAGCCACAGGGGTAATTTTAAATTGGTGAAAATGTTTGTCGACTGTGGGGATCAAACCAGGGTTCTTAGGACCCGCAGGCCGACTCGATACCACTGAGTCACTACCCCATAATCAACCTTAATCGATTGTTCATACTAACTGTGATAGTATTTTCAAAATAATTTTAGCGTACTGTCAAGAGTTACTTGATTATTAAAATAAAAGATATGAGAACTAATTTCTTCATGTTTACGAGTATATGAAGCATTTCTTTCTCAATAATTCAGGAACATTTGCAAAAGTTACACCTAAAAACATGCAGAATTTAATTGAATAGACTTACCAATTAGTCGATGACTGTTTCTTAAGAACCTACAAGAACTTAAAACTAAATAAAACTAACTTAAAATATTAACAAAATAATAAATGTGGAAATTTGTTTTGTATGTGTCATTCATTAATAAATCTATACGAAGATTGACATCGTATGTAAAATTACATAATGTTGTCAATCATTCTTTGTATTTACTAATCAATGAGAGTGTTGTTAGTAATTAAAAAATAATAATAATGTTAATAGGAGCAACTAAATACGAATAAGGTTCGTGACATTCAATGAATCTCAAACTTTTATTGGAATGCACACAAAATGAAAACAAATTTCCATATAGAAACATTTTGAGCAAATCATGTCTGTGTACAGATTATTTTTCATTTTTACATTAAAATTAATAATTCTGAAACATGTACTTTCATAAAACAAAAACATGTCGCATTCATTCGTCCTTAACTTAACCTACACACGTCTTGCACCAATCTCCCCACTCTGAAAACAAAAAACTAACAACGTGTAGTGAATCTGTTCTTCTTAACAGAGCCGGCGGTGAAGAGTGAAACCATCCATTCACAACTATTCAACATCTTCCACAGAAACTACTAAACTATAAAACTGGATCAAAATCTGCAATTATTATTTTATAAATTATCACTATTTCGGTATTTTGTCACCAGAGTGATGTACCCAGACATTTTAATATTATTTTCATACATTTTATTCAATGGTGGAAGTCTGTTTAAATCTATACGTTTTATAGATCCTTAAATCTTTAAATAATGAATTAAATCGCAACAAAACTTATGGCTTTTGAAATATTTTCACTTTTCAACAGATATTTATGTGCTTTTATTCATTATTAGATTTATCACAGAAATGCGCCATTATATAGTTTGCTGTTATAAAAAAGAGCTTCGTAAAAAGTTTGGTTAAACAAGTAATATTCTTTAAACTGAGAGCTTCGAACTATAACAAAATGTATAAAATTAAAATGGAAATAATAGAATTAATGGTTTTAGTTACAGAATTTCGAAGTTGTTGTAATCTATAAAATAATAATGAAAAATAAGGGATGTCATCAATTTATCAATGGTTTTCTGATTTAAAATATTTGTCTGAGAGTTAAACATTACAACCGAGCAGAAAATAGACATTTCCAACTAAGAGTTGAATGCAGAAAGTTGATTTTGCTTCTCGCGGAGCGGCAATAAGATTTTGCAGCTCGTCGAGCGGTAAAGTAAGAGTGTATGCCCATACATGAAACCTGTTAAGAATTTCAAGCGAATTTCAAAACAGAAAAACTGTCAAAAATGATCTTAAATTATTTTCCAAGAGTCATAGAAACAAAATAAGTGCACCACGAGCAGAAAGTGTCTTTACTGTTCTTGCATGGTTGTTGCTCTCGGCTAGGCCTCGATTATCTGTATGCGCGAGCGGTAATAGACTTCTTTCTGCTATAGGTACAAAAGTAACTATTACATTTGTTCGAGCTCTACGTAAATAACATCTTTAACACTTAATTTTAAAAGCACTTGAAATCTTTTCCTGTAAAGCAATCAAATGATTGTAAAAATTCGTGGGACATGATGTATAGTTGTGAATCGTTGGTAAAACAAAAAGAAAAGTCCCTACTGACAATTTACAATGATGAGAATGGGGAGACACACTTGCTCGAAATTTGTGATCTCCAAAACATTCAGAATATCTATTTACAATAAGATTAAACAATGCTATTTTAAAATTCAAACATACATATCTTTATACAATAATTACCATAATAAGAATAATAATTTAATTTTAAAAAACAATGCTTATTGCTTGCAGAGCGACGAAGATCACTGGGTCCATATCGCTACGAGATGTCAATGATCATTTGTAATTAACACAACCGATTAACAAACACTAATTTTAAAACACGTTAACTGAAAACATGATTTGAATATTTCACTAACACATTTGAAATGTGTGTTCAGGATTCTGGTCCTTGCGCGAGAACTGTACAAGTAACTTCGTTGTTGTATCACCACCACTGGCGAGTGAACTACTCCACGACCACGATGTCGAGGATCACGTGGAGATGGAGTCCTCACATGCCAAGTGGACTCTGGAATCTAAACAAACAAAAACAAAACATATAGTTTCACATAAAGCTGATGAAAAATGTAGTTAGAAAAATTGGTAAATGTCAATTGATATGGAATGAAATATTGGTGAGGATGAGAGACTGCGTGGACGACAGGAATATATACATAGATGCATATCGAGTTGGACTGTGGATTTAAGAACCCGGGTTCGATTGCCACAACCGACAAACAATTTTCTCCACATTAAAATTATTCCTGTTGTTCCCCTTTCACTAACATCTTTAGAGACCGTAATTTGACGGTTGGTAACCACATTTCACGCACAAAAATATAGCACTTATATCTGCTATGGCAGCATGTCACACCCAGTAATGGGTAAAAAACGTGACGATACATTCATTTATTATATTTTATGATTTAAGGTTTATTGCATAAGATATAAAAGTATAAATGGAATTATGAATGTGGATGAAACGGAGTTTAATTGCAGAATAAATCTAATGTATAATTGTTTTGTGAATGTTTCAAGGGTTCGTTTGATGAGACAGCCTGATGTTAATTTGAAATATATTATAGAATAAAAAAGGGAAGTTAAACAATTTTATTTAGTTATCAACACAATCCTTAAATAGTTATTTGGGTGAAAAAAATATAGACAGACGTCAAAAGCCCTTTGTTCACATGATACACACTTTTTTAAAGTTAAATTTCGTTCCCTCAATTGATAGAAGAAAACGATACTTTTCATCCCTACGGAAGAAAGTAAATCTTTCTTTCCCAAAGAAGAAAAATAAAGCCACGTCCATTTTTGTGACTAAATATCCGGCTACTTTTTTCGTAACTTAAAAAAATATGTGAACAATTTTTGACAGCTGTATAAAAAATTAATTTGATTATTTTTGGACGTTTCTCAAAACCAATGAAATGCGTCATTGTATGTCACGTGTCTGCGTTTTAACCAATCCTGTCATTATTATACTGAGAATAAAGCTCTTGTAATTATTCCCGGGAATAATCTCTGTAGATGCTTTTTTGTGAAAACTGATAGGTAGTTGTAAAATAATTATTTAAAACTGTCAACGCGTCAAGTAAAATGTGTGAAAAAAATCGATTTACTTCCATTTCAGATACAGAAATGCACCAACAAAATTTGGAAACAACTTCCAAGAATACTATAATAAGTAATCAATCGATATGAAACCAGTTCAATTTTTTTTAAGTTGGATAAATCGACTTCAACAGTTAAGTCAAAAAATAATCTAATTAAATATAACTCGAGAGTTGGATAAATTAGAAAATAATTCTCCAGTATCTTTCTCAAACTTGTTGCTATTTAGCAATAGCTACTCAAGCCCTACGGGCTTTCGTGACTATTGCCTGGCAACTAGTTTTCGAAAGATCTGTCAAATTATTTTCAATTTATTCTCACTCTCTTGTTATATTATTACTGAAAATGTGAATAAAGCATCAATTTGGAAATTTATCATAATTAATATAAATGTGTATTAGGATTTAACAACTCATTTAACGCTAAAATATAAGTACTTCATTGAGATCTGTATAAAGAATATTTTGGGCAGGAGTTTCGATTCTAGATAGAAGACAATTTAAGTTGTCGAACAAGGGAATCGAATTGAAGTTCCCGGTTCCACGAAGCTAGCTATATATTTACCTATTTTGATAAGTTAATTAAAGTGAACATCTAAATAGGGGCAGTAAACCTCCGTGTTAGATTGAAAGCAATATCTTCCATTCCATCTTCCCAAACAAATTTGCAATTAGAGAAATACTACATCATCAAATCGCATAGGTCCTAATACCTCTCGACTCCTGCAGCATTCAGCCAATCCTATTTAATGCGGCACTCCTGCCGCCTCCACCGCCCCCTCCCGCTAACTTATACCGAGCACTAAGCGCTTAAGTTGCCAAACGCATAGACAAATTGATACAGCTCACTAACGAAGCACACATAAATTTCACGGACTTAACTAAAACAGGGAACAGCAAGACGGCAATTCGCAGCGTTCAAAGAAAGAAATTGGATGGATTTTAACCATGTCCTCTCTTTACGATGCTTTCTTTGCTTAATTACGACTTGCTTCTGGTTCTACTCATTCTCTAGATGTAGTGTTATTCATTGCCAGCTTATTTACGTATATCATACGTTCAATTACTTCAAGAGCGCACAAGATTACTGCAGAGTAATTAAGATGGTTTTACTCACTATATTATTGCTCATTACTTTACTCTGCATAGCATTCCAAATTACATTTATTTTTAAAATATATTTTATTGTGATGAGACGAGAATTTGTTACCACAACATTTATAAATAAAATAAATAAATGAATCAATACGCCTTTTATCCATTATTAGATGTAGCACTCTGCCGTAGCAGATCTTGGTCAGTGATATATTTATGCGCGTGAAGGGCGGTTATCAGCCGTCAAATCACGGTCCCCAAAGATGCTACTGAAGAGAGAGCCACAAGGGTCTTTTCTTCTTCTTCTGCAATGGCACTATAGCTCGAATCGGGCCTGGGCCTACCGGGCACATCGAGCCGCAGTTTTTACGCTGCCGTACTGCCGGTTTTCGTAGTCGATGTTACTTTTTAAGGCATATGTATAAGTGACTAGCTTATAGCGCCCGAGTATGATTAATACAAGTAACTGTATTTTTTTATTTAACGACCAAATCATACTTTGTCGACAGACGGATTCGAACTGACGAACCTTGGTTCGGATGACGTCGCAGCATGTTAAGAGATGTGCATTAACACGCTCGAACAAGGGTCTCTTAATGTGGTGAAAATTGTTTACCATCCGTGGGAATCGAACCCTGTGTTTCAAATTCACAGTTCAACTCGATACCACTGAGCCATTTATCACATCTATAACTAGTGAAACTAAAGTAAAGAAATAAAGTGATTTTGTTCGAAAAAAGATTAACTTTGTGGACAGATCACGTACGTAATTGGTCGCTTTTTGGACTGTTGCATATCAAGAAATATATACAGAGCAACATAATCTTATCTTTAAAAAGATATTAAGGGTATTTTTATACGTCGGGGATAGGTCCTGATTATAGGCCACTGAACGATGCTACAAACATTCATTTATCCAATGTAGGACAATAAATATATTGACTATTGCAGTGTTTATAATTATAATTACTAGACGTCAAGTCACGGCCCCCAAAGATATTAGAAGAGGGGGAGCCACAGGGGTAATTAGGAATGTGGTGAAAATTGTTGGTCGACTGTGGGAGCCAAACCCGTGTTCTCAAATCCTCAGGCCGACTCGATACTACTGAGCCAACTATCAGTAGTACTAAAAATTATTTCTTGATTCTATGATTAGTACATCATAAAATATATACCCTTACAATTTTTTCCGAAGTGTAAAAACATTCTGTTTCGGAAATTAATTAAATAAATATTAATCTATTTAATTTCGCATTACGAAAAGTAAGATTAATTCACGGTAAATACTTCTGAAACTTTTTACAATATATTTTCGTAGCTTGTGCTTTCTAATTCCTAAAACGAAGGCAATACATTACTTCCATATATTCTCTGAAATGATTTCATAGTCATTATTAATGTACAAGCAAAAAAGAAAGTACTAGCATGTTATATATTTCGAATTCCCTTATAGCGAGTGAAGGAAAGAAACAAACGTCCGACAAGGACAGAGGTTAGCGTGGGAGTGAGAAAGAACCAGTCCACTTCCGGAATGAGCAGGGCACTTCCTGTGATTGACTACGTAGTTTACGTATCTTGTCTCCCGCCGTTTCGGCCGAGACGAAGTCCGGAGGTCGGGGCAAGACGATGACCGGAACTCCGAGTTTATAGCCACGCGCCATGATTAAGATGGCCTGTGTTCGATGCTTTGGAACTGAGATTGGACCGGCAGATATCGGATTACGCTAATTAAATCACTCCCAATGTAGACGCAATTAATTCTACTCTAAAAATAATCACTATCAATAAGCTAAACTATTTATTATAACTGACACATCAGTTTAGGATATCGGAGCAGAAATCTTTGCAGAAAGAAAATATGCAAATAACACGCCAACGACGTAGTTTTTTATTTTTGTCTCCAAATTTTTGCATACGAATGGAATGAAAATTTACTGAGGTATAGATCAATATATTTATAAATATATTTTAAAAATTTATTGCCTTCCAACAGTTTTTGAAAAATTAAATATAGTGTCTATTAGTTTCAAAATATATATTTCCAGGATATTTAAGGATTTCAGGGTATATATTATAATGAGGTAGATGGCTCAGTGCAATCGAATCAGCATGTGAATTTGAGAGTACGAGTTCGATTCCCATAGCCGACAAACAATTTTCACCATATTAAAATTACCCAACCCAATTAATAAAATATTTTGACAATAAACAAGCTAATGTAAAGATTATGAATGTGGATGAAATGAAAGTTTGGCGAAGATTAATTGTGGGATGAACCAAACGAATTATTACAATTTATTAATGCATATTATTAAATATTCGTATCACAAATTAAAATATTTTGGTAGAAAGTCCTATTGATTTTTCTAATATTTATGACAAAAAGTGACTGTTATTATTTCCACAGCGTAGTTGTCACGAAATATTAAATCATCACGCCTTTTACACATTACTGGATGTGGCACACTGCCGTAGCAGATCTTATAAGTGCAACATTTATGCACGTGAAGTACGGTTACCAGCCGTCAAATCCGGCAATATTGGTATAATTTTTCGTACTAGTTATACAACTTAATAATAGAAAATGATTAACTGTACAAAATCTGCGTTCTTAAATTAACAGTTAATTAATTTATAGTTTTATTTATTAAAAATATTTCTATAAAATGATATTTACTTTCTGATTAAAAATAAATGAAAAGGCTTAAGGACTTCTCTATTAATTTTTTTAAATATTTATTTGCAAGTTTCGAGCACAAAATTAGCTCATCATCAGCATTCTTAATATAAAATAAATAAATAAATATATCATCACGCCTTTTACTCATTACTGAGTGTGGCACTCTGCCGAAGCAGATTTCGGTAAGTGATATATTTATGCGCGTGCAGTGCGGTTACCAGCTGTTAAAGCACGACCCCAAAGATGTTAATGGTGAGGGAGAGACAGGGGTAATTTTAAATTGGTGAAAATGTTTTGTCGGCTGTGGGGATCGAACCAGGGTTCTTAGGATCCACAGGCTGACATGATATCACCGAGTCATTACCCCATTATAACATTCTTAATATATAACATGTATATTTTGAGCTCGAAAGTCCAAATAAATATTTAAAAAAATTAATATTGGATTCATTAAGCCTTTTCATTTATTTTATATTTTCTGATTGAAAAGCTACTAAAGTATTTATTGTGTATGTGTTTGTTATGTCCAATAGCATATAATAATGTGATTGCTATAATCGCTGGCTGAAGCTATTAGGTAAATTAGCGTGGTTTAATTTAGTGGTTTGATTCAAGTAGATCATTTATTTCCCATTTCAGCGTCTATTTCTCTCTCAGTCGTTCTCGTCAATCGATTTTTCGTATCGTTACAATTATTACTAGCATTTTCTCTCTTTAGAAAATAAACTTTGAAACCACGCGAGTGCGGGGCGCGGGGCACGGAACAGGAAAGAGAAACGAAAGAATTAATCTAGATGGATTAAACAGCACGGGCCAGATTACCGGTTTCATTAAACTAAGTGCCTTTCAGCACTGATATATACATGCATACATACAGCCAGCGCCTCTGACGGGGACAATTCAACTAACATCAATTGGGATATGTATTAAAACTACTTACTTCAATACATCGTGATTTTTACTCTACTTTCACACTTTTATATCTATCTGATTTACTGTTTTTAAAAACTTAATTATTTAATTCAGTAGTTTTCAAAGTGTGTGTCGCGACCCCTCGAGGGATCGTGTTGACATTACAGGGGGATCGTCGCATGCTATTTACAAATTTTAAAATACATGTTTCCAAAGATTCATTTCGTTCGAAACTTTTACTTAAATTTTAAGGATGAATAAAATGAAAAATATAATATATACTATTTATTTAGATGCATATGTTTATATTCACGTTTGTTTCTGTTTACGGTTAATTTAAAATAATGAAACTACGGCGATTTTTTACTTTTTAAAAAGCTCAACTTTGAAGGTCCATATCTCGAAAACTAAACGAGATATTGAAATGCGTACTCTAATTAACTTATACCAAATTTTAAAAAATTTGTAAATTTTACTTTTCTTTCAAATTTTCTTTTGCCCATATTTCAAAAAGTTGAAGAGATAATAAAAATCTGTGAACATCAGTGAATTCCTCTCGTAAAAATACATAGGAATGCAAATTTTCAGCCAAAATTTCGGAAAAATTAAGTTTTTAGTACTAAAAAACGAAAAATCACTCTTTTTTAAATATTTCTTAAGGGGTACCCCTTAAGAATTTTACGAATTTCGGCCATTTTTAGTTTTTTAGCTCTAAAAAATTTATCCGTGGTGCAAAAATTCTGAAATTTTACATACGTATGTACTTTCACGCGAGGAATTCACTGGTTTTTACAGATTTTCGTTATCTTTTCAATTTAAAACTATAAAATTATACAGTCCAATTCTCAAAATAGTTTGAGCTAGAATCAGGCTAATCTGAATTTTGGATTTGTCAAATTAAGCTAAACCATATACCCAAAAAAGTTTAAATAAACTATAATATAATCTTCTCACTATTTAATTATCGAAAAGTGAAATGAATTAACTTTTTTAAATCGGACTAGCATAAAGTCAGGATTAGCTAAAACTTTTTTGAGAATCTGGCTGATAGATTTTTAACAAAATTCCACCATGAAACCTAATTACAGTACAGGGTTCAAACTCATCGAGCCGCAGTGTGATAGTTCATATATTATTTTAGCTTGATTAGGATTCGAACTCGGCATCTTCGGAAACAAATGTCGTAATGCTAATTACATCACAGTACTACCGGACAATAATAATAATTTTATTTTAAATAAATTCATACGTATGTCAAAATTTAAAAATAATAATACGATTTTAAAAGACTGAGCGGTTTTTGTAACATGTTGTCGAAGAAATGCGTGATACAAATATGAATATGATAGTACGAAATATGACGCAGAACCGAACTCAATGAATTGCTATTCAGATAACGTACTTCACGTCTTATATTGTTATATATTCAGTATGTATTTTCATTTTCTTTTCAGTTATATTACTGAAAGAAATTGCATGCTTTTGTTTACTGTAATAAATTTCGGAAGTCTTTAACTAAAATTTATCTTTTTAAACTACTTAAAATAAAGAACGAAAAATATGAACTACTTTCACGAAACTGATTTAACATTTATGATTTAGAAGAAAAAAAGCATTTATATAGCTACCACAAAATATGACACATTCCCTCGACGATTGGGCCACAAAAACTGACTAAATAAACATTCATTTACTAACAAGTTAAATAATAAATAATCTAATGAAATTACGTTGTTTAATTAACCTCTACTAGGTACACAAATCAAACGATTCGTAAATAAAATGTTTAAAATAATGACGCCTAAAATACATACCTAATTTGTGAGTATCGTGTATTGACAGTTGGTAACCATAGTTTTTAACAAAGTAGAAGTGAAAACAATTTCAAATTATGAAATCTATAATAGTTATTTTATAGATTACCACAATTTTGACAATCTGTGATTAAAATAATTCATTCTGTTATTTCTATTTTATATTTATGCAGTTTGCTCTATAAAAAATATTAGTTTCTAACTACACTTTTTACTCAGCTGTCAGCGAGCTATCTTATATTATTTTTTCTGAAACCGGTAAGAAAGTGCTTAGTTTCCTGACCAATTTTATTATGGAAAGTGGTTTTTACCAATCCAGTCAAGTAAAGTACGTATTCAAGGCTATAACAAAAATAACAGTCTGTTAAAGTACAAAACAGTCTAGCAAAGATTTTACCTGATTGTTTTGTATTTTACCTGACTGTTGTTTTTATAATAACCTTGGATACGTAGCCTACTGTCAATACAATTCGTATAAAAAAAATTAAACATTTCGAATTATTTATATTTAATTATTAAAATAAATAAAATAAATATATCATCACGCCTTCTACCCATTACTGGGTGTGGCACTCTGCCGAAGCAGATCTCGGTAAGTGATATATTTTGCGCGTGAAGTGCGGTTACCAGTCGTCAAATCACGGCCCCCAAAGATGTTAGTGGTGGAGGAACCACAGGGGTAGCTTTTGAAATTATGAAAATTGTTTGTCGCCTGTGGGAATTGAACCAGGGTTCTCAGGATCCACAGGCCGACTTCATACCACTGAGCTAGCCACCCCATTGATTAAATTAAACGGTTTCAGAAAAAATAGTACACATACTACGTCAAGAAAGTGTTTTTACTTGACACAGCAGCCTCGTATTTCAAACAACAGCTTCGTCATGTAAAATATCACTTTCCTGACTTATTATGTAATATACTGTTACATATTTTCTAGAGAGATAATAAAGTCTACATTTTGTCCTGGGGGCCATTTCCAATTGGCTTCACTATATTCATCATTAAATTTCAGTTACACTATTATCAGATCTTCCACATTTCATGTAACCAGCTCCAAACTCGAAATTCAGAACCGCAATTACGAGCGCCGTTTTCTATTTTTCCGTCGCCGCCGCCACTGAGGCTATGTACCGGAGCTCGGACAGAACATGAGCGCTGTACGCAGTCCAGTGCGGTTCGTGCCTGGGGGCGACAACGCGTACATGAAACCGCTTTGATGTTGAGATAATTAGTAATGTGTAAACACACTCGAACTTGTTCCCTGCACCACTGTGCTTACCAGGGAATTTTTGTCCTGAACTCACACATTGTTTGTGTTTTCATACGTTCGTCTGAAAGACTCGATGGACTGTGTATTGTTCAAACATTTATTTCGATGTTGGTACAAAAGTATCACAGAAAAATGAACTCTTTTTTACATTTCTATCCTGCCATACCATTCACATTTATACTTCTCATCTTTTGTTCACGCAATAAACCTTCAATTATATTCACCCATTTATTCCTAGGACATCCGCGCACTTTCTCATCCTCAATTTTACCAAATTATCCTGTTTTGCCAATCTATCATTCATTATGGGGTGGCTAGCTAAGTGGTATGAAGTCGGCCTGTGGATCCTGAGAATACTAGTTCGATTCCCACAGGCGACAAACAATTTTCATAATTTCTAAAAACTACCGCTGTGGCTCCTCTCCCACTAACATCTTCGGAGGCCGTGATTTGACGACTGGTAACCGCATTTCACGCGCAAAATATATCACTTACCGAGATCTGCTTCGGCAGAGTGCCACACCCAGTAATAGGTAGAAGGTGTGATGATATATTTATTTTATTTATTTTCTAATTAGTTTAAGCAAAAAAGCTTCAAATAAAATTTTAAGGATATAAAATCATCAAAGCATACATACATATTATAAAATAAATAAATATATTATCACGCCTTCTACCCATTACTGGGTATGGCACTCTGCCGAAGCAGATTTCGGTAAGTGATATATTTATGCGCGTGAAGTGCGGTTACCGGCCGTCAAATCACGTCCCGCAAAGATGTTAGAGGTGGAGGAGCCACAGGGGTAATTTTTAAATTGGTGAAAATGTTTTGTCGGCTGTGGGGATCGAACCAGGGTTCTTAGGATCCGCAGGCCGACTCGGATACCACTGAGTCATTACCCCATAAAGACTTATCATACACTAATATATTCCGGGTAACACACCATTTTCATTTCTGCAGCAGTTAAACCCTGCTTTTTACTTGCTCACCTACACCCGACATTAATTTGATCCAAATCATTAGAGCTGTTTTTATAATGAAATATCGTAGATTATTTGACTTTTAAGGTACTTATAATACAGTAATTTTGCTAGGTTTGTAAATTTATAATGGCCAGTAGCACCAATAAAACTTCAATTTGAAACTTGGTTTAAATTAATAAAAGCAATAAAGTGAGCAAAATAATACAACGAAATAAATAAGTGATCTGATTCAATTAGTGTAATGTAGTTCTGATCCAAATGGCAAATGGAATACGCCTAATGTTGTGTGGAATTATTAATATTGCTATTAAACATTCAATATGCTTTTATTTATTTAAACTAAGTTTAAAATTTAAGTTTTGTCGGTACAACAGGCCATAAATAGCATATATATACTTTTTGATACGATTCTTGACGTTTACAATAACCTAACTAACATATATACAATTTATGACGTAATATACTTATGACGATAATGAGCAAACAAATGTAAATACCTTTATTTAGCCCACATTTTATCGATAATTCCGTTGAACTAATGGCACTGTTAAAATCACTAGCACAAATTTATAGGAAAACACAAAATTTCACGTAGAACTGTCCATAACGCAATATCACTGCTACTGACGCCAACTAATTAAGTATATGCTTCTTGTTGTACGCGCAGGTCTGAACATCGTTCTCTAATTGATTTGAAATATTTACAGCTGAATATTTAACAACGAAATCTTTGTTTAGAGTGTATAAATATAAAGTTTTATTTAATAGCATTTAAGAAATCGTAAATCATTTATAGTTATTTATGTACCTAAAGCAGAAAGTAGTCTATAGTGACTAAGACATTTTTCAAAGTGCACACAATATTTTTTTATATGATTCTTTGAAAACGCTTAAATAGTTATTTATGTATCAAGGATTAAAACAGGTGTTTCTGACCCGTGATATGATTATTAGCACGAGGCGCAAAGCACCGAGGTCTAATAACATGCTCAGGGTCAGAAACGCTAATTTCACCCGTGGTACATATAATATTTTCTGCACAACAAAATTACATTTAATTATTTCATGTACATAGGTTATATGCCAAAATGACATTTTGTAAAATAAATAAATATATCATCATGCCTTTTACCCATTACTGGGTGTGGCGCTCTCCCGAAGCAGATCTCGGTAAGTGATATATTTATGCGCGTGAAGTGCGATTACCAGTCGTCAAATCACGGCCCCCAAAGATGGTAGTGGTAGGAAAGACACAGGAGTAATTTTTTTAAATTGGTGAAACTGTTTTGTCGGCTTTGGGGATCGAACCAAAGTTCTTAGGATCCACAGGCCGGCTTGATACCACTGAGCCATTACCCCATTACATTTTGTAAAATCATGTATTCACAATAAACAAAAATTGTCATTTTATTTATGTATTCATATGAATTATATTTTTATGACCCTAGGGCCAAAAAGAAGTGTTTAAGTCCGCCTTTTAGGGCTAAAACACATGAATTTCGGACTCGTTGCGCATAAAAAGAATTTAAAATAAGTTTAAATAAATATATCATCACGCCTTCTACCCATTACTGGGCGTGGCACTCTGCCGAAGCAGATCTCGGTAATTTATATATTTTTGCGTGTGAAGTGCGGTTACCAGCCGTCAAATCACGACCCCGAAAGATGTTAGTGAAGGGGGAGCTGCTGGAGTAGTATACATGTGGTGAAAATGTTGTGTCGGCAGTGGTAATTGAACCAGAGTTCTCAGGATCCACAGGCCGACACGATAACCACTGTGCCACGTTTTAATTTTAAATACCTACGTAAAAATACTATTTTTCCTTTACTGCTATTGGGGAGCAGCGAGATTGTAATTTTTTCGCTTGTTGCTTGGGAAAAGATAACTTGTCGTTGTTAAATGACTGCTGAAATAGCATACTTTCCATCATGGTTGTATAAAAATTATATTAATTGCACAGTAATTATCATTCTGCACTGTATAATTAGTTAAAGGTGTGAGGTTATATGGTGATTATTTCCAAGAGGTATTTGTAGCAAATTATGAAACGAATAATAAAAGAAAGGACATAGTTATAAAGTCGAAGGCTTCAACAAGCTGGTAACCAATGCATAAATAAATCAAGTAGAAATAATGAATACACAGTTTTCGAAAGAAAGTGGCAGGTCTCGTGTATACCTACCTACAGGGAGCAAAGCTGTAATCAATACTTTTTAATTAGCCCCGTACGGTTAATTTCTAATTAAACCTGTAAAAAACAAAGAGGAAACCAAGCTAGACTAACGAATAAACGAACAGTCGCGCGAGGGCCGCGGGGGTGAATCGACGTTAACAGATCTAAAACACAAAGCGTTTTGAATTACATTAAAGGAATCGATAACTAATTACGTTTAACACGACGCGCATAATGTGTATTCATATTGTGCACGTGTTTTACCCAAACACTTTTACAACTTGCACTTATTTTACAACTCCTAACCAACGATTTTCATTTGTTCTATACTCTAACACATTTCCACAAACAAACACGACAATACTAGTATTATTAGCTATATAAACAAGAATGCCGCGGATGGCACTGCGATCGGAATACTTTTAATTATGAGAAAAATAAATTGCAACGACAATTATAAATGGTAACTCATTATTATGTCCCACTTATATGTATCACTAAGCCAGAAACTATATTTTTGAGAGCGTGTGCACAAAACAGTATTTAGACGTGTGATACTAAGATTTTTCGAGCTGATTTAAATGAAATTAATCAATAATAAATACTAGAAATTTGTATGTTGACATCACTGATACTGACAGTTAATGGATGCCAATTCTAACCTTACCAAAATCCCTAGTTTTTGCCAGCCTAGGCCGGAAACAAGCCGTTTCTGGACATTTTGAGTTACGCGAAACTAATGTTTCTGAAACGCAAACAAAAAATTTTCCACGACCGGAATTGAAATTTGATTTCTATAATACCAAAATCATGATATAAATAATAAATTTTAACATATATTTTTACATGGGGTGGCTAGCTCAGTAGTATGAAATCGGCCTGTGGATTCCGAGAACCCTGGTTCGATTCCTACAGGCGACAAACAATTTTCATAATTTCAAAAACTACCCCTATGGCTCCTCCACCACTAACATCTTTGGGGGCCGTGATTTGACGACTGGTAACTGCACTTCACGCGAAAAATATATCACTTACCGAGATCTGCTTCGGCAGAGTGCCACGCCCAGTAATGGGTAGAAGGCGTGATGATATATTTTTTTGTTATTAAGTGCAGGATGAACTTGAAAATAATTTAGAAACATTTGAGATCGGAAAGTAGTATACAAAAGCTCTATTCGTTTTTTGCTAGAGTTCTTATAAGTTACAGGTTCGAATCTTGCCGGAAGTAAGGATGTTTATGATGTCTACATTGGTTTAACTATAATAACAGTCCTCCCTTGAATCTCATCCTTGACCGTTGTCAATAAAAAAAGTAATATTTAAAAATTTCAAATAATATACATTTTCGAATTTAATCCTCCTGCTTGAAATTTTGTTTTTCAAATCTAAATGATGATTACTATAAAACCGAACACCGCCATCTTGTAAAACATACTGTCAAGTACTCAGAGCTACTCGTACTTTGCGTGTTGAAGTATGGCTGCCTCAGCCAGTAGTCGCTAGGTACACGGTACATAATGAACGCATTGTTATTAAAAATTTGATAACTATCGTGAGCCCGCGCAGTGTATGACAAGCCGAGTAGTCCAATCATTGTTTGCATCAAAGAGATATTTTATTAATTAAAAATTCATTGAAGCACGGCGACATACGCGACGCATACACGCACACGACACATGAGTGCACGAGGACGAGGACATTCTGCTGATGGTGACATTCAAATGAATAATAAAGCTCTATTAATTCATTATACCTGAAGCTATATTCATATTACTCTCATTATGACTTACTTATGCGCAGTTTTTTATTCAACTGTTATGTTCCTGTTATATTTATACACATAATTTATATTGCTGTTAGTTAATATTTATTTAACAATCGATTGATAATTTGGTCATTATTTACCTGGTAAAGTTTAAAATTACATTTTTTTAGAGAGTTAAAGGACCAAAATATCGTAAACTTCATAGCGGTGTAATAATAGCTACGATTATAAACTTGTTGCATAATATACTATTTTCTAACACCAGTATAGTAAGTATATTATTATTCGTTACTTCTTGGCAACATTGTGGTAGTTCATTTAAAAATATATAATTATTTTAATAGTTGCTTTGGATTAATTGCGTGAAATGAGTGTTTTTTTCTTTTTTGTTGCGCATGAAAATGTCACAAAAAAAGTCATTCGATAGCGCCAAGAGACAAGAATTTTGCCCACGAAATACAAACAACATTTTTTCTATAACTGTCAAAAAAGAATAATACAATAAATAAAATAAATAAATATATCATCATGCCTTTTATCCATTACTGGGTGTGGCACTCTGCCGAAGCAGATCTCGGTAAGTGATATATTTTGCGCGTGAAGTGCGGTCACTAGCCGTAAAATCACGGCCCTCAAAGATGTTAGTGGTGGGAGAGCCACAGGGGTAGTTTTGAAATTAAGAAAATTGTTTGTCGCATGTGGGTATCCAACCAGGGTTCTCAGGATCCACAGGCCGACTTCATACCACTGAGCTAGCTACCCCAATAATCATACAATAATTATTGATTTATTTAAGTAAATTGAAAGAAAAAATCTACAATAACATGAATTTGGTACTATTGATGTTGTAACCAAGGAAACGTGAAAATATATGATAAATAAATAAAATGTCAACAAATTTCGTGTTTTTTTGACAGTTGTAGAAAAAATATCTTTACAAAAATGCTTTTTTATTTTCATTATGATAGATTTGCTTAGTTTCTGATTAAATTATTCGAAATTTGCTTGAAAATCTAGTTAAATGAATTAAATTACACTTAGCTATCTTATATGTTATTTATTTTTATGCTACTCTATATAGCAAAAGCTTAATTCCAATTACAGTACAGGGTGCCGATTTATAGATCCACGGTATGGCAATTCACATATTTCTAGTTTGAATGGGATTCGAACTCGAGATCTTCGAATTCGAATGCCGTAAAAGTAACATTACCACCGTATTGCTGGAATATTATATATGAAAATTTGTAATTATTATTCTGAATGTATCTCCGAAAGTATTTTCCTAATTAATTTAGACGGTTGGGAAGGGCAATTATGCCCTATTATCCGTGCGGTATCTCCGCCACTGTGCTCTCTCCCCACATGAAATCAGCGGTCGCGCACGGGGTAGGTAAAACCCGCGGCACTTAAACACTTTAATTACATTTTTAATTAACTTTTATTTGCCTATTTTTCACACACGCGCTGTCAACAAGAGCACGCATGCGCGAATCGTTTCGCACACCGGAAACAAGATGGCGGCAAGCGGAAACGTTCGACCGCCGAGCGGCGGCGTTAGTTTTCATTTCCAATTTAGAGTGGCGCTAATTGGAGACGCTAGAGCCATCACCCGGCGTGGATGTAAATCACTAATTAGTCTCATTTCGAACTGTGAATGCGCGGCTCGTTTCACTGTATTGGTTGGCTACCCTCTCTACCCCTATGCCCTCCTCTCTCTCTCTCTGTGTGTATGTATGTATGTGTGTCTTTGGTTGGTCGCTCCGCAGGGAAAAGTTTTTCAGGGTGGTAATTATTAGGTTAATTTCAACTGTGGAGAAGTCGTTTTTCATGTTCCAATGTTTAAACGAATTTCTTTTTACTTACTACAGTTTTGTGGCATATGAATTTTCCACAAAATTCAAGTGCTTCTATTACTACAATAAAGAATAAACAATTACCTATTTAAACAAAATTAGGCTTATTACATAAAAATAAAGATATATCATCACACCATTTACCCATTACTGGGTGTGTTACTTTGCCGAAGCAGATCTCGGTAAGTGATATATTTATGCGGGTAAAGTGCAGTTATCAGCTGTCAAATCACGGCCCCCCAAATATGTTAGTGGTGGGAGAGCCACAGGTATAATTTTAATTTGGTGAAAATATTTGTCGGATGTGGGGATCAAACCAGGGTTTTCAGGATCTACATGCTGACTCGATACCGCTGCTCCATGCAGTTTTAATTAGGCTTATTACATAAAAATAAAGATATATCATCACACCTATTACCCATTACTGGGTGTGGTACTTTGCCGAAGCAGATATCGGTAAGTGATATATTTATGCGCGTAAAGTGCAGTTACCAGCTGTCAAATCACGGCTCCTAAATATGTTAGTGGTGGGAGAGCCACAGGGGTAATTTTAATTTGATGAAAAACTAAAGAAAAAATATACTATTTTTATTGAAAACAAGGCCATAAAATTAATCTACTATTTAAAAAATAATCTAAATTTTGCTGCGATTTTAAATTTAGATAATTTTTCGAGCCGTGATTAGACGGCTGGTAACCGCACTTTTTACGCATAAATATATCACTCATTCAAAAGAATGTGAAATACAATGAAGAAATTGGTAAAAATAAAAATCGAGCGCAAGATATTTCTTCTATGACCAGCATCACACTGGTGTACGACGTACGGGAATGCGGTTTCCGATGGGCGCAAATAAATTAAAATAACTTCAACATTAATGAGTCAATAATTAAAATATACTAATTAAAAATGTGTTTTTGATTATATTTACAATTAAACAATCAATTTTAAATATTTAATTGCATTCATTATTAATTACCTAATTAAAAATGCTCCCCATCAATTAAATAAATTTAACACGAGACATGCTTGATGCATCACATTTGCTTTTATTAGTATTGTAGTTATCATGAAATTATTAAATATAAAATATTAATCTACTATATTATTAATGCAGTAAATTCAATATTGAAAGTTATTTTTTTGACGACTAGTAACCCTGCTTTACGTGTACAAATATATCACTTACCAAGATCTGTTATGGCAGAGTACCACACCAAGTAATAAATAAAAGTTGTGATTATATATTTATTTATTTTTATTTTTTATAGTCATCAGAGGAACTTAAAAATGAAGTCTTCCTGCTGTCAAATATTATTTCCACTATTAGCCTAGGAACATATCATTTATTTACCTGCTTTTGAGTTATAAAATTGGTTTTTACAATACCTGTACTGTAAGTTATCTATTAAAGACAAAATTTATACAGAGTAAGTGGAACTTTTATTGCACAGTGGTTGCTACGGTTATATAAGGGCTTTAATATTTATTTACGGTCCACCGTGAACAGTAAGTAAATATTACATATCAAGGTCCAATTTGACAGCTGTCAATTTTGAAAACCTTTTTTTTTCTTCTATTTGTGGTTTGACGACTGATAACCCCACTTCACACGCAAAATATATCACTTACCGAGATCTGCTTCAGCAGAGTACCACACCCAGTGATGGATAGAAGGCGTGATGATATATTTTTTATTTTTCTTTTTTTCTATTTGTGCAAGTATTGTAAAAAAATAGCTTACTAACCTCGAACTGTACGTGGTTTATTTAAGTCGTGAATATTTGAGAAATCGAAGTCCGAAGGGTCGAGATTTCCTAATCTATATTCTTGATAAAAAAACTGTCACTTACAGTTCATGGTACGTAATATACTATTTCAATACCTCTTGCTTACAAACGGAGCAAGGTTAATAATGCAAAATGTAATTTTTTAAAGTAACCCAAGCCTTAATTTATTGTATTGTGTGTATGTAAATAATAAAAACTAATTCAATGAGGAAATTGAAATACATATATCTGCTGCGTAAAATGGTGATTAGCGATATATCTGCTGGAAGCTTGAGAGAAATCGTGAAATAAAACGCGAGAAAGCAGAAAAAATAAGCAAAATATTTATACGTTCGCATGACGGACACCTTTTTCTGGACGAACGCTAATCTTTCCAGAGGGCATATTTTCATCCACAGTGTTGGCAACGCTAATAAACACAGTGCGAAGAGAAAAAGAGAAAGTAGAAGTTACCCTTTTCCCTCACACAACAGCAAACATACTGAATATGTACAAGAGACCACTTGTGTTTCTGTATAGCCACGTAAAATGCAGGTAATTTCTAATTAGCTTACACGTACGCAGCGCGTACTTTTTCAAGCCCTTTTATTTCCCGTTTCCGCTAGAATTCTCTCTTAGAATTAATGCAGCATAAACCTAACTAGCTATATATTCGTCGATTAGTAAATTTGCCCCCGATTACCAGCTTCTTGATACGCCCATGTCTGCTTGTTTTCAAGCGAAAACTTTCTGCCAACACACGTATAGACTTCCGGAAAACACAGAGCTTTGAGCCCGCAAGTTAGGACGTAAATTGTGTTGCTTAGCAACGGATATGTTTGTGCTATTGTTTAAAACTAGCTCGTTAATTACCCAGTTTACTTGTTGGTTAAATGGCTGAAGAACCGAATTTTCAATTACAATGCACAGAACGGCTTCACTCATTGTTTTCGAAAAGCTACTTAAATTTCATTTTACTTCTATTTGCAGCACTGAAAATAAATATTCCAACAATAGGTATGATTTCACCGTCAATAAATACTACTCTCGTTATACTGTAATCAATTTAAAAAAATTAGAAATGTAAAAAACTTAATAAGAGTGTACATGTTTTATATATTGTTTTTTAATAGGAATTCAATGGTAATTTTCCCATTTTGCAATTGTTATTTTTCTATTAAATTTGGAACAAAAATGTAAATAAAGTATGTGTTCAAAATTGATAAAGCACGTTCCTGTTACGAGATACCCTTAAATTAAAATTGGCATCTTGATACTGTTTAAAATACCATGAGAAATGTAAATAATTTTTGTATTGACAAATTTGTCTAATTGCCATTCTATAAGGTGTGTATTTTTTCTCGTGACCGCGCTGAAAAATAGGAAATGGCTCTTGTTAGGTAAATAAATATACTTTATGCACAACCGGGCTGAAATTAATATGTTTTAACCCTAAAAAGTGAGCTTAAACACTTCTTTTTGTCCCTAGGGCCATAAAAACATAATTCTTCTGGATACATAAATAAAATGACAATTTTTGTTTATTACATATTTTAATCTTTTCAACATATAATTAAATATTATTTTCTTGTGCATAAAATATTGTATGTACCACGAGTGAAATTAGTGTTTCTGACCCTGAGCATGTTATTAGCCCTCGGCGCTTTGCGCCTCGTGCTAATAATCATGCCGCGGATCAGAAACGCCTGTTTTCACCCTTGATACATAAATAACTATTTTGTATTGACAAATCTGTTAAATTATTTCTTTTATTTCTTACAGCACTCTGTAAACAGCTTAAAGATTGTCATTTTAATTTACATCTACCTCAGGATAAGAACGTACTGTGTCAATAGGACTTATTAGATGCAGTTTTAAATTCTTAATATGTTTTATATTTACAGTTTTGTTCAAAAATTAATAGGGAAAAAAATATCGCCCAATGAAAAAGTTACCACTGTATTTCCTATACATAAAAAAATATACACTCGATATATTTATTAATATGGAAATATACATTTTACAAGAAATTGTCATGTTAGTTTTTTTTATTTAACCGAGGGATTTGGTGGCGCTGAAAATGTAATAATTTATTTAAAATATTTATCAATGTACGTACAAAGTACCAAATTAAGATTGAAACTACATGAATAAAAATGTGAAATATTAATTTCAAAATTGTCTACATTACTAAAAACACGAAACATAAATATTGAACAGATAAATTAGTGCGAAGCCACTGTATAATTTAATTAAAAATCGAATATCTACAATGATTTATTAACACATGCTAGAAATTTCATCAGCGTGTAAAACCAAAAATATATATTATTCATAAAATTCAAAATAACTTGGAATTTCGCGTGTCCCAGTGTATTCGTGTTGATAAGTGGCCCAGCATCGATTTCGATTTTGAATTAATAATTTATAAATATTCCGGTTATCGGCGGATTTATTACAGTTATTATGGTAATAACACGATCTATTATATCTGAGAGTTGTGGCGTGCGGAACCAATCCGCTGAGAAGCCAAAATTTCCCCACAAATAATACATTCAAATTCTGTGCGTACATTTATTATTTAGAACTATATAGCCGTTTATTGCATCGAATATGACAGTAAAATTATAATATAGGACAAGTCTGATTATCCTTCAACGAACCATAAATTTTAATGAGATAATAGAGAGGGCGTAATGAAAGTTTCAAAGATAAACTTGTAATAAGAATGAATATTTATTGGGTATATCAGATATATGTCATTTAATCATTTGAGGTGAAAAATTTCGAGAAATAAATCATTAATTCATAAATTTTTGACTTATACTTCTTAAATATGAGGTATAGAATAAAATTTAATTAAAAAAAAATTGGGTCATGTATAACAAAAATAATTTTCATTCCTGCTGAAATCTTTGATGAGCCATATCTTCAAAACTACAAAAGATATTTAAATTCTGTTTGCACCACTAAATTTGTCATAAAATACTTGTACTAACAAAATAAAACTGTGTACAAAATTTTGGGCCAAACGGCAGTAAACTACATTTGAAATATTCCTGCTGATGTGCTATATCTCTTGAACTATTAAAGATATTAAAATTCGGTTTTCAACGTTGGATCCGTCGTTATTAACTTTATATTTTAGTATGATATCATTCATTTGAGCCAAATAATTAATGCTGAAAATCAACTTTTATTCAACTATGGTGTTGTTTTACAAAAAGTATGTATATTTTGTGTTGTGACGCGTTTTAAAATAATTTTAGGAAATGAAGTTATAGCAAATATATATTTTTTCAATATCACTTGTAAAATTAAATATAAATACATATATTATCACGCTTTTTACCCATTAATGAATGTGGTACTCTGTTGAGGCTGATCTCGGTACGCGATATATTTATGCGCGTGAAGTGTGATTACCAGTCGTAAAATCACGGCCTCCAAAGATGTTAGTGTTAAAAAAAAATGTAATAAACGTAGGAAAGGGTCATTGCAAAACTCGTACTATTCGAATATCACTCATATTCCAACTTTCGTATTTGTTTTGCAATAGGGACTCATAATTTTGACGTCACATGCAGCAGACTCGAAGAAGACCCCCTCCACACAATTTTGTGTAAAACAACAAATTTGTAGAAAGAGCGAGGTGACACCATGTCGAGTCGAATAACTGCTTTCTCCTTTCAACACTTCTCCCCTCAGATCCCCACATTTGTTTGACGTTTGGAATATGTGATAAACGTCAAACTGTAAAGCTATACCATGTTCGCTACATAACAAATGATTTGTTGTTTACTCACTAGATGGCAACCGAAAAATTTAATTGTATAAGTCCCTATTAAACCTTTTCCTCACTATTATTACAATATACGTACTATTTCATACATTTTTTCTGAAAACTTTCACTCTAAAATATGTAACATAAATTTCAGTGATTTAGTTTAGGTATAGCTTATCCTCAGCGTTGCCTAATTAGTATAAAACAATTTTGTACATGAAAATAAACCATAAAATAATACTACACAAAAGCAACGCGTTTCTAGTAAATTAAAATTTTCTGCAGCAACAAATCCAAACTATTTGAAATTTTAAGACAATTAGCGAAGCATTCATGTAAAACTTCATCAAATAACTAAATACCCCAACGCTTCCCTTAAAACAACTCGCAACAATGAACCCAAATAAGTGCAAAATACACAAGCAAACAGTTAGTCGCAAGTCCGACAACATTAAAACAACAAAGTGCTCTACGAATTTCCCTAAACACATTAGCTGGACAGGTGAGCACAGCGAAAGCCCCCGTGTGAAATGAGCTCGCACGCCGCTGGCGGCAGTCTGGTGCCGTGCTCTTTAATTTTATTTGTTAGCGAGAGATGGGTAAGTATTTCGGACGTAATGATTGGTTTGGGGATCGAGCTGTTGCTTCGACTGCAGTGTGATTATAGAGGTAGATTCTTGAGAATGTTTGGGGGTTCAGTTCTTAAATCTGTTCTTTGAAGTGTCTGGCCCTGTCGGCTGTTATTAGAGTGCAATTAAAGCTATAGACCGAAGAACTAATATGTGAAGAACACATATTTAGACTAAATCAAGCTCTTCTTCCATCTTTCAAATTGTGCCGAGAGCTTGTTTCAATTTTTAATACCCACAAATATATGTTTTTTCACTCTCATCAATATGACATTATTATTTCAACTTTTTCAAAAGAACGATGTTTTAGGAATGTTTATGTTACCATGAATACGTCATCGATTTATAGGGCCAAATTCACAGTCGTCACTCACACTCATCTCATCCTCACATCACTCTCAAAATAGAAGTAACTAAGGCAACTAACTCAAGAATTTGCACAATTTGAGTTAGTTGCCATGGTTACTTCGATTTTAAGTGTGAGATGAGAATGAAGTGAGGGTGAGTCACGACTATGAATTTGACCCTTAGTCTTCGGATATGTCTTTATTTTTTCCCCTAGGGAAGAAAAGTATCACTCTCTCCTCATAATTGAGAAAAGCAATTGTTTCTTTTTGACAGATTCGTGATCAAAATCGTTTTAACACTGCTATTGGCAGAATTCGATAAAGTGATATTGCAGAAAAAATACGAATTTCATGGACAAAATTCCGTAGGTAAATGTTAACTTTTTTGACGGGTATTTAAAATATTAAATCAAGCTAGAAAGATTATGTGGATAGAACATTCGCCTTAAAAGAAAAAGTTGCAATCACATTTTTGAATAAATTAATCTAAACGCGATGTCAAATACTGACTTAATTTTTCTTTATTTCTGTCATAAATTGAACTTTAAAATTTACTTTTCTTTCCTTATGGACGAAAAGTATCACTTTCTTCTCTCAAACATTCTGACAGAATCGTGAAAAGAAGTTATTCCCGTACTATTATTTATTTATTTATGTTACTCTGTACAACAGGAATTGAATCCCAATTACAGTACAGGGTTCGGACTCACCGAGCCGCAGAGTGGTTATTTTAAATAATTTTTAGCTTGAGTGAGATTCGAATTCGGGATCTCCGGATTCGAATTCCATAACGCTACTCACCCTACCGTACTGCCGGACAAATTATTTCTTGTTATCTATCTGGAATAGTGAATTTGCAAATCGAAAATACTTCAGCAAATGCCAGTTTTCGCGCAATCGGATAAAAAATACTTAAGATATCATGTCAAAATTTGTATAGTTAGCGAGAATTGAAGGGATGAAAGTGGACTACGATTGCCCACATTTTGAAGGTAGCTTAAACTTACAAATAAACACAGTTTACGCAGTCCATGATGAAAGTGTTTTAAAGCAAATGTAAAATAAGAAAGTGTTGCGACTCACCACACGACATCCTAGTCTCTGCTGCGCCTGGGCCGTCCAACCTTCCCCTTCCGGACCGTCGTTCCTCCCGCCGTGGTGGAGCCCTTCAGCAGCTTGTGCCAGTCCTGCTCGCACACCAGGCTGCCAGCGAGCATGTAGTAGCGGTCGCCGGGCACGAGGTGCGCCCCGCACTTGGAGCACGCGAAGCACTTGAGGTGGAACACGTGATGCTGGGGCGCTGGGTGCTGTGCTCCGCCGCCGCCGCCGTTGCCGGCCACGCCGCTCCCGCCGCCCGTTCGCATCACGTACTCGCTTGAGGGGATGGTCTGCCCGCACGCCGAGCACGCGCCACTGTTGCCGAATAACCTGCGCCGACAATTCGCACACATACCGATATGATCACACACCGTTCCAACACTGGGTACAGAGACTTACTATTATACTGGACTTACTGTCATTAACAAACTAAATCAACACCATTTCTACTGAATTGTATTACGATGCATTAAAACAAAGTTTACTTCAAAACTGAACTTTTTGACACAAGATAATCCCCTCTATTCTGTTATTGTCGATAAGCTAATAAAAACTTATACTATTCATTATAATCTATAGCATATTTTAATAAGCCAAAATTAATATGGAGAGGTAATAATGGACGAAAGGCTTAAAGTTGTAGTTATTTGATTGAATATTGTATTTTATGATTAGACCTGAAGATGGCCATAACCTTGGCTGAAACTTCAATAAAATAACTACAACTTTAAGCCTTTCGTCCATTATTACCTCTCCATTATAATCTATAGATTATCATACTTTTAGTACTCTGCAACAATAGTATTTTACATAATAATAATAATAATTTTTTCTGATACCGTTTAATTTATTCAATAATTAATCATAATCATTCAAAACTTTTCGATACGAATTGTATTGACAGTAGACTACGTATCCAAGGTTAGAACAAAAAAAAAACAGTCAGGTAAAATCTTTACCAGACTGTTATTTTTGTTGTGGCCTTGGATATATACTTTACTTGACTGTAAAAATCTACTTTTCGTACAACAATTAATTAGGAAAGTGGGCACATTCTTGTCGGTTTCAGAAATTAATAATTTACTCTAGTATTTTTTATTTTATTTTCATATATTTTGCTCACTTGTAAATACTTAGATATTACATATCGTCTACAAATTTCACTACATCCCCAACAAATGGATCAGTTTGCTTAGTTCGTTCATTAAGTCATATTGTTTAATTCATCTGAACTGATTTAAATTAACTAAGTGGTAAATAGAATACAGTTAATGTTGATAGTTTTCAAATATTCACTTTATCGCTTGGCGAGCAGCAAACGTCAACTTTCAGCAGTCAATAACAGTTGGAAATAACTACTTTTTAATCAATCTTAGAAAGAATTATATAATGACAGCTCACTAACATCTTCATAAAAAGTGTGATCATAAAGTTATTTTTTTTTGTATTGGTAGTTTTATACAAGAGCAAAATTCATAAAAGTATTATGTAAATAATACAGAATAAATCATTTTTATCACAGAATGTAGTAATGTGGTAATCGAGTTACAGAATAGGGGAAGGGGTAAATTGTTATTACGAATGAAATTAAAGGCTTAAAGTATTGTATAATGACAGTAAGTCTAGTAGATTTCTAATTAAATAAATTTTCTCATAATTTTTAATTCTTTCAGCATTGAATCTTAACGAATGATGACGTAAAACTAAACTAAAACAATAATAGAGAGAGATCAAAAGGAATTGTTACAGTTGGCAATACAATTCCGGAAATCTTTTTATTCCACAGTTGGCACAACACCAGGTAAAGGAGGAAATACTATTTGACATGTCTAATAAATACAAATAGGTTATATCAGGAGTCTGACAGCTAATAGGGTTTTGACTTTTTGAGAAATAGAAATACTAAAAGAAAGAGTAAAGAAAATAATTATTTTATTTATGGATATTTAAGAAAAATATAACTAAAACCGAATAAGAACTAAATGTACTCAAATTTAATTTTAAATTTTCAAATGTCACTGTCTACAACAGGAAATGAATTTATGTATCAGGCTCACCAATTTCAAGTAGATTTTTTATTGCCAAATGTAACAATTCCTTTGGATAAATAAAAATAAATTAAATATATCATCACGCGTTCCACCCATTACTGGGTGTGGCACTCTGCCGAAGCAGATCTCGGTAAGTGATATATTTTGCGTGTGAAGTGCGGTTATCAGTCGTCAAATCACGGCCCCCAAAGATGTTAGTGGTGGAGGAGCCACAGGGATAGCTTTTTAAATTATGAAAATTGTTTGTCGCCTGTGGGAATCGAACCAGGGTTCTCAGGATCCACAGGCCAACTTCATACCACTGGGCTAGCCACCCCTTTGGATCACTCTGTAATATTCTTTCCTGTCTATTATTTAGTACGTAAAAGATTAATTATCAGTGTAAAATGTATAATAAGGATTTGATTTATGAAATTATTATGGAAATATATATCTTCACGATTCACTAATAGATAATTTAGCAACATGCTAACATCACCACAGATAAATCACCCCTTGGAGACAACAGACACAAAACTCCAAAAAACAGTTGAGATCGCGTGAGGCATCACACAGCGTAAGCTCAGCAAATTAGCACAGCACGACGTAACATAACATACAGATTATTTACATAATTTCATTTGCGGACTGGAGCCGGGCCGATCGTAGTGCGGTGCGTTTAATTAATAAAACGTGCACATGGACCCCTTGCTCCGCAGCACTTCAATTAGCGCCCCCTGCTTTGTGCGCCCCTCGCCCCGGGCAACTTTCCTCTCCCCGGTGAAAGTTACGAGAGGAGAGAGAACATTCATGGAACTGATAATCAGCTGATGGTATTAATGCGACTGAGTGATGGGATAATTTATACAAAGCTTCTAGAATGATATCAAATTGTTGATAGTAGACGAAAGAATCTTAAGGCCAGTTTTTCAATCGCCGGTTTACTCTCAATTAGTATTAATCATGATTAAATAATAATGGAAACCATCGTTTCTATTATTATTTAATCATGATTAACATTAATCGGTGATTGAAAACTGGCCATTAATCTTTTAAAGCTCAATTCTCAAAAGAGTTTTAGCTAATCCTGTATTTTGAAAAAGTAAAATAAATATATCATCACGTCTTTTACCCATTACTGAGTGTGGCACTTTTTCAAAGCACATCTCGGTGATATATTTTGCATGTGAAGTGTGGTTACCAGGCGTCAAATCTCGGCTCCCAAGGATGTTAGTGGAGGGAGAGTTACAGAAGTAGTTCTAATGCGGTGAAAATTGTTTATGGGGTGGCTAGCTCAGTGGTATGAAGTCGGCCTGTGGATCCTGCGAACCCTTGTTCGATTCCCACAGGCGACAAACAATTTTCATAATTTCAAAAAACTACCCCTATAATTTGACTACTGGTAACCGTACTTCACGCGCAAAAATATATCACTTACCGAGATCTGCTTCGGCAGAGTGCCACAGCCAGTAATGGGTAGAAGGCGTGATGATATATTTATCTATTTTTTTATTTTATTCTATTATATTATTATTTATGGGGTAATGGCACAGTGGTAGCAAGTCGGCCTGTGGATCCAAAGAACCTTGGTTCGATCCCCACAGACGACAAAACATTTTCACCAATTTAAAATTACCCGTATGGCTCCCCCACCACTATCATATTTGGGGGCCGTGATTTGACGACTGGTAACCGCACTTCACGCGCAATATATATCACTTACCGAGATCTGCTTCGGCAGAGTGCCACACTCAGTAATGGGTAGAAGGCGAGATGATATATTTATTTATTTATATTTATACAGGTAGAATTCTACACGGCGCGATTTCACTACTGATTGCTGCGTATATTTAAAAATTGAACATAAATATCAGTACAAGGATATTTTCCATAGATTAATTAAACACTTAAACAACAAATCCTAATTAGCCCCTCAAATGAATCCTCCTTCGTTTGTATCTCCTCCCGCCCAAATCACAAAATATGAGGATCACATTACAAAGCCACATCACCGATTCCCTGTCTAATTGGCATGGTGTCGCCATTCCTGCACCCGCTCCCCCGCAGATGTCTGCCTTACCGGCCGAGCCGACTGCAGGGCCTGCCTACCTCACCGGCGATCATTACCAAGGATAAAAAGCATTTGTGTACACGTGAATTTCGTCTCATTAAAAGTTCGGCGTTTGCCGCTCGTCTGCGATGCGGCCAGGGGCACTGCAATCCAGGGGCGTACCAACGGGTAATTCATTACAGTTGTGATTTGTTGGATGGAGTGATGATTGTGATAAATGTAATTAATTAGATTTATTACGTGTACAATGGTGTGTAAACTGTTAATTAATTACAGCGCATTTATCTAGTTATGGTGCTATTAAATTATTGCTGTAAATGTCAAAGCTGAAGCCTTATTTAGCTTCTTTTGTTTATTTGTTTTGCTACTCTGCACAATAGGAACTTATTCCCAATTATAGTAGCTTATAGTGGAATTTGAACCATTCGGATATAGTCCTATTTCCAAACATATAACTATAGTATTATTAAATTGACTATTATATATTTTCTGCGGTCAAACGGTTTTAAATTATACTATGTAGGCGACACACGATAATTGTTTTAATTATGGGGTGGTTAGCTCAGTCGGCCTGTGGATCCTGAGAACACTGGTTCGATTCCCACAGACGACAAACAATATTCATAATTTTAAAAACTACCCCTGTGGCTCCTCCAAGACTAACATCTTTGGAGGCCGTGCTTTGATGGCTGGTAACCGCACTTCACGCGCAAAATATATCACTTACCGAGATCTGCTTCGGCAGAGTGCCACATCCAGTAATGGGTAAAAGGCGTGATATATTTATTTATATTTGATATAACTTTTTTATGTGACATTGCTTCAGACAATTCGAATAAATATTCCAAAAATAAATACGTTTGTTAATCTGTTAAAAATTTGATTCGACTTTTTTTAGTTTTGACAGTTCAAGTGACCAATAGTTTTTATATTGAAAGGGAAGAAATTAATACATTTCTTCCCGAAAGGGTAGTTTCATTTCCAGAGCTGAGGGAAGAATGACACTTTCTTCACGAGATATATCCGGCAGTATGGTGATGTGGCTAGCGTATTCGAATCCGAAGATCCCGAGTTCGAATCCCACTCAAGTTAATTTATATGAACTTCTACATTGCGACTCGGTGAGCTTGGACCCTGTACTGTAATTGGGATTACGTCCCTGTTGTACAGAGTACCATACATAATAAATAAATGTACATATTTTTTTTTCACTACTCTTATTAGAAAGTACAGTTGTTTCTAGTTGCCATTGATATTTTTTTTCTCTAGGTAAGTATATATTTTTTTACAGCTTTAACCGAAAATGCGCATCTAATGTTGGCTATTCTCCCCCTAATGAGGAAAGTAACTATTTTTCTCCCAAGAAAGGAAAGCAACTGTTTCCTTATTTATGATTCCTTTCAGATATTTATTTATGTATTCCTACATCATATTTTTTTTAATTTAAATTACGTGAAAGTAACAAAGTAATATGTATCCCTCTTGAGTAAAGGATCATTTCCTTCCATGTGTAATTACTGCTCTCAGTTGTCACCCTCAGAAATATGAAAATATGATCCATTTTCTTTCATTAATTAAAAGAAAATGCTTTGATTTTATATTAATTATAATTTCAAATTTAGATTAAGTATAACATAACCTACGCCACTGTTTTGTTTAAGACTAGGTCCACTGGAACTACCCTTTGAGGGGAAGGGGATAAAAAGACAGTTGACCTTCGCAGCATCGCATCTGTAACGATACGCACCGAAGCCCGGATTCTGCAAGCTACATCGCTGTTTCGTCTAAAGCTTTCTACAATCTACCACAATTATCATTACAACTAGTTCGCTATAAATTTCTGGATAGGAATGTTTGGTGAATATTAATTGCAGGATGAATCGAATATATAAATGTTCAGTGAATGTTATTCTCCATTTGATGGGGTACGCGTGACGTTTATGCATGTAAGCATCAAGCAATTCTTCCGATTACTGAATGTAGTACTCTGTGTAGCCATACTAAATACGACCAGAACAGCAGGATAAAACAAAAAATAATAATAACACGGTCGACTGTGGTGAATTTCGCTAAACGAAAGCAATAAAACCGTTACCTGAAATATTTACGTTTATGTTATAACCAAGTAATCAATTTAATATTATACATTTGACTCAAGCATAAAATTTATATTTTATTGGTGCACTTGTCATTAAAATTAAATTTATTTAAGTTTCTAATCAAAACGGCTCTAGAATCGTATAAAACAAAATAGTTTCGTGATAAATAAGAATCAGAATGCGTGTATTATAATAACGAAGAGCTGAAACAAGTGAACAATCAAAATGCTGTTACGGAATCCGAGTTTGAGAAACGAGACGCTATCGGCAGCCAATTAGCGGATGCTGTGGTCCACCGATGAGATGAATCTTCCTTCCATCTCTTCCTCTAGACGACGTTAAGGATTTTCTAACGAGGGATACGTTGTATCGAATTTGGTTCTTGTTCACTTACAATTTATTTACAGGGAACAGTTCAAAAATTCGAAAGGTAATCATTAATAAGATTACAACACTGCACAAAATAAGAACTACAAGAACTGTGTCCCATATTAATATGATAAACTGTAGCCAAACTTTCCACTCCTTTCATTTATATTCATAATTTCTATCATTCAAGATCGTGCCATCTCTCGTTCACGCAGCAAACTTTCAATCATATCCATCCATTTATTTCTATATTGTCCTCGCAAAGTCGCACCCTCAATTTCACCAATAGACACGCTGCTTCACAGTGGCGTACATAAGGGGGAGTGGGCGGTGGGTGCGGTCCGCACCGGGCGGTACATATTTTGGGACGGCATTTTTAAAATTTAGTTTTGGTTGTAAAAAACAACTTGTTCACTTCATAAGTTTACTATTCGATTTCTACGAATTATGAATTACTATATGATTTCGAATATTTTTCTTCATCATCAAGTCAATGTAAGGTTGAAAATATTATCTCGAAAAATTCCTTTATTACTGCCTAAATTAAATATGCCATTCAATGGTAAAAAAGTTCCCCACCTATAGTTTACAATTATTTAATTATGTTTATTAATTTTATGGGGTGGCTAGCTCAGTGGTATGAAGTCGGCTTGTGGATCCTGAGAACCCTGGTTTGATTCCCACAGGCGACAAACAATTTTCATAATTTCAAAAACTACCCCTGTGGCTCCTCCACCACAAACGTGTTTGGGGGCCGTGATTTGACGACGTAACCGCACTTCACGCGCAAAAATATATCACTTATCGAGATCTGCTTCGGCAGAGTACCACACCCAGTAATGGGTAGAAGGTGTGATGATATATTTATTTATTTATTTTATTTTAATTTAATGGGGTAATGGCTCAATAATTTCGAGTTAGCCTGTGAATCCTGAGAACCCCGGTTCGATTTCCACAGTCAATAAACAATTTTCACCAAATTAAAATTACCCCTGTGGCTCCCCCACCAATTTGGGGCCGTGATTTGACGGCTGATAACCGCACTTCACGTACATAAATATGTCACTTACCGAGATCTGCTTCGGTGGAGTGCCACACCCAGTAATGGGTAAAAGTCGTGATGATATATTTATTTTATATTTATTTTTTTCATTTATAAAAACCACCATTTGATTGACTTAGAAAGGGCGGCAAATTGGAGACCGCCCTGGGCGGTAAAAGTTCTAGGTACGCCACTGCTCCTTCAATACTCTTTTATTTGTATGTATTATTAGCATTTAGGTGACAACAAAATAGCACGAACCCTTGAATTTATTAGAGACATTAGATATATTTCGCCAAATATTCCTATTACGATACACTACTTTCGCTTCACCCACATGTGAAATTCTTGTTAATACAAATACATTAATGAAGGATAAAAATGATTTATTAATAGAAGATTTGCAACTGTTGAACAGGAAAAAGATCTCAATTTGTAGAAATTTGCGTATTGAATCGACAGGGAAATTTTCCACAGCGACGCCGCTGAGTGTCTACAACACGACGACCGTCGGTCTGCGTGCGTGCACACGCGCCCGCGAAGCGCCCCGTTCCGGGAATCATGCGCCCTCGCACGCCTTATCAACTCGTCTCTCATAATGGAGTAATTTTAACAGAAATAAGATTATAAATTGAAAGACATTTTAAATTTGCATTTAAATCAGTACTCGTGTAATTGAGTAAGGCGCTAGGCGTCGCGTGGGCCTTGTGGTTGCGCCGTTCCCTACACAGGGTCGTATTCGAGATATTCTACTTTCAACTCTTCAATCCTTGCTGAAGATAACAACATTACAAAATGTCGTAATTTATTAACGTACTCGGAACACCAAATTGTTCATTGGTTGCTACAGAATTTTCAAAATAACTTTGACGATGATGTAACAAAAATAAATGTATCATTCGTTCCTAAATTATTTAATAGAAAAAAGGTAAAACATAGTTAGTTTATTGTATTATTCTTTGAAACAATTTAGGATAGTTTTTTGATGACATCATTAACAAATTTCTCTGATTTAAAATGACTAACTTATTTCTTTCTTGTGTAAAACATTTTTAATTTATTTTAGATGAAAATATTTTAAATAGAAGTGGTAGAAAATTTGGGTGTTCGTAACATTTCTCTATCAAATAATTTAGGAAAGATTGACATTGGAAAACATAAATGAATTAATGGTGAAGTTTATATCAAGTTTGCCTGAATATACAATAGTATTATTAGTACTGATTTAAGGTGCCCTATATCAGATTAAATAAGTTTTTCTTATGTTAAACGTTTCTAACCGGTAAATAATTTTATCAAAATCATTAATTAATGTGGTTCACTATTTATCAAGAGAAATAAAATTGACAAATGCTATCTAGGGAAATAAAGAGATCCAAGATTCGTTTATATATAAAATATTATACAAAACACGTGAACAAAGTGTCCTTATTTACCTCAAGCGAATACATCACTCGGGCTACGCCCGCTTTCGACAAATAAGGACGATCTTGACATTCTTATTATAAGAACTACTATTAGAGGATAATAAATAAAATAAATAAATATATCATCACGCCTTCTACCCATTACTGAGTGTGGCACGCTGCCGAAGCAGATCTCGGTAAGTGATATATTTTGCGCGTGAAGTGCGGTTACCAGTCGTCAAATCACGGCGCTCAAAGATGTTAGTGGTGGAAGAGCCACAGGGGTAGCTTTTAAAATTATGAAAATTGTTTGTCGCCTGTGGGAAACAAACCAGGGTTCTCAGGATCCATAGGCCTACTTCATACCACTGAGCTAGCCACCCCATTATTATTATTATTAGAGGATAATGCATCAAATAAATGAGGCAGATATTTTTTAATGCTCTACAGTTATTTGGGAAAGTTTGATAATGTGAAATATATGTATATTATTGATGACAGCTATGTCAAGTTCTTCTAAAAATACTGTAGCATGAATTCAGGTTGAAAGTGGTCTAATTTTAGGCCAAATTAGTTTGTATTTTATGAGATTATTTTAGAGATAAATATAAAATAATAATTTGAAAACATTTGCTAGCAGAAACAGGATATTAATGAATTGTTTCATATTTTTTCAAGAACAAAATTAAGTCATATGTTTTCTTAGTGCTATTGGTATGTATAAAATATAGTTTAATGGCAAAATATGATTAGAAAATTAGGAATAAAAATGAAAATATCTGAATACGGGTCTGCTGCGCCACGATCGAAACATGCTCTAATTAGTTTCTTATACCGCAACAGAGAAAACGCACACACTCACAGCACACAACCACACTTACATCCGTGTATCATACAGCGACACACTTACACACATACAGACAAAAGTGTTCTTATTAAACGAATCCAATTATGGGCCGAAGGAAATTATTAGTTTCGTTGTTAATTAGATTACAGACCGTCGACACACAGACACACACGCGTCCAGGGCCGGTGCAGGGGGCAGGGACGGGCCCGCTCATTTAAACGTAATTAATGTTTTTGATTGGGGCCCGACGAGATAATGGGCCCTTGGCGTCGAGCGATGTCTGTGGAATGGGTAATAGGAAAATAGGATGAAGGTTGCATGCGGGGGCGCGGGGGCCGAGGGGCGAATGCAAGAGGGGGCAGCGGGCGTGAAAAGTAATCAAGATATTAATTGCGGTGAGTCCGTGTTTAGAAACTGTAAGACAATGTGGGTATAATAGCGAGCAGGGCTGTATTCAATCTGATTCATCATCCTCAAATTAATTTACACTAGCTTTTAGCGTTTTATTCATGTTTCGCAAATTTTGACAGCGGAGCTTCCTAAGTTTAATTGTTGTTTCCCAACAACATTTTCTACCTAATCGAAATCTTGCATCGCTACATCTTACACCAAAACACAGACGAAAATAACTACTTGTTTGTTTGTTTATTTGTTTTGGTACTCTGCACAACAGGAAGTAAATCCCAATAACAGTACAGGGGACCCACAGCTTATAGTGGAATCCAAACCACTCAGACACAATCGTATTTCTTTGAATATAAGTAGAAGTCAGTGAGATTTGAACGCACGACCTCTTGCTTGCTAATTAAGAAACGCAAGTTTTACCTCGCTTTTATCCACTGAGCTACGATTGCCTGTAAACTACATAGAAATAATAAAACCACAAATGTACTGAAAGAAATACAATTATTACTATTACATTATTCCATGGGGTGGCTAGCTCAGTGGTATGAAGTTGGCCTGTGGATCCTGAGAACCCTGGTTCGATTTCCACAGGCGACAAACAATTTTCATAATTTCTAAAACTACCCCTGTGGCTCCTCCACGACTAACATCTTTGAGGACCGTCATTTGACGACTGCTAACCGCACTTCACGCGCAAAATATATCACTTACCGAGATCAGCTTTGGCAGAATGCCACACCCAGTAATAGGTAGAAGGCGTGATGATATATTTATTTTTTTTATTTTACTTTGTTCCATCTGAAATCAACAGTTTTGACGCTTTGAAAAAAAATATATATAAATATGCCACTCCATAGTAAGTGCGTATCACATCAGTGTCCTATTACCACCTTCTTTGTAAATATCCTATTAGAATAGTTATTAGTAACTATTATCAGAGCCTGAGAACCCTATTATAACATAAGAAAGCTACAGCAACCGATATTCTAAAAATAAAGCGATGCTAAGGCTACAAGCTATATTTTTTTTAAAATAGCAGAGCTCTAGTAAAAAACTAACGCAAAAGCATGCTAAGCAATAAAAAAATAACTTTATTTATAAAACCTAATTTCGAACTTCAAAAAAGACCTTAAACTGCGCTTTAAACTACAAAAAGTAACTGTAAGATGTAGCTTCAATATTTTTAAGTTACAAGGGGAAAAATTATTTACTAAAAACATAGTTATATATTCACATTTAGCGAAGCTACAGCTATAGTTAAAATAATTGACGCTATGCTATAATGTTTTCAGTATAGCTGTTGCTTAACTAACTATTATTAAATATTTCTAAATTATTTTAAAGAAGAATATTACAAATCAAAGACTTTCTTGTTCTTAAATAAAATTTAGTATGTGTATTTTGTTTATATTTTATGTAGAAATCTATGAATCATTATCTTTATTTGTATGTGAAAAACTGTGGTACTTTAGTAAATTTATGAGACTTCTTAGTAAACATATGAACTCAGTAACATACCACCCTCGAGTTCGGACCACCCTAGTGCAGTATACACATGTAACCACTTGAAACTTTACCCCCAAAAGATTCTAAACATTAGTTTTAAAGTGTTTACATAAAACCAATGATCATCTTCGAGTGAGGACATATCCATCAACACAACCACTGTAACTTAAACAAATGAATGCCTGGCAATAAATAATATTTAGTGGGGCGCCACCACTTAATCCAATTCTGAAACACGTAGAAGAAAAGTGCAGAAAACTGGGAAAAAAACAAGCGGCAGTTCGAGTCGCGTAAGTCAACAAATCACGGCCAACAAAGCACTTCTTAAATCCGTGGTAAAATATCTCTTACTAACAGCAAAGAGCAACAAGCTCGAACATCGTGTACATCATAAGCGGTGAGCGGGTGGAGAAGAAGCAACAAAGACGCCACCATCCATCCCTCCGTGAGAGCAAGCGAGAAAACAAAAACGGCAAAGAAGAAAAAAAACAGGTGTAATTGAAAGTGAACATCGCGTTCTACGAACGCAAAGATGACGGGAATAAAGAATTAGAGCGCGGGAGAGCATAAGAAACCGCGAGAGAGACAAACAGATTCAAAACAGAAACGGAAAGAATGAGATGGAAGAGTTTAAACTGTCGTCTTTAAAGAATTAACGCGGGGAACAAGGATGGAATCGAAATAAGAATGAAATGATTATAAAAGGAGCAAAGAGAGATAGATGTACCTACGAGCACAAGAAGTTTAAACTGTAGTCGTTGGAGGAATTAGCAAAACAAACGAAGATAAAAATATGAAAGTGGAACAATATGACTTTAAGAGGAAAGTTCGGAATCTGAAAAGTTGATACCGTTTTACGCATTCTAATACCCTTAATTCTATTATGAATTATTCATGATTACATCATTGTACCTCTTTATTTATTTACTCAGGACCTACAGTTTATAGCGGAATTAAAATTACTATAAAATGTAGTACCCCTTCATATGGGGTAACACAAACCTTTGAAATCCTTTTATTATCAAATTCCATATGATGTTATGCACAACATTTTTGAAAACAAATGATTATTATTTCATTGAGTTCATCGTGCACTTAATAAAAAATATATATATATCATCACGCCTTCTACCCATTACTGGGTGTGGTACTCTGCCGAAGCAGATCTCGATAAATGTCATATTTTGCGCGTGAAGTGTGGTTACCAATCGGCCCCCAAAGATGTTAATGGTGGATGAGCCATAGGGGTAACTTTTGAAATTGTTTGTCGCCTGCAAGAACCGAACCAGGGTTCTCAGGATCCAGAGGCCGATTTCATACCACTGAGCTAGCCACCCCATAATAATATCACTTAATATCCGCCTAATAATAATAATAATAATAGAAAAAATATCAAAAATATTATTTTAGATTTTGTCATATAAAATTTGTATTTATTATTTAATACCAGTAAAATTATTCATGCTTATGCAGAAAACTATGAGGAATTGAATGGTGTAGTTTTCAGGTCCGTATCTAGGCTAGTTTTTAAGATATAAGGTAGCTAGAGGGGAACATGTAAAACTGGATGAAATTTGAGACAAAATGTACTTTTCCTGAGGCTATATCTCAAAAACTAAGCATGATATAAAGATTTAGTCAACGGCATTGAATTTCTCGTATATCTATTCACTTATAAACTAATTTTCAGCAATTTTTATTTTTTTCCAATTTTGGACAAACGGGCCTCCCTTCAAATATTCTTTTGACTATATCTCGAAAACTAGTAGACATACGGATCTACGGACGTCTTTGTTGCATTTAGGAGATAGAAATACATATGTATGTAAATTTTTATTTAAAAATTCGTACTGAAAACGTTTTTGGAGCAAGATGTCTAAAAATGGCTTAAAATCGAGAAAAAGTTAAGGGGTACCCCTTAAGAAATTTTCAAAAAATGGAAATCGCTGAAAATTTGTTTACAAGCCAATTCAAGTACGTGGAATTCAATGCCGTTGAGTACTTCTTCATATTTTGTTTAGTTTTTGAGATATAGCCTTCGGAAAAGATGATTTTTCCTCCAATTTTGACTCAATTTCAAATTTTAAGTCCTTCAAAATTTGTCCGTTAATTGAAATCAATAAAAATATTCACACTTACGTAAAAAACCTCGAGGAATTGAATGCCGTTAAGCTCATCTTTGTATCTTGCTTAATTTTTGAGATATATGCCTTCACAAATTTTCAAGACTTTGAACTCACAATGGTATCAAATCGTATGAATTTAAGAATGCGAGTTTGATGTCCACAGCCAATAAACTATTTTCACAACATTAAAACTAACACCATGACTCCTACTCCACTTAATATTTAAGTTTCGTTGGTGCAAATGAGCATCAGTGGTCGTAGAAAAGTAAATATTATAATATATGTTACATTGGTTCGATTTTCACAGCCGATAAATAATTTATACCGCATTAAAATTATCCCTATGGCTCCCCTTTCATTAGCAACTTTTCGAGATTCGATGGCTGGTACTTCACGCGCATAAATATATCACTAAAAACTACCCTTTAATAATTAGCAATAAAACATATGAATAAATAACACGCTGACTAATCATAAGTAGTGCAGTTTATTGTTGTAGAGGTCCCGAGTTCGACCTTTTGGAAATTTATAAATAACAATAACAGAAATGGAAAAATGACGTATTTCAGCAGCACTCTCACCAACTAAACCATAGTGTCAGTCTCTCTGTACAATTCTCTCGCGCACGCAGCGTCGAGACGCCTGGAGCGCGGAGCGGCGCGTTGAGCGGGGTCGGTATCCTCCGGGGAGTGCGCCCCATGCGCCGCCGCCCCGCCACCCCTCAATCAATAGAGCGGTCCCCCAGCATACACCAATTACATGCCCACTTTCCCAGTAACACGGTTTGCATACATTTGCAGACGGGACTCTCTCGCGAACGTTTGCGACACAGACGACAGTTTAAACTTTTCTCTCTCTCTCAGGAGAGCCTCTCCGAGAGGAAGAGAGAGAGAGGTTGCTGAACGGGTTTGATTGTTGCGAGTTATGTTCTTGTTCCGGATTAGCTCGAGCTTTGATTCAAGCTTTTATTATTTTTTTTCCTCTACTTATTCGCAAAATTTCTGTTTCACATGAACTTCTATTTATTACTGTTTAATTTAATCGTAATTACTGCTTATTATACAGGGTGTTTTCATACTTCGAGGAAAATTTCACGGTATATATTAAATATAAATGAATACATAAATATAGCATCACGCATTTTTACCCATTACTGGGTGTGGCACTCTCCCGAAGCAGATCTCGGTAAGTGATAATTTACGCGCGTGAAGTGCGGTTTCCAGCCGTCAAATCGCGCCCCCCAAAGATGTTTGTGGTGGGGAAGCTACAGAGATAATTTTAATTTGGTGAAAGTATTTGTCAGCTGTGGGGATCAAACCATGGTTCTCAGGATTCACAGGCCGACTCGATACCATTGAGCCACCTACCCCATGTATATTAAATGACTATTGTTACTTTGCACAACAGGAACTGACTTCCAACTGCAATACATGGTCCGGTTTACTCATGCCGCAGTGTGATAGTTTTAACAATTTTTACCTATGTGGGATTTTAACGCAGGGTTTTCAGTTTCAAAATTATATTAACTACCACATTAAAATTACCCCTGTAGCTCCCCCTCCACTAACATCTTTGAGGGTCGTGATCTGATAGTTTATCACTTACTGAGATCTGTTGCGGCAGAGTGCCATACCCAGTAATGGGTACACGGCGTGATGATGTATTTGTTTATTTTTGTTTGTTTGTTAGACAGATAAATTTATTAGGAACTAGATAAAAATATTGGCCCTTAATATGCTAAGAAGAATTCTGGTCTATGTATAATAACAAAAGGTACTTACTAAACTTGGTATATTAATCAATGATAGTACGTATCTAATACCTAATGGAATACTAGAGGAATGTGATATTGTCACTATGTTTATTAATATTGCATTGTTAACCACCTAATTCAATATTAAATCTCATCTTTCATTATAGTAATTGTAATCAAAGATAATGAATTTCTAATTAAACAGGAATGCATTAATTAATTAATACTGTCCGGGTTGTATTAATTTCAAATATGGATGATGAAGTACTCGTAGATTATAATTATCATCCTATTGATAAATAACTTGTGCGTACGTTTTTACATAAGAGAAATGATGAAAAATTTCATATGAAATTATGTTATATTGCGGAATCAAATGTAAGGAACACGAGAAAAGTCATGGACTCATGAAAAAACCGCTGTTTACCCCAACCACCAAGAAACGAACAGGACCGGACCTAAGAGAAAGGCATTGCTTTCCCCAAAAAGACGATACATATCATCATCACGCTATATCTCATCAAATGGGGTAGCACGAACCCGAAAATCATGAATAAAATATTCATTCTTTAAGTTCATCAAATAATCAATCCTCGTCAAATATTCTCATTCAAACACACTACCCTCACTTAAACCACATTCATAGATCACTCCATATAAACTCATTTATTTATTACACTCGAAATCATTTATCAACAAACCTTCAATCACATCTATTCAATCACTCTTATTCACTTATCATTCATCTTCTTCCTTCGACGATACCTACTGATAATACCTAAATAATAGTTGGCTCGTGAATTTCAGAACCCCGGTTTGATTCCCACAAGCGACAAATAATTTTCACCATATTAAAATTACCCCTAGAGCTCTCCCTCCACTAACATCTTCAGTGACCGTAATTTGACGGCTGGTAACTGAATTTCTACTACGACACAATGTACACACCTAGTAATGGGTGAAAGGCGTCATGAAATATTTATTTATTATAATTCGAGTTTCAGTTTTTGACATCAATATGAGTCCTATTTTGCTATTTTATCGTACTAGTCCAATAAAGAGCTATTTTATAGATACAACTCAATGTTGTAAATCAAGTAATTATGGTAAAGTCGAACATACAAATAATTAAGCAACGTTTGCCAATAAAAAGGGTACTTAATCGATTGTTTATGTTAGTAAAATAATAAATAATCATCACGCCTTCTACCCATTACTGAGTGTGGCACTCTGCCGTAGCAGATATCGGTAAGTGATATATTATGTACGTGAAATGCGGTTACCAGCCGTCAAACCACAGCAATCAAAGATGTTAAAGAAGGGAGAGCCACAGGGGTAGTTTTAATATGGTGAATTTTTTTTTATGTAATACTAGAAATTCTCCTCAGTAAAATTTGGGGTGTGCTGTCGTCATCCAGCGCCCCCTAGATGTGTCCCTGATGGGAAGAAAAGGGAATAGAAGAAGACGAGAAAAAAGAGACCAAAGCGCTATATTAAATTACCTAATCGTCCTCCCCTCTTCCTACAAGCAATCATCTACATCCGCTGTCTTTCGTATTTGCTGTCAAATTACGCGAAGGCTCCCGTCCGTCACTGACGACGAACGCCTGTGGCCGTCGCGGCGGCCGTCACTTCACCAGGACGACTTTATCCAGGATTACACCGTTGATATAGCAAGTGGAAGGATTAACAAACGGTGACATAACTCTCCCAAGTGTTGTTTACCGCACAATAGAAAAAGAAAGAAGTATGTTATATGTGCGTGTGTTTGCTTGCTAGGCCGTGACGAGATACGAGGTCGAAGGTCAACGCAGTGTTGAAAGGTCTAGGTAGTAAAACTGTCAGCGTGACTGGTCGTCATCCTTACCAGAGCGGAGAAAATGTCTCCAATGATATGTCAGGTTACGCCGGTTTTATTACATGATGTGTTACATGTTTTCATCACGAAAAAGTTGGAATATTAAAAAATGTAAAACCTGATTTTCACGATGACACTTGATTTTGTAATTGGATGTCATGGAACATTCTGGGAATTTTACATTTTCCATTTAATCATTCATGAAACGTACTTTTAACACATCTCCCGTACAAGTACAAAAACTACCTATATTTTGAGACATTTTTATATTCATTTGTAATGGAACTGATGCTTGATTTTCCATTAAAACAAATCACAAGCCTCCTGATTTTATCTATAAATTTTTATGTTGCAGAATATATTTTTTTTGCTGGGCAACAAGCACGAGAACAAACTACAAAATAAATTCCGAATCCGTAGGATGAGAGGTTTTCCCTAATGTTAGTTTTTCTCGAAAATGGGGTAGGTGGCTCAGTGGTATCAAGTCGGTCTGTGGATTTTAGAACCCGAATTCGACTCCCATAACCGACAAACAGTTTCCACCACATTACAACTATCTCTAAGGTTCTCCCGCCACTAACATCTTTGGAGGCCATGATTTAACGGCTGGTAACCGCACTTCATGCGCACAATATATTACTTAACAAGAAGGCGTGATAATATATGAATTTATTTATTTTTACAATACTTGTACTATAAGTTACCTGTTAATAACAAAATTTAAACACAGTTAGTGGAACTTTTATTGCACAGTGGTTTCCGTGGTTGCATCAGGACTTTAATATTTAATTACTATCCACCGTGGACAGTAAGTTAATATTACATATCAAGCTCGTGTTTATTTTGATAACAATTTGACAGCTGTTAATTTTGAAACCTATTTTTCCTTTCCATGGGGTGGCTAGCTCAGTGGTATGAAGTCGGCCTGTGGATCATGAGAACCCTGGTTCGATTCCCACAGGCGACAAACAATTTTCATAATTTCAAAAACTACCCCTGTGGCTCCTCCACCACTAACATCTTTGGAGGCCGTCATTTGACGACTGGTAACCGCACTTCACGCACAAAATATATCACTTACCGAGATCTGCTTCGGCAGAGTGCCACAGCCAGTAATGGGTAGAAGGCGTGATGATATATTTTTTTTATATTTTTCCTTTCCTTCTATTTGTGCAAGTATTGTAAAAAATAGCTTACTAACCTCGAACTGTAAGTGTTTTTTTAGTTCGCGGATATTTAGGAACTACATTCTTAACCTAAAAACTGTCACTTACAGTTCATGGTACGTAATATACTATTAGTTTATATGAGTGATTTTGCTACAAGCTAAAAAGTTTAGTTAGGTCAAGAATTTATAATCTTCCACAAAACAATAATTTCTATATAGTATTAATTGTCAATAAAATACAAAAAGTTATTGGGTCTGAAGTTGGCGTCAATATGACGGAAATATATCGTGAAGATATGTATATATCAAGGTCAAAACACGCAGAAGACAACTGCGATGATCGCACATCGCATCACACGAGAAAAAGATCTGACAACTCCAATAAAACACGTGAGGGTCGCCTTGATGTCGCGGTGCGCGGGAGGGAGGAACAGGGGCTGATTGGCGTGACGAGACGGAGCGCTTATTGCATCCGTCCTGATTGGGTGCATCCACATCCAGGAGCAGGAGCAGGAGCAGCAGCAGGACTGCTGGTCGCACGTAGCGGCCTCTGTGCATGGAGATAGAGAATCCGCGTACGGAGTCTGATTGCGTTCAAACGCACAAGGATGAGGATATATACAGACAGTCATAGGATGGTATGGATGTGTGTCTTTTGTGGTGCTTTTGCTGGAGGATTCAGGCCTGGATTAGGGAAAAAACATTCGGAATTTGTGGCCATTACATTGGGTCGCAACAACTCTCGGCCTGTGGATTCGAGAACCCGGGTTCGACTCCCACAGCTGACAAACAATTTTCAACAAATTAAAAAAAATATCTCTGTGACGCCTCCTCCACTAATATCCTTGAGGGCCGTGATTTGACGGCTCGTAACCGCATCTCATGCGCAAAATATATCATTAGCATGTAAATTGCGGTTACCAGTCGTCAAATCACTGTCATCAAAGATGTTCATACACAAATTATATAAATTGTCAAAAAATAAAACCATTTTTGGTCTAAATTCTATAAATTGTATTTCAAGTTAGTGTTTCGATGTACTAAAAAAAATAGTCCTAATTATGTGAGTTTTAAAATCATGTAAATAAATATATTGGTATGAAAACTTTGTATTATTTTAATGGATTATTAAAAGTAGGGATCTTCAAACGCAAAGAAATCGCTTCCAGGAAAGTTTCAATAAAACTGATGAATAATATTGGTGAGTCACTGGTAATTTCAAGATCAATTATGACACAGAAAACCTATGATTCATTTGCCTTTTAATTAATTAATTTTAATTAACTTAATGTGCTCAATTTAATTACATCTAAATTGCAAATAAAAATAATTTATATCTTATTCGCAAACCATGACTAACTAATTGAAAGATTATTTCTTTCATAACAAAACTTGTTCAGATAAATCTATATATATATATATGATTTTATCAGTTTATTTGTAAATGAGGTATAAATTTCAATAACCTAATTTCTGTGTGAGTGGGCTGAGTGCGGGCCTGCGCAACTGTCTGTTTATACACCCTGACGAAGTACCATCACTTCGTCTACTACTTCAAATCAAGTTTGCATAGACGATGGAGCACCACACGCCTTGTAATCAGTATTGGTTCTTTTGCGAGACTAGCCTCTTAGAATAGCAATTCTACCAACAATGGCTTTACGTCCAGTCGTAAAGGATTTCTTTCGAAATCTACCTAATAAAACGTACTATCTCTGCATTACTTCATTTAGCACATTGTAGGCGCCTTCTTAGTTTATTGCTTATTACTATAAATTACTTACAGATTTTTATTGCTATTTAATAATACTAGTAAATAAATTTACACATTTTTTCGATTCATCTACATTCATCATTCCTTTCATACAATGTCATTTCGTTCGCGCAACAAGTCATCAAATAATGTAAGAAAATTTAGTGACATTTGTAATATAATGACAACTGTGTCTTTAAGAAAATTTAAAAATATATTTAATTAATGAATATTCATTCATGAATGATTAGTTACAGGAATTGCTTTTTACCATGACAATTGTCGTACAAATTTCATTTTTTGTCCCAAGGCCAAAAAGTGATGACGTATCCATTGTAACTTAAACATTCCTGAAATAGCGGTTTTTTTACTACTAAAAAAGTTGAAATAATAGTGTGTGAAAAAAAATATAGACAAAGGATCAAAATAAAAATAGTTTTGAGACTTTTATTTTCCAAAATAATTTAGGAATGTTTGACATGGAGATGTCATTTTTGAAGGCACCAAGATCTGAAAATACTATAAAAGATATATTTGTTAAAGTAATGCTGGCTTTATGCAGTTCACAGAATTTGGAAATTAAATTATGAAACTAAATTAAAGTAAGACAATAATTGTTTTTTGTACGATCGTGCGATAAGTGAGCCATTATGCACTATGTACTTAGGGTGAAAAGTGATTATCGGTATCAATAAAAATATATATTACTTATTAGCACTTATTATTTCAACTTTCTGTATTTTTCTATAAATATTATAGGATTAACTGTTATTGCCTAAAAATAGCATTATTATAAGTTGTATTCCATTTGCCATTTGGTTCAGTTCAGATAAATTAGACAACATGACTAAATGAATTGAATTAAGCAAACTGATACACTTATTGAGGTGAATTATTTCAAACTAAATTAGAATAAGTAATTCTAGTACTGAAAATGAAGTCAGCGAAGTAATCCAGTGAAATAAATAAGTGATCTGGTTCAGTAAATGTAAGTTAGATTTGATCCAAATGGCAAATGGAATACGCCTATACTCGCAGCATTCAAAATAACGTTTTCGTTACCCTGGAAACTGAAGTAAGGTTTGATTTTGCGCGCTAGTGCGCAAAGTAATTTAAACACACCCAATTTTATGGATTTAAATGTTCATCATTAAAAAGCTAATTGTACTTATATACTCACTTTTTAAAGAATTTATAAAGAAAGTAGAGACATTAGTTTATAATGCTTTACAAGAAAAAATAAAGAATTCGTTTTCAAATAACAAATGTCAATTCATGGCATACTATACTGTCAATGTACATTCACGCTTCAAATTTAATAACTTTTCTCACTATCGGTTGTATAATTTTTACTCGTTACAAAAAGCATTGTACAAAACTCGTGCACGAAGGCCTCATTTGCACCATTCGCGCAAATTAAAGCACTTGCTTCGCTCGTGTTTTATTATTAAAATTAGACTCATGTGCAAGGTATGTCTTCGCGCACTTATTATGTAAAGTTTTAAAATAAATGTGGCAGTTCAAATTCGAAAAATGAAGTGTCAAATTATGAATTTTGTCCATAAAAGGTATGAACTAAATTTAATTGTTTAATTTAATAATGAAACTCAGCTTTAGTAGATAATTAATATTTTTATAGCAATTGTAGACAGAAACAATTACGAGTTCCCATAGTAAAACTAATAAATAGCCGTCCAGAAATTTGCCATATTATCATCCTCTCCACAAAAACCATCCATCCTTCCAGCCGTTCCAGACATCCATTCCAGCCGCTCATCATATTGTACATGGTGTGGTAATAAGCACCTGTATAACTACAATTTCATCTTCTCTAAACATATTTGATATTGTTGAACGTCGACACGGGGAGTCGGTGCACCCTGCACGGTGCAGCGAGGGCTACGCGAGGGTGGGGGCGCGGGGGACGGTCGAACGCCAGGGGGGCGTCGCGAGCACGGCGCCCAGACGATCGATACGAGTCGAGTTTGCTAGCGACGCGCATTCAACTTATGCTAATAAATTAGTCGGCCCTAAACAAACCGCAGTGCACAATCGATCTCATTCACAACCATCGTGAGCCCTACACGCAACTATGACGTCATGGTCGACGTCATACTCAAAGGGTGAAACTACAAAACTAGGGAAGTAGAAGCAACTTCTTTAGAGTTGGTGATTTGTGGAGTTACGCTGGGTGATGCCATTTCATCGTAAAAACTTTTGCAATTAATTAATCTATTAGCGAATTATATTTCTCATTATTAGAATTTTTTTAAATGACTTAAATGTCATTTTTTGTTGAAAATTTATTCGTCATCATCGTTTAGAACTTTTACAATTATTGAATTACTAAGTGTATTGGAGAATAATATTTATTATTATTATTTACTCGCAAAGATTTCTAGATCACTAAAATTATTGCTTTAAAGTAGAACCTTTCTCTAGTAGTATACTTTCTAAAAACTAAAACCGTTGTTCATTGAGACAAAAGTCTAGTTAAATACATTCTTATCTTAAACATAAATACCTACTAGTTATTTAAGTACAGAAATAAGTATAGGTCAAAAGAAACAGCTAAACCAATTTAGATATTTTTTTATAATATCAGTAAAGCTACATTCACAGCCTCTTAACATAGTCACTGTTTTTATTTTTGTCTTTGTTGCCCGAATTGGCCCATTTCCAGTTGTTGACAAAAACATTATTTTCTCTTTAAACAAAATTATACAAAACACATTTTTAAAATAAGGAACATTAAGGTTTGTTGTGTGACAATAATTTCGAGTGTAATAAATGAATGAGTTTATATGGAGTGATCTATGAATGTGGTTGAAGTGAGGGTGGTATGTTTGGATGAAAATGTTTGACGATGACTGATTGTTTGATGAGTGTGATGTGTGAATGTTTTATGAGTGATTTTAGGGTTCGTGCTACCCCATTTGTTGGGATATAGCGTGAAGATATATATGTATGTATGTATGTAAAAGCGCTATAATTGCTATTATTAAAAACAGTGACTATTATCTACAATTGTTGATTATAATTACTAATTGAGTAGCTATGAATAACTTTAAAATTTTGGGCCTCTACAAATGAGTTTTTGTCTATTTTGCCAAAAGGTTTTATTTAAAACTCGTACACAATAATAGTATTTATATTTTATTAACTTACATTTCCAATACTTGGAACGTATTTCCCAACTTTTGTCTCATTGAACCTAGTTCCCAATAAAATATGAAGACACTTACCTCATATAATCCGTCTTACAGAGAATCATCCCCCCTTTCGTGAAACAGGAGCTGCCGATGTCCGCCAGCATCGCCGAGCAGCAGTTGCACTTGAGACATCCGTTGTGCCAATAGCGGTCGAGGGCATGTAGAAGGAATCGCTCAACGATCTTACCACCACATCCTGCACACACCTTCACCGTGTTGTTGTTGTTGTTATTATTGTTGTTGTTACTGCTGAGGTGGTGGTGAGAACCCAGGTGAGGCGCTCCAGGTGGTGGTGCACCCGCGCTGAATGCAGGGTGTTGGTGGTGTGGACCGTGAGGGTGCTGGTCGTGCATTGGACCACCTGAAAGGAGGAATTAGTAGAAGAGGAAGATAAGGATTTTGAAAGACTGTTATTGTTGATCCCCTCATGATAAATACTTTTATTTATTTAAGATTAATTTGTTACTCTGCACAACAGGAACTTAATCCCAATTACAGTACAGGGGGCCTACAACTTATAGTGGAATCCGAACCACTCAAACACAATCATATTTTTTTGATATAAGTAGAAGTCAGTGAGATTTGAACGCACGACCTCTTGCTTGCTAATTAAGAAACGCAAGTTTTACCTCTCTTTTATCCACTGGGCTACGATTGTCTGTTACCAAATAATAAAAGAATAGCAGAAATTGATAGCGAAAAGCGTATAGTCATATTTGCAAATAACAAAAAGTGAATAAAGCTGTCAAATGTTTACTTCGGATCACCAATTTTTTTTTCCGACATGAATGACCAAGCGGGGCCCAGAATGACCAATAACCAGATTAAATGAAGTCTCGGGAAAGTTAAACGTTGTTCATTTCTTTAAATTTGTTCCAATATTATGGCTAACTAACTATTAAATAATATCAATTTTTGACAACAAGTAACATAAAAAGTTTTGTTTTGAAATCTTTTCGTATAAAGTAAATATTAAAGATGGGCGAATACCACTCGCGAGTATTCGAATACCTCGAATACTGAAAATATTCGAGATCTTCGAATATTTACGCCAATAACGAATATTCGAATACCTCGAATATCGCGCGATATGTTTTGAAATTTAAACAGCGCTGCCTTCGGCGCTTTGATGAACTTAGTTGACAGTTGTACAGTTGTCACTTGACAGTTAAAGAAAACGAGCTTTGTTTAGGTACATGTACTTCATTTAAAACATTTCGTAATTCATAATCAACATAAATATTATTAAATTTCATTTGCATATATTAATTAATTAATATTTATTATACACAACTATAAATTTAATTTCTAATTTAAATTTTTAAATGAGTAAGTATTCGGAGTATTCGAATATTCGAATTAGAGAAATTTGATATTCGCCCACATCTAGTAAATGTGTAGTAGTAATTACCTGGTGGTATGTGATGGGCCCCAACAAGATGTCCATTGCTCGAGTGCATGGAGTGCGGATGTGGAGGGCCACTGGGGGGATGGTAGTTGTTGTTGTCGGGGGAAGGGGGATGCGGGGACGTGAGCTCCGCTGCACCGTACGGGTGGTAGTGCGGATTCATGGTGGCGAGAGTGCTGGCGGCCAGCTTGCTTGTCTTGGTGTCGCGCTGGGCGACCCGGACGCCGTACGAAGGAAATCACGCACGAGGGTGGTGAACGATGTGCAGGGACCTTGTCCAGGCAATGCTCTGCAATAACACAAACACAAAACATATACATTAATACTATACAAGCACACTAGGTTCTTAATCAATCTTAGGCCCGATTGCATAAAATGACAGATAATCGTGTTGTTAACTATGCGAAAAAGTGGAATTAGAATACAAAAATGCATTTAAGAAGTGTCAAAATTTTGCCTGTTCAATAGTATAAAACGTTTTAATTTCTATAGTATGCATTAAATTAATAATTATTGTTTTACCATTGTTATTTAATAAACAATACGCATTTTAATGCGGATATTAATTAATTATAGCTTGCAAAACAGAAAACATTTAAAATGTGGTGCCAGCCATCTTGGCTATTGTTAAATTTTAACTGACAGTTAGCAATACAGTTAACATCGCTTTACGCAACCGGGCCTTAAGTTTCAATTAGAAATCTACGATCGCCATGTCAAACGGTTTGTAAATTCATTAATTTGTTAGTAATAGACATAAGTTAGTAATTTTTTGATACGTCCATGATGAAAGTATTTTTTCCAATAACTTGGAGGTAATTATTGGGTAAATTAATTTCCCTGAATCCCCTCGATCATTAGTCTCCATGCGCGAAAAGCAATAGATTGCATTCTGCTCTAGGTATACAAATAACTAATTTATTAATTTTGTTTGTTATTGCTTGGCGATGGTTTAAATTGAAATTGTGTAATTTAGTATATTTGAGGCCCGGAATTGAATCGTCAAAAGTAGCGTAATTCACACCTAAGTGCATCGACCCTAACGCCACATCACTTAAAACGTCTGGGGATATTTTCATTTCTCCCAACTCTAAATCTAATTTAGCGAGCGTTTAAAAGTCCCCAGTTTACGAGACAATGTTAACGGCCGACCGAAACGCCATCTAGTCTTCAGCTCTTCTAATTAGCTCCGGGAATTCTCATTTGGTTTTCGCGTTTAATTTCGCCCCGCGGTTCCCGACCCAATTACATAATTCAGAATACGGTTCTCGTGTTCCTCTTCCGCACCCCACAACTGCAGGTAACGCGGAATTGCGGATGTATGGAACTGAGATTCTTCTAATCTGACACGAAGATTACTATTTCCTTCGAATATACTACACGTTAACATTGCCTTTACCTTTCAATTACTATGCGGAGAAATACCGGACTGTACATCAAATTATAATTATTATAAAAATGAGAAGAACTAAATATTTAGCTAATCCTTTGTCAAAAAAAAAAAATTAAACATTAAATGGAAACAACGGAAAATATAAATAAAAATTAATTAATATATCATCACGCCTTCTGTCCATTACTGGGTGTGGCACTCTGCCGAAGCAGTGAAGTGCGGTTACCAGTCGTCAAATCACGGCCCCCAAAGATGTTAGTGGTGGAGGAGCCACAGGGGTAGTTTTTGAAATTATGAAAATTGTTTGTCGCCTGTGGGAATCGAGCCAGGGTTCTCAGGATCCACAGGCCGACTTCATACCACTGTGCTAGCCACCCCATAACGGAAAATATAACATGATGTTATGTGATATGATTATCATTTATACATAAAACTGATGCCACATATGTTAAGTTTATGCACATAAATTTTCAATAAATAAAATAAAATAAATATATCATCACGCCTTTTACTCATTACTGGGTGTGGCATTCTACCGAAGCAGATCTCGGTAAATGATATATTTATGCGCGTGAAGTAGGTTTTCCAGCCGTCAAATTACGCCCTCCAAAGATGATAGTAGTGCGGGAGTCACAACGGTAAATTGAATGTGGTGAAAATTGTTTGTCGGCTGTGGGAATCGAACCGATGTTCTCAGGATACCCCATTTAAAATTTTAAAAAAAGTAAACTAAAATCTTCAATTATCTTTATAAATAAAGTAGTTAATGGGGGTGTCCCGCTTTCTGTGGACATTCGATATAAATCAAGGATTTTAAGTCAGGTTTTTTAAAACCAGACTTTTTCCAGGAATTCCTGGTCACGGTAGACAACATGAATAAGCACATTTTGATGACTTTATCGCCAAATTCCATAGAAATTACAAAGTTGTAAGTTAGAAAAGTTGAGGCATAAATTGTAAAACTACCTGCTGTTATGCAGCAATATAGCCTTTAGCTAGTGTTTATTGGGGTTTAAGCTAATAGGAGTCATAAAAGCTTATTGCAGTTACTTAGTTAACCTTCACTGTAGAAATTTTCCTTCTGCATTATTTGATTTCCAGAGAAATACTTTATTGCCGCTGTTAAAATTTCTTCCTTCGTTTCTGATGACTGCAGTATAATTGCAACGTTGGAATTTAGTTGAAAATGTGAACAACACTTTATAAAAGGTGGTGATAAGCACCATCAAATAAGGCAATATCTTGATACGATTTACCACGCACAACAGGCAACAAATTGTGTTTGTCTGTACGCGACATCAAAGAGAATATTAGAATAATAAAGTCTTTCAGCGAGTGGGTCCGCTATTCAAAATAAAAGCAGACAAATTTTTATTTATTTAAGAATCGCAAATTGACGCAGGGGGAGATGTATTATTGGTTATTGCGATATACTCAAGAAATTCACTCGTGTATGTACCCCTTTATATATTTCAAAAGTTCTATTACTACTAGTAAATACCTAATAACATTGTCTTTAGTAATAGTATTGTAATTGTGCCAACAAAATTTAAATTTTAAATAAAAATAAAATAAATGTATCATCACGCCTTTTACTCACTACTGAGTGTGGTACTCTGCCTTAGAAGATCTCGTTAAGTGATGTATTTATACACGCGTAGTGCGGTTATCAGCCGTCAAATTATGGCTCTCAAAGATGTTACTGGAGGATGTCCACAGGGGTAGTTTTAATATGGTGAAAATTGTCATTTAATGACTAAAATCAGCAATTACTTACATATGACTAACTACAATGATTAAATCCATGACAATCATAAACAACTAACAATTTATACAAATGCAACAGTTTGACAACAGTGCGTCGAACATCTCACTAGTGTATAATAACTTATTTTACTCATTTATAATATATAATGTACTATCAATGGAAGAAAGTGCGACATTTCTTCTCGAAGGTGTCATTTCATTTCACGAGAAAAAGGCGCCAGTAATAAAACATTTTGGATCCTGAGAACCCTGGTTCGATTCCCACAGCCGACAAACACTATCACCACATCAATACTACTCCTGTGGCTCCCTCTCCACTAACATCTTTGGGAGCCGTGATTTGTCGACTGGTAACCGCGCTTCACGCGCAGAAATATATCACTTACCGAGATCTGCTTCGGCAGAGTGCCACATCCAGTAATGGGTAGAAGGCGTGATGATATATTTATTTATATTTATTTTAGAAAGAATGAAACTTTCTTCACGAGATATATATGTATAATCTTTTTTAATGCCCTATCAGAAAGTAAAATTTTCAGAAGGAAATAGAATTTTAGATAGGATTTATTAATTTCTAGACAGATGTCACCTGGATCTCACTAATGTCAAATCATACCATTGTTTTCCAGTTGCTAAGGTACATTTTTTTCCCTAAGGATGGAATATATCACTTTCTCTTCTTAATTGAGCGAAAAGAACATTTCTGCCAGCATCGTGAAAATATATTTGAATTTATTTGTTGATATATAAAAGGTTAAGAACCGCTGATCGTTGACCAACGTCGTCCGCCATCTTCAATTTCTTGCACCAATTCAAAGTTGTGAACAAGCCAGTCTCGCCCCCATCCAGATATCTCGCCGATTCTTACCCATAATTACCACCTCAGCTCTAGCAGTCATTGCATTCCCTTCACCCGCAAACACTCAGCCGGCTGGATAACTAACAACTAACAGGTAAGCCAGAAGACGAGGCGGATGATTTATACACTGTAATTGTGGAAAGATGAAATCCGTTCGCCGTTCGGTCGTCACGTTTTGCGGCGAGTGCAACACGCACGCAGATACGATCTGTGAAAACGTGCGGGCACCACCGCTTTGCCGTCCCACCCCTTGCACGCCTATGTGCAAGACTGGACCTCGAGGATGCAGACGATAACGGCAGGACTAGCCCACAGGAATACACACAAATATGAGGGAGGTATCGGGACTATCATCTCTATGACTAAAACTGACAGTTTCAAAGTAAATATAATTTTGCCATAAATAGAACAGAAATTGTTAGCACTATATGCTTGAACTCTACACAGAATAGTACTAATCCTTCCTTGATAACTTTACAGGAAAATGTTGCAAATAAAGAATTAAATTAAATTAATAAAATTCATGGGGTAGGTGGCTCAGTGGTATCGCTTCCCACAGCCAAGTAACAATTTTAAAACTACTCATGTGGCTCTCCCTGGGCGTGACTGGTAATTTTGGAAGGTTTTGCAGAATATTTCTAATACGGATCTGCAGACAAATAACACCGTGTTGAGTGGTGTTGAAAAGCGCGCGGCCTTTCGAAGCAATGCCTATTTTCCACTATGATTTACGCTTGCTGTCGTTAACTCGCCAATCGTGATCTAGTGAGCTGCGCTCGGCTCACTATGCCAGCATTTTTTCAACAACTCCAGATCATACGTTCTTGTCTGTAAAACATTGCGGCAAATCAATCTCCAATACTCGTAAACTGTACCCACTATGATGTTCGATGTAGGTATTAGAAAAATAAATTAAATGTTGCTAATTTGTTATATTTTGTTGCCGACCATATGTTCTCCATTCAAACGAAAATAAGTGGTACTTTTCTGCGATCGTAAAATCCACTAGTCAATAAATATATTATTATTAAACAAACTTGACAATGACGTTCTACTATACGCTGTTATCGCAACTTGTCTGTTAGAAAACTCGCCTGCGACTCGTTCTCTAAACTTGGACGCGGGCGAAAAAAACATGTCTTATAAAACTTGTTCTTTAATTTACTCATTTTGATTTTATTTCTTCAATTAAACTATAAAATAGTAGCAAACTATAGAAATCTAATTAGTACCGTTTACTAATTAATATTCTATATTTTGAAAATTAATTTTATATAATTTTGTTAGAACAAACATAAAACAAAAACAATGTTTGTGTCAACAGCTAGAGATGGTCCTATTTCATTCAACAAATATAAAGACAAAAATAATGAATATTTTACGAGTTATAAGTATAGCTTTAAACTTAAAATGCTTATAAGGCACACGCACAGGCGCGGTGGTCGAGCGTGTTAATGCACATCTCTTAACATGCTTTGATGTCACCCGAACCAAGGTTCGCCAGTTCGAATCCGCCTGTCGACAAAGAATATCGTTAAATAAAAAATACAGTTACTTGTATTAATCATACTCGGGCGCTATAAGCTAGTCACTTATAAATATGCCTTAAAAAAGTAACATCGACTACGAAAACCGGCAGTACGGCAGCATAAAAACTGCGGCTCGGTGTGCCCGGTAGGCCCAGGCCCGATTCGGGCTGTAGCGACATTGAATAAGAAGAAGGATGATATTGTTAAATAATTTCTAAACTGACGCTAGGTATGCTAGTGTATCATTTCATTCTCTCAAAGCACACTGCATAGGAGGAGTAAATCTAACCGGTTTGATAACACAAATTACTCAATCTATTTGTCTAGTTATGGCGTATATAATACTTCTACGAATAATTGAATAAAAAGAGACAATTATTGAATGTAATGTTAAGAAGAGAGTGCGCGTTGTAAATGTCTGGGAAGGGAGAAGTGTAGAAGAGTTTCCATTAGTACAATGTGCCGCGTATAATTCGAGTCTTCCTCGAACAACTGTCGGCAAGTCTAAAATTCAAATTTGTCTCATTTATAAATTAAAATCACGGAATTAATATTAAACAGACTGGAAAAGAGCAACGTTTTTCAGATGATTTCGTTGGCGCATAAATTCCACAACAGATTTTACAATCCTTTCCATTATTCATCTCTGTGTTATTTACTTTATTTCATTATTTTGTAATTTCCAATGCGCAGCCTAACTTCGTTTTCACTAGATTAAAAAATATAATTTTTCCGTGGCGAAAATACATATAAATTTTTATTTTTGACACTTTTATTAGAGTTGCATATACCGATGGCAATTAGTTGCCTCCCTCCCCCTGGTGCGGCCCTGGCGGCGGATTGAAGCGCGTGCACTACCACTACGTATGACTGTTAATACAATTACGGGGAGTACATAAAAATTGGGATTGCCCCCGGCTGGCCTGTCTGTGAAATATCTCTATAATTCTATTTCCCCTTCGACGGCTGCCGCTCCCACTGCTGCTGAAGCACTCGTGGTCACCCCACCCGAATTATGTTGTTAATATGAGATGGGTATTTCGTAATAGCGCAGCTTATATTACATACACATATGTGTTGCTTTGTCGGATTGCATTAGTGTTAAGATATTCATGATACACTCCTATTCAAAACTTACTTTTTATTATTTTTTCATTGTTGCTCTATTATTAAGGTGAATCATGCGTCTAATTGGCCATGAACTTGACACCTGAACACTCATCTTTTTCTAACAAGATATTATTGTTATTATTAATGAAACATATTTTGTCTACGATCAGTAAAAAAGTACGATTTTCGAATGTCATTTGGTGAAAGAAACTGAACAATTACAGACGAAGACTCTTTACAGATTGGCTATTGGCAAGAAGGCTCTTTGTAGACTATTGCTATTGGCAACGGTCTGCAAATCACAAATGTCTTCAGGGGCCGTAATTTAACGACTGGTAACCGCACTTCACGTCCCTCGGCAGAGGGTAAAAGGCGTGATGATATATTTATTTAGTTTTAGTTTTGATTGTAGTATTTTCCTGGGAGGAATTCAATCCACTTGAATGTAGTTACATACGTAACATTCCTATATCCCATCAAATGGGGTAGCACGAATCCTAGAAACATTCTTAAAAAATTCACTCATCAGATTCAACAAATAATCAGTCCTCGTCAAACATTCTCATCCTAACACACCATCCTCATTTTAACTACATTCATAGATCCCTTCATAAGCTCATTTACTCATCACACTACAAACCTTCAAGCATATCCGTCCAATCAGTCTTATACACCTTTCATTAATATATCTTCGACGTACGTTTCACATGCTCAAAACATATTAAATTACTCAAGCTCACTCCTCTAGTTGTATTTTGAAATTAAAGTTACAAGAATTAATTTAATTAATTATAACCATAAAGTGAATTTATATATTGATTAGATATCCCTTATCTATAATTAAATAGTTATTGTTCTAGTTCCTTTGATTTATTCTTATTTAATATAAAACAAACTTAGATTAAACAATAAATAGCAAGTAACATTTCTAAATGAGTTTAGAGAACAATTCTGCAATGAAAATTTAGTTTTAATATTTTAAACATTTTCCCCAAAATTATTAGCAACGTGTGAGAGCAAATTCGATATCAAATGTTGAATTTAATTTGTTTGATTGACAATTGCAACAAAAGAAAAATCTTTTGTGCGATTGTAAAGCTTCCCCGAAAACCAATTTCTGCAAATACTCGAGATTATAATTGATTAAATAAACAATAACAGTGTATAGAGGGCACCACAAGCATCGTTAATGTCGCAATATCGTGGCAATCTCCTTCAACTTGCCTTCAACCGCAAGACATCAAAACTTATTTGACAGTTACTACATTCAAAACACAGGCGAGCCCGCTAATCTATTTCTAAATGACGTACACTTATACTCGCTATACACCGTGCGATTCAAAGTCGATGCATTGAAAGTGCTCTGGCCACGAGAAATTTCAACATGCCACGCGACCAAATTGATATTGGAAACCAATTTGTGAATTGCGCAACTTTGTTACAGGGAACTGCGATGTGGTCGACATGGAGGGAGACGAGAGAGGGGGTAGTGCAACTAGGGGCGCCAAATTAAGAGGGTGCATGAGGTAGCATCTGGCCCGAGATGTAAGTGTTGTCTATAATAAAATTTCAACTGCTAATATGAAGAGAGTGCTTAAGGGAAGATCTTCTTACTATTTAAAATAAATATAAATAAATATATCATCACGCCTTTTACCAATTACTGGGTGTGGCACTCTGCCGAAGCAGATTTCGGTAAGTGATATATTTATGCGCGTGTAGCCGTCAAATCACGGCCACCAAAGATGTTAGTGGTGGAAGAGCCACAGGGGTAATTTTAAATGGGTGAAAATATTTGCCGGCTGTGGGGATCGAACCAGGATTCTCAGGATCCACAGGCCGACTCCAAACCACTGAGCAATTAAATAAATAAATGTTTCATCATGACTGATTAATCAATTCTGCAATAATTATAAATCTTTATAGATGATAAATTTGAGTTTATTAATTAACAAGCAAGAGGTTGTGCGTTCAAATCTCTTCAACTTATATCTATAAAATTCAATCGTATCTTAATAGTTTGAATTCCACTATTGGCAATTCCAACCTAACGCTTGCCATCTGACGGATCCATTTGAAACCTTGCTACAGGTATTGTTTTCAAAGTTCTTCATTGCATTTGCCAAACGTTGCAAGTATTTTTTTTATTTTATGTAAAATATCTAAGTGATATAAATTGATTGAAATTTATTCTTTTTGACAATGAGTAATGTGTATTATTATATTCTGGAGTGTAATTGGGCATAACACCACGATATATCCCATTAAATGGGGTAGCACGAAGCCTAGAATCATTCATAAAACATTCACTCATCAGATATGTTTGTTATAAATATGTATGTATAATTTCTTTCAAAAATATCTAGAAATATGACACTGGACAATAATTAAAACCTTACGACTAGAACAAGAAATAAGTTGTCAAGAAATATCCGGGATGAGAGGAGCTTCTTTTCTTGTCTATAAAATTTTGGGACGAACTAAGAGTCGACTATTTACTGTCGCGTCTTAAGGGCACATAAGATTAATTCTGAAATTTCAGGCAGACAAACTAACAGACTGACGGTTTTGAGTTAATATTTTTTTTGTATTCCTATGGTTTATGATACGTGAAGATATCCATTTGGAAAGAAATTACTTTTTACTTCATTACAATACTTCTCTTTTTCCTAAATGTCTAGAAAGTAAATGAGAAAGAAGATAGAACATCTAATTAATATCGTAATCATAATTTCGTAGCCAACAGTGTAGACGTAATATTCGCTAGAAAAAAATAACTAGGTAATAAGCGCACGAACCAAATCCAAGTCCCATATTTCAGCAATATGTTCAATCGAGAAAAGAAAAGAAAAAAACTAGATTGATCCAAAAAAAGACAAGAAATATAAAAGGATAGAGTGCAGGGGCTCATTACGAAGAGATTGTCGTGGGATTTAGGGGCGATATAATGGCATTAAAAGTACTAGAGAGGGACGGGCGAACAATCAACTTTACTCCGGCCCATTCACTACACATTTGAATCAATAGACCGCTCGTTAAGATGACACACCCTATGAAATATGTTACAGCAGAATGTGGCGAAATTCCCCGCTGATAAATGCAATTTTCAAATCGAATCATCATTGGGAACAAATACGGAATTATATCAATTTCGCTGGAACAATTTCGATCGAGTTTTCTGTCAGTTAGTAAAATATATTTACACCTCTCAATTAGCTCTCTTCCAATTGTACGAACAAATGAAAATTTCGGCATAAATCTACATCTAAAGTTTGCCCGTTTACGAATAATATTGAACTGTAGCTTCACTACAGGTCATGCCAAACAGGAGGACAATTACATCATCATCAGGAAACACAATTTTTGTAAAGAAATAAAGTATCATGGAATCTAACAATTCATGTTATCGTTTAGGGAAATTTTAATTCCTCTATGTATTTTACAGTGGTATTGAACCGGACTGTGGATTTGAGAACACAGTTTCGATTTCCATAGCCGGCAAATAATTTTTACAATATTAAAATTAGTCATGTGGCTCTGTCTCTACTAACACCTTTAAGGGGGCGTGATTCGACGGATGGTAGCTGCACTTTATTATTAAGTAATGATGATGGGGTAGGTGACTCAGTGGTATCAAGTCGGACTGTGGATTTTAGAATTCAGGTTCGATTCCCACAGCCGATGAACTGTTTTTACCACATTAAAATTAGTCCTATGGCTCCCCTCCTCTAACATCTTTGGGGGCTGTGATCCTGTAGTTAATTTATTAGCCACTAAATTTTATTAATGAGATATTACTTTGTTCTAAACTTATTAAAAAGACGTCATTATTTTTATTGACATTATATTTAGGATGTGAACTGTCCAATTCTATGAATACCCTATAACAGTCTCTTACTCTACATAAAACATCTGAGCAAAACAAAAACAAGCAATAATAATAACGACAATATCTGGCCAATCTTATCACTGTCCCATTGCATCATCCACGACCCAAGAGTCCTCTGTCGGGTTTTCTCACTACTACTATCGCGTAATGGGACACAGCGTTAAGATTCCTTGCTCCTGCTCCTTCTTCGTCCTGGTGCCGTCTCGGTCGCAGCTTGTGTTCGCGATTACAATTTAACAGGCGCTTAGGACAAAAGGTCTTCTAGCCACCGCCACCACCACCGCCACGACGGAGGTATAGCGTGCGATATGCGGTGATTGTGGTGTTATGTCTATGGGGAATTCACGGGTAATTGAATAGTTACAGCAGGAGGAATAATTCTTAGGCGAAAATGAATTATAAATATTGAAAATTTATGGTTTCGTCTAAAGAGTAAATCAAATAAGAAATCTTTCTATTATTTTGAATATAATTAGACAATATTTCAAAGATTTTGGACCAAAATGCTGTAATAAAATTTTGTTCACTATATTTTTTTTCTACGACCACTGGATATCTACTTATTATATCTTGTCTTAAGTACAGGATCTGGACTAACCGAGCAGCAGTGTGGTTGGTTATATATTTTTATCTTAAGAGAGATTCGCACTCGGGATTTCCGGATTCGACTGCCATATCTACATCACCGTACTGTCGGACTTTTATGGAATGTTCAATTCGCACTCATATTAAGGGGCTCCCATACCAGAATCGAAATATCAAGAATAAAGGGTAAAAACATAAAATATATATTGAATAATGGGTATTAGTGAAATAAATTAGTTAAAAATAATGTTTTACTTCAGAGATATAAGTGACGTCTTATGTTCGGAAGCGCTTATTGGCCACAAGTATTTTCCTGCGGTAAATAAGAGACAAATGCGGAGAAAAACGTAACTAACTATGACATCTCAGCACTGATTTTTCAAACTGTTCGTCGCTTGCTGGTATGTACATGTTCAACACGTTGTATTTTTATTACTATAATTTAATTTCTTTTTCTTGGGCTTGCAACTTCTATAAAATATGATTTTCAACATATTCGGATTATTTTTGAAGAATTAAATCGTATATTATTTGCACTCTTTGAACGAAACAAGTTAAGTACCACTGAACCGAACTTGGGACGTCACAACTCCAATACAAAACTTTAAAAAAATCATATCTCTTGTAATATAAAGAATTTTCAACGCGCGTTGTCACCGATCGTCATAGTTTATTTATTTATTTATTTATTTATTTATGTTACTCTGTACAACAGGAATTTATTCCCAATTACAGTACAGGGTCCGAGCTCGCCGAGCCGCAGAGTGGTTGTAATTATAATTTCTAGCTTGAGTGAGAATCGAACTCGGGATCTCCGAATTCGAATTCCGTAACGCTACGCACTCCACCGTACTGCCGGACATGCAGTTTTATAAAAAAAAAAAATAAATAAATAGGTATAGGAGCCCATTATAGTATTTATTTGCGGATAAAACTTTCTTCTCGTGTAAAATGAGTACCATTCTATGCTTATTGTACAATATACTATTGTTTAAAGAATTTTTATCTAATGTAATGTAGAACCGTTTGACAGTGGCTAATATACAATTTCCAACCCTCGAAATTTCTTTACCAAATCTTTATAATCTTTGACAATAATATAAGTGGGAATACCAGTTGTCAATTCATAAGTCGTGAAGAAGTTTTTACGTGGTAAAAATAAGTTTGTTATTTAATAAACAAATTTGAACGCTATGTTACAGGTTGTAAAAAGTTAATGAATGTCCTTTTGTATAGCTTTTACCGTGCATACTTGACTCTAGAAGTTGTAGAATATTTTTGTTTTAACGATCCATGTGAAAAATACGTATTCGCAGAAGTTCTTTGAGCAATCTGTGTTTCTAAGAAGTGTTGTAGCAAATGTCAACTGGTTAGGTTGGTTGTCGAGTGCGAACGCGGATTCAACAGGACGATTAATATTTGGAAATATCCGTGGGCAGAGCGACAATACCGAGGTGTCATTGCTGCCACGTCTAAATTTAACAACTGTTCAAAATTAATAGTTAATAGGGCGGACAAACCGCTCTTCATTGTTTAGTAATGAAATCATTAGCGGTCGTTTAAACAACGCAAACAAATTAATTTATTGGTGGCATTAACAAAACACTGCTCTCCGCCGCAATGGAATAAATTTTAAACAATCGAGAGAGCAGAATATCACGCTAATCGCAGCAAGCCGCGCCATGTGCACAGTTGATTAAAATCAAGTTGGCCGTCGTGCCAATTGTTTTCCAGAGGTCACTTGATACAACGCCATGCCACGCCACTCAGTTTCATTTTCTTACGGTTTTTAATTCTTTTTTCTTTCTCTTTTCGTTATTCGGCTAATTGTGGAGTGTTTTCGGTTCACTGATTGGAAAATTAATGAGTTTTTGATTTAAATTGTGTCAGAATTTTGTTACTGGTTTACACTACTTTTTGTTCGATCTCACGCTGATTTTTCAACAATAACAATTATCTTTCTAGCTCTCTACTTCGATTGTTTTCAATAAATACTTTTTCACTAACACAAGATTTCTTGACATTTAAATATTTATTTAATTATTTGTTACTCTGCACAACATGAACTTAATTCCAATTACAGTACAGGAGGCCTACAGCTTTTAGTGAAATCCGAACCGCTCAGACACAATCGTATTTTTAGATATAATTTGAAGTCTGTGAGATTTGAAAGCACGACCTCTTGCTTGTTAATAAAGAAACGCAAGTTTTACCTCGATTTATCCAGTGGACTACGATTGCCTATCTTCTTCAATGGCTCTACAGCCAGAATCGGGCCTCACACCGAGCCGCAGTTTTTACGCTTCCGTACTGCCGGTTTCCGTAGTCGATGTTACTTTTTAAGGCATATGTATAAGTGACTAGCTTATAGCGCCCGAGTATGATTAATACAAGTAACTGTATTTTTTATTTAACGACAAATCACACTTTGTCGACAGGCGGATTCGAACTGACGAACATTGGTTCGGGTGACTTCACAGTATGTTAAGAGATGTGCATTAACACGCTCAGCCACCGCGCCTGTACGATTGCCTATAATATAGTATTGTACATAAGTTTTGCAATGGCCGTTCACACACGTATGTTACATATTACTTTTTGCTACGGTCGTGAACTTTTATTTCTTAAAATCGATATTTGAATCGATATTTGATATATGTCATTTACTAATATATTTCACATTAATTAAAAAAAAATATTGTTCCACAAGGGTTGTCATGGAAACCACATTATAAACGAAATCATGTCGCATTGAGAGTAGCAAAGAGATATTTTCTATATTCATTTTGAATGTTGATATGTTGACTTTTAAACACGACCGTAGAAAAAATTCATACAATATTTTAAACATTTATATCAATACATCAAGAAATACTGTTAAAAAATGTAATAAATCAAGTTTTCATGAAACACTAGTTTCTATAGTTCAACCTTTTGATTTCTTCGATTGAAACAAATTATAATAATCATAGGTTTAGCATTTTAGAATTGAAATAAGTGAAAATTGCTTTCGTAACATTTGTACGGACCGCTATCTTTCAATTGAGAAAATGATGTGATTATAGCTAATAGGTAATTTATTTTTAAAAAGCGCAAACACATTTCTACAAGCACCAAGTTTTTGATGTGTGTAAAGAAATAAGAAGTCTGGAAAAATGTAAAATACCCGAAATATTACAAATCTAATGATTCCTCTTTCATCTGTGTTCTTTGAAGTTCGTATTGAGAAAAAGAGCGATCTCACCCCAGAGGAGGGTTGGATCCATGTGCGATATTTAGGGGTGAGGAGTGGAATTCAGGTGCATCACATTCACACCCAGTAACGCGAATATAACCCAAACGGACGTACGAAATTTCCCTGCAAATTAGCATAGTTTCTAAAGCTCTATAAAGTTGGTAACATCTGTTGTCCACTGTTCCCGCTCAGGACCACTTTGCCATTTCCAAAATGATAAATTTTCACGCTACATTTCCTCGTATTATACTGAATAAATATACAGGGTGTCACACAAAAGATTTTCCACTGTTGTTATAGTTTTCATTACATTCCTATTAGGTAAAAGTATCCATTTCACTGCCACAAACTTTATCAATTGAATTGGAACAAACACCTAATTTTGATATCTCTATCTCTGGTCTAAATATTCTATAAATAATAAAGTAAATATGTAACGAGAAGACTTTATCATTTTGTAACATGATAAGGTATTTACGAAGATTGTGCTTGATGCGTGCGAGATTGATAAGAATGTTGTTAGTATCAGTTGAGATGGTTTGGGAATATGGAAAGAAGGTATAGTGAAAGTTTTGTGAAGCTGCGGGTGAGATATAGGAATAAATGAATGATATGGTTTTTACCCATTACTGGGTGTGGCACTTTGCCGTAGCGGATCTCGGTAAATAATATATTTTATGCAGTCAGCAATCAAATTATGGCCTCCAAAGATGTTAGCGGGGGTAATTTTGATGTGGAGAAAATTGAAAGAAATTATAAATTTGGATACAGAAAAATTGGTGAGTATGGTAGGAATGTTTGGCGAAGTTTAATTTATTTATTATTTATTTATACTACTTTGTACAATAGGAACTTAATCCTAATTACAGCAGGAGTACCAAACTTGTAGTCCTCAATACTTCGAAGAAAAATACAAGAAAGCTTACAACCTAATAAAAAAATATGAATTAGTTTTTTAATTGACATTTATTATTAGACAGATTCATAAAAAGGATTAAATTTAAAGTAATAATGCTTCTTACGTCACACTTGATTGTATTTTGTCGCCGTAATAATTGATATAATAATTATAGATTATTTTTGTGAATTAAAAACAAAGTTTAAATTGGATATGAAAATTATTTTAATGGCTAATCCGTTTTATGAATCTGATTGTCCGTTTATAACTTATGTCTTGAAATGTCAAAAAAAAGAATTTTTTATTATTAATTATGTAATTTGATTCTACGAGATGTTAGAGCAGCTTTTTAGCCTAAAATTTTTTTGCAGCCAACTTAACATAAACTTTTACCCTCGGTTCAAATGAGTTTGACACCCCTGCAGTTCAGGATCCGGGGTTAATATATTTTAAGCTTGCATGGGATTCGATCTCGGGATCTTCAATTCAAATGCTTTAATGCTAACTCCCCAATGTACTGCAGGATGAATCTATTTAATTTATTTATTTTTATTTATTTTGTTACTCTGCACAACATGAAGTAGATCCTGTAACAGACAGGATGTACAAGAAATATTCGTTTGCAAAATTGTTGATTAGATTGTGTCTTTCAGACACATGTCATGTTATTCGCCTTTTGGAATACGCGCGAGCATTTGAGGCATTTGTCACATTCAGCGAAATTATTGCGATCTAGCATTTATTTAGTATAAATGCCGTAGTTTTAAGATAGTTCGTAGATGATAGTATACAATGTAGCACACAGTTCGTAGATAGTAGATAGTACGTAAGTAGTCAATAGTTATGATTTATGAGTAGAAGAATATTCGAGGGTGTCTATCCCGAGAATATGATGTTATTAATTTGTTATTTGTTGTTTAATTAATTCATTATCTTTATTTTATGTTAGTTAGTGGTCAAGATAAGTTCTCATTTTGACCACCATGATTTGTTACAATCCTAATTACAGTACAGGGGACCTACAGCTTATAGTGGAATCCGAACCACTCAGACACAATCGTATTTTTTTGATATAAGTAGAAGTCAGTGAGATTTGAACACACGACCTCTTGCTTGCTAATTAAGAAACGCAAGTTTTACCTCGCTTTTATCCACTGAGCTACGATTGCCTGTAAATAAATGTGTAGTGAAAGTTTGTAGGGTTAGTGCTACTCCATTTAATGGGACATCATAATTTAATATAAGTTTGTACTTATGATATAATTGGAAATGTAAATGATGGAAATAACATATGGTACGTAGGTATGTTGTTCAATAACATAACTGTAAATGGCCTACCTACTTATTTGTGTATTACTTGAGTATAATTTAAAAAGATATTTAACTAATAAAAAAGTCATATTAAATTTAGACAGATATATTAATATTTTACTGTTGAACTGTATGTTAAGTAGGTTGTATCAAACAAAAGCATAAACGTACATTAAATCGTTAATAAACCTACTTAAACTGTCTGCCAGATCCATTTGCAGAAATTCCCACATAAAAATATCCTTTACACAACTACTAAATTAGCAAAACAACAGAAAGAAGCAAACAAAACCGCATATTATGCCCTATTCCCATCTTTCTCTTCTGTCTCTGTTGGCGTCGCGACGTCACAGTGCGATCATTTGTCCCGAGCGTCGCCAACAACCCCCGCGACCCTCCCTGTTCCTCGACCGCCCTAAAGCCACACACAGTTAAGATAAATCTAATGACACACGCCGTCCATAATTCATAAGCAAAACAACCAGTAGCTCGGTCTCACTTGCTCTATTTTCTGCACTTGTCTGCGGCCAGCTACGAACAGTTGATAACGCGGAGAAAGATAAATGATGAATTGTTTTTGGGTGTGTGATTAGATGGGTGGTTATGCGAAATAAGATTGTCTGCGCAACGATAAAAGATGTACAATAATCTTTCAGAACCCTTCTAAATATATATTTTTTTCTACGACTGAGCAGAAAATAGACTGTTCTAACTTTTAGTTGATAGTAGAACGTTAACATTTTCCGCCCGCAACGGCCATATACGAGTGTACCACCATATTTGTGGGTACATAAAAACTATTGCCCGAATTTCCAAACAAAAAAACTGTTATAAATTTTAAATTATTTTTCAAGTAGAAAGTGTTATCTCCATGGGCGAACGGTAGCAGAATATTTTCCGCTCTAGGTACACAAATATCTATTTTGTATTAAATCATATACTTTGGAAAAGAATATTTTTGTCCCAAATTTTACATCATCAGATTTTGTACTTTTTCGAGATTATATCTTAAAAACTAAAAGGGATATGAAGATGCGGCCAACGGCATTGAATTTCTCGTGTTTTAATTGATCTATAAGTATACTTTAAGCAATTTTTAAATTTTGAAAAATTTAAGCCAAAAATGTTCACTAGAACAGTTTTTCATCAATATCTTAAAATCCAGAAGATATATGCACTTGTGAACTTCACCACTGAATTCAGCGGGTTAAAATACATAAGTATGTAAATTTTCATTATAATATTCGTACGAGAAAGAATATTAGAGCAAATAGTCTGAAATTGGCTCAAAATTGAAAAAAATCCAATGGGTACACCCCTTAAGAAATTTTCAAAAAATAAAAATCGCTAAAAATTTACTTATAAGTTAATTCGAATTCAATGCCGTCGAGCACATTTTCATATCTTGTTTTGTTTTTAAGATATAGCCTCCTCATATTTTCGTCTTTCCAGAGGCTATATCCCAAAAAGTAAACAAGATATGAAAATGTACTCAACGGCACTGAATTTCTCGTGCTTCAATTGACTTGTAAACAAATTTTCAGCAATTTTTATTTTTCAAAAAATTTTCACAAAAATTTTCTTATCTAGCAGTTTTTGAACAATATCTTAAAAACCAGAAGGCGTACGCACTTGGGGATTTTACCATTGGATTCAGCGGGTCAAAATACATATGTATGTAAATTTTCGTTACAATATTCGTACGAGGAAGAATTTTAGAACAAACTGTATGAAATTGGATTAAAATCGATAAAAATCTAAGGGGTACCCCTTAAGAAATTTTCAAAAAATCAAAATCGCTAAAAAATTGCTTTGAAGTCAATTCGGACACGAGGAATTCATTGCCGTTGAGTAAATTTTCATATCTTGTTTAGTTTTTAAGATATGTCATCTGGAAAAGTTAAATTTCAAATCCGTATAATTTTTATCCGAATAACGAATATAGAAACTAACGAATATTCGAACTATTCGAATACACTAACGATTATCCGAACCATTCGGATAAGGAAACAAACGAATATTCGTATTATTCAGCAAATTTTTCAAAATCGACATCCCTAGTTTATAGGTCCCTTTAATAGTGCACATTTTTCGAAATCTTGCAACAACATGCTCTTCAGAGTCCTCCAAACACAGTGCATCCTAGTCCCAGTCCCAGTACCATCCAGTTCCATCTAGGCGGGTAGTTAGTTAGTTAGTTAATCGATGTCTTATCGTTCCGGTGCGAGTTTAACTAAAGTACCGCTAGGCGCCGGAACTAACTTTCGCCCTAGTGTCGAGGCGTTATCTAATAATTAGCGCGGCGGATACGCGCAGGAACGGGCGTCGCGACGCGAGGGACGACTCATAACGACGCGATTCAATTGGAATGCCGATAACACTGGATGTAGTTGGGTCACAGCGAGAGGATTTCACGATTTGGGACTCGAACTGTTGCTGTGAGATCTTACTGTTGTAGCAGTGATGGACGTGATAGAATTGACTAAGTTTTGGATGGTGTTTGGGTCAGTTTCATTTGTGAGAGCTTTCAAGTGATGAAAGGAAATGAAGGAAGGAATGTTTTTGGTTTGGGAGTAGTTTGCACCAATAAAACTTGAATTTAATTAACTATGTCAAATACGTCATTGCACGGCAATGAATTCTGTTATTTTTTTACGAATCATGAGCATTTTTATTAACTTAAATTAATTATCAATTAATTATGGGGTGGCTAGCTCAGTGGTATGAAGTCGGCCTGTGGATCCTGAGAATCCTGGTTCGATTCCCACAGACGACAAACAATTTTCAAAATTTCAAAAAAAAACTACTCCTGTGGCTCCTCCACCACTAACATCTTTGGGGGCCGTGATTTGACGACTGGTAACCGCACTTCATGCGCAAAATATATCACTTACCGAGATCTGCTTCGGCAGAGTGCCACACCCAGTTATGGGTAGAAGGCGTGATGATATATTTATTTTTATTTTATCTAAATATTATTTACCATTGCTCGTGAAGTGCGGTTACCAGTCTTCAAATTATGGTGTTAGTGGTGGAGAAGCCACAGGGGAAGTTTTTTTTTTGAAATTAGGAAAATTGTTTGTCGCCTGTGGGAATCTAACCAGGGTTCTCAGGATCCACAGGCCGACTTCATACCACTGAGCTAGCCACCCCATAAATAATATTTGTAACAATTAATTTGAGCTCCTCTTGCTCGATAGATACAAGATGTAATAATTTGAAGCCAGGTTATCTTGGAATTGATTGGCCATTTTAATTATAAAATGAAGCGCGTTAATATATTAGGTCGCTATTTATACAGGTGTATTATGGTCCAAGGTAAATCGGCCTAATTAACTATAATGGAATCTGCAGGTGCAGACCAAACACAGACGTTTTCAAATAAAATAATAAAAACCTTCATTAAAATCACGATGCATAATTAAATTATACGTACCTATATGCATGCAGTCCTTTGCAGTTTTACATACTACAAGAGCCAGTTACTAGTTTTGCGAATTAGCATCTTACAACAAACAAATTTCAAAGAATTTAACCACCATTGTATTGACTCTTTTTCGATTATTAATAGTTATTTGAATATTAAGGGAAAAAGGTAAACATTTTTCCTGAGGATGTCTCAAGCGAAAGACGAGGGATGTAAAGCACATGAGGGAAAAATGCCAATTTTTTCACGAGGTACCTATACATAGGTTTTCACTACCCAATCAGAAATTATTTCTAGAAATCAATTAAAAATGTCAATAAGATTTACTATTCACTTAATAGATGTTATCTAGATGTTACTAATGTCAAAGCATACCGTTGTTTTCCAGTTACAAAGGATATGGTTTCACTTTCATTCCTAGGGATGAAAAGTAACACTTTCTACTTTTAATAGAGAGAAGAATATTTAATTTTTTGAAAGGGTCGCGAGAAAATATTTATATCATTCATTAACGTAATCACATACACAATACACATAGAATCATTGTTATCTAAAAATATACATATACATCATAATGTCTTTTATCCATTACTGGGTGTGGTACTGTGAAGTAGTAGATCTACCAGCAGTTAAATTACGACTCCAAAAGATGTTAGTAGTGGGGAAGCTACAAGGGTAATTTTAATGTGGTGAAAATTGTCGGTTCTGGGAATCGAACCCAGATTTTCAAATCCAAAGTTCAACTCGATACCATTGAGCCACCTAGTCCTCCATTTTTAATTCTGAACTAAAATTATTGTTAGATATGTACAGAATAGAATAAGATTAGTCAGAAATTTAGACTAATCGAAAGTGATTATATTTTATTAGTGTCAAAATTACTAGCTACTTTTGTGAATTAGAAAAGTAAATAAAATTGGGTTGCCTGTTACTGAATTACTGGTTATCCTTTAGGTATGATACTGTAGCAGTAGGTGTTCAAGAAATAATTTTAGTAACAAATTGGTTACATTCTGAACATATTTGAAAATATGAGCATAGATTCAAGAATTTATACAAATGTCCATCTCCATCGTCCTTTCCGTGAAACAATTGAATCCCATTCAAACAATAAACTATCAAAGCGAAGAATTTCAACATCCAGCTTCTTTCTCCGAAGAGGTATGCAGCGTTGCCACATTTAAATCGCCAAAAACACCAGAAAATTCAGTGCCGCATGCAAGTTCTTTCAACCGTCTAGTGCCGCCACCATCTCAAACACAAATCCACGAGTGGGACAAAGACAACGCTAGGTCAGGTGCACGGATCCACCTGCGGGTGGAAGTGAGAGGAAACGAGAGAAAAAGACAGAGAGTTGTGAGTGTGTTGGTGTGGGAACACACTACTAAGCGAGCCTCGAAAACCGGTTACTCTAGAACTCGAAAATAAAGAGTTGGAGACGAGGGGCACGGGGAGCAGGGCGAAACGTCCGAGCTGCTATGTGGGTGTGGTACACACACATACACATACACACATGGAGATACTCTCCAAGACTCCTATACAAACACTGAGTAAGATACATTGCAATAAATATATTCTGGAATCTGTTGCCTAGCTAGCGATTGTTTTATGACTTCATCTGTCCGACATCTGAAGTAGTCCTAAATATACTTTCGTTCACAAAGACTTCTTCATAGGTCTTAACTTAACATTAAGTTGAAATTCACTTAGACAAATATCACGCTATCTATACCCCATGTCAAATGACTTGACTATTTCGTCATTAATAGGATAACGACATGGCACCATCTGCTATTGCTTAGACAGGAATTTTGGATGATTTAGCTATTATGGATTTAAGCTATTTTTTTCTTCACAAATATGGAAAATGAGCAACGTATGTCTTGTATGACAAATAAATTACGGGCAATGATAGATAAAATCGTACTTCAACTTATAACAAAAAAATATACAACTGTATCCGAGTGGTTCGGATTCCACTCATGGTATCTACCAATTGCAAATTATAAAATTCCAGGGGATTCAAGGATTTCAAGGTATATATTGGGAAAAAAATCCAGGTAATTTAAAAAAATAACTAACTAAATTTATAGAAATATATGTATTTAAAGAAAAAAATCAAACAGCAAACATTAACACGAGTTTCAGTCAGTTAGTAGAGTCCTCTCTATAATAAACGTGTAACAAAAAAAAAGAACATCAATTTTGTTCTAAAATATTTATTAGAAAACTTAAATTAAATATATTGTTTGACGGTAAATAATTTTCTTCCAGGTATTTTATAAAAATTCAAGGATATTTAAGGATTTCACGGTATGGTTTTAAATTCTAGGCTTTTTCTAGAGTTTCCAGGAATTCCAAGTCTGTAGACACCATGCCACTATAAGTTTTCTGTACTAAATTGTGATTGAGTTTGTATTTAATAAGATAATTGTCAAGCCAATTGACAAACTATATTTATCGACCATTTCATAACAAGCTTAAAATTTAATGTAAATATTGCGCCTAACTGATTCTGAAACTGATAATTTGAACCTAACTGTGATCATATTAAATATACAAAAAAGACCGAGAATTCTGCAACAGCTCGTCATGAAAAACTGCAGAATACTTTTAATTTTAACTTATCAAACAAGAGCTAAATATGAAACTAATTCTGGTATACTTAATTAATCAATTAATGTTATATTGATAAGATAAAAGTAAATATCGAATCTAGTTATTGGAATTATTACAGCAAGGTTGGAAACGCCAAACCACTTGATTGATTCAAGAAAGCTGACAAATTGACAGCATAGTTCTGTCCGCAATAAAAACTGGCAAGTATGCCATTCTCACCATACGTAAGGCCTTGTTACCATGTGCTCGGAATCAATAATTTCCCTTCTATAGATTTATCTCAGTGTTGGTTATTCTGTTTATGGGGATATGGTAAAGATACGATGGTTGTAACTTCTTCAACATTAGGTATATTTTCATTTATTTACACAATTAAATTAAAGGTAATAATAGAATACTATTACTGTTAATTATTGTTAAGTAAAGATTAATTTACATGCTTCTAAGATTAGAATTATGTAAGGTACTATAGAATTTAAACTATTTATTGTAGTGGCATAGTCGAGACAAATTTGGAACTATAGATATGTCATCAGTTTGAACCTGATAATAGAAACGAGAGCAACAATTATAGTAATATGTGTTTATTCTCTACATAACTTTTTTTTTTCAAATATGTAGTAAAGAAACTATATGTACTTACAAATATTGTTCCATTTTGACGAAATAATTAGATAGATGACTTACCTAGAACAAAAGAAAAGATTATTAGTTTACAACATATTTAAAATTAAAAAATAAATATGTTATCACAGCTTTTACCCATTACTGGACACTCTGTCGAAGCAGATGTTCATAGGTGATATATTTATGCGAGAGACATTATTTATTTATTTGTTAGTCAAATGCTGGGTTGCAAGAAAAAAATACCGAGCTCTTTAACTAAAGAATTGATATTAGCAACAGTATCAACAGCGATTTTCTGAAACTTATTGAACCGTTAGTTGCTAATGAACCAATAAAACTTTCATGCAACCCAGCATAAGATACCCCAATGAATTTAAGATACAAGAACTTAATTTCTATCATTTTTATTGGTAGCATTTTTATCTAATCTTATGATATAATATTCAGAAAGTTTTCACGTTTAAGTTTCATAATTAATTTTCATATTTACACTTTTTTGTAAATAAAAATATATAGGTACAAATGCTAACACAATTATTGTTATATTACAGGTGATTTTTTTTTAATTTGCGGAACTCAAATGGGTCACTCGAGTTATAGGGTGCCAACGCCTTTTCTAGATGAAATAATTAATAATAATAATTAAACTTTTGTTCCTAGATTGGCTCCTACATGAGCCAATCTAGGAACAAAAGTTTCCCGCCAAAACAACAATGAGAAAAACACCAAAAATTATTCGTGTTTATACATAAACAGTAAACAACTAAAACTTTATTGTTACAATTGAAATTAATCGTTGTTCTGTCAAATGTTTAATAACAAATACGCTTCAGAACAATATTATGTTAACCTCCATCAGGCGCGAAATTTATTTACAATCCCGTTCAAAGCAACAGGTTAAATTGTAAAATAAAATAACTCCTTCCAAATAAGTCTTGTCGAAATTAAAACATAACATTTGAACTTTAAGTTTTGAACCTCAATTATAAATTAAATGTACAGAGAACATGACAACTTTCAAATAAGAAAGTAACACAGCAAGAATATCTCAAGACAAATCAGAAATTTCAAATTATAATACACCACATTCCTAGAAATATCAGCAGTTCTAGATCTTTATCTAAATTATTTTTAATACCGAAAAATGTATAAACTTCTAGAGGATTCTGGTCACTTAGAGGGATCAGCACGATCAGGTCAGAATCTCAAACACGAAAGTCTTTGGTTGTCGGCTTGTTCACCAGTGCAGGGGTGGTCTAAGGGGGGAGGTGAACGGTTGACAAGGGTATTATGTTATTCTACTCAGAGATGATGGACAGAGGGTAGGTACTTTTTTTCGTTTAATTTTAAAGAATTTCTGAAATGATGGAAATAATTTTGGGCTGTCGGTTTTGATTTCTTGGCAGGGATCGTTATTGTGTTGTTTTTGTTTGTTATTGATTTTACTGTTTTTTGTACAGGGGCGTCTTTAAGATTTATATTATACGAGTAATAAAAACTAAGGACTATGAAAAGGAACTTGAAATATATTTTTATTCTTTTTATATTTTCCGTTCACAATCGGTTCATTATTATACTGAAAATAGTTTAATAATAGAAGCAATTGTTAAACTGTTTTTGGTAACTTTTTATTTTGTAAGAATGGCACTACTAAACAGCCACATGCTAAATGTCATTTCAAAATAATAAAATAAATATATCATCACCCCTTCTACTCATTACTGAGTGTGGCACTCTACCGAAGCAGATCTCAGTAAGTGATATATTTTGCGCGTGAAGTGCGGTTACCAGTCGTCAAATCACGGCCCACAAAGATGTTAGTGGTGAAGAAGCCACAAGGGAAGTTTTTTTTTAAATGGTGAAAATTGTTTGTCGTCTGTGGGAATTGAACCAAGGTTCTCAGGATCCACAGGCCGACTTGATACCATTGAGCTAGCTACCCCATAATAACTACAAATATTATAAAATGTTCTTTTCCCCACTTTCGGGAGTAAATAACCTACTTCATTCTTCCTTTTCGAAGACTAAACTGTCACTTTTAATCTCGGAGGGATTAAATTTCAAATTGAATTAGTGACCTCCATGAGGTCAAATCTATCAAGATAATTGTATATAAATTTATTATTTATTTCTAATAGTTTTACTTTCGGATAAGGTAGTGAACCAATTAATTTTTAAATTAATTTATTTTTATTTTTTTTATATAAATTTTTAAATTAATATATAATTGAAATTTTATTATATTAATAATTTCTTTCTACATAGATATCGTGTAGAGAAAATGTAATTCTTTCTTTAGGTGCTGAAACACGGCTTTCCAGAAGAAATGTCTCACTTTCTTTCCGTGATACACAAATAAATATTTCTCAGTCGAAATTTTCGCAATTATTTCATTGAAAAATTGTTAGAAAAAAAAAACACGGATATCTAAATTACGTGTACCTTGTAGATGAAGTATTTTTCTGTAATATGATTTAGAAAGACTTGACATACGATAACAAATGAACAAGTTATTTTGCAAATATCTGTATGTTTAGTAAAATAAAATATATCATCACGCCTTCTACCCATTACTGAGTGTGGAGCTCTGCGGTATGCCCAGTACATATTGCTAAATAGAGATATTAGATTATGGCAAAAATTAGTGTAAAAACTAATCGTGATGGTATAAGTTTAATTTTAGTAATCTTGACATAAATAAAAGCTAATAAATTAGTGTAAAGTTCCTTTCAACAGCAAAGGTATTTAAACACAGCAATAAATTTCAAAATCCACCTATTAATATCAGTAAAACAAACATGTCACTTATATATTTATTTACATATGTCACTAAATTAAAATATTGTATTATAAAAGTTATTTCTTTCAATAAATCTCGTTTAAAAAATCTTGTACAGCATCAAGGTATGATTTACAAGGAATTCGTGAGAAAAATATGAGCGTAGTTGAATTTTAGGACAGTTGGTTCGTACCTGCGTTGAACAAAGCAGGTGTCTGCGACTAACCAGCAAGGAACTGGTCAACCAACCAACCAGGTTTACAACCAGAACTGACTAAAAGAGACAGCAACGAAAAAGCGGTATTCTTTGTCTGTCAAAGCGTAATTAAAATAAATGTTTGTTTTCAACTATTTTCAATTTTTTCCAATGTTGTTTTGCATTTTTTCATTGTTTTTGCTTTGGGTCTTTTTCGCTACTCGTTTGTTTCGTTTTTCAGTGTTTTTACGAAACTGTTCGCATACTTGATTGTGTGTGGTCGGATTTTTCGCCAGCAAATCGAGAACGCTTGACATAGATTCGACTCGATGTTACGAATGAGATCGGGAGATTATTTTTTGAATTAAAAATGATTCGTTCCGGCTCTTTAATAAATTACCGTCGCGTGATTTCATTAATTATGTTTGACTGGTTATTAATCAAATATCTTTGTTAATGTTGTCTCATAACTTCTTGTTTTCTAATAACGTTCATCAAATCAATGCAGTTTTAATTAGCAAATTTCATTTTTTACTTCTTTCATTCTTCATAAAAGATCTTGGAAATATTTTAGCAAAACTGTTTCAAATAAAACTGATGGAAAATGTATTTCTCCAGACTTTTATTTGAAGTATTTTGTTCTAATACTATTTGTATACCAAGGGTTGAAAGTAGCTGCATAAATAAACAATTCATTGTTATGAATAATCAAACAAAAACTAAGCACAGCAATCTAAAAATATGATATCCGTGAAAAAAGTATAAGAGCTCTTATGGCCGTAGTGCGTAAAATAAACGCCATAAGAAAAGCATTGCATTTTACGAATTACTATTAAAAGTAATGGGATGGCTAGCTCAGTGGTATGAAGTCGGCCTGTGGATCCTGAGAACCCTGGTTCGATTCCCATAGGCGACAAACAATTTTCATCATTTCAAAAGCTACCCCTGTGGCTCCTCCACCATTAACATCTTTGGGGGCCGTGATTTGACGACTGGTAACCGCACTTCACGCGCAAAATATATCACTTACCGAGATCTGCTTCGGCAGAGTGCCACACCCAGTAATGGGTAGAAGGCGCGATGATATATTTATTTTTATTATATTTTACTATTCAAAGTCAAACTACCAACTGCGATCAATGTGTGAAACTTCCACTTCGCCCCTTGTGTACACGAAGCATATTATCTGAGAAACTATTAGAAAGAAGTCAAAAAAGTTTCTTGAAAATCTGTCAGTTACTTTTTGATACGAAATGAATAAACTTCTTGTTTTTTCTAAAAAAAATTCTCAGAAAACTTTCCCCTTGTGTATGGGGCATCACGCATGGAAATAGAAAAAATATTTATGGTCTCCAAAAATTCCAGTTGCCTTATTCTGCATTTGTTCACTTTCTGTCACCAAATGACGTTCGAAAAGCGTAGTGATCGTAGAAAAAACAATTTAGAAACATTTGACAACCGATATACAATAAAATGTGAGAACCATAATTAATTTTCAAAATAATTTAAAAAAGATCCAGTGAAAAAATCAAATTAAAAACCTAATTACTGTAAATCCAAAATTTAAGTGCCTACAATCATAATTTTTACGATATATAGCCAACCTATTAGCTATAAAAACAAAATCCCTGCTTTGTGCTAAATTAAATCAATTTCAGATCCCCTGTCCCTAGATTTAATTTAAATAAAAAAACGGAAGGAAGGGGAGGAGGTAGATAAAGTACCCCAGTAATAAAACAACCCTTATCAATTTAATACAAAGCCTATGCATTGTTACTTATCCAAATTGATTTATGCGAAAATTTATTCGCTATTACTCTGCCAATAAATCGTTCACGACGCCCCATCTGCTCTCGGAGTAAATTATTCTTTTTTTTACTTGTTATTCATTTTAATAACAATAAGTATACGAAACAGATTGGACCGATGCCATCTATACTCTGTTCATTTTTAAAGTTTACAACATCTTGCATTTTTAATTAAACTTGACACAAAATAAATTTTAACAGCCAATAAATATTAGCCAGCATTTTTGTTTGTCATTCTGAAGATTATTTTTCCTTTTCAAAGACTTATGTTTTGTTTAAATAAACAAGTTAAATAATTCAATTAAATTGAAAATATAAAAACCTTTTTAAAACGTTTACTGAATCGGCTTGCGGATTTGAGAACCTCGGTTCGATTCCCACAACTAACAAACAATTTTCACCACATTAAAATTACCCCTGACACTGAATTATAAGATCAGAAAACTAATCTAAAGAAACAAAATAAAGGAATGTCGAATTACGCATGTTTTTGAAAAAAATAATCAAATTAACTATTATAATTACTTAATAATGATATGAAAATTGCTTTTAAATAAATGTACAATTAAGCATTGCATAAATAATAAGTACAGTTTATTTTAGCTGTGGTGACGTTGACGTCAATACTTTTCGAAACAAGGAATGACAATAAAATACATCTCCTGGTTACGTTAATATGACGTCTTACTCCATTCTTGTTTCTTTTATTTAAACCATACAAATGTTATTAACGACGCAAGCATCAACACATTTAAAATAAACTGTACGTTTGAAGTGATAAGTAAGATCTATCCTACAATGATTCGTTCTGTGTTCAGCGCTGGCAATTTGTTCGAGAACGAAGTATACACACAGGGTAAAGGTAAGGGTGAACATTAAGAAGTTAAAGCAGTTTTATAGCAACCAATTAGAGGCCATAACCTTTTACGAGGGCCGCTGAGAATACCAGGTATCAAGAGTTAAAGACAGGTGCCTCAAATCCAATTATAAATAAATATTACCATTGGCTCACGGATACAAAATTGCAATTTACGTTTCATTGTCATTTATTTACTGTTTAATCAAAGAGGTGTAAGGATAAATTAGAAAAGTTATTGTCTTATTATCTAACAACTTCTTTTTTTCTAGCATCATGCTGCAAATTAGAGAATAAAGTCAATCATCAAAAGCTATAAAATGCTCCATCAAAGTTATTTAATCATACAGTATTTTCCAATTACCTACTTGTAAGATTTTATAAGGTATTTTCAAAGGAACTTGACAATGATGTCATTGAATTTCCACTGCCAAACATTCCTTAATTTTGTTTAAAGACAAAAGCTTCAAATAAACCATTACCTACTCCAAATTTTATTATTCATTTAGATAGATTCAGAATTTCTTAAAAGTTACATTATTAAAATAAGCACATTTTTCTTGTTATCAAACGTTCCTACATTATATTGAAGACAATGTTAAATCATGGATACTATTGGAAAAAAGTTATTATCATGATATGATAATTGCTGATAATATTTTGACATGAATTGTGAGTTGTATTTCCTATTTCCGTAACAACTAATTTAAATACATGTCAAAATATTATCTGATATTATCATATTACGAGTTAAATTTTGCGTGAGAATTTAATAAACATAACCTTTTATTTTTTTGCTATTTTTTGAAAGGTTCTCCTCAATTTTAATAAAAATTTCTTCTGTTGAAGCAGTTCCCTAAGAGAATATAACATTTCGATAGATGATTTTCAATTGACGTTTATGAAAATTGCATTTAATTTATTGGTAACCAAGGAGATTTCATTACAGCATGGTGTCTATTTATTTCAAATTATAAAATTCCAGGAGATTCAGGATTTCAAGGTATATATTACAAAAAAAATCCAGGTAGTTTCATAAAATAAGTAACAACTTTGTAGATATATATAATGTAATAAAAAAAATTGCCACGAACATTCTAACATCAATTTTATTCCAAAATATAAGAAAACTTAAGTTGCAAACAATTTCTTTTCAGATATTTTATAAAAATTCAAGGATATTCAAGGATTTCATGGTACGTTTTTAAATTTCAGGTTTTTTCCAGGTTTCCCATGTTTTCCAGGAATTCCAGATCGGTAGACACCATGTTACAGTGAAGAATTATCACTTATTAATTTCGCTAGTGGAAAATGATCAAAATAGCTTTCATTTCATTGGTTCATTTTTAAACAAATTCGTGATTCTATTGATTTTCACATATACATGGTAAAATACGATTGTGTTTTAAGTGGTTCTAATGTCATTATAAACTACTGTAATTCGAATTAATTTCCTGTTATGCAGATAAATAATTTTAGGAACATTTGATTAAAACTAAAGTTAATCAAGTGCTAGAGTCAGTTATCCTAACTCGAAGCTGTGTCTCGAAGACTGTTCAATAGTAGTCTGGGTTCCAAGATGATCTCAAATAATTTTTTGTTAGGTAATGAGCCAATTTAAGCCCACATTTGTCTTCTGAGTGGGTTGAAGTCAAAATGTCATGGTTCAAATCTTGATTAAGACATTCAGCTTTATAAATGTCACTTTGGTTTTGTGTCTGATAAATTAGAAGTGCTTAAAGAATTTTTAAATCGTTATTTATGGGATTACAAAACTTTAAGAATACTTTTCAGAATTAACAAGAGTTTTATCGCAAAATAAAACTCTTTAATCCTCTTGTTAGTACTTAGTATAGTTCCACTAGAGTATGAAAGTTGACGTTTTAATTATTCTATGCAACATTTGTCTGGATAGTAACAGATGCTTGATTCCTATGAAAAAAATCACAACCATGGAATAATTTAAACATTACCTTTCATACTCTAGTGAAACTATACTTCATAATATCATGCCATGTCCTATTAAGGTAGTACTGGTGTGACGGTGGCGCCAGCGGTTATCGAGTCGAGAAACTGACGCTCAAAAAAATTGAATAAAATAAGTGCTTTATACCTATTTTGATTTGAATATCATGAATTGTAAACAGGTTGTTGGTCTAGTGAATTTTCAAATATCGTACCACCGTGTGGTGTTGCTATTATAAATTGGGATTCTTAATTTTTCGTTAAAAATAAGGCTTTGCATGGCTATATATCCATTACTAAACGATAAAAAACTTTCTCCTTCTGATACAATATACATGGATAGTTCTAGAACATCATACTAGTTTTTCAAATGAAACTGCAAAATTTAGGAGGTACGCAAACCAAATATGTGCGATTCTGAGTGATGATCGCCATAAGCTCCGTGTATAAGAACTCAACTTTACAAGCGAATATATTTGTTCACAGACGATGAATGTGTTTCATATTTTAACAGGATGCGTATGACTATCCAATGTTTACGTGCGCCACATTTAATTCAGATCTGCAAAAAAAAATTTCACGCTAGTACTACCTTCAATGGAGTAGCACGAACCCTTGAAATATACACTAAGCATCTATTTAATACATTTGTCTCACAATTAAATTCTGCATTCATATTTTGTCACCATACGAGCTCATTGAATTTTTCATTTATGCGGCAAACCTTCAATTATATCCATCTATTTATTCCTACATCGTTTATTCCACCTATCATCTTCATTTATGTCTATAGGACCCTTACAATTTCGTTTTACCTTTAGGACAGTTTAGTAATTTATTTTTGGTCAAACAGATCCAAAGAGAAAAGGAGGGTTAAACGCGCTGCTAAATCAAAAAAATATATCGTGCACCAACAACAAAAATGTGAAAAATAATTCATGGAGTACTCAACAGGCCTGGCGTCATGATAAACCATGCCCTTCAATAGATAATCAATCAAAATCGGTTCAGCATCAAGGAATAATAAATCTAGAGGCCTCCCAGCTTCTGGGGACTTTTCTCTGCGCGCTCAGTTAAGTTGGCAACGTTGGTTATTTTCTTTACCTGTTCCACAACCGAGACATGTGAAACTCGTCGGCGTGACCTCACAGACTTTGTGTACACTAGAGGTCAGAAAAGTTGTCAGCGATTTATCACAGAATTAATGTTACTTGTTAACAACTTTAGGATTTATTTTAGTTTATTGCACTCTTTTCGCGAACGGAAATAAAACGTGCTTCACTTTTTATTTTACTGCGGGATCGTGGATCGTGCATCATATAACTACCATAATTTATTTAACAATGATACTTAACACAAGACTACTTACAGCGAGATAAAATTCACCAAAGAACTCGACAATCACATCGTCAAATCTGGGAATAAAATGTGTCAATTAAAGATAAGGAGAACTTTATTGTCTATCACTTTTTGGACACGCATTTTTTGATATTTTCAGAAGAATTTGATAATCAGTTACAAACATGAAATGGACATTCCATGCAAGTTGTACACTGTGCTCTGGGCCGTTTTAGGCCATGCAGGGGCCCTTCGGCTCACAGAGTTTGGGGCCCTTTTAGAAAGTCAAAAAAAATGTGAATGAAAACATCAGTATGTAGTTTTATTTAGTGACTTTATTGGTTATTATGGTTAACTTTATACAAAATCAAATATAAGTGAAGTGATTACTACTCATATTTTGAGAATTGGACATACGTTAATGATGATAATTTCTTTCGGGATTTCTGTTGTGCAAAATCTTCTATTATATCCTCAAAGTTCTTTTAAATATTTGAAAGTTATTTTAATATTTGTATAGGATTAATTAAGATGTTGTTCACTGTTTAAAAAAGATTTAGAAATCTCATATGGGTTCGATTTACGTTAAAAATTTTAACGATATTCATAACAAAATTGCACTAAAATTGAGCTCGTTTTTTTTGTGTAAAAGATGACGTCGGCAATTTGAGGTGCTTATCAAGCCGGGGGTCCTGGGTTTGTGCCCCGTGTACCCTTATGGAAAAGACGGAACTGACTGGGCTATTTCTATGATTATGCGCTTTTAATTTATAGTTTAATAATAAATAAATTAAATAAAACAAATGTATCATCACGCCTTCTACCCATTACTGAGTACTCTGCAGTAGTAGAGCTCGGTAAGTGATATATTATTTGCGCGTTTATAAAGGATATAATGGCACTAAAATTATGTAAATTTCTAGATTAAAAATAACTAAATGTTAATCAATTATAAAGCTGTCATTTCGTATAATGTGCTGCTACTTTTCAGCATAGCACCATCTACCCAAAAAAGAATGAAATATAAGGACAAATGAAATTCTCTAAATTTGGGACTAAAAATAATTGAAGGGGCCGAATCCCCGCAGTGTTAACAATTTTTCAAAACACATTCAGTAATAAATCTATCTCTGACATTTGAAGTTATGTCTTAATGTTTACATTCATTCATATTTATTTCCAATTTTCAAAATTGCTTTTACGTTATTATTTATTCATAACTGTAATTTTTTCGTAAGGAATTGCAATATATTTTAACATTTCAAAAATTATAAATATGTAATTCATATTTCGATTTCGGTGGAGAAGGCCATTAGCACATGATGAATGAAACGTTGCAAAAATGTAAAAATTAGATAAAAGTCTACAATTTCAGCAATTTAACAATTACTGCAACACGAGAAACAAAATAAAAACAAGAGACTGCTCCTAACTTAATTACAGCCGTCAGAGGCGTCCGTCAACGGCGGGCGAGAGCACAGGACCGTAACGTGAGGATTTCGAGAGCGAATGGGCTATAAATTACCTGTGCAAATTGTGGAACGCACGCGTGCAATTATAATAATTAATCTCGCTTTCAGATACAACAACTCCACTCTCTGTTCTTCGTTAAACACCGGTGCAACAGTGTTGCTTTTACTATGAATATGGATACTGGATTTTTGTTGCGAGATAATTGTTCTCCCCTTTAACCTAACTTCTTGTAAATATGGAAATGAACACGCGAGATTTAACTCACGTTTCAATCATGGTTAGCAATAAGCTGTTTTAAATGAGCACTCCGTTATTTTTATACTAATACAGTAAATTACTTTTATTATTAGTCACGGGATTAATTGCTTTCCGTGCTAAATAGATCCAGGTTCGATATCATTCTACCCTCATGAAAATTACCCATAAGACCTGTTTGTCTAATAACTTAACTGTCAGATAAATACATAAATAATCTTCAACAGATTTTTAACTATTTTTCTATAAAAGCTGTAGAGCTTCAAATTCTGTATCTTAACCAATAAACTAAATTTATTTTTACTCAATGGTATTGAGTCGACCTGTGGTTCGATTCCCACACATACTTTTTCAGATGGTAGTTAAAATCAAGGAGTTTTACTGGTTTAACAGCGCCAGAAAAAGTATTTTTTACAAAACTTGTACTGTAAGTTACCTATTAATGACAAAATTTAAACACAGTAAGAGGAACTTTTATTGCATAGTGGTTTCCATGGTTATATCAGGACTTTTATATTTACTTACTGTCCACCATTAACTGTAAGTAAATATCACATATGGTCTCGTTATTTTTATAACTGTCAATTTTTAAACCTATTTTTCTTTTCTTTCTATTTGTGCAAGTATTGTAAAAAATAGCTTACTAATCTAGTACTGTAAGTGATTTTAAGTCGCGATTTCCGAAACTACATTTTTGTCCTAAAAACTGGTACATAATATAACTACTATTTCTGTTTTGTAACGGCAGATATTATACATTATACGTATTTTGAAAATTTACAAAATTATAAATTAAAATATATATATATATATATATATATATATATATATATATATATATATATATATATATATATATATATATATATATACCATCAAGCCTTTTCCCATTACTGAGTGTGGCAATCTGCCGAAGCAGATCTCGGTAAGTGATTTATTTATGCACGTGAAGTGCGGTTACCAGGTGTCAAATCACGGCCTCCAAAAATGTTGTGGAGGAGCCACAGGGGTAATTTTAAATTGGTGAAAATGATTTGTCGGCTGTGGGAATCGAGTCAGGATTCTTAGGATCCACAATCCGACTCGATACCACTGAGCCATTACCCAACAAAAAAATATAAAGTAATAGTATTAAAAACAAAATAACAAATGCGCGACTTAATTCTGTTGAATGTTTTGACACACTGAAACTTTTCAGTGTTTATCAGTAAGTTTTTGATCTGTTTGTTATTACAAATGGAAAATTATTTACAAAAAGAAAAATTACAAATAATTAAATGTCACTATTCATGGGAAAGTTTGAGTAGAAAACCTTAATATATTTGTTTGTTATTCCGTGGTTAACACTAATTAAATTGTAATTTTGTAAATTTTCATATTTAATTTATGGCATTACAAACTTAAAAAAAATTAATTTGAAGCTTTTTTGTCTAAAATAATTTAACAAGTAATGTGCAAATCTAGGCAGTTTTAAAACAAAATCGATCTTTGCATTCCTAAAACAAAACTGCCTAATTGAGATTAAGTTTCCGTTGAGTGAAGCAACAAATAAATAAAATACTAAACAATATTAATGTATGAAAACAAAGATCGAATTATATACATGTGCTACAGAATTAATGGTAATAATACAACTCAGCAGATAAATATTGATTGCAACATTACGTAGGGTATTCATCACTACAATTTTAAGGTATTCCTCAATCCCCACGTGTAAAAATATTATAAAAGAGCCATCCATCACAGCGTCAAAATCAGAATAACTTCATTTGCAACAAACGCACTCAAATTGCAAACTCCACAAACAAATCATCAATACACAACAAGAAGAAAATTTCGTTCGAAATTCAAGCGTAGAAGTATTGTAAAACCCGGTCATTAGGCGTATTTAAAACTGTATTCCATTCCCTGCTTTTGTGTAAATTCCTCTGGCCAAGATGTGACCATGGACGCACAACGGGACCGAACCCCCGCGGGGGCTAAGGGCACGCTAAGCGGGAAGGGACGTTCACAATTGCCTGTAAAGCGCAACGAATTGGGGACACTTGAATACTGTGAAACGCAAAGATTGGGTTGAGAGTATTCATACAACGAATTTAGACCTTTACTGCTTACCTAGGACTTTTTTCTTTGTTTGGTTGGTAGTGTACCATGCGTACTCTAAGGGGATAGATTTTTTCTATTATTGGGGCAGGTTTTGATTTATTTTTTCTGTATTATATAATGTTGAATAATATATTCATTATATAAATATTATTCTGTCAGGAAACTATTATAATGTACTGGTAAAAATATCCGTAATGATTTACGATAAATAAATATATCATCAAGTTTGCAAAAGGTACTACAAAAAGATTTACTCTATATAATAATAATACTATGTAGAATTTTACTACACTATCTTTTAAAAAAATAAACTAGAAACGGACTTGGTAAATTTACCATTACAAAAAAAAGCTTTCTGCATATATAAGAATATTTTCATTAAGCTGAATTAAGGGATACATTTACTAGATAAAATTCATGATAAATTTAATTATTTTTTGTACAATCGCATTTTTATATTTACAAATAGGGTGTCGCCAGCATAGGAAGTAGGTCATTACATTCTTAATACAAGAGATGTAATGAGTCATTTACAATATGTGGTCAGTAAAGAAAAATTTTACTATTTTATAAAATAAATATAAATAATTATATCATCACTCCTTTTACCCATTACTGGATGTGGCACTCTGCCGAAGCAGATCTCAGTAGGTGATATATTTAGGTGCGTGAAGTGCGGTTACCAGCCATCAAATCACGGCTTTCAAAGATATTGGTGATGGAAGAGCCACAGGGGTAATTTTAATATGGGGAAAATGTTTGTCGGCTGTAGGAATCGAACCAGGGTTCTCAGGATCCACAGGCCGACTCGATACCACTGAGCCACCTACTCCATACTATTTTATTATAGTAACAATATATGAATCAGCGCAAAGAATAAAAATTTTACAAATTTTTTTTATGGTAACAATACATAAACCACATATTTCCAAATATATAAGATTTTTTTTTTCACTATTGGTAGAAATAATCAGCTAAGCAGAGAAACAAATCCTCTTCCGCAAAATAAAAAATCTGCGTATGCGTTAACATCCTCGCAATGATGAAAGGGCTTTAGATTATTTAACGTCTGCGTGCCTATGACACCACGACATCGGATTGTGGCCATATATACCCGCTAATAGGCTGCACCGAGTCCGTCCGTCAGGCCGCCCCGACAACCAGAGGGAAAAAAATGCACTGCATTCGACGTATTTATGTTCAGGAGAGCACGGTTCCCGCGATCTTCCTCGAGGGTCATTGCTGATTTTCATGATGAATGATTAGCGGGATGTGGAGCTAATGCCTATTATAAAGGGACTTTAAATTTGGGGTGCCAAATTTTGGATAGCAGCATTTGGTTAGTTACGGCAATAATATTTAAATTTGTCACTTAAATAAGCAATATTGAACCGAATATTTATAATAGCAAAAAATATTCTATATGCTTTTATTTATTGTTAATTTTGACTCACCCGAAAGAAAGTTGTTTAATTTAGTTAAATTAAATTAGTGAGGATTATATTTTTTGCTGGTACAACAATACAAGTTAAGATGAAATAAGAAGTTGGTACCTGAACACTGATCTTTTTAAAACAAGATATTATTAATTTATTTGTTACTCTGTACAACAGGAACTTAATCCCAATTACAGTACAGGGGGCCTACAACTTATAGTGGAATCCTAAACACTCAGTATTTTTTAAATATAAATAGAAGTCAGCGAGATTTAAACCTTTACTTGGTAATTAATAAACATAAGTTTTACCTCACTTTTATGCACTGAGCTACGATTGCCTGCTTTGTTATTATAAACGTAAAATACAAATAAATAAATATATCATCATGCCTTTTACCCATTACTGGGTGTGGCACTCTGCCGAAGCATATCTCGGTAAGTGATATATTTTGTGCGGTTACCGTCAAATCACGGCTCCCATAGATGCTAGTGGTGAGGGAGCCACAGTGGTAGTTTTAAAATGGTGAAAATTGTTTATCGCCTGTGGGAATCGAACCAGGGTTCTCAGGATCCACAGACCGATTAGCTACCCCATTATGTACAAATGTAGCATTGTATATATTGCAATAAATTTGTATACAAATATTATTATTTAAAATCTTGATTTAATTTTTCATTAAAAATTGGGAAAAAGTAAAAAATATACTAAAAAACATGCGAAAAACACACTCTTCAGGCCCAATTAGTCACAGGTTTCACCTTAAAGGAAATACAAGAAAGGTATACACTCGTTTAAAGCTGGGATGATAAGGAAGATATAACTTGTTGCTGTTTACTGTCAAAAATATTTCCAATTTGTTATTTGTAATAATTTATCAAATGACTCAAAAGAGTAAAGATACTATTAATTTTTATGGAATGATATTTTACTTTACAGAAAGAACAAGCAATATGAGAATAAATTATAGATCAAGTTAAAAACTTTTGAAGTTCAAAAAGAAACTTTCAAAACTTTCCCAAAATGTAGCAAAATATTTAAAATACAACAGAAGACTTATTAAAACATCATTATCTTTGTTTGTCAGGTAGTTTGGATATCGTTACGGTATTCGAAGATCTCGAGTTCGCATCCACTCAAGCTAAATATACATACAGGTATATGAACTACCACATTACAGCTCGGTGCGTTTGGACCAAGTACTGTAATTTGGATTAAGTATAATAGATAAAATAAATGAAAATGACATTAGTTTTTCGTCAAAAATGCAAATAACTTGAAACAACCGAAGCTATAAAGGAAACTTGCAGAATCGTCTCTAAATTTAGTCCTTCAAATGTTTCCAAAAATGAAAACAATATTTAACAGCAACAGTTTGTGACTTCAACTTAATACATGTACAAAAAAAATTACTCGCGTGCCTAAGTAATTCGTATTCTACTATATAAGCTACAGTCCCCTGTACTGTACTTAGGATTAAGTTCCTGTTGTGCAAAGTAGCAAATACATTACTTTAAAAAACTTTTGAACTTGCTAAACTTTCTTAAAAAGTAGAACGTCTTCAAATATATAAAATAATAACAGATAACCTCAAAACATTTCGCAATAAATGTATATGTAGTTGCAAATAACCATTAAACCCATTTGAATTACTTACAAAACATTTCAAAAAGTAGTTCTCCCTCCCCTGGAAAAACTAGTAAAATCCTTCCTCTTCCTTACACACAACCTCACTTCAACAAATATTATCACATCAACATCCCGTATTGCACTATCACAGCTTGGAACTTAAACACACGAACAACGAGTCTTACCGCGTGTATTGTACCTTCGTTGCGCACCCTCCAACAAACCGAACCGAACGCTAGGGCTTCTCACCACCAACTGACAAATCCTCCCTCGTGTTGCCTCTAAACCTAAACACGCGGATCTAGGGGTAGGAGTCCTGAAGATACTCTCGGGGTATGATAGCACCCTTACGGTAGAGTAGGGAACGGTGGGTGTTGAGGAATCCGGAGTATACTTAGGGTGATGAAGTTTTTGTGGTGTTGTATTTATAGATTTGTAGGTGCATTTTAGATAAAGAAGAGAAGGTTTTAATTGTTGTTTAAGTTATGTCTATTAGTAATTTTGCAAGATTTTGAAGTTATTTATTTGTTTGTTACTCTGCACAACAGGAATTTGATTCCAATTAGAGCTTATAGGAGAAACTGAACCACACAAACACTGATCAGATTTTTGGTAGCAAAGTTCGATGTTTTTATTTTGTTCGATTTATAATTAATTATGGGGTAGTGGCTCAGTGGTTTCTAGTCGGCCTGTGGATCCAAGAACCCTGGTTTGATCCACACAACCGACAAACATTTTCACCAATGTAAAATTACCCCTGTGGCTCTACCACCATTAATATATTTGGGGGCTGTGATTTGACGACTGGTAACCGCATTTCACGCTCATAAATATATCACTTACCGAGATCTGCTTCGGCAGAGTGCCATCCCCAATAATGGATAAAAAGGCGTGATGATATATTTATTTATTTTTTATTTATAGTTAACGACCGTGCATGAAAGGAGATATAAAGGTAAGTATAACAACTTCAAGTTATTATACTAACTTCAGAGTTTACTGTATTGCGTTTATTTTTCCAAAAATATTAAAACTTGTACCTACATAAGTAATATTGTTTTAATATACTCGTAATATTAAATTTTGTCATGAATGGGAACTTATACTACAAGTACTGTAAAAAACAATGTTTTATTTCAGAGATATAAACGATAATACATATATAGAAACATCACAAATAAAGAAGCATTCTCATTGGCTTCTTTTTTCTAGTGGAAAATAAGAAATGAATGGAGTAGAATATAACTACCTACCTACTACCTACTAATTGTCAGTGGAATCTGTCATATTTTTTTAATTTGGTTAAATATTCCTTTTACTTACCATAGAAGAAGTAATCACAGTACAATACAAAAAATACCTTCTCTACAGGAAATAAAACGTGAAGTGCGGTAACCAGTCGTCAAATCACGGCCCCCAAAGATGTTAGTGGTGGAGGAGCCACAGGGGTAGGTTTTGAAATTATGAAAATTGTTTGTCGCCTGTGCGAATTGAACCAGGGTTCTCAGGATCCACAGGTCGATTTCATATCACTGAGCTAGCCACCCCATAAAGGAAATGAGAAGAGAAATATAAAAAAATATAAAAAATTTATTAAATATTTGACAGTTCCTTTCCACATTGAACAAATGAGTGCTGAAAGTAAGCACTTTCCACACTATCACATTATCAATACCCTTGGAATGTTATAGCTGACAATCAAATAAGTACATGTGTTTCCTGCCGTCAAAAGTATCTCAAATATGTTATAGCAAAAAAAATTCAAATAAGATTGGTAGAAAATTTATTTTCCTACATCCTTTATTTGTACCACAAATACACTAAATTGGTTTGGGTCGCAGGTATAAATAAAATAATCTATTCTCGTTATAATTTTCAATAACTTCTCGTACAAATAGTTTAATCACCAAAGAAACTCTTTTCTTAGCAGCAGAATTTCCTATTAGTAATCTATAGACGAAATCACGTCTGCCAACAAAAAATAACCAAAACTAGGGTATTCACCCTTCCACCTCACTCCAATCTCTCGAACAATCCCCGAATTACGTACGTGACGCCGCGTGACAATACGTACAAATGAAATACGCAAATGAACGATGATTCTTCCATGGGTGACGAAAGCCGAGCAACACGACCAGGGTAGGGAAGGGCGGTAGTGTGAATGCGGGCTGTAATGATTGCTCGCTCGGCGGCGCTGGCGTCGCAGCTTGGAGACCCGCGTTGATTGGAGTCATTCGAGGAACGCGCCGAGGAAGTGGAACTCAGGACGTGGTGGATGATGGTAGCCTGGACAGTAACGAGACATTGTCCGGTCTTGGAAGAGAGGAACTTTCCAGGGATCTACTTGTTGCCAACAGGACTTCTCTATGCAAATATGTGTTGGACTCTTACTTTATAAGCTTTCAAATATACTTAATTCTAAGACCTTAATATATTCTTTATTTATTTATTTATTTTGTTACTCTGCACAACAGGAATTTCAATCCCAATAGGGACTTATAAAATTAAAATTTTTCGGTTGCCATCTAGTGAGTAAAATAACATTTAATGTTATGTAGCGAATATGGTATAGCTGTACAGTTTGACGTTTATCACGTGATTCAAACGTTAAACATCAATCAAATGAGGAAATCTACGGGGAGAAGTGCTGAAAGGAGAAAGCAGTTGATCGACTTTGTATGGTGTCACCTCGCTCTTTCTACAAATTTGTTGTTTCATACAAATTATGTGGACTACCGGCGAACTTAATTTTATGTCTTTATTATTTGAAGCCTTTTTATAAATAAGTAAATATAAATATATGATCACGCCTTTTACCCATTACTGGGTGTGGCACTCTGCTAAAGCAAATCTCGGTATGTGATATATTTTTACGCGTGAAATTCGGTTACCAGTCGTCAAATCACAGCCCCAAAAGATGTTAGTGGTGGGGGAGCCACAGGGGTAATTTAAATGTGGTGAACATGTTTGTCGGCTGTGGGAATCAACCCAGGGTTCTCTCGATCCACAGGCTGACTCGATACCACTGAGTAACCTACCCCATTTTCGTTAACAATATTTTGGGACTATTTGACAGCGGGTAATATAATACCTATTTTAATATTGCTCTAATTTAAACTTTTCCTGATATTTATTGTGAAAAAACTTGATAATAAACGAATGCAAAATGCAAAATATAAGGCTAGTGTTATTTTATGAATGTATGATTCGTAGTGACGCAAATGCAAAAGTAAGGATTATGTTAATATCAGTAATGATGTTCAGGAGGATTACTTGTCCTTTTAATGAGTCAAAATTCAAATCCTCCCATTAGTGTTAGTCAATTATTTCAATTATCTAAATATCTAGTTTAAACACCACTCGCAACGATCAAATAACACAACAGTTAAAATCAACATCACTGGCGGTACGGTTAATTTGGCAGATTCAAATCAAACTGATCCAATTTCAGATCACTTCGATTACAACAAAACTAACCTGATGCGTGTGGAAAAACTTCCACCATTTCAATTCACCACCCGGCATTAACAAATGTATTTATTTACCTTCCAAAAAGAGACAACTACACCAAAATAAACCGCGTGCTCTGTCAAAATTTTTGATTTGAAAGAAAACAGTTTCGGTTCATGCGTAACAAAGAGGAAAATAAAACACAGCAAGTCCCAGGTCACTTGATGAAAAAGGGAATGAAAAGAAGAGTCAATTTAGATCGATGCTGCATGATGGAAGCAATGGACACTGACTGCACAGTAGCCAAATGAAGGAATCACATTAACGAGGTTGAAACATCACGCGGGCAAACATTTCAATTCGTACGATCACAGGCAGCTTTGGTTGGCTACCGGCGCATTCCATTGTTCGGAAATGAGTAATGATTCGGTGGATGGACGTCGTGGGGCCAGTGCCGTCGATACATACTTACAGAGAAGGGGCACAGATATCATATAAGATTAAAAAAAAATTCTTTCATTCATAATCTTTAGCAGCCGGATTCTCAAAAAAGTTTTAGCTAATCCTGAATTTTAGATTAGCTAATCTTATGCTAGTCCGCATTTAAAAAAATAATTCAATTAACTTTCTGAAAACTAAATGGTAAGAAGATTATGTTAAAGTTTATTTAAACTTTTTTGGGAATCCAGTTTAGCTCAATTTGACAAATCCAAAATTCATGATTAGCTAGATTCTAGCTAAAACTCTTATAAGAATTGGGTTGTAGATGATTTGATTTATCTATTTTCACAATAGTAAGTAGTATTTAGTGGCGCCACCATAAGTGAGTGTCCAAGTAATTTGATTTTCACTATTATCTGCTATATTCTATTTGCCACTTGGTTCACTTAAATCAGTTCAAATAAATTAGACAACATGATTAAATAAACTGAATTAAGTAAACTGATAGACTTATTGGAATGAATTACTTCAAAGTAAATTAGAATAAGTAATTCTCATACTAGAAATAAAGACAGCGAAGTAATCCAGCGAAATAAATAAGTGATCAGGTTCAGTAAATGTAAGTTAGATCTGATTCAAATCGCAAATGGAATACGCATATCGCTACGACTCTCATTTTAATTGGGCATAATTTCTTATAGTGCAATAAGTTTACCGAGCGTCTACTCTATTTCTGGTACATAAGAAATACAAATAAAATAAATAAATATATCTCTTCTACCCATTACTGGGTGTGACACTCTGCCGCAGCAAACTTCGGTAAGTAACATATTTTTGCGTGTGAAGTGCGGTTACCAGCCATCAAAGTACTGCTCCCAAAGATGTTAGTGAAGGAAAAGCAACAGGGTTCATTTGAATGTAGTGAAAATTGTTTGCCGGTTGTGGAAATCGTACCGAGGTTCTCAAATCCACAACCCAATTCGATAGCACTGAGCCACCTACACCATAAAATATAATGGTGGAAATTTTGTCTCAGAATACAAAACATATTTCTAAATAAAAACTGCGTTTAACAAGCCTGAATTTAATAATAAAAACTGCCAATTTTTTCTTGTTTACAGATTTTATAAGAATTATGACAGAGATAATAAAGTTTATCCACTTACAAACAATTTTATTCCTTGTTTATGTAAATCAAATAACAAAAGTGATGTTTACATATGGAGAATTATCAACTATAATATATCAAGGCCATTGGCAAATATGAAATGCATGAGGAAATTGTAATAAAATTATAATTTATCAATGCTCGCGGTATATTCCGATAGAAATTTTTTATAGTAATTCTGTCAATTTAATTATTATTTTCATAAACCGTAAAAGCGACATTTAAAAGCAATTATAAATAAATGTTAAACATTGTTTCCTAGCAACCTAACAATGGCATAAGTGATAATTTCCCATAGGTATATAGGATGTGATTGAAGGTTTGTTGCGTGATGAGTAAATGAGCTTGAATGGAGGGAACTATGACTGTAGTTGAAGCAAGGATGGTATGTTAGGATAAGAATGTTTCACGATGACTTATTATTTGACAAATCTGATGAGTGAATGTTTCTAGGATTCGTGCTTCCCCATTTCATAGGTTATAGTGTAATGTTATGTATGTTTGGGTATATATGAAATGATTGGTATAATATTGTTGGTTGTTTTCGCTCACGTGATTAAAACTGGATGCATTTAATTGGATAATTACTTCATCTAAAATTTATGAGGTAAAACTACATTTGAAAATTGTTAGTATTTTTAACAATTTCATAAATCAAATCATCATTTGAAATTTCACGAAATGAAGTTGAGGGAATGTAATGAGTATTTAAAGGAAATACTTAACAATTAATGAATTCAAATTGAATTATAAAGAGAAAAATCGTCCTGGATTCAAATCTGATTTTAAGCCAATTTTTCTTTGATTTTGTTATGTGGTATAAGTATGTCCTAGGTTTAAATCCTGTCTCTATTCTAATTTTTCTGTTTATAATACAATTTGAACTTAAAGAAAACTTTCTGTATTGTTTACATGGTAGAAATCTTGCTTCAGAGTGACCAAAAGGAATTGTTACAGTTGGCAGTAAAAACAAATACTTGAAATTAGTAAGCCTGATACATAAATTCATTTCCTGTTGTTGACAGTGACATTTAAAATTTAAATTTGAGTACATTTATTATTACATTTATTTCTAAAGTATTTCTATTACTTAAAAAGTCAAAATTCTATTAGTTGTCAGACTCCTGACATAACCTATTTGTATTTATTAGACATGTCAAATAGCATTTCCGCCTTTATCTGGCGTTGTGCCAACTGTGGAATAAAACGATCTCCAGAATTGTATTGCCAACTGTAACAATTCCTTTTGATCACTCTGTATATGCATGCGTCTCGTTGTAATCATCACCTTACTGGTTAATTTGGAAGTATTTATAATATATGATTGGCTAATCCCGTACGTTAGAAAAAATCAGGGTAAAATTAATTTCCTTTGCACAATAATAAATTTTCCTGGTACCTCTATATAATTCATTGTACTTGCAGTGTCCTTACCATTCACTCCAAACACATCCATGTCTATTAGCTATAAATAGGCTCTCTCACACACACATAAATACAATACGAACAAGGTACCGTTCACATTCATATGTGGGAGTATATAACGGTACCAATGCCCCCTCCTGTGACGAGTCGTACGTGTGTTTGTGTGTCTGTCAGCCACACGCTGTCATCAATGCTTAATTAATTGCGATTATCGGCAGTGATTTGCGACGCTGTGAACATTGCCCCCCTTGTGCGCCACTGGTCTGTCTACCCCTAACTAAACGTACTATATTGGTTTCTACTACTGACGTACTGACTTCTGGCCAATAGGACTATATTCGATAGGAACATCGGTAAATTTTAATCATGTTTACAAAATGATTTAATGAGAACATTTAGAACAATTATAAATTTTTTAAATAAACATAATCGAGTGTGGCACTCTGCCGTAATAGATATATTTAGGTGCGTAACACGCCGTCAAATTACGCTCCCCAAAGTTGTTAGTGTAAGGAAAAGCACAGGGGTAATTTTAATATGATGAAAAATTCATGTCGGCTGCGGGACTCGAACCCAGATATTAAAGTCAGCCTTTGCAAGTCTGAAGAATACATAAATGTTGTACCATATTCAATTCATTCTTTAAAATTAAACTTGAAATTTTATAATAAGAATGCAGTTGCCAGCAGACGTCTCTACAATCGTTCGTAACCCGTTTTAACATAGGGAAATAATTTTTGACAGTTTAAAAGAATAAAAATGTTAGACTAATGTTGAGAAAATCTTACATCTCGGATAAAAATTTAAAAGCAACTAATTATTCTTCTCCTCTAATAAGAAATTTCTCTAGAGCATTTTCTATAGCCCCATCAAAATTCTACATACTCTCTTTTTCATTTAAAACATGTTCCACATATTTTTCATTTAGACAAAAGATAGATCAAAATTACAAATTTTGTATTCATTTTCTCGTTTAAACTTGGTAAATTATATTTTATACGTCAGAAGTGCGATTATCAGCCGTCAAATCACTGCTCTCAAAGATATTAGTGGTTGGAGAGCCGCAGAGATAATTTTAAAGTGGTGAAAATTGTTTGTCGGTTATAGGAATCAAACCCGGGTTCTCAAATCCACAATAGATAAATAATTAAATAAAAAGCGTACCATATTAGATTTAGTTATATTTATCTACCACATACTTATACCAACCACAACAAGATGATCCTTACAACCAAACCAAAAACAGCGTCAGGTAACCAACCAAACAAACAACAAAAAACTGCAATACCTCTATCACCGCAGCCAACTTAGCAGCAAAGACATCGCACTTTGTATGGCGAGGGGTGGCGCGAGGGGTGGTGACAGAGGGAAGAGCAACAGGCCGTGCTCGCCGTCGAGCGAGTAAGTGAAATCTGAAGAGAGAGTGAGAGAGACAAGACGAACAAGGATAACGCGAGGAGCGAGAGAAGAGCTGGATTGTCGTCGTCTTGTGATTCCGTTTACCCCGATGAGAATTACCCGTTCAATCGTGTCTGATTTTTCGCACGATTTATCGCTATTCATTTGTCATTTAACTGTTGTTGAAGTGACAGGTTTTGTGTTTGGACAATGATTTCCCTGTTTTCATTAAGTTTATTTATCAATAATTTGATGCTAACAATTAAACTAATAAATTATGTATTAAAGAAAACTATAGGAGGGGTTTATTAATACAGTTAACCACCGTATTAATTGAAGAAATAATTACGCTTCCTTTTGTGTCTTTCAAACGATTTTACTATTTTCTCAATGATTTTAATGAGCGTTAGAAAAAATATTTGTCAAAAAAGTCGATCTTTAACTGTATCTATGCAGTTCTGAAATGTCATCTTTTTCTGACGTTTGAAGAAAAAATAAATTTGTCTTCCCTAGGGAGGGAAAGTAAAGCATATCCATGGCAACTGGAAACCAACGGTATGACTTGACATTAATGACACCCAGGTGATATCTGCCAAAAAGGATAAACTATATACACATTTCGAATTTAATTTTAAAACTTTTTCTTTCTGATAATGTAATGACAAAAATTATATGTAGCTTTCGTGAAGAAAGTGTTATTCTTTCTTCAAAAGATCCATCGCCTTCAATTGGGGAAATAAAACGGCACCTTCTGGAACAAATGCCTTACCTTCTTCCCTTGATATACAAATAACTATTACTCACTTGCATTAAATGTTGCAAAATTTATTACAAATTAAATTTAAAATATCTTTTTATACCTTTAAATATAATTCTGAGTAATCCTTGCTTAAAAAAACAAATTGGTTAGCAATTTTAACTGTTGTTGCCAATAGCTGCGTCCGATAAAATCATTTTATTTGTTAACCAATTATTAATATTTTGAGCAACATATGTTTGGCAATAAGGTGATTCTCATTTGTTTAAAAACTTCTTGAAATACAAGAATATGCGTCTCTCTTTCTGCCCTTAATAATTTTTTTTTCTAGCGTATGCACAAATTAATCTAACTGATCAATGTTCAACAAAATAGTCACTTAATCAATTGATAGGGAAGTAGATATTAATAGTATTTGGGTATTTCTCAAAACTTTGAAGATATTAAAGAGAATTTTTTCTGTTATTAGTTATAATAAAATTTAAGAGAGAGAGATGGTCTTTTTTGTCGAGGAAAAGTATTTTTAAAGTTAGTGGCCTAATTCTAATGAAACTAGTATGAAACCAGCATCCCCCACATGGGCAAGAATCTCTGCACCATCGTCGAAATTGAATGTAGCGCATTCCCTCCCCGGCGCTCACATGATGATGATATAAATCACAGGAATGAATCTGTTTCGCGCTACGGGATGTCCGAACCGCCGCGCGGACATTCAATTAGTGGCGCGGTGCACAGAGCAGACACACACGCACCCGGAGCCCGTACACCGGGTGTTTCATTAGCAGCCGCAACTGCCGCGTCCGTGACGTCGCTTCATTACGCCCAGTAGTGGTCACCCAGCATAGCACCCGTGATTGATCGTCTTCACAGAGATTTCAGGGAATATGAAATAATTGGGCTCTAACGAGCCTGGGGACTAAATCAACTACGACTAAACACACTCTAACCCAAGATGACATCGGGACAAATTTTAACGAAACTCACTAATTAGTATTGGATATTTAATATACCTACTAACTCGAATCAAAGATATTATCTACTTTTTTATACAGACATTATTTTTTCTGAAACCAGCAGGAAAGTGCCCACTTTCCTGAAAAAAATTAGTATGGAAAGTAGGTTTTTACAAAAACAGTCAAGTAAAGTACGTATCCAAGGTTACAAGAAAAATAACAGTCTGATAAAGTACAAAACAGTCCGGTAAAGATTTTACCTGACTGTTATTTTTGTTGTAACCTTGGATACGTAGTCTGCTGTCAATACAATTCATATAAAAAAATTTAAAAAATTCAATTTTTTATAAATAAATATTGATTAAATTAAACGGTTTCAGAAAAATAGTATACATAATATGTCAGGAAAGTTTCTCATTAAGGTGGTTCTATCATGACAGTCTCATAAAAGTTTATAAAAAAGTTATTAATATCTGTCGTAAATGCTTCTCTGATAGTAAACACCTTAAGGATTAATTTAAAATAATATAACACCATTCGGTTCCACATATATTTCTGCGTAGATATGCATTTTTTGATCATAGATCTTTTTAATCGCCAGTCATGATCCCAAAAAAATCAGTAAATGAAAATGCGAATATCTTGGATGAACTAGCTGAAAAATCGAAAAATTTTAAAATACGGTTCTATATAGTCCAGACCACGAGAAATCGAATGCCGTTAAGCGCAACTTCGTATCTCTTTTAGTTCCCGAATTACAGCGATTTTAAAATCTCAACTTTGAAGGCCCAAATCTCGAAACCGAAAAGAGATATTGAAATTCGGTTTGAACAAGTGAATTTTTAGTGCTCTAATTAACTTACATTGAAATTTTAAAAATTTTGATAATTTTACAATTTTTTTTTTTTTAATTTTTTTTGTCCATATTTCAAAAAGTTGAAGAGATAATGAAAATCTGTAAAAACCAGTGAATTCCTCTCGTAAAAGTACATACGTTTGTAAAATTTCAGGATTTTTGCTCCACCGATACAATTTTTTGGGCAAAAAAACTAAAAATGGCCTAAATTCGTAAAAATCTTAAGGGGTACCCCTTCAAAAATAATTAAAAAACAGTGATTTTTCGTTTTTTTGTAATAAAAACTTTATTTGCGCGATTTTTTGCCTCAAATTTTGCAGACCTATGTAATTTTACGAGAGGGATCCACTGTTTTTTTCAGATTTGCATTATCTTTTCAACTTTTTGAAATACGGGCAAAGGAATATTTTAATAAAAATAGTAAAATTTTCAAAATTTTCAAAATTTCAGTATAAGTTAATTAGAGCACGAGAAAAACACTCGTTCAAACCGCATTTCAATATCTCTTTTAGTTTTCGAGATATAGGCCTTCAAAGTTGGATTTTTCAAAAAATCTAAAATCGCTGTAACTCAAAAACTAAAAAAGATATGAAGATGCGCTCAACGGCATTCAATTTCTCGTAGTCTGATTTATATAGAACTTTAATATAAAATATTTCGATTTTTAATCTGGTTCAACCAAAAAATTGCCATTTCATTACCAACAATTTTTGCGATCACAACTCCGGCGATTAAAAAAAATATATTGAGGATCAAAATATGCATAATTATGTACAAATATATAAGGAAATATATGGTGAAATCTCCAATTTCATATCTAGTTTCATATTATTTTAAATATACCAAATAGCACACAAATGATGTTAACTATATTTGTACTGTAAAAATATTTAGATCATAATTGGTAAATTTAAAATTATCGCCACTACAGTATGCAGTATGTATGTAAATAAATAAATAGTGAATCTAAATAATTAAGAAATGTTTGGCAAATAAAGTAAGTCAGCTTATCCAAATTTCTTTATGACAAAAAATAAAAACGTTATTCCGTAATGGTCCGTAATTCCGGCATGTTGTACTTGACCGAAAAGATAGTGTTGATATTGCGATGCAGCAGCGTGACTTTGATGTCATTTTACGGCCAATGAAGCCATCCTAACACTGCCGAGGAATTTGTAGAAAGTAACCACAGGATTTTGAAGTATTAAATGAATTCTATACAAGGTAGCACCTCAAAATTGTGGTTTTCTTTGTACATCATCGTTGCTTTTTAAATACTTCACATTGTAGACCTACATTTTTCACCGATTTACCCTCAACAAAGAGCACGCAAATATTCAAGTCATTTTTCACAAAAAGATTAGTTGATGCCGCATATTCTAAACATAACCTGTCTTTTATTTTGTCTTAAAAGAGCTTCAAATTTTACATTCTGTTGTACATCTTTAACTATTAATACTATTTATAATAATAATTTCTACAGATACTTCAATAAGATAAAATAAATAAATGTATCATCATGCCTTCTTCCCATTACTGGGTGTGGCAGCAGATCTTGGTAAGTCATATATTTTGCGCGTGAAGTGTGGTTGCTAGCTGTCAAATCACGGTCTCCAATGATGTTAGGGTTGGAGGAGACATACGGATGTGGTAAAATTTTTTTGTCGTCTATGGAAATCAAACCTGAGTTCTCAAATCCTCAAGCCGACTCGATACCACTGAACCACCTACATCATAATAATTTATATATAATATTTTCAAATTATTTTGGCATCGCTATGAAACAATAAATTTAATATATTCCAGAAAGGCATCCAATCAATCCGTAGTTACAAAAACTTTATCCGGGAGAAAGTAAAACTTCAGTTGTCCATAATAAACAGTAATTTGCAGAATTGAGATCGCAATGTATGGTGTGTTTACCATGGCCGCCTACACCAACAGCAACACCATCCAGTTCCAGTCTCCAGTCCACTGCTTACTGTTTGTTTGTTTGTGGCTGCTTAATGAAGTGATCGCTGATATATTAACCACATGCAAATTAAACGTTGGATATTCAAACAGGGGATGATTCTAACGCAGATAAGAGACGAAGACGAGTAGAATTAGTTCCGCGTTTTTATCTACTCTTAGTACCTATAGCGAATGCAGCACGATTCTATTTTTAACGCGATTTGTAATAGACAAATTGTGTTTAATTTATTTCGCTAATATTTATGTCTTTTAGTTTCCAGTTTAGATATTCTTGCTAAGGACGCGCTGGGATTTCTGAAAGATGCATTTGGACAGATAAAGCGGCAGGAAATGCGCTTTGATCGAATGGAAATTGCTTATTGTTCGTACATTATGTGTAAAATTAACAAATCTAAGAAAATTAGTGACTCCAACTTATATTAAAAAAATAATATTGTGTCTGAGTCGTATAGATTCCATTTAGAAACGCTTGAAAAATAAATGATAATAATTTTTGGCAAATGGAATACGCCTATTGCTCGATGAGCGGCAATATCTTATTATCGCTCGGTAAACGGCAAATATCAACTTTCTGCTTTCAACTGACACTCTAGTTTCTGCTCGATCGTAGAAAAAAAGTTATTGTTTTCAGTTTTTAGTTAACATTTTCTCTTTCTCTCCCGATTCAGTTAGACTGCCGAAGCAGATCTCGGTAAGAGATATATTTAAGCGCGTGAATTGCGGTTACCAGCTATTCACGACTTCCAAAGATGTTAGTGGAGGAGCCACCGGGGTAATTTTAATGTGGTGAAAATTGTTTGTAGACTGTTGGAATTGAACCAGAGTTCTCAGGATCTACAGGCCGCCTTGATACCACTGAGCTAGCTATCCCATATAAACATATAACTTTTGTAATAACAATGAGCTAATAGATTCGACGTGGTCTCTTGAACCATTAGGACGAAGTTATAATTTAGTTCAAATATTTTCCGTTTCTTGAGATCCCAATAAAGAATATATACACTCTGTACAATAGAACTCCTGCATAAGCCGTCAATTCAAATGTCTGTCTAAAGTCTAAACTTCTCCATCGAATGTTGGTGCACTTTGCAGAGTCCGGGTTCGACTGACTGGCTTCGCGTTCGTAGAGCGAGCCACGACGTCGCCAGCGAAGACCGCCGCCGTGCCCGCCTCCCGTTTTATGGGACACACAATTTTTTCCACCGTTAATAAATCAAAGTTATGTCTGCCGGACTTGTTTTTTCTACTCTCTTTGGATTTTTTATGCGAACGTCGACCGAAATTAGAACGTGTTTCGCGACGAGTTTATCAAGTGAGAACACAACAATGTGTAAAACTGTAAGAAGTGATAAAGGATTCTAGACTGTAACTGACCACAGGTTAGGGGTCACATTGTTTCCTAACTTTCTGGTTTTACAACTACATTTTCATATTGTTTTAACAAGTTCTTTATTCTCTTTACATATTTAATTTCAAAAGAAATATTAAATTTATTACTGTCCTGACATTTTAAACAATTGTATTACGAATTCTTCGAAAAGAGCGCTGCTTGCGGCAAAATTTTGCAATGTTTGTTCCCCCCATTTTTACTTGGAGATAATATAGACTAAGGCTTGCTATTTAGCAAATTTCTTTTTAAAAATTTGGATAAACTAAAAACTTAATAAAAAATATAACAATAGTTTTTTTCTACGACCGAGCAGAAAATAAACTTTTCCAGCTGTCAGATGAAAGCAGAAAGTTGATATTTGCCGCTTGCTGAACGGCAAAAAGAGCTGTATTCCATTTGCCACTTGGTTCACTTAAATCAGTTCAGATCGACACATATAGGGGTGAAGTACTTCAAAGTAGATTAGAATCAGTAATTCTAGTTCTGAAAATAAAGTCAGCGAAGTAATCCAGCGAAATAAATAAGTGATCTGGATCAGTAAATGTAAGTTAAATCTAATCCAAATGGCAAATGGAATGCACTTAATATATTACCGCTTGACGAAAAAGCAATAAAATAAAATAAATAAATATATCATCACGCCTTCTACCCATTATTAGGTGTGGCACTCTGCCGAAGCAGATCTCGGTAAGTGATATATTTTGCGCGTGAAGTGTGGTTACCAGTCGTCAAATCACGGCCTCCAAAGATGTTAGTGGTAGAGGAGCCACAGGGGTAGTTTTTGAAATTATGAAAATTGTTTGTCGCCTGTGGGAATCGAACCAGGGTTCTCAGGATCCATAGGCCGACTTCATACCACTGACCTAGCCACCCCATTATTATTATTTAAATAAAATATATCATCTCGTCTTCTATCCATTACTGGGTGTGGCACTCTGCCGGAACAGATCTCGGTAAGTGATATATTTTGCGCGTGAAGTGCGGTTACCAGTCGTCAAATCACGGCCCCCAAAGATGTTAGTGGTAGAGGAGCCACAGAGGTAGTTTTTGAAATTATGAAAATTGTTTGTCGCCTGTGGGAATCGAACCAGGGTTCTCAGGATCCATAGGCCGACTTCATACCACTGAGCTAGCCACTCCAAAGCAATGTAAGAATGTATTATCGTATCCATAGATACATGAAAACTGTCACCCGAATTTCCAAACAAGGAAACTGTTAAAAATTATATTAAATTATTTTTCAAGCGTTTCTAAATAGTAGTAGAAACAATATTGTATTCACCTCGAGCAGAAACTGTCCTTGCCGCACTTGCATGGTTGTTGATCGCCTCGTAGCGGTAATAGAGTACTTTCTGCTCTAGGTACACAAATAACTATTGTATGCAACTTTGAATTCCGAACAACTTTATATTGTACAGTTTTTTGCCCTAGGATGAACAGAAGAGCATGTAATTGCAAAAACTAATATTACATGATAATATTCAAACATACCCCTTAGCTACACCATTCGGTAGTGATTTATCTTTTTTACTAAATAGATAATTAAGAAGTCAAGTTTTATCACTATATTTACACATAAGCTATACCGCACCTTACCCAGGTGACAAATGAATTTTTCTCTCTTTGATTTGATGTGTCGAATTGTCTAATGAATGCTAATTGACATGTGTAGTTAAAAATACGAATAAAAGTAAGAATGTTGATGAAAGAACAAACACCAATACTTAGGTACCCGTATAATGAAAACATAAACGGTCTTACAGTAATAGAAATACAGTTAAGAAGAAAATTAATTATTTATACTTAAAAGTTATTACTTCTAATAAACGGTAATTATGGTTATGAAAGTAAATGAAATATTTGTAATGACTAGTATTTCTGGTTTTTATTACAAGTAATTATAAATGTCAAACAAGGATCATTTGTATTAGAAATTAAATTTAAAATAAGATTTTTGTTTAGCATTTATTGCAAAGTAACATTGAAAGTTTTGTTTCGTGGAAAAAAGAAAGTTATTAGTTTTATCAAGAAACAAAGTTTGATATTCATTAAATCATTCAAATAAAAACAATCGATGAGAAAGAAGTATACAAAAAAACTATTGTTCTTTAACTTTCTAACCAAATTGATTATAAAAAACGTTGCTAAATTATTTTACAGATAATAATTGAAATAAAAGTGATAGAAAATATAACCAATAATATTTAAATGTACTTAAATAATCATAAAATATTCAGAAAACATTTATCATTGCAAATAATTTGATATAGGGTATTAAAACAACATTTATGTGGTTGAAATTAGACGTGGGGAAGGTATGTATATATGTATGCTACTTTATACAACATAAAATTAATCCCAATGAAAGTACAGGGTCCACACTCACAAAGCCGCAGTGTGGAAAGAAAAATATAAAAATATATCATCACTTCTTCTACCCAATACTATATGTGGCACTCTACCGTAGAAGGTATATGATATATTTATGTGGGTGTATTAACCAGCCGTCAAATGACGGTCCACAAAGATATTAGTAGAGGGTGAGCCACAGGGATAATTTGAATGTGGTGAAAATTGTTTGCCGGCTGTGGGAATCGAACCAAGATTTTCAAATTTACACTTTAAGTACATAACGCAGTGTGGTAGTTTATTATTAGCTTGAGTAAGATTGGATCTCGAGATTTATTCGAATGCCGTACTGCCAGATAATTGTTGCAGATCATCTGAATCATACTGTTGTATATTTAGTAATTTAGTTAGTAATATGGGGTGGCTAGCTCAGTGGTATGAAGTCGGCCTGTGGATCCTGAGAACCCTGGTTCGATTCCCACAGACAACAAACAATTTTCATAATTTCAAAAACTACCCCTGTGGCTCCTCCACCACTAACATCTTTGGGGGCCGTGATTTGATGGTTGGTAACCACACTTCACGCACAAAATATATCACTTACCGAGATCTGCTTCGGCAGAGTGCCAGATCCAGTAATGAATATATATTTATATTTGTATATATTTATGTATTAAGTAAAATTACTTACAAATATAATTTCATGAGGCATCTGAGTAACTAAATAAATATTGTACTCTTCACGGGGGTCTATGGCGTGGCGCCCCCGACCTAATTTCGGTATGGGCCAGCGAGTGTCATTCAAACAAATAATCAAATTTCATCGCAAGGGTCTGATTGAAAACACGGAATCAATTTCATCTGTTTCGATCTACGGATTGTGTCCAATGTGTCGCACGTACTGGCCACTTGTCTGACGCAATCGCCGGGATTGGGGACAGTGGACAAGAAAATGTTAAGAATATTCTTTCCTCTTAGTAATCATTGGTTTTTTCTACTTTGTTGGAAACTCATTCATCCATATTTTTATATGTTAGGAAATTTTAAAGATAAATGTAGATGTATAGGAGTGATTGGATGGATGTGATTGAAGGTTTGTTGCGTGATGAATGTAGAATGATTCTAAGTGTGATGAGTAAAAGAGCTTGTATGGAGAGAACTATGAATGTGGTTGAAGTGAGGATGAGAAACAAGGACTGATAATTGATTAATCTAATGAGTGAATGTTTTATGAATGATTCTAGGGATCATGTTACTCCATTTGATGGGATATAGCGTGATGTATGTATGTATGTATATAGGTAATTTTGTTCATTTGACGAAAGATTCTATGAGCCGATATTTACAATTAGATTTCTGTAAGAAGCAAATTACATGAAATAAATATAGATATGTGCTTATTTACAGACATTCGTAGTCTAATACTAATTAACAAGCAAGGGATGGTGCGTTCAAATTTTAACTTATATAAAAAAAAATATGAGGTGGCTAGCTCAGTGGTATGAAGTCGGCCTGTGGATCCTGAGAACCCTGGTTCGATTCCCACAGGCGACAAACAACTTTCATAATTTCAAAAGCTACCCCTGTGGCTCCTCCACCACTAACATTTTTGGGGGCCGTGATTTGACGACTGGTAACCGCACTTCACGTGCAAAATATATCACTTACCGAGATCTGCTTCGGCAGAGTGCCACACCCAGTAATGGGTAGAAGGCGTGATGATATATTTATTTATTTTTTTATTATATGTACAACTTGTTGGTGCACATATGTTATTTCGTCATCCTGGTGGTGTTTTTCTTTTTGCACATGAAATTAAATTATGGCAAATATGATTCCTGTTCGTGAAATTATTGAAATTATTATACAGGTTCTTATGTACACCTTTTACCATATATTTGATTAGTTAAAATTAATGTTAGCGAGATTTGAATTTGTGCACTCTCTCTTATGAAACGAAAGTGCGTACACAGCAACAACTATCCATAATGAGGAACAATTATAAAATATACTGGGCCAATTTGATATAATTAGTTCGCTCTAGACTACAGTTTTAAAGAATTTCGAATTCAACTTTGAAAATTAGTCATTTGAAACTTCGATTTCTAAATGAACATCTGGGGCTACAAAAATATAAAATGTAGACTACTAATTTGTATAAATTCTATGACAACTGAGAGTTGAAAAACTAAAATTTTCAGTGTCAACGGTTCCTAAATTATTTTAGAAATAAAAGTTTTTAATAAAAGATGGACAGACGTAAATATTGTATTGCATTTTATCAAAAATAATTCAGAACGTTAGACAACTGAAAAATAGTTATAATTACTCTTACGTAAGTGGTATCTATTCGCTAATCATACTAAATATAAATTATAATCCTTTAAATTAAATTAAATTTTAGGTTAGAGATAAAATTATGTAAGTAAAGTAAAAAACCGCAGTAATGATTGAATCAGTGAACAAATACAGAAAGTTTGTGAAACACTGGTAGATAGCACGTGGTGGCCAGCAACCACAAATTGAGAACCACTGCACAAAGCACTTCAAAGAGCTAGAATCAGTTCCCCGCGCGTCGCCTCCCCCGCAGTCCCGCTAAAACTAAAAACAGGTTTGAAACTCAAGGCGTGGGTGCATTTGGCCCCGGTCTGTAGACCACAGCTTCGAGCACTGTGTCTCACTCTCACATTCCTCTCCTTCAATCATTCCATCTCTGTCACTCCGAAACACGTTTGCAATTATGGTATTAATAATCTATCATATAATAACTATAATATTTTAATTAGAATCCATTCACGTTCGGCATAATAACTCGAAGAACAAGGCTGGTCGAGGTGGCGTTGACGGAGGAGAAGAGGAGGAAGAAGAGAGAGGGAGAGGGAACGGGAGAGGCAAGGGGACAGAGTTCCACATTCAGAGGGCATTCAATTTAAACTTTGACTCACAAAACGTAAAACGCTTGCAATGAGAAAATGTTTCTCTCTCGAGACAGGTAATTAGTAAATGTGATGTTGTAATTAAAGTTTTCTGATTGGCGGGATTATAACACAAGTTTTCTTTTAAAAAATATTATTTGGAACTTCCACTACTAACAAAAATTCACCCTACGTCTATGAAAATTTAACGGGTGCGTCAAAACAGGCCTCAACATATGAAAAGTTATCTTTATAATTGACGACAATCTTTGCTATAGGCGTGTTTCTTGGGATTGTGATGGTGATTTTCTAAATCATGATTCCTTTGATCGTGATTGAGTTGAATCATGATTAAATATGATACTGAAGAAAACATCGAACAGGAATAATGATTCAAATCCAACCCGATCGACACGATCCTATAGTATGAACGTTAAAATAACTGCAAATGTCAAATACACAAACTAACCTATTTTAAAATTTCATAAATGAGTGTCCATGTAAGCCATTTAAAAATTCTTCCAGAAGCAGCCAATTTCCCTTAATTCCACAAATAGAGCACATAAATTTATCATCAGACGCCATTTTTAAACCTTCGATGTGAATCAGTCAACATGAATCATAGAAAAAGTATGATTCAGAAGGGTAGGGGGATTGTCGTTTCGTGATCACAAAATGAAAGAGTAGGGATAACGAATAACGAACGAAGAAACATGATTCTTCATGATCATATTAAGTTTGATCACTTTGATTACGAATCACAGTCCAAAGAAACACGCCTTATACTAAAACCGTTATAAACATCGACTGACGTCATCCATCCTGATACAACTTAATAAAATAAAAAGAAACTGGTACAATATTTAAATGACAATTTAAAAAGAAAAGGGCATTGAAACACAAATCTTATATAAGAATATTGAATAATAGTTATATTTACTATCGATTCATGTAATGAAAATAATTATTTTACCGGGTGTGGCACTCTGCCAAAGCAGATCTCGGTAAGTGATATATTTGGTGCGTATAATGCGGTTCCCAGTCGTCAAATCACGGCCCCCAAAGATGTTAGTGGTGGAGGAGCCACAGGAGTAGTTTTTGAAATTATGAAAATTGTTTGTCGCCTGTGGGAATCGAACCAGGGTTCTCAGGATCCACAGGCCGACTTCATACCACTGAGCTAGCCACCCCATATATATATATATCATTCATCTAATTATATTTTTTGATGACGTTAGCTAATCTTTATAACGTTTTCAGTATAGTGAAAAGAATGATCGTCTCACATTTCTATTTTTCATCATATATCAAATGAATCCGGAGATCCCAAGTTCGAATCTCACTCAAGCTAAAAATTATAAGAAATACCACAGTGCGACTCGGTGAGCCCAGCTCCTGTACTGTACTGTAATTGGGATTTAGTTCCTCTTGTACAGAGTAGCATAAAAAATAAATGCATGTGACATCATCGTACAAAATTTGACAAAGAATAACGAAGTATAACATGCGAGTATACTGACCATGTAATAATACCAGTTTACGAGAAACAAAAGTATAACGAATTTTAATTAATTTGTTACCCTTAACAAGAAAATTATCCCAATTACAGTCCAGGGGGGCCACAGTTTATAGTTTAATCCGAACCACTCAGTGACAGTCGTATTTTTTTTAATATATAAAGTTTTATATCCAATTAAAGAATGCAACTAAGAAGGTCGCATAACTTAAATCAGTTTTTTGCTGCTATAATTTTGTTAAATTGTGTTGTCAAAACTTGGCTTCATAATTAATTGTAAGTATCGACCTAAATATTTGGGCAAACCAATTATTATTCATATTAATTTAAATTAAATTTCTTTCCCAAAATTGATTTTCATAAATTTCAGTTCAAAAGTAAATTTTGAGAGCATGACCCTGTTTCTTTGTGTTACAAACTGATTTAAAATTCTGTATACAGAAATTATATTTGCTGTTTTGATTAATAAATGTATAAGATATTAACCCAATAATCAACGAATTGAACCAATGAATTTTATATTAATATTTTACAATCAACTATATTAGGAACGGTTTCCCATAAATATTTTATTAACTTCATTTTGACAGCGTTTTATTTCAGCATGAACTTAACCTCAATTTTTTTAATGGAATACTTAAATTTATTTCATAATAAATAAGAAAATATATGCCATATCAAATTACTTGACAATTACGACATTTTTTAAACGCAAGAACTAAAATAGCTTTTGCTGTATAGTACGTTAAAAATTTAAATAAAAAAATAAAAAAATATATATATCATTCGCCTTCTACCCATTACTGGGTGTGGCATTCTGCCGAAGCAGATCTCGGTAAGTGATATATTTTGCACGTGAAGTGCGGTTACCAGTCGTCAAATCACGCCCCCCAAATATGTCAGTGGTGGAGGAGCCACAGGAGTAGCTTATGAAATTATGAAAATTGTTTGTTGCCTGTGGGAATCGAACCAGGGTTCTCAGGATCCATAGGCCGACTTCATACCACTGTGCTAGCCACCCCATTATTATTATTTAAATAAGATATATCATCTCGCTTTCTACCCATTACTGGGTGTGGCACTCTGCCGAAGCCGATCTCGGTAAGTAATATATTTTTGCGCGTTAAATGCAGTTACCAGTTGTCAAATCACGGCCTCCAAAGATGTTAGTGGTGTAGGAGCCACAGGAGTAGTTCTTTTTGAAATTATGAAAATTGTTTGTTGCCTGTGGGAATCGAACCAGGGTTCTCAGGATCCACAGGCCGACTACATACCACTGAGCTAGCCACCCCATTTAAATGACAGAAATAAATTAGCAACAAAGCAACAAAGCAGCATACAGTGTGTCTCAAATAGAAACATGTCGTTTAATAAGGGAAATAAGCTTTTTTTGTAAATCAAAAGTGTTGGAACATATAATTTTTGTACTTATTTGCACCGTATGTTACTATACTTTTCCACATACCTTATTTCATTAGAGTTATCTTATTTTAAAGCTATACATTTGTGAAATTAATTTTTCTACGACTATTAAGACGATAGGGTTGGTGGCACAGTGGTATCGAGTCGGACTGTATATTTGAGAAACCGGAATCGATTCCCACAACCGACGCACAATTTTCCCCTTCACTAAAATGTTTGGATGTCGTCATTTGACGGCTGGTAACCGTATTTCACGTGTATAAATATATCACTTACCAAAATCTGTTACGGCAGAGTACCTCACCTGATAAGGGATAAAATATTTCAAAAGAACTATCTACAAATTATGATTAGTTGTTAAAAAAGTTGTGACAATATGGTTGCACTGTTGCTTCACCAGCAACAAAAATGCAATTGTGAGTGGTGTGGTAGCATTTCCAAGATTTGCAAAGCAATAAAAAGTACAACGTTCAGAGAATCGCACGCTAACAAGAAAGTAAATAGAATAATTTTGTGTTAGTGCTGGGCGGGTGACGGACGCCGCTGATCCCACCGCCAGCAAGGTTCTGTGCTGTGGAACAGGTGTGTGTGTGTGTGTGTGTGTGTTCAGGGTCACGGGGTCACACAGGCCGCGGGGACAACACACGAGACAAGAATGCGTTCATAGCTTAGCTTCATCAACCACGACAACTCTGTACTTTGTAAGCTACTCGGATGCGAGCTTACTTCACATTTACTTACTACTCTCTGCAGAAGCTTTCAACAAACTCATACGATGATGATCTGACTGTACAATAAATTACTAATTAATTCAGTAATAATTAAGGCAGTAGGTGGCTTAGTGGTATCGAGTCGGACTGTGGATATGAAAACCTGTGTGCGATTCCCACAGTCGACAAACAATTTTCACCACATTACCTCTGTAACATCTTTGAGGTTGTGTTTTGACGGCTGCTAATTACATTTCATGCGCATAAATAATTTTGTTTATACCTACTATTTATAGTTGAATATATTTATATTAAATTATAAATATACACCGGAAAAATATAATTCTTCCAAAATTTTTGACTTTCCTGAGGCTATATCTCAAAAACTAAAGAAGATACGAAGATGCGCTGAAAGGCATTGAATTTCTCGTGCTACAGGTGCCTTGTAAACAAATTTTCAGCAATTTTTATTTTACAAAAAGTTTTCACAAAAATTTTCTCATCGAGCAGTTCTTGAACAATATCTTAAAAACTAGAAGGCGTACGCATTTGGGGATTTAACCATTAGATTCAGCAGGTCAAAATACATATGTGTGTAAATTTTCGTTACAATAATCGAACGAGAAAGAGTTTTAGAGGAAATTGTTTGAAAATCGTAAAAAACCTAAGGGGTACCCTTGGAAAAATAATTAAAAATATCAAAAAACTTAAATCGCTTCAAATGAGCTGAAATTTTGCTAATAAGTCAATTCGGACCCGGGGAATTCAATGCCATTGAGCGCAACTTCGTATCACGTTTAGTTTTTGAGATAGAACCTCCGGAAGTGTTGAACTTTGAAAAAATTTCAGCACCTCAGTTTTTAGACTTTCCAGAGGCCATATCTCAAAAACTAAGCGAGATATGAAGATGTGCTTAACGGCATTGGATTTTTCGTGCTTTAATTAACCTGTATACAAATTTTCAGCGATTTTTAAAATTTTCAAAAATTTTCGCCATTTTATTTTTCCTAAACAGTTTTTGGACAATCTTAAAAACTAGAAGGCGTACGCACTTGGGGATTTAACCATAGGTTTCAGCGGGTCAAAATACATATGTATATAAATTTTCAGTACAATAATCGTAAGAGAAAGAGTTTTAAAGCAAATTGTTTGAAAACATAAAAAATCTAAGGGGTACCCCTTCGAAAAATATTTAAAATATCAAAAAACTTAAATCGCTTCAAATGAGCTGAAAATTTGCTAATAAGTCAATTCGGACCCGGGGAATTCAATGCCGTTGAGTGCAACTTCGTATCACGTTTAGTTTTTGAGATAGATCCTCCGGAAGTGTTGAACTTTGAAAAAATTTCAGCACCTCAGTTTTTCGAGTTTCCAGAGGCCATATCTCAAAATCTAAACGAGATATGAAAATGAACTCAACGGCATTGAATTTCTCGTGCTTCAATTAACTAATAAACTAATTTTCACTTGGGGAGGTTATTGTTTGATTCAGCAGATCATAATACAAATATATATGTATATGCGTTAGAATATTAAATGATATTTTATTAATTTTATTTTATTACTTTGCTAATAGATACACCAGAAACTTAATCCCAATTATAACAGCTTAGTGTTATCCGAACCACTAAAATATAATCGTATGGTTTGGACATAAATTGATCTCTTGCTGTTCGTTCAATTTAACTTCGTTTGAGAACCGCTGTAATATGTTAAACTTACAAAGTAGCAATGAACTGTAACTAATGAAGTAACCCAACAAAAATATACATCGATTAAAAATATAAAAAAAATTCAATACTCTCTATCCATAATATTGACTTTAATAATGATTTTAAATTTTAATGCCTTCTCACAACAAACTTAAATCAAGTTACAAAAACATATTTCTTGCGAGACATAATACCGTTTAATAAATGGATCAATTTAAATATCTCTTGCATTTAAAATTAGCACTCAAGATATAGTTTTATCCCGTGCTCAGAGCCGTAACGTGTACAATCTGTTGTAGGTGTTTCATTAGAATTTTCCATGAATAATATAATTCTACATTGTCCGATAGCAAACGATTGTCTCCTTAAATACCATTTTACTGCATATAACAACGTATTATACCAATGTTCTCGATGTTTAACTATAGAATAACCAGACCCGGCTCCAGAAGAATTCTTCAGATTAAACAAAAATGGTGAAGGTACACACGGAGAAAATTTTCTGATTATTTTTTGACGCTTTTCAAAACAAATGAAATGCTTTATTGTATGTCACATGTTTGCGTTTGAACCAATCCTGTCATTATTATACTAAGAATAAAGCTCTTGTGCTTATTCCCGGGAATAATCTCTATAGGTATTTTTGTTTGTGACAAATGCTAGGTAGTTGTCAAATAATTATTTAAAAATGTCAACGCGTCAAGTCAAATAAAAAAAAAATATATCATCACGCCTTCTACCCAATACTGGGTGTGGCACTCTGCCGAAGCAGATCTCGGTAAGTGATATATTTAAGTAAAATGTGTGAAAAAAATAGATTTAGTTCCATTTCAGATACAGAAATACACCAATAAATTTTGCAAGCAACTTCCAAGAATACATTAATAAGTAATCAATCGGTATGGACCCAGTACAAAATCTTTTTAGTTGGATGAATCGACCTCAACAGTTAAGTCAAAAAAATAATCTAATTAAATATAGCTCGAGAGTTGGATAAATTAGAAAATAATTCTCGAGTATCTTTCTCAAACTTTTTGCCATTTGGCAATAGCCACTCAAACCCTGCGTGCGTTCGAGACTATTGCCTGGCAACAAGTTTTCGAAAGATCTGTCAAATTATTTTCAATTCTCACTTTCTTGTTATTTGAGATTTTTTTTTAGAAAGAAGAAGAAGTCAAGAAAGTTTCATGAAAATTATAGCGGCGCCGCTATCGCGAGTACTTAATTATTATATTCTAAGTAAATACGTAGTAATTAATCAAATTAAATAATAAAGGGAAAAATTTGGATATCACCAGGATTTGAACCTGGGACCCCATAAACTCCGGTTATATGCTTTAATCACGACGATATTCCTATTTTTATTTTCATAATAAATTTAATTCATCTTGTTAAGTTTATTCATTTCATTTAGTTGAATGATTTTTATCTGAGTTAGTAATAATATAAATGAGTCAAAATCAGAATTTTTCTCCATCTCAAGTTTTATGGTAAGTCCGGCCCTGTATTTGAGTGCAGGTAACAGATACCAGATTATAATAATATCTGGTGCGTGAATGATTAAATCAGTGATAACGCAAGCGAGGGAGGAATATTATAACGAAGTAGAATAAATTGTTTAAGACAATTGGAATTAAAATGAAAACTTACTGTATCGGATATGAGAAGATATAAACTCGGTTTACCTGAAACAAAAAAACAGGATGCGTTAAAAGATAGCATCGAATAAAATACTATAAAATGTGTTATAGTTGAATTTATGTTAATTGGTTTGTTTCAAATTATAATTCCAAGTCGTATTTTATCACTCGAAAGCAATGATTGGAAATATGACATATATTTTACATCAAACTCTATATTACAGAAATTTTAATTTGTTTTCAGTTTTTATTGGTTAATTTTGGCACCGAAAAATATAATATAAAGTAGATATATTATTAGCAGATTTTATGACATGTCAAATACACTAAAATAAAAATAAAAATCAGGATAATGTAACGACGAATGAAATACATTGTTGAATTCTCAAAAAATAAATTAATGTATTTAGTGTACTACAAAAAAATTAAATAACGAAATTATCAACTCTTTTGAAATAACGTCTAGTTAGCAAAAGTTTATTTTATTGGGGCCAAACTACTGTTAAATATAAAATATTCATAAATTATTTAAGGGACATTTGAACGAACCATAATTACTGTTAATAACTAACGACGGTTAGTTAAAAATCTGTTGTGCGATGGTAGGTTAAGCGTAAGCATAGTTTTCGTGTATCTTTAAGAGAGTTTTAGCTTGTAAGAAGATAGCGTAACCCCATAGATACACAACTGAGAATTATACAACTGACCCTAGACAAAAATAAATAAATAAAATATACATATATCATCACGCCTTCTACCCATTAATGGGTGTGGCACTCTATCTCGGTAAATGATATATTTATGCGCGTGATGTGCGGTTAATGGCTGTCAAAGCACGGCTCCCAAAGATGTTAGTTTCAATTTAAAAACGGACAAAGACAGAAGGTGCTCAAATCAGGATTGTTCTTTTCAAAAAAGATGGTTGGCAACACTACCTGTATCATTAATACAGACAGTGGTCCTTACGCCCCTAACGATTTCAAAATTATTTACGAATTTTGACGTTTGCTGATTTATCTAACCTAACCATCCTATATAAAACATTATACTTCAATAACCAATCATAGTAAATACCTTAAATAGCTCCTATTTTATCGTAAATTCCACTAGTATGGCACTATCCCAATCACAACAATGTACACAAAAACACAAATTCTTATTTAAAACTGTCTACACATCGACTCTTCTAGACGGTATCATACACTATTGTTACTAACTGACAACTACATGTTTTATCGTTTGCGCAGGTCGAAGCATTGTTCCTTAATTAGTTTGAAAAACCTATATAAAAATTTGTATCAAATAATAATGAAATTATTGGCGTAATAATATAAATAATTTTTTTTATTACAAACAACTTTTATTATTATATAAAGTTCTACTTGACATAGTTATTAAATTTTTAATAATAAGAATTTATTCGGACCGTGTAAACACCAACCTACTGTTGCATGTCCCCACGTATTTTTTTTATTCTTTTGTAATAATTATTGTTCGGTTCATGTTTTTTGTTGTTGGTTACTTTATTATTTTATCAATATAGTATTTGATTATAATTTATTTCAGTAATTAAATAAATAAAATACTTTCTTAATATACCGCAATGTCCTATCATATGAAACATTCACATAACATTTATTCATTAGATTCATCTTATAATTAATTCCTATCCTGGCACATCAATTCATCAACATTCATATTTTTTTTCATACAAACTTCAATCATATTCATCCAATTATTCCTCGCAACATGAATCATCCACTGTGGTATTGTATCGATCTGTGAATTTTTACCACATTAAAATTACCCCTATGGCTTTACTTCCACTAACATTTTTAGGGGCCGTAATTTGACGATTGGTACCTTCACTTCACGTGCATAAATATTTGTCTAAATCTGCTTCGGCAGAGTGTTCATCCAGTAATGGGTAGAAAGCATGATAATATAATTTTTCCGTATTTATTTTTGTTTATTTAGTAAAGACCAACCAGTTATTATGCTTTTTTAAAATGTACACAGAGAAATTAATTCAAATAAACTAAAAATAAATATATCATCACGCCTTCTACCAATTACTGGGTGTAGCACTCTGCCGAAGCAGATCTCGGTAAGTGATACATTTTGCGCGTGAAATGCGGTTATCAGTCGTCAAATCACGGCCTCCAAAGATGTTAGTGGTGGAGGAGCCACAGGGGTAGTTTTTTAAATTATGAAAATTGTGTGTCGCCTGTGGGAATCGAACCAGGGTTCTCAGGATCCACAGGCCGACTTCATACTACTGAGCTAGCCACCTCATAGAAATTAATTCAGGCATATTAATTTTCTGATATGTGCGGAAGAGGGAATAATGACTATTATTCTCTCGTTATTATTCCCTGTGGGATTTATACATGATATTATGTAGCCAAAATGCAATTTTTAATTCTGAATATTTGACGCACGACCTTTTGCTTGTTAATGAAGGACCACAAATTTTACCTCGCTTTTATCCACTAGGCTACGATTGCTTATAATATATGTTTATATGTCCTGCACAGACAATCGTAGCTCAGTGGATAAAAGCGAGGTAAAACTTGCGTTTCTTAATTAGCAATCTCACTGACTTCTACTTATATCCAAAAAATACGATTGTGTCTGAGTGGTTCGGATTCCACTATAAGCTGTAGGTTCCCTGTACTGTAATTGGGATTTACTTCCTGTTGTGCAGAGTAACAAATAAATAAATAAAAATAAATAACAAAAAAACACCCATTATATTCTTATATTTGTTCATTTCACACATAATGTACGAACAAAACACAATCATCGTAGCATTTCCTGTCGGTATATTTGTAAACAAATTCTCTTATTAAACATGGTATATTAGTTTCTTCTAATACAGAAGAAGCATAAAAATCGTTGGCGTAGTACTCTCGAGAAACCACTAAGACCTTTGTACACCCTCGAAGTATTTTTCACTCGAGCAAATGTTAAAACAATCCAAAAGTGCATCTCGCATGCATTATTCAGTGACAGTGTTCGGCGGCTCCTCCAAGGTGTTGCCGAGTTAATGTTTGTGCATGAGCCAGCTGTCGCCCCGGTCGGGCCGCCACTGGCCGGCTAGGATTATTATTTTTTCATCAACTAGACAGAGAGAACGGCTGAAGTTGCTTCCCCCCTATCTGTCGTATAATATAGGCCAGTATATTGCGTTTGCCCCTCTTGCGTCTGGCTACCCCTTGTCCGGGTAGTGGACCTTGTGGCGTTATTGGAAAACGGCGCTGGGCATTGACGCCGACTGCGATTTTCGTTGTGGAAACAAAGATGGATTTATTGTCTGATATTGTTAAAACAAACAGGTATCACTTTACATCATATTGCTCACCAAATAGGACAATCTATAATAGGTTATGTTTCAATTTTGTTAAAAATTTATTTTTTAAATTATTATTATGGGGTGGCTAGCTCAGTGGCATGAAGTCAGCCTGTGGATTCTGAGAACTCTGGTTCGATTCCCACAGGCGACAAACAATTTTCATAATTTTAAAAGCTACCCCTGTGGCTCCTCCACCACTAACATCTTTGGGAGCCGTGATTTGACGACTGGTAACCTCATTTCACGCGCAAAATATATCATTTGCCGAGATCTGCTTCGGCAGAGTGCTACACCCAGTAATGGGTAGAAGGCGTGATGATATATTTATATATTTATATTATTACTGCGTTGCTTGTTATCAATGATATAACAACGACACATGATGTTTGATTTATTTATATATTACTCTGCACAACAGGAACTTAATTCCAATTACAGTAAAGGGGGCCTACAGCTTATAGTGGAATCCGAACCCCTCAGACATAATCGTATTTATGTAAGTTAAAGTCAGCGAGATTTGAACGTACGATCTCTTGTTTGACACGTACATTTTATCTCAGATTTATTTTTTGTATAAAGTCTTGTTTTCCAAATAGTTTTTAATGAAATGGTAACCAACTTATTGCCAAAATTATGTGAGTCAAAATACTAATAATTGCTTAAATCTGCGATTAATTTTGTAAGTGTAATTTATATAATAATAAAAGTTTTGTTTTATGTAACTGACAATAACAGTTTTCTTTTTCTTTTGTGCAATACTAATTTATTAGATGTTACCATTAGCAGCGGTCACTAAAACTATTTTATCGGTCGCTGCTATTGGCAACGCTCGCTAAACTGATAAAATACTAAATATTTGTTTGAAAGAAATGTCAAACTAGCTTACCGTTTACTTGGTTAAAGAATTTTATTTTTAGGTATAAAAAAATGTTTAAATAAACGACCATCTCGACACTCGAAAGGGTAAAAGAGATGTAAAGTGAATAAGAAAAAGAAGAAATAAAAATCTGGAATAAAGTTGCAGCTAAATAATAGTTATTTATATACCAAGGAAATAATGACACTTTCTTCACGAAATATACAGATATCACCTGAATGTTATCGGACAAGATTATTCTTCAATACCTTAATAGTAATTTCACGGCCTAAATGTAATACTATACTCACTATGATTCCTGAATTAGTCAGACCTATTCGGTAAAAAGGACACGGCGAAGGAAACATCCAAATTTCGTCAGAATTTAAAAAGATGAATAATAATTTCCTGTTGTTAAACGTTTCTAGTTTATTTTAAAAGAAAATAAATAAAACTAAAATATATAATATAGAACCGTACGATAGCTGAAAATATCCAACGCCGAAACATTCAAGTTGTTTTACCGAAAGATATGACTCATATTAATATTCCATTTTCTGATAAGAACCAAAGTGATTTCACAGTGCCTTCCCTCAAATCAATTTCCTAGCCCCCAAACAAACCCTGAATCCCCGGCACTGGTTCGGCGGTCCGACGAATGCAAGGAGATGGATGGCTTTCTGCACTGTTTATGCGAGACCGGGCCCCGTCCGCACACCGGAACGGAAAGAAATTGGAAATTGAGCCGGACTTTACGTGCGGTGTGGATAGTGCTTCGCGGAGGTGCAGGGAGGGCAGCACCGGCACCGGCCGCCTCTGATCGAACGCACACCGCCGCCGCGTCGAACAGAAATCTCTTTTCCTTCGTTTCGTTGCCTGCTGGACGATGTCGAGGACGATGTTGTTATTCTTTGGTTATAAGACTGCATGTGCATATTGCTCTAGGTGATGGACAAAAAGATTAGAATTTAATTGATTGAGGGTTGAACTTTTGGATAGAGTTACAATAGTTATTTGTTTAGCAAGGTAAGAAAGTAAGACATTTCTTCCCGACAGTACCATTTCATTTTCCGAGTTGAAGACAAGCTATATAAAGCACCTAAAGAAAGAATAACCCTTTCTTCATGAGGTACACGTATATAAACTAAAATTTTCAGTAATAATATAACAAGAGAGTGAGCATAAATTGAAAATAATTTGACAGATCTTTCGAAAACTTGTTGCCAGGCAATAGTCACGAAAGCCCGTGTGGCTTGAGTGGCTATTGCCAAATGGCAACAAGTTTGAGAAAGATACTGGAGAATTATTTTCTAATTTATTCAATTCTCGAGTTATATTTAATTAGATTATTTATTTACTTAGATGTAGAGGTCGATTCATCCAACTTAAAAAAATTTGAACCATTCTGGCCTCGATTTCCCAAACTACATTCCTGACCTAAAAATTGTCACTTACAGTTCATGGTACGTAATATACAAAGTGATCAGAAGAAATTGTTTTAGTTGGAAATACAATTCCGGAGATCTTTTTATTCCACAGTTGGTACAACGCCAGATTAAAGCGGAAATACTATTTGACAGGATTTTGACTTTTTGAATAATAGAAATACTTTAGATTATTGCTATGTTCAGTAATAAAAGGAAGGGTGAAGGAAACAACAATTTTATTTATGGATATTTAAGAAAAATATGACTAAAATTTCAAATGTCACTGTCTATAACAGAAAATAAATTTAAGTATTAGGCTCACCAATTTCACGCAGATTTGATTTGACTGAACCAATTCCTTTTGCTCACTCTGGACTATTGTAGCTTGAGTGAGATTCGAACTTGGGATCTCTGGATTCCAATGTCGTTACGCTAACACACAACTGTATTTCCGGACGTGATGGATGTATGTATTTTCAAATTATCTTAACATTGTATATATTTGGTCATCAACCGTTTCTAAATTATTTTAGCTTAAAGTGCTTCCGATCATAGTAGAAAATTCGACTATATGTAACTTTTATTTGAAGCACAGAGAAAAGGCAAAAAATGAATTAATAATCTAGTGGTAATCTCCATTGTAATTTTGAGATTATCTAATAACAAAATTTAGTCACGTAGAAAGAAAACAAGAGAGTCCAGTGTAACAATAATTACAATAAGCTAGTTGAAATTGTGTTGGTTGTTTAACCCAGTATGAAATTATTATTCATTTACCGTAGCTCATTTTAAAATAATCGTATTTTAAGAGTATTTTTAACGATATTTATTCTTCCGTACGTGATGGTAATATAAAAAGCTGTGTATTTATGTAGAGGCGCACGGTGTGAGTTAAGTAAAAGAGTCAACTCTTTAAAGATGTGTGCAGTTCAGGTGTGGGTGTGAGTTGACACCAACGCTTTTCCGGATTTAGTCGAGACGCCGTGTAGCGCAGATAGACGCGCGGGCGGAAGCGACGCGGGCGACGGGAGCGTCGGGAGCGTCGGTTTGCGGCAACTGACTGATTTTACTTCCCTTCTTACTTTTTCTTGATTTTATATTTCGTTTTTGATGTGCGAACTTTTCTATTTGCGAATAAGTGAACATTTTTATTTTCTTTACGCTTTTTGTGATAGTTGTGAGACGTAATTCTAATCTTTGACATTGTTATTTTTATTTTATTTTTACTGGGAATTTAAGATGACATGACACTCTCCCTAAATTTTAAGATTGATAATATTTATATATAATATCTTATAGTAATTACAATTTTTACAAAATAAATAATATCGAAAATAAAATAAATAAATATATATTAATATATCATCACGCCTTTTACCCATTACTGGGTATGGTACTCTGCCGAAGCAGATTTTGGTAAGTGATATATTTATGCGCGTAAATTGCGGTTACCAGACTCAAATCAAGGCCCCCAAAGATGTTAGTGGTGGGAGGAGCCACAGGGGTAATATTAAATTGGTGAAAATGTTTGTCAGCTGTGGTGATCGAATCACAGGGTTCTTAGGATCCACAAGCCGACTTGATACCAACTGAGCCATTACCCCATTATAAATAATCGTTGGAAGTAAATAAAGGCAAAGAGTTATGCGTGTTTGAAGTTTTACATTTGGAGGTTTTGGGCCTAAAAATGTGTTCTTGGTCCGGGGGAGGGGTTGAAGGGTGCAAAAGGGGATAATCCTAATTTCGCGTACAGCTCCTGAAAGTAGAGACAAAACTGTTTTCTATTTTGTTTTCTGCAAGAATCACCTAATTTTGTTGAAAAGTCACCAAGTTATGAACCAAAAACCCCCAAATGCACATTCAACTTCAAACACGCATAACTCTGTTTCAAATCATCGTCGGAACGTTGTTCTTTACGTCCTTTGCAGGGAATTGAATAAACTTTATTGGCCTGATAGTGAATCGAGTCCACAAATTTTTCTTAGCTCTGTACAGATCTTCAAAGACGTTTTCTCCACTAAAAATATGTTTTTCTTCTAGAATGTAGAGGGGAGCGGAAGGTGTTAACCCCAAAGTCGAATGAAGCCCCTTAAAGTTGATACTTTAAACTTTTTCGTCCTCTAAAATTTGTCCAAATTAACTGAAAATTCGCCAAGTTATGACGTGTTGAAAATAGAGAAAGTTTCACGAATTTTAAGTGTTTCGTGTTTTCAAACGTTTCTAAATTATCTCAAAGAAAAATGTATCAAATAGAAGTTATAGAAAATTTGTTCCTGCGTATTTTAAGTTGAAGCATCTCGAAATTAATTTGGTGCCACACCCAGTAATGGGTAAAAGTCATGATGATATATTTATTTATATTATGAATTCGCTAACGTAATTGTCAGTTTCGTAGGATACCCTGTACGTATCCGTTTTTAATTCACATTGAAAACCTCTCCATGATTGATGTTCAATTTTCTAATCATAGCTACGATCACTCCGATCCAAAATTCACACCTGTGAGGTGAATCTCAGTTCCCAGCGATGATTTGAGATGAAGCGAAGCCAAGGTCAACGTATGCTGGTGGAATCACCAAACGACGCTGGTATGCGAGGCATGCACGTTACCATGCACATGTATTAGTGCAGTTACACAGGTATGTGTGAGTTGTACAAGTGGAAAGAGAGATATGTAATCTCGTGGCATCTCGGAACATAACAATAGTGAATTATCCCCAATTATGTGACTGGGTGAGATGCGTACGTCGATACGGTGAACGTGAATCGCATCGGCTTACTCTGTAAGAGTGAACAGAGTGCTGAGTGGGATGGTGAGGAATCAAGAGGGAAGGAGGGTACAGGATTTGAACCTGATCGAATTGTGAAAGACTTGACTCGAGGAAGTGAAAATTCTGGTCGTGGAATGGTCATTATGTGGGTGGGTGATACCGTGAGACTTTGTTGATACAATTACAAATTTTAGGAGCTATTTTAATTTTTGTACATCTTCTGAAATATTACATTCGTCATTTGGTTAATTTATTTATTTATTTGTTAATCTCAATTACAGTACAGGGGGTCTACAGCTTTTATTGGAATCCGAACTACTCAGACACAATCGTATTTTTTGGATGTAAGTTGAAGTCAGTGAGATATGAACGCACGACGTCTTCCTTGTTGCTAGAGAAATGCTACTTCAAGATATTAACAAACATGCAGAGGGGATTTTTAGTAGAACCAGTTCAAAAATAAAAAATGTTGAATGTATAAGTTCTATATCAATTAGACTACGACAAATCGAATACCGTTGAGCGTATTTTCATATCTTTTTTAGTTTTAGAATTGCACAAATTTTTGACTTTTTAAAAATCTCAACTTTGAAAGCTCATATCGCGAAAACTAAAAGAAATATTGAAATGCGGTTTGAACCAGTGTATTTTTCAAGCACCAATTAACTTATACTTTAATTTTTTTTTAATTTTACAAATTCTTTCAAAATTTTCTAGTATTCATATTTCAAAAAGTTGAAGAGATAATGAAAATCTGTGAACACCAGTGAAATCCTCGCGTGAAAATACATAGGTATGTAAATTTTCAGGCAAAAATTCCTGCGGAAAAATATTTTATTACAAAAAATCGAAATATGCCGTTTTTTGAAGAATTTTTAAGGCATTTACCTTAAGATTTTTACGGATTTAGGGCACTTTAAGACTTTTTGCTCTAAAATTTTTATCCGATGAGAAAAAATTCTGAAAATTTACATACGTATGTACTTTCATGCGAGGAATTCACTAGTGTTTACAGATTTTAAATAACTCTTCAACTTTTTAAAATATCTATATATGAAAATTTTCCAAAAAAAAATAGTAAAATTTAGATAATTTTGAAAATACAGATTAAGTTAATTGGAGCACTAGAAATTCACTGGTTTAAATCGCATTTCAATATCTCTTTTAGTTTTCGAGCTATGGGTCTTCAAAGTTGAGATTATAAAAATGAAAAAAATCTGTGTAACTCGAAAACTAAAAGAGATATATTTTATATATTCATATTAAATGCGAGCTTATAATGGCGATAATATGTTTAAGCTATTCTAAAAATTTGTTGATCAATAAATTTGATATAAGCAGAATACAAAACCTAACTTACAAAGCTATAGGCAGAATTTGAAGTCCATGCCCAGAATACCAATTAAGTGAAACGACGACCACAAACTAATCAACAAATCAAATATTTCAATTATTTGCACGTATTAATTTCATTAAAACCTCCTTTTCCACATCACTTTATCTTCTAATTCATTTCCAATGATTCGTAATCTGACCCTGCCGAGCAGCAGTCGTAGTCCCGATCATGTCGGTCAGTTCCTCGACTCTACCCCCCGTCCCGCGCTAACAAGCAATATATACCGGAGGAGTCTGGTAGTTTTCGGAGTCGGACATCGTGGAATTCGAGCTATTTCGATTAAATAGTTGTTGAACACGGGAGCTGCCCGTGGCGAACGAACCAGCGAGCTCTAAGGTGAATCTGTTGAAGGGCTGTACACCCTCCCCCGTCTAGGGGAGACGAGCACTTGGGTTAATTATAAAATGTGTTGCTTTATTGTTCTTGCCAGACTTTATGTACTATTGATTCAGGGGAGGTTCATGAAAGAAATCAGAACCATTTCTTGACTTGCCTTTCGAAGAAAGCAATCTTTCTTATTCATTATTTTAGTTTTATTATAAGAAGTAGTATCTACCTTCAGACAATATTGTCAAACAACTAATTCTTATAATAACATCACCCAGGGAATTTATCGTATTGCATACTACAGAGTGATCAAAAGGAATTGTTATAGTTGGCAATACAATTCCGGAGATCTTTTTATGCCACAGTTGGCACAACGTTAGGTAAAGGCGGAAATGCTATTTGACATTTCTAATAAATACAAATAGGTTATGTCCGGAGTCTGACTGCTAATAGGATTTTGACTTTTTGAGTAATAGAAATACTTTAGAAATGAATGTAATAATAAATGTACTCAAATTTAAATTTAAATTTTCAAATGTCACTGTCAACAAAAGGAAATGAATTTATGTATCAGGCTTACCAATTTCAAGTAGTTTTTTTTTATTGCCAACTGTAACAATTCCTTTTGATCACTCTGTAGGTTGTTTGTAACGAATTGACGTAACCCATGTCACTTTACATTTCTTCAACTAAAGATTGCACGAAAAAGCATGAGTATTCGCCGAATGTTTGTAGCTCAATTGGTTAGAGCAGTCACCATGCGAGTGAAAGTTTCTGGGTTCAAATCTCGGCGAACGCTCATAGCTTTTTCAAAAATTATTTCTAATTTTAGTTTTATGTTTAATTGATGATGAAGTCTGATTAAAAGGCGAACAAGAAATGTAGGGCCAGTTTTTCAATCATCTGTTCACGATTAAGCCAATCAATAACGAGTAATCATAATTTCCCTTATTATTAAATCATGATTAACATTAACCTAGAGCAAACCGGTGAATGTAAAAACTTGTCCTAAGTAATAATTATAATCATCTTACATAACGCGTAAAAATAACAATTAAAATCGTATTATATTTGCAATTTGCATCAGATCTAATTTAATTTACTTATTTTTACTGATTATAACTCAGTTTTAATTAATCTATTTCCTCTAGGACATAGAGTCTAGATCAATTAATTCAAAATAGTTAGATTCTTTCAGTTAATCTGGAGGTTTTAAATGAGCTGATCCGGCAGTACGGTAGTGTGTTTAGCGTTATAGCATTCGAATCCGAATAGTTGGAGAGCTAGGGTGCAAAATGATGTCTCATTTATTACAGTAACAGTAATGGTTTTTTAAATAGATTATGTCATGATAAACATGAAAAAAATAAAATTAGATTTGGGAAGGGATGGCAACTATAGACGGCGCTGATATTAATGCGCCGATTTTAAGGGTGGTTGTTGATCCTTACACCAGTCCACTTTCAGAGCTTCTGTCAGCAATGAGCAACCAGCAATAATTTCTGTCAATAATTTGTTTGTCACGTATTCATCGTGAAGAAATAATAATGTCACAAGACACCATAAAAATTGCTTACTTTGACCGGTTTTGTCGCGCATACACTTCCCTCCCACATTATACAAATAGTTTACTTTCTAGGGATGAAAAATGTCACTTTATTCTTTCAAATGAGGCAAGAAAGTTTCACTTTTTGAGTAGAAGTTAGCGAGGGCTGAATTCTCGAATTACTATTGTCATTGTGATAGTACTACGCAGAGAGAAAATATATTTTTTCCATTATTTTCCAATAAACGAACAATGTGGGCACTAAATTATAGTGACTAATCAATACTATTCACAAATAAAGCAAAGGTGTACAATTGAATATTATCAGTTTCCTTATTATGTTTGCAATTACATTGAAACCTTTTACATCTTGTTAGCAAATAGTCGCGTTGTGATAACTTTCACATTCTGCGCGCTACTAATATTGCAAGTAATGTTCATTAACTGATTAATATGCGTCACGGATTTGTCTAAATTAATAAATAAATCCCAGGTGATGCTGTAAGATCATTTTTCTTTAGTTTCTATCTCAGAGTCCGCGATGATGCTGCAGTTTCTCAGTGCACCTGTTGGTCCTCGGCGCGTGCCGACCGGTTTGTTGCCACTGTTCTAAGTCTTTAACAATGAATTGTGAATCTTTCATGTCAGAGGAACATCATTAGTTAACGCCCTAAATGATCCCATAGACTTGACTCATATCTCACAAGGCTTTGGAAATGTTGGCGCCTAATGTTGTTGTATTCTTTATCCCTCGCACTATTTTCAAACTTTTACGAGCAGTCACACTTTACAATTTATGAGATAGCTATAGATACTTACTGCGTTTTTTAATAATAAACAATAAATTTATTGCAAACTTAAGACATATTTATGGATAAATTCCGATGTAGGTATTTTTCGATGCTATATTCGATTAATCTTGTTATAAATTAATAATATGACAATAACTACATTCTCCGAACTCTGTATTCATAACGGAATAAACATAAACCTAACCTATATATCTATTCAGCCTTACATTGATAGTTTATTTTAATCGTGTATTAACGTATAAATGTACCATTATTACATATCTGAAAATCAGGACAATATGTATTACAATCAAATCAATTACTATTTTCAGTGCTGGATTATAGCATAAGCTGACTAAGCTATAGCATAGGGCCTCGACACATTGAAGGCCCCGCGGAAATTGTAAAAAAATTAAAAAACTAATAATGAAAACTTTTCTGGGTAAAAAATAACGAAGTGACGAAACTACTGGAATATATAAGTTTGTGTATGCCTAACTGCTGGTTATTTCTAAAGGTCGTCAATAATTTTGTATTAAAGGCGAAAAATTCGCGCTTATAACACTTCATCTTCGAAGTGTAGTGCAGTGGCTAGTATCCCATAAGTGATCCCTCTATCGACGACAGCGTACCCTCCTCTACTCATGCAAGTTTCGCGCGCTTGACATAGGAGGTTATACGTCAGTGCCGTACTCACAGAATTGATTCCGCCCAAATCAAAATATATACAATTCATTTTATATATGTCATAAAATATATTATATACGCTATTTCTGAATATACAATGATACTAAAAATAAATAAATATAAATAAATATATCACGTCTTCTACCCATTATTGGATGTGGCACTCTGCCGAAGCAGATCTCGGTAAGTGATATATTTTGCGCGTGAAGTGCGATTACCAGTCGTCAAATCACGCCCCCCAAAGATGTTAGTGGTAGAGGAGCCACAGGGGTTGTTTTTGAAATTATGAAAATTGTTTGTCGCCTGTGGAAATCGAACCAGGGTTCTCAGGATCCACAGGCCGACTCCATACCACTGAGCTAGCCACCACAATGGTACTAATAGTGTCAATATTCATTTACTTATTTTTCTGGCAATAACCTTCTCTTCTCTTTTCATTTGTACCGTTTAAAAACAATGGTAGATACAATTATAAATTATTTACAAACGAGATTACTTTATTCTATGAATAAAGACTAATTTTCTTGGAAGGGGGAGGGGCCCAAAATCTTTTGTGCCTAGGGCCCCTCATAGTGTTAATCCGGCTCTAGTTATTTTATTACTATAGTCTGTTTTTTAACCAGGAGGAGTAAATGCATAAGTCAGATTTACACTATAGGAAGTTACCAAAGAAAGTTACTAGATTTTTGTTGGCGCGAAATACAAAAATTTCTTACACATCTGCACTGATTAAGTCTCATGGAATTTATTTTAAAATACAAATGACATTATAAACTCTAATTTGTCACTCCGTTTATTATTAGTTCTTAAAAGAACTGATTTATTTTAATGTCACAGAAATGCAAAAAACCAACAAGAAAACAGATAACCTCAAAACTTATGGCAGCTCTAATAAAATCTATGTACAGTGTTAACTGGACGAAGCATTAGCCAATCAGAGGCGTCAGTTTTAGCGGTTAAAATTTAAATTACTCCTCCTGGTTAAAAAACAGACTATAATTAAAGTCTACTGTCGATATAGGTCGCGAGCTAAAACCTTGAGAATCATTTGCTAATAGGAAATATACATATAATTTGAAAATACCGTAGATTATTTGTATCATAATGCAAAAATTGTTAACACAAAAGCGTTCGTGAAGTTATCTTGTGTGTGACGAGTGATTTAATTCTCTTTGTAATGTATTCCGAGCGCTATATTCCCTAATGCAGGATAGTAAAACGCCTATTGCACTCGATTATGTATATTAAAATTGTTCTTGTAAACGTACATAGATTGATAATTAAGAGAACCTATTAATTTCCTGTGTGAAATTGTGTCCGTGAGTGAATATATTATCTGATGCTAATGGGGTATTTTTCACTCCGGTGCGACGGGAGGGGGTTATCTTCCCCCCTTGCCTCTCACCATTCATGTTCTTTCCTGCACGCAACTTGCTCTCACTTGCTATACACTGATGCACTCGAAATTGTCAAGAGTAACAATTGCTAAATGAAAAACTGTTCAGTTTTCGCATTTTCTATTAGTATTTTTTATTTAATTTGGTGTTCTAAAAGACAAACGACTTTAACTTTTTTAAAACAATACATTTTTTACAACCCTATCAGAAACTTCAATTTTCTTCCCTCAATTGAGAGAAGAAAGAGATTCTTTTCATACCCAGAAAATAAAGTAATTTTTTTCCCCAGACAACTAGAAACAGATTATATGATTTGACAACCAGAAGACATTAGTTTAAAATTTATCTTTTGGCGGTGCATTTGGTCATTAATGAAAGATATCACTTATTTATCACTTAGTATATTTAAAAAAAAAGAAAATATTGGAGGAAAAAAGGAGACCTGTAAACAAACAACATATTACAAATTTGACATAATGAAGATAACCAAATAAAATAAAACTCCAAAGTTAAGAACGAAGAAACTATTTTCCTATTAGAAGTTTAATCCCCTCCTAATATTGTCCCAGCTCTCCACACAAGACACTTCACTTCACCATCAATTCTATCAGATCTACCGTATCGAACCGAAACGTTATATAGCACATCCGTCCAGCAGCCGCCGCGTGTATGCAAATCCTCCGGCCAATTTCGCCAGCAGCACGCGAGAATAATGAAGGAAATGAGCTGGGCGGGCAGAAGTTGTGCGTAGCGTCGCCGCCACCACTACCACCACCGTCCTGTGGCGAGGGACGCGCGGGTTATTAATTAACCAGAAGCCTAATCAAGCCACACACGTACACACACTGACTATCGCTGAAGCGGGGGGATCAGGGTTGCTAAACGCTCAGAACAGGGAGAAGACTATTTACGCGGGGTGGAATAGGATGGTGTTTACGCAATTTGATAAATATATAACAATATAAACAAATTGACAAAATAATTTAAGCTGGTGGAGTAGTCATCTCAAAATATTTAAGGTTATGTAAGTGTAAAGTGAGAGGTTGAAAGAATGCTGGACTAGAACTGTACCCAAACTCATTTGAATACTATAGAGTGATCAAAAGGAATTGTTTCAGTTGGCAATACAATTCCGGAGATCTTTTTATTCCACAGTTGGCACAACGCCAGATAAAGGCGGAAATACTATTGGACATGTGTAATAAATACAAATAGGTTATGTCAGGAGTCTGACAGCTAATAGGACGTTGACTTTTGAGTAATAGATTATTGTTTTGTTAAGTAATAAAAGGAAGGGTGAAGGAAACAACAATTTTATTTTTGGATATTTAAGGAAAATATAACTAAAAACAAATAAGAACTAAATGTAGTCAAATTTAATTTTAAATTATCAAATGTCACTGTCAACAACAGGAAATGAATTTATATATTAGACTCACCAATTTAAAGTAAATTTTTTTATTGCCAACTGAAACAATTCCTTTTGATCATTCTGTGCTATAACTATATCATTACGCCTTCTACCCATTACTGGGTGTGGCACTCTACCGTAGCAGATCTCGGTAAATGATATATTTTGCGCGTAAAGTGCGGTTACCCGCAGACAAATCACGGCCCTCAAGAATGGTAGTGAAAGGGAAGCCACAGGAGTAGTTTTTAATGTGGTAAATATTTTTTCGGCTGTGGGAATCGAACCCGAGTTCTAAAATCCACAGGCCGACTTGATATCACTGAGCCACCTGCCCCATCATTAGAATACTTTCAAAATAAACAAAAATCGCATTTGGATTTTGTCCATTAAGAGAAAAAGTAGAATACTTATCTCTTTGAATTTAGGAATTATTTATTTGAACTTATGCATTAAGTGTGCTAACTATTAAGTCACAACTGTGCGTAAATAAAAATCGAATAAAAATTCTTCATTTGGATTGTTTTGGTAGTGAGAATTCCATTTGCAGCGAGTAATATTTCAGCAAGTTTTCCATCACATCAAGCGAAGCCAATATCGTTATCCCGACTATCGTTCCCTCCCATCTAGATTAGCCTATCAACCGCAATCAGGACGACTTTTAATTAACTTTATTGACCGATTAATTAACACATGTTTTCTATCTGGACAAACCTTAACGATTTTTTTAACTCCAATAATATCCTTTTAATTAAAAAGCCATTGCGTCGGTCCGTTCTCACGACCTAGGCTTCTCAGTCCGTTTGAGGCTCACCGACATGGTCGGCTCGTCAGGGGAGGGAAGAGGGCACTTGCCCCGGTTTAATCTCAAACGTTTAATTGCCTGTGGTGGTACTACTTGCTCTGAGATAATGTGAAGTAAATAGACAATGATGTACCTTCTTGCCAATGTTCAGGCTCAGGCTGAAGATTCGCAAGAGGTAATAAGAGCAAGTGGATTGATCGTTTTGTATGTTAATTTTTTTGGGTACCGTTATCTGTTGACCACATGATAGCTTGTTTTATTTTACGACATTACCGCGAGCTATATGCTTGAGAGATCGAAAATTAATTATCTTTCTCATCGAAAATAATCACATTTATACCAGGATCATCTAAAAACCATGTATACTATCAGTTCAAAATATGTTGTTGCTTTTATTTATTATATATACCACAGCGTAGTCAAACAATTGTTAGCCGCCATTTTTTTGCCAACTGTCAAAAATAGAAACATAGGTTTAGTACTATTATAAAGACATTTTGTTTTTGATAAAAATCAGACAGAAATCAGTTTCTGTCACAGAACTAACTGAACAAGAAACGTCGAAATCAAGACATGTTTACATACCATATAATTATTTATATACGAAGGGTTGAATGTAGTTGTTTGTAGATAGAGAATAGAGATTATAGGAAGAGCTACAAACAGACAAGGTCTGCAATGGTACTTTCACCCAAAGGTAAACACTTATATCAATTGTTACAATACTTGTACTGTAAGTTATCTATTAATGACAAAATTTAAATACAGTAAGTGCAACTTTTATTACATAGTGGTTTTCATGCTTATATCAGGACTTTAATATTTACTTACTGCCCACCGTGAAAAGTAAGTAAATATTACATATCAAGGTCCTGTTTATCTTGACTACAATTTGACAGCTGTCAATTTTGAAACATATTTTTATTTTCCTTCTATTTGTGCAAGTGTTGTAAAAAATAGTTTACTAACCTCAAACTGGAGGTGATTTTTTAGGTCGCGAATGTTGAGGAAATTTCAACCCTTCGGGCCTTGATTTCCCAAACTATATTCTTGATCTAAAAATTGTCACTTACAGTTAATGGTACGTAATATATTATTTAAATATAGATAACTAGCGAAACAATATAAACAAAGCAAAAAAAGGAAAATATTATCTAGTAACATGTGGAACAATGTAATATGTATTCCATTTGCCCGTTTGTTCACTTAGATCAGTTCAGATAAATTCCGCACATGACTAAATGTACTGAGTTAAGCAAACTGATTCACTTATTGGAATGAATTACTTCAATGTAAATTAGAATCAGTCATTCTAATATTGGAAATAGAGTCAGCGAAGTAATCCAGCAAAATAAATAAGTGATCTGGTTTAGTGAATGTAAGTTAGATCTGATTCAAATGGCAAAAGGAATGCTCCTGAAACTGGTTCATCGCTATCAATATTATATGTGTTTGATGTTATATAGATTTTTCTTGACAATTTGGTTAGCCAATCCAAGTAAAGATGCAATACGTTCTTTAGAACCATAATGCAACATCTTAGTGAATAGACTATATTTATAAGTGACTTCCAAAGACAAGAAATAGTGACTTATTGTCCCACTAGTTGGCAGCATACTAAACCTCTTGTTAACAATGGAGTTCTATCCGGGCTATGTTATTAGAACATCAATTCATTTAGATAAGTTTGAAGCATTACTTTGAGTGTATTATCAACAATTGTTAACTTCTTACAACATAAGCTCGCGCAAGCACGGTGCATTGTTGAAGCTTAAGAAGATAAAGTAAACCGCAACACGAAGTGTGATAACTATCCTCGCGTGCAAGGTTCGCGTGCTGGCCTACCAAGGAACGAACACTCCTGCACGGCTCCGGCTCCGGTAATTCAGTTTTCCAGGACCGGACTCCCGCCACCTGCCGCCCTCAGTGCAACAAACTCATCACGTCTGACCTGACAGAAGAGGAAAGAGGATGATGGAAAAGTTGCGAAATTGAAATTTCATTATAACATACATGGAAGAGTTACAGAATCGAGAAGGAAATATTATATTCTATGAATGTGGACACCAGGTTTTGTACATTAATAGGGGAGACCTTTAAAAATAGATAGTGTTTTTACTAATACAATTTGTACAATTTGGTGACATACTTTAAAAAGAAATAGGAACGGAAGGCCAGAAAATATTAACAGATTTTGTTCCTAGGATTTCGCACTAAGTACGATAAGAAATCATGCTGCACTGACAGTTGCAAAGAGTTTTTTCCACATTAATTTTGAATGTTGATATGTTGACTTTTGAATACGACCGTAGAACAAATAAGTTGAAATATTGCAAAGTACTCTTTAATAAACTTAAATAAATATATCATCACGCCTTTTACCCATTACCGGGTGTGGCACTCTGCCGAAACAGATCTCGGTAAGTGATATATTTATGCGCGTGAAGTGCAGTTACCAGCTGTCAAATCACGGCCCTCAAAGATGTTAGTGGTGGGGGAGTCACAGGAGTAATTTTAATTTGGTGAAAATTGTTTGTCGGCTGTGGGAATCGAACCGGGGTTCTCAGGATCCACAGGCCGACTTGATACCACTGAGTCTTTAATAAACTATAAAAATTAATATGTGCTTTTAATATAAAACATTACACAAAAAAATGAACAATATATAATAAATTTCTAAATAATATTGCATTGCATCAACATTTGTAACTCGTACTCTGTGAAGTTTTTTTTCTATGCAATTTAGGACGTTTTATCTCCTCACTATCCATATTTATTTATATTGTCTCAGCTGACTAACCTCAAAAATTAAGTAAACTGCAGACGAAACACATAACATGTTTCTATAATATCTTCCTAACACGCTGATAAAAATACGTTTACACTGCACCAACGCTGGATTAATTCGGATGCAAACAAACTAGATATATACTTGTCGTGCATCGGAGATACCTCCATTTGGGGTAGGTACGCGATTGTAGCCTATGGGCGACATACGCAACGAATGTGTGAAAAAAAATGTATTAATTTTCGTAACAGATGCGAAAAGATTACGTTGAAGTATTTGAAATATTGTGAGTCAAATCACGTTTAATTTGTAAGTAACAAGTCAACAAATTGAAGTATTTGTCATACGAAGAGTTGGAGTGTTGTAAAGTCAAACATAGCCCTCACCTTACATCAGAGACTTCTCATCTTTCTGTATCATTATCTCGTAAAGAATTCAGTAAAAACACAAACTAATTTCCCATCCAAACACAAAAAAGAACACAAAAGAGAGAAAAAAAAATGAATCAGATGGAAGAAACCAAGTGAGTAAGAAAGAGGACAATATAGAGCAGAAGCAACAAAAAGTAATCTCCTTATTTATCCAAATTACGTTTAATAAGTGTTTAAATTATAAAGTAAATATCCAAGTGAGCCGTGCCGAGCGGGGAGTCGGGCGACCCGTCGACCTTGGACGGAAGAGCCCCACACACACACGAACAAACACACAGACGCACACATCTCAATGCACGGAGCAAAATAAAATAAAATAAAAGAAGGTCTATGGAGAGTGCAGTCAGCTTGCTTCTTCTCTTGTTCCGTTGCTCAGATGTTTTGTTTGTGTCGTTGGCTCGCAACACTCCGAGGCACCAACATGCCCGAGAGGCAGAGGGTTGCTCGAGTGGCAATTGTTTGCTTCGCTGACTGTACCTGGTATACTTGTTGTTCTGGATAATAAATTCGGATGTAAATTTAATTAATACATTCAAATAGAATCGTTGTCTGACTGATAAAACGTGTCGAATGTGTCCCGGGCAATTTAGTGCCACACCAATTATTATGTGGAGTGAGTGAACAGTTTGTATTCCACTCGATTGAGTTGTTCACCACTGCTATGTTACTTAAATGTTTTTATCCATTAATAAAACCACGCGTATATGGGCAGAGAAATGTATTACTGCAAACTACTTCAATACAAATCAAATGTTACTAGCCACTTTGTTCTCTTACTTATTACACTTTACTTATTGTATTTTCAAATTATCTCAAACATTCGACTTAGTATTAAAGTTTCTAAAAAGCATTTATCAGCGAATATACGGCCAAGTAGGTGTTATAGTAGATGTGTACCCCTCGTCCCCAAAACATATATCCCCATCCCACTCATTTATTTTCAGTAAAAATATAACAAGAGAATAACAAAAAATTGTAAATAATTTCACAGATTTTCGAAAACTTGATGACAGTAGAAAACTGTCAAAAATCCTTTTTCTAGCATCTCTAAATAATTGTAGAAAAAAATATGATATGCACCTCGAGCAGAAAGTGTCCTTGTCGCTCTTCTTTGGTTGTTGCTCTCAGCTGTCACAATCAACAATCTCCATGCGTGAGTGGCCACAGGACTCTTTCTGCTCTAGGTACACAAATATCTATTATTAAAAAAAAAAAGATTTTCCGTTTTATTTTCTAATATTAGGTATCTTTCAGAAATGTTGCTCTACCGTCAAATTTGAGTCATTACAAACATGCAAGTCCTGGGTGGGATTTAAAACAGCAGCAGTTGCGTTGACTACTTCGCAGACTTCCAATTCCTTTATACTTTTTATAGGTAAAATAAGTTGTAATAAGACACCATTTGTAGGTTCGTTAATTAAGTACACGATGTAGTTCTTAAATCATAATAAAATGGTGGAAGTATATTGTGTGGAGTATCTAGATTTTCAATAATCTTAGGTAGTCATTGTACAGGCAACAATTACAACGAAGTTCTCGTTTGTGAAACTTCCACCGGCTTCCGTAATTAGTTCCGTGTTGTAATTATTAATTAATGTGAAGTACTGGGGGTGCGCATTTCTTTTCAAGGGTCTCCGAGAGGTAGAAGCCGAGAGAGCTCTCCCCGTGAGGGAGGAGGCCGCGAACGTGGTGCCTCCGCTAATTAGCATCCGTGCTGATTATGTTTCAGCTAACTAGAGCCAGAGCCAGACGTCTGTCTGTCTTTGGTTCTGTCTGCCTGTCTATGTAAACGCCACATGTGCATAAAGAGAACGAGACGGGGTCTGCGTTTGTCGTCAAGCACCCTGTATGTAAGTAGCAGCTCATTAAGGGTGCCTTGTTAACATTTAAATACGGACCAAAAAATTATATTTAACGTCACCCCATGAATATTTTGCAAAGTTTGTTATTTATTTATTTGCTACTCTGCACAACAGGAACTTAATCCCAATTCCAGTACCTAATAGTGGAATACGAAACACTGAGACACAATCATATTTTTTATCAAAAATGCAGTCAGTGAGATTTCAACGCACGACCTTTTGCTTGTTAATTAATAACCGCAACTTTAACTTAGCTTTTACCACTGGGCTACGATTGCCTAAGATTCTCCTTAAACAAAGTCCTTCTAAATACTGGTTGTATTCCGTTTTTCATTTGACTATATATAAAACCACGAAACTAAATAAAATGGACAAATTCATAGATCAGGGAACTAGGCAGGTGGACTACTTCAAACTGCGTTTTAATTAGGCACTTTAATAGTGCTAGAAATAAGTCAGTAAAAAAGACAAATAAATGATCTGTTTCAGTAAGTGTAAGTGATATATTTATGGGCGTAAAGCGTGGTTACTAGTCGTGAAATCATGGCTCCCAAAGATGTTAGTGGGGGAAGATTCACAGGGGTAATTTTAATGTGGTGGAAAATGTTTGTCGACTGATTTTTTTTAATCATTCCATGAAATAAATTTGTGTAACAAATTTGAGGATTTTGATAGGTTTTTCAAGGCAGTAAGTTTTCATAAATTACTAGTAACAGAGCAGCTATATAACATACTTTAAAAATGAGAACTCTTGACAACTAACAAATTTTAAAATGTGTAAATAATTTTTAAATATTTCTAAATTTTAATTTCATTATTGGGTCAATCGTGCAAAATCGTAATAAGCATTACAGTCAGTAAATGTCTTATCAGTATTGGATGTATCATCCTCAATCGGTAGGAAGCACTTACTGCTCTTAGAACTATTGTTATTAAAATTAAGTTGTTCTTCTTTACTATAATAGCAATTATGTAATTAGAATCTATGAAACATTGATTACTGACTATTGAAAATCGACGTGGGGGTTATCATTTCCAGAGTACGATCCACAGGTATTTCTGGATTAGAAAGAAAGCAAAATAAGCTGTACTTGGAGGAAGTTCATATAAGGAGGCATCCGTTAAACAGAGTCCGTAACCCGTAAGTAACTAAACGTACTACTAGCTAGCATTGTTGACGCCTGGCAATCAATCTTAGTACCTGCTTTAGCCGCAAGGAGGCGAGTTATCTCGGGGCGACACTCTCTCATGCTTGTCATTTATTATCGCCCCCTTTGCCCGGCTATCAAACTCTCCTATCTGCATCTCACTTCCTCCAATCCTTTACCAGATGTTTTATCTCTATCCGCCTAACATGCGCAACTAACCTTTCGTAAACAAGTCATTCTATTTCTTATGAACCGATAAACAATCGAACTTAATTGGATAATTAAGCGGAACTGTTGATTGCTGATTGTATTGGCCCGTTTTTTTCAGCTGGGTTTTAATGTAGGTATAATGGATGTGGTTATGAAAAGAAGGCTGGGTTCAGATTATCTCGCTATTGTTGCTTGTAATTGAGGCGTTATGATACCATCGCCACTCCGCCACTACCAAAATTGACATTTTTTTTACTTTTCTATGGCGAATAACTAAATAACTTTTACTCTATTTACCATTAGATACACTTTATCATTAGTGCATACAAGTTACATTTAAATTGGAAGTGGCCACAGTCCCGAACGCAGAATCTTTTAAAAAGGTGTCTGTCACTTTCGACCCGAGAGTCTACGACCCTTTTTTCGGGTTACCTGGGTCTGATCTTAGTAGGCCGCCACATGGATACACTTAATATTTTATCAGAAAAAAGAAAAAGGTTAACAAACAATGACAAAATTTCGCGCTGTCTTTTGTCACTAATTTTTTGCACTTCCGAGATAAATGATCCACTTTATTATTCCTTTTTTAGCAGTGAAATGTAACTTTTAATTCTAGAGGGATTGAATTTTAAAATTTAATCCCCCGGAGATTGTCAGGTAAACAAGAATTACAGTAGCAATAAGTATATTTTTACTCTCAAATGATTTAACTTTGTTTATGTTGCCTAAGTTACCTAAATATTTGTATAAGGCTGTCATTGTGAATTAAATGTTAAATCAACATTAAAATTAACCATTAATTCAAAATGTATGGCTTAAGTACTAAAAATAGCGTATATACCACAGCACTACTTGATTCCGAATTGAAATATTAGGAAAATAGAATAAGTTTGATCATAAATTTGGAGTATGGGGTAGTGGCTCTCTTGTTTCGAGTCGGTATGTGGATCCTGAGAACCCCGGTTCGATTCCCACAACCGACAATAAATTTTCGTCAAATTAAAATTACCCCTGTGGCTCTTCCACCACTAACAACTTTGGTGGCCGTGATTTGATGGCTGGTAATCGCACTTCACGCGCATAAATATATCACTTACTGAGACCTGCTTCGGCAAAGTGCCACACCAGTAATGGGTAAAAGGCGTGATGATATATTTATATTTATTTATTTATATTATAAATTTGCAGTATGGGGTAGTGGCTCAGTGGTATCAAGTCGGCCTGTGGATCCTAAGAACCCCGGTTCGATTCCTATAGCCGACAAATAATTTACACCAAATTAAAATTATCCCTGTGGCTCCCCCACCACTAACATTTTTGGGGGCCGTGATTTGATGGCTGGTAATCGCACTTCACGCGCATAGATATATCAATTACCGAGATCTGTTTCACTGGCGTGCCACAACCAGTAATGGGTAAAAGGCGTGATGACATATTTATTTATTTATTTTTATAAATTTATAGTTACTAACTCTGTTTACCGCCCTAATATTGGTGTCCTCATAAATGAAATTTTATTTGAACCAACAAAACTTATGAAAAGAGATAAATCTAAATAAGTACTTTAAAATGTTTTCCGTTTAGAAAATAGACTTTATCTCATCACCATCACCAATTAAGTTAATACGTTAGGAAGTGAAAATAAAAGAGGAAAATATTTAAGATAAAGAATCTTTAAGAAAGTATTAGTTCGAAATAGAATCCCAATGGTGTTAACAGTCGAAATTTCCCGACTTCCCCCGATGAAAGACGAGCAAGCACTTGTGTTTCTGGGTGTAAATCATCATGTTAACATCCGTCATATTTATATCTTCAACTCTAAGTTAGTCCATGTAGTGTACTGTCTAAATGCAGTGTTTCTAGTGTGCACTATTTTTAAAATCGTAGGAAGACATGGAAAGAGTGAAACAGAAAGTAAACAGACGAGGAAGGAAGAACAGAGCAGATAAATGGTGCGCATTAAACGTGCCCATTAATAAATTCCTTGGCGTCTTCATAACAGCGTGTTAATAAGCCACTCTGAATACGACACGTGGGATAACTATTTTTGAATCTTTGGATGTCTCAAACGCATCCGGCTTTCAATTCGCGTTTTGAAAATTTAAATCGCGGAAAGGCTGTGCAAATCACTGAAATTTAATTATAGAAATTGATGAAATTGAGGGTGAAAGATTGCCTGGACGATCTAATAATAAATAGATGGATAAGATTGAAGGTTTGTTGCGTGAATGAAAGATGAGACAAGCTGGTAAAAAAAGAAATATGAATGTGTATTAAATATTAATGAAACAAATATATGTTAGGGTTGCGATTTTTGTCGGTAGATGGCACCACGGGTTGCTCCATAGCTCTCATGTCATGTTACCGGCCTACATAGTTTAACATCAGTCAGTTCAGCTAAGACGGTATCACAGTTCACTAGTCCCTAGTTGGTCTAGTTGGATAGTTGATCGCACCAAAGTGATGAGTCCCTAAAGGACGAAACGCGTCTATTGTTAAAGCTGAACCGACCAGCCGTTTGTTAATGACCTGATAAGTTGATTCAAACGTGCTGTAAATTTTTGTGGAATTTGTGACAAGTGATGGAAAATTTGTTTTTTCCCATTTTTTCTTATTTATTACGACTCAATTCCACATCGCAATTGACATTTTGTCTTTGTATTATATGTTAGGGAATTGAGGGTGAGAAATTGCGTACACGAGCTAATAGATGGATATGATTGAATGTGTGTTGCTTGAATGAATGATGAGACAGCTTGTATATAAAGAAATATGAATGTTGAATGAAAGATTGATGAAATTTAAATTAAAAGATTGTGTGAACGATCTACGAATAAATGGATGAATATGAATGAAAGTTTGTTGTAAGAGCAAAGGGTGAGATGAGCTTGTATGGGAAGCAATTACGAATGTGGCATCACGATAGGAATGTTTGGTGAAGATTAATTTCAGAATGAATATAAAGAATAAATATTAAATCATCGTTTCCTAAACTGTGGTCTGCAGATTTTTGGAGATCCCCGGAGGATCAACCAAGGGATCCTAAAATTCGAAACAAATTACTAATTATTTATTGTAATTTCTTACATATTTTTATGGGGTAGGTGGCTCAGTGGTATCGAGTCGGCCTGTGAATTTGGGAAGAAAGTTTGGGATGTGCTGTATTAAATTAATGTTTTGAGAGATTGTGATGCTCTATTTAATGGGATATAGTGTAAATATGTAAAAATAAATTGAAATTTATAATTACATACCCATAACTGGTAAAATTTATGTATACATATATAACATATGCCCCTCCAAAGACGTACGCTACTGCCCATAAACCCAGCGCGATCCATTGTGCGCGATTCTCCCACAGATAATTTAATGCCGTACAGTGTATTTAATTATCTTGCCTTGTCCTTTTATCCTTCATCTTTCATTTACGTTTTATCCGTGTTCCCCCTCCTTGCGTGTCACGTCCTCCCTCTACCTCCCCCGCCCCGCAAATTCCATCACCGCTGTCTACGTTTTATTGTTATTAACGCGAGGGTGTGGCGAATTGTGCCCAAATGAATATATAGTAAAAAAATAATAATACTAAAATGAGTTAATGATTTTTTCTCACTCAGACTAAATGAGAAATTTAATTTTGTTTTAAATGCGGGATGTAGTTATGAAGTAAATAAGTAAAGTTATTGTTGCGGATTGGGAATTATTACCTAGGAGTCATTAAGTGCTGTCACGCATTTTCATTTTCAATTCAGAAGCCGCTAAAGCTATTAAAATATTATAATTATATTTTAAACTAATTGTCTAACACAAATAACTATTCTACGACCATTTAAAAACCTTTTAAAAAGATTTAAAATAATTTTTTACAATCTCTGTAAGTTATCCATTAATGACAAAATTTAAACACAGTAACTGGAACTTTTCTTGCACAATTGGTTTCCATGATTACATTAGGACTATAATATTTACATACATCCACCATAAGTAAATATTATAGACCAAGATCCTGTTTATTTTGACAAAAATTTGACAGCTATTCATTTTAAAACATACTTTTTTACAATACTTCTACTGTAAGTTACATAGTAAGTCGAACTTTTAATTGCACAGTGTTTACCATGGTTACATCAGGACTTTAATATTTACTTACTATCCACCGTGGACAGTAAGTAAATATTACATATCAAGGTCCCGCTTATTTTGACAACAATTTGACAGCTGTTCATTTTGAAACCTATTTTTCTTTTCCTTCTATTTGTGAATGTATTGTAAAAAATAGCGTCCTACCTCGAACTGTAAGTGATTTTTTAGGTCACGAATGTTTAGGAAATCTCGACCCTTCGGGCCTCGATTTCCCAAACTACATTCTTGACCTAAAAACTGTCACTTACAGTTCATGGTACATAATATACTATTCTTCCTTCTATTTGTGCAGGTATTGTAAAAAATAGCTTACTAACGTCGAACTGTAAGTGATTTTTTAGGTCACGAATGTTTAGGAAATTTCGACCCTTCGGGCCTCGAATTTCCAAACTATATTCTTGACCTAAAAATTGTCACTTACATTTCATTGTACGTAATATACTATTTTTCCTCCTATTTGTGCAGGTATTGTAAAAAATAGCTTACAAACCTCGAACTGTAAGTGATTATTTAGATCGCGAATGTTTATGAAATCTAGGCCAGGAGGGTCGAGATTTCCCAAACTACATTCTTAACCTAACAACTGTCACTTACAGTTCATCGTGCGTAAAATATTATTTGACAGTTTTTCTATTTTTAAATTCTCTGGTAAATGTTGATTGTTTTCAAGTATCCATTACTTTACCGCTCGGCGTGTGGCAAACATCAACTTTCTACACTCAACTGACAGTTGGAAATGTCTACTTTCTGCTCGGTCGTAGAAAAAGTTATTTAATGCGACATTAAATTTAAAGCATTTGATCAAATACCATTATAAAAATAATAATTCTGTTAAACGAAGCATTTGAGGTTTAAATCTGGAACACTCTGTTTATGAAATAGCAAGAATGGGGACAAATCATAGATGAAAATAAACATGTATTTTTGAATTGTCAAAATTAAATTTATCGGTTCAAATGTGTGTTGTAAAATATGTCGGAGCCAAGAATAAAAATGAGTAGTTTTAGAAAACTTTTTGTCTACTCATAAAACAGTGATAATTTTTGAAAACTTCCTATATGAGTATTTGCGAGAAGAAAAGTCTTTAAGGTTATATTTTATTCGTACAAAATGAGCTAGCAGCTGAACGATTAACGTCAACATTTGTCTTCTTGCACAATGATTCAAGTGAGAAGGAAATCTTGAGGACAAAGCTATTTTAATCGTAGTCATACAGATGTATTCGTATTTCTACTCGCATCATTCAAAAACTAAAATTAATTATATCTACTTAAAACTATATCAATTCGATACATTTTATTATACTAATGACTGGGTTTACAAACAAAAGTTAAATTTTAAACTAGGTTTAAATAGTAGGAAATCAGTTAAAAGTTAATTGTTAAACTTGGTTCAAATAAATAAAAGCATATAGAATGTATGACAACAATGTCCATTAATATATTTGACAAGTAATTTTGATTTGCTTTTATTTATTTAAACCAGGTTTAACAACTTTTGTTATTGAAACTGGACATAAGCATTTATACTCGTATTTGTTTGGATATAACTGCATTAGGAGAAGTTCAAAATGATTTCAATTTTGAAACCAGAAATGACATTATACATTTGAAAAATATGTATTACGAGAATGGATGATTTTTGCTGCTATATATTGACAATTCATTTCATATTTGCTTACTTCTGTTAAACTACTTTTATCGTTTGGTTTTAATGGGAATAATTTCTGTAATTTTGCAAAACAAAAATATTTACAATAAATAACTACTTCTTTAATACTCTTTGAATATACACATATTTTGACAAATAAATCAACAGGAAGTAAATCTTCCGAGCGGAAAATAGACATTTCCAACTGTTAGTTGAAAGTTTAAAGGTGACATTTGCCGCTTGCGGAGCGGCCATTAGATTTTTCCGCTCTCCGAGCGATAAAGTAACAGTGTATCATCGTATCCATGGATAAATGAAAACTGTCGCTAGAATTTCCGAACAGAAAAACTGTGATAATTTTAAATTCTTTTCAAGCGTTTCTAAATGGCTGTAGAAAAAATATTGTGTGCATCTAGAGCAGAAAGTATCCTTTCCGCTCTTGCATGATTGTTGCTCTCGGCTAATTTCTGCTCTAGGTACACAAATAAATATATATCTGCCGCTGCTGAACTCCCTTATTTTAACGAGCGTCAGAGAAAATATTTGTCAAAAATGTCAAACTTTATCCTTTTCTGTGGAGTTTTGAAATGTCATCTTTTTGTGACGTTTAAAGAAAAACTATACTTTAAATTTAGTCTAAATAAATTAACTATTCCATATGTCATGTAATTTATTTTTATTATTTACTCTAAGTTTCAAATTTAAGTTTTGTTGATGTAGCTGGCCATTAATCTGTTAACATTTTGCTGTTTCCAATGTTACCTTGGTTACCACATTATCATTAGTCAAATTTGACATATTTTGTAGAACTTCAACTTTAGTTCACATATTTTCCGGGTTTCATTTCTCGTTGGCAGCGCTGTAAAAATAAATAAGGAGAAAATGAGAGTAAAAGAGTGTTGAATATTTCTCGTCTCCCAGTTTATGTTATAAAATTTGTTTTCATAAATATTTTTGTATTATTTTTATATTCTCATGTACTTAGTGTTAAATTTCACATAACATGGGATGTGTTAAAAAGGCTGTCAGCAAATTTAGGCATTCAATTCTTTAGCAAGTACTTCCATTTCCTATTAAAAAAATGTAACACTCGTGTACGACCAGGCAACAATTACATTACACCATAGTGCATTTCTTTATTACCTCACCGATGCATGTACCGCGCACTAGCTAAAGGGTTGCAAGGCAGCCATGGGGAGGAAGGGGGGTCAACCAGCGGTTAAATCACTGTATATGTACGTCACTGCACACACACACTCGCATGCGTGCGTGTGGACATCACATATGCACAAAGCATTCCACTGCTAATGAAACCCCATTAGCTAAAGCGTTTCAACTACCGTCCTCCCTCCCTGCACCCCGACATGCGCCTGCGCGCACGCTCCCCACACGGTGGTAGTGGTACTCAAAAGTGGAGGCTCCCACTCACACTTCGACCCTTTCCAACTCGAACATGGCGATACTAAAGACCGATTTGTACATGCAGAAAGATTCATCCCATAATAAATCTTTGGCTAACAACTTAGTTTTATCCATATTCTAATTCCTTTCATAAAAGCTCGCTTATTCCTTCCATTTAGAATCTTTCTTTGAATCAACAAACCTTCAATCATTAATTCCTAGATTGTCCATGCAATTTAAAATAATAAATTAATAAATATATCATCACACCTTTTATCTATTGTTAGATGTGGCACGTAGCAGATCTCGGGAAGTGATATATTTATGCGCGTGAAGTACGGTTACCAGTCGTTAAATCTTGTTGCTATTAAGGCAAATTTCACCTTAGGAAACAGATAGAAGTCGCATGGCGCAAGTTCTGGCGAATAAGGAGGATGGTCCAACACTGCGATGCTGTACTTGGCTAGAAATCTCTTGACAGAGATTGCGGAATAAGCCAGCGCATTGTTTTGATGGAGAAACCATGACTTGTCCTTGCACAATTCGGGTACTTCAATAAATTGTAAGTTTCAGTACCAGTTTTGCCAAGTTTCATGTGAAATTTCACAACAATTCGTTGCTCTAATGTTGCACTTAATTTTTTTAGGCGAAACAAAAAAACAACCTTAATTAGAATGAAAGCTTCAACTGTACGGATTTGTTTACAGAAGCGAGAGGTACTGCATTCGATAGAGAAAGCTTCACGCTAAAAAGCTGACGGTCGCTGGTGTTTGGCGCATGCGTACTTCATCTGTAGCAGCGTCAGTCTCTTTATTTAATAGCCACATCTCGTATCCATCGACAAATACTATCGTGATACCTATCGTTTCCTGAAGTGGTCGTCTAAAAATTAACTTTCTTCCTTAAGGAAGAAAAGTATCAGTTTCTTCTCTCAATTTACGGAATAAACTTTTCTTTTCTTACAGTCGTATTATAATCTCGGTCGAGATGGGAATGGCTCTAATACAAAGACACCTCAAAAGTTCCCGCCATCGTAATCAGTGCCATTACGCTAACTAGATGCATGTGCCCTCCGGCCCAATGCTAGCTGTCTCTTTTAGACATGATGGTTGCTATGGTTATTACTTGAGAGAATGTTTAAAAGCATTGACGAGTCATCATCGTTTGTGTGGAGGTTGGACAGCATTGCTGCTGATTTGCGTTCCTGTAGGTCTGTCTTCAAGCTTGTCGGCAGAAGCTCAACCATTAACTGTTTCGCCATCAATGAATCAATAAATTTCATCGATGCATTTTGCTAATTATTGTCTTAGCAACACTCGAACGTAATTGCAAGATTTTTACATGACACGCTATTAGTAGTAACTTGTGTCAACGACACGACATTTGAAAATTTTAAGTATTCCATTTTATTTACTTAGTCGATGGGTCCACCACTACTATTGGATTCAAAAGAATTCGGATTTGAAGATAGTAACTAAATTTATTTGTCAATCAAACAAAAACAATCGAATCGAAATCAAAGATAAAATTATGAAAATTATATAAATAAATAAATAAATATATCATCACGCCTTCTACCCATTACTGGGTGTGGCACTCTGCCGAAGCACATCTCGGTAAGTGATATATTTTGCGCGTGAAGTCTGGTTACCAGTCGTCATATCACGGCCCTCAAAGATGTTAGTGGTGGAGAAGCCACAGGGGTAGCTTTTTGAAATTATGAAAATTGTTTGTCGCCAATGGGAATCGAACCAGGGTTCTCAGGATCCACAGGCCGACTTCATACCACTGAGCTAGCCACCCCATAATTATATTAACTGTATTATTACATTTTAGGGAGTTGGTAGCTCAATGGTATCGAGTCGGTCTGTGGATTTGAGAACCCGGGTTCGATTTTCACATCCGATAAACAATTTTCACAATATTCAAATTACACCTGTAGCTCCCCCTCTTCTAACAGTGCCACACTCAGTGATGGATAAAAGGTGTGGTAATATATTTATTATTTTTTTCTTTAATTAGGGCTTTCACGGATTTTGGATATGCGGATATTCCGGATTTAACAAAAATCCGACTAAAACAGATATCTAATTTGTGCAAAAAAGAATGCTGAATATAATTATGAAGGTACCAGATCCATATTTAGTATAATTTCTTAGATATACGATAGTTAGAGGAAAATGATTAAACCAAGGTGAAATTTGAGAAACAATCTACATTCCTAAGGCTATATCTCAAAAACTAAACAAGATATGAAGATGCGCCCAACGGCATTGAATTTCTCATGCTTTAATTGACTTGTATGCAAATTTTCAACAATTTTTAAATTTTGAAATATGTTGACCAAAATTTTCTCGTAAATCAGTTTCTGAACTATATCTCAAAAATTGGAAGACATACGCACTTGGGAACTTCACCAATGGATTCAGCAGGTCGAAATACATAAGAATGTAAATTTTTATAACAATATTCGTACGAGGAACTGTGTTAGATCAAATAGTCTAAAATTGGCCTAAAATCGAAAAAAATCTAAGGGGTACCCCTTAAGAAATTTTCAAAAAATCGAAATCGCTTAAAAAATCTTTATAAGTCAATTCGGACATGAGGAATTCAATGCCGTTGACCGCATCTTCGTATGTTGCTTAGTTTTTGAGATATAGCCTCCGGAAAGTAGAATTTTTCACATACCCTCATTTCAGATTTTTCGCCATAAAAAAATAATTTGATAAACAATTTCCACCACTTTAAAACTACTCCTGTAGTAGTAATTTAATAAAAATTGTAGTATTTAACCCAAAAATAGTTTATTTACGACCTTTTCAGAAGGAAAATTTTTATCACTTAGTAGAGAGAAGAAAGTAATCATTTTAAAAGAAAGTCAATTTTCCTTTCCTGGAGAAGAAACGAAAAACCGTATCCATGGCAACTGGAAAACTCCAGGTGACATCTATCAAGAAAATAATAAATGTTACAAATTACTTATTTATTTCTGAAAATGTTACTTTCCAATAAGATAGTGGAAAAATTTATATGTACAAGAATACTTCGTGGAGAAAATATCATTCTTCCTTTAATATACAAATAACTATTCTATATAATTAAACTTCTTGAGATTCTTTCTAACTTGACCTCCACAAATTTCAAAATTTATCTGCATAAATATATTGAGCAATAAAATAAAGTTTGATAATCTATAAATTGAATGAGGAAAGTGTAAGGTAATTTATTATAAAGTGTCCAAAAATATATTTAAATACAAAATATTCAGATTTCTGATAGTCAACAAGGTAGTACGGTAGTTAACACATCTTCTATATTCAAATTAATAAATAAATTACCCAGCATATCTTAATTACCCGCCAGCAACATATTATCTTAAAACGAATCATTAATTTAAAAACAACTAGTTGTTCAGTAAAACTTAATTACGCTCAAAATTTAACTTGGATATCCAATTGGGCGACAGGACGACAGCTTTATCTTAATTATACTGCTACAATTAGCCATTAAGGATCAAATAATTTTTTCCGGAATCCAAAAAAACTCAGTTCGTTGTTTAGTACGTCTACATTGGCACAAAACGTCCAGCAAATACGACTAAAGTGACTTTATATCAATTGGCTAATTAAAGCTGCCGGCAGCACAACATGAGCGCACCATGCGGACACGAGAGATTTTATTACTGTTCATTTGTGTCCCGCGGCGCGCTGTGAGGATTTCTCTCCGTTGTCCTCTCTTTCCCTCTCTTGTCCTGGTTTTCCTCTCCTCATGTGCAACTTCCCAAACTTACTATCGAGAAGAGTCGAGAGCTGATAGTTTTATCGGGGAGTTCATGTTATTGATAGTCCTTGTTGTAAAATGTTTTTTAAGGATAATGTAGTAGATAAATCAGTAGGTAGAGACATGGCAATTACGTCATTTTTGAAACTGATAAAACGCAACAATCAACGATATGTTTTGTTTTTCCTTTTCTGACCTATAAAATGGTTTTGGTTTTGACGAATCGCGCAATGTTAAAAGAAAAAGAAATTTTGTACAAAATTTATGAACAAAAATTGGAAGATATATTTTCACTAATAATGTAACTAGTGCATTAAATATATCCAGAAATTTTTTTTGAGCTCACGAGTGCTTTTGTTGCTATGGAAATACGCACGAGTCGAAGACGAGTACAAATTTCCTAAGAGCAACAAAAGCCCGAGTGTTATATTCGGGAAGAATATTGCCCCACGAAAACAAACCAAAAATTATACAAAATGAATATTTTGACATATGTCAGATAAATTCGTTGCTAGGTAATACTGTCAATTTGTTATAGAGACAATTATCGCGATAATTGCACTAGTACAGATTACCTCTGTAATTGCACAAGTGCAATTATCACTTATTAATTCACTCATTTCCATGACAACGTTGTCAAATAATGAAACGTTGTTGGTTGTTTAAAGTCGTGGGACAATATTCAACCAAATCTTTTATATGTATGCAACGTAGAGGAATTATATTTTATGCTTTGACAATTTTAAATAATTATTTGACAACTACTAACTGATATTTGTCAAACAAATAAAAACTATAATGATTATTCTAGCGGATAATCACAAGAGCTTTATTGGCTCAGTGGTATAGGATCGGCTTATGTATTCGAGAACCTGTGTTCGATTCCCATAGCCGACAAACAATTTTTACCATATTAAAACTACCCCTGTGGCTCCATTTTCATTAACATCTTTTTGGAAAAGAAAATAGATCGCATTTTGTAGTAGCGAAGAAACCTATAATAACTAGTATTAACAAATAGTACTTACTATTTGAGAAACTAAATTAAATAACGAAGATAATCTAATCCAATCTAATTAATATTCTTAATAAACAAGAAAGCTAATTAAAATGGTAATTATATAAAGTAAAGACAAAATACTTGAAATAAATTTAATTTCCATTTGGACAAAATATGCTGATCATATATCAAACAGACTGACAGTTACGCGTCTCTAGAAATATCCCTTAATTAAGCAGTGAAATTAAGGAGTCCAATTAATTTAATTAGCACCAAATATCTTGAAGACATCAGCGTTCTAAAAATACAACGGTACAGCAACGCGTGCCAAGACTATTCACGAACTCTGCACGGTTATTGGAAGCCTCCGATTCCGCGGTAAAAACTCAGCACTCGGCTTGTTGAACAAATACTCTCCACTTTAATCTCAAAATTGTCACCGCTTAAGCACCCACTTCTTAAAATTCCTCGCCGATGTTAACAGGTTGATTTCGATCGATATTGCCGCCGTCTTTCTCTGTTCTATGGAGAAACGGACCACTTCTTTCCTTCTGTCTTTTTCTGCTGCCGTGTCTACTCGAATTATCAGGTTGTCTCATTTATTCGAATTGGAGGAACATGGATTTTTACATGTTTCGGATTACTGGCTTAGACGCACAGATAAAGGCGAATTTTTAGGATTATTTCGAACTAACACCATCAGACTTACACACTTACAACATCACCAAACGTATACAAAAAATTGATGTAAAGGCGAAATGATATTTAGTGATAATAGATCTGTCAAACATTCTATTGCAACATTATCGATTGTGTCCAAAATAAAAAATCGATATATTAGCACTATTTCCATCAGACCTAATTGGTTATTATTTCAAATGATAAATTTGTGACAGACAGTTAGGACCTGTTTACAAATTCTGGAGGAAAATGAAAAATAAAACAGATCCAAGTTGGTGAAGTGATATAAACCATGTGAAGTTAGTCAAATGAAATAACAAATAAATGAACTGTTTCAGCACAGATCATAATATGCTACTATAGATAAGAAACTGCCATGTTACACACTGGGACTGTATTTTGCGCCATCTGAGTAGTGGAAGTCTAACTAAAATCGTGTATATAGGCAACCCGGTATGCGTATTTAGGCAACTTGTAATTTTTATTATTATTTTATATTTATTTAAACTACATAAAATAAACATTTATAAATACTATATTAACATTTATTAAAATATCCTCGTGTATACAATTTATTTATAATTTGAACTGTTTCAATCGCAGTTTTATCCAATCCTTGTGAACTTAAAAATATATTATGACTTCCTCATCTAAATATTATTTATTATATGATCACTTACTTACCAATAGCAGTGCAGTTTTTTATACAACAATTCATATTAGTTGATGACATTATTTATATGAAATTATTTCACAAATAAAAATTAATTGGATATTTGACAGATTGAAAAATTTGAAATATATACAAATGACAACTACAAGAACAATCTAGTATCCAATGATTGCCGATATTGTAGTTATCTAAAATGGATGTCTTCACATAAAGACTATTAGCGCCATTCCTTAGGTGGAAGTCTAACTATAAACACAGTCCCATGGTTACCCATATAACTTTCTGCTGCCTGTGTTTCAGTAAGGGCCAGTATTTCAATCATCGATGAATGAAACCATAATTTCCATTATTATTTAATCATGATTAGTATTAACCGAGAGTAAACCGGTGATGGAAAAACTGGCCCTATGTGTAAGTTAGATCTGATCCAAATTGCAAACAGAACTACAGAAGTTTGACGAGATTCAATCCACGGATGTTATAAAATCGAAGTTTTTATCACGAGTAACAGCAAAATCTCGAATCCCTAGAACGAGGGATTTTACTTAATGTCAGTTTGTTCGAGTGATTTGAGTGCTTGAAAATAAAAATTTATCTCGAGAAAATTTGAAAGACCAGGTGCTATCTGGTAGTATATGAACCCTACGTCACTTCAGTTGGCCTGAATCTTATTTTTTCGTTTGATGCTTTATTTTACAGTTTTATTTCTCGTGTAGTATGCAAGAGAAATAAATTAAATTTTAATAAGACACATACTAGTATGTTGTTAATAAACAGAAAAAATTTCAAGTCAATTGATACATACATCTTGGAATGTCAGCCATTGAAAGAGGAAGTAAACATATCTGTATTAATTAAACCTTTTTCGTTTTATTCAAAAATCGTATAACAATAAAGTTTATTTTAAATAATAATTAACTTTGATTTCATCCGTCAAACTGCCTATAAGATAATAATCATGATAGTCCACTTGTGTTTTATCGTAATACTTCTATACATTTTATGTTTAAGATATAATATTTAATGTTAAAAAAACTTCTAAAAATCATCAAACTACCGATATAATCCACGGAATAGCTAATGCAATAAGTACTGTATAGCAGAGTGGCGATCGTTATTGAAAGACTAGTTCATAGCATGTAGCTAAAGCTACGAAGTACGGTTCAATAGCTACACGAGTGAATGTTCAGTGTTTGAGCAGTCCCGTAGCCCCGCAACCCAACTCGAAACCAATCAGGTGGCTTAATATAGATTTTATGAGGTGTTTCTTGATTAATTGCCCTATCATAATAGTCTTATTAAATTGATAGATGTCTTTAGCCGACAGTTGTACGAGTAATGTGTTGATCCGAAATCTGACTTTATTGTTTCTTACTGTGAAGGCTATAATTCATTTTAAAACAATGTCAATAAAATGGTTAATTTAATAACAGTATTGTACAGTGGTTGTATATCTTGTTGACAGTTTGTATTTGACTTTACATTTATTTCTCTTTTATGATATTTTTACCTTAGACATTTTCTATATTTAGAATTGATTGTTTCTCAATTATTTTAGTTTCCATTAAAACAAGAATCTATCAATATGACTCATTCATCAGACAACGAACAAGGTAATTTTTTACAACTAAAATTGACATTTTTATAGCATGTTTTTAAATTAGCAATAACTTGTCCCTTCACACTTAAATAGAAATTTGTAATATATTACTTACTCACTTATGGTAGTTGTTGATATGAGATTAGTTATATTCTACGTACATACCTGAAACAAAAGAAAAAATTAATTAGTTTGTGTTTTTGTTGTAATTCATTATATATTTTTTAATTTAAAAAAATTAAATCTAATTACAGTATAGGAAACTTAGAGCTTCAAGTGCATCTCAAGAAGTTTCTATCAACTATGACTTTTGGAAACACCTATCTCTTGGAAATAGTAACTATTACTATGACTATTGAATCTTAAAAATGAAAAACCTTAAATGCAAAATGTACGTTGTGTATCTAAAATAAAAAATAGTCTATTAGTGCTTCCGCTTGAAGGAGTGACAAGGACACTTTCTGCGCAAGATGCACACAATATTTTTTAAGCACAACCCGGACGAAAAGCATGTGTTTTACCCAAAAAAGCGGGCTTAAACACTTCTTTTTGGCCCTAGGATCATAAAAAAGTAATTCCTATGGATACACAAATAAAATGATAATTTTTGTTTATTGTGAATATTTAATTCTGTAAAATGTCATTTTGAGATATAACTTATTTACATATATTAATCTTTTGAACATACAATTATTTTGTTGTGCATAAAATATTGTATGTACCACAGATGAAATTAGCGCTTATGACTATGAGCGTCTTATTAGCCCTTTACTAATAATCATGCCACGGTCTAGAAACGCCTGTTTTCACCCTTGGTATAGAAATAACTATTATACGACTACTTAAAAATGCTTGAAAAAGAATTTAAAATAATTTTGAAACTAGCATAAATTTTACTTTACCATACATACATACATATCATCACGCTATATCCCATCAAATAGGGTGCATGAACACTAAAATCATTCATAAAATATTCACTCATTAAATTCATCAAATGCTCAGTCCTCGTCAAACATTCTCATCCAAACACACTACCCTCACTTTAACCACATTCAAAGATCACTCCATATAAACTCATTTATTTATTACACTCGAAATCATTTATCACATAACAAATCTTCAATCACATCTTTTCGATCACTCCTATTCACTTAACATTCATCTTCTTTCTTCGACGTACATAACATATGCGCAAAACATCTCAAATTACTCACGCTTACTCCTAACAACGAATCTAGTAATTTTCCCCTTTGTTGCTATTGGGGACAAGCGGGAATCATATCGAATCTCAATCAAGCTATATGCAATTTGGTTTTCTAATTGTTCGCCTTACAAAAAACTATATTCCCGTACCCACGTTCCTTTTAATATCGGACAAGCGAAATGATTCATCAATAAAACCCATTTCGTACAAAACATACAAAACATCACTAAAAAAGAAATGTAATTTAACAATTAAGTAAAAAGGAACATGAGTTTCCTATTTCTAGTAGCATGTTGCCATTTAAAACATAAAATAATACTCAGTCAATTAATACACCATTGAATAATTCAAGAGCGCCCCACGAAAAAATCAAACAGATAAAGTGATCTGATAAGCCCAGGGAAATAATGATTTAAAAGCCATTAGATAATTATTAATGTTTCGAAAAGTGGCGGGCGGCGGGAACTGAGAACGATCAGGCGAGTTCAGTCGGAGAGGACGCTAATCCAGGACCGGGCTCGGGGCATGCCCCGCTCAATGCCATGACAAAAAATACAGAGGAAGGAAATCAAGGGAATGGAAGTGCTATCGATCAACTGGGGCCGCCCTCGACTCCGCCAACCCCCCTAGGACTAAATGTAGAGTGCAGTCTCTCGATGGACCGGAGACTTATCATTCCAAGGTTTTTACTAAAGGAAGGTTTACAATGTGATGCCCGGGTTTTAATCTTACATTTTTATCTTATAACTAAATATAAATTAAATAAAAATAAAAATATCATCACGCCCTTTACCCATTACTGGGTATGGTACTCTGCCGTAGCAAATCTTACTAAGTAATAAATTTAAACGCATGAAGTTCGGTTACCAGACGTCAAATTACAGCTCCCAAAGATGTTAGTAGAAGGTGGAGCTTACAGGGGTAATTTTAATGTGATGAAAATCGTTTGTCGGCTGTGGAAATCGAAAACAGGTTTTCAAATCCACAAGCCAACTCGATACCACTTCCACCTACACGATATTAAAAATATCATTCATATTTATTACTTATGTTCATCAATTTATTCGTAGGTCGTCTACGCAATCTACCACTCTCATTCTTCGTTTCAACAGACAAAAGTTTCACCAAACTTTTATTTGATATTCGTACGTTCAAAATGCCCAAACTATCTCATGTGAAATCAATCCACTTTTTTAACAATATTCTTCTCTATTTCATACTAATCACACCATTATAAATACCCATTTTTGGATATGGTTTAAACATAAATTCTTGTGATCATAGGTAAGCTTCTGGTAACTGCACTTTACGCGTAAAAACATACCATTTACAAAGATTTGTTAGAGAGTACCACACTACGAAAATAATAAAAAGGCGTGCTGATATATATATATATATATATATATTCACTTATTTATTTGGTTATTGATTATAGCTTTTTAATTTCAATGGTTGCAAATAAAACAAATATATTCGTTAAAATACTTTAAATAATTTTTGGTTTAAGTTCTGCATATTAACTTAAAATTGAGCGTTTTTATATACAAGACGTGTACTTTTGTTAGACGAAGGTACCGAAACGTCAAATTTGAAATAAAGATACGAAACTGAAACCATTGTTTTAATTATTTTAACAATGAGTTCTGAAAGCTTTTGCCATATGTAAAATATATTCGTATTTTGTGTAATGTACTATTGTTCCATTAACTCCGTAGTAAACAACAGCCGTGTAATGTCGCGCTGTCTACGTCTCTTACAATTCCAAGCAAATCTAGAATCTGTTAAAAAGAAAACAAGAAGAAAAGTCTCCATCCCATAATTCGTGTTTCAGTTAAGCGTACACTTAGGAAAACCTTAGTGGAAAACCATTCCGTCCTTCGGGCACGACTATTGCCGCGCAGAGCGAGAGAGATAGACATAGAGTCACTTTAAATAGAAACCTAGGCGACTTGATTAACCGACATTGTAAATCACGATATTTATATATAAATACTTGCGGCGGTACACTCACCACCAAAGAATTTGTCCAGCTGTGCTCCACAACGAATGGAAGTTATCTTCGAGATCTTTCACTCATTTATATGCTGATGCATGATGCATGTTGTTATTCACCCAGGTTTTTTTTAAGAACAAGTGCATTATTTTATGTTTTATACGTTTATGTTCTAAATATAATTTTTAGACATAAAAATAAACATAGTAATACAATCAAAATAGTAGAAGCGATTGAAATTAAGTTCTGCGTAACTCTAATTTTAATTAGGATTGATAGACAACAGAAAATATACTTATATTTTTAAAATATTACTGTCAAGTTCTTCAGATAATTAAGTATTATATGCCATAAAATGGGGTAGCATAAGCCCAGACAGACAGTCGTAGCCCAGTGGATATTAACTTGCTACCTACCTAGAGTTCGCGCGCTCAAAAATCACTGACTTTAATTTACATTAAAAATACGATTTTGTCTGAGAGGTTCAGATTCCACTACAGTAATTCGGATAAGTTTCTATTGAGTAGAGCATTGGTCCCAAACTTACGGTCCGCGGGCCAAATTTGTATGTCCAGCCCGCGCTTTTTCTTTTTACAATTTAGGAAATGCTAAAGTTATATCGATCGCTCTTTTCCAATCTAGATCGGTAAACACAGATTTTTCAGGCTAAAAGTGATCAGAAACTTAATTATCTGGAGGGTTAAAAACAAGCTTTTTATTATTAATTAATCTATTATTATTTAAAATAAATACAAGTCTCCGGCCAGCCAGTTATTTTAAAATTTCGTACACTCTTCTCAAAAAGATTGGCGATCCCTGATATACAGTAACAAATAAATAAATATATTTTTCAAAACCTTCATAAGATTCATCCAACATTCTCAACCCAACATAACGCTTCCGCTTCATCACATTCATAATTCCTTTCATGCAAGCTCGTTTCATATTTCGTTCAAGAAACAAACCTTCAATCATATTCATTCATTTATTTCTAGGTCATCGACGCAATCTTTCACCCTCAGCTTTACCAACATACATCTGTTTCTTTCATTCTTCTTATTGTCATACCCATCATACAGGCAATCGTAGCTCAGTGGATAAAAGCGAGGTAAAACTTGCGTTTCTTAATTAGCAAGCAAGAGGTCGTGCGTTCAAATCTCACTGACTTCTACTTATATCCAAAAAATGCGACTGTGTCTGAGTGGTTCGGATTCCACTATAAGCTGTAGGCCTCCTGTACTGTAATTGGGATTTACGTCCTGTTGAGCAGAGGAACAAATAAATAAATAAATAAATACACCAATCACTAATGTATTCGTATGGGTCTGTTTGTTGGCATTGATTAATCCAGTGAAAAATTAGTTGCTAAAGGATGTCAAAGAGTTTTGTAAATACAAAGATAAATAGCAAAGTGAACAAGGAACGTTTTAGGGTGCATTAAGATGTGACATAATCGTTAAAAGTACCGCAAAGTTTTGAGTATCGAGTAAAAGTCCCAACTCACTAATTCTCCTCCTCTGAAGTAAAACCAAATCATTAGCATCGTCATCATCAAAATTCCTACAGCGCCATTTTTCCAGCACGAAGGATACACGGTACTAAAATGAACGCTTGTTTTCCGTCCAAACTTTTTAATTGATAAATTCGCTAACAACTTCACCGTTTAATTAATCAAACAATAATTAATAAATGAAATAATAAAGCGGTAAGAAAATCGGTGGCCTTTTGTTGCTATAACGCGTGCGTATGTACAGCAACGAATTGCTCAGTGCCGTCCTAAGGGGTATCCATTTTAAATTTATATTAGTTTCAGATCATCAAATTTCGAGATCATCATTGAAATCTTAAGAGCTACGATTTCGGTTAAAGACTAGTAAAGAAAAATTGATCTTACAATTGATTAAATGGATGTATGTAACTGTGAAAAATATAAATAAATAAATATGTCATCACGCCTTCTACCCATTAGTGGGTGTGGCACTCTGCCGAAGCAGATCTCGGTAAGTGATATATTTATGCGCGTGAAATGCTGTTACCAGCCGTAAAATCGCGACCCCCAAAGATATTAGTAGTGGAGAAGCCACAGGGGTAGTTTTTTGGTAAAAATAGTTTGTCGCCTGTGGGAATCGAACCAGGATTCTCAGGATCCACAGGCCGACTTGATATCACTGAACTAGCTACCCCATAAAAATATCATATCTCATAATAATCATTCTAAGGGAACATTGTAATTTCATCGTTTTATTAATGTCATATCAAATATGTTGCCAGTGTCAAACAATAAACGAATATATACAGAACGATTTTATACGTTTCAGAAGTGGTGTTAGATAAAACGTTGTATTGAACTAGTGTGGAATGCATACTAGTCACTTAAGAAAAGTAGCCATGATACCAGTGACTAATATAATGACTATTCTTCCCCGGGAACAAAAATATAATTTTCTTCTGTCAATCTAAGGAAGAAAACTTTTCTTTCTGGTAGAGTTCTGTAAAAAATATTCTTCTATTTTGTGTGAAGATATTAATAGGGGGAAGAAAATATTCTGCGCCGCCTCTGTGAGAAAGAGAAAGAGAGATATAAACAGGAGGTAAGAGAGAGAGGGAATGTCCCCGCGAACACTGGAGACATGATGAATATTGTAAAATCGTAGACAAAAGGCTAAATTTCTAATAACCAACGAGCTTGGTAACAATCGCGGTAATTCATCAAAATTTTAATTAATACCTTCGGTAATTAACAGCGCGGCTAGCTACACCCTCCACCCCTTGTCGCATTCCACAGCCGACCTAAAATTTGTCAAATTAATAAGTGTTTGTGAGCTGTGAAGCCACTGTGTTTTTCTCTTCACGCTTCGAAAATTTCATAATCTAAAGAATTTGCGTTAATTACAAGAGAAGAATTTGGTACCCTTACGCACTAATACACCGGTTTTTTATCATTTTGGATAATTGGTTCCGAAATTAAGAAATTCTCATTATGTATCGCCTAATTGTTTTGCCATGAAATTAATTTTTTAATTTGTAACTACACCAAGAAAAATTTCGACTTCCTCTATTATCTACTATGTTGACTGTTCCATTTTGCCTAGGCTTTAAGAAAGAAAGAAGAACGAAGAATGAATATGGAGAAGAATGGAGGGAGTAAAATGGGAGTAAGACATGAGGAGGTATTAACAAGAGTAGGAGAAAAAAGGCCAATGAGGCTGTAGATAAGGAAAAGAAAGAAGGACTGAATTGGGCATAGTATAGGAAGAAAGTGTTTGTGAATGAAATTATAGAGGACATTGCGAAGGACAAGAAAGGAAGAGGTAGAAGAGGTTATCAGACACTGGAAGACATAAAGTTTGAAAGAAGATACGTAAAAATACAAACGTTAGCAGAGTGGAAAATGAGGACCAGTCATCTAACAGAAGAACAACTGTCTGACTATATAGTATCTATAGCCTATACAGAAAATATTGATACATATTTGCCACTGGGTAGGTGGTTCAGTGGTATCGAGTCGACCTGTGGATCCTGAAAACCTCGCTTCGATTCCCGCAGCCGCCAAACAATTTTCATCAAATTAAAATTACCCCTGTGGCTCCTCCACCACTAACATCTTTGGGGGGTTGTGATTTGACAGCTGGTAACTGCACTTCACGCGCATAAATATATCACTTAACTAGATCTGCTACGGCAGAGTGCCACACCCAGTAATGGATAAAAGGCATGATGATAAATTTATATTTATTTATTTATATATTTGCCACTGTCAAAATTCTCTAATTATTTTAGATAAAAATGCTTCAACTAAAGGATATAGAAAATTGAATTATCTGTTTTTTTATTTAAAGCATTCTTCACTTTTGATATCGAGAAATATGTATGTTTGCCTTGTCAATATTTTTTGGATATGCTATAATTTGTTATTTATATGCCCGTACAAATTGCGTTAATTAAAGTACAGTTATTTATGTTTTTAATTATTTCTGTTACCGAAACACATATATGTTACAATAAAATTATTCCAATCATTCCAATTAACTTTTATTAATTTAGTAGGAATTACATAACTTTCAATCAAATTGTTTACCATTTACATTATTTCAAGCCATAGTATATTTTGTGAAAATGAGACCCCAATTCGAGATTTGAACCGTAAAAAATTATCACTTATCAAGTGTCACACCCAGTAATAGATAAAATGGAGTATTGTAATGCAAAATTACACATATAAAAACTGATATCAAAATTGCCGTACGCTAAGTTCTTGTATGAAACACAAGAACAAGAAACATATTTGTTTATTTTAAGCTAGAGTGAAATAACTAAATTAAGTTTATAGTGTATGCAGCAGAAATCATTTTGTTCCGCGACCATTTCGTATACCATTTGAATTCAGAAAAACAAATACTAAACAATAAAATTTCCTATTTCAATGCACTATAATTTATATGGAAACATTTCATTTACTCAACAAATTCAATGCATATAAATTTAGATTTGAATTACAACTAACCCATATTATAAATAAGATAAGCTTGCTTTAAATCTCATCGAATTAGAAATGTAATATATTTCCTTGAAATCTTACAGTAATGTAAAGTTACATAGAAAGCAAGGATTATGAAGCATAGTTACTTTAATATAAAAATAAGTTGCAATACCTATTTTAAATACAAACGAATTATTGAATATTTATTCATTAAATTTAATTTGTAATTTATCACATTCTTAATTATTTTCATGCAAGTTCGTAGATCTTTCGCTCAAGCAGCAAATGTTTAATCATATTTTTAAACTTCAGAAATAAAAAGGAGTATATGTGTTCTATTCGCAAAATTAAGAATGATTTAATATTAAAAATTAATAAATAAAGTTAATCATATCCATCCAAGTATTCCTATATTGCCCATGTAATCTTTCACCCTCAATTTCACCAATTTTTCATTCGACATGCCAAAGTACACCCATCATGTACCAACATTACCTGTATTCCATTTCCTACTTGGTTCACTTAAATCAATTCAGATAAATTAGACATAATTAAATGAGCTGAATTAAACAAACTCATGGGGTGGCTAGCTCAGTGGTATGAAGTCGGCCTGTGGATCCTGAGAACCCTGGTTCGATTCCCACAGGCGACAAACAATTTCCTTAATTTCAAAAGCTACCCCTGTGGCTTCTCCACCACTGATAACCGCACTTCACGCACAAAATATATCACTTACCGAGATCAGTAATGGGTAGAAGGCGTGATGATATATTTATTTATTTATCCACAACTCATATGTAATGAAGATATTATTACACTGATTTCAGTTGAATTATATTACACTAGTGTTTTATATTCCATGAAACACTGTAAACAGCTTGTTACTTAGCAACCACTTCATGATCTACCGTATTTTGCGAAACTATGTATAACTGAATCAACGTTAAACGTTCCGACCAATCTTCTTCGATACCTGTAATTATGAGTTGTGGATAAAATGTTGTATTACACTCGTGTTTTATTGGTATATAAAACACTTAAGAATATTAAACACTCGACCTTCGGTCTCGTGTTTAAACTTTTCTTGCGGGTTTTATATACCTAATAAAACACTAGTATAATAAATAACTATTATTTTATGCACTTATAGCGATGAATTTTTTCAAAGTAAACTAGAATAAAAAATCAAGTAAATGAAGTAATCCAGAGACGTAAATGAAAGTTAGATCTGATCCAAATGGCAAATGGAATGGTTCTATTTTGTCGTTTATCATGATTTGCAAGAACATAACAGAACTGGCCAAGATTTAATATTTAAATACTTCTGTAAGAAATGGAATGTTATTTTTGATTCCGGTTTCGCAGTATAAATATATCAAGGCCTTTTGGATGGCATTTCTGGGTCGCAAGTCTTCTGCGAGAGTGTCGAGAGTACTCACTCATACACTCACACCCATCGAAGCACGCAGCGAATTCCTCTCTCTAGAAAGACGATGACAGATGCGCAAAACTATTTGTTTAGTGTTTAAATTCGAAACAACATTTATTTTCAGTTGTTCAGCGCGTTCTTTTTGTTCGAGGGCTGTCAACGGCACTTGACAGACACTCAAAGTCACTTTCGTGTCCGGTTAGCGCTGTCTCACTCCCTCCCTCGTTTGTATGAACGAAGAGGAAGATATAAATCATGGTGGTATGTTGGTTATAAATTAATTATTAATAAACCCGTTTCCTAGGGTCTTATAACCTATTAATTATTTTAATTGATTTTATATTGCTCGTAAATTATAGCTGAGCTGAAGCCTTATTTTCGCTACTCGCGATTATTGAAATTTGCAATTATTTTAACAGACTTTTACTAGCATAACAAACATCATTTTGATAATGCTTACTCTTTTGTTTCTCTTCCGCATTTCTATATTTATTTATGTTACGGAAAATAACATAAATATGGTAATTATAGAGAAATACAACCCTAAAATCGTCGTAGCACAGCGGTATGATATAATTTGCGTCTATCATGGAGTAGGTAGCTCAGTGGTATCGAGTCGGCCTGTGGATCCTGAGAACCCTGGTTCGATTCCCACAGCCAACAAACAATTTTCACCACATTAAAATTACCCCTGTGGTTCTCCCTCCACTAACATCTTTAAGGGCCGTGATTCGTAGACTCGTAACTGCACTTCACGCGCATAAATATATCACTTACCGAGATCTGCTACGGCAGAGTGCCGTACTCAGTAATGAGTAAAAGGCGTGATGATTTATTTATTTATTTTATGAAGCAAGAGTTCTCGTATTAAAATTTCGATGACTTTAACTTATATTTTTAAAAATACAACTGTATCTGAGTCTCAATCTAGGTGATTTAAATTCCAGTATAAGCTGTAGCCACCTTGTATTATAAAAAGGTAAAATCCTATTGTGTAGAACAACAAATAAAAAAAAGTAGACGTTAATTAATAATGTTTTGTACCATTTTATTTTTAAAAAGAACTTGACACATTTCGCATATTATGTCAAATGAATTGAAAATCATTTAGGGAAAAATCTATTTTCACAATCTCGTTAAAAGTAAAACTTTCTTCCTCCAATTGAAGGAAGAAAGTTATACTTTTCTTCCCTAGGACAGATAGTATCCCTCTTTTCTTAAGAGAAGAAAGTAAATTTTCTTTAAGCAAGTGGCATTTATTTTTAAAAAGGCCAATCTTGTTATTTCCCTTGTTTAGTCCGGCAGTACGATGATGTGGACAGCGTTATGGCATTCGAATCAGGAAATCCCGAGTTCGAATCTCATTCAAGCTAAATATATATGAACTATTATACTGCGGCCCCGTGGTACGGACCCTGTACTATAATTGGGAGTAAGTTCCTGTTGTACAGAGTAGAACAAATAAATAAATAAACCTAAATGTAAAATATTGCTCCAGGAAAAACTAAACGCCATTTATTCAAATATGAAGAATTTCTGCATCAGACATTGCAATTATTTCCGTAGAATATTTTGTGTATACCAAAAATAATTCTAACAAAGTATTTTTTTCAATTTTAATTTATTTCATGAAAACATAAAAAGAAAATTACAATAAAAATTACATTTTTAAATTAATTTTGATTAAATTCACAAAACAAAACATTTTTCGTATCGATTAAAAAAAAGGTAAAAAAAATACATATAAAGCACCAACACAGTTACACAGCCATTCTTGTTAGTACGCACACTCGCGCATGCGTGCGCCACGTATGCACAAACACGCATTTTTCATTAATTACCAAAAGGGGTTCGCTTCAAATTAATTGGTAACTGTTTCAGGCAAAACAATTAAACGTTGCAAAACTATATAATTAATCATTAAAATCGAGAGCGCGTATCATCTGCCAAACCCCACGCATTCCCCTCCCTGTCAAATTCCCCCCTTACGCCAACCTCCCCTCGCCCAGCTGGCCTAGTCAATTAGGGCGCTATATTTAAGCCCGAATTAAAATATTTTTCAGCTGTTTTTGTTCTATTTTTTAACTCTCGAGTGTGACATTATTTTTAAATTATTACGATTCTTAGAAAATAAATGTCGTGCGCCAGACCCAATTAGCAAATATTTATGTGTAATTTTCTTCAAGAAATAATAAGAGTTTATTTAGATAAATTAGATGTCGGAGATTTAATTACGAAGAAAGAACAGATGAAATTATTTTTTTCATTTAAGTGTAGGTACCTGTGTGTAGCTTGAAATTTAAAATAATTAGTTTAATGAAAATAAGTTTAAGACACTTTTCGATTTCGAAATAATTAGTTTGTTGCGCAACAACAAAACGTTGCTCTAATTATTAAATACTTACAAGATTTCTAATTAATATTACAAAATGTTTTCACAGTTATACCAACTTTACCTTCAGTTTTTAATTACGTTCTGTCAGTTAATAAAAACAGATTTTCTTATTTATTTCACTGTCAAGTTGAATCACTGCGAATAACATAAAAACTGGTCATAAGCTATTAACAAAGGAAATACATTTCTTCTCCTAAAATAATGAGGATTAGTATATTACATCATAAGTTAGGAAAGTGATATTTTATTTGACGAAGCGGTATGTTAATCCGCTGAGAAACCAATCAAGTAAAATACAAAACAGTCACGTAAAATCTTTACCAGGCTCTTTTGTACTTTACCAGACTGTTATTTTTGTTGTAACCTTAGATACGTACTTTACTTGACTGTTTTCGTTAAAATTTACTTTCCGTACTGAAATTGGTGAGGAAAGTAGGCACTTTCTTGCTAGTTTCAGACAAATAAGTTTTACGGTACGAGTAAGACGTTTTCGGACGAGGCGACAAAGGAGCCCGATATAGAATTTCGAATTGAGTACCTTTTTTTGTAACCTTGGATATGTAGTCTGCTGTCAATACAATTTATATTAAAAAAATTAAACAATTTTAATTATTTACAATTATTTATTGATTAAAATAAATGGTTTCAGAAAAAATAGTATACATAATCCGTTCGGAAAGTGTATTTACTTGACTCAGCGGAGTAAAATATTACTTTCCTGTCTTATTATATAATATACTATTAGCGGACGTATAACGTAAATAACTATTATATAACTCATGTAGAAATTTCATATACCCTCTCTATAGTAATAATAATAAGTAAGGGATATCATTAATTTATCGATGGGTAACAGATTATGCTATAGAATAGACAGAAAGGTTACAGAGATACGATGGCAGGGTGAAAAGTCCCTGAAAAATAAAACAGATGGCGCCACAATCGCAAATCTCATGTGACATTTGTGATATACCATCTTTAACTAGAACGCAGTCGCAATGGCAAAATTGCATGAATTGCGGTACGAATTGGTTCGTCATCCACCATATTCTCCAGATTTGGCCCCCCTGCGGTTTTATCTATTTCCAAACTTGAAGAAATGGCTCGGCGGAAAGAGATTTGGCTCCAACGATAAGAGGTGTATTCCATTTGTCATTTGGATCAGATCAAATTTACATTTACTGAATCAGATCACTTATTTATTTTGCTGGATGACGTCACTGTCTTTATTTCCAGTACTAGAATTATTGGTTCTAATTTACTTTAAAGTAATTCACCTTACTAGGTGCATTAGTTTGTTTATTTCAGTTATTTTGTCATGTCTAATTTATCTGAACTGATTTAAGTGAACCAAGTGGCAAATGGAATACAGCTATTGTCATCGCTGAGACAAACGCCTATTTTGAAGGATTGCCAAAATCGTATTATTTGGAAGGGATCGAAAAATTAGAAAAACGTTGGACGAAGTGTATCGAGCTACAAGGAGATTATGTTGAGAAATAAAATATGTTTTAACCAAATAAATCATTTCTTGTTTCATTTCTCAGGCACGGTTCACCCTGCCCTCGTATATGCAGTAATAATTGAATTTGAGTGAAATTAAATAAACAAGATTTAAAATAGCGAATAGTGCCATTAATTTTGCAGTTGTTTTTCAAGAGTTCACAAGTGTATAAAACAAAATAGTGTAAGAATCATTGGTGAGAGAAACTATGCTAAGAGCACTTGAGCACTAGCAGTTTATAAATGATTTTGCATGTCACTTAGGTCGACGGCAATAAAAAGTGCTCTAGAAATTCGCGTAAAACCGTAAGTAAGTATATAACGATGTATCTCAAATGCGTTTTAGTATAAATAATAAACGAGGCACGATGCTCGTACACAGGATCCCACACTACAGTCGCAGCCCCGGCACAATCCATTCTAATCGCTAGAGATAATGGCAATTATATCAGTGCCGGAGGTTAGACTATGATCTTCTTTTTGGCAAGCATCGTTGCTTGCGAAGCCACCTTGATCGCTACACGTTCATTATATTCCGGTTGAAGAAAAAAAATCTGTTGACCTCTCATTAAAATATAAAAGGCAATGGTCTGCTCCGCGGCCAGACGGCCAGTCGCAATCTTGTTTTTGTTTTGTGTTTAAAATTTTTTTGTAACTGATTTTGGAGTTTAAAGTTTTGTTTTTTAATTTTTAATGATATTGATACAAGATTTCGTTTTGGAATTAATAGCTTAAAGAGTGCATTTTCAATTAATTTATCTTGTAATTACACTCCCTTATCAGACATAATTTCATTCTCTACAAGTTTTATTTCAACCATTTTCCGCTAAAGCACTGGTTTTCAAAGTGTGGGTCGCGATCCCTCGCGGGGTCGCGTTGACATTGGAGAATGCTATTGTTTCTGTTTAAGGATAATTTAAAATAATATGAAACTAGATATGAAATTGGAGATTGCACTATTTAATTCCTCATATATTACTACATAATTATGCATTTTTTGATCCTCAATATATTTTTTTTAATCGCCGGAGTCATGATCGCAAAAATATCTGAAAATTGAATTTTTTTGGTTGAACCAGTTTCAAACTTGATTTTTTTTTAATATTGTTCTATATAAATCAGACTACGAGAAATCGAATGCCGTTGAGCGCATCTTCGTATCTTTTTTAGTTCTCATGATATGGCGATTTTTTACTTTTTAAAAATCTCAACTTTGAAGGCCCATATCTCAAAAACTAAAAGAGATATTGAAATGCGGTTTGAACGTGTGTATTTCTCGTGCTCTAGTTAACTTAAACAGAAATTTTAAAAATTTTGAAAATTTTTTAATTTATTTAAATTTTTCTTTTGCCCATATTTCAAAATGTTGAAGAGATAATAAAAATCTGTGAAAATTAGTAAATTCCTCTCGTAAAAATACATAGGTATGCAAATTTTCAGCCAAAAATTCGGACAGATTAAGTTTTTATTACAAAAAAACAAAAATCACTGTTTTTTAAATATTTTTGAAGGGGTACCCCTTAAGAATTTTACGAATTTCGACCATTTTGAGTTTTTTTGCTCTAAAAAATTTATCTGTGATGCAAACATTCTGAAATTTTAAATACAGATGTACTTTCACGCGAGGAATGCACAGGTTTTTACAGATTTTCATTATCTTTTTAACTTTTTGAAATATGGGCAAAAAAAAAATTTTGAAAAAAAAAAATTAAAATATTCAAAATTTTTTATATTTCGATATAAGTTAATTGGAGCACGAGAAATACACACGTCCAAACCGCATTTCAATGTCTCTTTTAGTTTTCGAGATATGGACCCTCAAAGTTGAGATTTTTTAAAAGTCAGAAATCGCCGTATCTCTATAACTAAAAAAGATACGAAGATGCGCTCAACGGCATTCGATTTCTCATTGTCTGATTTATATAGAACCATATTTTCTATTTTTAAACTGGTTCAACCAAAATAATTCGCATTTTCATTAATCAAGTAGTTTTTTTTTATTGCCAACTGAAACAATTTCTCTGTATTTCATATACTATTAAATGATTCTTCCAAAATATCGCTACTTTAATCATTTATCCAATTTTGTATTTACTATGATAACTCGGCAATAATGAAAATCTACACATTGGTATTATTATTCTTGAAAATATTATTGAAACCGCTAGTAGAAAGCATGTGTTGGAGGTAAAGGCATCCATTTTGTCAGTAATGCAAAGATGATAATGTCACAGTTTAAATCTCCTCTAACTTTTTATGCGAGAAATAAATCTAGGCGGGTGACAAATATGACTGATATTTTCTTTGCCGATGTTAACACGTGCATGTGTGGAAACTTTTCCAATATCGAAGACGAACGTCCGCATATATTCGCCCGTGGATGTCTGCGATCGTTTCGACGCCACAATGAAAAAAATATGAAATTTAGTGGCACTGGCACCATCGGCGCAGAGGGGAGCAAGACCTCACACATGACAGACACTCACATTTATCTTATCTTACTTCTTACAAATGTAATACTAAAGACACGAAGTATTCGATGAATGGATTATGACATTACACATTATTATTTTAAATAAAATAATTATATCAGCACACCTCTTACCCAGTTGAGGTACTCTGCCTTACAAGAGTAAGCGTAAGTGACATATTTAGTGGCCCCCAAAGATGATAGTACAGGATAATAAAAATGAATAAATAAATATATCATCACGCCTTATACTGTCGCCCTCTGTCGTAGCAAATTTCGGCAAGCGATATATTTATGTGAGTGAAATGCGGTTACCAGTCATCAAATCGCGCCCCCCAAAAGTTGTAGTGGATACAGAGCTAATTTAATTGTAGTGAAAATTGTTTGTCGGCTTTGGGAACCGAACTTCCCAAATCCGTAGTTCGACTCGATACCACTGAACCACTTACACCATTTAAACATAGGTAGCATAAAATAAATTAAATAAATAAATATATCATCACGTCTTCTACCCATTACTGGGTGTGGCACTTTGCCGTAACAAATCTCGATAAGTGATATATTTATGCACGTCAAGTGCGGTTACCAGCCATCAAACCACAGCTCTTAAAGATGATAGGAGGTAATTTTCATGTGGTGAAAATTGTTTATCGACTGTGAAAATCGAACCTGAGTTCTCAAATCCACAACCCAAATCGATAGCACTGAGCTACCTACACCATAAAATAAAATGGTGGAAATTTTGTCTTAAGATACAAAACATATTTCTAATTAAAAACTGCATTTTACAAGTCTAAATTTAAACATAGTAAGTTCCAAATAAATGAAGGCATAGACGATTAACACAAGAAATCAGTTTTTTGCAAATCAAAAGTGGTGGGCAAATAATTCTGCTACAAAATTGATCATGGCAATACTAAAACAACCCACACACCTCACTTAATACAGATTACCTCATATTATTGCCATAAATTGGAAAAATTAATTAAAACATCAACATAAAAACAGATATAAAGTTCTAATATTTATAATAAAGGAACAGCTATTGTTTCTATGACGTAGGTATCACAAAAAAATATAGTTAGTAGGCGATTTTATACTGAAATATTTTAAATAAATTCACTAATATAGTAGCATAAAAATGAGGTTATTTATAGTAAATAAAATATGTGGATGATATCATATCCATCCATTTATTCCTAGATCGCTCAAGCAATCTCTCACCCTCCATTTCAGCAATATTTCATTCCTCATGCCCAAGCAATCTCAAATGACTCACGTCAATTCGTCTAACCACATTTTTCTCAATCACACAATCAACATACACCAATATATTTCGGACACGATCTCGTCAAATTAATTTTATCCTTTACGAATGAACCGTTAACTTATATTATCTTATCAGGCGATGAATTTACCCCTACAATATCAAAATAAGGTAGTACACATCACGACACCATTATTTATTATTATGATGTTTGACGTTTTCAAGTTTAACCTAATATTTTGTGCAGGTACAATATTATGAAACTGAATATGCAAATGCAAATACCTTGTTAGCTTCTATTTTGTTGTAAATTCCATTGAATTGGCACAATCACAAACACTGAATATACAGAAAAACACAAAATTTCATTGGAAAACGTCCACAGTTTAACTCTATGCACATGGGTTTCAAGCAGCACTGATACTGACAGAAAAGAGCTAGATTTTTCTGCATGCGCAAGTCGGAACAATGTCTGTTAGTTTTGAGCACCTACAAATATATTAATTGGCGCATTATTTGCATATAATATATATTACCAATGCACATATAGCTGAGATATTATTGTAAAATAAAATAAATAAATATATCATCACGCCTTCTACCCATTACTGGGTGTGGCACTCTGCCGAAGCAGATCTCGGTAAGTGATATATTTTGCGCGTGAAGTGCGGTTACCAGTCGTCAAATCACGGTCCCCAAAGATGTTAGTGGTGGAGGAGCCACAGGGGTAGCTTTTGAAATTATGAAAATTGTTTGTCGCCTGTGGGAATCGAACCAGGGTTCTCAGGATCCACAGGCCGACTTCATACCACTGAGCTAGCCACCCCATAGATATTATTGTAATTGTTAATAATAAAAAATATTAAGTAGATTTGAACATCACACAAAATTGTAAATAAATTAAAAAAAATATAAATATATCATCACGCCTTCTACCCATTACTGGGTGTGGCACTCTGCCGAAGCAGATCTCGGTAAGTGATATATTTTGCGCGTGAAGTGCGGTTACCAGTCGTCAAATCACGGTCCCCAAAGATGTTAGTGGTGGAGGAGCCACAGGGATAGCTTTTGAAATTATGAAAATTGTTTGTCGCCTGTGGAAATCGAACCAGGGTTCTCAGGATCCACAGGCCGACTTCATACCACTGAGCTAGCCACCCCATAGATATTATTGTAATTGTTAATAATAAAAAATATTAAGTAGATTTAAACATCACACAAAATTGTAAATAATTAAAAAAAAATATAAATATATCATCACGCCTTTTACCCATTACTGGGTGTGACACTCTGCCGAAGCAGATCTCGGTAAGTGATATATTTTGCGCGTGAAGTGCGATTACCAGTCGTCAAATCACGGTCCCCAAAGATGTTAGTGGTGGAGGAGCCACAGGGGTAGCTTTTGAAATTATGAAAATTGTTTGTCGTCTGTGGGAATCGAACCAGGGTTCTCAGGATCCACAGGCCGACTTCATACCACTGAGCTAGCCACCCCATAGATATTATTGTAATTGTTAATAATAAAAAATATTAAGTAGATTTAAACATCACACAAAATTGTAAATAATTAAAAAAAAATATAAATATATCATCACGCCTTTTACCCATTACTGGGTGTGACACTCTGCCGAAGCAGATCTCGGTAAGTGATATATTTTGCGCGTGAAGTGCGGTTACCAGTCGTCAAATCACGGTCCCCAAAGATGTTAGTGGTGGAGGAGCCACAGGGGTAGCTTTTGAAATTATGAAAATTGTTTGTCGCCTGTGGGAATCGAACCAGGGTTCTCAGGATCCACAGGCCGACTTCATACCACTGAGCTAGCCGCCCCATAGATATTATTGTAATTGTTAATAATAAAAAATATTAAGTAGATTTGACCATCACACAAAATTGTAAATAAATAAAAATAATATAAACATATCATCACGCCTTTTACCCGTTACTGGGTGTGGCACTCTGCCGAAGCAGATCTTGATAAGTGATATATTTATGCGCGTAAAGTGCGGTTACCAGCCGTCAAATCACGGCCCCCAATGATGTTAGTGGCGAGCGAGCCACAGGGGTAATTTTAAATTGGTGAAAATGTTTTGTCAGCTGTGGGGATCCAACCAGGGTTCTTTGGATCCACAGGTCGACTTGCTACCACTGAGCCATTACCCCATAAAATTGTAAAAACATCCAATAAATGTCGATTTTCATGTTATTTATATGTAATATTCCAAAATCAATATTTTTTCCAATTTATGAGCAAATTTCGTAAAAATTTATGAAGTGTAAAGAGCAGGATTATTAATTTCGTATTGATTTCGTAGAACAGTAAGTTTCTTTCTTTAATTTCATGAACCAAGCCGAGGAAATACTCGTAGTAAAATTTATCGATTATAGATTTAATTTAAATTTTAGCTAGTGAATAATTTTTCAATCTATAACCGTGACTTTATGTTTGTGCAATTTATTAGGTTTGTTTGAATGTTTGATGATATTTATAAAACCATAAATATTTTCAATTGACTGAAACCTAAGAAACAATTTTTTAATTAATCATTTGCCATTCGACAAATTTTGATTGGTCTTATTTATTGCAAATAACAATTGCTGATATATGCCAATTTGATTTCTAAATAACGCATACGTAGAAAAACATTAATTAATAAAGTTTGCAAGCAACAGCAAAAGGTAACTCTTAATTAAAGAAAGGCGTGATGATATATTTAATTGCATATTTGCTAATTTAAAAAGATGAGTGGCAATTTAATTGATAATAAAAACTGTGTTATTGAAGCACTACAATGAAATATTCCTTAATAAAATTTAATTAACAAACATTAAAAGCACCCGAAAAATTCATGGCACAATACTTCTAAACCCCATCTTAAAACAAGCTACTAAAAAAGGGTTGAAAACGCTAATTCCATTTTAAAATTCATACCAAATTTAATTTAATTAAATCCCCCCCACCACGCGTAACATTACACGAAGGTGAGATACAAAAACGTTTCTAATTCTGGTGCCAACTTTTGCATACCGAATACCCTAGACTCCTGTCCACCCTCAAAGGCTTCCTCCCACAACCTCCCTCCTCCCAACGTAACGAGAGGGTGTGGACACTCTTGTCTCGCGTTTTATTAAACTGACCGAAGAAAAATGGCCGAACATAGGGTGACTTTTAATTCATTTCATTAACAGCTTTACGGAGAGTTCGTCGCTGAATGGTCGTATTTAAATATGCAGTTTGAAATTTAATTTGTTGAAAATCCTCACGCTGTTTTCAGGACCGTAACGACGAGATTGTTCTCTGTGCTTGCTAGCGGAACGACCGGCGAAACAAATATTGAAAGGCATTTATAGACATGTCAACTGGAATACAGAAATGTTGAAATACTATAATTTTCAAATTTACGTACCATATTTTTATATACTTTTAATTATAGCATATTCAGAAGAACTTGACGATGATGTCATAAAAAATATGCATATCTTTCCCACTGTCACACGTTCCAAATTTATTTTACAGATATATTCAAGCAGAATTTATTGTTGAAAATAATTTGAACGTAGATAAGAAGACATTAAAAGAACATTGTTGCTTATTCAGTTTGCGTTTTAGTTTTTAAGTTTATTTTATTTATTTATTTATTTATTTGTTACTATGCACAACAGGAAATAAAGTATCGTCTTTGTTTTACGAATTACCAGAAATCAATAGCTACGAAAAATATATTGTAAAAATTTACGGTGAGTAGTATTATTTTTCCTAATGAGAGAACTAAATATTTTAATATTTATTTATTTAATTTCTATTTAACAATTATACAGGGTGCTTTTAAACTTTATGATCAAAATTTAAGGGTATATATTACATGAAATACTGATAACGGAACAAAATTTTTTTTTACTTCACCAAATTAAGGTTGTTTTACTTGATATGTAAATTTTTAATATCACTAGTTTAATAGTTGAAATCATAACTATAAACATTACAAATAGTCATTAATCTGACATATTCTGTAACAAAAATTTCTAAGTATAGCAACTGCGAAGACCCCGAACAACAATAGTTGCTAGGAAGGTTGCTAACAAAAGATCAAGTTAGTAATTATTATACTTAGCAATTTTTCTTACAGAATAGGTCCTATTGTATAATAAATAAATTTACTAATTGTAATGTTTTACAAATATAATTTAATTATTACTAATATTGAAAATATCTATCAAATCAATGATATTAAAAATGTTTACTACAGGAAAATTGAACTTAATTTTTCAAATTAAAAAAATATATAATTTTGCTCTTTTATAAGTACATCGTGTAATAAAGTTTAACAGCGGGATAGATAGCATTTTCCATGACGTAATTGTCAAGCTTCTGAAGATACTATATCTGTACATGAAACAATTTTAGTTCAATAATCCACGCACAACTAATGGAACTTTAAAGGCTCCCTTTCTGATCACAAGCAATTATTGTTATATATTTCTTATTTACCGTTGAAATTGAGATTGTTGAAAGTACGGTCCTGTAGTCCATAAAAGAAGGAATTTTGATTGCGATGTATAATTAAATGCATGTGTTGACAATTGTCTGTTCGCCGAATTCAGTCCCAAGTCCCGTGACTCTACCAGGAGGGGTAAAGAGAAATATCGGCATTTACCGATCATAAAGGCATCTGTTTGCAGTATGTTTCGCAGTGTTCCCTTCCCCATGCCTCCCCCCTCCATGAACGAGCAGATTTAGGGGGTTTAATATGCCCTCTTGGAATTTTTCAACCCTCATATAAAGTTTTATTATTACCTTGCTAAGCAATCCATGGATGACGCGATTTCGCAACTGTTCAACAGGAAATTTTTGTATAACCAAATTTTATTACGAACTTCACGCACATTGCCAACATTTTCACAGGAAAACTACTACATAAATTACATTACTATAGTGCAAAACTAACCATCTTTTCTATATATAACCATACTTTTAAGTTATGTCTATAAGCCATATTTATTTGAGAACTATTTGTTTAAAAATTGAGAATATTATTTGACATAATTATATACAAATACATACATAACAGCGCGCATTTTTCCATCAAATAGGGGTAGCACAAACCCTTGAAACAATAACAGCTTCAACAAATAATCAGTCTTCATCAAACCTTCTCATCCTTGCATCAATCACACTCATAGTTCTCTCCATACAAGCTCATTCATTCCTCACACAGAATCCTTCATCACTCAACAACCCTTCAATCGCATCCATCCATTCACTCCTCTCCACCTGCTTCATTAATCTTTCATTCTACGTACATTCTATTTACTCAAATCATCTAAACTTACTCAAGTTCACTCCTCTAACAACGAATCTAAAAAGATAAGAAAGGAAGGAAGTGTCGTTCAGCGCTTGTTTTGAAAGAGAAAATTCCAAACAATTGCAGTTAGAAACTACCACATAATTTCAGTGATAGAAGAATAATAAATAATACATCTAAACTCTCGCTTGTGCAACAACAACGCTAACTATCTACCCACAAAAACAAAATAATCAAATATTTAATTTCCTGTTTCAATCTTTTGTTGCCACCTCGTTATTACTAAACTATTTGTTTGAATTTTATTCCATCGTCCAAATTAAAACGAAAAGCTGACAGCCTTAATGATCAAGATTTACAATGCACTTGATGATTAATTACAGCAAAATATTAATTACAATTACGTATATTGTGCGTCAGGATTACATCGTAGTGATGTAAAAGTGAAATCTGAAGAAATTGTAGTATTTTCACTTCGAGTAAGGCGTGTGATATTTATTGACTTTATGTACATGTTTTAAGGAACGCATGTCAGTGGTGCGGGTGATGCTATATTTATTATCTTGTTCTTTTTTGGAAAGTAATCAAACATGGTTGGGTTTTTATAATTAATTTGTCATTAGAAATGGTTGTACTAAGATTACATGTTTACATTTTGGTAGTAATGCCCTATACAGGTGTAATAAATTGTAAAGAGTTTTGAAATTATCTTCAATGTTTCACATCTGTTTTTTATTCGCTGTTTAAGAATCATTTTACAAAATTCTTCAAAATAAACTTGCGATTTTAATCATTTGAATTTATTTATGATGCATTACAATCTATCGATATTAAAATAATAAAATTCAATTATTGTTTTAATTACTTATATTTATTTCATAACCGCACTTTACGCGCATAAATATATCAGTTTTCAAGATCTGCTAAGACTTGATGATATATTTATTTCATTTTGTTATTTGGTTCAAAACTTTTTGTAAAAAACTTGTTTTTCAAGTTATGAGGAAAATGTTGTTATTTCATATTATAAAACTGATTGATAAAACAGGAAATGATATAAAAAATTGATATATTTACCACAATTGTCATAAGGTCATCACTGATAACAATTATTCTGCAGGAAATACGTAAAAATATATATTTTCTAAAGTTCTCTGTTCCTAATTTTTAATAGAAGATATAAATAAAATAAATATAAATATATCATCACGCCTTCTACCCATTACAGGGTGTGGCACTCTGCCGAAGCAGAAGATTATGTCATGATATAAGAAGGTTAATATTTTATAAAACAGGATTTTCAAAAGATGTTGTCACTTTGGTATTATACATTAAGTGCCGATTTTACGTATGTATTTACCTGAAGAGAATGTTTTCGAAGCCTCGGCCTCTTTAACTAATAGGTTATTCTTTAATTAAATGTGAAAAAGAGAAAATACATTTTCATAGTATTTAAATGATCATAGACAGACATTAGTATACAAAATTTTACTTTAATTTAGAACTTGAAAACAACATTCATTTATTAGAGATATAATGTAGACGTGAATTTTTGGTTGAACCAGTTGAAAATTGATAAAAACAAATATATCATCACGCCTTCTACCCATTACTGGGTGTGGCACTCTGCCGAAGCAGATTTCGGTAAATGATATATTTTGCGCGTGAAGTGCGGTTACCAGTCATCAAATCACGACCCCCAAAGATGTTAGTGGTGGAGGAGCCACAGGGGTAGATTTTTAAATTATGAAAATTGTTTGTCGCCTGTGGGAATCGAACCAGGGTTTTCAGGATCCACAGGCCGACTTCATACCACTGAGCTAGCCACCCCATTGAAAATTGATAAAGTTTATTTTACTAAAAAGTATAATAAACTTTAATAACATTACTTTCTCTTATACTTAAATTACTTTGAAGTTCTAACAGTGTAATAATGTATAAACGAAGTGAGCTTCGCCAAAAATACATTACACATTAAATAATTTATATTTTTTGACTGATAGATTATCATACGATTTTTATTTATTTATAGATTTTTGTCTAACATTATTTAGTAGCAACTGACAGTAACAAGCACTCGATGACAAATGTTCAAATGCTTTGTTCTCTTCCATTAATTGCCAAACAATAGCAAAGGAAGTAGATATATCAGAAAATATACGGCCAGATTACTCCCAAAAAAAATTGGAAGACCGCAGGGTCTTGTCAGTAAACAAGCGTGTAATTTTAAACAAATTAAGCGCTAAACGGAACACCGCCTTTATTTAATCGGCTGTTTAGCGTAAGGCGCAAGGTGAGTTCACCGCTCGTCACGAGGATTTTTTCTTCGACGAAATCGGAAGTCTAGAGCGTTTTTTTAGACAACAGCGTTCATTCATCGAGATGACGCAGCAACAACGACGCTCGGCGACTCGTCATTCACCAAACATTCACCGGAGAGGGAGATTTAGGTTGTCATCGTGTTTAATCATGGCTTGGGTTACCTACCACGAATTGAACATGGAGGTAGAACATATTGCTTTTCACTTTTACCAGAGGAACAATCTTATCGGATTTTTAAATTAAATATGTAACAATTTGAATTAATCTAATGGGGTAGGTGGTTTTGAGACACTGGGTTCGATTCCCACAGCCGACAAACAATTTTTACCGCATTAAAATTATCCCTGTGGCTTCCCCTTCACTAACATCTTTGGAGGCGCGATTTAACGGCTGGTAATTGCAATTCACGTGCATAAATATATTACTTACCGAGAATTTCTACGTCCTAGGGCAAGCATCGACAACCTTTTTTGGCTGTGGGTCAAAAACAACCAAAATATGACTATTCAGATGACGTTTCAGATCAATGGGTTATAAATTTGATACACCCATACTTTTCAGTTTACATATCTTGTAATAATCCCCTCGTTTTTCCTTTTATTTGTTCATGGTAATAAAAAACACCAAATTATTAATCTTATAATTTAATTTTCGTAACATGTTCATGTTTGCTTTTATAATTTATTTTTGTATATCTATTATAATTTTTTGTAATTGACAATATATACAACTGCTAACATAATTATTATTGCAAGCTGAAGGTCCTCGATTCGAGTCCGGGCGTCTCCCGAATTTTTCTGTCATAAACTTTAAATTTATCAAACTTCAAAGTCATTCATATGACTCTTGAAATTTATTATTAATTGTTGGAAGATTACAGGTGACTTTTTTATTCTCAAGTGGGTCACTTGAAATTATTAAATGGGTCATTTCGTGACCCGCGGATCAAAGGTTGCCAATGCCTGCCCTAGGACAATTATCAGTGTAATTTAGTTTTGATTGGTTGATTTCGCGCACGAAATTAGAAATAAATGCATTTGATTTGATAATTATTTCTTCTACAATTTCACCAAAAAATTAAATTTATTAGATGCTATTTTTAATTCTGAATATTTTCGTATATTAGTTTTATATAACATTTTTAAATTAAATTAAAATAAGTATGTCAAACGAAGGGATGAACAGAAAGTTAATACAAATTGAAATGATATTATTATCTATGAAGGTCATTGTGACAATTTGACCATGTAAATTATCTGTTTTTAAAAACATACTTCCTCTACAATTCTAAACAAAATTGCAAACAATTTTCTATTTATAAATAGATATAATCATTTCCGCAAAAATTGGCTCAATAACAAAACTACTAGAACTACTAACCACACAAAAATATTTCAGCAAAATAGAAAAAGACTAACTCGGTCATTAGCTAAGCGATAAATTAATGACAACGCTTATTTTTCACGATTACTCTATTGTGACCAAAATCATTTATTCTGTTATTACTATTTTACATTTATGCATTTTGCTCCAATAAGAAGCTGCTGGTATAAAAATATTATTTTTAACCACATTTTTTATGTAGCTGGACATATTATTTTTATAATAAAAGCATGCAGATAAATAAAATAAATAAATATATCATCACGCCTATTACCCATTACTGAGTGTGGCATTCTGCCGAAACAGATTTCGGTAAGTGATATATTTATTCGCGTGAAGTGCAGCTACCAGCTGTCAAATCACGGCCCCAAAAGATGTTAGTGGTGGGAGAGCCACAGGGGTCATTTTAAAGTTGTGAAAATGTTTGTCGCCTGTGGGATTGAACCAGGGTTCTCAGGATCCACAGGTCGACTTGATACCACTGAGCTAGCTACCCCATAAAAATCATTCTACTGATTGCGTACGTTTCAAAATATATTAAATTATTAGCATTATTTTTGTGGATTTGAGAACCTGGGTTCGATTCCCACAACCGACAAACAATTTTGAAGTGCGGTTATCAGCTGTCAAATCACGGCCTCTAAAGATATTAATGGTGAGGGAGCCACAGGGGTAATTTTTAATTTGGTCGGCTGTGGGGATCGAACCAGAATTCTCAGGATCCACAGGCCGACTCGATAGCACTGAGCCATTACCCAATATGAAGATAATAACAGAATACTGAAATTGTGGTCATCTATAAAATAATCATGATATACAGGTACAAAAAGTTGACATTAACAATTACAAAATAAGGTTTTCACATACGAGTACAGCAAGAATCAATAAAATATTTTAAAAAAAACGTCATTAATAGTTTATCGGTCATTAATAGAGCGTAGAGGAATGTTTATTATTAAATTATGATCGAATTGTAATATTCATCAAATGACGTCAACTCATTCTTATGGTTCTTGAATGTCGAGCAGCCAAGGGTTGCTTAAGAAAATATTTTGGTCAATTGTAACCCAACTACAAGCATCTCGACAAGGACAACGAAAACAACGAAGGGCATAGGGAGAGCAGAGAGTAAGAGAGATAGAACGATCACGAGGCATGCGGACACAGCACGTTTCTCATTCTCGTGTCCTTGTTCGACTGCCGGATGTGTGCTTCGGTGGAGAGCGGACTCGCAGCCCATAGACGCACGTTATTTAGGGGCATTCGATGAGATATGCTAGTAAACACGACACATTACACACAAAAAATAGCAACAGGGACAGTATTTATATTCTAGAAATTCAGGCACGGTTTCGATTAGAGGCAGACAATGAAAGTTTCTCTTAGGGAACTTGAATATATCATCCATTTACTTCATTTAATTGATTATACATATAAGGGATTATTAAAATTTTTAATACCTTCATTGGCTGTATTCCATTTGCCACTTGGTTCACTTAAATCACTTCAGATAATTTCGACACATGACTAAATAAACTAAATTAAGCAAACTAATGCACTTATTTTGATGAATTACTTTAAAGTAGATTAGAATCTGTAATTCTAGTACAGAAAATAATGTCAGCGATGTGATCCAGCGAAATAAATAAGTAATCTGGTTCAGTAAATGTAAATAAGTTCTAATCCAACTGGCAAATGGATACGCCTATTATTGCACATTTTATGTTGTCAAACATGTTCTTCCAATAAAACATTTACAGAACTACGTTTTCTATCATTTTTATCTTACGAATTTTCTCTAAAATAATTTAGAATAATTTTACAGCAGAAAATATAAAATAGTATATTACGTACCATGAACTGTAAGTGACAGTTTTTAGGTCAAAAATTTGCGATCTAAAAAAAATACTTGCAGTTCGAGGTTAGTAAACTATTTTTGACAATATTTGCACAAATGGAAGGAAAAGAAAAATAGGGTTTCAAAATTAACAGTTGTCAAATTGTTGTCAAGATAAACAGGACCTTACATACATATATATCTTCACGCTATATCCCAACAAATGGGGTAGCACGAACCCTAAAATCACTCATAAAACATTCACTCATCACACTCATTAAACAATCAGCCCTCGTCAAACATTTTCATCCAAACAAACCACCCACACTTCAACCATATGCATAGATCACTCCATATAAACTCATTCATTTATTACAGGACCTTGATATGTAATATTTACTTCCTGTTCACGGCGGACAGTAAGTAAATATTAAAGTTCTGATATAACCATGGAAACACTGTGCAATAAAAGTTGCACTTACAGTGTTTTTGGTATTAATAGCTAACTTACAGTACAAGTACTGCAAACAAATTATTGTAATGCAATTACCTATGCAAAGATATTAAAATAGTAATTTTATTTGATGTATTTATCTCTAAAATAATTTAGAAACCATATTTAATTCTCTAATAGCCAAAATTTTTAATAAATAAAAGCAGATCGACGGATAGAGAGCAATGCCAACTATTCCATATGACATGCAATTTTACCTTTTTTATTTATTTAAACCACATTTGAACTTGGATTGATGCAACTGACCATACAATTTTTATCTGGCGTACATTTTTGTAAAACAATATATGGGGTTGTTTCACAAGAAAAAACTGATTTACTAACCCTACATAATTGCTAAATGAGTGAATTTGAACTTTGTTTATATGTAAAACTTTGAAATATTAGTTTGAAATTTGGATTGTAGTTTAATGAGATAAGGTAGAATGTAATACGAAGTTAAATCGGTATTTTGAAATTGTATAGAGTATAATGTCCGTAAAGTACTTTCGTTGACATTTAAATGCAAGTGACATTTATTTAACTTTAACGCACCTACGCCGCCATAATTGAATTGAAATTTAGCGCGACTAAGAATTCAAATTGAATAATTTTGTACGGTGTTGGTAATGAAAATATCATGCACATTAAATCGTACGAATTTACAAACCAATTTAATAAAATTTCTTTGTCACTGCGGTATTTTTTGCTTGTAAACCAGTTTGTACTGTACAACCCGTACGTTGTAATATCTCACACACCGTAGACAAGACAAATGATTATTTCAAACAGACAACTGTAACGAATCAGGCAATTAAAATCTATAAATCATACACTGCACTCAAAGAAACATAATTACTAACATTAACGGGACACGAAACAATTACACTCGAATTTATTTCAGCCAGCAAGACAGGAAGAAAGGAAGAAAGAAAGAAAGAAAGAAAGAAGGAAAGTAACCATACTCCAAAATATCTTCTTCTACAATTTACACAGCAGTAAAGTATCGTTTCAGTGGAAGTAAGTTTACTTAGAGGCTAGCTAACTCGTTGATGTTAGAGTTACTTCAATGTTTCAATTTCCAACATGGCTGTCACACACATTTTAAACTTTATGTGATATTAATTCATTGTTTTATTACATACAGGGTTTAAATGCACATTAATGATTAATTAATAGTAGTACAAGTCTATTAATATTAAATAGTTAATAGTTTCAAGCTTATATTCTCGCGTATATGATTTTCAAGTTTGTACCTATCAGACATGTACTTTTTGTTCGTTTGGTTGGTATTACATAAATAAAATAAATACCGACCGTTTATGATTGTCAAATTCAAATATGTCAAATGAAATACAATTGTAATTCAATTACCTGTCACTGTCAAAATTTATTTTACTTTTATTTATGTCAAAGAAAAAAACAAACAGAATTGTTATATTTTCTGTAATTGTCAAACTTTATTTCATCAGATTCATTAAACGATCAGTCTTCGTCAAACATTCTTACCCTAACACACCACCCTCGGTTTCAACCATACTCATAGTTTCCTCCATAAGTTCATTCGTCACACAACAAACCTTCAATCATATCCATCCAATCACTCCTATACACTTTTCATTCGTCTTTCTTCGATTTACGTTTCATATGCTCAAAACATCTCAAATTACTCATGATCATTCCTCTACAAAGATTTGCTATATTATATTCAAAATAATATTAATATTATGTTCCACGGTGGACAATAGACAATTAACTCCATACATTGTAATATGACATAAAATTTGGTACTAAATATTGGTATCATATCCATCCAATCACTCCTATAAACTGTACATTCATTTCCCTTCGACGTAAGTTTCATATACTCAAATTACTCAAGCTCAATTTTCTAACAACGAATCTGCAAAGATTATATCAATAATTTCGATCATTTTACATGAGTAATGACATCTAAACTGAAAGAATTATGTTTGACATTTTTGCAACTAGACAATTTCAAACAAAAATATCCCCAAAAACAGTTATATAAAGTTGAACTGTGTAGCACAGTTATTAATAAAAAAAAATAGTTGTACAAAATTCGGTATTTAAAATGCGATACAGGAAAATTAGTGTCCATAAAATGTTTCAATAATTGCCAACCCTTGCAAAAAATCCACGGGGAAGAAAGTCCCAAATCCCAGCAACTTGTGGCGCCCATGTCCCCTACATGGGTCCCACTGCTTTGTGAAATATATATATCGCGTACCCCCTCCCCACGGCGCGTCGGTATTCCCCGCGTCCTATTCTTTTGCATGGAATACGAGGCAACGCACAATGGGGTGGAAGAGAGACAACATCATCAGCATGAACATAACGATGAGAGAGATGGTGTTACTAGCTCAGCAAACCGTGAACGGACATAAATCTCTATTATATATGGGAAATTCCGACAATTGCTTAATGTTTGGTCAACTATATAAAAATTATTATTTAATTCAATGGATGATAAGGGGGGTGCAGCCACCCTTTGGATGGGGTGAGTTGGAACTGCTGTTGGTGCTGAGTGTACCAGTGAAAAAGGTTGTGAGATGGTTCAATTAAATGTCGTCGATTTATCAATTAACGTTTATGGTGTAAGTAATTCATTCCAATAAATTAATTTACTAATAAAAGTTACAAAATAATACATACACGGAGTAAACATTTTAAATCAATAATAGTTCACTATTTTATAAAATAAATAAATAAATATATCATCACGCCTTCTACCCATTACTGGATGTGGCACTCTGCCGAAGCAGATCACGGTAAGTGATATATTTTGCCCGTGAAGTGCGGTAACCAGTCGTCAAATCACGGCCCCCAAAGATGTTAGGGGTGGAGGAGCCACAGGGGTAGTTTTTTAAATTATAAAAATTATTTGTCATCTTTGGGAATTGAATCAGGGTTCTCAGACCCACAGGCCGACTTCATACCACTGAGCTAGCCACCCCATTATTACTATTATTATTATTATTATCACTATTTTATGGTTACTTTAAATCGTAAGTGGTCCAATATATGTAGTATATTGTTAGTTTAGATACAAATTGATAATTATAGTATTTTCTGAAAATACTGACATCAACACCATCTACATTTTCCTCTGCCAAACATTCCCAACAGAAACATAATCTCAGTTACAGTACAAGGGTGCATACAGCTTACAGTGTTAGTATTATTTAGTATTTTTTACAATACTTGTACTATAAGTTACCTACTAATGACAAAATTTAAACACAGTAAGTGGAACTTTTATTGCAGAGTGGTTTCCACGGTTATATCAGGACTTTAATATTTACTTACTATCCATCGTGGAAAGAAAGTAAATATTACATATCAAGGTCCTGTTTATTTTGACAACAATTTGATAGCAGTCAATTTTGAAACATATATTTCTTTTCCTTCTATATGTGCAATTATTGCTAAGCTCAAACTGTGAGTGATTTTTTAGGCTGCGAATGTTTAAGAAATCTCGACACTTCGGGCCTCGATTTCCAAGACTAGTCGTACAGAGTGATCAAAAAGAATTGTTTCAGTTGGCAATACAGTTCTGGAAATCTTTTTATTCCACAGTTGGCACAACGCCATGTAAAGGCGGAAATGTTATTTGACATGTCTAATAAATACAAATAGGTTATGTCAGGAGTCTGACAGCTAATAGGGTTTTGACTTTTTAAGTAATGAAATTACTTTAGATTATTTCCATGTTCAGTAATAAAAGGAATAGTGAGGAAACAACAATTTTATTTATGGATATTTAAGAAAAATATAACTAAAAACGAATAAGAACTAAATGTACTCAAATTTAATTTTAAATTTTCAAATGTCTCTGTCAACAACAGGAAATGAATTTAAGTATCAGGCTCACCAATTTCAAGTAGTTTTTTTATTGCCAACCGATCACTCAGTACATTCTTGATCTAAAAACTGTCATTTTCAGTTCATGGTACGTAATATAGTATTTTCGTGTGGTAAAGTTATTGCAGTTACAAGTACTAATGAATCTGAAATAAGGAAATAATAAAATAAGAAGCACAAAACGATATCTCAAAGGATGCGATGTTCGTTCCAACTTGCATACGAAACGAGTAATCTAATTTTGAAATTTATTAACTTTCCATGCTGCACAGTATTCTGATTTGATATTGTTCCAAGTAATCAAAGTTTGAATTGAAGTATTCTCATCACAGACACCCATTTAGCGTGCTATTCACACGGCATATTTGATCACTGATTGGCCGTAGTCCCTCTAACATCCAAACTCACTAAACACCACAGTACGTCTCACTAGATCCAATTCCCACAGCGTATTAAGATTGTAAATTGTGCGAAGAAATTGGAGACGTGGACACTGACACGGCCAGTCGTGTTGTCAGTACGCATATTTATACCGGAGAGAGATGTATAGATGTTGGAGAGAGAGGGCAACAGGGTGGAGTATTAATTAAATAAACCCTTTACAGTGTTGGTACAGGCTGCACGTTGTAATTAGCATTACATTCAGTTAATAATAATCTGCGCTGGTATTCATTACCCTGGAATACTCATTTAATTAGCTCATTAGGCCCTTAATTGATACTACAAGTTCTCGAACGAAGACGAACAAGAAAGAAGAATAAAGAAGCCGAGAGAAGTTGTAAATAAGTTCCTCTTCTCCTTCTTCTGTTCCGGTCGACGCCGGACAGGACCGCACTCAACACTAACTCACACTTTTATTGTTCTTACCACCTAACAGGACCTTCTAATTTGCTAATTTTCACCGGTATTGGACAAACTATTCTAAATTAAATTAGAGAAATACTGCAAATAAAACTAGTTTTAGCTAATCCAAAATAGGATGCAGGCACTCACGTGACAATGTGACGTTTTGTGACGTAAAAACAGCTGTTTGGGCTGCGATCACTGCGCCACCTACAAAATGAACTATTTTTTTTCTGACGAGATTTGAAAAGATCTGTTCTTTTCAAATCTCAAAGAACTGTTCTTTTCAAATCTCAAAGAACTGTTCTTTTCAAATCTCAAAGAACTGTTCTTTTCAAATCTCGTCCCAAAAAAAGTTCATTTTGTAGGTGGCGCAGTGATCGCAGCTCAAACAGCTGTTTTTACGTCACAAAATGTCACATTGTCACGTAAGTGCCCGCATCCTATTCTGGGGTGACTAGCTCAGTGGTATCAAGTCGGCCTGTGGATCCTAAGAACCCTGGTTCGATTCCTACAAGAGACAAACAATTTTCACTATTTTAAAACTACCCCTGTGGCTTCCCCACCACTTGGTGGCCGAGATTTGATGGCTGCTAACCGCACTTTATGCGCAAAATATATCACTTACCGAGATCTGCTTCGGCAGAGTGCTACACCCAGCGATGGGAAGAAGGCGTGATGATATATTTATTTATTTATTTTTCAGATTAGCTAGTTTTATGCTAGTCCGATTTAAAAAAGTTAATTCAATTCACTTTACGAAAAGTAAATAGTAAGATGATTATGATAAAGTTTATTTAAACTTTTTTGGAAATATTGTTTAGCTTAAGGTAGTACTAGCGTGAATTTTTTTTTGCAGATTTGAATGAAATTTGGCGCACATAAACATTGTATAGTCATACGCATCCTGTTAAAGTATGAAACTCAGTCATCGTCTGTGAACAAATATATTCGCTTGTAAAGTTGAGTTCTTATACACGGGGCTTATGGCGATCATCACTCAGAATCGCACATATTTGGTTTGTGTACCTCTAAAATTTTGCAGTTTCATTTGAAAAACTAGTATGATGTTCTAGAACTATCCATGTATATTGTATCAGAAGGAGAAAATTTTTTATCGTTTAGTAATGGATATATAGCCATGCAAAGCCTTGTTTTTAACGAAAAATTAAAAATACCAATTTATAATGGCAACACCATATACCTGTTAAAAATTCATGATATTCAAGTTATAATAGGTATAAAACACTTATTTTATTCAATTTTTATATTTTTTTGAGCGTCAGTTTCGCCACTCGACAACCGATGGCACCACCATCACACTAGTACTACCTTAATTTGTCTAATATTCAGGAATGGCTAAATTCTTGCTAAAACTCTTTTGAGACTTGTTCTGTAAGTTTCTTCAGTTAGGAAAGGATAACAAGAATTTAATCACATTTTCAATCGTATTTTGCAACTTATTGTCAATGTGCTACAACTTTTTCGGCAGTATGGTGATGTGGTTACCATTACGGCATTTTCATCCGAAGATCCCGAACGCCAATTCCACTCAAACTAAAAATATACGAACTAGCACACTGTGGCTCTTTGAGGTCGGACCCTGTACTGTAATTGATAGAATGTACTTAGATAAGAGTATACAATAGATTTTTAATATGGGGAATTAAAATTTCCGCCAGAATAGTTTAGTTCTCATCTGATAAAACTGAATTAAATTCTGCACTGTTTTAATTTAATTACTGTAAAAATGTTGGTACTATTAGTAGAGGCAGTGCAAGTTAATATCATAAAAAGGAGTGAAATGATAAAGTAATTTAAATTTCCTGTGACGGGCCTGGGGTGGCTGGAAAGGCATTCCTCCCCACAGAACCGTTCAAGAAACTCGTCCAAGTGGCAAACGAGGTGCGGGGGTGCGGTGGCTCTAAACGCGTCCCTCCCCTAATTGAGACAGAAACCGTCTTGGAAAAATTTAATTCGAAAGCTCAAAGGCGTGAAATGCCTTCTTTATTTACTTGTAATTATTCGATTACGCCTTTTTGCGAAACGAAGTTTTATTTACTCCTGCAACCGCGAATTAAAAAAATAACACCACAAAAAAAAGATAAACGTCTCGCTGTCACTCGACGCGTCCGCGATGGTGGCGCCTGGCGCTTCGACGGCGTGGATGGAAATTAAAAGTGAAACTCGAACGCCTGCGACTATCTCCGAGATTACATTCAGCGGCGCATTTTGTTAATTAAACGACTTTGTTGTTATTAAATTGTAATCAGCACTAATGAAGTCGACTTTCGTACGTGGAATTAAATGCTACATTAATAGAATTATTCCAAGCTTGGAATTTTCATGGAATACTTATTAGGAAAATTGACACATGAAAAAGTAAATACCTATTGTTTCATACGATCAATACTACTACCTATTCTTGGAAAATTTCTACCATTTATTTCATACTCTGCGCAACAGAAACTTGTGTGTGTTTAATTAAGTCTGATATTGTCACCTGAATCCTAATCTAATGAAAAAAGATATTATTCTTAACATAAATAAAATATAACTATGTACTCTAGATATTTTTTAACTTAAAGATTGAAAATATTAATTTTAAAACATTAATGCTGGGTTGCATGAAAGTTTTATCGGTAGTTTAGCAACTAACGGTTCAATCAGTTTAAGAAAAATGCTATTAATACTATTACTAGATAAACAATTCTTTAACTAAAGAGCTCTTTATTTTTTTCTTGCAACCAAACATAAATGTTAGCGATTATATTGCATTTAATTGTAAATTCATTTTTGTTTGTTTATTTTTATAATTACGATTGATTTGGTTCATTAATAAACTTCTGGGATGACGCAACATAGTAGTAATTTATCTTAGATAGTTACACAACCCCGTAATGATATAGACATGTTATTCGATTGCCCGGCAGTTGGGTTTTGTCTACGAGCGCGGGAGTATCTCGGAGTAAATAAAGTGCAGTAGGTGACACGTTATACGCGTATATGTTACTGTTTAAAAGGTGAGTCCTTTACTTTCTTACGTTTATTTCCGTATCAATATTTAATATGGTTTTACATTTATGTTGCTATAATTCATACTATTTAAACGAGAACTATGTACGACCAACATATTACGCACAATGGGATTATGTGAATCTTTACCGTTACGTTACGAGATCATGCGGATCTATATCAACGCACGAGATCATGTGGATCTATATCAACGTTACTAGATCATGCGGATCTATATCAACGTTACGAGATCATGCGGATCTATATCAACGTTACGAGATCATGCGGATCTATATCAACGCTACAAGATCATGCGGATCTATACCAACGTTACGAGATCATGTGGATCTATATCAACGTTACTAGATCATGCGGATCTATATCAACGTTACGAGATCATGCGGATCTATATCAACGTTACTAGATCATGCGGATCTATATCAACGTTACGAGATCATGCGGATCTATATCAACGTTACTAGATCATGCGGGTCAACACCGACTGTGATGTGCGTATTCGGAGCAAGCACGCGAGCGAATGTACGAACGAATTTGCATTACCGGACAATACTGTTTATATTACGTTACGTAAGGGCGTGTAAGTTAGGCTATTCGCGATATGGTATTTGTGAACGATATCTTTGTAATGAAATCATAATCGTAGGGTTCACTGAGTTTCGTCGCTCACGTTCCATTCGAATTTCAGGTACGGTCAGGTGGAACTTGTCAACCCGGGGCGTGAATCTACGGTGGTACGGTGGTAATACGTAAGTTAGCTTTTACGATTTTATTAAATATGTGCGGTAGTTATAACGAGTTACGAATTGTTTCTTTTGCCACAGTTGAACAAACGCTAATATAAGTATTAATTAAATAAATATAGAAGACTATTTCTCAAAAGTAGATAATAGATAATAATCAATTCTAGTTGTGTGGCAACAGTATTCACTAAGGATGTGGATTTTGAAAAAAATTGTCGAACATTCGGTCAACCGAATATTCGTATCCCAATAATTTGAAACTTCGTCAGTTTCTATATTCGTATCCAAATTGTTCGGATATGCGTTAGTCTTCATATTCGAACCCGAATAGTTCGGATATTCGTTAGTTTCCAATTTCGTGATTTGGATATTAAAAAATTATTCGGTTTTGAAATTTAACTTTTCCGGAAGTTATATCTTAAAAACTAAACAAGATATGAAAATTCGCTCAACGGCATTGAATTCCTCGTGGTCGAATTGACTTATAAGCAAATTTTGAGCGATTTTTATTTTTTGATAATTTTTTAAGGGGTACCCCTTGGATTTTTTTCAATTTTAGGCCAATTTCAGACTATTTATTCTAAAATTCTTTCTCGTACGAATATTGTAACGAAAATTTACAAACATATGTACTTGAACCCGCTGAATCCAATGGTGAAATATTCAAGTGCGTATGTCTTCTAGTTTTTGAGATATTGTTAAAAAACTGATGAATGAGAAAATTTTAGTCCAACATTTTTGAAATTTAAAAATTGCTGAAAATTTGCTTATAAGTCAATTAAAGCACGAGAAATTCAATGCCGTTGAGCGTATTTTCATATCTCGTTTAGTTTTTGAGATTTAGTCTACGAAAAATTAAATTTTTCTCAAATTTCACATCATTTTAATCTTTTTCTCCTAGTTGCCCTATATATCAAAAACTAAACTAGATACGGACCTGGCAACTTCACTACTGAATTTAGCATAGTTTTCTACATATGTAAATATGAATATTTTGAATACTTTAAATTGAAGGATACTTTTATTCGGTAGAAAATAATGAATGCCAAATCACAGCAGCTGCAGGGTGATTATTATATCTCTAACTAATCTGTAAAATGGGCAAAATTCTCTATAAATATCTTGTTTAGTTTTGGAGATATAGCCTCGGGGAAGTCTAAAATATGTTGAGATAATATATTTTGAAAAATTAAACTTTTCCGGAGGCTATATCTTAAAAATCAAACACCGGCATTGAATTCCCCGTGTCCAAATTAACTTATTAAGAAACTTCGCAGTCCGAACTATTCTTTCATTATTATTATTTAACTATTCGGACTCATTAACTATTTGAATATTCGAACTATTTTGACTGTTCAAGAATATAATAATAATAATATATCATCACGCCTTCTACCCATTACTGGGTATGGCACTCTGCCGAAGCAGATCTCGGTAAGTGATATATTTTGCGCGTGAAGTGCGGTTACCAGTCGTCAAATCACGGCCCCCAAAGATGTTAGTGGTGGAGGAGCCACAGGGGTAGCTTCTGAAATTATGAAAATTGTTTATCGCTTGTGGGAATCGAACTAGGGTTCTCAGGATCCACAAGCCGACTTCATTCCACTAAGCTAGCCACCCCATTATTATTATTATTATTATTATTATTCGAATATTCGACCAGTTCAGATATCCGAGCTATTCGGATATTCGAACTATCCGGATAGTCAAAACCGAATACCCGTTATTTAAATATCCGAATAAAATCAACATCCCTAGTATTCACTGCAGTTTTACTTCAATATGTTAGTAACAAACGAATCTCTTCGAAGGGAAACCAAAGTGAATGTCAAATGAAGCACAAATCATTCCATAACAAGGTTGCCACCTTCACAGTTCCATCCCTAACCTAACTAACAATGTTTCTTCGTGAAATCGCCACACAATCTCAGCTCTCGTAACGCAAACAAGTCTTGCACTTCGCGTATGAAAAGTCCGCGATTGCGCAACACGCCCGCGGCGGCTCTGGACCATTATACAGGAAGTAATTAAAGCCGTATCTATGGTTTCGCCGCTCGACAGACAGATAATTGCTCATTATACAATGGAGTACGGTGCGAGCCGCAACCGCCCGATCGCAGCACGCGCTTTCTAAAAATCGCCTAGATTTTTCAAACTGTAACAAACTAGGTGTGGCCTTGTTAGATTGAATTCTCTAGTAGGTACCTATTTTGCAGAGGACGTATTTCACTCAGCTGATGTTCACACAAATTATTATAAATAAACCAGATTTAAGGATTTGAAATTGAACTCTGGCCTCAGATGTTATACAGTCAATCGTTGTCTCCAGGGGATAAAAGCGAGGTAAAACATACGTTTTTTAATTAACAGTAACTTAATTATAGTAGAATCCGACCTACTCGAATCCAGTAGTACTTTTTAATTTATTTGAATAGGAATGATGTGATTGAAGGTTTGTTGTGTGATAAATGATTTCGAGTGTAATAATCGAATGAGTGATCTATGAATGTGGTTGAAGTGAGGGTGGTGTGTTTGGATGATAATGTTTGACGAGGGCTGATTTTGTTTGATGAATATGATGAGTGAATGTTTTATGAGTGATTTTAGGGTTCGTGCTACCCCATTCGTTGGGATATAGCGTGAAATATGTATGTATGTATGTATGTTATTCTGCACAGCAGAAACTGAATCCCAATTATAGTACAAGAATCCTATAGCTATATCATGGGATCTTAATCACTCAAACATAGTATTATTTGTATTTATTTACTACTCTGTACAACCGGATTTTTTTAAAGAAAAATTAATTTAAGTAAATGGCTTCTCCTCCAGTAAGATATTTGAAAATCCTAATTTGAAAGATGATAACCGCAATTGAAATATATGACTTAATATCCAAGATAGTTTGTATCTACATACTAATTAATAATTACTGGTCGCCCAAAGTATTGCAATTAAAAGACATTAAAAGCATAACGCTTATCATATCGGCTGAAATTAGTGAGATATTTCCAACATTAGCTTTAATTAGATATCGTAAAATAGCAATGAAACCTAATTATGTCGATAGAGAATTCCGATATCGAGTGGAATGCTTACAGCTTATACTATAATCTTTGTTGATAACAGTGGTAACACCCCGTCTAAATCGAATTAATCGCATGAAAATTATGAACAATTACTTCCACACCTGCAATACAATTAAAAAAAGAGTTTCCAATTGCATGAACATTACATTCCCATTTAGCAACCAGAACAGCACCAGGTAAATTAACTTCGAAATGGCGTTCGGGAAATTCTTCAGCACTCGTGAACAATATTTCAATTTCCCCATGGGCCGGTACGACTCGTCAGCAAGCAGAGTTTCCATTGCAACCCCTCTCAATTTCACCATCAACGAAATCAACCCCTACATTTTCCACATTTCGTCAGAATCATTTTATTTCTATTACATTTTCAATATTTATCAAGAAACGTATGTCATTTGTTGTTGCGTTGCTGTGGTGCCAAAAATGACATAAGGTCTATCCAATTTATTTATTTATGCTACAGGAACCTAATACCAATTACAGTTCAGGGTTCGAACTCACCGAGCCGCAGTATGGTAGTTTATATATGTTTACAATACTTGTACTGTAAGTTCAACTTTTATTGCATAGTGGTTTCCATGGTTATATCAGGACTTTAATATTACGAGAGCAGGGTGAAAAGTCCCTGAAAAATGAAACAAGAAATGATTTATTTGGTCAAAACATATTTTATTTCTCAACATAATCTCCATGTAGCTCGATACACTTCGTCCAACGTTTTTCTAATTTTTCGATCCCTTCCAAATAATACGATTTTGGCAATCCTTCAAAATAGGCGTTTGCCTCAACGATGACCTCATCGTTGGAGCCAAATCTCATTCCGCCGAGCCATTTCTTCAAGTTTGGAAATAGATAAAAATCGCAGGGGGCCAAATCTGGAGAATATGGTGGATGACGAACCAATTCGTAGCACAATTCATGCAATTTTACCATTGCGACACGGTCGCGCTTGTTGTCAACAGAGAGCAAATGCGGCACTCATCTGGCAGATAGCTTTCTCATATCCAAAAATGTATGCAAAATGTTCCGTACCCGTTCGGTTGAGATGCTCATAGCCTCAGCAATATCGTACACTTTAACACTTTAACAAAAATCTGACTTGTTTTGTCAATGCCTCCATTTATTTGCGACATATGGTATTACTCCAATGGGCAAAATAGTAAAAATGTGATAGTGGGCGAAATTGGCACGGGCGAAATGTGAACCCTGTTGGTAGCGAGGAGAGGGTGGTGCCGAGCCTGCCCGGTGGCGATCCGTAAATTACATCGTTAAAAACGGACAAATCAATGATCAACCGAGCCCGCAGGGAGCAGCTCGGCGCTCTCGCGGCGGGAGGAAGTGACATGCGATCCCGACGCGTGCAATTACCCATTGCCCACTTAATTTGGTTGCGAATGAAACGCTGTGTGTGCGTGTGCGTGTGTATGTAGAAGTGTTCGCGGCTGCTGAGTGGAGATATACTGACTCGCTTTGAACGAACGATTTTGCGAAAATTGTTTTCAATTTGGTGAAATCGCGGCAATAAAGGCCAAAAAGTGCTTGTAAGATATGTGTCAGAAGCTCAAATTCACTGTCGCGATATTTTTTTTGGGGTTTTATATTATGACAGGTTGCACTGTTTTTTGCCGGAAATTATTGTTATTGTGCTCAACTCAAAACATATTTTTTCATGAGGTAACCTAATATTCACAAAATTGATATAATTTACGAAACAAATACGACTGAAAAAAGCTGTCACTGCAAATGCAAATGACTCGCATAAAACATGAATTTTATATTCTTGTTTTTATAATCTTAGTTGTGAAATTAACATTAATCAGGTAAACAACAACAATCCTAATGAAACGTAGGCAAAAACGACGGCAATTTAAGTAACATTATTTTTAATTTGATAACTGAAATGCGTTGGTACTTCATGTGATAATAAATTTCCTACCAGCTATAAAGTTAAATCGAGCATATAAATTGTAAACAAGATTAATATAATAAATGTTGTAGGAAATAATAAAAATAAAAACATAAAATATACTTTTGTATTGCTTCGATTTGTTGCATTTGCAGTCTCTTGCCAAGTCCAATCTGAACAGCCATTGAACTTGATTTTAATTATTATTATTTACACACATACATAAACTATAAATTGAGATTTATAAAGCTCGCTTCGTCAAAATGTACACGAGACCTACAGCATATAGTAGAATCCGAACCATTCAGATTTGCTACTCTGCACAACAGAAATTTGATTCCAATTACAGCACAGCTGAGTTATAGTTTACAGCAAAATCTGAACCACTAAGATACTATCGTATTTTATATTTATTTGCTATTCTGCACAACAGGAATTTCACCCTGATTAAAAGTACGCGGATAATTCGAATTATTCATATACAGTCGTATTTGATTTGATGACTGGTAACCGCACTTCACGCGCAAAATATATCACTTACCGAGATTTGTTTCGGCAGAGTGCCACGTCCAGTAATGGGTAGAAGGCGTGATGATATATTTATTTATTTAATTTATTCGTATTTTTTATTAATTTGCTACTATGTTCAACAGGAATTTAATCCCTATTATGGTACGGGGAGCTTACAGATTAAAGTAAATTAAAGCCATAGACAAAATTGAATTGTTTATTTATTTGCTATTTAACACAACAGGAACTTAATTCCAATTACAGTACATGATGAATCCGAATTATTGAGACAATGCACAATTTATAATAGAAATAGCACCAAAAGTTGAGGTGAAAGTCCTAAAGTCCGCTATATCTGAAGTTTTAAACAACGAAACTCAAAAAGTGGCAGCTCAGCCGAAAAAGGTAAAATCGAAAAGAGTGATAAAAAGAATAAAAATTAACCACCAGAGGAAAGTAAAAAGGGAAAAGATGATAAAGGCAAAAATTCTGCAAAACTTTAAAAGAAAGTTCATTTGGTACAGTTGTATTTTTATTTATTTGCTACTCTGCACAACAGGAACTTAATCTCTATTATAGTTTAGGGAACCCACAGTTTATAGTAAAATTAAAACTATTATTATTTTTACTTATTTGCTACTCCGCACAACAGGAACTTAACCCCAATTAAAGTACATGGCGAATACGAATTATTCAGACACAAGCGTATTTCTTATTTATTTGCTGCTTTATACAACAAGAACTTAAACCCATTTAGAGTACAGGGGGCTTACAGCTTATAATAGAATCCGAACAACTCAGACACAATTGTATTTTAAATTTATTTATTATTCTGCACAACAGGGACTTAATTCCAATTACATTATTGGAACCCTACAGATAATCATCGTATTTTTATTTATTTCTACTTTGCACAACAGGAATTTAATTCCAATACAATAACTTATGACTTTTATGCGAGCAAATCGAAATCAGGAACCTCGTTTTGAAATAAAGTAAACTAGAAATCCGCAACATTATTCCAGCAAAAAGCTTTACAAAACTCAATCGCATGCAATTAACTGTGCAAATAAGAAGTCCATCAACAAATCCACGCAATTTAATCTCATTAACTCTGGTTAAATATAAGCCCTACGCACTTGACCAAAGCGTTCATAAGTCTGCAATCGCTTAAGTAAATAATTTCTCCGTGGAAATAGCCGTGGTGGTCAAGCAAAGCCTAAAGGTACCCGGATGAACAGGAGCCATGTGTAGATTGGTTTAAATTGATCGGCGGCGCTGGTGGTGGCGGTGGCGGTGAAGGCGGTTTTTGCGGACTGCCCGGACTATCTCATTTCGTCCCTTCCAGTCTTTCACTTACAATAACTAAATTAACTAGAGTGGCGACATATGAGACATACCCACATGTTATACTAAATTTAACATAATTACAACTATATATATATGGGGTAATGACTCAGTGGTATCAAGTCGGACTGTAGATCCTATGAACCCTGGTTCGATCCCCACAGCCGACAAAATATTCTTAACAATTTAAAGATTACCCCTGTGGCTCCCCCACCACTAACATCTTTGGGTCCGTGATTTGCCGGCTGGTAACCGCATTTCACGCGCATAAATATATCACTTACCGAAATCTGCTTCAGCAGAGTGCCATATCCAGTAATGGGTAAGAGGCGTGATGATATATTTATATATTTACAATTTATATACAGTCAGTGATATTGAGTCGACCTGTGGATTCGATTCTTACAATCGACAAATAATTTTCACCACATTGAAACTACCCCTGTGGCTCCCCCTCTACCAACATCCTTGGGGGCCGTAATTTGATGGCTGGTAACCACCACACTTCACGTATAAAATTTCTCACTTATCGAGATCTGATAGGGGAGAGTGCCACATCCAGTATTGGGTAAAAGGCGTGAAATTCTTACAAAATTTAGATAATTTTATTCTAGTCCGATATTTAAGTTCCGAACACAAAATGGTAATTTGGTTTAACTTAATTTGACATATTTAAAATACAGCATTGTGGACAACGCATCTGCGCACAGGTCCGCAGTCGCAATGGCAAAATTGCATGAATTGCGCTACGAATTGATTCGTCATCCACCATATTCTCCAGATTTGGCTCCCTGCGATTTTTATCTATTTCCAAACTTGAGGAAATGGCTCGGCGGATAGAGATTTGGCTCCAACGATGAGGTCATCGCTAAGACAAACACCTATTTTGAAGGATTGCCAAAATCGTATTATTTGGAAGGGATCGAAAAATTAGAAAAACGTTGGACGAAGCTACAAGGAGATTATGTTGAGAAATAAAATATGTTTTAACCAAATAAATCATTTCTTGTTTCATTTTTCAGGGACTTTTCACCCTGCCGTCGTAGATAATGTATCTAAAAGGAAAAAATAAAATTTGTGTACAATTTAATCTAACACAACAAGAAACACTGAACCATGATCTACCTAAAGTATTATTAAAAAAATTGAAATTTATTTATTGTACTCTGTACAACAGGAACTTAATCTCAATTACAGTACAGGGTACGGACACACCTCGCCGTAGTATGATAGTTCATATACTACATATTTATTTAGTTTGAATGAGATTCAAATTTCGTATCCCCGGATTTGAATTCCGTAACGCTACCGATACCACTGTATTGCCGGACTATATTGTTGTTTTTGAATTCCTAAGAACCACAAAGTGGTCCCTTTCCGATGTTTTCGCGACTCCTAGAAGAGTCGCGACCGACACTTTAAAAACCTTTAAAAATATGTTTTATTTTATTGGTCCTTCCCCAAAATAACAAGTAGCAATGTTTCCTATTGCAGTCAAGCTCTGCGCTAGCTGGGACTGGCCAAAGTGAAAAGACAGGACGATTCCGACGCCCGGCCGTTCCGGGCTGATTAAACATGCGGCGGTGCTGCCCCCACCGGCGATGCTCGTAAACGGCGTTTTAATTACGGACAGCGTCCGGCGACAATGCCACCCCCGCGTCTCTCGCACCCGCCACCGATTGGATTTGAATTTGCTCGCGCTGGTCGAAAGCCACCGGACTAGGCCGGCTAGGTGACCGCGCGGCAGGACGAGACAAAGATGGAACTCGAAATTAATTCAATTTAATTTTAACTCTGGTAATTACGACGGTAATTGAAGGGCGACGGAGAGTTTTCGATATTTTATTTAGTTGTGAGTAGAATGTGTGATCTCTATGCGTACATATGAGGACTCGGAAAATGTGAATAATATATCATTTGCTTTTAATTTTATTCAAATTAATACTGGTATTGTTGATTTAAAATATACGTTTGATGTTTAAGCATGAAGTGAGGGTAAGCGAAAGGGTAGACGACCGAAATGTAAATAAATAGATTTTACTGACGACCAAATGATTTCATATGAAAGAAATTGACAAGATAAAATAAACATTTATATACAACTAGTAAATAATACTTTCATTATGTCTCCACCACTAACATCTTTGGAGGCCGTGATTTGACGACTAGTAATCGCACTTCACGCGAAAAATATATCACTTACCGAGATCTGCTTCGGCCGAGTGCCACACCCAGTAATGGGTAGAAGGCGTGATGATATATTTATTTATTTTTATATTATGTATCTAATTCTAAATACAAATGTACATAAAGTTGCTCATATTACACTAGTGTAATATGAAAGTTAATATTCCACGACCAATATCCCACCAATAGCAATCAAGTATTTTCTCATGTTGCAAGCACGTGGTTTGTCGTTTGTTGATCCATGACAGATATAAGTAACATTATTTATTTATTTATTTATTTATGTTACTCTGTACAACAGGAATTGAATCCCAATTACAGTACAAGGTCCAGACTCACCGAGCCGTAGAATGGTTGTTCTTATTATTTTTAGCTTGAGTGAGAATCGAACTCGGGATCTCCGGATTCGAATTCCGTAACGCTACCCACCCCACCGTACTGCCGGGCTATGATTTACTATTTTTGTTCCATGTACATAAATAGTTGTAAGATACATACATACATATCTTCACGCTATATCCCAACTAATGGGGTAGCACGAACCCTAAATAAGATAAAGTATAGTATTTGATTCATATATAATGCTTATATGCTCATTAAATAATATACTATTATATTTTATGTAACTGTCTAGAAAAGTTAACATTTACACGTACGCGATTTTGTGAACAAATATTGTGGAAATAAATCTTAAATAAGATTACCGTTTTCTTGGTTATTGAATCATATCTGCAGGTAGAATAACAATTCATTTTCTTCACGACTCTGTCGAAAACTAATATTGTCTTTCCCCAATTAAAATAAGAAAATGATACTTTTCCTCCATAGAGAAGTAAATTGTTTTTAAAAGAATGAAAATAAAGTCATATCCAAGGTAATTGGAAAATGAAAATAATAAATCTTATCTAATTTGCTAATTTAATTCTGAAAATTTTGCCTTCTGATAATCTGGAGAAAAAAATGATATGCATACCTTGTGAAGAAAATGTTATTCTTTACTCATGAGCTTTATATCCCTCGGAAAATCAAACGGTATCTTCAGGAAGAAATGTCTCCCTTTCTTCTCTTAATATACAAATAACTATTGTTTGCATCAGTGAATTCAACCTTATGAAACAAAAACCCTAGCACGTTTCCACAGATGCCCACAATTAATTATTTATTAATTCACTTATAATTAATCTTCTCATCTCTGGGTAAATTTACTGATAATTATTGTCTGGATAAATAAAAAATCTCGCATAAAATTCATGATAAATGAAACAGTACCTTCGGACAGAAATATTTACTTTCGGCCATTAATATATAAGTAACTCTTGCAGTTTTTTTTTTATTTACATAGTACAGTTGCTTAAAAAAAAGGCTGCATCGGCTATTGCTTCGGCTGGCATTTTTCAATAACCAAACAGTTCATTCAAGGCCAAGGTAAAACTATTATCCTGCCGATAGTTATCAAGAACTTTATCTGGAAATGGAAAACCGGCTCCTAAAGAATTTCAACATTGGAAAAAACAATCCTAATTCTAATTATATAAAGTAATAGTGCTGCATTCGAGGCTCCATTTAAATTTAATAAACTGGTAGGTAAATAGTAGCCCTATATATATATATATAATGTGTTCACTTCATCAGGCAATCGAAATTAAATTTACAGCCTGCACTACAATTTAAATTTACCAATTTATACTGGAGCCATTCACAACAAAATTCAATTCTATGTGCCATCCATCACTCGTACGCCCCTGAAATAATCAACCAAGTCATGGATTATCCAATCCACATTCTTCAAATGACCCGGAACGATTCAGGAAAAAAAATTGATCGCACACGCGTCGATATAATATACGTATACATCGGATATTTGTACATAACTACATACAAACCTATTCGCAGGGATATTGAAATACATTCGGCACAAAATGGGCAATGTTTCACGGGCGGGCGCCAGTGGCGTGCAAGCAGGGGGAGCAGGGGGCTCGGGTAGATTTGAAGAGGTCATATCAATCTAATATTTGACATTCGTGTCACGTCAAAATTGGAAATAACCAACCTGATATGTTTTATTACGGGTCCCTAGTCTGGTTGTATGTATGAGGGTTTGCGGTTCTCTGTCCATTGCTGGCACCTTCCGTTAACCGGAACTAACATTTTGCAATATTCGATACACACCTACGATATCAACTATCATTCGATTATATTGCTTTGTAAAGTTATTGACTATTTTTATACTATCTACTACATTACACGAAAGATTTATCTGTTATTATAAAACAGCATTGAATGTAAAGTACGGTTACCTACCGTTAAATTACTACACCCAAAAATGTTACTGAAGAACTCTACAGAAATAATTTATATAAAACTTTAGACAATTTATATGTAGAGAAAATTTGTTATTTATATATTTGCTACTCTGCACAACAGGAACTTAAACCAAATTATAGTTGCGCCACTTAACTCAAACATCGTTGTATTTTAAATTAAATTATAAAGATGATTTTTTGACATTTCTCAAAACCAATGAAATGCATCATTGTATATCACGTGTCTGCATTTTAACCAATCTTGTCATTATTATACTGAGAATAAAGCTCTTGTGATTATTCCCGGGAATAATATCTGTAGGTGCTTTTTTGTTTGTGACAAATGATAGGTAGTTCTCAAATAATTATTTAAAATTAAGTAAAATGTGTGAAAAAATCTATTTAGTTGTATTTCAAATACAGAAATACACCAACAAATTTTGAAAACAACTTCAAAGAATACATTAATAAGTAATCGATATGAATCCAGCTTAAAATCTTTTAAGTTGGATGAATCGACCTCAACAGCTAAGTCAAAAAATAATCTAATTAAATATAACTCGAGAGTTCGATAAATTAGAAAATAATTCTCTAGTATCTTTCTCTAACTTGTTGCCATTTGGCAATAGCCACTCAAGCCCTACGGGCTTTCGTGACTATTGCCTGACAACAAGTTTTCGAAAGATCTGTCAAATTATTTTCAATTTATTATTACTCTCTTGTTATATTATTACTGAGAAAAAATGGGATATCGCCAGGATTTGAACCTGGGATCTTATGAACCCTGGACAAATGCTCTAACCAACTAAGCCACAGTCACCCTGGATTCAAATCTGGTTTTAAGTAAATTTGTCGCTCTATTTTTGTTTTTGTGTAATAGGCAGCCTTAAAAACAAAAATAGAGAGAAAATTAGAATAAAATCATAAATAAAATAAAGTGTGGCTTCCCATCTACTAACATTTGGGGGGGGGGGGCTATGATTTATCGGCCGGTAATCCAAATCCACGCGCATAAATAATTGTGCCATAGCCATTAATGGGTAAAAGGCGTGATGATATATTTATTTATTGAATTTAAGTATTTATAAAATGAAGTATTATCCTCTATAATAAAAGTAATCGAGTTGGCCTGTGGATCCTAAGAACCCTGGTTCGATCCCCACAGCCAACAAATATTTTCACCAATTTCAAATTACCCTTGTGGCTTCCCAACCACTAACATCTTTGGGGGCCGTGATTTGACAGCTGATAACAGTACTTCACGTGCATAAATATATCACTTACCGAGATCTGCTTCGACAGAGTGCCACATCCAGTAATGGGTAAAATGCGTGATGATATATTTATTTATATTTTATAAAGGATGTATAGTCACCGGGGTTTTCAGTTCATAATTCGATGCTGTTCCATAAAGTTATTTACTTTATTATTTTACTCATTATTAAGCATAAAAATAATTAGAAAAAAAGATGATTTATGTTCAACAATATATAATTTTATTAAGTCATAATTTTTAAATAATGCTGCAATTAATATTGTAATTATAATTTAAATTATCAAAGGATAAAGTAGTAGCCTTAAAATTTAATTAAAAGGTTTTAATAAAATATCCTATTTAAAACTGTCATTAAATATAACATTATAAAAAACCAATTAACTCTAGAAGTCTAGAACAAAGATAACAAATTAAACTATTACATTTTTTACAAACTTAACCGCTCGGGGCAATTATTTCAGCAAACTTTTTGCTTGTGTTAAACTAATCAAAATCCAACCAAAGCCTTCATTCAAAAGACAACCACTCAAATATCAGTTTACCCAATCCCAAAATTAAACAACTTTTCTTTCCCGAAACGGCCGTGTCCGAACATTTACAATTAGTGTCTCAATACTTCGACGGGATCCACGCCAACAAACGAGCAACAGAGTGAGAGAAGAGGATTGAGGGTTTTGTGTGTTGGAGAGAGATGAGGAGGCAAGTGCCAGCCGAACGAAGTGAGTTTGCTTTAGAGTAATTATTTTTTTAATATCCTAATTAAGAGCAGGAGCCAGTAAATCAATCGCGTGGACGTACGAGCGAAGAACAACGCTACTTTACATAGTAATGAAGCCGGGAGGCTATGCACCAAGCCTCGACCACACTGGCGAAAAGATACTCCTGATGCTCTTCACACTCGCCAAACTTCTACCATTTATTCAGCACTTATAGCAACATACATAAGCGTACTATCATCATTTTGTCACCTTGAATTTCATCTCATACTAATTAATCAAAAGAAAATAGTAAAAGGCGTATTCCATTTACCATTTGAATCAGATCTTACATTGAAACAGATCACTTGCGGTTCTATTTGATTGGCTTACTTTGCTTACTTTATCCCCTTTTCTAGAATTACTGATTAAGACTCAGTTTGAAGTAATCCACCTTCCTAGGGCAATCAGTTTGTACATTTCAGTTAGTCCTTTGATTTTATCTGAACTGTTATAACTAAGTCAAATGACAAATGGAATACAACTTTTGATATATCTACTAAAAATTTATGTGTTTGAGCTCACAATTCTCTATTGCTCATTATACTAAATAACAAAAGATCTGCTCAGGGAATTTTAATTTAATAATATAGATGCCAAAAGATGAACTTCACGGACAGGATCGTGTACGTAAATGTTAACTATTTTTGACAGTTGCATAAAAGTAAATTTTATGCGAAATTCATTTCATTTATCCAACCAACAGATATCAGAAACTTTATCTAGAAGTGGAAAGATTGATTCTAATTTTATTAGTAATTGCGGAGAATGAAAGGGCAATCGTTCCACAAATTTTAATTCGCTAATTAAAATAAAAACTAGTTAATTGTATACAAAGGGAAGAAAGGCGCGGTGATCGAGTGTATTAATGCAAATCTCTTAACATGCTGTGACGTCACCCGAACCAAGATTCGTCAGTTCGAATCCGCCTGTCGACAAAATATGATTTGTCGTTAAAATAAAAAATACAGTTACTTGTATCAATCATACTCAGGCGCTATAAGCTAGTCACTTATACATATCTCTTAAAAAGTAACATCAACTATGGAAACCGGCAGTACGGCAGCGTAAAAACTGCGGCTCGGTGTGCTCGGTAGGCCCAGGCCCGATTCGGGCTGTAGCGTCATTGATGAAGAAAGGGAAGAAAGTGAGACATTTCTTCCTGAAAGTGTCGACCCATTTATATAAAGCACATGAAGAAGAAATGTAACCTTTCTTCAGAAGGTTTACATATATTTTATGTTTTATCCTTCATTCTTCTTATTTCGCTTCTAGCATAGGAGCCCACTATTATAAATACATAAATTTATTTTTTCTTTTCTAAATGTTTTATGGGAACTTTAGATAATTTCAGCAAGCAGGTATAAATTGAAATCCTGTAAACACAATTTCATGATTATCTCACAAATTCAGTTGTGGCGTGCAGTAATGAAGAGAACAGAGACGGAACTATCTCATATCGCATCACTTGTCCACCGGGCACAGTGTGCAGAGCCGGACTGGGGGTCGTGGCCACGAGGCCAACACAATCAGCCGGACTCTAATTTAACGGGTGTCAGATCGCTTAAAATAAATCATCCAAGTATAATGATGACGGTCAATTTGGTCCCCCTAACTAATTGCCAATATGTGATTATAACGAACGCGGTGTGGACCGGTCACGCCGCCGCCCTGCCCTCCACCACGCCGCGGTCTGAAAGCCGCGAATGCTCACACACTCACACACACACACACCCTGGCACACAGTACAGCGTATGGACATACATCATGTAATGATGCGAGATATATTCAGGTTGGATTATTTTGTGTTGGATATCGTGTGGTGCTGTGCCGGTGATAATGAAAATGTGTTTGCGTTGATAAACTGTGAATGCGTGGATCTGAAGGTGCGAACGTTTTTATTTTCATCATTGCGGAATTGAAAGAATATGGACCGATTGATTTATCCCGTTTTTATTTGTTTTTATTTACTGTTTTTATTTAGTTTACACTTTTTTTTCCAGAATTAATAGAAAAATATCTATCGCCAATTGAAAATTTTACCTACATAAAAAATATTTTAAAGAAATAGTAGACAGCTTGTATATACTCGGATATGTAGAGATGGGCATATGGAACACATACATGTATATAGGAGTAGGAGACATAGTGGTATAGTGTCGGCCTGTGGATCCTGAGAACCCTGGTTCGATTCCCATTGCCGACAAACATTTTCATCACATTAAATACTACTCCTGTGCTCCCTCCCCTCCACTAACATCTTTAGGGGCTGTGATTTTACGAAGTTCCTATGATGATTTGGCATAGAGTTATGCGTATTGGAAGTTGAATGTGTATTTAGAGGTTTTTGGCTCATACTCGGCAACTTCTCAACAAAATTGGACGATTCTTTCAGAAAACAACACAGTTTTGTCTCTACTTTCAGAAGCAAAACGCGAAATTAGGACTATCCCCTTTTGCACTCTTCAACCCACTTCCCTGAACCAATAACACATTTTTAGACCAAATGTAAAACTTCAAACACGCATAAATCTGTGCCATTACTTACTTTCAACTATTATTTATTATAGGGTAATGGCTCAGTGGTATCAAGTCGACCTGTGGATCCTAAAAACCCTGGTTCGATCCTGACAGCCGACAAACATTTTCATCATATTAAATACTCCTCCCACCACTTACATCTTTAAGGGCTGTGATTTGATGGCTGAGAACCGCACTTAACGCGCAAAAATATATCACTTACCGAAATCTACTTCGGCAGAGTGCCATACCCAATAGTAGGTAGAAGGCGTGATGATATATTTATTTATTTATTTATTATATTAAATGGAAGTTTAGTGAAATTTAATATAGGGAGCTTGAACTAAACATTCCGAATAGAAAGTATAAATGAGCTTGTATAAATGAACGTTTGATGAAGATTAACTGAATAAGTAACTGTTCAACCTAATTTGATGAGATCTAGGGTGGTATTATATACATATGTATGTTGTTGTTTAAATGTCTCTCTTAAAATGTTTTCAAAACATATTCAGTTTTGGTTGGTATTATTCGCTATAAACAAGATTATATTTATGGTAAATTCTAAAGTGTATTTAATGTAAATAAACGAGAAACTACTTTACACGCTATAAGTTTAAAAAAGAAATTCATACAATCAATTATTAGGATTGATAAGGTTGAAATAATATTTCATCAAAATGAGTTGAAATATTTAGCACTGATAGCCCTTATTGTTCAGTATTACCGTTAATAGTTCAATCATTTGAATTTTATAGTTTTGTAACAAGTGCGTACAAATAATAAATGAATGTGTAGGTATTCATAAAAATAATTCAACAATTCAATTTTAAATGCTCGTAATAAAATAATGAAAAATAATTCAACAAAAAGAATGAATATATACCGCGTGAAATCAGTAACAATAAATCATTTTGAAATTATTTCATAATCCATTCGATCCAATAATAAAATTTTTGAAATAAAATACCCGAAACAATACATTGTAATAGTGTTAATTCGAAAAGTAACAATTACTTTATCAGTCGATTAAAATCAATCTATGCTTCAGATTCCTCGGAGTCGACACACTATTTTAAATCAATTCAATACCCGAGAATTCATCACACAATTATTTTAACTAAAATTAAGAACTGGAAGACAGTAACGCTTATCTGACAGATAAGGCTGGGCCTAAATAGAGAATAGAAAATAAGCAAAGAAAGAAAAAAGAAATGTTAACAACAACGAAAGCATGTTTAAAAAAAGAATAAAGAGTGAAACTAAGACAAAAAGATTGAAATAAATAACAAAAAATATATATATCATCACGCCTTTTACCCATTAAAGGGTGCGGCCCTCTGTCGAAACAGATCTCGGTAAGTGATATATTTATACGCGTAGGGTGCAATTACCAGTCCACAAATTACGGCCCCCAAAGATGTTAGTGGTGGGGTTATTTTAAATTGGTGAAAATGTTTGTAGGATCGAACCAGGGTTCTCAGGATCCGCAGGCCGGCTCGATAACACTGAGCCATTAAATCTAATTGTAGTTCCAAAGTGACTAGGATTTTTTTCGCATTCGCTATGAATACACCCTATTGGTTTTCTTTTATCGCTTAAATTTATTCATTACCAAGAAAGTCTACTTTGCAGTGAAGAGGATTAAATATGAGACAAAAATCAGAAAGTATAAAATAATATTCATGTAAAATTGTTTAAGTTTTAGAAGTAAATGACATTTAAAACATAACTGTTTTCTGGGAATTCAATTTATTAAATTCCGCGGGCTAAAAATCGAAGTTTAAACGTCAAAATATAAATATTGTTTATGCTCTCCTTAAAAACAATTAAATTCTTTACCTATTTTAAAGTACAAAAGAAAATAATCGAACGCAGAACAATGATTAGTTTTTTCCCATGACATTAAGTGCCCATAGAAATACTATCTTGCTTAGATTTATAAATAATAGTTGGATTGGCAGAAACATGTATACATAGTCAGCGAAAATTAAGTCATTCCTTGGTAAATTGTTTTCCTCTTGAAGACCTAGATTGCTTGGTTATTGTTCGCATTTATCGCTTGTTTAATAAAGTCGCGATAAATCAGAAATTATTCTTTTTATTAATGAGCTCTTTTCTATGTAGTTCACTTGATTCTACGACGTTTGATTTTGTGTTTGCGCCAGTTAAATTAAATCAATCCTACCTTATAGTGTCTTGAAGAACGACATCTGCGCTCGAATGGTAAACAGCTGAACTGGTAATCCTTGATTGTATCCTGGAAAGACAACAATAATTTGTAAACAAAACACAAACTATTGCTACAGCATCTTCAAAGATAAAAAAACAATAATTATTATAGTTACATTGAATATGAGACTATTTAGAAATGTCGAACGTATGTCGAATGAGAGATTAGAGAAAAACGAATCTACTACATTGTCATTTTAAAAATAAATAAATATATCATCACGCCTTCTACCCATTACTGGGCGTGGCACTCTGCCGCAGCAGATCTCGGTAAGTGATATATTTTGCGCGTGAAGTGCGGTTACCAGTCGTCAAATCACGGCCTCCAAAGATGTTAGTTGGTGGAGGAGCCACAGAGGTAGTTTTGCCTTTTTAATTTGTTTTATTGTTACTAAGCACGTCAGGAACTTAATCCCAAATACAGTACCGGGAACCTACAGTTTATAATGGGATCCGAATCAGACGCAAAAGTATTTTTTACAGTACTTGTACTGTAAGTTACTAGTTAATGACAAAATTTAAACACAGTAAGTGGAACTTTTATTGCACAGTGGTTTCCATGGTTATATCAGGATTTTAATATTAACTTACTATCCGCCGTGGACAGTAAGAAAACATTACATATCAAAGTCGTGCTTATTTCGACAATTTGACAGCTGTTAATTTTGAAACCTATTTTTCGTATTGTAAAAAATAACCTACTAACCTCGAACTGTAAATGATTTTTTAGGTCGCGAATGTTTAGGAAATCTCCACCCTTCGGCCCTCGATTTCCCAAACTACATTCTTGACCTAAAAACTGCCACTTACAGTTCATGATACGTAATGTACTATTATGGATATAAGTTTAGTCAGCAAGATTTGAAAGCATAGTATTTTTTTTATCTAGTGGCCTACGAAACTCACATTGAATAATCAAATATTAATTCAATTATACTGATATTAAACAAATCAAATTAACAAATTTTAATAGAATTAATTTGTCCCACTCTTCTCCATTAAAGGTGAATAATATTACCCGCATGATATTCTCCCTCCAAACGTCCTCACATCTAAAAAGCAAATAAAGATCAGAGTGGGAGAACATCGAAATATCCTCTACGTTATGCCAAGCTCCTAATGTAAAAACTTTGTCAATTTCACGACCCAATTATGTCAGGAATAAACCATTTTCCGCGACATCTGAGTGACACCGAAGTGCGTGGGAGTACCTACTTCTACTCCCGACTACAATCCGGGAATAAGGGAGGGGAATATACAGGTATAGATTAATTAAATCACTCCTCTCATTCTGAAGGAGGGGAAATGCAGTTGTAACTTGGCTAATAAGGAATAAGGTGAATTCTAAGCTGTGGTTGAAAATCTGTTTCCTTTCGTTTAATTTGACTCGTGATATCAATTGGACTAGGATTGTGGGGGTGGATTCAGATACAGCTGATTCATAAATTACTATCTTACAGAATTTCAAAAGAATCTTTCATTTTAATGCTTGTAACAAATATGGAAGAATATAATAATAAAAATAAATATAAAAAGATTTATCATCACGCCTTCTATCCATTATTGGGTGTGGCACTCTGCCGAAGCAGATCTCCGTAAGTGATATATTTTGCAGTGTGGTTACCAGTCGTCAAATCACGGCCCCCAAAGATGTTAGTGGTAGAGGAGCCACAGACGTAGTTTTTGAAATTATGAAAATTGTTTATCGGCCTGTGGATCCTGAGAACCCTGGTTCGATTCCCACACTCGACAAACAATTTTCATAATTTCAAAAAAACTACCCCTTTGGCTCCTCCACCACTAACATCTTTGGGGGCCGTGATTTGACGACTGGTAACCGCACATCACGCGCAAAATATATCACTTACCGAGATCTGCTTCGGCAGAGTGCCAGACCCAGTAATGGATAGAAGGCGTGATGATATATTTATTTATTTATTTTATTTGTTTGTCGCCTGTGGCAATCGAACCAGGGTTCTCCGGATCCACAGGCCGACTTCATACCACTGAGCTAGCCACCCCAATAATAATAATAAATTTTATTGCTCAGCTGAAACCAATTACAGGACAAAATAACAAAACAAGAAAAAACTATTGAAGCAGTTGTACACAAAAAAAATAAAACATAAAAAGAAAAAAGTAATAAGTTTAAACAAATATATCATCAGACAATACATTAGCATTAGAACAAATTATATGGATTGGAGATCGCTGTAAATATGTAGTTCCCTGTATATTATATTTTATACAATTTTTCTAAAATGGTTTAGGAATGAGCAGCGATACCGAGTGTATCAAGGATTTTTTATAAATTCTTTTAATTCTTGGAAAGAACATTTTAAGGGAACAAATTACAAAATAAAAATTTAAAAATATTGAACTAGCAATATCAGTAAGATATTGCAAAATGAAAAGTAGTGTATGATTGGTGTATTGTTAATTTAAAAGCTGTATCGAATTCTTACATATTTTTTATTTTTTACTGAAGTTTATATGGTTATTTTATAATTTTTATTAGTCTACAAATCAGTAGATTATCAAAAAGCGATAAGTTTTATTGTATTCGTTAGTTTTTGTAATCTACAGACTTAGAAAAACATCTAACAAAAGCACTAACATTTTCTATTGGTACAAACATACTTGTACCTAAAATAGATTTACCTTCTACTTATTTCCTAGCAACTATTCGTCATATGGATAAAAATGTTTCGATAAATGTTATTTTTACTATACAGTTTTGTTTTAAAAATTTGGGAGCGGTATTTAAAAAATCCTAACAAATTTTCCATGTAACAAATAAAAAATGGCACATGATAAAACGATAGTTAATATAATTTTTCTTCACTCGTGCTGATAAATCAACTGTTTAACATTCAAAATGAGAGTGGCAAATATCTTTTAGCAACACTGATGCTGGGTTGCATGAAAGTTTTATCGGTTCATTAGCAATTAACGGTTCAATAAGTTTCAGAAAATCGCCATTGATACTGTTGCTAGATAAACAATTCTTTAACTAAAGAGACAACCATAATTAAACAATCTTTTTTTTAAATTAATATAAAATATGACAGTAAATACTTGATATGTCAAATATCGATTTTTAAGAAATAAAAGTTCTCAACCATAGAAAAACTAGTATGTAACATAAAGTATGGCAACGGCCAAATCTAGTATAGCTGGACACACTCGCTGACGCAAATGAATTTACTAAGAGCTTTGTTAGGAGATTGAAATATCAATCCTTAATGTTACTAGAGTGTCGAACCCGAATTCTCTAATCCATTGGCCGTAATTCTATGTAATTCTCGTTTTGTATTTTTTTTAGCTCTGAAGATTATTATTATTTATTATTATTTATGTTACTCTGTACAACAGGAATTGAATCCCAATTACAGTACCGGGTCCGGACTCACCGCCGCAGAGTGGTTGTAATTATAATTTCTAGCTTGAGTGGGAATCGAACTCGGGATCTCAGGATTCGAGTTCCGTAACGCTACCAACCCCACCGTACTGCCGGACAACCCAAGTAGAGTTCGAGTGTGTTTTGTTTTTTAAATAAATTGACTGAAATCCAGATGTTTTTGTAATTTTATTCCTTAAATTGATATATTTGTTTTTATATTGAAACTTTTAAAAGGTGGCCTATCAATTATTGTTTACCTAAGCCCCAAGAGAGGGCTGCAAAAATGGTAGTTCATTCGACGTGTACAACTATAATTAGCTATACCTCGTTAGAATAATTAAAGTGAAATAATCGTAATGTAACTGTAAAATCTCAAGATTCTAATACATCAATGAGTCCATGACACCTCGAGTGGAACTGGCGTCGTCGTCGGCGTCGCTACCAGCGAGTTGCACTTGTTTTAGCAGCGTTCGCGCCCTTCTGACACCCCAGTCAGAGCATTACCTCCCCTGGCAGTGCCGCGCACCCCCTCTCCAGCCGGAATGTTTATATATCATTATGGGCCATAATGCTGCTACACGAAACTTCAATTTATGTGGATATACGCGGTATTAGTTGGTTGTCGGTTTAATTAAACGAGCTTAATTACGCTCCGCAGATAGTTTTGCTGAAGAATTTCATACACATATATCAATATGCTCTCTCTTCTCTCTCCTGGATGTGTTGTTCATTGCTCCTCTCATGGAATTAGAGCTCTCTCTCGCCTTGAGCTTGTTGTCTTATTTTCCAGGACTAACTCAACAGATTTACGTTTTTTTTTGTTATTAAATAATACGGGTTTTATGGCATTATTGACAAATCCACGATTTAAATTTATTATTTACTGTGATATATTTTGTGCGTGAAGTACGGTTATCAGCCGCCAAATTTCTCCTCCAAAGATATTAGTTGTGAGGGCGCCACAAGGGTCAGAACTTACCGAGCCGTAGAGTGGTAGTTCACATATATTTAGCTTTAATGGGATTTGAACTCGGGATCTACGAATTCGAATTTTAATATAGAGTAAACTTTTTCGCCTGCGGAGGTAGAACTCGGGTTGTCAGATCCACAGATCCACAAGATTCCAATGAGCTATTTATCCCAAGGACGTTGAAAGAAGGGGATATGGCATTACGATACTGTAGCATTGCTGGAAGTGAGGCTTGGGCAATAAGAGACAACAATAGTTTTTCTGCACCGGGCTTAGCCAAATCTCTTCTTCTTCCAAATATTTTGAATTTTTGGAGGCGTTGTTGTATGTGAATATAACCACGAGGTGTTCATTTGTGTTTCAATCGTAGCGCTGTGTGGAATTGGACATACTTTTTTGTAGATAAGATGGTAACTAAGTGTTTAGTTTGTATACTTATGTTTGTTGAAGTAATTATAGTTTTGATTTGTTTAAAAACATAAATATGATATTTATTCTCAGACTTCTTTTTCATATTAAAGGGTTTTATATTTATTATTAATAGTAAATATTGTTCAACAATTACAATTATAAATATTTATTTTAATCGGTAGATCCACTAATAATAAACGTTGATAATTTCAGTTTCCTTGTAAAAATTTATAATCTTTTAGGGTAAATAATTCTGTTCTGTCCTGTTTAAATTTCAATTCTCTTTATGACACATGCGCAATAGCAGGGGCTAAGCACGGTACAGAAAATAATACTTCTGTCTCTGTCAATCTGCCGAGCCTCACAGTCTTGACTTTAATGCCGTATCCCCTCCTTTCAACGTCCTTGATTTACCCTAATAAATATGCTAATTAATAGAAAATAATCCTACTCTTAAAATGAAGTAAATTTCTTCTAAATTCGCTTTCTCAAAAAAAATTTGAAATATATAATAAATTTTCTAGATAGAAAAGATATATTTTCCAATCTTAAAGACATTTTAATTTAGTAATAATTTTCCAATACTTCGAACTCTATGAAACATTTCAATTAATAGTAAATAAATTATGTTTAATACTCATGCTATAAATCGACAAACAAATGACAAAAAAACAAATAGTAGGTACACAATTACAAGTATAAGAAGCAACTAATAAATTTTATTGTTCACACAAAACCATTATTACTGCAAGAAACTAAATGAAAGAATAAGTCCAGCAAAAACAAATAAAATGACAAAAGATAAATTAAATTTTATATTACTTGAAAGTAATTAGTAGAACATAATTTCTAAGTATGGAACAAGCTTCATGAGTAGGTAAAACAACAATAAATTTGTAGTAAGTTGCACTAAACTTCGTTAGCGTTAACCATTTAATTACTTGAACAAAACATTTATTAAACCCAGTATCGCTATAAATCTCTAAAATATCTTAATCGACCGCAGCTCATACCACATATCACTGATTGATTTTCTCATTAGTGCACCGCATTCTACTACAAATAGAACAAAGAAAAATTGTAAAATAAAATATCCGAAGAACTAAATTACCTTACCAATCCACAGCTTAAAATTAAATCCATAACACGGAATATTTTAATATGTCACATAATTCTAAATGCTTGTATAGAAAAATAATTTAAATATAAAGAACCACACTTGGAATATCTACTGTGAATTTAAGAATCTTAGTTCGATTCCCACAGCAGACAAACAATTTTCACTACATTCAAATTACGCCTGCGATTCACCCTCCATTAACATTTTTTAGGGTTGTTATTTGATGGCTGGTAATCGCATATCACGCGCATAAATATATCACTTAATGAGATTTGCTACGGCAGAGTCCACACCCAGTAATGGAAAAAGGCATGATGATTAAATTAAATTATAAAACTTTATTAATTCGCCTAATACAAAAATGATATTAATACAATAAATGATTCCCTTTAATACTATGTAAACGTATCAAAAATAACAATATTTTACTGTTTTAATCAAGAAAATTGTCCAGGACAAATATGCCCGAGAATAAATTTCAAAAATAATATTTTTATTCTCCTGTCAAATATTTCGTTTCCGCCATTAAATCTACAATAAACGTATAGTAGGGATCGGCCTACGCTTTTTAATATCGCTAGGGGTGTGTTAGTGCAGTTTTAGCGCCTGTTTAGCGTCCGTTTAGCGAGGATTTCACGCGTTTCATATAAAAACTTTATTAGCTTTCATATTGTTGCTGTAAAAATGCGTGTACATGCGAATTGGAACAACACGTCTTACGGGAAAATTGTTTTTTATCAGAATATTACGCGACGTAATAATAAATTATTTCATTTCATGCATTTGTTATTGGATTCAAAGACTATACATTGCTAGTAAAGAAGGACAACAAGCATGAAATCGTATTCATTTCGCACGAGGCGATATGTTATTTATTCTAATTGAACTTTTTTTGCAAAGTTAACAATGTGATTATCTGACAACGTTGTATGTAACAGGGCCTATAAATGTCAAAACTTATTTTAAATTCTGTTTCAAGAGTTTCTAAATGGTCTTAGAAATAATACTGTGTGCACCACAAGCAGAAAGTGTCTTTGTCGCTCTTGAATGGCAATATGTTACTTTCTGCTATAGGTAAACAAATAACTATTTCAAAACAACTATAAAATTTTCATCCTATAAATTAGCTGTCAAATTTTTGAACAAATTATTTCAAGTAAACGCAGGGCTGGATTAACACTATGAGGGGCCCTAAGCACAACAGATTTTGGGGCCCCCTCTCCTTTTCAAGAATATTAGTCTTTATTTATAGAATGAAGTAATGTCGTTTGTAAATAATTTATAATTATATGTAGCATTGTTTTTAAACGGTACAATTGAAAAGAGAAGAGAAGGTTATTGCCAGGAAAATAAGTAAATGAATATTGACACTATTAGTACCATTGTATATTCAGAATATAGCGTAAATAATATATTTTATGACATATATAAAATGAATTGTACCTATATACTTTGATTTGATAGGAATCAATTCTGTGAGTACGGCAATGAAGGGGGTACGTTGTCGCCGATAAAGGGATCACTTATGGGATACTAGCCACTGCACTACTCTTCGAAGATGAACTGTTATAAGCGCGAATTTTTCGCCTAAAATACAAAATCAACTAATTCTTGACGACCTTTAGAAATGACCAGCAGTTAGGTATACGCAAACTTATATATTCCAGTAGTTTCTTCACTTTCATTATTAGTTTTTTAATTTTTTTACAATTTCTGCAGGGCCCCCAATGTGTCGGGGCCCTAAGCTATAGTTTAGTCAGCTTATATATAATCCAGGACTAAGTAAAAGTGGTTCTGTAAATCTTTTATTTGAAGCATTTATTTCTACAATAATTTAGGAACATTTCATGATTTCTTCCGATTGGTAAGTGTGTTGTAATGATCGATAATTGAATATTCCAGTTAATAATAGTGAAAATGATCCATATTTGCATCAAAGACCTAATTCACATTAGCCACACCTTCAACAACTATTAATCGACCCACAGCCAGACACACAAACGATTCTGTCGTTTTTAACTAGCACAGATCTCAAATGAAATTGCATTTGTAATTACGGAACATGCGCATGTTTCTCTCTTGCCCCTGTTTCCCCTACACGTTCCATCGTCTTCAGTGAGTGTGTGTGTGTATGTATGTGTGTGTTTGTGCCTCAATGTACAGCGTGCCAGCCGAACGAGCAGAGAATGTGAATGTGTCAGTGTTGGTGTGAGTGTGTGTACGTAATGACGTTAATATCAAACTGACATTAATTAACTTTATAAGTATAGTTTGCTATTTGGATTTAATGGCGTTCATTGGGCCCGCCTTGCCTCCAGTGACGCCTTAGCGCACGAAGATATCAACGAATCTTGCAGAGATTTTCAAGAGAACTGGTTTCGTGCGTACAGACAAATTTCAATTATTTTCTTGTACTTTTAAGCGCTAATTATTTCATAAATTAATTTTCTGCTGCAACATTTATTTTTATACTTTAATCGCTATAACATTGTTGTTAATTTATATTTTTTATTTAGGTTGTTTTCAAAATAGTCCACATCAAACTATAACCACCACTAAAAGTTGGCAAAATTAAAAAAAATAGTTGCAATCTATATGTCGGACTTGAACTGTGAACACTTATTGGTTGAAATCGATTGAAAACTGTAGGAAGAGTTCAAGGGATAAAAAAAACAAGAGACCAAATAATTGACTGAAAACATACGGATGTAACACGAAAAGGTGAAAAGGGTGTTTAACATTAACGTTACGGAATTCGAATCCGGAGATCCCGAGTTCGATTCCCACTCAAGCTAGAAATTATAAGAACAACTACTCTACGGCTCGGTGAGTCCGAACCCTGTACTGTAATTGGGATTCAATTCCTGTTGTACAGAGTAACATAAATAAATAAATAAATAAATAAAAATGGGAAAACAGTTTTTCTGCATACATTGCGTACCAAATTATTTTAGACAAAATGCTTCAAATTAGGATTGTAAACGAACAAATACATTAATTTTCTTGTCAAATGTATTTCATAAATATATCATCACGCCTTCTACCCATTACTGAGTGTGGCACTCTGCCGAAGCAGATCTCGATAAGTGATATATTTTGCGCGTGAAGTGCGGTTATCAGTCGTCAAATCACGGCTCCCAAAGATGTTAGTGGTGAAGGAGCCACAGGGGTAGCTTTTAAAATTATGAAAATTGTTTGTCGCCTGTGGGAATCGAACCAGGGTTCTCCCACAGGCCGACTTCATACCACTGAGCTAGCCACCCCATAATAATGCCATTTAATTATTTGTGACATTTCTCCATATGAATAATTATCCATTCTTAATCAATTTGAGAAATGTAAAATTTACAGATAGATCAAATATTTACTTTTAAGCAATGCAAAACTTCAATCTGCCAAAATATTTTGACAGAATTAAGTCGCGAATTTGTTTGTAATTTTGTTTTAACACTTATTTATATAAATATTTTTGCGCGTGACAGATATTAGTGGAGGGAGAGCCACAAGGGTAATTTTAATGTGGTGAAAATTGTTTGTTGGTTGTGGGAATCGAACACTGGTTCTCAAATTCACAGGCCGACTGGATACCACTGAGCCAACTACCCGAAGGAAACTATTAATGTTGTTGAAGCGGGCATGATGTGTTAGGATGAAAAAGTTTGAGGAGGACTGATGTTTTGATGAATCTACTTGGAATATAGCATGACGCTATGTACATACATATCTGAAATCGCTAGAGATAATATAAAAGAGACGTATTCCAATTGCCATTTGGATCAAATCAAACATTTACAGAAACCGATCACTAATTCGTCATTCCATATGACTGGCTTTACACTCCACTAATAGACTTACTAATTAAGATTCAGCTTGTAGTAATCCACCTTCTTAAGTCAATTAGCTTGTGTATTTTAGTAAGTCAGATAATTTTATCTGAACTGGTTATAAGGTGAGCCAAATGGAAGACGAAATACAACTATTATCTCAACTAAAGACAAATAGAAAATTCTGTCGAATCTCATTGTATCATCCTCGGGTTTAAAGTCAAATAAGTGTTGCTCGAAATTAGTTTAATCCACATTGACATTAAATGCATTCCATATCTCTCAACACAAGTCGTTCAATTATCTTAACAGGATCACTCAATCCCATCGAAATTCTCAACCTAACCATAAAATCCCCTCATAAAAACACATTCCAGGTGTTCACCCTATCCACACCCCTCTACCTGTCGTCAAAGACAGAACAAAACAATAACCGCAGAAAAACAGGACGTAAATAGTCCCATCACGATAACAGAGCAAGAGAGAAAGAACACGAGCAGTCTGACTCAACACCGCATTTAATTACGAGAATTACTCCGGGAGACAAGGACACAATTAATAGCGGTAATGTACGGTAATAAACCAAAAGAGGCAAAAAACAGTGGCGAGAAGCAAATGTTCCCAAACAACGAGATGTGACCGTGGATATGCGATCGTAGTGAGCCGTGAGCTGTTCCAAGGGCAGTGGAGGCGTTTCGTGCAAAGTTTATTGACATGCGGTGCTAGAACTATTGAGAATTCAATAAAACTGAGTGATTGATTGCTATATTAAACGATAAGGAATCAATTCAAACTATTCAACAGGCAATGTTATTTTAATCATGAAAAACCGTCGGAAATATCATGAAATTATTTTGATTTTCAATGTGAATCTCTCCCTAACAGGAAATTCAATAGGGACTTATAATTTTGACGTCGTATGCAGACCCCCCTTCACACAATTTTATGTGAAACAACAAATTTGTAGAAAGAGCGAGGTGACACCATGTCGAATCGATCAACTACTTTCTCCTTTCAGCACTTCTCCTCGCAGATCTCCACATTTGTTTGCCGTCTAACGTTTTGACCACGTGATAAACGTCAAACTGTAAAACTATAAATGTAAATTATTAAATTATATTTTACTCACTAGATGGAATTGTACTCGTATAAGCTTATAGTGGAATTCGAACCTCTCAGATAAAATAGTACTTTTAGAAAATAATAACATGTTCAAGATATATATTTCCCAAGGACAAACGTATTAAATATTAATTTAGAGAATTGAGGAAGAAAAATATAAAGTTCTTAAAACAAATCGTTAATTAAACTTTTAAATTATTTATAAATGTGTACTGACCTGATCATATTACAAAATCTTTTTATTTTCTTACAACGAACAATTTTAAAATTAATAAAAATTTATAATTTAGTTCATTAAGTTGTCAAATATTTCGAGACCATGTATGGCTTCAAAAAAGTTGAACATTTTATGTAAAATTTCATTAAATTTGCCTTGGAGAATAAATACTTTAAACGTAATTTATAAACCAAATCAGTGTACCGTAAAATTAAATACAATTATGTGAAAACATCACAAAATAAAACAATATTCATAAAAAAATATACATCACTCACATTTCTAATTGTATTTTGATAAATTTTTACCATCTAATAAACAAAAATAAATAATCAGAGCGAAAAAGAACAACTCGAACAACATCCATTTGTTTCGTTACGCTAAAATGACTATTTACCTACTCACATTTTTTATAAGCTCTCCAGATGTATTATAAATTAATAATTCGTCCATTCTGCATAAATGTAGTAAGTTACTTTGTACAACAGATTTTTAAACCTAATTACAATTGTTTCTAGTTGAATTCTAACCACTGAAACACAAATGTTCTTTTTCGAAGTGAAGACAGATAATTTTAAATGCACGATTTCTTGCTACAAATGCAAGTTTCATTTCGGTTTTGTCCAATAAGCCAGGGATTTTGAACAAGTGGTCTATGGACCCCCAAGGGGTACATAAAACTGCCACAGAGGCTACGTATTTTTTTTCTTCACGACTCTGTCAGAAATTATTGGCATACAGATGATATCAGTCAAAAATACAATAAATCTTATCTAAATTTCTAAAATGTTTCTTAAAATTTAGTTTCTGAAAGAGTAGTGTTATTTGTGTATCTAGAACAGAAAGTAGTCTATTGCTACTCGCGCATGAAGATTGCTGATCGAGGTACAGCCGAGAGCAACAACCATACAAAAGTAGCAAAGGATACTTTCTGCTCATGATGTACAAAATATTTTTTCTACGGCCATTTAGAAACCCTTGAAAAATAATTGAAATCATTTTTGACAGTGTTTTTGTTTTAAAATTCGCTTGAAAATGTTAACAGCTTTCATGTATCCATAGATACGCTCATACTTTACCGCTCGGTGAACGGAAAAATCTTATTGCTGCTCAACGCGTGGCAAAAATCAACTGTCAGTCCTCAATTGACAGTTGAAAATGTCTACTTTCTGCTCGATCGTAGAATAAATACTCGTTTACCTTGAGAAGAAAGTATCATTCTTCCCTCAAGTGCTTTATATTCCTCCCTTTCGTCTTGGGAAATGAAATGGCACCTTCGAGAAGAAATGTAATTTTCTTCCCTATACAAGTAACTATTTCATAATACTCTAGCTTTCTACACTAGTAATCCATTATTCGCTATATTAATAGTTAGTTTGAAATGAGTCTTGTTTAATTTGCCAAGAAACAAAAATTATAACCAACTGAAAGGGGTACATGACAGAAAGCCAAGGAGTACATTGATTGAAAAGGGTTCAGAACCACTGCACTAAGCCACGATTGCCTTTTAAATCAACTAGATAGTTAATCAATTAACCAATTATTAGTGACTATATCACAAACAGGATCTTCAATTAATATTTTTCGTAGAACTGTGTAAATAATTAGCAGATTTTCTTCGAAGGCGTTGATTGTACATTAGATTCGTTTAGCAACAACAACAAACATTCACTGTACAGTATAGAGTAAGTGAGGGCGAAGCAATAGGGCAACGATTGCTTCAAAAACGCCGACAACACGCGTTGGTTCTTGGAAACGGTTCCACTGCGGTCTAAATCAGACTTACTGAGAACACAAGTCGAGAAGGAATATTTACTCAGAGCGCGACCAACGGCAAACATTTAAAGGAGCTAAAAAATTATTTACCAAAGCAAACTTGCTGCGCTGTGCCTCTTTATGTTTGATATTAACGCCGCGGAATTGCCCCTTCTACTCATGGACGCCTCTGAACTCTTCAACTCTTTAGGATAGTGTCACTAGAGACTTGCAAATATTTTTCTTAAACTTTTTTTGCTTATTCGTCAATATTTTAATGGTTAAATTGAAATAGAATATATGACTTTTATCTATCAAATAAATATTTCAATACTCTTTAGTTATTACTATTTAATTCAGATATAATTACTTTTTATTGGACCATCCGCCATGTTGTGGTAAGTAAGAATTGTATTATTTTAGCCTTTTACCCATTACTGTGTGTGTCTCTCTAGTGTAGCAGATCTTGGGAAGTGGTATATTTATGTGCGTGAAGTGCGGTTACTAGTCGTCAAATCAAGGCTTCCAAAGATATTAGTGAAAGGGGAGCCACGCAGGTAATTTTAATGTGGTGAAAATTGTTTGTGGGCTGTGGAAATCAAACCGAGGTTCTCAAATCCACAGATCGACTCAATAGCACTGAGCCACTCCCCCATAAAAATATTTTTTTGACAGTTATAATTACAATACAGTACACAATCGTCTGTTTTGGATATATAAATTCGGGTTTATCCACTGAGCTACGAAAACTTGTTTTATCCCTTTTCCAAGATAATATCAAATAATTTTTATTGTTTTTCTAACTATATTTTTCTTTTCAGATATTTAAATATTGTTAAATTAATCCACAATATTTAAATGAATACTTGCATTATCGAATGCTGACGTAACAAAGTTTATCAGGTCCGTACGGCAAGTGACACACTTATTTAACATCAGGATAAATATGGCGACCAAACTCATAAATAAATGTTATCTTAATTAGTTTTAACTAGGAGATATATGCAAACTCATTTGCATAAATTTCGTTACACTCTCATAATGTAATACGAACCGTTCTTAACGGCAAAATAGAATTATTTTTAATTTACTGAACAATTGTCCTTGTTAATATATCTAATAAGTGAATAAGGATTACGTATTAGATCGACAATGCTACGTGTTAAATTTAATTCATTAGGTATTAATTAAATTGAATGAGTAGCCACAGATGTAATATGTTTTTCTTAAAGATGTTGATATAAGTTTTAATTAATTTATAATTAATTTCAACAAATGACATTTACTGTAATTAAGACAACCATCACTCAAGGAAGAAATACATACTTGCTTTTTATAAACAAGCTTCCAATATAAGAACATTTAACAAAAAACTAATAGTTATTTATGTACCAAGAGCAGTATGTGATTTTTAAGATCGACCTTACGATCTTTAAATTTACTTCTGTCTTAAATATTTTGAAATATTTGTCAAATGCACCAACTAATGTTTTGTTACCAGAACAATTCGGCCAAATTTTTATTATTTGTAATGGTTAATGTATTGTTATCTTAACTTTAATATCAAATTTCTCTTTACCGCCAATTGGAGTAAATGATTCATTACATTCCTGTTGCTAAGGCTGTAATGATGTATTTACTGGAGACCGATTCTAATTCGTAGCAACCAAATATTTAGGTGAATGACGTATTTTTAATGACGTCAGGCGATTTAGTTAAATCTTAGAGAATTTATTTTGTACTCTTGGTAACAAAGATCAGACTATATATTTTGGTGTGGTATTTCTGAAAAACTTGTTGCCGCTATTTGTGATTATTATTAACAAGTCCACTTTGTTGGTTGAAATTGTAACTATGTTTCTATATTTAGTATTATTTATTAAAATAACCAAACTTTTCAAAACACGGCACTGCAAAACATACGAATAGGACGTAGCGACTGAGTTAGCGACTGGTTCAAAGCAGTTGCTAGCAGTAAGTCGCTAGAAAATGTCTAGTCGCCAATAATGACGTTAAACCTAAGTTACACTTTACCCCACAAGGTGGCTACATTATCGGTAGCGACAAAAAATGACTTCAAGCCCGTGGCTACAGCTGGTTGCTACGAATTAGAATCGGTCTCCTGTGCTGACTATAGCAAATAATTATTTATACACCAAGAGCAGTAAGTGATCTTTAAAATAACTTAATTACCAACAGCGAAAAATAAATTCTAATGTCTAATACTAGTATCTCATAAACAATGTTGTATGAACGCAGAATTTTCCCTATCTGACGTGTTACCGGAAACACCCGGTATAGTCGCACAAACGCTTTAAATTCCCACAACGATATTTCACTGATAACTCGTTATCACTATCACTACAACCTGTGCTGCTATCTGTCGGTGTATAAAAGGCACGTCACATAGCCTGATAACGGATTTGAGTAAAATACGCACTTGATAAGACCGGAGTCCGGATATACATGGATATCTCCACATGCTCACTTCTCCACGATATATTGTTACCTTTCACAATGATAACACGAAAGGGAAATAGTAATTTTACTACATTTTCCTTATTCAAACTCTGTTGATAGGTGTCAGATGAGATAGTCTAGGCATGTGGAACGTACGGCGAATGAAAGATTGGTGAAAATGAGGGTGAAAGATTATGTTGACAATCTAAAAATAATTGAAGGGATATAATTGAAGGTTTTCTAAGTGAACGAAAGATGAGATGAGCTTGTATGAAAAGAATTATGAATTTGGATTGTTTGGGCATGTAGAATATATGTCAAATGGTAAAACAGGTGTATGTTGGTGAAATTGAGGGTGAAGGATTGAGTGAACGTTTGTTGCGAAAACGAAAGATAAGATGAGTTTGTAAGAAAGGAATTATAACTGGATAAAACAAATGATGTGAAGGATAGCAATGTTTGGCCAAGATTAATTGTAGGATGAATCTATAAAGAAATGAAATGTTTAGCAAATATTTGAAAAATTTGTGTTCGCCATTTATTTTTATTTTATTTAATTATTTGTTACTCTGCACAACAGGAATTTAATCCCAATTACAATACAGGAGGCCTACAGCCTTATAGTGGAATCTGAACCACTCACACACAATACTATTTTTTTGTATAAGTAGAAGTTAGCGAGATTTGAACGCACGACCTATTGATTGTTAATTAGTAAACGCAACTTTTTACCTCGCTTTTATCCACTGGGCTACGATTGCCTATGTATTTGATGGGACACAGTACAATTTATTTATTTATACTTCTCTGTACAACAGAAGACGTATTCCATTTGCCATTTGGATCAGATCTAACTTACATATACTGAACCAGATCACTTATTTATTTCGCTGAATTACTTCACTGACTTTATTTCCAGTACTAGAATTACTGGTTTTAATTCATCCCATTAAGTGCATCCAGTTCGCTTAATTCAGTTCATTTAGTCATGTTGTCTAATTTATCTGAATTGATTTAAATGTACCAAGTGGCAAATGGAATACAGCTAGAAACTGAATACCAATTACAGAATAGGGCCCGGTCACACCGAGGTAAAGTTTGGTGGTTCATATATTTTTAGCTTGAATGGGATGTAACTGTAAAGAAACAAAATCTCTTAAATTTTTGTATTCTTGTATCACAATTTGATTTATTTAAAAAAACGTTCTTCCTCTTTACAAGAACTAGACAACACATCATCAAAATAGCCAAATGTTACGGTCAAACGAAATCTCCACTTGACTGATTAGTATAACGAAAGCATAAATTAACAGAGTTCAGCTAGGAGGCACAAGAGTCAAGTCTCAACATACGTCTTGCGTCGAGTACAAGAAGAACAGAACACAAAAAGCGGAAAACTTCACATTGAGGAGATTGAAAGTCATGGTACTTAAGGCAGGATTATTAAGATAATGTTCCGGCACTAATCGATAATTATTAGGTGTAAATAAAAAATTATATCGGCATCGGAACAAAAAAACACTACAAAGAGATCTTTCAAAATATTAGTGGGAGGATCGAGACTCTAAATAAGATAGCATGCTTCTAATTACTTCAAGACTTAGTTGAAAGACTATACTAACACATTAATATTTTCTATAAACTAATTTTAATATGTTTGATGTCAGATAATCAACCGTATCAAAAAGTACAATTTTCTTTCCTCAATTGAATGAAAAAAGGAATACTTTTTTCCTTAGGGAAGAAGAGAAGTAAAGCCATATCCATAGCAACTGGAAACCAACGATATGATTTCACATTAATAGGCCTATTTCATTTGCCATTTGGACCAGATCTAAATCACATTTACTAAACCAGATCACTTATTTATTTCGCTAGATTTCTTCGCTGACTTTATTTCCAGCATTAGAATTACTGATTCCAATTTACTTTGATGTAATTCACCCTAATAAGTGCATCAGTTTGCTTAATTCAGTTCATTTAGTCATGTTGTCTAATTTATCTGAACTGATTTAAGTGAACCAAGTGGCAAATGGAATATAGCTTTGATATCCAGGAAACGTCTGTTAACAGAATAATAAATCTTATCTAAATTTCTAATTTGACTGTCCTATTGGGATATTCAACTACTAAGTGATGGCATTGATCACGATATGTCAAACTTAAGACAAAGACACACTTTTATTTGGTCTCCATATGCTTACCATTGCTGTAACTTGTGTTTCTTAGTTTTTTATTTTATTTTGTGTTTGCTAGTAGTGGTTTTTTATTAATTTAAATAGAATATAGTTGTATTGTCGTTAGTTATAGTTTTAGTATAAGTTTTATTTATTGTTTAACTTTTAGGTACAAATTTAAGTATATAATTCATAAGATTTTTGTGTAGGTTTTTTTTAGTAGAAATTAGTTCTTTTAGTAAAACATTATAGTTTTATTAGCTTCTTTATAGTAAATATTAGTTCTATTATCATTCATTTTTATTTATTTTTTAAATAGTTAATTATTAGATGAGTAGCAAACTGTATCTTTATCATAGTTACAATTTTCACCACTATGAGTATACTTATTTAAAAATCCCACTAGGGTAGTAAAAAATTCATATGTATACCTCGTAAAAAAAGGTTATTCTTCCCTTATTGTACAAATAATTTAAAAAATACTATTGATTATTGTTTATATTAACAAATTAGTTTCCTTTTTAAATAGAAACTTTTAAAGAGAAGTTTATTAGTAATTGTTTGCCTAGGGCTCAAAAGAATCTAAAGATGAACTAAGTGAAACCTTTTTATTGCAATTATTCTTTATTTGAGTGTTCCTGATGAAACGTCTCGCTCTCTGCACAAAAGTCATTTAATGTCTTCTGATTGTTAATTACCCTCTGGAAATGTATTCATAGTAATTAAAGAAGGAAATTTAAATAATAATTTGACTATAAACGTAGCTAAATGCGCTAAGTAATTAATCGAGTAGTCACAAAGAATAAAACACAATAAATTTATTTGGTGACACGAACATTCATCATAAAAATTCATAACAACTTCCGTTCTTTTATTTTAAATGCAAAATTCAAATGCGAGGTCCAACTAACGGAACTGAATTCTTTGTGTGTGTATATAAATTATGTGTTAATTATTTTTACAATTCTTGTGTCAAATCTTGGCTGAGTTATGGAAAAAGATAACACTACTTAACTTTATCTGGCACCATTCATACACATACTTTCAACCATGTACATTAGCGTGGCTTTTATGAATTTTTATCTATTTACCTGTACGATTATTTTGTCAATGTGTGTGTTTATGAACCAGCGGCGCGCGAGAATATTTTCCCAAAGGAATCAAAAACCTTCATCAAATAGTTCTTTCACTGTAAATTCAATAGCAAATCTTTGGTTTTTGTAATACATTTAAATAAACAATTTGCGAACTGATTTTAAAAATATAAAGTAAATTTAAAATTCCCTTAATTGAGTGAGGAAAGTGTCAGTTTTCTTTCTTTGTTTTGTCCAGATTACTTGATTCCTTAGAAGTATCTTTATCTTTCCTAAGAGAGGAAAGTAGAGGCATAAGGCCAGTTAGTATTTTATATACCTCGTGAAGGAAGTGTCATTCTTTCCTTAGGTTCTTTAAATGTAACGACACCTTCAGGAAGACATGGTTCACTGTTATATATACTTAAAACAATTATTTTGAGTCAGTAAATTATATTTTTTTTTCGTTTTCTGTTGTTATTATTTTATATAAAAAAATTAGTTGATAATAAAATAAAAACGATTTTGTGCATCCTAGGATACATATTGCCATGTTTTACTGTAAGAATTTTTGGTTATTAATTGAAGTCAGTTTGAACCAACGAAGACTAATTTGTAACGCAGTAATCATCAACAATGAAAAGAAATATATAAAGGTTTCTTAATTATATATGTATGTGTCCACCTACGCCACTGGATTGTGTGTATGTGGACATACGGGCACCGGAAATACGGAAGGTGACCACGAAAAATGGAAAATACAGATTGGACTGCCCGATAAGTTTTAACACATACAACAGGGTGAATTAAAACATTACAGTTGTGTTCAAACAACCCGTTAATGCGTTTTAAATTTACTTGATGCATTTCAACTGTCCACACAATTCGAGACGCTGCATTTAACGCTTTTCGTTCAGATTTCATTTAGGAAAATTGCATGCGGGAAAATTGTTATTTTGTTAAACGATCATTTAAGATATTTGTATTCTAGTTATTTGGGAAAAAGGTTATTTTGGAAATTTGCTTTCGGGAAAGTACATTTTAGAAATCAGCATGCTGGAAAATAGTCATTCGGGAATAGCTATTTACATAACAAGTGCGCGAATGGTGCAAATGACGTCTTCGTGTACGAGTTTTGTACAATGCTTTTTGTAACGAGCAAAAATTATATAATCGACAATGAGGAAATTTATTAAATTTTAAGCGTGAATATATATTGACAGTTAAGTATGCCATGAATTGACATTTGTTACTTGAAAACAAATTCTTTATTTTTTCGCGCAAAGTTTGTTAAAATATATCTGATTGACGGCGTTATAAGTTAATGTCCCTATCTTTTTTGTTATAAATTCCTTAAAATATATATAAGTACAATTAACGTTTTAATAGTCAAAATTTGGAACCATCAAAATGGGTGCTTTTTCAGTTACTCCTCAAACTTTCCATCGGTTTCCGTAAGGTGATGTAAACTTTATTTAGAATGGCGCGAGTACAAAAAATAGTTATTCGGAAATTTGCCATTCGTGAAAATGCATTCTTGTAAACTACGTTCGTGAAATTGTCATTCTGGAAATTGTTTTCGTGTAAATGGACGTTCGTAATTCCGCTTTGCTCTTATTTATTTAAACAAGTTTAAAATAAATATAAGAACTATAAAAATATTAAAATGTGTGACAAATAAATCAACTGGTAATTATAAAATGTATTGATTAGTAATTTAGTCATTAGTTACAAGAACGTAACAAAAACCAAGCAATCATTATCAGAATTTCCTTTCGCAAACAACAGCAAATTTTCAAACACAGAACTGCTGTCCAAATCCCATCGACGACTAATGAATTTTTGTCACGAAATAATAATTTAACTCTGATGTTTTGCCCAGATTACTTGATTAATGCGCTTATAATCTCACCACTGACGATAGTCGCTCCACCACCACTTAGAATGGCTGAATGTAAGTGTGTTTACTAGGATTGGGGTGAGATACAGATCACCCTGTATATACCGGGTGAGTGGTTGGGAGTTAGGGGTTGGACAGGTGTTTGCGTAGGTTTCAAACATCCGGTATAAAATTGGCAGGGTCTTGTTTTTGTTTGGTTTCATAATTTTTGATTTAGTGCGATGTTTGATATATTGGTTTTTAATGATCCTGCAAATTGATTTTGGAGATATAATTGCAGGAAGTGAAATTCGTAACCAGTTTGTTTCAAAACTGCTATCACGTTCTTGATATATTTTTTTTAGTTTTTAATTTCCGTTGTTATTAGGGATAATTATTGACCATTTCAGATAATATTATTTGAACAGTTGACACTCAGTTGCATCTATCAAGCAAAAGTACTCGGGATCAAATCTTATTGACTTCAACTTATATAGGCTCCTAAACCTATTTTTTTATGAAGCTATATGATAAACTATAACGACCAGTGAAGACGCATGTTTAAAATATACGATTAAATTCTTGAAAAATAATCTGAATGTGTTGTAAATCATATTTTTTTGTAACTAAAGGAAAAGAAATTAAATTATATGTATTAATAAATATGCAACATATACATACGATAATCAGTTTGAGATAATGATGACTTTAGACAAAACATGCAGAAAGAAACTGTCAAACATTTATAGAATTTTCATACTCGTATTTGTCTTCTCTTCTTACTTTCTTATACACAGTATCATTCTCAATTTTGTCTGTGTGTGTGTGTGTATGAGGATGGATGGATGGATGGATGGATGTGTCCGAGTGTGTAATATCTCATGAACGAGATAAGATTTGTTAACGAAACTTGGTAATTATAAGTTTCATGAAAATACGAAGAGTTGAGATGATTTTGAATAAAATTGAATAATCGGAAGAGGAAATTTACTGAACACATAAAACAATAAATTCCATTTATTTCAAAAATGGAATCAGTTACGAAAAAAGTATCAAATAAAAGATGTTAGCAAAAATAGTTTGAACATATAATGTTATTTGCAATTTGCCTGTATATGCGTCTGATTTTGAGAAAAACTAATTTATATATTTAATAATATATTCCAATAATCATAGTAGCAACAAAAAATATACACATGTTTAACATTTATATGTCAAATAATAATTGTCAAACGTAAGGAGCAAGTCATAAATGTTCAATTCAGCGTTTTTGATGCTGTATCAATTTCATTGGTCTATATTCTAAATATTAAATATGCTGTGTATAAGAAAGTCGAGTGGTGCCCACACCGGACTTTGTCCAACCATTAGGGTTTTAATTGCCACAGAGGTGTTTTTTATGTTGTATTGTAATTATTTCTTTTCTGATAAGTAAAAAAAAAACTAACTAAAGTAAACAAATATGACAAATCCCACTGACAGTTCACTAAAATTAGTTACATTCTACTCCGCACATGTCTCTTATTTCCCGCGCGAAAAAAGTGGCCAATGAGAACGCTTCTATACTTTTACTTAGTAAAATGTAAAATTCACCAACACACAACAAAATATATAATGACGGCTGAAGAATCCCAATGTGTCGTATTAAATTTTACCACCAGATGCCATATTGCAATGTTAGAAAATTTTAGTTTCGTTAGAAGTTGATAAAATGAATTCGGTGCATTTAAAAGTAATAATTTAATTTCAAGTTCGCTGGAGTTAAAATGAGTTAATAACGTCAAAATAGTTCAAATTAATTTCGAATAAAATCAGAATTCATAAAGCCAAGTATGATCTGAGTGTAGGTCCAACACATGGCAAATCGACGCAGTTGCAGGACCTCTTTGGGTGGGCAGAGGGCTTGCGGGGCTCGGGGCAAACACGCGCACATCATATGTCTGAAATTGGTCGGTTAATGGACGGGGTAGCGGGCGAGCGGGGGCCGGCACACATGCCCCAAGTTTTAATTAAAAAACAGGCGAGAGACGTTGCCACGCAACCTGCCGCTTCCGCTCCTCCCGGCCCCCGTCGCCGTAACGCCTGATCGTAATTAAATAATTCGCCTTTATCGTTTTTATTTTCCCCCTTCGGCCGGGCCTGCCCGCGGCCACGAGAAAATAACCTCGGTACAATTTCTCGATGTGTGTTGTCTTTCTTCAATTTGGTGTTAATCGTGTTTTGTCTCTGTCTCGCGCGTTTGTCCTGTTATTTGATTAAAGGGAGATTGGTTCGAGATGGGCGAATTTGCCCCGCGCCCTCTTTGCTTGCCACCGCTATGTGTGTTTCGTTATTTTGGTTCCAGGCGCAGGTGATGCGCAGCTTTTTTATTACTCTCGTGCTATATGAAGATATCATAACTGCTTTTCAAGATTATCAGTCAAAAAGAGTGGACAGCATGAAATAATACTCATTTCGCACGAGTATAAAAGATTTTTATTTGGGGTGACTCAATGGTATCAAGTCGACCTGTAGATTTGAGAATCCGGGTTCGATTCCCACAGCCGATATACAATTTTCAACAAATTATAACTATACCTATGGCCCCCTCTCAACTAACATCCTTGGAAGCCGTGATTTGACGACTAGGAACCGTATTTGCTATTGACAATGGTCAGCAAAATATTCTGCAAACCATGAATATCAATTTTACATATTTCTTTTGTTTATATTGTTTTCCTAGTTACTTTCATTCATATTCATAATATCTTTCATGGGGTTAATGGCTCAATGATATCAAGTCGCCCTATAGATCCTAAGAACCCTGGTTCGATCCCCACAGCCGACAAAACATTTTCACCCATTTAAAATTACCCCTGTGGCTCTCCCACCACTAATATCTTTGGGGGCCGTGATTTAACGACTGGTAACTGCACTTCACGCACATACCGAGATCTGCTTCGGCAGACTGCCACACCCAGTAATGGGTAGAAGGCGTGATGATATATTTATTTATTTATTTTAAGATTGTTTCATGTTTCGTTCACAAGGAAACAAACCTTTAATTAGGGTTGTCAATGAATTTCGAATATTGGTATATTTCTGATTCAATAGAAAACCGATTAAAACCGGTATTCGACTTATGCAAAAAGTATCCTAAACAAAATGGCGAAAGAGACAGATCCATATTTACTCTTATTTTTGAGATATAGGGCAGTTAAAGAAAAATGATTAAAATGAAATAAAATTTGAAACAAAAATATACTTTCAGTGGTCGTAGAAAAATATATTTATTAGCATTTTCTTATTTATTAATTCGCATCTAAAATAAATTTTAGAAAACTGAAATCAATCAAGGACCCACCAAAATGTCCCTATAAATAAATAATTTAGCGATATTTGTCAATTGAAATATAAACAAATTTTATAATTTATTCTTTCCTATAGCTTGTTAGGCCAGTCCGGCGCTGTAATAATATAACTATATTATGTAATACACTCTGCTCTAATGTAAAATTAGCATTAATTACGCAAAATTAACAGTAGTTAGTAACATAATTAAAGGTAATCGAAGAATTAACAAATATAAAATATTTAAAACCATTGCAGAGTATCCAATACATAATTTATGATTGCATTAGGGTGCGTTCTGAATGAACAGGTGAACGTGACAGTTAATAAATTGTAACGAGTTAATCGTTTCATATTCAACATTAACAAAACAAAAATATAAAAGTCCATATTTAATAAAAATTTACCAAAACAATTTATATTTAATCAATTCAACATTTACACAGACAGACAAACAAAACTCATCCCTTGTCTCTTTTCCGCGCAAGCAATCCCTCACCAGAAGAGAAAGAGAAAGAATATGGGAATCAATTTCCTCTGAATTGATTTCGGAAAAGCGGAAAACATAATAACAATTCCCAATACTGGTTCCGGTTTTACATTTCTTGTTTGAAAATTAATTTCTGGAAACGCAACGTGACGATGTAGTTCTCACCCTCATTCCATGTTCCGCACGATGTATTCTCTTGTACGAGATTGTGTTCAATTTATACGAAGTTTCGTTGAGATGGTGGCAGGGATTTCTGCCACGTTATTAGCTCTGTGATAAGTTGTTTTTGTTTATTTTTAATGTAAGATCGCGAATGAATAAAATAAAACTGAAATTCACTCTGTTATATTATTATTTATTGTCTTCTGTTACTTCGAATGATATTTGATAAAGTATATAAGGCTCTTATCTCGATATATGTAGGTGGAATATAATTAATTTGATCTAATAAAAGATTTCAATATTTCAATATGTAATTTTATCTTTATAGCATTACCTTACTAGTAAACCAATTTAATATTCAGACATATTTGATGTGGTAGTAAATTTATTTTAAACTGAGACAAATCTATTAACCTTTGTAAAAATATTTTACTTATTTTTTACTTCATGAATAAAATATTAAATAAATATATGTTACCATTTATGATACAGACTTTATGTGTTTCATTTATAGTAATAATAATATATCATAAATTTAACACTGAAACATAGAATTTGCCCCATCAATATGCTTCATTCAATTCATTTAGCCATGTTGTCTAATTTATCTGAACCGAGTGACACCTATTAGGCGTATTCCATTTGCCATTTGGATCAGATCTAATTTACATTTACTGAACCAGATTACTTATTTATTTCGCTGGATTACTTCCTTGTCTTTATTTCCAGGAAGTAATTCATCCCAATAAGTGCATCAGTTTACTTAGCTCAATACATTTAGTTCATTTGTTTAATTTATCTGAACTGAACTGATTTAAGTGAACCAAATCGGGTGGCTAGCTCAGTGGTATGAAGTCTGCCTGTGGATCCTGAGAACCCTAGTTCGATTCCCACAGGCGATAAACAATTTTCATAATTTCAAAAACTACCCCTGTGGCTCCTCCACTAACATCTTTGGAGGCCGTGATTTGACGACTGGTAACCGCACTTCACGCGTAAAATATATCACTTACCGAGATCTGCTTCGGCAGAGTGCCACACCCAGTAATGGGTAGAAGGCGTGATGATATATTTTATTTGATTTAAATGGCAAATGGAATACAGCTATTGTTTCAAAAAGATCAGTGTTCAGGTGCCAACTTCAAACCTAATCTAAAGGCACATAATTAACTTTAACAGCCGTCAAATTACGGTCCCTGAAAGACATTAATAGAATATTTAATCAAAAGAAACTGTGTATTATAAAATATACCTGTACATCATATATCTTAGTAAATATTTTGTACCATAACGAGTATCTCTATAAATAGAAAAAAATATAATTTTATGTGCTTGCCAACAAGGAAAATAAATAATGTAAATAATAAATTTTCCTTAGTAGTCCGTATCCTACATGCATTAATATTTCAATAAATACAAAATTGTCTAGCAAATAAAATAAATATGTTTTAAATTACCCCTAAATCTGATAATATTTTTATTGTGATATCATGTATAAATAATTCTTTCAGTTCTTTTATTTCATCTAGATCCCATATTCTAATAACATACATCTACTATTACGACATATACTTATTTAATATTGACTACAAAGTATGTAAATGGCTTTAAAATGTCTATTATAACAATATATAATTGACATTTTAAAATATCTACTATAGCAATATTAAAGTAAGTAGCTCAAATAGTATCGAGTCGGACTGTGGATTTGAGAACCATGGTTCGATTCCCACAGCCGACAAACAATTTTCACGATATTAAAACTACACCTGTGCTCCCCCCCACTAACAGTGACGTACCCAGTGATGGGTAAAAGGCGAGATAATATTCTTTTTTTTCAATAAGGGCTTTCAACGGATTTCGGATATGCGGATGTTCAGATATTCCGGATTTAACAAGAATCCGACTAAAACATCTAAAAAAGTATGCTGCACAAATGATGAAGGTGTAAGGTCCGTTTTTAGTCTCAATTTTTAGATATAGGGCAGTTAGAGGATAAGGATTAAAACGAGGTGAAATTTTAGAAAAAATCTTCTTTCCGGTGGCTATATCTCAAAAACTAAACAAGATATGAAGATGCGCCCAACGGCATTGAATTTCTCGTGGTTAAATTGACTTGTATGCAAATTTTCAGCAATTTTGAAATTTTGAAAAATGTTGACCAAAATTTTCTCCTAAACCATTTTTTGTACAATATCTCAAAAACTAGAAGATATCCGCACTTGAGAACTTCACCATTGGATTCAGCGGATCTAAATACATATGTATGTAAATTTACATTACGATATTCGTATGAGGAACAGTTTTAGAGCAATAAGTCTGAAAATGGCCTAAATTCGTAAAAAACTTAAGGGGTACCCCTTAAGAAATTTTCAAAAAATCAAAATCGCTGAAAATGTGTTTATAAGTCAATTCGGACACGAGGAATTCAATTCCGTTGAGCGCATCTTCGTATTTTGCTTAGTTTTTGAGATATAGCCTCTGGAAAGTTGAATTTTTCACAAATTTTACCTCATTTCAGATTTTTTATCATAAAAAAATAATTATCAGGCAATTTTAATTAATGAAAATATTCATATTTACGCAGAAAACTATGAGGAATCCAATAGTGTAGTTTCCAGAATCGTATTTAGTCTAGTTTTTGAGATATGGAGCCACCAAGGGAAAATAACTAAAATATGTTAAAATTTTGGAAAAATTCTACTTTTCCGACGCTATATTTCAAAAACTATACAAAATATGAAGAAGTGCGCAACGGCATTGAATTGCTCGTGTTTTTATTGACTATTAAACAAATTTTCAGCAATTTTTAAATTTCAAAAAATGTTGACCAAATTTTTTCCATTCATCAGTTTTTTAACAATAACTAAAAAACTAGAAGACATATGCACATGGGAACTTCACCATTGGATTCAGCGGATCTAAATACATATGTATGTAAATTTTCATTACAATATTCGTACGAGGAACAGTTTTAGAGCAATAAGTCTGAAAATGACCTAAAATCGAAAAAAATCCAAGGGGTACCCCTTAAAAAATTTTCAAAAAATCTAAATCGCTGAAAATATGTTTATAAGTCAATTCGGACACGAGGAATTCAATGCCATTGAGCGCATGTTCATATTTTGCTTAGTTTAAAAGATATAGCCTCCAGAAGATTGCATTTCTCAAATTTTATAGGGTCCATTTTATTTTGTTTCATTCAGAATTTATACATTTACTTAAATCAATAATAATATTTATATTTATGCTAAAAACCACAAGGAATTCATTGGTAACCTTAAATCATATCTTTGTCTATGTCTTATCAAATGGAAAAGCAATCTTGTTGATACATTTATTCCATAGCTTTACCTTGCAATTAATCTTCAACAAACATGTCTATTTTGGCACCCCAGTTAGGTATCATCCCCATTTATAATTCCTTTTATACAAACTCGTCTTATCCTTTCATTCAGCCATATCCACACATTTATTTCTAGGTCCACACAGTTTTTCACCAACATAAACATGTTTCAACAATCTTTTAACCGATCACATACTATATGTCCAACCCATCTCAAGTACAGTTATCAACCGTCAAATCAAGTCCCCAACGATGCTAGTGAAGGAAGGGAAAGCTGTAGGGATAATTTAGTTGTCGATTGTAGAAATCGAAGTGGGCATCTTATCTCCAGTAATATGATTAGGTATAAAAAATAAGTGAATATTCCGGGTAGAGTTAGGCAGATCCCCAACTGGCCGATAGAGGGTTGCGCGTTACGAGTTACGGGATATCGGTTATGGCGAGCGGTGGCGGCAGTGTAAAATAAATCAAACAACCGAACGCGAGCTCACTTGACGATAAATCAGCGTAATTGTTTTTCTAACAAGCCGGTCGGCCGGCTGGACGCTCCACGGGCGCAAACCAATAATGAAGTATTCTAAATATTTACTTCGCTATTTGGGCTTATTTCATGCGAACGCCCAACGCAATGGCAAGAATTTGCACTTTTCAATGCTGAATGCTGACTGATTGTTATATTCCGACGATTTTGGAAGAATTCGAACGCGAGTTCCGAAGATTATTTTTCATTTTGGTTTTGCTCTAAATTTAAATTTGTACATATATGTTCAACAAAATTGTTTTGTAATGTCCATAGAATTGTACATTTTGAAATAATCCTTTCTACAAGTTTGTAAGAAGGCTGTGGAATCAATTTAGCACGTAGTACTGTTATTAAGACTGACGGGTTTAAAATACGCTTTTATTCTCATTACTAAGGGAAGACATATTTATTTGTATATCAAGGGAAGAATGTGAGACATTTTTTCTGGTAGGTGTCGCTTCATTTTCCGGGTCGAAGGCGAGGGATACAAAGTACATGAGGAAAGAATGGTTCTTTCTTCATAAAATATAGATATATTTTTTAAATATAAAATATAAATATATTATCACGCCTTCTACCCATTACTGGTTTTTAGAAAGTAAAATTTTCCGAAAGAAATTACAAATTTAAAAAAGGTTTAATTATCTTACTGTCAGATGCAGTGTCGTACCTAGGCTTTTGCCGCCCAGAGCAGTCTCCAATTTGCCGCCCTTTCTAAGCCAATCAAAAGGAAATTTTTGGGATAATATTTTCAACCCTACATTGACTTGACGATGAAGAAAAATATTCGAAATCATATAGTAATTCATAATTCGTAGAAATTGAATAGTAAACTTATGAAGTGAACAAGTTGTTTTTTACAACTAAAACTAAATATAAAAAATGCCGCCCTAAAATATGTGCCGCCCGGTGCGGACCGCACCCACCGCCCCCCTCTAGGTACGCCAATGGTCAGATGTCATTAATATCAAATAATACCATTGTTTTCCAGTTGCCATAGATATAGTTATACTTTTATGCGTAAGAGGTAATAGAATACTTTCTGCTCTAGGTACACAAATAACTATTCTCTTCTAGGGATGAAAAGTATCACTTTCTTCTCTCAATTGAAATAAGAAAACTTTACCTATCAACAGGGTTACAAAATAAATAAATATATCATCGCGCCTTCTACCCATTATTAGTTGTGGCACTACTGTGTAGCAAATCTCAGTAAGTGAATGGCGAGAGAGCCACAGGGGTAGTATTAATCTAAAATTTGTTTTAAATATAGGAATAGTGAAAAGTGAGACAGGTAATTTGTATTAAAGCCTTCTACTTCGGCTCGTGAATTAATTTACCCCCGTGATGCAAACTGTATTATTTCTTTAATAACAATGTTAAATGAGTCAAGTTCACGTATAGCATAGTAAAATCATTGTTAGAGAATGGAATGACACCTCTATTTATATTTTCTTTATTTATACTACGTCGAAATCGATCGAATCTCATTCCAGCCTAGAGTACATGTAGCACATATGGTGTATCAGTGCACATTTTCATTTTAGCCCCACAAACACAACTACCCTCACATTTACACGTGTGTGTGTGTGTGGCTCTCTGTTGGTCCACCCATGCACTAGATTCGTTTGTTCGTCCTGGTATCGCGCTCTCTTTTCCGCGCGCTATCTTCGTCAATCACGTGAACGTGGATCGGTTTTGCATTTAGTTTATTAAATCGACGCATTGTTTTAGGAATGCCATAAGGGGATTGTTTTACGAGAGAAAAGGACGGAAAAGCAATTGAAAAGTTCTCGTATTTTCTCTCTGTATGCCCGCTCTGTGCGTCCTTGCTCATTTTTCCGCATGTTCTATTTCGAATTTGTTTTGGTATTTTGTATTATTTTATCGGTTCCATGTATAAATAGTGGTTTAATTATATGTCGATAGGTGGTAAGCTTGCTAAATAATAGCAATGTATCAATATGACAAGTTGATTGCTTCTTGTCTCTTTGTTATTTCCTACGTTATTATAGCTCGAGTTGATGTAATTATGTTTTTGTTGATTTTATAGGCATTTTACAATTGAATTAATGTTTAATTGTTTTAAATTTTATTTATAATTATTGTTAATTCTAATTTTTAAATGTAGGTGTATGCCCAAATCAAATGGCATGATGCTTACGTCATTTTTTTTATACCATGACAACGCAAGAACAAACGATATGCAACTTTGTTTTGTAAATAATGACAGAAGCAAAATTACTTAAAATTTATTTTAAATTTCAAGAAATATTAACCAAATATGTCTTCTTCTTTGTCGTCATGTACATGCATAATGTCTTTCTCCAGTCATGCTCTTTTACATCGGCACATTTAAAAATATGTAAACAAGTGTTTTACTATAAATACATTTAGTAATATTTACAGAAAATCTTGGCAATGACATCATTAAAATGTGCAAATCTTTTCTACTGTTAAACGTTCATTATTGTATATTGATTTCATGAATACAAGGTACATTATTTAGTTCGTAATGACCTAGAGTCTTCTTCTTCTTTTTCTTGTTTATTAGGCTATCGCCTGTTCCTCTTCACATGCTCATGGAGTGTCCTCAGATGTGGTTACCCAGCTTTCCTTCCATCGTTTTGGGGGGCGTCTTGGAGATCGTTTGGTACATGATTTGTTATCTCTTCTGATTTTTATAAGTCTTCTTTTGTTCTATCTATATGTTCATTTCATTCTTTTCTTCTTTTCTTTGTGAATTTTACTATGTCCATGATTTGGCATTGATCTCTCACGTCCTTCATTTCAGCTGTCCTCATTAGTTGTTTAGTTTTGGTGGTTTCAGATCTAGAGTATTATATGATTTTAATAGGCCATAGGGTATTAAGAGTAACGTATAATACAGTCAATTAATTATTCGGTTATTAAAAAATACTAATGAGACAGAAAATATTGTGCGCACCAAGGGCATTACTTGATGTTTATACCCCTCGGGCGATTTACAAACCCTCGATCTTGAAAGCACAGCCCTCGGAGGATATAAACATCTTCATAATACCATAGGTATATAAATAACTTTTATCGTACGATAAATAAATCGTTCGATAAAATATCGCTTGCGTTAAGCAATCCTAATATCACAAAAGGTTTAATTTTCATTAGACATACATTTATTAACAGGATCGAGTTTGCTTGGTAACAACTGACGAGAACAATTAACATGAAAAAATCGCGATACTTAAGATGGAGAGATTTTAAGTAATGTCAAATTGTTCTAGCCGTTTTATATTCAAGCAACCAAGTTTGGGGTGGCTAGCTCAGTGGTATGAAGTCGGCCTGTGGATCCTGAGAACCCTGGTTTGATTCCCATAGGCGACAAACAATTTTCATAATTTCAAAAGCTACCCCTGTGGCTCCTCCACCACTAACATCTTTGGGGGCCGTGATTTGACTGCACTTCACGGGAAAAATATATCGCTCACCGAGATCTGCTGCGGCAGAGTGCCACACCCAGTAATGGGTTGAAGGCGTGATGATATATTTATTTTTATATTTTAAGTTTAAATTAAGAAAAACAAAATGTGACTAGAAAAACTAAACCTCATGTCGTATTATTGATATAGTTTACCGAATTGACTATTTTATAATAATTACGATATTTATACTCGCCGTTTCCGAGGTCATGAATATAATAAAAGTATTCCATGTGAGGTCTTTATTTATACATTTTAATTATCAATTCAAAATTGTATTAGAGCGAAAAATATGCAATAACCTTTGGATTTCAATATATATTGCATTTACATACATGCGTATATAGAATTCCTAAGCATCTAGCTTTATTAATCAAAGGTTCTTTTTACTGTGACGTCACGCCAGTAATTAATTCATTACTGCCAAAGCAAATAACAATATTACAATAAACAGAATTTAAATTAAAATTGCTTGTAAAAGAGGGAGAGAGCCTATAAGAACTAAACCCAATTCCACCCTTATACAATCCCTAGCATATTCCATTCAGTACAAGAGAGGGATATATTTCCCCTCAAAAACGTCCATACCCCTTATCGCATCCCCCGATATAATTAATGGAATGTTCACACGAAAGTGCCTCATTTCACGTGCATGCAAAACGGAGAGAGACACAAACAAATTAAACCGCGATACGCGAGACAAAGACAATATAGACGAGCTTTCGGAAAAAATATCCTCGTTCAACAACAGAACGTATTACAGATATTAGGTAAATGAGTGCGTGGATTTTCAAAGCCGGACCTGGTAATGCAATTCACACGCTGCAGTGATATTCAAACTGTCTTTTTTTATAGCATTTTATAACATTTTTATATGTGTATGTTGGTAACACAGAGGGCGAGAGACTGCATAGACAACCTAGAAATAAATGGATGGATTTGATTGAAGCTGGAAGGAATAAACGAGCTTATATGAAAGGAGTTATGAAGGTGGATGAAGAGTATGAAATAATAAAGATAAATATTTATATAAGTACCAAGGGTGAAAACAGGCGTTTATGGCCCGTGCTAATAACATGCTCAGGGTCAGAAGCGCTAATTCCACACCGAGGTACATATAATATTTTATGCAGAATAGAATAATATTTAATTACATGTTCAAATGATTAAAATTTGTAATTGGATTATATGTCAAAATGACATTTTGTAAAATCAAGTATTCACAATAAACAAAAATTGTTATTTTATTTATGTATCCATAGGAATTATTATTTTAAGGCTCTAGGACTAAAACACATGAATTTCGGCCCGGTTGTGCATAAAATATATTATCACGCCTTTTATTTTTTACTGGGTGTGGCATTCTGCCCTAGCAGATCTTAATAAGTGATATATTTATGCTTAGGAAATACGATTACCAGTCGTCAAATTACAGCTCCCAAAGATGTTAGTGGAGGAAGATCTAAAGGACTAATTTTTTTGTAGTGAAAATTGGCAGTGGGAATCGAACCCTGCTTCTAAAATCCACATTCCGACTCGATACTAATGAGCCACCTACTCCAGAAAAGTAAATTAATTAATGGAGATTAAATATTTTAAGGGTTCTTGCTATTGTTACTCTACACAACAGGAATTTAATCTTATTTACAGTATAGGAGACACTTAGTGGAATGCGAACACCTCAAATCAGCGAGATTTGAAGTTTTCTTATGTTTTATATATTGGGGTACGCGTACAATTGCTTATATTTATAATTTTTGTATTATATAATGTTTATGGAATAGGGTTCTGCATGTGTAGAATGTTTGAGAATCACTGGGGGTAGTGTAACATATAGCGTAAACGATGTTTTAAATATTGTGCTTGGGGCCTTTCAAATCGAATAGCTGTTAAAATTTCGAATGGTGCGATACTCGTATTTAGCGATTTTTGTTGAAAATGAACAAATGGAACTTATAATTGGTTCAGGTATAACACTTAAAATTGCAAATATTAACTTAATCTTGTATATTATATTTCCTATTGAACTATAATTGGTGTAAAAACATTCAATAAAATATTGAGTTTTATTACCGTGATATGGGATTAAGCCTTTTGTTCAATATTCAATACAAGTAATTTAATAATATATGTTAAATTGATTAAAGCGAGCTTTCGTTTTGTTTTAAGTCTGCTCATAGAAATTTTACCAGTAATTTTAATTATGTTAAGTCATTCTTACTTTGAAAAATAATTAGTTAGTTAGGTACATTCATATTTTAATTTTTATTACAACTATTCAACCATAGTACTTATTCGCCTTTACAAAACAATTACTCATTAACAAAAACGCCTGCGTTTATTGCGTATTGTCTATTTGTTATATCGCTCATTTTTTACGACTAATAATAATTTATAATTTGCTTTGTCCGAGTACTCATACTATGCTTGCAATAGATTATAATTTGGTTTAGTTTTTTCTAAAGTGACGTCAGCAATTGATAAATGCCAAACAAATGTTAAAATTGTTATTCATACAGATACCTTTTGTTCTTTTACACACGACACACAATACTTTTAAATATCTTTACCAGAATTATCTTTATTTTTTTATATTAAATTTTACATCATGGGGTAGGTGGCTCAGTCGAATTGTGGATTTGAGAACCTGGGTTCAAATCCCACAGCCGACAAACAATTTTCACCAAAATAAAATTACTCCTGTGGCTCCTTCACCACTAATATCTTTGGGGGCCGTGATTCAACGCTTGGTAACCGCACTTCAAGTGCATAAATATATCACTTACCGAGATCTGCTTCGGCAGAATTTCACACCCAGTGAAGGGTAAAAGGCGTGATGACTTTTTTATCTACATTAAGAAGGCAATTTAACTTTGTTTATATAATTATGAGGTAATGGCATAGTGGTTATCGTGTCGGCCTGTGGATCCAAAGAACCCTGGTTCGATCCTCACAGCCGACAAAACATCTTCACCAATTTAAAATTACCCCTGTGGCTCCCCCACCACTACCATCTTAGGGGGCCGTAATTTGACGGCTGGTAACAGCACTTCACGAGCATAAATATATCACTTACAGAGATCTGCTTTGGCAGAGTGCCACACCCAGTAATGGGTAAAAGGCGTGATGATATATTTATTTTATTTATATAATTTAGTTAAAACTACAACTTTTATATCAAATATTTAGCTCCCACCCTGTATAATACTAGAAATATTTAAGAGTACGTTTATTTTCTTGAGTGACACAAGTCGTACAGAAACCTACATAATTTCCATAAATAAATAAACAGTTAAAACGACAAATATATGTAAGCAACTATTTTCCGGCTTAAGAAATGCATATATTTGTTTTCTAGTTTACAGTTCACTTAAATATTATGTAAATTTATTCCTCCACTTATCACGTAATCCCACTGGTTTACAGATAATTATTAATTAAGATTCTATTACATATCGTGCAAAATTTATTGTACTATATACTATATTAATAAATTATTTATCTTGCTTTTAATATATGAATAAATAAAGAAAAAAACTGTAATGCGTTAGTTATTATAATCAATAAATATTTTGTTCAATTTAAAAAAAAAATGATTATCTTTGACACTTCAATTCATTTATAAAAATTCCATAATTTAGAAACGACACATTAGTCATTTATATATATATATATATATATATATTAGGGTGGTCCTTATTTTGGCAAAGTTCGAATTTTCTGTTACGCGCATAAATTTTCGCTTCTAGCAAGTAAAAAAATGAGGTAGCCAAAATATTAGCCCAAAATATTGATATTAACACGTGCCCCAACGCGGATTTGTTAAAAAAAACGTTATTTTTTCAAATTTCGATTTATTGCAGAATATTTTAAAGAGGAAAAATTCTGAAAAAATTTCCAAAAAATCCCTGTTATACCAGCTTCATTTCAGAATTAATTCAGATTTTTTCCGTTTATACATCCTGTAAAAAAAATAAAAATGTCAGCTGAAAATAGCGTTTTTTGCCGTTAAAACATGCAATATTTTTGTGCTTTTTAAACTGCATTTGTTGCATTAAACATTATTTAAAATGTGAAAGAAACACAAAAAACACCGACAAATCAATGTAAGGCTATAATTATTAAGGTTTGAACGAAAGAACGGCAAAAAACGCTATTTTCCGCTGACATTTTTATTTTTTTTACAGGATGTATAAACGGAAAAAATCTGAATTAATTCTGAAATGAAGCTGGTATAACAGGGATTTTTTGGAAATTTTTTCAGAATTTTTCCTCTTTAAAATATTTTGCAATAAATCGAAATTTGAAAAAATAACGTTTTTTTTTAACAAATCCGCGTTGGGGCACGTGTTAATATCAATATTTTGGGCTAATATTTTGGCTACCTCATTTTTTTACTTGCTAGAAGCGAAAATTTATGCGCGTAACAGAAAATTCGAACTTTGCCAAAATAAGGACCACCCTAATATATATATATATATATATATATATATATATATATATATATATATATATATATATATATATATATATTCATTTCTTTGGAAAAGACAAATACAATGTTTTAAAATTTTAATCATTTAATTTATTCGATAAATTATTTCAATAAATGTCACTCGATGTACAGGTTTCCTTGGCCAAACTATTATCTACAATACTCAAAATTGGTTACTTAGAAATAAAACCCACTTCTATTTTTTTTCTACATAGTGGTAGAAATTCAAATTTAGTTTCCACCTTTCATTATTATTTGCACATAAATTAAATATTTAGAAATTATTACAATACTTTCAACCTTCAACTAGAACAATAAGTACAATACATAATATGTTTCATTTATAATATCATTAATCACTCGTATTCTGTTACTGATCGATAAGTTATTGACAACCCTTACTTTACATTAGATTTAGATCAAATTCCAGAATATAAGGGAAAAAATCAGTGCCAACTTCAACCCCAATTAGGGGTATGTGATAGTTCCCTCCAATTTTTGTCCATCTCTAAAAATCCACGTTGAAGATTCTGATTCTCGTCCTCGCGCTTCGCTTCGGGGTAGGTCGAGGGCAAAGGGAGGGAAACACGCAGTGGCGCCGGCGGGCCGAGGGCGCGGGACGTCACCGCGTGGAAGGGTTGCACCGCGCAGGACGCCTGAAGGGGTACGAGTTTAATCAATTGTACGTACAGCCCTGTACAAGATTCATATCAACACGATTTGCAACGGGGTACAGGGTAGCGAGGGTTGAGATTGAGGAAGACACGTGGTGTATTGTGAGGTTGTTGTTATAATACAACGGGGGTTTTTCAAAAATCTTTAGGGATTTGGATTTCTTTCGTTTATTAAGAAAGAGATTGTCAATGAATAAATATCACACTAATGCTGGGTTGCAAGAAAAAAATAAAGAGCTCTTTAGTTAAAGAATTGTTTATCTGACAACAGTATCAATAGGGATTTTCTCAAATTTATTGAATCGTTAGTTGCTAATGAACCGATAAAACTTTCATACAACCCAGTATAATAGTTGTATTTCATTTGCCACAACAAAGAGTTTGTTTCTAATTTTGATGAAAAATCAAATGCACTCGTATTTACAAATATTTGAATATGTATCTGTTATTTTATATATTTCTATCTGTTTAAATTACAGATAATCCTGTGCTATGGACATGCTAAAATCACAAACCAAAAGACAGAGTCTTAGAAATAAAATCGAGCCAAATATTAGACCCTATGACTCTACTAAGTAAACAGAATCAATAAATCTAGTACTGAGAACAAAAGTGAAAGAAAAAATCAAATAAAATAAATAAGTGATCTAGCTCAATAAGTGTAAATTAAGTCTGACCCAAGTGGCAAATGAATGACAATTAATAATAATTATGGGGTAATGGCTCAGTGGTATCGAGTTGGCCTGTAGATCTTAAGAACCCTGGTTCGACCCCCACAGCCGACAAACATTTTCACCAAATTAAAATTACCTCCCAAAAATGTTAGTTGTGGCTCCCCTACAACTAACATCTTTGGGGACCGTAATTTGATGGCTGGTAACCGTACCTCACGCGCATAAATATATCACTTACAAAGATCTGCTTCAGCAGAGTGCCATACCCAGTAATGAGTAAAAGGCCTGATGATATATATTGACTTGACGACTGGTAACCGCACTTCACGCGCAAAATATATCACTTACCGAGATCTGCTTTAGCAGAGTGCCACACCCAGTAATGGGTAGAAGGCGTTATGATATATTTATTTATTGTAAACACAAAAATTATATTTAGAATTTTTTGCTTCTATCATTTATTTATTTGTCAATATTTCTCAAGAAGGGAACATCATATTGTCACTTTATTTGGCATGATCTATAGTTCAGTTTTTAATTATGACATAATATGTAAAATAAGTATCACATTAATAATAATAAAAAGATATAAGTAGAAAATAAACAAGAAATCAGCATGTCATCTATTCAAATTGAGAACCAGAGAAACGTACTTAATGGATTTTGAATGTCAGCGAAGCTGAAGGCGTACAACACACATTCACTATTATCATTATCATTGAATTAGCAATAAATTCTCAAAATCGAGATTGAGCATAAAGACAACAACAATTTCAAATTAATAATTCACACGAACTACAATTGGAAATATCAGAAAATGTAAATTGGAATCAGTGAACAAAACATAAATAACCTGGAAATTTAATTCAAATGTATTCGAAACGAAACAAAAAAGCAAACAATATTAAAAAAACTTAAACAGTAAATTAATCATTCTTTCATTGTAATAAATCAAATTACGCAAAATGTATTATTCTTCGACATAACAGAGTAGTTTAATTATTTCTTATCTTAAAATATTGAACACAAAATTTAAAAATTCAATAAGTATTTTAAAACTATTTTCAAGTCAATTATTATTATTTGCCGTAATATTAACTTGCCTACTTCACTCCTGCCCTCTAACAAAGATTATTTTTCATAGTTTGAAACCGAAAAATAGCTTTTAATGAATGCGTAAGTGGAACAAACCACTTGCAAATCTATCCTTATTTATTAACTTTTATTCTGCCGAATAATTGAAAATTAAGACACACGTTGAATATTTTGTTTCTACCATTTACATTTTATATATTTATCCAGAAAACAACTACGTATATCAATTGTTGTTCTGCTTCTTCAATGGCGCTACAGCCCGAATCGGGCCTGGGCCTACCGGGCACACCGAGCCGCAGTTTTTACGCTACCGTACTGTCGGTTTTCGTAGTCGATATTACTTTTTTAAGGCATATGTATAAATGACTAGCTTATAACGCCCGAGTATGATTAATACAAGTAACTGTATTTTTTTTTTTGACGACAAATCATACTTTGTCGACTGACGGATTCGAACTGACGAACCTTGGTTCGGGTGACGTCACAGCATGTTAAGAGATGTGCATTAATACGCTCGACCACCGCGCCTATCAATTGTTACGCTACTTATTTATTTATTTATGCTACTGTGTCCAATAGAAACTTAATCCCAAGTCCTCATTGTGGTGGTTCATATATTTTAGAAATAACGAAATATCAAGTCAGTTGAATGGAGTTACTATATTTTTTATGGGGTAGGTGGCTCAGTGGTATCGAGTCGGCCTGTGGATTTGAAAACACGGGTGCGATTCCCACAAGCGACAAACTATTTTCACCACATTTAAACTACCCCTGTGGCTCCTCGTCCACTAACATCTTTGAGGACCGTGATTTGCCGGAAATCGCATTTCACATGCATACATATATCACTTACCGAGCTCTGCTACAGTACTGTACTCAGTAATGAGTAGAAAAATTAAAAAGATCCTTAAAATTGTATTGCCAACTGAAACTTACTTTTGATCACTCTGTACATTTCAAATGATTGCATAATTATGTAGGATAGAGTTTATGAAGGGTTTTTCCCTAAAATATTTGATATCAGAAAATATATAATACCAAATTAACATTTTCCAAATTTGTCAAGAGTAGCTGGTACCAGTCAATGAAAAACAAATTCTATTCAGTTTAGCGTCACATTTGATACAGTTGTAAAGCACCAAAACCGCCAAAACTCCGGGTGATAATCTATCCTGAACAAGGAACGAGACCGGAATGCAGTGTCAACGCTGTGACTCCGGGCCCGGAGTTGTAAGTCCGGGCACGGCTCCGGCCGGACCGCACGAGTGGCCCCCGGATTAAGCGACCACAATCGTCCCGCGCCAATTGAATTATTCGAACGATTAGCAAGGCAGCTGATAATCTGTACCGACATCGTCACCGGACTAACTGACCGGAGTCACCAGAGTGCTTCCACGTAGATATGTAAACAGCTTTGCTTAAGAGACTCAATATTTTTATTTTTCAAACCAGTAATGTCAAACTTTTTATATTTATTTCAGGATAAAATGCTTAAAAGAAAACTGATAGACAATTCAGTTCTACAAAACTTTTATCTAATTTAGTAAGTACGATTTTATCATTTAAAATTTCATTCCTCTGACGTACTTGTCCAGTCTTTTAACGAGGCATATACTTAAGTAGATTCTTTAAATTTGACCATTCTTTTAAAGTCATTATAGTTATTGAAAAATTGAGATTCTTTTCATTAGCAAGAAACTTACCTTGTTAAGATTTGCATTTATCAGTTTGAATTAAAAAATGTATACATTACCTTGTTAAGATTTGCATTTATTAGTTTGAATTAAAAAATGTATATATTAAATTCGACCTATCGTCTTTAAATCATTTGTACAGATGACTTCAACGTATATTCGACAAAATTCGATTGTATCTAAAAAGAAATATATCATCACATCTTTTACTCAATACTGGGTGTAGTACTCCGCCAAAGCAAATCTCGGTCATTATAACGTGATGAAAATGTTTGTCGGGTGCGGGAATCGAACCAGGGTTCCACTGGCCGACTCGATACCACTGAGCCACCTATCTATCGATTGTATCTGAGTTCCATTATAAGCTGTATGCTCCCTGTACTGTAATTGGGATTAAATGTAAGTTCCTGTTGTGCAAATTAACAAATAAATAAAATTTTTGCCTTGTTCTGAATACACTTAATTTTGTGTTATAAAAATTAAGATATTCATACATTCAAAAATAGCAAACTATAATTAGCAGTTCTCATTACTCAAACCTCGCAAAATCTACCGCTATTGGACGCCGGCGTCGCTTCAGGCCATAACTCAAGTGTGGCTCTAAAATAGCCGCCCGCGCCGCCCCACTCGGCAATAATTCAATAAAAGATAACGCTTCATACATATTCATCGCTTGATTACTCTACGCAGGTACATAAAAGCTTTGCGACACAAGAAGATGAGCAATTATAGTAGGTCATGCGAAGCACTGACGTCACTGATGGTCAGTAGTTGCATTAGTAAGACACTAATTTATTTTATAACTTGTAGTAGCGATTTTACTAAATGGAGGGTGAGAGATCGCATGGACGAACGAGTACGAAAAGTCTCTGAAAAATAAAACAGATGGCGCCACAATCGCAAATCTCATGTGACATTTGTGATGTACCATCTTTAACTAGAACGCATTAAACTTTTCAGACTGATATGTCATTCAGTTCTGTTTTGACACCCATCGAAAGCAAGCAACCTTGAAGAAATTTGAAAACATGGAAAAAAGTGAATTTCGCGTCTTGATTTAACATTATTTCTTGCGTGGAAAAAACATTACGCAAACCAAAGCATTGCTTGTTAAACATTATGGGGACTCCTCACCATCGATTTGAACGATTCACAAGTGGTTTACTGATTTTCGTTGTGGTAGTATGACCACAAAGGACGCCGAACTTTCTGGTCATCCAATTGAGGTTACAACGCCAGAAATCGTCGATAAAATCCATGGTATGATATTGGACGATCGGCGAGTTAAAGTGCTATGAGCGTCTCAACCGAACGGGTACGGAACATTTTGCATAAATTTTTGGATATGAGAAAGTTATCTGCCAGATGGGTGCCGCATTGTGGACAACGCACCGGCGCACAGGTCCGCAGTCGCAATGGCAAAATTGCATGAATTGCGCTACGAATTGGTTCGTCATCCACCATATTCTCCAGATTTGCCCCCCTGCGATTTTTATCTATTTCCAAACTTGAAGAAATGTTGGACGAAGTATCTCGAGCTACAAGGAGATTATGTTGAGAAATAAAATATGTTTTGACCAAATGAATAATTTCTTGTTTCATTTTTCAGGGACTTTTCACCCTGCCCTCGTAAAAATAGAATAGATTTCAATAAATGGATGGATGTGATTGAAGCTAGAAAAAATAAACGAGCTGATATGAAAGGAATTATGAATGTGGATGAAGCAAGGAATGTTTGACGAAGATTAATTGCAGGATAAATAGCATGTATAGTTTTAATACTCAGAACTAACTGAGAACTTCGTTACGTCATTTGTTTGAACTTGACAACGAAAAACAAACATTATTGTTTTCTTGAGATATGGCGCCGACAATCAAGTTCGGAGCTATACTTTCACGTCAAGTTGTTCTAATAATAATATAAAATTCCTAGATAAAACCTAGGCGAATTAGAATAATAAAATATTTGTTTTAATAACTTTAAATATGATAACAATATTATAAGTTTAACATTAGCTCAGTTGCAAACTACAGCGTAAAGTAAGATTATGTTCCAAGAAATTAGAGATAACAGAATTTACTCTCTTTTCCTGATAGTTATTGAGTCATCTTATTTATGTTTTTTATCTAACAGTATTTTAACTGTTTTGCGCAACAAATCACACACGTTATACTTCTGTAATATTTGACAAATAAATTCATAAAACTAGTAAGTTATTCACACTATTTTAACTCCTCCAATTCTAAAAAACTACTTTATTTTACTTGATTGAAAATTGATATATTTATACGCGTGAAGTGCGATTATTACCTGTAAAATCACGGCCCCCAAAGATGTTAGTGGTGGAGGAGCCACAGGGGTAATTTTGTAATTTGGTGAAAATGTTTGAACCACGGTTCTCAGGATCTACAGGCCGATGCGATACCACTGAGCCATTACCCCATATTGATATATTTAAGCAGTAAATTTTAATTAAAATATTTGTTTGTGTCATTAGGACTAGAAAGTTTTTGGGTCGAGAAATAAAGGTTGGCGGGTGACGCGTAGCGGAGTCTGATAATATTATAAGACGAAAATAGTATTTTTAATCCGATTGAAACACATATTTTTTTACCCACTTATTTAGACAATTTCACAGATTTATTCAAATTAAAATGAAACAAATTAAAAAATATATATTTATGTGTAGTAAAAATGCTATTTTTGTCCTAGGACCAAAAAAGGATGACATATCCATGGTAGTGGAGATGTTAGTAAAGCCACAAGGATAGTTTTAATGTGGTGAAAATTGATTGTTAACAATAAAGCCATGTTATCCAAGAATCCAAGGAATATTTTATCATATCCTTTATAATTTATTTTACCTGAATTTAAAAACATTATTAATGGTAATTGAACTTATCTAACAATTAAGTTATCTGCCAGCTTCAGCGATTAACTAAATTTACGAATTTGGTTGTGTTATAAAAACGAAACAATATTGAGAAGTTTTCGATGAACTTTATTCAGCATATTTGTGTGTTAAAATATTTTACCTGTCTTATCAGTATCAATAAAGTCGTTAAGAAAATATTTATCTTTACAGTGAAAAAGATAAATTTATTTAGTAAACAGAAGATAGATATCCGGTGCTAAAATTGCATGTACACGTAGTATTTTAAAAATATTACAGATTCTGTTTCAATCAATTTATTGAGTTATAAGTAAGCAGTAAAGCATAAAAGTGTAAAATTTAGAAAAACAGACTTGAAATTGATATTTTGTACTACTCGTATTTTTATGTCAGGTTAGTTGTTCCGTCGTATTTCGAAGTAGGTTTACGACAGTTAAGAAGCATAAATGAATTGGCGTAATAATTATAGATCAAGACGCGTCTATTTCGTCACATCTATTTTAGACGCAATTCTATTTAAAAAATCAGTCGGTCATCAAGAAAAGGAAACAAAATATAAATTACATTTAAGCAAAACGAATGAAAACTAATTTCTTTACATTCGCAAGTTCAATTTACATTTAATTACTTTTAGATATATTATATTATTATTAAATAATTCTTTATAAATAACTACCTACTGTGCATTGTATTCATTCAAATATTATTATTTATAAACATTTCTTTAAATTAAATTAATACCTACACCATATTGTTAATTTCAACAAATTCTTGTAGGTGCTGTGTGGTATTAGAAATAATAAATTATTACATGTATTTATTATTAAGTATTACAAATTTTATTTGAAGCTTTCTTGCTGAATTTACAACCATTTTGATATAATTTTATCAGGGAATATTTAGTTACGTTCAAATATTTATTTGTTTATAGAAAACAGGGAAGTAATGTAAATTACAGTACAAGATACCAACAGCTTAGAGTGGAATCTCAATTACTTATACTTACTAAGAAGTTAAATCTACTCAGTATTTTCTACTATAAAATAAATATATTACGCTTTTTTCCCAGTATTGGGTGTGGCACTCTGCCGTAGCAGATCTTGATAATTTTTTTTATTTATATGCGTGAAGTGCAGTTACTCACCGTCAAATCACGAAGCCTCAGGGGTAATATTAAAGTGATGAAAATAGTTTATCGGTTATAGGAATCGAACCCAGGTTCTCAAATCCACAGGTCGACTCGATACCATTGAGCTACCTATCCTGTTACAGAAAAGTTAAATTAATTATTTTCTTAAAATAATGAAGAAAATATAAGCCAGCAAATAATCCAGCCAAGTTAAAAATAACTTATAATTTAAATTATAAAAATAAATACATAAATATATCTTAACGGCTTGGACCCATTACTGGGTGTGGCACTCTGCCATAGCATATATCGGTAAGTGATTTATTTTACGAATGAAGTACGGTTACCAGTCGTCAAATAGAGACCTCCAAAGATGTTAGTAGAAAGGGACCACGAGGGTAATTTTAATTTAGAATAAAATTTGTTGACTGCGGCAATCGAACTCGAGTTCTCAAATTCAGAGACTGAATTGATACCACTAAGCCACCTACCCCACAATTTAATAATAAAGAGAAAAATTGGAATACTGCCAGGATTTGAACCTGGGACCTATGAACTCAAGTCATTGTATTAACCAACTAAGCTACTGTCCCCTTGCAATTCCAATGTATATGTAAATAAATAAATAAATATATCATCACGCCTTCTACCCATTACTGTGTGTGGCACTCTGCCGAAGCAGATCTCGGTAAGTGATATATTTTGCGCGTAATGTGCGATTACCAGTCGTCAAATCACGGCCCCCAAATATGTTAGTGGTGGAGGAACCACAGGGGTAGCTTTTGAAATTATTAAAATTGTTTGTCGTCTGTGGGAATCGAACCAGGGTTCGCAGGATCCACAGGCCAATGTATATATTGCTTCTAAAAATTATACTATCAAAATTCTAACTAAAAAACCGCAGTAATCCACTGGTACCCTCTAAAATTACTCTAATTCCTCTGTCTCTGAGTGAATATACCACAAACCGGTAACCGGGTAACATCAGCGGTGATATGAGTTGGTTACGGTGGCGTGGGACGGTCTTGTGGCGCACGGGACCCGGTAATATAAATAACCGAGACGTTTAGCGTCGCGACGACTCTACGCATGGGATGGTAACTGAGGGAGGCAAGGGGAATAGGGTAAGAACGGGTAGAAGGGGTGGGGGTGAACTGGAGGCTTTGTATCGGGAATGCCACAGGTCGACTCAATGCTTACGGGTTCCATTCAATCCACCATGCAGGACCGGCACCGGAAGATTTTTTCTATTAATATTTTTTTCTGTTTCTAAGACACCCGAACATCATTCTAGCAAATATTTTTTTCTACGACCACTATTTTATTGTACCGTCGCCTACGTTACATACAAGATCTGGAATGCCACGATGGTTTCCAATTAAAAATGGACGAACAAACGTTGGAAAATTTTGTCGCAAACGGCGCTCTTTCCGACGATTTTAGTGATTGGCACGGCATCGATCAAGTTTTTTATATAAATATGACAGTGACAGTAAAAGAAATCAAATTCTTCTCCTAATTTTCATCATGGTACTTTTACAAAAAAAATTTTAAAAATAACATCACGCCTTTTATCCATTACTGGGTGTGGCACTCTGCCGAAGCAGATCTCGGTAAGTGACATATTTTGCGCGTGAAGTGCGGTTATCAGTCGTCAAATCACGGCCCCCAAAGATGTTAGTGATGGAGGAGCCACAGGAGTAGCTTTTGAAATTATGAAAATTGTTTGTCGCCTGTGGGAATCGAACCAGGATTCTCAGGATCCACAGGCCGACTTTTTCATACAATAATTATGTAAATAGTATGTGTGTGTATGTGACAAAATAAATATTGCTTAAATTATTTTCGAAAAAAGCGTCTCATTTTTGCTAATTTGCCTATTTATATATATATTTTAAAGTAGCGTCCAGTGTGCCATATTCAATACGTAGTATTTTCAAAAGAGCTTGAACATTTAGCTATTTACATTAAGTATTTGTTGCTAAAATAATTTAGGAATGCTTAAAAACGGAAAATAGTTTCTCATTTATGTCTAAAAAGATTATTATCTATAATATTTATTTCCAGCATTTTTTAAATTTAGAAATGTTGGGAAACGGAAATCGATGGTTATTTCGAAAATATCTAACGAGCCCGGTCCTGGAGTCTGTTGGAGTACGACTCCGAAGAAACGGGCGAGCTGCAGGGGTCGGTCAAAAGGTTCGGCAATTTATGAGAAAATATAGCGAACGTTTTAATAGAATACAATCACAACTGACTTTTTTTTCAGGCAACCGTTTCTTTGGCCTTAGACTTGGGTCCACAACACGATAGACGAGACACTTGAATAGGCACCGATACACGGACTAGCCCATTAACTCTCACTGAAATTCCCACACCACGAAAATTCGGAAAAATTCATAAAACAACCGCTGTATGATAAATATATCCAACTAATAATATTTTGCTGAAAACTAAATAAATAAAAAATGGATGGTGTTTGTATAAAAATCCAATTAATTTTTCGTATTCACATATTTTTTGATTATCAAAACAATAACAACAAAAATAATAATAAACCTATGTTTTATATGTATGGAATAAAAAAATTAATTATTAATAAATAATGCAAAAAAATTTATGTTGTGTCTGATAAAAATTATTTTTATAACGATATCATTTTATTGCATTTGGAATTTATGTATTTCCGGTAAGTCCGACTCTGTCCACCGCCCCCCTAAATTCTTTCGCTGCACGAAACATTCTCAAAAGTCTCTCAGCAGCCACACTAAATAATAGCACGCATAAAAACTTTAAGCTCTGCTAAACAAAAAATAAACTAAACTATACTACCTAAATATCACATTAATAAGAAATGAATCATTTTATATATGGTCAGGATATTATTTTATTTTCTGTCAGCACTTATGTAAGTGTTGTTTACCGTTAAATAATTACAAATAATTAATTTTTCTCTGTATATGGCAATGGCATTTCAATGTTATAAAAGTCATATGGGATTCTGCTTAACAAGGCTGAGAACAATTTCAAGTTCAAAATTCATTTATTTATAATACTTTTACAATTTGTTATAGTATATTTTTTCTTTCTTTTTTTATTGTAAATTATTTGATTAAGAAAATTGGTAGAAAATTTAGTCCTCCATAACTTTTATCTAATTTGTTATTGTCACTATTTAGAAAGTACATTGTGTCCACCAATTTCATATTATATATAACATTCCAGGAGACTCAAGGATTTCAAGGTACGTATTACAAAAAAAAATCCAGGTAGTTTCATAAAATAACTAACAAAATTTATAGAAATATATCTATAAATAAAAAGATATTTTTCAAAATTAAAAAAAAAAACAAAAACAAACAGCAACCAAGCTGTCATGTTCTTGTACAGCAACACAAAGCAAAAAATAGCCGCGAACTTTCAAACATCAATTTTATTCCAAAATATAAGAAAACTTAAACTAAAGATTTAGTTTGAAGGTAAATAATTTTTTTCTGGATATTTAAAAAATATCAAAGATATTCAAGGCTTTCAAGGATGTTTTTAAATTCCAGGTTTTGTCCAGGTTTTCCAGGAATTCCAGGTCGGTAGACACCATGAAGTAGCATTTCGTTATTTATAGGTTCACCCTCCTGAAATGGCATACTCATCAAGTTATTTGACTTTAACTTTATCATTTTGCGCAAGTCATTTTCTCAAAAGAGTTTTAGCTAATCCTGAAATTTTGATTAATCAAATTAAGCTAAACCATATTCTCAAAAACTCTGATATATTTTCGATATCATTTGGTTTTCGGAATGTTATTTGAATCAGTTTTTTAATAAAAATAGAAAACAATAGTATACACAATACGTCAGGCAAGTGTTTTTACTTAATTAATAATTTAGTATTGTTATATATTAATATTGTGTAAAATATGAAATAGGGTAAATTTGGAAAAATCTACTCTTCCAAAGGTTGTAATTAAAAAATTAAGCAAAATATGAAAATGTTCTCAACGGCATTGGATTCCTCATGTACAAGTTGAGTTGTAGACATATTTTCAGTATTTTTGTATTTTCGATATTTTGATCCAAATTTTTGATATACAAACATTTCTAAGGTCAATATCTTCAAAACTAAAAGAGATACGAACTCAAGGATTTCACCATTGAATTCTGCGCGTCGAACTACGTATGTATGTAATTTTTTAGTAAAATATTCGGATGAGAAAAATTTTTAGAGCAATAAGTCTAAAAATGGCTTAAAATCGAAAAATCTTAAGGGGTACCCCTTTAAAAATTTTCATAAAATCCAAATCGCTGAAAATATGTTTATCAGTCAATTCCAACACGAGAAATTCAATGCCGTTGAGTGCATTTTCATATCTTGTTTAGTTTTTGAGATATAGCCTTCGAAAAAGTAAAATTTTGCATAAATTTCATCTCCTTGTGACCATTTTCCGCTAACTGCCCTATAAGTCAAAAACTAAGAAATATACGGGTCTAAAAAATGCACCATTGTTTTCCTCATAATTTTTTGCATAAATATACATATTTTTATTGATATAAATTGAGAGATACATTTTTTATTCCAATGTAAAACATGGTCAAATTTTTATTTGTCAAATAATCACATAAAAATACACTAGGTGCGCTGTTGCATCATTCCAGCCCCTCAAGACATCTATAGATTCAACAGATTTACAAAATTAAATATAATTGAATTACAAAAATCGACACTCGAAAGGGTAAAAAAGCTGTAAATCCCCTGTACTGTAATTAGGACTATGTTCCAGTTGTACAGAGTCATACAAACAAAATAAAATTACTCATTAGGAACTCCATTTTAAAAACATATATCATACGCCCATACGCACCCTCCCTCCCACTAATTGAATCAATATCAACACACGACAACAACCAATACACTGTCCCACCCCCAATAGTTTTATTTAGAAAATTCCCAATTTCTTCTAGAAAACATAAACACCACAACGTGACCCGTCTTCTTCCCGTCTTCCCGAGTCCCTATTTCTAGAGCGAGTCCCATGTGGTCCGCAATCCCATTCAATCAGGGCGTCTTGTATATCGATCCGACGGCGGCGGAGCGGTGGAGGCGGCGTCGAGGCAAAACACTCCGTGAATGAAGCTGGCGACCACGGACCGCGGAAAAACCAAGTCGCGGTGGAACGTGTGTTTGAGCGCTTCAACCGGTCTCAGAACGACTACGAATAGTTGGCAACATTGAGGAAGAATTAAGGATGGATTGGACATTGTAGAATAGGCCAATAATACAAAAGGTAGGTAATTGATTCCAATGTATAGGAGGCCTACAGCTTTTAGTGAAATACTAAGTACTCAAATACTATAGATATATAACTATTGTACCCTTATCATAACAATCCTAATACTACTAAATATAGAAACAAATACTGACGTTTAAGGCCGATAGTTTAATGCAGGTTTACATTTAAACGCAATTGTCCGGCAAGACGGTAGTGTAGGTAACGTTACGGAATTCGAATCCGGAGATCTCGACTTTGAATTCCTCTCAAGCTAAAAAATGGATGAACTACCACCCTCCGGCTCGGTGAGTTCAGACCCTGTACTGTAATTGGGCTTCAGTTTCTGTTGTACATCGTAGCATAAATAAATAAACAAATAAATAGTCTCGTACCTAACAAGATTATGAACGTAAATATGGATACAAACTGTTTAAACCACGTTAAAAAATTGAATTGTCTTTATACTATCGGTCCCAGAATAATTATAGTCTACAACTTGGATGGAATGACCATTCCATACTTGCACAATATACTATTTTTGATTTTCAAATTAGACAACGCAAAAATTCATCCTGCGATTCAATCTGAGTTCATACTCTTTTGTTTTCTTACAACGGGTGTTACGATTTGACAACTAGTAGATAACTGTATGTTTATATTTATTTGGTGCTTTGCACAACAGGAACTTAATCCCAATTACAATAGTTTATAGTGGAATCCGAACCACTTAGACATAATCGTATTTGCTGGATATAAGTTGAAGTCAGCGAGATTTGAACTCACGATCTCTTGCTTGTGAATTAGTAAATGCAAGATTTATGTCGATTTTTTCCTGAGCTACGTTTGCTTGTTCTACAATATTGTAAAGCTTATCTGTAGGCAAAATGGGACTGCTCGCCTCCCTTCATTTTACAATAATTAATATTAGAAAAAAATCGATGTTTTCAATCTCTTAAGCAATTTCCAACAATAATATTCCTTCCATTATTTTCAGTGACGATCGTTGATAACTTATGGGAAATAATCCAAGGCAAAAATAAGTATTCTTTACAGAAAAATCTTTATTAAGTAGACAATCTACATTTAACTATATACATAATAAGTAAATGACAAATATATATTGAAAAAAGTAGTCAATCCGAAGAAAATAATCAAAAGTCCTTTGGTCAATAAAGTCTAGTTGACAATCGACAATATGAAGTAAACGGCATGATACTACCTACATTTATTATGTTTTAAAATAAAATTGTGTATTAGTACAATTCTACCATGTCTGTATTTAGACTTTAGACCAGTTTTGTGTTCTTGTTGTCCGAAATGGGAATGGAAGAAGTGAAAACTCTCCAACTTTGCACCGGGCACCGAGCCGTCGCCCGCCCAATTAACTTAGTGGTCGCAGTGGAGACAATTGTCCATGTGGTGGATACATACATACATACAAATATGGTCAAGGCAGGGTTGATAAATAGGTGTAAGTAGCCGCAAGAGAAAATTTCATATTTCTGTGAAGAACTCTGCAATTGAAATTTGCCAACTTTATTTCAAAAAGTTTACCTGAAATAATCATAGATTAACTTATTTATTGCACAACGTAAATTTAATCCCATACATGGGCCCCATACAGTATAATACAAGAAATTAGATGCAATCATATTTTTTATTATTAATATAAATTTTCAATAGCTTCTGGGGGCGACAGTCCAACCATGGAGCTACAACTGTTGTACTACACTAGTCATATTGTGCTTATATGAATAGCCTACAAATTATGATACAAATATTATTTTAATTTATGTTCTTTTGTAGGTACTCTCTCAAGAATTATTACCTACGTAAGATTACGAAATAATTAATTATGTTTATGCGTAATTATTTTTATTTATTATGTAATTGTTTTTCTCCTACAAAGATTATCTGTTAACAATTATATAAATCAGTATATATTTTTATATTTGGATATGAATGTTATATTTTTTGCTGTTAAACTTTACAGAAAAATGCTTCAAGTAAAAGACAGAAAAAACCAAATTTTCCACCATTTTCATTCGAAGCATTTTTCTCTGAAATAAATTAGAAAGGATTGTCAACAAAACATATATTTTAATAATCCTATATTTCCATATTTTTTGTATTTTTTAAGTGAGTAATAATTTTTCTCTTATGATTACTTATGCTGAATATATTATATCTGACATTTGAGCAGAAAATGTAAGTACTCTGAATGCCAGGTAATAAAATAAAAATAATATTTATCTCTACTTTTCCTTTTCGTCTATTTACTTTTATACTTGTGTAAGTTCTTACAGATTGGAGTATCTTTCAAAGCAATGCAAATATTATGAAAGGAAACATGAATTGAAAATTATAAATCAATATTCACAACTTAATCCCAGGTAGGTGTGTTAATATCAACCTGTACAGTTATATATCGGTAAATCTACTATCATAAATGCATTTTTGCAAACGTCTATTACAGCGTTTATTAATTAAATGGATTTAATATATGCAATTTTCTCCGTTTATTACATGGCCTATCAATATAGACAGAAATAATTTTATTTATCACTTATTAATCATTACGTCGCTTCTTTTTAATACTAATAATTATAATTAATCAAACAGATATAGCCTATGAAAAAGAAGATAAAAGTATTATGGTCACAAAATTACATAGCAATCTCAACAAATTCCTAATATTAGTTAATTAATAATATAAATTTAATTACCTCATACATTTACTATTAAAATAATTGCTTTTATAATAATAACTTATTATAATAAATCTAGTTGTAGAAAGGAATAAGGAAATCTTTTGCAAAAATTCCTTACTTTCCTCTTTAGAGTTATGTGTTAATAAAATATAATACCTAGAAATTAATTACATATCTTGCTATGGTCGACGAGAAGAAAATTTACCCTTATAAAACTTCAAGTTTATTGGTAGGCTTCAACAGATCCACGAGAAATAATTGTATGGAATATAAGTAACATGAAATTGCTCTCAGAAGTTGAACACAAAAGTAGTTTTCGTCTAGAATCTCAGTTAGTTATTTGATGGTTCCGAAGGAAACTGAAAATTCATAAGACTACAAATAATCCTTGTCAAGAAGAAACAAAAAACCCTATTGAATATATGCTTCAGAAGAAAATTGCATTCCTTTGGACTATAAAGGCTACATATGAAAACTGAGTACCAGCGAAATTTAATCAACATCTCTTTGGGAAGATCGAACAATTAGCCACGCAATATCTGGCGGATAGTAGATGCCAATTATCCAAGGGGATAATTAAAATCTCTGGAATTTATCGTATTATCCTTTAGCCAATTTGTAGGTTGTAATCCAATAAAGATTATTGGAAAAACGTAGTTAGATAAGTGAAACTAACCTCTGTGATGTCCCGGTGTGTAGTTGAAAGTGTCGCATGTGACAATACGGGCAGCGTTGACGAAACCGCGTGGTAGTTTGTTTATCCGCTGACGTCCACACCAACAAATCGCGGTCTCTCGGACATTTTCAAACCCAAATCAAAAACACAGTCGAAACAAAGCACAACCACGAGCACTATTCAAGTTCAAGACGAAATAATCCCGAAAAACAACACTCACTAGACGAACCGTTCACACTGCACTGATAATAATGATTCTGTCGACAATTGAGTTATGATTACCTAGGAATACCGGTAATTAATCAAGGTAAATACAAGGCGATGTTGTAATGAAAATGTTGTGTCTCGAGCGACACAGACGCTTCGTCATCGACGACCTGACTACGACTGGCGCGAGCAATGTGGAGAGCCAAACGTCGAGTCGATTCTGCTGCACGTTCGGCGACCCTCCGCGGTCGAATGTGGAACGGCGCGACGACGGCGCCGCGAGTGCACCACGGCTGAACTACGACGGGCGCGAGCCGCGGCAACGTCGCGACCGGCAATGTCGAGGTGGGCGGACCCGTGCCGCGAATGCGCGCCCGGTTTGCCAGTACGGAAGGAGGTGGGAGGGGCCACGAGTCCGCGGACCGACAGGTGACATATCGGCGACGAGGGATTGGCTCACGGCAACGGTGACACACGCCCACCGCGACCTACCTGGACCTGGAGCGCAGCGTGGGCATCGTCTCCGGCGGAGCCACGCCGATACCACGCTCCTCTACCAGAATACTCCCCAATAAAATACACCAAATACCACCTTATTGCCCTAAATACTCATTTTGCCTAATATCATAATGAGACCCATATTAGCCAATACACAGTATTTATTACCAATTCTCATGACACCTAAGTCCCTATTGACAATAGCGTTGTCACTAGAAAAGATGAAACTACATACCCTTCATTTATTTCCTTCATTTTTTGCCTTAGTTTTAAAAAACGAGAATACGTCATTGTCTCAATATTGTTTACAACTAATAATAGTAAACTTTCCTATCTATCTATCTTAATGTGGTGGAAATTGTTTGTCGGTTGTGGAAATCGAACTGAGGTTCTCAAATCTACAGGCCGACTCGATACCACTAAGCCACCTACTCTTTTTATTTACTTAATCCCAATTACATTACAGGGGGCCTACAGCTTATAATGGAATTCGAACCCATCAGACACAAACGTATTTTTTTGTATAAGTAGAAATCAGCGAGATTTAAACGCACGACCTCTTAGTAAACGCAAGTTTTACCTTGGTTTTTATTCACTGGACTACAATTGTCATGTGGAACTAATGTCATATGTCAAAAGTTAGACTGATAAATAATATATATGTTGATGAAATTGACAGTGAGGGATTGCATGGTCAACCAAAGAATAAATTAATAAAGGTTAGTTACATCAAGGAAAGATTCCAAGGAATAAACAAGCTTGTAAGAAAGATATTAAAAATGGGGACAAAGCCAATATGATACGCCAGTTTAAGAATGACTGCCGAAGATTAATTGCAAGACCGATTAATTAATTCAACAATACATATAGTACAAAAGAAACTGACATTAAACTTCATCAAAAATGTTCACATAAAATATTTCTTACCTTAGAGAAAAATGTTTGAATAAAGTATAACTTTTCTACCACTTTTAATTTGTATATGTCCATCGAAAATAATTTAGGAACATTTAATATCCAGAAAGAAACATATTTTTAAGATATCATTGTAAAGTTTTTTGAGAAATCAATTTGGGGATAACTAAAACTCCTCAAACATTAACTGAGAAATGTGATAATTACAAAGATTTCTGCTACGCCATTTAATAGAACATAGCATGATGTCATGTATGTTAATTTCGCATATAATCAACAGCAATGAAATCTTTATTGAAATGCTGCACTTGCTGTTGGTATTTTAAAATGGTACAACTGTTTAGTAATTCTTTCTATCCAATTGCAATTATAATCCAAAGTAAACTGTGGTCGAACTCTTTGACGACAATATTTATATTTACTTAAAACCTTCAGTCAAAAGTGGTTCAAGCAAACGGCATGCCATATGGACCTGCACCAGCTAACACAATTATCAAATCAGTGTTTGTCCGGCCCGATGTCATTCGAAAGACAAAGACAACACTCGGAGCAATCAAAGCTATCCACTGGTGTGAGAGAGACGTCATTAAAGACAAACACACCACACGTATGTCTGTTTGTACATCTAAGCATCTAGTTGGCATGTGTTGTATGTATGTCGGTGTTGGCGGCCTGTGCCGCACAAATGGAATAGTAAAAAGGATGTAATATCGTTTTTGTTTAATTAAAAACAAACTTAAAGGGTCTCTGTTTGCGTAGCTGGCGCCTGTTTAGTCTTAATTAATTGGGTGCGTACTGACGAGCGTGATGCGTGTGTGCTCTGACGTCACCAGCTACGTGTGCGAATTTTATGATGAGGGTGGATTTCTGATGATAATTTATTTCTTTGATTATTACAAACACCCAAAGAGGAAAGGTACTCATTAATTAGCCACGTTTAATTATAACATATAAAGGAATGAAAATTATTATTTGTACATATTATCTACATCAAAACCCATAAACAAAATTTAAGTGAAATATCGAAGACAATGTACAATCATAAGTAGGTTTTATTAGTTAGTTAATTTCTGAAGTATTTAGTTATATTTGAAAACATTCAAATCAATCGACTAAACTTTAAAATATTTGTAATGAATCTATAGTTATACTCGTTCAGAGAGAACGATTCTTTGATTAATTCTTTGTCGACATTTAATGCAAAAAAATTGCACGACCCTACGAGCTACTTACAAGAAATATAAATTTGGCAACAACGAATCAAACAACTGTTATGGCAGTTAACAGGTAACTATGCAAAATTATTTTTAATTTTTATTTCAAACAAAAACCACAGAAATTGAAGAAGAGTGAAAAATTTACAGGCAGATTCTTAAAAAAGTTTTAGCTACTCCTGAATTTTGGATTAGCTAATCTTCTACTAGTCCAACTTAAGGAAAGTTAATTCAATTTACTTTTCGAAAACAAACTGGTAAGAAGGTTATATTAAAGTTTATTTAATCTTTTTGGGAATATGGTTTACTTAATTTGACCACTAACGCCGTGATTTGATGACTGGTAACCGCACTTCACGCGCAAAATATATCACTTACCGAGATCTGCTTCGGCAGAGTGCCACACCTAGTAATGGGTAGAAGGCGTGATGATATTTTTTTTTAATTTTTTTTTTAAATTTGACAATTCAAAATTTAGGATTAGCTAGATTCTAGCTAAAACTCTTTTGAGAATGGGGTTGTACAAGTATTGGTATTAAACAAATAGTTATATCAACCCAACGAATAATAAAAAAATGTTACTTAACGAAAGGATATCTAATTTTAAGTTATCCTTAATTATATTTTCATTGCACCAAATACATTGAAAGGAACATTTTGTAAAAAAGTGACTAAATTTAAAGAATCCTTAATATCTAAGAGCATTAAACATATTAAATAATACCTGGTTACAAAAAACACCAATTGAAAAATAGTGCTCTAGAGCTTGACTTCTACATTTGTCACAGATATTTATTCCTCCCAATTCAAGCCTACATACCTTCCACATATTCCATCCTCACATTCCAAACATTCATCAGCATAAACACAATACCACAACATAGCACAAGATGGCGTCCGAGCAGGCACAGGGCCGGAGGGCAGCAGGGCGTCGTCGGCGAGCCGGCCCTGTACTTACGCGCCATGAATCACCCGCACAGCCTCCTCCGTCGCGGCAGGTGCTTATTACGTGCATTTCGTGGGTGGACTGTGGACTATCGCCACGGTGCGATCTTGCACCAGTACATATACAATAGGTGGATGTGCGAAGTTGTGTATTGGCGCCAAACAGCGAGGGGTGAATGTGTGAAAGAAGGATATTGGTAAATTGTAGAGGTGTAGTTCATTGGGAAGGGATGATGAATATATTTAGTTTCGTCAGATTCATGCTGGGCTGCAAGAAAAAATAAAGGGCTCTTTAGTTAAAGAATAGTTCATTTAATAATAGCAATTTTTCTGAAATTAATTGAATCATTAGTTGCTAATGAACCGATAAAACTTTTATGCGATTCAGCATTAAAATCATACCAATATTGCATGCATACTGAATATGCATGATATGAGAAGAAATAACAAAATGAAACAAAACATCATTGAAATTTTGATAATAGAAACGAAACAAATTTATTTGAATTTCAAGGGAAAAAAATGAGAGACGTCTTTCCAGTTGATTCATTTCTAAAAATTTATATTTTCTGCACGAGGTTTACTATAATACATACATACATATCTTCACGCTATATCCCATCAAATGGGATAGCACGAACGCTATAATCACTCATAAAACATTCACTCATAACATTCATCAAATAATCAGCCCCCGTCAAACATTATCATCCAAACACACCACCCTCACTTCAACCACATTCATAGATCCCTCCATTTAAACTCATCTATTTATCACACTCGAAATCATTCTTACATAACAAACCCTCAATCACATCCATCCAATCACTCCTATTCACTTATCATTCATCTTCTTTACTATAATGTAAGATAATTTTACTTTCTGGTAGTGCCGCGAAAAAAAATATATTGTTGTTTTCTAAGCAAATATAATAAAATTACCACTTACTAATATTTTGCAATATTCTAATTTATATTTTATATTCTATGCGTCTAGGGGTATTTATTTGCCTTTAGGTTTACGATCAACAAACGCTTACTGAAACATCTCATTTATTTATCATTATATTTGACTGTTACTTGACTTTGCGGACATTTGTTTTCATTTTAACGTTTTGGTAGCTAAATAAAATTGACGAACTTCGTCCGGCAATACCTTGGTATGATTAGCGTTAAGATATTCTATTTCGGAGATCCCGAGTTTTAATCTCCACTCAAGCTAAAAATATATCAACTACCACATTGCATCTCGGTGAGTTCGAACCCTGTACTGTACTTGAGATTTAATTCCTGTTGTATGGGATAGCATAAATAAATATGTATTCTACAGTACATTTTAAAGTTCTATATTCTTGAGGTACAAATCAGATGGAAGGAAAATTATTGTATGGATGAATTTTTGTATTAATTATGAATTAGCACCCTTAGAACAAAAAGGCGTAAAGAACCCAATTCTGCATAAAAACGATCTCCTCTCATGTATATAACTAATTACCAGTTATGAGAAGTCAAGCGTGACGCCGCCGGACCGCGGGCAAGGCAAGGCAAGCCAAGGCGTTCCACCCTTGTTTGAGCACACACCACACCGTGAGTTTACCCACGGTCCCGGGTTCGAACCTTGCCGTAGGCATCGCCTGCTTCGTACTGACGCTAAGTAAACAAAGGCTACTTGACCGTATTCAATAATCCTTTGCACAAGGAGATTTACTGATCTATTTACATTCTCATAACTTGCTTGATGCCTCGAGTATTTGAGCGTAATGAGCAGGAACATCAGCGCCGAACCAAGGGATAACACCAAACCCGATTTTACCATGAAGCGAAAACTTCAAAATAAGACATCATAGTAATATGAATTAAAATATAAATATGGTTGAGTTAGCAATGAACAAGTGTTGGAAAGAGTTAGAGGAAAAAGGACTCAAAATGAAGAAATGTAGTTTGACCATGCGTTGAGATGGCATACTCTAATGAAGGACGTAATAGAAGGGACAGTAGAAGGAGGAAGATGATAGACAACCTGAAAGAAGGAAGAAGTAAAAAATCGGGGAATACATATAGGACCCGTGTCAAGCAGCAATTGATAACAATGATTGAAACGTGAATGATGTGTCAGGATGAGAATTTTTGAAAAAGACTGATTTCTTATTACAGGCGACAAACAATTTTCATAATTTCAAAAGCTACCCCTATGGTTCCTCCACCACTAACATCTTTGGAGGCCGTGATTTGACGACTGGTAACCGCACTTCACGCGCATAAAATATATCACTTACCGAGATCTGCTTCGGCAGAGTGCCACACCCAGTAATGGGTAGAAGGCGTGATGATATATTTATGTATTTTTATTTATTTTATTTGTATTCATTAAAAATACTGATACTTGACACACCTATATATTTTTATCCGAGGAATTCTCTAGTGTTCACAGATTTTAAATAGCTCTTCAAATATTTGAAAATTTATTAAGAAAACATTTTTAAAAAGTAATAATTTTTTTTAAATTCTTTAAAAATTAGGTATAAATTAATTGTAGTATGATAAATACTCTAGTTCAAACAGAATTTCTACTTCAATTTATACATTTTATAAAATAAAAATAAATAAATATATCATCACGCCTTTTTACTCATTACTGGGTGTGGCACTCTGCCGAAGCAGATCTCGGTAAATGATATATTTTATGCGCGTGAAGTGCGGTTACCAGCCGTCAAATAACGGCCCTCAACGATGTTAGTGGTGGGGGAGCCACAGGGGTAATTTTTAATTTGGTGAAAATTGTTTGTCGGCTGTGGGAATCGAACCGAGGTTCTCAGGATCCACATGCCGACACGATACTAACTGAGCCATTACCCCATATAATACATTTTATAATATTAAAAAAACAGGAGATTAATAAAGTTCAAATAAAAATAAGTAAACAAAGAATCAAATATTCTGGTAAGCTGTATTTTGTCAAATTCCCTAACGAAGTGATGTCCGTTACCATGTCAACAAACCTTTACTTCAAAAAAACCTCTAAACATGACGAATTTATTTTGTAGCGTTCTAAACACGTCCAAGTCACGGATCACGGATGCGCCGTGTGTATACATGTGCGAATGTGTGCAATCGAAAGGTAATTGTTGACTTTCCATTACTCAGTATCTTTATATGTCCGCACGGCCACCGACTCTGTATTTACAGTCCCGTACCAAGCAAATAGTATCTCAGAGTCCATGTGTACACACGCAGCGAACAGGCTGAATATGTTGGATGCTGGTCACGTGATCAGTGCCAGCGACGTGCGATCAATTATATCAAATTCACAGAAAATTATTCTAATTACAAATTATGTACATTTTTTTTCCTAGTATGGTTAATGACCATTTATAGGCCCATAACTTAAATATTAAACTGGCTGCCAGCAGGAATTTTAAAAGTGTCTATAGTTCATTTAAAAGATATTGCTATGAAGCACATACAAACAAATTTTCTTGCACGATTGATGCTTTTTTTAATGTTTATCGAAAGGGTTTCAGATCCAGTACGTTAGGTTTACAAATTACTGATCAGTATTATACCGATTGGAAGTTGAATTATTTATGATTAATTACTGATTAAATTAAACGGTTTCAGAAAAATACAGTATACATAACACGCCAGGAAAGTGTTTTTACTGACTTATTATGTAATATCCTATTTTCAGAAACCGGCAAGAAAATGCCTACTTTGCTGACCAATTTTATTATGGAAAGTAATGGGGTAATGGCTCAGTGGTATTAAGTCGGCCTGTGGATCCTAAGAACCCTGGTTCGATCCCCATAGCCGATAAAACATTTTCACCAATTTAAAATTACCCCTGTGGCTCCCCTATCACTAACATCTTTGGAAGCCGTGTTTTAACGGCTGGCAACCGCACTTCACGCGCATAAATATATTATTTACCGAGATCTGCTTCGGCAGAGTGCCACACTCAGTAATGGGTAAAATACAAAACAGCCTGGTAAAGATTTTACCTGACTGTTTTCTATTTTACCTGACTGTTTTTGTAGTTGTAACCTTGGATACATAGTCTGCTGTGAATACAATTCATATCAAGAAATTTAAACAGCGGATTAAAATACTCGGCATGCGGCTGCGTGTTTCGAACAACCGCTTTGTCAAGTAAAATATCACTTTCCTGACTTATTATGTAATATACTACAGGGTGATCAAAAGGAATTGTTATAGTTGGCAATACAATTCCAGAGATCTTTTTATTCCACAGTTGGCACAACGCCGGGTAAAGGCGGAAATGCTATTTGACATTTCTAATAAATACAAATAGGTTATGTCAGGAGTCTGACAGCTAATAGAATTTTGACTTTTTAAGTAATAGATATACTTTAGAAATAAATGTAATAATAAATGTACTCAAATTTAAATTTTAAATGTCACTGTCAACAACAGGAAATGAATTTATGTATCAGGCTTACCAATTTCAAGTAGTTTTTTTATTGCCAACTGTAACAATTCCTTTTGATCACTCTGTATTACAGGCCAACTAGCAATTTTACAAGGGCGTTGCCATAGTAATGCTTATGAGATACCATTTCAAACAATTTTTGACAGTTGTAACTAACATGTTTTAATTATAATTTTTAATTTTACTTACAAATGAGAAATAAGTAAAATATTATACAATACACGCAAGGTAACTGTTTTTACTGCCTCAAGGAGAAGACAGGCTCGCCATTCAATTCTCCATTCGGCAGTACAATCAGTTTTACTATATTAGTATGGTAAACTACTATAATATTAATGATTGTTTTGGATCCATTTTAAATATTTATTAATTATTATCGAAACATGTTTTATGAATATTGCAGAATGGATATGTTGCACTGTTAAATTTACCATAACGCCATATTAGGTAGCAACATAATTCCTTAATGTACGTCACTGAATTCCGCACCAAACCTATCTCAAACCATGTGACAGTTCACCAGTTAACTTAAATAATTAACAAAATCCAAACCGAACAGGTAAATATTACAAGGCAGGTAACCCGGTTGAAAATCAAACATTTAACCATGTTCTGGTCACAGAACATGTTCCATACACAGACGGACGCCGAACACCGACGCCGCCGTCGACGCTGGTTACAGGTTACAGCATCAGAATGACAATTATTCTTCCACAATCAAACACTGATTGAGAATTAACAAACGAACGTTCATGAAGGAATGAATTCATAATTAAGGGGTTCAATATTTAGTTTAGTTTGATTGGTTGATATTGCAGGCCATGTTGACTCGATATCGAGGTGATATTTGTTTAGTAAGATGTAAATTATATTATTGGAGCAAAGATATTGATATAAGGTAACCAAAGGTACGTGGATAATTCAAATATCATCTGTATATATATATTCGTATATTTTTAATTATAGTTGCTAGGGAAACAACAAAAATATTACAATAGATATTTGAATTAAAAAGATTCTTGTTTTTGAAACAAACGTAAGAATGTTATATTTTGTGTGAAGTTATTCTCTTTTGTACAATAGTTATTTATGTACCTAGGGCAGAAAGTAGTCTATTGTTGCATAGAGATTGTTGATCGAGGTGTAGCCGAGAGCAACAATCATGCAAGAGCGGCAAAGTCACTTTCCGCTCGAGGTGCACATAATATTATTTTCTATGACCATTTAGAAACGCTTGAAAAAGAATTTAAAACAATTTTTGACAGTTTTTCTGTTTGGAAATTCGGGCGACAGTATTCATGTATCCATGGATACGATAATACACTCCTATATTAGCTGTATTCCAGTTGCCACTTGGTTCATTTAAACCAATTCAGATAAATTAGACAACATGATTAAATGAACTGAATGAAGCATTCTGATGCACTTATTGGGGTGATTTATTTCAAAGTAAATTTGAATCAGTAATTCTACTACTGGAAATAAAGTCAGCGAAGTAATCCAGCGAAATAAATAAGTCATCTAGTTCAGTAAATGTATGCTAGATCTGATTCAAATGGCAAATGGAATACGCCTCAAAACTGTATTCATTTTCCACTTGGTTCACTTAAATCGGTTCAGATAAATTCGCCACATGATTAAATAAATTGAATTAACTGATGCTATTTGGGTGATTTTCTTCAAAGTAAATTAGAATCAGTAATTCTAGTACTGGAAATAAAGTCAGCGAAGTAATCCAGCGAAATAAATAAGTGATCTGGTTCAGTAAATGTAAGTTAGATCTGATCAAATGGCAAATGGAATACGTCTATTTCCGCTCGGCGAGCGGTAATATCTTATAGTTTGCACAATACTTCTTCATTTTAAGTTGCTATTAGGGACGACCGTTAAAACGTTTTTATCGACTGCTGCTATTGGCAATTTCCTAAAAACAACTAAAATATAAAATTTTGTTAGAAATAAATTTTAATCCAGATTACCGTTTCCTGTGTTATATTTATAGGCAAAAATGGTTTTTAAATTATAATTTGAAATGAATTTGGCAGATTTTATAATTTATTTGAATGATTTTGCTGTGATATAATACTGGAAATTTTATCAGTAATAACTTTATAATGAGATTATTGTCAAGTTCTTCTAAAAATACTAATTATATTAGTATTCAGATTGAAGAACGTCGTTCAAATATCCAATGACAAATTGTATCAATAAAATTATAAAATATTTTTTCTTGTATCCGAAGCGTGGCGAGCAAATTAAGCAATTATGATAAACTATTCCACACTATAAATCAAGTTATTGTGTTAAAATATGAGATATAAAGTAATATCAGGCGACATTTTATTGAATAACCGGTGTAATAGCTCAACATGAATTACATTAACAAAGTAAAGTGGTTGCTGTTATGGAAGGAATCAGGAATAAGAGATCCTTATCTAGTTCGGTTCGTAACGTAAAACCAAATTGCGCTCACGTTATTAACTGACTCGCTTGTTGTAAATACGCAACAAATGACTGTGAGGGTGGAAGGTGGAAACACCCCTAAGAGGTTTATATTATCTCTGCAGGGCTGCATTGAGAATTTACCTAATAGCTAACTCATACATTCATTATTTGCTACTCTGCACAACAGGAACTTAATCCCAATTATAATAAGTAGTCTAGAAATAGTCATCACAAATTACTTTTTAAGATAATTCAACACGTGTATAATAGATAGCGTTACAGCATTCAAATTCGGAGTTCCCGAGTTCAAATGCCACTCAAGCTAAATATATATGAACTACCACAATACGGCTCAGTGAGTCCGGACCCTGTACTATAATTGGAATTAAGTTCCTGTTGTACAGAGTAGAATACATAAATAATTATTTATGTGTCAAGAGCAGTAAGTGATTCTTTACGGTCGAAGAATTTGTTTAAATACAAACACTCGTGGTAAATATAAAATATTCTCTACGGATAGCAACATATAAAGTAAAATGTGTTAAATACTTTGAAATATATCTGTCAATGACTGTGATATCACATCGAACAGTGGATTTGAAAACGTCAATTCGATTTCCACAGCCGGCAAATAATTTTCACCATATTAAAATTACCCCTGTGGCTCCTCCTCTAGTAAAATCTTTGGGGGCAATGCTATTTTTGTCTGCCCTGCAAATGGCCGCCGTCAACATGCTTGCCTCACAAATGTCAATGCATACTTCAAAGTTATTCAGTGTTTATATAAAATCCTTGGTATAGCCAAAAAAATTGACATTTAATTTCCGCTGTGACAAACGTTTTTAAACTATGTTAGAGAAAAATGTTTTAAGTAAAAATTAAGAATATAGAAAATTAACAGCCAGTAGCATCGCTTTCACTTAAATTTTAAGGATTACTTGAAATATCGAATCAAATAATTGGCAGCAACATTAAATGACTCATTTGTCATTTATCTTGATTGGATATTGTCTATTTAAGAAAAACTGAAAATTGATATTATAGCGGTGCAACTGGTCATAAGTTTCTCTAAAAAGAATTACAAATGTTTGACAGCTTCTGAACCTGTCAGTATTTGTAATTGTCAGGCCTAGTATAACTTCTGTAAATTTGAGGAATAATTAAATTATGCAGTGTTTACTTAAACTGAATTGAAAACTATTTACCCCTTTCTATAAATTTCCATAACAAAGCTAGAATCAAACACTTCATAATCGCATTAAACAATTTCCCTTAAGCCGGGCCTGAGCGTGCGTTGTATCTGTACAAGGCAGATAATTTCTCGCAATATAAACTTTACCGAATCACAAAGTGGCCATTAATTTTAATTACTAATTAAGATTCGGTGCGTTCAGAGTAATGTCTGCGTTGGGTTCGTCTTGTTTATACAATCGGGGATTTATTTCAGTACGATTTTGCATCAGCCCGAAGAGCAACAGCGTTCTTATTTAAATTATTAATTATTAATCGAATGAATTAATTGGTTTCTTCTGAGTGCGTGTTAATTTTATTTAGTTTTTGTTTGTGTTGATGCTGAATTGAATCTGTTCCTTTATGAACTGTTTATTTTCATTTTTCAAACTGAAAATTTATTATTTATTCAGAGATAAATGATTTTCATTATTCATATTCATAAATGAATTACTAGTTAATGCAAATATATTACTATTATTTTTTCTGTGCCTTTATAACTTTCATAATGTTGTAAACAAAAAAAGCCTTTCTTTCTAGATGACAAAGATTTCAAATTATATTAGAGTAAAGTGGTTGAAATAATAGTTATTTGTATATCAAGGGAAGAAAGTAAGACATTTCTTCTAGAAGGTTGCGTTTCATTTACTTTCTGACAGATTTTCTAGTCCCTTTATTTTTATTTTTTTTTTCTCCAAAATCATAAAAGAATATTTTGAAGACACACATTATCCATGGGATTATTATTGTTAAGTTCTTCTAAAAAGTCTACGAATATATTATATAAATAAAAATAAATATATATCATCACACCTTTTACCCATTATTGACTGTGGCACTCTGCCGAAGCAGATCTGGGTAAGTGATATATTTATGCGCGTGATGTGCGGTTACTAGTCGTCAAATCACGGCCTCCAAAGATGTTAGTGATGGGAGAGCCACAGGGGTAATTTTAATTTGGTGAAAATGTTTGTCGACTGTGGGGATCAAACCAGGGTTCTCAGGATCCACAGACTGACTCGATACCACTGAGCCATTACCCTATTATATCATCTATATTTTATTTTAGAAAAAACAGAATTTGTCAAGGAACTAAATAGAATAAAAGGCGTTACCGTTTTATTTATGTATACATAGGTTATATTTTTTTCTTTGTATCAAATATTTGATTTAATGCAACGTGTTGTGTTTACATTGTCAACACATGTTAAAATATATATTTCATATTTTATTTTCAGTAAGTTTATTCGAGTATATAATTTCAATATTATTGTAATTACAGCACTGCAAATAAAAACATTTAATAAATTTGTTTAAGCGCGGTTTAGTGTTTGCAGTATCCATCAAATAACAAATATGTGAATAATTAAAAACTAAGGGGGTTAACGCAACCACTACTAAAGGGTTTCATCACGAACATGGGACATGCAACATATTTGTTTGTCGTGCAGGTATTCCACATGGAAAAAGTAACCAAAATAGCGGTTGCCATGAATTCAAATATTTAAAAATTAAATAAACTAAAACAACGCAATTATGGACAGGGACACAAACAAATCCGCATAGAAATAATTAGTACAACGTAACAGCCCGTGGCTAGTTTGCCATTGTTTCCACTGTGTCATCTATCTAGGGATGACGTCACCTGCAAGGGGAGACCTGCATGACGATCCGGCGGCGCGTTTACAAATTCTACCCCCCAGATATCTATCAAAAGAACTATAAACATTTGCTATTTTAATTTTATTCTTCAGCAAATTTTGTAAATCTGCAAGTTTATATTTCAAATTTAAAGTAAGTTACGACTTAAGCCCTAAATATTAAATTTGTTTACATAATAGTTAGAGAGCTAGGGTGCAAAATGATGTCTCATTTATTCCAGTGACAGAAATGGATTTTTTAATAGATTATGTCATAATAAACATGAAAACAAGAAAATTAGATTTGGGAACGGGTGGCAACTATAGATGGCGCCGATGTGAATACACCGATTTTAAGGGTGGTTGTTCATTTTCAGAGCTTCTGTGACCAATGAGCAACCAGCAATAATTTCTGTCAATAATTTTTTGTCATGTATTCGTCGTGAACAAGTAGTAAAATGTCACATGACACCATAAAACTTGCTTACTTTGATCGGTTTTGTCGCGCATGCGTCATCAGCCAAAACTTCTGTCTATCATTTTTATTACTTAATTATACCAAAATCTATTATTTAAACTGAAAATTAGCCTGCAAAAAATATGTCAACAACTACCCTTAAAATCGGCGCCATCTATAATTTCCACCCGTTCTCAAATGTAATTTTCATTTTTCATGTTTATCATTACATAATCTATTAAAAAATCCATTTCTGTCACTAGAATAAATGATACATCATTTTGCACCCTAGTTCTCTAACTATAAAAGAGTAGGATAGATTGTCAAGTAAGGCTATGGTTAAACTATCAATAATTTTCTAGTGCAGCGTAAATGAGATATTTACAGAGTGTTAAGGGTATACAGGAAGAAATCCTGCCTAGAATACGTTGATGCATGAGGAGTGTCGTATTGAGAAGAATATTGTTAGAAGAGTAGGTGTAATTCAGTTAATACCCATTTGTATAACAGGAATGTGTTATTTTCTCCTGCGAATGACGTCCAGTGCTCGAAGCGTAGCAGATTTTCTCCACGGCTTTCCTTTTATGTCATTTAAATAAAAAAAATTAAAATATTTTCGATATATGAATAAATAAATAAATATTAAGGGTCAAATTCATAGTCGTGACACCCTCACCTCACACTCAAAGTCTAAGTAACTGAGGCAATTAACTCAAATTGAGCAAATTTTTTAGATAGTTGCTTTGGTCACTTCGATTTTGAGTGTGAGGTGAGGATGAGGATGATTATGAATTTGACTCTAAGACAATATTTACAGTTGCTATGAAAATAACTATAAATAAGATAAGAGAACAGTTAATCTTCCCCTAGGGAGAGAATAATCAATTTTTGACTCGTATATAAGGCAAGAAAAGTTACTTTTGGTGACAATTACAGAAAAATTTGATGAATATTTAACGTTATTTGAAAGTCAGTATTAAAAACAGGACTAATGGGAGCGGAAGGGAAATAAATTTACATTGTTGAAGTTAGGCGTTATTGGTTATATTTCGGCTGCTGTTTAGAGCCATCTTCAGATCAACGTGATGATGAACGAAATGTAATGGCGATGAGGGATGACTGAGCGAGAAGAAATAAAAGAAAAATAGTTTGGACAAATGCAACGTATCTGAAATGAAAGATTGATGAAATTGAGGGTGAGAGATTGTATGGAAGACCTAGGAGTAAATGGATGGATACGATTGAAAGTTTGTTGAGTGAACGAAATTTTCCGAGTGGGAGTAATACACGATCTCGTATGAAAGGAATTATAAATGTGGATGGAGCTAAAATGATTTATCAGGATAGGACTGTTTGGCGAAGAATAATTGCAGGATGAATCTAATGAATAAATGTTTAGTAATTACTTAAAGTATTCATTTGCTACTCTACTAGATGGAACATAGAGCAATGTTTAGCATGTATCTTTTCTAAATTATTTTAATGACTAATGCTCCAAACAAATATGATAGAAAATGTAGATTCTTTAATTTGGCTATCAAAATTTCCTGTTCCGCAGGAAGGAAGGAAATGCAATCGTGCCTCCGGAAATCACCAATGTCCACGTATGAAAAATCAACATAGAGTGCGTTGGTTTTTTTACAATTTTCCGTCATGCGATACAATAAACGGCCCCGAGTGCGTTCGATTTTTAAAATATTAATCAAATCGCCCGCGGGACAACTGCAATTTTTTTAGAAAAAAATTTCATCGCAATTGTTTTAGTTTGACAATGCACAGGACTGCAACGAATAAACAAATGCCTAGCGTAATGTTTATAAAAATGTATAAATAACAGCGCTTTGCGCAATGTTTTCTCTGCTTGAATTTCTTTGATATGCTCGAGAATTCTTTATTTATTTGCGGTAGAAACGCACATTTTGATTAAATATGAACTTATTTATTTGTTTATTTTATAACAACCAAGCGAATTTAATTTTTATTACTTTATTCGCAGAAACATTTCTGCACGTTGTAATATTTACATTATATTCAAAACTAAATATCATTCCTCAATAAATAATAAATATTTTAGTAAAATGGAATTTAATTTAAAGGACTGGACTATTAAAACTTCTTACCATTTAGTGAACAAATGAAAAAAAAAAAACTTGCCTAACACAAATAATAAATTAATTTAATTTTATTTTATTTTATTTTATTTTTAAATGGGGTGGCTAACTCAGTGGTATGAAGTCAGCCTGTGGATCCTGAGAACCCTGGTTCGATTCCCACAGAGGACAAACAATTTTCATAATTTCAAAAGCTACCCCTGTGGCTCCTCCACCACTAACATCTTTGGAGGCCGTGATTTGATGACTGGTAACCGCAATTCACGCGCAAAATATATCATTTACCGAGATCTGCTTCGGCAGAGTGCCACACCCAGTAATGTGTAGAAGGCGTGATGATATATATATTTTTTTATTTATTTTGGCAACATCAACTTGTTTATTGGCCCTGGAAAGCGGGCGTAATTTAGTTATTATAGCCCTAGGACGTATAAAGGTGCCAAGCAAGAGCTGTTCAAAGAAATCAAAATTGTGAATTATGGATAATTGTCAAAAAACGCAATAAATTCGTATTGTTTTTCGTAAAGCTCTTTTTACTTCTGTGGTACTAGAATAGTTCATGATATATTCCATTTTTATTTGACAATAAATTATTTTTTCTGTATTGTTTGTAAACAAACAATATAACAACACCAATAATCTAAGTACATGCATAGAAATTACAGCGTACCTAAAATTAACGCCAGCAAAACCTTAACGACACTGTCTGAATCCTTTAATTTTGAAGACCAAAATAAAATAAAACGTTGTATGTACCATGGGCATAATCAAGGTTATGCCCTTAATACATAAATAACTATAGTATTCATAATAAACTATTAGAGAACAAAAAAATCCAATTTCGTTTAACCGCAAATCTTTATTTGTATCGTTCACATGTCCACTATAGTAACACAATCTTAATCCACGTGTATAACAAGAATAAAACCGTAATTTAACACTTGAGAACTTCGTCAAGAATCGGACTGATTCCATTTATTTCACCGCATGAGAGCCATTCACTACTACAACGACAGACAGCTCGAGATGACAGTTGTTCACTGTTCATGAACCTAACTCGGGTGCTTTTCAGTTTCGACGGTAAAAAATAAATAAAAAACTTAATAACCTGTCATTGGAATTAGTTATTCATGCGTATGTTTCTGCATTCCGCGCTCAGATTGTTATAGAGATGGTACTCAGTCAGTTTTTTATTCACATCTACGTTTAATTAGTAGAATTCTGCTTTAAAAAATTCGATGCTCTTTTCAAACTGTGGGCCACAGTCCTCTTAGAATCGCTGGTTTGATTGAGAAATCGCGTAAGTTATACATTATTTTTTATCTTAATAGAAATGTATTTGATTTTTAATTTTATTATACAGCACGATTATCAAAAAAGTTTTAGCCAATCCTGAAATAACTAATTTTATTCTAGTCAAAATTTAAAAAGTTAATCCAAAATGTAACATGATTCAAGTCTATTTAAATTTTTTGGAGAATATGGTTTAGTTTACATAATATGACTAGTCCAAAATTAAGGAATAGCTAAAACTCTTTTACAGGCAGATTCACAAAACGGATTAGCGCTAACACCGTTTTTAATATTATCTATAACTCTGTTTCAAATTAAAACAGATTAAAGAAATAAACTAAATTTGATGCTAATTAACTCTCTTTTCAACTCAAGTTAAAATAAACTTGTTTCGTACATTGAAAAGAGAGTTAAAAATGAAATAAAAAATGGTGTTAGCGCTAATCCGCTTTATGAATCTGCCTGTTAAAAATCTAGCTTTTAATTCTTTTTATTATTTGAATATTGAAAATTACTCAATGTTGAATAACAAATTTTGCTTTCGCGTATTTCGGAACTTCATAAATATAAATATGTATGTATTACTAATTTTTTTTATGGGAGTATCAAAATATTTTATTTTTCCAAGAAAGCCTTTATATCCATAAGTTTTGGAAGCACTAATCTATTACTGCGCGATTTATTTATTGTATATTGAAAAATCCTACCTTATTATGAGTGGAGGATCCGCAACCCCCGATGTAGTTCTCCATTTTGACAGTTGAAGATTGTCCTTCCAAAGTTTTAAAACACTAACACACACTAACTCTAACACTATCACTATTACTATTAATTGATATAAACTACTAAATTATTATTAAATCAAATCAAACATTTTTTTTTTAAATGTAGCAGAGATCCGATTTGAGAGAAAATACTTTCGAATGCAACCTGAAACAAAATAAAACAGTAAAATACAGAATAAAGATAGTTCAAAATTTAAATTTTGTACAAATATTTTTTAATGAATGTGTAGATTTTCTGTACTGTAATTGGGGTTTCGCATATATTTCTTTATTTGTTTATTTTAATTTATGCATAGAATTTTTGGAGCCTTCTTGTTTCGCTAAAAGTGCTTAGTATTGCAGCAATACATTTATAAAAAGTGGATAAATGTGTTTAAAATATCCTAATGCTGGGTTGCAAGAAAAAAAATAAAGAGCTCTTTAATTAAAGAATTGTTTAACTAGCAACAGTATCAATGGCTATTTTCTGAAATTTATTAAACCGTTAGTTGCTAATGACCCGATAAAACTTTCATGCAACCCAGCGTAAGAAAAATGCTAAAAGAAGTAAACTAAATATAATTAAATGCAAAGGAATTAATTAATTAATTAGATATAATAATTATTTTGACTTTTATATTTTGACAATGACAGGAGTCCAATTTTGCTTTATAATCCAATAAAGTGCTGTTTTAAGGACACTTACCAGTGTCATAAATCAAATAGTTATTGTGCAGTCGAACGTAAATATTATTTTTGGTCATTATTTTTGTTGTTGTTATAACTTTCTTATACTAAAATTGATATGCGTTACATTTTTTTCTTAAGGCATCCCTTTGGAATTAATTCCCGTTGTTCAAAGTAGCAACAGGGTCCTAAAATAACTAATGACGCTAATATTATATCATAAACTAATTACGTACCACACATATTCATATTAATTCAAACGTTTATTCAATTCTCCATTGAATTCATCTTACATGAATGCTGCTAGCTCAAATCATCTTTCAGTTGAATATAATACCTATACACTCCTGCACAAAATAAATGCATACCACTAAGTCTCTAATAAATACAAAATAATATGAAATAAACAGTCTGCACCCACGTGGGAAAACAGCAAGCAGCCTCGGTAAGTCTCAAAGAGCGAATCGAGAACGCGAATGTAAGAATCGAGTGCTGTGAGCGAAATCTCGTTTTGCGAGCTCGCTTCGGTAAGACTCCTTTTGTATAAGCAACTGCTTCAACGTGCCAGCCAGAACGCTTGCCAATCCATTCAACCGAGTATGGTTTTACAAGAACGGGAATCGAACAGGTGTCTAAGCTGATATGAATAGGAGAGAAAATCTTTCATTGGCGGAGAGAGAAATCGTTATATGTTATAGTATAAAAATTAACTGTGTGGTTGGCCCTTCCACTAATATTTTTTCAAGTGCAAAGTAAATTTTTTACTGAGGTCTGCAATACCTTGTAGTTAGAAAATTAGGGTGCAAAATGATGTCTCATTTTTTCCAGTGACAGAAATGGTTTTTTAATAGCTTATGTCATGATAAACATGAAAAAAGAAAATTAGATTTGGGAACGGGTAGCAACTATAGATGGCGCCGATGTGAATGCGCCGATTTTAAAGGTGGTTGTTGACATATTTTTTACTGGCTAATTTTCAGTTTAAATTATAGACTTTGGTATAATTAAATAATAAAAATGGTAGACAGAAATTTTGACCTGCGACGCATGCGCGACAAAACAGGTTAAAGTAGAAAATTTTTATGGTGTCGTGTGACATATTACTACTTGTTCACGATGAATACAGGACAAAAAAATTATTGACAGAAATTATTGCTGGTTGCTCATTGGTGACAAAAGCTCTAAAAGTGGACTGGTGTGGATCTACAACCACCCTTAACCACCCTTAAAATCGGCGCATTTACATCGGCGTCAACTATAGTTTCCACCCATACCCGAATCTAATTTTCTTTTTTTCATGTTTATCATGTCATAATCTATTAAAAAAAACCATATCTGTCACTGGAAAAAATGAGACATCATTTTGCACCCTAGCTCTCTATTGATGTAGATAGTAGGTATGTTTATTTTATTCGGATATTCGAATATAACGAATATTCGGTTTTGGATATCCAGGAAGTCAAATATCTCGAATATCAGAACTGGTTGAAAATTCAAATAACCGAATATGCCGAATAATTCAAATATTGAAATAATTAATGAGGCCGAATAGTCAAATAATAATAATGTACGAATAGTTCGGATTGCCGAATAGTTCTTAATAAATACTTTTTATATTTATTTTACCTGCAAAATTATGTGTTTCAGTTGAAGTGGATTGAACATGTGGAACGTATGTTGATTGAAATTGTTTGAGAGGTATTATGAATGTGGATGAAGCCAAAGATCTAATGAGTAAAATGTTCAGTGAATGTATCAAGGGTTCATGCTACCCTATTTGATGGAACATAGCGTGGTATATGCTAATAATTACGTAAAAACTCTTCAAACACGCTGAAAAAACTTTTCCACTAAAAACCAGGGCAAAACAAGAGATTTAAACCAGCAGTACCAAACAAAAGCTGTTCCATGGACCGTAACTAATTACCGCGAAATGTTAAACGAAACAATTAGCCAACAGGGCGATAGGGGTACGTCTCCCACCCTTGCGGCCCCGCTAATTAATTTAGCGGGCGTAGAACAACACCCCGCATAGGAACGGCAGAGCACGGCGCGCAGCACTCTTGGATCTCGGCAGTTAATTGCCCGGAATTTTACAGTCTCTGGGCGCGCGTCGCATAAATTTACCCGGATTTCATTGCTTGTGGTTAATGAATAAGTTGTGTCGAGCCAGTGATTTGTTTCTGATTGTTTATGTTTGCGTTCGGTGATGGATTATGCCTGATTTGTTTTCATGTGATTCCACGTTTCATCAGTTTTTATTTAACGTATACAATGTTGAAAGAATGAAGAGATGAAAAGTAAATAGTCATGTATCAATGAGATTTTATGTGATTGGTATGAAAGAAACATAACAGAGTTAAATGGAGTTTGTTTGATTGAAATTTGGTGTTAATATTCTTTACGGAGAGATTTAAAAGTGTTACATTTTCAACACGATTTAAATTTAAATCCGAATCATTTAAAATTCGATTAATTAGAATTTACTTATAGATTTTATGGGGTAATGGCTCAGAGATATCAAATCGGCCTGTATATCCTGAGAACCCTGGTTCGATCGCCACAGCTGACAAACATTTTCATCAAATTAAAAATAACCCCTGTGGCTCCTCCACCATTATTATCTTTGAAGGCCGTGATTTGATGGCTGGTAACCGCACTTCACGCGCATAAATATATCACTTACCGAGATCTGCTTCGGCAGAGTGCCACACCCAGTAATGGATAGAAGGCGTGGTGATATATTTATTTATTTATTTATTTATATTATTTGTAAATAAATATATAAAATGGGGTTGGTGACTCAGTAGTATCAAATCGGCATGTGGATCCTAAAAACCTCGGTTCGATTCCCACAATCGAGAAACAATTTTCACCACATTAAATTTACTCCTGTGCCTCCTCCTCCACTAACATTTTTGGGGGCCGTGATTTGATAACTGGTAACTGCACTTCACGCGCATAAATATATCATTTACCGAGAGCTGCTTCGGCAGAGTGCTACATCCAGAAATGGGTAAAAGGCGTGATGATATATTTATATTTTATTTAAAAATTACCTCTGCGACTTTCCCAACAATTTTCATAATTTCAAAAGCTACCCTTGTGGCTCCTCCACCACTAACATTTTTGGGAGCCGTGATTTGGCGGCTGGTAACCGCACTTCACGCGCATAAATATATCACTTATCGAGATCTGCTTCGGTAGAGTGCCACACCCAGTAATGGGTAGGAGGCATGTTATATTTATTTATTTATTTATTTAATTTATTTATAAATATATAAAAGGCAAGGTATGTCAATATTCAAACCGAATTTAAATTGAGAATACGAACGTATTTGCCTTTCCTGCGATTAAAATTTCATGATCATCAGCAAACAGCGCAATCAACTTACCTATGCACGCCAAACAAAAACTTAAACAAAAACAAAAAACGTCTAGTGTCAGTTTATTTGGATCGTGAAAAAACTGACAGGCGGAAATTTCTCTATATTCTTCGCATCGCAAAAACATCAGAGAAGAAACAGTACACAACATAGCCTGTCACATTCGCAACATAAAGTTAGTAATTCCGTATATTGAGGGCGGTTCTGTTAAACTGTCATACTTTGAAAATTTGCCAATTTATTATTTAGCGTCAGGTCGCTCTGCTCCCGCAGGCACCACCGCTGCCACCGCCGCTCCACCGCTGCCACCGCCGCTCCACCCCAAAGTCATCCGCGGTAAAACGGCGCTTCGCCCCAGGGGTACACGCCCCCGGAAAAATTCTAATTTCTCTAGATGGTCTCATTCGATATTCAAAACAGTGTAAATGCATGTAAAACATGTCTGGATTTTTTGTTACGAATTTTGACATCGATTTCATTTTTTTTTAACTTATTACTAGATTGGAATCCAGCGTTTTTTCTACTTATTAGGTTGAAATTATTTACTACATTGTTGTAAACTCGTGTATAAAGTCGAGAATAAATTTAAAAATTGCAAAAAAATAATCCCAATTACAGTACAGCAGACCTACATATTACAATGCAATCTACTCAGAAATAGTTGTATAGATGTCTCATTGTATCAATGAAGTTAGTCACATTGTGTCGTTAATCACTTAACTAATCTTAAAATGCGAAAAGAAAAATAACCATTTATATTTCACCAAAATAACAAACTTAACAATTGAATTTCATATTATTTGTTAATAATAAGCTCATAAGAGGGCTCAGTGGTGTTAAGTCGACCTGCGGATATGAGAACCGGGTTCGATTCCACCCGATAAACAAATTAAACAACATTAAAATAACTCTTGTGGCTCCTCCTTCACTAGCATCTTTGGGGGCCGTAATTTAACGGTTGGTAACCGCACTTCACGTGCTTAAAAATAAAACTTACCAAGATCTTCTAAGACAGAGTGCCACATCTAGAAATGCGTGAAAGACGTGAGGATATGTTTATTCATTTTTATTTTATTAATATTTTAAATTAAATCAAATTGAATTATAAATAAAAAACATAAATTTATCTTCAAGCCATTTACGCATTACTGGGTGTGACACTCTGCCGTAGCAGATCTTGATAAATGATATATTTAAGTATGTGAAGTGCGGTTACCAGTCGTCATATCACGGTTCCCAAAGATATTAATGCAGGGAGAGCTACAGGGGTAACTTTAATGTGGTAAATATTGTGTGTCGGCTGTGGGAATCAAACCCGGATTCTTAAATCCACAGGCCGACTCGATACCACTCAGCCACCTACCCCATAAAAAAATAAAAAGAAAAAAAATTGATATATCACAAGAATTTGAACCTATGAACTCCGAATGGAGTAAAAACAAATTTGACTCCATGGCGACTATAGTTTGTTTAAAGCTTATGACCAGAATTCATTGGTCCCAGGTTCAAATCCTGGCGCTACCCCAATTTTTTTCTTTATAATTCAATTTATTTATTTAAATTTTATTTAAAACTAAAATTGTATGTGAATATTAAAATTTTAATTTGACTCGTGTGGCAACACTGATTTTTACTTTGTATACAGAGCGCTGTCAGAACCAGTAACTTACTTAATTCCTGGTTTGTATTTTAATATTTTGATATGAACTATAAACGTTGTAGATAAAACGTTATAAAAATGTAGAACGTAGGACATGACGCACCTGATTCAGCGAGGCACATATATTTTTTGTTTTAGATCCTGACCTCATACTTATAATTATAAAAAAGTAAGAAACATAATAGCATTGCAAAAATAACTATATATATTGAAATATTAATAAATAAAATATTATTAAAATTATATTAAAAACAATACATATGAAGTGATAGCTTGACGGTACAGCTGCACCTATACTCATTATGAAAGTAATGAAGTACAAATGTATACTTTAAAATATATATTTCATAGGTTTTACTACAAAGATGAACAAAATTAAAATCCACTTACAATTATAGGTGCTTCTTGTTCATGTTTTGGCCTCTGCGATTGTGTAATTGACAAATTTAATCGTCTAATTTAACACAGCTCACTATACGACATTATAACACTTATTTCCATATTTTTAAATATATTACACACATGAATATATAAATATATATGAACACTTATTTTAAAACACTATACAAACATGCGATGCACTCACTACGAAATCCAAGCGGTAACTGACTTATTAAAGCCAAATATTAATTACTCGTGCCTTGTCGAACTTGTCGATTGCTGTTCGCTACGCTGTCTACTAACAATTTTATTTATATTTAAATGAGCTATTTCATATATTTGTCTGATAAAATACTCAATCAATTTTTATACATGAGAATTTTGAAATAGTGGCTTTTTTAACACAAAAATAATAACTGTGTGATTATTATTTATTGTAATAAATGCACAGCTTAACACAAGAACTCAAAAGCACCTATTTTATTCTTGGCAGCAATTTACACGTCAATATATTTTGAATAAAATATTTGCTAACATGTATCTAGAAGATTTTTATTTTGTTTTAAGGACTAAAATTCATAATTGGTTATTTAATCAGACAAAAAAATTAGATTGCAATTGATTTTATAATTTAATTCAAATTCCAAACATGGTATTATTCAATATTTCTTAGGGTACAATGATCTAAACAATTTTCATAATTTCAAAACTACCCCTGTGGTTTCCCCACTACTAACATCTTTGGGGGCCGTGATTTGACGGCTGGTAACCGCATTTCACGCGCAAAATATATCACTTACTAAGATCTGCTTCGGCAGAGTGCAACACACAGTAATGAGTAGAAGGCGTGATTATATATTTATTTTTTATTTTATTTTTTAACTAATCTATCAGATAATATATGAAATACCACACTGCAGCTCAGTTAACCCAGTATTGTAATAAATAGTATTAAGTTCCTGTTGTATTGAGTAGCATAAATAAATAAATATATAAAATATATAACAGTTAATAAAACAAAATAAATATAGCACGCCTTTTACCCAATACTGGGTGTAGCACTCTACCGTAGCAGATTTCATTTAAGAGATATATTTCAGTTTTTAACAGATATCGGTATGTGATATAATTATGCGCACGTAGTGCTGTTACCAGCTGTCAAATACCTCCCCTCTCCAAATGATCTTAGTGGACGGAAAGCCATAGGGGTAGTTTTAATGTGCAATTTATGCTTTGTTTTCAATGTGATATTTTTTATACTTGTCAGAAGAATTATCAGTCATTTCATTCTATTTAACAATGGGAAATTCAATAATTTTTTTCTGAAACCGGCAAGAAAGTGCCTCCTTTTCTGACCAATTTTAGTATGGAAAGTAGATTTTTACAAAAACAGTCATGTAAAGTACGTATCCAAGGCTGCAACAAAAATAACACTCTGGTAAAGTACAAAACAGTCTGGTAAAGATTTACCTGACTGTTATTTTTGTTGTAACCTTGGATACGTAGTCTGCTGTCAGTACAATTAATATCAAACAAATTGAACATTTTGGTTTATTTATGATTAAATATTGATCAAATTAAACGGTTTCAGAAAAAATACTATACATAATACGTCTGAAAAGTGTTTTTACTTAACTTAGCAAATTTAAATATTTCAACCGCTTAGTCAAGTAGTTATTTTTTATAGTAGCGATTTGAGACCTCAAGACTGAACTTTTCAGAAGAAATTAGCACCAAGCAAAGCTCTTCTCCTGATGATCTCATTGGTCAAAACAACTAACAAGCACCCGTCACTCCATCTGTCACCAATCCACAAAACAATCCCAGCCGCACTATCCATAAATACATAATCCGCATCAAAGTGACAAGATCAAATTACCAGATCTGAAACAAGCAACAAGCAACAAAGCGTCTCGACTCCAGTGGCGTCCGTCACTGTATACTTCATGAGCCGTTTCCCGCCCCTTGCATTATTAACGAGCCGCTCATGTTGGCTGTCCTTCCACCATCCTGTGTTGTCTGTCCAACCTAGACATGCGGGATGTTGTGTTTATAGAGTCCGACGCTATGAGCGCTGCTGCTGGTGCTGTTGCTGTTGCTGAGTCGAGTTGGGTTTGATGCTGGTCTCCTGAGTCCTGAGGGATGATTTGGATCTGTGGGAAAGCAGCACCGGACTGGAGAGTTTTGGTGAAGGTGGAGACAGTGAGGAAGATGGCATCTTTTAGAAACGTGGATCATAGATGAATATGTTAATGCAACATTTCCCAAACTTTTTATCTGTGGACCCTTTTATACTCTTAAAATTTATAGAGCATTCCAAAGGCGTATTTCTTGTATTTAAGTAAAATTTTATATGTTGGCGTATTTACTAGAAACTAAAACTGAAGATTAGGTAGCTCAGTGGTATCGAGTTGGACTGTGGATTTGACAAACCGGGTACAATTCCAACAGCCCACAATTACTCCTGTGGCTCCTCCTCCCCTAACATCTTTCGAGGCCGTGATTTGACAGGTTACCACCACACTGCACGCGTATGAGTATATCACTTATCGTAGTGACGTACCTAGGGGGGAGGGGGGGGTGCGGCCCGCATCGGGCGGCATTTTTTATATTTAGTTTTAGTTGTAAAAAACAACTTGTTCACTTCAAAAGTTGACTATTCGATTTCTACGAATTATGAATTACTATATGATTTCGAATATTTTTCTTCATCATCAAGTCAATGTAGGGTTGAAAATATTATCTCAAAAAATTCCTTTATTACTGCCTAATTTTAATATGCCATCCAATGGTAAAAAAGTGCCCCACCTATAGTTTCTCTCAATTATAATTATTTATTTATGTTTATTAATTGAATGGGGTAATGGCTTAGTGGTTTCAAGTTGCCCTGTGGATCCTGAGGACTCCGATTCGATTCCCACAGCCGACAAACAATTTTCACCAAATTAAAATTACCCCTGTGGCTCCCCCACCACTAACATCTTTGTGGGCCGTAACCGCACTTCACGTACATAAATATATCACTTACCGAGATCTGCTTCGGCAGAGTGCCACAACCAGTAATGGATAAAAGGCGTGATGATATATTTATTTTTTTTATTTATAAAAACCATTTGCTTAACTTAGAAAGGGCGGCAAATGAGAGACCGCCCTGGGCGGCGAAAGTTCTAGGTACGCCACTGTTCCAACAGCCAACAATTACTCCTATGGCTCCTTCTCCTCTAACAATCTTTCGTGATTGGGTGTGGCACTCTGCCGAAGCAGATTCCGGTCAGTGATATATTTTGAGCGTGAAGTGCGGTTACCAGTCGCCAAATCACGCCCCCCAAAGATGTTAGTGGTGGAGGAGCCAGAAGTGTAGTTTTAAAATGGTGAAAATTGTTTGTCGTCTGTGGGAATCGAACCAGCGTTCCCAGGCCGACTTGATACCACTAAGCTGGCTACCCCATAAAATTCAATACATATTAATTGTAAATTCTTTGAATGTACAAATAAATATCTTTCATTTTCATTTTCAGGAAATAATAAATTGTAGTTGAAACTTTATTTGATAAAAATAAATATCTTTGCTGACTTTTATATTCGGCGAGCGACAGACAAATGCAGTTTTTCAAGCTAGCTAGAAGTAAAATAAAACTGTTTCAGAAAGTACATTTGCGCGCTAGCCTCCCCCTCCTCAGTGCGACCCTGCAAAGCATTTAGTAGTAAATAGTTTGAGGTGAACCACTAGGTTGTACAATTTTAAAATATATTACAGGTGGCTTAGAACGTGAACAGACCAAAACGTGAATACTGCAACGGTCGTTGCATTTTTAAAACATTCCGTTTTGCGGTTTAAACACGGACATAACGATGTCGCGCGGTTACCGCCGCCGCCGGAGCCATACCGGAGCGGTTATAATAAATAACTTGACCGGCCGTCACCCGGTCTTGCAGCGCTAACCGCGGTTACGATGCATAAAGAAGTCGCCACTTCGTGAATTTAATTTTACGTGGTATAAATTTGTTTTTTTGCTCCGAGGGAGTCATAACTGTTAAAGTAGTAAAATATTATGTCGTCTGACATGTCACAACATTTTATTTTTTGACAGATATGACAAATTGGATTTTAATAATCTATGCACCACATGGTCTTATTACTTTCCTACAAAATGTAACCATTTGAATGTATTACTTTATATGTTTTTAAGGATACGAACTTTAAGTAATCTTACAAATCAACTAAGGGCCAGTATAAACAACCACATTTATTTTTTAAATATAGTTTAAAACAGACAACAGCGAATCACTTATAGGAAATAAATATTGCTGTCAAAATTTAAACTGTAGTTAACGATAAATGTGCATTTAAAACTACGATAATTTCGACCATTAAACACAAGAAATTTTATGCAGTTAAGCGCATCGTCACTGCTTGCCTAATTTTTGAGATATAGCTTCCGAAATTGATTAACTTTTTTTCTAATTTTATAGCAAAATGCATACTCATGCAGAAAATTGTCCTGAATTCAATGATGGAGTCGCCAGTTTCATATCTAGTATAGTATTTAAAATACAAGGCCGTAAAAGAAAAAATAATTAAAATGAGGTGAAACTGGGGAAAAAATCTATATTCTGGAGGCTATATTTCAAAAACTAAAAAAGATATGACGATACGGTCAACGGCATTGAATTCCTCGTGTCCGAATTGATTTATTTCCAAATTTTCAGCGATTTATTTTTTTTGAAAATTTCTTAAGGGGTACCCCTTAAGTTTTTTTCGATTTCAGGCCAATTTCAGACAGTTTGTTCTAAAATTCTTTCTCGTACGAACATTGTAACGAAAATTTACATACATATGTATTTCAGCCCGCTGAATCCAACGGTTACATTTTCAAGTGCGTATGTCTTCTAGTTTTTAAGATATTGTTGAAAAACTTATTTATGGAAAAATTTTAATCAAAAATATTTGAAATTTAAAAATTGCTGAAAATTTGTTTATAAGTCAATTAAAGCACGAGAAATTCAATGCCGTTGAGCGCATCTTCATATCTTCTTTAGTTTTTGAGATATAGCCTCGGGAAGTTGAGTTTGTCTCAAATTTCATATCATGTTAATAATTTTTTTCTTGCTACCCTAAAACTAAAAAATTAGACTAGATACGGGCCTAGCAATTTCACCATTGGATTCCCCATACATTTTTTCATAAATATGAATATTTTTATTAATTTAAATCAATGTATAAATGTTTAACGACACAAAATATAAAATGACCTAACAAAATTTGAGAAAAATCAACTTTCCGATGGCCATATCTCAAAAACTAAGCAAGATATGAAGATGCGCTCAACGGCATTGAATTCGCCATGTCCGAATTGACTTATCAACATTTTTTAAGCGATATTGATTTTTTGAAAATTTCTTAAGGGGTACCCCTTGATTTTTTTTCGATTTTAGGCCAATTTCGACATCTTGTTCTAAAATCCTTTCCCGTACGAATATTGTAACGAAAATTTACATACATATGTATTTGAACCCGCTGAATCCAATGGTTAAATCTTCAAATGCGAGGGTCGTCTAGTTTTTGAAATATTGTTAAAAATCTATTTTATGAGAATTTTTTTGTGACAAAATTTTGAAATTTAAAAATTGCTGAAAATTTGTTTCTAAGTCAATTAAAGCACGAGAAATTCAATGCCGTTGAGCGCATCTTCATATCTCGTTTAGTTTTTGAGATATGGCCTCAGGAAAGTAAATTTTTTCGTAAATTTTACTCCATTTCTTATTTTGTACAATAACAAATTTATCCCTTAATTTAAACCAACAAAATTAATCAGATTTATGCAGAAAACTATGAGGAATACAATGGTGAAGTTTTCAGGTCCGTATCTAGTCTCATTTTTTATATACCTGTATTCAGATATTTGATTTCATCACCAACCTTTTCCTGTGCCGGGTGTTGTCCGTTGTATCTAATTGGTTCTGGCGATAATTTTCTGTAAAATAAAAAATAAGAAAACTTGTAAATAAAACAAATGATAACAGAAGTGAGGGTGAATGATGAAGAAAGAGCTAGCAACAAATTGATTTTATTATTTCGTGAAATTATTAAAATCTCATCAAATAATGAAATCGTACATAATAAAACTATTTGAAGTTTATACAAATTGTATTACAGGTGTCTCACAGTAATAATGAATTATAATAATTAATATAGTAATAATCAATCATAGATAATCGATACATTTACATTTACAATGTGCAAATATTTTTTACCTACTTATGGTATTTCGCTTACATATGCTCGATTTGTATTTTTTTGTTTTTATTCGAAATGCGCGCGCTTGAACGTGATTCTCTCTGACGCATGCGCATTGCAATACTTCTTTATTACGTACAAAGTAGTCTATCACTTCTCAAAGTGTACACTAACTCGTATAAAAATCCGCTATGGGTTTCTAGCCTATACTTATACATTCATGTACGAACTGTAGCCAATTCACCATTGATTCACCGTACGTTACGTTACGTCACGAACGTAAGTGAAGAACCACCCGAGGGCGCTGGGGTCAGGGGAGTATCTCGTGACACTTTCAAGGGAATTTAGTGAAATTCAAAATCACAGATGTTATACGATATTATAAAGATTCAAACTACACCGACCACCGAGTTAACAATGAAATTTTGTAGTAAAAACATTCAAAGGACACGCTTTTTATTTTAAGCTACAAATCGTTGCGATATCCTATCTCACTCCCGCACGCGTTCGCAATCAATCTCTCTTTCAATCACGAATTTTTTTTGCTTTCAATTTATACCCGACGTCCTTCCGAATCACCGTTTTAGTACCGCATGTACATGCGGCAACCATCATTTTCTTCATCCAATTTTGTTTTTTTTTTAATTATTATCTTTAATAAACACTTAAAACTGACAAACAGGTTTTTGCTTACAAGTAAATTTATACTTTTGTCAATTTAAAATTACAACAACTATTTGTGATTTGTTATAGAGCAGTTTTTGTTCAATAATTAACTTTCATGACTCGAAATAGACTTTCTGTAAATATCTCTGCAATATTTTATATTTGTAGGTAATTTGTACTCGATAATACCTGATTTACCGACATATTTGTACATACGCAGGTAAGTACCTAAACAGGTAAACACGTATTGTGTATGTGTACAGCACAGGGCCGGAACTAAACATTTTTCGAAATTATACTTTTCTAACTTTTAACATAGCTAATCATTCAACTATGTTATTATAAATCACAATTATTTAACAACCGATAGACTATACAAATTTTAAGAATTCTAATTATTGGAATTTTTACAATCCAACCCTGTACGATGCGTGTGAGTGTACATGTGGTAAAATGTTGCTTTTTGTGTGACATTGTGTTTAGTAAGGTACATGGCAGGTACATTAATACAAGATACCTAACTTGATTTTAGTTAGTATACAACAGTAGAGACAGTGAATAACGTTAAAAAAGTTTCAGATACACTGATAATAACACCCATCTTTTGCTTTTTTCTCGGCGAAGTTTCTATCGCATTTTTTAAATTATCCACATTCATATGTTTACAGTGTGACCACAAAAACACCTATTTTCAAACATTGTAATCTCGTTTTTATTTTAAAGATATCAGTTTTTGAAAATAGCAGTTTGTGTCAATGGAATCAACCAAGTTTTTGCAAAGGTGATAATTGAATAAAAATTTGGAATGAGTACAAAACGCGTAAGAAACTGAGCCACAAGTGGGAAGACGCCATCTTGGCGTAATCCCACCCCGTGTCGTAATATGTTCGGGGGCGGTGCCACCCCCTACCACTTAAAGAACCAACAACTACGTAATACAGTGCCTGGGGTTAAGGCTAACCATCTAGATTTGAAAATTCGTATTTTAACATTGAGTTGCGAATCATGTTTGTTGATATAGATATTGCAATTTTCGTTTTGACTGGTGCAGTCTACTCTAATATGAGTATAATTTACATTTGGGTTTTACGTACTAAGTGATTTCTCACATACAAAATGTTTCAAATTTAACAGATGTATCCGTAACATTCATTTTAGTGGATAAGACAATATGGTAAATACTATTCGTTCATTTTTCAACCTGAAGTATTACTTTATGATACAAATATCAATTAGTTTTTCTACGTATGATCGAATTGACTACAATTATGACGTTTGTTTCAAATTTAATTTAACGTTTGTATATTTACAACCTTCTCAAATTACTTTCATCAAACGTTTAGTTATCTTCGTAAATTACATTTAGAATAATAATTTCATTTAACAAAGAAAATATTTATTAATCTATTAGAAATATTTGATTCTTCAACCGTGCAAAAAGTGAGTCAATATGTACTCATTTTCAGTGCAAAAAAGGACTATTTATCGCATTAGCAATAATTATTTAATTACATAAAGCGTATTTCATTTGCCATTTGGATTAGATCTAACTTAAATTTACTGAACTAGATCACTTATTTATTTCGCTAATTTTACTTCCAGAACTAGAATTACTGATTCTAATTGACTTTGAAGTAATACACCCTAATAAGTACATCAGTTTGCTTAATTCAGTTCATTTAGTCATGTTGTCTAATTTATCTGAACTGATTTAAGTGAACCAAGTGGCAAAAGTAATACAGCTATAATCTAAGACAATGCACAGAACAAATGTATTTGACGTTTGAAATGAAATTAGTGTAATTAATTAAAGATCGATCATAGAAAAATCGTGTTAATAGTCACTTTATGGCAGTCATGGGTTTGCAACATTCGTCTACGGCTTCCCACTCGTGCAGTAAAGTCACACTTTTAACACTAGTTTCATAAACAACTATTATCTGAATTAATTTGAGAATACTTGATATCGAAACTTAATATATTTATTTATTTATTTATTTAAGTAATTAATGGCAGCAGCAATACGCTGTTATACACATATCTATATATATATATATATATTTTACCATTCTTAATTTCTCTTGTCTTATTGGTCCAAATTTGAAATGTCATCATAATTATAGTCAACAAGTGGGAACTAAATATGAATAATCTAAAGTTGGCAATGGAAACATTTTCAAAACAGCAATTTACTACTGAAGAAATATTTCAGCTAATTTTCCTAAACCTTTCTCAAGATATTTTCACTTATTTTTGCTATGATTAATCATACAATTATTGTTTAAAAGAAATCATGAACAAAATAATATTTCCAGAAAGCAACATGTGTATTAGGTCTCACATAATTAAGTATTAACCTTTGTACCTTCAGATAAAGTTTCGAATAACTCACATTCTGACAGATAAATTATTAAGGGTCCCGGGTTTTCCATCTCCGGATAAAGTTGAAAAAATATCGCATCAGAAAATGGCATTCAGTATAATAATTACCATTTGTGCTATGATTTCGATGCAATATTTTTTTATTTATGCCAAAATTGGGAACTTTATCCAGAGATGGAAAAACCAGGCCTAAATGTCATATTTCCATTTATCTAGCAGATAGTTTATTCAACACTTTATCTTTTGTCAGAAGGTAAGAAGACCTGCCCTTAAAATGTTCAGCAATTACAACAATTTAACTTTAATATAAAATGAGGATTAGAATATATTTCCTTTTGCAACTCTAGAATAGTCAATCCGTAGCCGTGATAAATTTCATCAACATGGTTAAAAAATATCGATATTGACTCCAAAGTGGTTACACTTACATTAATGCTTATATTAAGCAACAAGATGAGATGAAATTATGCAAGAGCAAACTTTTCAGCACACAATCCCTACACTTTTTTCAAATTCGCCATTTTGGGGTCTCAAATCTCAAATCGTAACGAGTCCAGAGAAAAACTGCCCATTTTGCCTCTTGCTATTACAATGATGGACGGGTTTATTCAGTGAGAGTACCGGTCCAGGAAGATTTCACAACACCCAGCTTATAAATTATTGCCAAAGATTGGATTTGTTTGAATTTGGCAGTGCTGGTATTTTTGTATTTGTACTTTGTAAATTTGTATCTACCTGGCACCGTTTACAAGTTACATAGAGACGAACTAAATGTGTACTAAGCTACTTGAGGGACAAACGACTAACATTAGGTTCAGTAGTTGTCCTACAACATCCATTTAAACACACAATTTCGAACAGGAAGTTTTTACAAGTATACAAATTTAAGTCATCGTATGACTATTGGGAATATGGTTGTGAAGGTACTTGCAAGTTGAATTATCACTAAAACTAGTCCTTAATTTTGTGAGTAAATCTAGTGGTGGTACAAAAATAAATAAGGAGCAAAATAAAATAAAACAAATTATTCTTGAAATGTAATTCTTAATTAACGATTATACTCATATGTTTTTCTTAATATGAGTTTGTACATTATTTTTAATTATGAATATATGAATCATCTCAATACAATAAAAAAAAAAACATTTCATGTATGTTAGTAATTTGTGACGTCACTATAATCATAGTGATGTATAAAAAGAATGTACGTGACTGAAAAATCCACAATGTTCAAATGAATTTGCTAGAAAAGGAACTAACATTTTGTAGGAACTGGCCAATGAGCACTTCATCACATAGAACCATTGTACATAATATTTTGCACATAAAGAACGACATATACAAATCATTACGGTTCACACACGCAAAAATTAATGTTGAAGAGGAATTTCAATCCTGAAGATTATAACGAGTAACAACATTCAATCTTTTCTCACACGAAAAACAACTTGTTCGTGGTATAAAAAAGATCTAGGATAATTTTAAACTAACTATTCAAAATACCTGAGTCTATTCAAATAGCAAACGCAAAATGGAGATTCGAAAGCTACAAATATTTTTGTACCTTTATATTCCTGAGAATTCGAAGATGGGGAAGGTGGCGATATATAATCGTACGATTATGTTACAATGAAACAAACATAATATAAACAAAAGAAAATAATTAATAATAATATAATAATAATTAAATTGCGGTATGTAACCTGAGGTAGTTTCATATTTGTACTATGTAAGTATTTTATACTTTGGCTATAACTAGAAACCATCGCATTAATAACTATAACTACTAATATGACAGTTCCTTAATAAATAAATAAACAAAAAAATGTTATCTACAAGAATATTGAATTAAAAAAAAAAAGAATACGAGAAATGCTTTACAAGCTAATAACATATTAGTGATGTACTTTTACCCACAACCAGATACATTTAATTTTACGTAAATTGTTCAAAATTTTAACATACATTACACCTGAATAAATAAATAATATTATAGTACGTTAAAATAACGCACAATAAACCTAAAATCAAATGAAAGTTGTATTTGTATCTGATGCAGACAAAGTACTGCTAATCCAAAGTGTATTATGGATTAGAAAAACACATATATTCCCTGAATTATAATACCTGAGTAAAATATGGCAACGGTCATTTGAAACAACCGAATGCAACGCTTTCACTTTCGGAATAAAAGTGCACGAACACGACGGAAGCCAGCTCGACTACAAAATGTTCATCCTCTCGCCTAAATAATGACTTTGTTTAATTTTATTTAACATCAGGTGAATCCTGATCGCCAATCACATACCTCAACGAGACTGATTTACACTTGGATATTTCAGCCGAATTTTCATCATCAATCATTGATTTCTTACGAACTGTACACTGATATCATACAAACTAAAGTTACACACTAATACAACAGAAAAAAAAACATGTTAAAAATAGTTTATAGTACATAAATGACAATTTTATAGTCCCTTTAATTTCTTGCTGGACTTTAACAACTTGACGTAACGATTTTTACATACTAATACCATGTCCAATGAAATTTTAAAAGTTCAGATGAACCGACTGAAATCTTTCAAGCATTAGATGCTTCAGGATTTATATCGTTTCACCTGATTACTTTTCCAATAAAAAAATAATAGAATAACAAAACTAAAATATAGAATCCATCAATAAACTATCTTAGAAATTAGGTTAGAAAAAATATAGGTATGTTTAACATATAATAATGAACACTAATGCACTTACTTTTTTAGGAAATAATTTTTCTTTCTAAAACCATTCACCGAACAGAAGAAAACTCACTCAAATACTTGCATCACACAAACTGTCAGACACTGCAAGCAGTTCACAGTTGGTAGGCGTGGAATAAAACATTCTGACAAACACTCCAAACACAAAATCAACATTCTGTACCTAAACTGTAGCAAACTAAAACCATCGTAATGACTGATCAAATTGTTAGTGTTTTACAGTGGTTTTCAAACTTTTTGGAGCCATGATTCCCTTGGAGGCAAAAATCACAAATTCATTCTTACTTTTTATGTTATCAAAACTGCAGTTTATAAAATGCTGATTTAATATTGTACATTACATAAATAAAACCAAAATTTTTGAAATTATTAAAGGAAAAACTTTAGTGTAGTATAAGTTTTCTTTAAACGAACAAAATTTAATCGAGATAAACTGTCAAATGAGTAATTTAACATTGCTGTCAAACATTTGATTCGTTATAGTTAGAGAGCTAAGGTGCAAAATGATGTCTCATTTATTCCAGTGACAGAAATGGATTTTTTAATAGATTATGTCATGATAAACATGAAAAGAAGAAAATTAGATTTGGGAACGGGTGGGCCCTATAGATGTAGCCGATGTGAATGCGCCGATTTTAACGGTGGTTGTTGACATATTTTTTACAGACTAATTTTCAGTTTAAATTATAAATTTTGGTATAATTAAGTAATAAAAATGATAGACAGAAGTTTTGGCTGATGACGCATACGCGACAATTCCGGTCAAAGTAAGCAATTTGTATGGTGTCGTGTGACATATTACTACTTGTTCACGACGAATACGTGACAAAAAAATTATTGACAGAAATTATTGTTGATTGCTCATTGGTGACAGAAGCTCTGAAAGTGGCCTGGTGTAGGGATCAACAACCATCCTTAAAATCGGTGCATTCACATCGGCGTCATCTATAGTTTCCACCCGTTCCCAAATCTAATTTTCTTTTTTCATGTTTATCATGACATAATCTACTAAAAAATCCATTTCTGTCACTGGAATAAATGAGACATCATTTTGCACCCTAGCTCTCTAACTATTAGTTTTCATTTAAGTAATTCTTAAAATTTAAATGAACGCAGTACAATTGGATGAAATAGCATTTGACAACCCCACCTCCAATGTCTTCGCGGCTCGCTACGGGTGAAAACCACTGACGTATTCGATAAAGAAAATCAGATTCATTTGTATTCTGGCCAATTTAAATATATATTACACGTAATGAATGAAAATAAAACGTTTATGTTCGAGGTAGTATAATGTTGCTGTAAATAATAAATAATCAGTCTTGTAGATTGAAAATTTGGAATTTCTGTCGGCCAGAAGTAAAAATGAATGTGATAGGCACCTATATTAATGTATGATATTCGGAACATACAAGTTACGTACATTGACATAGCGAGAAAATGAAACCCGTTTAACAACAGTAACTATTGTCATCTAAGTTTGTTGTATAAAAATATATGTTATGTTACCTTGGCTATTGCAATTATGAGTTCAGTTGATAATAAATATTTATATGAATAAAAACTGTAAATATATAATATATGTATATAAAAGTATCAATTATTTATTAAGCTATTGCATTGTACTGTCTGTTTACTGTAGCATGTATAGTTTAGTACGTAGTGGACCTGAGTTACGTTTGATTAGTTTCAGTATGTCATGGCTGTACAACCATCAGTTGCTAGGGATGCTAAAATTAACCCTTTGATTCTCTCACTGTAGCATTATCTCTTAATGATCGATAAGATAATGACAACCTTTATTTTCATGATTAATTTCTGCGATCAGAATAATTTACCCTTAACATTTCAATGTTATTTTCATGCATTTTACTAACTTTTATCCACAACTCATATATTATAAAGATTATACTGATTTCAGTTGTATTATATGCTCATAAAACACTAGTGTTTGATAATCTAAAAAACACTGTAAACAACTTGTTACTTAGCAACCACTTCATGATCTACCGTGTTTTGAGAAACTATATAAAAATAGCTGTATTCCATTTGCCACTTGGTTCAGTTAAATCAGATCAGATAAATTGAACAACATGACTAAATGAACTGAATTAAGCAAAATGATGCACTTATTGGATTGAATTATTTGAAATAAATTAGTAGCAATATTTCTAGTACTGGAAATAAAGTCAACGAAATAAATATATGATCTGGTTCAGTAAATGTAAGTTAGATCTGATCCAAATGGCAAATGGAATACGCCTACTGAATCAACGTTAAACGTTACGACCAATCTTCTTCGATACCTATAATTATGAGTTTTGTATATAATTTTGTATTATACTTGTGTTTTATTGGTTTATAAAACACTTAAGGAAAATTAAACACTCAACCTTCGGTCTCGTGTCTAAACTTTTCTTGCGTGTTTTATATACCTAATAAAACATTTGTATAGTAAATAACTATTTTAAGTAGCTGTTATTACAAAAAATTATATATTGACAACAAAGTGAGGTTAAGTTGGATCCCTAAGGCCAGTTCGAATTTTATATTGACAACACACTGACAACTGTGTAAAAAGTGTGGTTAGGAAATAATATTTGTTATATTAGCATCTCCATACGAGAGCAAAATGCATAAATATGAAATATAAATCTATAGAATAATCATGAAAATTGAGAATTGTCATTACTTATCGATCAGTAACAGATAATGAACGATACGTTAATGCCAACTTTTATTTTCCAGATTACTGTTATAGATTATTAAAATTTTTATATTTTATGGCCAGAATAATTTATCCTGGCATTTTAATGTTATTTTCATGCGTTTTTTTACTTGTATACATACTTGTTATAATAAAAATAAGTAATTTTTTATATAAGCTGTATTCCATTTGCCACTTGGCTCACTTAAATCAGTTCAGATAAATTAGAAAACATGACAAATTAACTAAATTAGGCAAACAGATGCAATTATTGGAGTGAATTACTTCAAAGTAAACTAGAATCAGTAATTTTAGTTCTAAAAAGGAAGTCATCGAGGCAATCCAGCGAAATAAATAAGAGATCTGGATCAGTAAATGTAAGATAGATCTGATCCAAATGGTAAATGGAATATGCCTATTGTCAGTTTCATACGAGATCAAAATGCGTAAAAATTAAATGGAAAGAATAGAATAAATTCTTTTAACCACAGAAAGATGAAGTGATGTTAATTTATAGAGTAATATTGAAAAATAGGGGTTGTCATTAAATTATCGATCTGTAAGAGTTAATGATCGAGTTATAGAATAGGGTGGAGGAGGTATATTGTTTGAATACTGTTTTACTTTATGAGGTATGTATGGTGTGTATATGTATAAATATACAGGTTATTTATTGTATTGTATAAACTATGATAATTATTTGAAGTATTTGTATTTTCGGTAATATTGACTAGCTGCAAAGAACCTAACAACGCTGTAGCAGATGTGTCAAGTGTGGTATGCTTTCAACGGGAAACAATACTTACGTTATAAAAATACAAGCACGCTATGATGTAACGGATTGCAATGATATAGTTTGGCACTATGGCTAACAGTGCTGAAGACTAAATTATTATTTAAACTTACTTCTATTTCATTATATGCATTCAATAATTCCTGAGTTTTAAAAAAGGGTTGTGTATAAATTAATATATTTAACATTACTATTTAATATTATCATTAAAAATATTATTATTATTATTTATAGTTGTGTTGCACTTCAATGACTAGTTCATGCTTAGTTTTCACTGGTACCAGCACTTGAAGTTGAGGTATATCTGATTCACATGAGTTAAAGGAGCGAAACCAAAACAATCTCTTATTATTATTATTATTATTTCTGACCGTTAATTTACTCTCCAGACACAACCTACTGCTATTCACACCAGCCTACATTCAAATTACATTCACCAATCTACAATCACCGAAATACAAGAAATCTAACTAGATTATTTCCATAGAGTTTAAGTTGCCAATCGGTGGAAACACATTTTACCACACCAACAATAGTTGCACTAATTTAATATATTACAAAATAGGTCTAAAATATTTGTAGTATTGACTATGAAAAATAAAGTATAGTCAAAAGTAAAATATTAACAATTTCATTTTGATGATCTATTATTTGAACTGAAAACCTGTAATTTATAATTTTTAAAATAGATTTTAAACAAATATATAAAATTTTAATATGTGATATTAATGTTAAGCAATTTTTAAGTTTTTTGTTACGTCATTGGTTTTTTCACAATTTAACCAACAAACTACTAATAATTTTTTATTAAACAGTAGACAATATTATTATTTTTTATGTCAAATGTGTCAAATGTTTAAAAAAGTCATGGCTATTCCCTGCAATTTCTATAAAGTTTAGCAATTTGATAGATTTAGGACCAAATTCAGAGGCGTCACTCACACTTATCTCATCCTCACCTCACTCTCAAAATCGAAGTCACTAAGGCAACTAACTCAATAATTTGCACAATTTGAATTAGTTACCTTAGTTACTTCGATTTTAAGTGTGAGATGAGAATGAGATGAGGGTGTCACGAGTATGAATTTGACCCTTAAAATTGTGAAGAAACAAAAGACTAAGGCCCGGTTGCATAAAGTAATGTAACTAACAGCATTTTAAAAGTTAACCTGGGCCAAGATGGCTGCCACCACATTAAATATATATTCTGATTTTTATGTTATACTTAATTAATATCAGCATTAAAATGCTTACTGTTAGTTAAATGGCAATGGTAAAACAATATTTGTAACAAAAAATTATTAGTTTAATGCAAAGTATAGAAATTATAAGGTTTTAAAATATTGAACTGTCAAAAATTTAAAGTTCCACTTCTTTTTTTAAATCGTAAACTACTAAACAGCTTCCAAATTAATTTATAATATTAGACAGTACCAATCAGGTGAAATGATAGACCGTAAAAATGTGTTTCCAACGATTATTAAATTATCAAGATGGCGGACTCCTATGGAATAAGAGATTTCTACATTTAGTTCAATGTTTGCAATCTAACGACTCTGTAAATTGTTAAAACTGATGTGTAAATATAGTTTCGGTTGAAATTCAGAGCTCCTCATATCCAGTGTGAACTTGTGTGTATCATTCATTCATCTATCATTCACACTCGCAAAAGAACGCAGCACAGGCAGACAACAACAGAACAACAACATCAACAACAGGAGTACGCACTTCTAGGTCACGCACACAACCACTAGTAACAAATTGTGTGGATTCGTGGATTCCGGTGCAAACCGGCATCGCGGGTTGGGGGGAAGGGGGTTCCTGCACTCGCCATCCACCATAGTCTGACCAATCAAATATATACAAAAACAAGTGGCGGCGCCACACTACGGGGAATGGAACTAGTGCAAGTTGAAGAGGTTATGGTACAAGACCAGCTTGATGACCAAATATCATTTTAGGATGTAGATTTGAAATTTAGTCCGCTTAATAATACTCCTAATATGTACAAAAATCTTGCGGACTAAATGCAGAACTACATTCAATTTAGATGAACCCACAACTTAAAATAACACGTTCTCCTAAACATTACAATATTTTCCAAATAACAAACAATTGTTGTGTAATTATTATTGTATATATGCTTTGATTGTATTTGTAGATAATGTAATAATATATTATAAATAAATACTGTAGTTGCGTAAGGCCTATTGTAAGAGGTAGATTATTTTATCTGATAGTAAGAAAACATTGTAATGTTTGATTAGGAGAATCGTTTGGCGGACCAGTGAGGACCGTACTGGAACATAACTGAATTAATTAATCAATAAATCAACTAATTCATCAACAAAGCAACGTATCCAACGAAGCCTATCCCTAGAGAGGGCGGAGCCTCGTAAGACAATTGCATAACACTACAGAAGACATCTGTAGTGTGTTTGTAAATAATAATAATAATGAATGTATAAGATCAATGATGAGGTATATGGGTTGATTGTGCGGGCACGGGCGGAGTTATTGGTTATTGGCTGTGGTTGTGTACTTGCTGCGTCTGTTGGAAAGCTTTGAGGCTGAGCTCGGCTTTGTGCTCGCGCGCGATATGTCGCCGCACCGTGTTGTTGCGTGTGAACGTGCGCGAGCAAAACGGACATGGCACTCGGATACCCTGGTGCCTCTGCCGAATATGTGCCCGCAGGTTGGTCTCGTAGCCGTACAGTCGCTCGCAGAATGGACACTTTAACTTTTTACCTGCAACAATCATATTCAATTTATCAAAACTATTTCAGAATTTTATGTATGTAAAGAATAGCACCAAATTTTATTTATACTTCATTTTTTAAAAGAATTCTGCAGCTAGAAGACTGATTTACAATAGTAAACTGTAAATTTAGTTACAAATTTTTACAGTTGTCAACATATTGTTAAAACAAAATATTTACACGGTGATCAGAAGTGTTTCAATTGACAATAAAAAAAAATAAAATTAAAAAGACTGATACATAAATTTATTTCCTGTTGTTGACAGTGATATTTAAGGATTTAAATGAATAAAAATTGTTGTTTCCCTTACCCACAACCTTTTATCCCTTAACATTATTAACAGAGCAATTATCTAAAGCAGTGGTTTTCAAACTTATCAGAAAGTAAAGGAAAAACTTCTTATTAAGTTGGTTCTATCATGACAGTCTCATAAAAGTATAGGTAACTATAAAAGTTTATAAAAACAAGTATTTAATTATATGGATGGTAAATAAAACAACAAAATTGCATACTAATGTAGAAACTCATTAAAAATAACATTTAAATTTCATTAAAATCCGTCGTAAATGCTTCCATGATAGTACCACTAAGAATTAATTTAAAATAATATAACACTACATATGAAATTGAGGATTTAATCTTTTGATTCCACATATATTTCTGCATAGATATGCGCATATGTTGATCCTCAAAATATGTTTTTTTCGCCGGAGTTATCATGGCAAAAAATTTGGTTAATGAAAATGTGAATTATTTGATTGAACCAGTTTAAAAATCGAAAAAAAATTAAATATGGTTCTATATAAATCAGACTACGAGAAATTGAATGCTTTGAGCGCATCTTCGTATCTTTTTTAGTTCTCGAGATACGGCGATTTTTGAGTTTCTAAAAATCTCAACTTTGAAGGCCCATATCTCGAAAACTAAAAGAGATATTGAAATGCGGTTTGAACGAGTGTATTTCTCGTGCTCCAATTAACTTATACCGAAATTTTGAAAATTTTGTAAATTTTACAATTTTTGTCAAAAACTTTTTTTGTCTATATTTTAAAAAGTTGAAAAGATAATGAAAATCTGTAAAAACCAGTGAATTCCTCGCGTGAAAGTACATATATATGTAAAATTTCAGAATTTTTGCACCACGGATAAATTTTTTAGAACTAAAAAACTAAAAATGGCCAAAATTCGTAAAAATCTTAAGGGGTACCCCTTCAAAAATCTTCAAAAAACAGTGATTTTTCGTATTTTTGTAATAAAAACTTAATCTGTCCGAATTTTTGGCTGAAAATTTGCATACCTATGTACTTTTACGAGAGGAATTCACTGATGTGCACAGATTTTCATTAACTCTTCAATATTTTGAAATATTGAGAAATGAAAATTTTGAAAAAAAAGCTAAATTTTCATAATTTTTAAAATTTTGGTATAAGTTAATTAGAGTTCGGGAAATACACTCGTTCAAACCGCAATTCAATATCTCTTTTAGTTTTCGAGATATGGACCTTCAAAGTTGATATTTAAAAAAGTTAAAAATCGCCGTAACTCTGAAACTAAAAAAGATATAAAGATGCGCTCAACGCCATTCGATTTCTCGTAGTCTGATTTATATAGAACCATATTAAAAAAAATCAAGCCATAAACTGGATCAACCAAAAAATTTAAATTTTCTGATATTTTTGCAATCATGACTCCGGCGATGAAAAAAAATATATTGAAGATGGAATTAAATGGTGAAATCCCCAATTTCATATCTAGTTTCATATTTTTTTAAATTAACCGTAAACAGAAACAAACCTGAATATAAACATATGCATCTAAATAAATATGTATAGAAACATTAAAAACAAAGACAAATAATAATAATAATGAAATTTGTGTTAGCGTTTTGCCTGTAGCATCAATACAAATCATATTAGTCGTGTCCATTTCTCGAAAGTTTTAAATCAATTGTCTGCAAAGTTACCTTAATCAATTTATCAAGGAATTGAATTTACAAGTTAAAAAGGAAGTGCATTCGAGCACGATAATGAAGTTAAAAACACAAACACGAAATAGAGAGTGAAAGTGTATGAAACAGCTGATTAGATTATACACTAACCGTCTGGAGTAGTGACAGAGCCCGCTTTCCCCAGCTTGTTCTGTACGGAACTCCACATACTCGCCGATATGATCTCCTTGTCTCGGTCAGAGCCGCAGTACGTCAACGACGGCTCCACCGGACCGTTTGCTGAACCGTTGCTGCCCCCCACTGTACTGCTGAGGGGTTCTTCTTGTACTGGGGGCTCCATTTTCATACGGAGATCTAATTTCAAATGTTTCATTCAATGCTTATCAACTAAAGTAAAAAATAGGAACAGCGAACTAAAATAAACTAAATAGATTTTTGTGTAACTAGGCAAAAATGTTCTACTAAATCTGCTTTTTTGTCGTGTACTGCACATTTTCTTGCCGATTGTTTTGCATTATGTGATTATTTTTAGTATTTTAAAATGTTATTGATATCATTGTAGCCATGTTGTTGTTATGCATTTGTTAAGCGGTTGCATGTAAAAACAAATTTAAAATAAAAATAAATAAATAAATATATCATCACGCCTTTTTACCTATTACCTACTGGGTGTGGCATTCTGCCGAAGCAGATCTCGGTAAGTGATATATTTATGGGGTAGCTAGCTCAGTGGTATGAAGTCGGCCTGTGGATCCTGAGAACCCTGGTTCGATTCCCACAGGCGACAAAAATTTTCATAATTTCAAAAACTACCTCTGTGGCTCCTCCACCACTAACATCTTTGGGGGCCGTGATTTGACGACTGGTAATCGCACTTCACGCGCAAAATATATCGCGCGTGATGATATATTATTATTATATATCTATGCGCGTGAAGTGCGGTTACCAGCCGGAAAATCGCGGCCCCCAAAGATGTTAATGGTGGAGGAGCCACAGGGGTAATTTTAAATTGGTGAAAATGTTTTGTCGGCTGTGAGGATCGGACCAGGGTTCTTAGGATCCACAGTCCGACTTGATACCACTGAGCCATTACCCCATAAAAACCAATTTAACATTAATAATTTTATAATAATATTTTTCTACAAGCGTGCGAAAAGTGAATCATTATACACTCATTTTCAGTGCAAAAAGTAATTGTTTATCATACAGTGTGCAATAAAATAGTTACTATGAAACAAACTAAACTACGTAACTTGCAAAATAAATGTTTTTGACGATTAAAATGTAATTAATAAAATTACTATAATTAGCTAAAATTTAATAGTAAAAAAAATATCGTACGCAATTCTTATTAAAAATGTTTTTATTGCACCCATGGGTTTGAAATAATCGCCTTTGATTCGTGCTGCTAACTTTCCCACTAGTGCAATAAAGTGAAACTTTTCATACTAGCATTGAATTCAGAATTTAACGTAGAATTAAAAAATGTCAAAATATACAGATGTTCTATTTAAAATAAGAAAGTTGATGCCGCTTCCGTTTAAACCGGATGTGATATGTTTATCACTTCTACATAAAAATGATGTCACTTATTTTAAGTTTACAAATATAAATTTTCAATCAGATATATTTATAAATAAAGAAATTAATAGAGATGTCCCGCTTTTTGTGGACGAAGGAATGTTAACTCCACTCGAAATTAAAAAGGAGATAAATAATTTAGAATTCCATTAGTTTTATCAATTGTTAAGTATTTACTTAAAATACTAATTAAATTTCATAAAAGTCAAAGATTGTAAAAGTTACTCTTTGTCACACTTTAAATGCCAATCAGCAAAAATCTATTTCTTTAAAACTTTTAGTTCGCTGTAAATTTTTTTTCTGTGCTATTTTTTATTACATTTCCGTTTACCTTCAGGCGAGGTGGCATCTGTGGACGTCGGCCTGTGATGATCCCCAGCATGATTCTCATCGGTATTGGCAAAGGTGGTGGTAGCGGCGCCGACGCCGGCGTCGGGTTCATAGCGGTGATCAGGCGGACCATCAGCCTCCGGCTGCGGAGGCAACGATGAGCTCGAGCTAGAGGCGGGGCGGTAAGCCAGACTCATGGGACCGGCAGCACCACCTCCACCCGGCGGACTTCCCGGTTGACCCTTGCTACCATCGCGCAGCACACTAGCGCGTAATGACTCCTGCTGCAGCTCGCTGGGACTGGGCAGATGGCGCTTCCGAGGCGAGTCGTACACGGAGCCTGACGCCGGCATCCTCTGTTCGTACTGCCGGTAGTGGTGTGGATGCATGTAGGGTGACATGACGGGCGAGTAGCTTGGGGATGAGACTGGATGGTGCATTTGACCCGCGTCTGGATCGTCTTTCACGCCGATTTTAGGGTGCTTGGCACTGCGGACGGTGGGAGATTCGGGGGGACCGTCCATTAGTGATGGCTGTTGTTGTTGACTGTGGGCTACTGCTAACTTTTCATGCTCAATGCTCAAACCTTTCACCTACAACCAAAGCACACACATATAATACATTCAGTAAGATTCTGTAACGTACGGGTCCAATTGTGGAGTGTTTCATGAAGAAGCAATATTATTGGCAAATTAAAATTCTGCATATAAGCCAATAAACAAAATTAACTTTTCATGCATCGTAACGGCACAAATTAGATCTGAAAATGACAAAAATAGCCTCAAAACTATCGATAGCCATGGAATTGAAACAAAATTAAACAAATGTTTGACGTATAATCTGTCAAAATAATTTCTTTATTTGTTATGTCATTTATTTTGACAGATAAAACGACAAACATTTGTTTAATTTTGTTTAGTTCCATGGCTATCAATAGTTTTCAGGCTATTTTACTCATTTTCAGATCTAATTTGTACCGTTACGAAGCATGCAAAGTTAATTTTGTTAATTGGCTTAGATGCAAAATTTTATGCCCTAAAACTTATATTCGAAGCTTTTTTGCTTAAAATAATTAGGGAAGCAGGAAATTACAAAATTGTAATTCTACATGTTAAATCCCTATGTTCGAGAGTTGCGTTCACCACCCTGTATATTTTTTATATTATGTTCTTTTTTAAATAAATTGTATACTTGCTATATTTACATTTTTCGTTAAGTTATATTTTAAACAATACCGCTTTGTTTTGGAAAATATAAATTTTTTCATGAAACATATTATGTTAATTTGTAATTATTATATTGGTTTCTTATTTTTAAATGAATAAAGAAATAAATATTTGAAAAACTTCTCTGTTTAAATAATTAAACATATAACATCATACCTTTTGCCCATTACTAAAAAAATATTAGTAGAGGGAAAGCTAAAGGGGTAATATTTAACCTGGTGAAAATTGTTTGTTAACCATGGGAATCGAACCCGTGTTCTCAAATCCACAGTCCGATTATATATCAGTTTATATTTCTAAACAATATGGGATAGGTAGCTCAGTAGTATTAAGTCCACCTGCGGATTTAGGAACCCGGATTTGATTCCCACAGCCGACAAACAATTTTCACCCCTGTGGTTCCACCTCCACTGACATCTTTGTGGCCGTAATTTAACGGCTAGTAACAGCACTTCACGCGCAAAATATATCACTTATCAAGATCTGCTACAGGAGAGTCCATACTCAGTAATAGAGAAAATCATTATATTTGTAGTTCTGGATGAATATGTAGTGCAGCGCGAATGTCGATTATTAGTTTAAGAACGATAAATTAGATCTTATGTATTTACAGTTAATTTAGAATTGTGAATTAATTCCTTTCAAAATGAGACTAATTTATATTGAATGTAGAGGGAGCACTGGAAGCAGATGTACAATTACCTGCAGGCACTCTGCGGCCTTGAGGAAGGAGGACAAGGCGTCTTGTGAGACGTGCACCTCGCCCTTGTACATGAACTCGAGCAGCGCGGACATATTTGCCGCCGACGTGCCGTCCAGGATCACCAGCAGGTTCTGGTGCAGAGGCGCCGTCTCGAACAAGTCCGCCAGGTGTTTGCTGCATGCCGCCAAGATCAACTTGTGCGCTTTGAATGTTACACCTGCAAATTACAAAACACGGCCTCATTAACATAACCAATTAAATTATATCAAAAGCAATTAATTACAGTTAAGTTTGGACAGAAGAAGAATCCTAACATTACATTATACGACAACCAATATAGTTAGTTATCTACCAAGATTGGTAAGTTACGTTTTAAGGTAGAAAAAACCCTAAGGGACAGTTTTTCAATCACCGATTAATGTTAATCATGATTAAATAATAATGGAAACTATGGTTACCATTATTATTTAATCATGATTAACATTAATCGAGAGTAAACCGGCGATTGAAAAACTGGCCCTAAGCCCTTTAAATTCACTTTACGTACAGAGTTTCTACCAACAGCGAAAAATAAATTAAAATGTCTGAACTATATTTGTCCAATATAATGATTAATGTATTGTTGCCATAACAATAACATAAAATTTACTTTTACTACCCATTGGTGGTAAATGATTCATTACACCTCTGTAACCACAGATTTAATTTTGTACCTCTTGTACTGTAGGTACAAAATCGATAAAAAGAACCTCTAAACTTTTTTGTGAAATTATTTACATGAAAATATTTATACATCAAAAAATAGTTTTTCGTTTATAGGAATGTCCTTCATTCTTATTAGTTAACGAATTTATCCATTTGTATATAAAATATTCTATATTACACGTGAGTAAAATCTTTGCTTTCAACAAATAATGACGAACGTCACTCCCTTGTTATATAAATACTATTATAAATATCAAAATAATTTTTAAATATTTCTAAATTTTAATTCCGTTATTGCTTCGATCGTGCTAAACAACGTAATAAGCATTACGGTTAGTAAATTTATCAGATATATTGAATATATTGACTTCGTTTCGATCTTCAAAATAATCCTAAATAATCCTGAACCGGTACAAAGAACTTACTGTCCTTAATACTTAAAGAACTATTACAATGTGCCTAGTAATTGTCCGTATTCATATGTTATTTCTTTAGTTCATGCAATGTCATGATTACGATCTTCTTCTTACGGAAATCTGAGTGTATATTTATCTATTCACTGAACTTATTACAAAGAAACCATGTCCTGAATGAAATGGAAGTCATACTGAAAATCTCCAACAAAACATCCCCCAAGCAAAATGGAAAATAAATCGTTTACAGATCACAAAAACATCTTTAAACTGCAGGAAGAATCACGCTGTGTGTATTCGAAAGGAAAAAAGAAAACAAGATAAAACTCGGTGATTCATAATTTCCAATCGGGAACACCTAGTAGGTTTTCCTCGTCCGTTTCTTTCAGTGAAGAACGAACGTGAGAACGTGCCAACGTGTCCTTTCGATAGCGATGTGTGCATTTGTCTCCCATCACGAAGATCTATCGTCTCGGTCCGCAATAAACCCGTGAAATACGTCGGCGACTCTCGACCTGGTGTTTCTCGGCGCCGCGACGCTGTTTGCTGTCGAGGAGAATGCGGGTTGGAGTGGGGAGGGAAGTTAGGGTAGGTTCAAGTTGCCTGGTTACCGCACCTGGTTCTACAATGCCTACGGCCCAGAAATGTGCGATTCAAGTTGTGTTTGCACCTGCTAAATCGACCTACTGCTTTCTAGCTTATACTACGTTGATACCGATAGCGAAAGCGGAAGCAATACCCAGTGGCGTAACAAGTATATGTCCTTTGTATCAAACTATTCATTTTTTAAATAATAATTCTTTGTGTACCTAGAGCAGAATGTAGCCTATTTCTCTTACGTAAGGAGATTGCTGAATGAGCAGCAAAACCACTTTCTGCTCGTGGTTTTTTGAACAACCATTTGGAAACGCTTATAGAAGAATTAGTAATATTTTTTTACAGTTTTTCTGTTTCGAAAATCGCTTGAAACTACCCCTGTGGCCTCCCTCTCCACTAACATCTTTGGGAGCCGTGATTTGACGACTGTAACTGTACTACACGCCTAAAATATATCACTTATTGAGATCTGCTATAGCAGAGTGCCACATCCAATAATAGATAGAAGGCGTGATAATATATTTATATTTATTTATTTATTTTATAATTTCATAATAATTTGTTTTTATCCACTTCAATATGAAACTATTAGGCCTATTCCATTTACCATTTGGATCAGATCTAACTTACATTTACTGAACCAGATCACTTATTTATTTCGTTGGATTACTTCGCTGATTTTATTTCTAGTACTAGAATGACTGTTTTTAATTTACTTTGAAGTAATTCATTCCAATAAGTGCATTTAGTCATGTTGTCTAATTTATCTGAACTGATTTAAGTGAGCCAAGTGCCAAATGGAATACAACTATAATTTCAACTTTTTCAATAGTAAAAGAACGCCATTTCAGAAATATTTATGTTACCATCGATGTCATCGTTTTTTAGTCTTGAAACGAAAAATAGCATTTTCACTAATTTTGTTAATTTGTTTCATTTAATTTGAATAAATCTGCGACATTTTCTAAATAAGTGGGTAAACAAATACAAGTAGTATAGGGTGAAAGCATGGTGATATATTTCTTTATGTTTTATTTTATATAATTTAATTATGGTGTTCATGGCTTAGTGGTATCAAAACGGCCTGTGGATCCTGAGAACCCTGGTTCGATTCCCACAGCCGACCATCAATTTTCACCACATTAAAACTCCCCCTGTGGCTCTCCCTCCACTACCATCTTTGAGGGCCGTGATTTGACGGTTGATAATCGCACTACACGAGCAAAATATATTACTTACTGAGATCTATTATGGCAGAGTGTCACACCCAGTAATGAGTAGAAGGCGTGATGATATATTTATTTACTTTTAATTTTATATCATTTAATTCTCCATCTTTTCATCTTTTATCCGAAGTATGTTTTGTAAAGTAATTGAGGAAAGTTTCATTGTAATGGTAAATATCTTAATCTTACAAAATACAGTACTCATTTTTGTGGAGAATAAAACAGGTATCATGCATAATAAAAGAGTAGATTTGCACATCAGTGGTAAGTTTCTAAACACTTTAAATGATTAAACAACCCCGGTGAAAACTAAGCAAAAATAAGCCAGCATCAAGACACTTATCCCCAGACAAATTCCCTCGCAGACGTTCCAGAAAGTTTCCCCGTGTTTCTCGGTTTGCTACCGTGGCCTCCTCGTCGCCCCGCACCCCTGGTGCCTGTCTGTCAGCCGCACATACTCCACCACCGTCCGCCACCGCCACCGTCAGCCTTTCACACTCGCAGCCGTGGAAATAATTTCCAACTCGGAAACTCGCGGCACACTAAGATTCCTTGTCTTGCCTTTCGCTTGCTCGTGGCAGTATCAAGCCGAGTTTATAGTTCTAGATTGATACTGTCTTCTTGGTTGATTTTCTGACGTCATTTTAGATGGAGGGATGATGTTGGCGTACTCCCTGCGGAACTTGTCAAATTATTTGTTACGTGCAGGTAGAAGAGAAGTGAACCTGCTACTGGAAATCTTCATTCCAAGCACGCAGAGGCCTATTCAAATTGCTATTAACTACTTATTAATATTTTATTTATTTATTTGCTAATTTGCAGTCGCTTAAAGTGAAATCCGAACTACGCAGGCTGTCATATTTTAAACCTTCAAGAACAATAAACACTTGTAAAGCGAGTATTCTATCCATGGAACCACAACTGTCGTCGTATAGTTTTCGTTACCAAATGAGAAGGGTTTATTCAAAATGGAAGAATATGTCCGGATAATTCTGTTTTGAAAAAAATGGTAAGGAACCGTTTCTTTCAAATAAAATAAATATAAATAAATCATCACGCCTTTTACCCATTACTGGGTGTGGTACTCTACTGCAGGAGATCTCGGTAAGTGATATATTTATGCCCGTGAAGTGTAGTTATAAGCCGTCAAAGATGTTAATTTTTTCTTTATAATGTAATGTTTTTCAAGTTTTGAATTTTAGTGAACCCATGTTTTTCAGCCTACAAACCATCGTTTCACCGCGCTCAGCTATCTACCCTTTTCATCTTCTACTGTTTATCGCATTCAAACATTTAAAAAAGGATAAAGGTATGAAAATCAGAGCAGGCCAGACATCATTCCTCTCTTTATTCCCGTCATTTCCATGTAATGAGCGACGTCGACGACGGCGGCGGCGGCGACGGGTGGCGTCCTTGAACCCTGACCCCTGTCCGCAGCCGCAAGGTTGCCACGCTCCAAGCGCCAGGGGCAGGAGGGTGTCGCGACGCCCACAGAACAAGAAGAAACAAATGAATGGCGTTTGCCCACCGGCTGTCGATTCGGATGGAGTGGTGCAATGATGAATGGGGGGATTGGAAAAGTTATAATCTTCACTCAGTTTGACGAATTATTTCATAACAGTAGGGAGCATATTAATTTTTTGATACTTTGCACAACAGGACCTTAATCCCAATTACAGTTGTTTACAGAGGAAAACGAATCACTTAAACATATTAACAAGATACGATAAATAGATATTTATTTATTTATTTGTTTATGCTAGTCTGTGCAACAGAAACTTAATCCCAATTACAGTACAGGGTTCGATCTCACCGAGCCGTAGTATAATAGTTCATATATAGCTTGAGTGGGATTTGAACTCAGGATCTTCGGATTCGAATGCCGTAACGCTAACTACATTACCATACTAACGAGATCTAAGTTGAATACAGTGACTGCCGTTGAGAAACAAATTAGATCTAATTAATAATGGTAAAATTGAAAATAAAAAAAATGCGTGGACGATCGCACAATGAATGGATGGATATGATTGAAGGATTATTTCATACATACATACATACATAACATCACGCTATATCCCATCATATGGAGTAGCACAAACCCTAAAATCATTCATAAAACATTCACTCATTAAATTCATCAAATAATCAATCCTCGTCAAACATTCTCATCCTAACATACCACCCTCACTTCAACCACACTCACAGTTCCCTCCATATAAGCTCATTTTCTTATCACACTCGAAATCATTCATCACACAACAAATCTTCAATCACATCTATCCAATTATTTCATGATAAGGAATTATGAATGTGGATGATGTGCCAAGGTAAGACTAATAAATGTTTCAAGTATTCGTTCTATTAACTGATTGTTAAAATAATTGGATGTTTATTTATTTATTTATTTATTTATTTGTTACTCTGCACAACAGGAAGTAAATCCCAATTACAGTACAGGGGACCTACAGCTTATAGTGGAATCCGAACCACCCAGACACAATTGTATTTTTTTGATATAAGTAGAAGTCAGTGAGATTTGAACGCACGACCTCTTACTTGCTAATTAAGAAACCCAAGTTTTACCTCGCATTTATCCACTGAGCTACGATTGCCTACGATGTTGGAGAACTGAGGGTGACAGATTACGTGGACGATCTAAGAATAAATTGATATGATTGAAAGTTTGTTGTATGAATGAGAGATAAGATGAGTTTGTATCAAAAGAATTATGAAATATTTACTGTGGATTAATTTCAGAATAAATCCAATCAAAAATACTTAATAAATGTTGAAAGGACAGCGTGTTATGACTTCGCAGAAGCACTATGGCGTTATGAGCGAGAGAATGCTGTCCAGAAATAGATTTGTGGAAAAGTAAAATTAATTTCAAGTTAATCGTAAATATTTATGGTAAATACTCAATTCCACATCGCAATAGTCATTTTGTCTTTTGTTTTATTTCAATAGCTGTCAAGCAGTTTGCGATTTTGTCAGTAGATGGCACCACGAGTGGCTCCATAGCTCTCATGTCATGTTACCGTTGTAGATAGGTTAACATCAGTCAGTTCAGCTAAGTCGGTATCACAATCCACTATTTCCTAGTTGATCTAGTTGGATAAATGATCGCACCATACTGATGAGTCCGGAAGGACGAAACGCGTCTATGGTTAAAGCTGAACTGACCAGCCGTTTGTTAATGACCTGAGAAGTTGATGCAAACGTGCTGTAAAACCTCTGTGGAATTATGAGACAAGTGATGGAAAATTTTTTCCTATTTTTTCTTATTTATTTATGATAAAGTCGATTCAAATATTTGTCCAACGTGAAGGAAACGAGGAAAAATATCTATTGAATCTTAATCTCTTGTCAAATATTGGGTCATTTTTGTATCAGAAGTTATTTGATCAGGTGAACTGATATCCCTACACAAAATAAAAAAGTATCTTGCTTGTCTCGTTGCTAAAACATGCTACATAAACAATTTCGAGATCAAAGGAAAAGAACAGCTAAAATAGAACTGACCTGAGCATTGTAAGAAAGAATTGAGCTCGACACTTTCAACACTGAGAAAATTAAAAACTTCAGACGTATTTTAAATTAATTTCCCTCCCTTTCCTCAGGTCTGTCAGCCCTTCAAAACCAAAAGAGAAATACGCAAACTTCTTTCAATCGCCACTTTTTCGAGTTTTCTAAACGGTGAAAAAATTGTTTAATTACTCGATATGTAAATTAAACAACGGATTTTAATTTAGAATCTTTAGAAGAACCGGAGGAGGAAAATTCGCTTTGATTATAATTTTTTATACTCAAACATGATTACTGGTATTTAGCAGGCCGGAAAATTAAGTTATGACTAATTATTTCAATTATGCAATCCTTTTCCTCTTCATTAATTATATATTAAAACGCATTTAAAAAGTTATGAACTACCTACACACTTTTCCTTTATCAGTGGTATCGAGTCGGTTTGTACATTTGAGAACTCGGATTCGATTCCCACAGCCGACATAAATTTTCTGCACATTAAAATTATCCTTGTGGCTCCCCCGCCACTAACATCTTCGGAGGCTGATATCCGCACTTATTATTTATAATTATTAAAAATATTGATACAAAATATGTCAATTTAAACTTACACAGCCCAATACTCAAAAAATAGTTAGCTAATCTTAAATTTTGGATTAGCTAATTTTATTCTCGCTTTCCTCACTCGTGTTGTAAACATCATTGTTGGGAATAATAGCATCCATTATAGCACAGTTCTATAATATACTATTATCTATAAATTAAGTGTTAATAATATAACGTTTAATTTCAGATTTTCATTTAACTTAAAAAAATTGAAGTGCTAAATCAACTTATTATTAGTATTAAAGTTGTTTATAAAACATTTTCAGCCCATTTGTCAAAAGAGTTTTGGCTAGAATTTAGTTAATCCTCAATTTTGGATTTGTCAAATTAAGTAAAACTATATTCCTACAAAAGTTTCAATGAACCTTAATATAATGTTACCATTTAGCTTTTGAAGAGTGAATTGAATTAACTTTTTTAAGTCGGACTAGCATAAGATTAGCTAATCTAAAATTCAGGATTAGGTAAAACTTCTTTTAGAATCTGGTTAAATAAAATTAATAATTAAGAAGATTTTTTGTTTAAGTTCTGTAATATTATGTGAATAAGAACAATATTGTGTTTGCAGTGAAATGTATAAAACTTGTACAAGAAATTATAATTCCTTGTTTACTTCCTTCCTTGTTCCTTAGTTACTTGTTTACTTGTTATTTGTTACTAAGTTACATTTTGTTTATTTATTATTTTAACTTTCTCCTGATGAAGATACGCGCTGTACAAAATTTAAACCAAAAATGATTTAATATGATTTCAGAAAGCATTTTCCGTACAAGTAGGTTATTTGATGTTACTGGGAATTCTTCAAACATAATATAGAATTTTCAAAAGATCTTCAAACATTTCTGCATCGCATTTTTTTTCTACGAAATATATCAAAATTAGTCTATAGGAAAACATATTTTAAATTAAAGATATGAAGAACTAAGAACAAGTTTTATAGCTTACAGTGTTATAGCAAATAATACGACGAAGATGAAAAAATGTTTAAATTCTTTTTTGTCAATTCAAAGTGGGGATTAAAATTCTACCAGTTAATCTGTTTTATAAATCAACGAATAAGATATTATAAACTTTTATTATTTTGACAATTAAATCTGTACATGAAGTTTCTTTTAAATTCTTTCAGCAAAAATCCAACTATGAAAAATAAAATAAAACAGTGTTCTGTCCACTTGTAAAAGCCTACTCCCCAAGAAGAAGAGGAAGAAGAAGAAGAAGTACTAGTAACGAGTGGATGTTGATTTTACCTTCACAGAAGAGCGTCACGTCGGCCAAGCTCTCCGACTTGAAGAGGTTGCTGAAGGCGGCCGCGAGGTTGCTTCCGAAACTGTTCCACTTCAGACAAAACTGCTGCTGTGAATCCATGCCCGGGCCTCCTGTATGGAATGTGTTAGCTGCAAACAAAATACATCCGTTAGCTCATATTGCTACAATACACATGCATTACTAACTAAAATACTAGATCTCATAAGAATGCAATAATTACAAATGTTTTATTAAATGTACCCGAGTAAATTAACAAATTTAATTAGTTATTGAAATGTTCAAATGATGTCAAATGTTTCGAAAACTATCTATTCTACGATCTACGCAAAAAGGTTAGTTATTATATACTCATTTTTAGTGAAAAAAGTTATTATTCAGCACACAGTATACCATACAATGTTTATCTACGACCGTGCGATAAATGATTCTTAATCCTATTCATTATGAGTCAGATAAGTAATATAATAACGCACTACTGCATTTTTGAAAATATGAATAAAGTGCGTAACGTACTCAAAATGATAGTTATGATGGTTTCACTTTAATTTTTAAAATGTTAAATAATTATGTGTACTGTCAATTCAAAATTATTTTTGTTTTAATTTTAATTTATTAATTTTGTAGATAAATTTATGTACGATATACGTGTGATAATGTATCATTAAGATACTTGTATGATTACACAACTTGGCCGTCGCCTCATTGTGCAAATTTCACACGCGTATCTTACAGATGTTTTTATCGTACTTATATCGTAAATAACTATCGCAAAGTTGCCATTATTACAAAATATACATAACATAAGATATAAATATATCATCCCGCCTTCTACCCATTACTGGGTGTGGCACTCTGCTAAAGCAGATCTCGGTAAGTGATATATTTTGCGCGTGAAGTGCGGTTACCAGTCGTCAAATCACGGCCTCCAAACATGTTAGATGAGGTACAAAATAAATAATTTTCATGTTTGAAATGTAATTAGCAAAATTAATATAATAAGTTGAATCTCGATCGTCAAAAAATTAATATTTCCAACTCGTATTAAAAGTGTTTTAAACAGTTCTTACATAAATAACTATTACTGGGATATCTTAGTAATAAGAGATGACGGTGAAACACGTATATCAAAAGTTGCACAACGGCAGATTAGCATTAATTTAGTTTACTTCATAAATAACTATTTGAATTGGAAATTGGAGTTAAACGGAAAGCATTAACTAATGCGTTTTGTACTTCTTCAAATTAATTCACTGGTAAACTAAGTTTAGAATGTTTTCCAATTGCTTAAAAGATATTAAGTATTAAATAGGTATGTACAAAATTAAAGAGGAAAATGGATTTTTCGAAATCTTAAATCAGTATTAGTCCAGTATTCTCATTCCACCATTTTACAATTAATCATGTTTATCAGATCCGAACAAAGTTCAGTGTAACTAATGAATTGAATTAATTTATGTAAATTTAATTAACTTCTTTTTATGTATGAAAAATATTAAGAAATATTTTTAATAAGTCTGTGTTATTTTTCATATCAAAGTTACAAGAAAAATTAATTAGTTGAAGTATACTAAAAATTTCAATCTTCAATGTTCACTAATAATATTTCCGCGCTGTTTTAATTACTAGATATTAGCAACTAGAAATAATTACCCAGCCTACTTTAATCACAGTTATAAAGTAATAAAATATGCATTGAGTGGAAAAAGGTGTGTCGTACACCCATAAATTTACTTCCCCTCCAATAAGTCGAAAGTACGTGATGATATCGCCCCATTGATAAAATAAAGAATATTACTCGGGTAGTAAATATCCCAGTTCAAATCTCGATTACCCACGCTATGTCCTAAACTCATTCCAATAAATTTTCGTCAAAAAATGGGGCGCAATTTCTCGCACGTCCCCGTGATCCACGTTTTGGAAACGGCGAAAAGACAGTCAAACAACCAGACCAACAGGCGAGTGCACCAGGAAACGAACTCACGCGAGCGCCGAGCCGAGGGGGCTCATACATCAGATGCTGAAATATTCACTAGCAAACGTACACGTGACAAGACGCCCGCGGGGGTAGGCCACGGCGCAGGACCGTACTCAGACAGAAACAGGAAAATCGAGAGAAATCTGATTAGTGTTTTATATATTTTTGTGCGGTGAGAAAAAGTCATGTGATTGTAAGATTGAGAAGAATGTTGCTTGAAGAGTAAATGTAAGTTAGTTAAGATGGTTTGCGCATATAGAATGTTTGTTGGACGAAAAATTGGTGAAATTGAGGGTGAAAGATTGCGAAGAGAACTTAGGGATAAAGATTGCGAATGTGAGAAATAAATAAATAAATATATCATCACGCCTTTTATCCATTACTGGATATGACACTCTGTCGTAGCAGATCTCGGTAAGTGATATATTTATACGCCTGAAGTGCGGTTACCAGCCGTTAAATAAGGTTCCCCATACGGGTAATTTTAATATGGTCAAAATTGTTTGTCGGCTATGATAATCGAACCGTGGTTATCAAGTTCACACCACTGAGCCACCTACTTCTAATAACAATATATCATTCTACGAGTGTGTTATGATAGCAATTATTCATGAGAATGCGGCACAAGATATTGGCGAGGGCTGTAATAATCCGAATGAATAATTACCATAACACGCGAATTGAATACTATACTTTTTCCACGACCATTTAACAGGAACTTGCACTTTTAGGTCGTAATATGAGGAAAATGTGCCAATTATTGAAACGATGAAAATCCTAATTTATTTTTTGTGTAATTAAGAACCGAAGTAAAAAGTCGTATTCCGGTCCTGCATACAGGTACAGACAAACACACCGCACCAATCTCCCCGTAGGGGGGGAATCTACCGGAGCAACTCCGGGTACATCCGGGGAGTCGCCGTCACTCAACCTGCTCCGGAAATCAATAAATACACGCACACGCACGCACACACGCGAACAAGCACGAAGGCACGCAGCTCCAAGGGGTGAAAGGGAGTGCGTCTCCCCCTCCAGCGAGGGGGAGGACAGGTAAATGCCAATTACCGCCATGTAACTCTCTATCAGCCAATGTTTCTCGCTACGGTTTTGCGATGTATATGGCCAGGGTTATTGCTGTGTTGCGAATTTTTCAGATGTGGATTGTTAAACAAAGGAATGGAGGTATTGTTTGCGATGTGTTATTGTTTTGTGAGCAACGAAAAATGGAAATTTAACCTGCATTTCAATGAAATAAAATATTATGAAACATAATATTTATACTCCACGAAAAATGGCTTGCCAGTTACGTCAGTGAATTCAACCATTTTCTTTTCAGATAATTTAGAAATATTTAACAAAGGAAAATATTTAAACAAATAAAAGGAGGCTAAAAATGTGAAGAAACCGCAATTAATAAAGACAGACTAGATAAATTAAATTATTTACTTGCTTAGTTTAAACATTTGACAGTGGAAAATATACCAAATGTTTAAGATACGAATTTCAAAATCATAATTTTTTTCTATGACCAAGCAGAAAGTAGACATTTTCAACTGTCAGCTGAGGGTAGAAAGTTGACGTTTGCCACTTGTTAAACTGCAATAAGATTATGTTTGTGGCTCGCCGGGCGATAAAATAAGGGTATCCATGAATAGATGTAAACTGTCAACATTTTCAAGCGAATTTTAGAACAGAAAAACTGTCATAAATAATTTTCAATTGTTTTTCAAGGATTTCTAAATGGCCGTAGAAAAAAATATTGTGTACATCTCCAGCATATAATGTCCTTGTCGCTCTTGCATTATTGTTGATTGAGACACAGCGCGAGCGGCAATAAACTACTTTCTTCTCTAGGTACACAAATAACTATTATAAGTGAAAAAGTGTGATACTTTTACAATAAGGTAAAAGCTCTCTAATATGTTGCCACTTCATTTTAATGAAGAAACAAGCGCAGTGAATAATAAAAGAAAGAAGTAAATAGTGAATGAGTTTAAACGAAAGTAAGCGTGAAATGTATAAAGTATTTTTTGCTAATGTTGCGCTATTTTATCTATTTCTTTCCTTTCCGTGCTTTAGCGGTTTTTTCAAGGAAGAAGCTTAATGGTTACGCCAGCACGTACAGAAAATACAGTAAGAAAACTGGCAAATCTCCAACTGGAGATATATTGCTCGTAGGTGGAGTTCAAAAGTTGAAAGACCCAAAGTTACAGACACCTCAAAATGAAAATTAGGCGACATTTTCTAATGCTGATTTGAACAATTGTTACTATTGATACAAGAAGGGATGTTTTCAGTATTTGACTGCATTAGGAATTAGCTACTAAAAAATTAAGCAAATTTAAGATTTAGAACATTTATGTATTTCAGAATTTATTGAAATATATAGACAGATTCAATTTAATTATCAACTAATAATAATTCATCATTTTCATTCATAAAGAAAAACGAATATCCATGAATTACTAAATAAGTACAGTCCGGATTTTTTCAAAATTTTCTCTTGGCTGTATCTCAAAAATGGTATAAGATAATGAAAATCTGTTAACATCAATCAATTCCTCGCATGAAAATACATAGGTATGTAAATTTTCACGAAGAAAATCGCACGGATAGATTTTTTATTACAGAAAAACGAAAAATGACCAAAAATCGTAAAAATCTTAAGGGGTACCCCTTCAAAAATTTAGATTTTTAGCCGATTTTCGTTTTTCTGTAATAAATAATTTATGAGTGCGAATTTTTTTCTGAAAATTTACATACCTATGTATTTTCTGGAGAGGAATTCACTGGTGTTCGCATATTTTAATTATCTCGTCAACTTTTTCAAATATCGCCAAAAGAAAATTTTGAAAAAAAACGAAAAAATTCCAAAATTTTCTAAATTTGCTAGTATATTAACTGAAGCACGAGAAATACACTGGTTCAAACCGCATTTCGGTATCTCTTTTAGTTTTCGAGATATAGCGTCTCAACGTTGCAATTTAAAAAACTTGAAAAATCTCTGTAACTCGAAAACTAAAAAAGATACGAAGATGCGCTCAACGGAATTCGATTTATCGTGTCTGAAACTATATAGAAACATAAAAAAATTGAACAATTTCAACTGAAATTGACTAAAATGGCAATCGCACTTCACATGCATAAATATATCACTTACCGAGATCAGCTACGGCAGAGTGCCACACTCAGTAATGGGTAAGAGCCGTGATGATATATTTATAAAAAGATCAGTGTTCTAGTGTCAACTTCAATCTCAATTAGGCGCTTAAAATAAAATGTTAATAAATACCATGTCTTTTCTAAATCTCTCCCATAACTTCTTCCAAATAAAAACTATCCCTAAAACGTCATAATAATCATCAACCCCATAATAAGGTGGTGCTATCTCCTCCATAAAAACCATGAGTAGCCTTCAACTGTTCGGTTTGCGTAGCTACAACAATCAGCTACTCACAAAAGCAGAAACTTAACTTTAATCCGTTATGAATGGGAATGCTTATCCTGTCGGTGTTAGAAAAACAAATCGAAGCCAATTATGTGTTTTTTCTCTGCTATCGGAAGCTTGAAAAGGGGGTGATGTAATGCTGCTGGCGATAAGTTCAGGGGGGTACCGCAAAATTTTGATCCTTTTTATTCATTGTTCATTTTTTATTACGTAAGGAACGCACTAACCTTTAATTTTAATTGTAAAGAGTATTAATGAAAGATATAATTAGAAAATATTTATATCGTATACAAATTAGAAGAATAATATAAACGTACAATATATTTAATATTGTCAATAACAATAAATTCAAATAAATATTGCCCCACGTCTTTAAACAACCAATAGCGTTTCATTATTTAACGACGTTGTCATGAAAATGAATGAATTAATAAGTGATAATTGCACTTGTGCAATTACAGCGGTAATTTGTACTAGTGCAATTCTCGCGATAATTTTCTGTATAAAAAATTTACAGTTTTATTTCAGTTATCTAGCAACGAAGTTATCTGACATGTGTCAAAATATTAGTTTTGTAAAATTTTTGGTTTGTTTTCGTTTTCGTGGGGAATTTTTTTTCTCGTTGTTCACTCGGGCTTTTGTTGCTCTTAGAAACAAAAGCACTCGTGAGCTCAAAAAAATTATCGGTAATATTCAATGCACTAGTTATATTATAAGAGAAAATAATTTTACACAAAATTAATGAAAAATAACTTTATAACACTGCTTCCAAATATTATTAGATTGCATTCTAACAATAAAATAAATATATATATATATATATATATATATATATATAAATAATTCAACACGCCTTTAAAATAAATAAATAAATAAATATATATATATAAATAATTTAACACGCCTTTTACCCATTGCTGGATGTGAGAAACCTCGACCTCCCAAAGATGTTAGTAAAGAGAAAACTACAAGGATAATTTTCAGGTGGTGAAAATGTTTGACAATTGTGAGAATTGAACCCGGATATAAACATATATTTAAAAATACGTAGATAAATTTCCTTAAACGATGACAGTTTGTTTGATTCGATGGATGATACCCTATAATATAGTGGTGAGGATAGCGTTACAGCATTCGAATTCGGAGATTCCGAGTTCGAATCCCACTCAAGCTAATAATATATAAACTCGGTGAGTCCGGACCCTGTACTGTAATTGGGATTATGTTCCTGTTGTACAGAGTAGCAAAAATTAAAAAATAAACATTTTTTAAAGTGTATCATGTAACATTCATTGAAGGTAATTAATCGAATAGAAGAAAAAGGTGTTAGTAGAGGCATGGACCAGTATGTCAACCATCTGTAAAAGTTTTTGCGTGAACCGGGCCTGGGTTCAGGGGTGAACAAAACATAAAAGATCGATAGCAGTTCGCTAGACCTTACTTAAGTTACCCCGCATTGTCCCGTTTCTTTCAACATAATAAAATTATTCGTTCCCATCCCTTCCAGAAATGTTTTCACAGTTTTCCGACTTTTCCGCCTATCCCAGACGGCGCCGAAATAAATCACAACTTTGCAGGAATTTTCTTTCAGGAATTTCGACCCACTGCCGTCTCGATTCTTCCGTCTCCCTTCCGTTTATGAAATTTGCGTATGTCTGTCTTTGTGAGAGATTTAAATGTCTCTTTGTTTGGATTTGACGCTGATATTTTAAACTAACTTTTTAATATGTCAATTTATGAATTTCGTACGTAAATGTTCACTTTTTGACAAGTTAAAAAGAATTGTAATGTATAACAGGCGCAACAGTAATTTCTCACTAATGAAACAGGCTCTAAAAATTAAAGTCATATGAACGGAAATGTAACGCGCATAAATATATATCACTTACCGAGATCTGCTACGGCAGAATGCCACACCCAGTAATGGGTAGAAGGCGTGATGATATAATTATATTTATTTATTTTAAACATGTAACACCATTTTATGACATTAAATTATGCATGTTCAATATTTTACTTTTATTTATTTATTATATTCTGTACAACAGGAACTTAATTCCAATTACAGTACAGGGTCTGGACCTACCGAGCTGTAGGTGATAATTTATATAAAGTAATCAACAGTAAATTTTTTAATTGGCAAAACAATTCTGGGAATCTTTTATTCCACAGTTGACACAGCGCCAGGTAAATGCAAAAATACTATTTGACATGTAATTTTCATAAAATAAATAAAATACATATATCATCACGCCTTCTACTCATTACTGGGTGTGGTACTCTGCCGAAGCAGATCTCGGTAAGTGATATATTTTGCGCGTGAAGTGCGGTTACCAATCGTCAAATCACAGCCCCCAAAGATGTTAGTGGTGGAGGAGCCACAGGGGTAGCTTTTTTGAAATTATGAAAATTGTTTGTCGCCTGTGGGAATCGAACCAGGGTTCTCAGGATCCACAGGCCGACTTCATACCACTGAGCTAACCACCCCATAAATAATAATAATAAATACAAATAGGTTGAGTGACAGAAATACTTTAGATTATTGCTCTGTGAGTAATGTTAAGAAATAAAAAGATGTGGGTAAGGGAAAGAACGATTTTTATTAATTTAAATGTGCAAATGTCATTGTCAAGAACAGGAAATAAATTTATGTATCAGTCTTACCAATTGTAAGTATTATTTTTTAGTGCCAACTGAAACGCTTACTTCTGATCACTTAGTATATAATTAACTTGAACGGGATTTAAACTCGGGAATTCCGGATTCGAATGCTGTAAGACTATCCATACTATCGTACTGTCAGATAATATTTCGAATACAGAATGGACCAAACCATCAACCATAGACCAGAAACTTCGCTACTAAATAATTTTTTAAAATTTTAAATAATGTTCTAGAGAAGTATTCCAATTACCAAAGGATATTTGTTTCATTTTCCTTCATATACAGCTACCTTTCAAGTTTAATAAAAAATGTCAACGTTTCGAAAAAATAAAGTCAAGGAAAAACATACACAAACTAAAATTTATTGTTCAAAAATAATCAATCATAATCCAGTAAAAATTACACCTTTCTAACAGCATGTTATCATTAGAAAAGTCGATATCTCTTCAAAAATCAAATTATAATATCAACTTGGCGTGCAATACCCAAGGTTAAACGTTCTTGTATGAAAAGGAGTGAATCTTTTAGCAGCATTTTCCAAACTGATTACAGAGCATTAGTCAAAAGATTGTACAATACATGCAAAGTAGATTTTCTTGGTAATGAATAAATTAAGCGATAAAAGAAAACGAATAGGGTGTATTAATAGCGAAAGGGAAAGAAACTCCTAGTCACTTTGGAACTACAATTATATTAGGTTTAATGGCTCAGTGGTATCGAGTAGGCCTGTGGATCCTGAGAACCCTGGTTCGATTCTACAAACATTTTCGCCAATTTAAAATTACCCCTGTGGCTCCTCCACCACTAACATCTTTGGGGGCCGTGATTTGACTGCTGGTAACCGTACTTCACGTGCATAAATATATCAGTTACCGAGATCTGCTTCGGCAGATTGCCATACCCAGTAATGGGTAAAAGGCGTGATAATATATTTATATATTTTATGTTAGGTTTAATAGCTATTTACATAACAAGTGCGCGAATGGTGCAAATGACGTCTTCGTGCACGGTTTTGTAGAATGCTTTTTGTAAAATAAAATAAATACATATATCATCATGTCTTCTACCCATTACTAGGTGTGGCACTCTGCCGAAGCAGATCTCGGTAAGTGATATAGTTTGCGTGTGAAGTGCGGTTACCAGTCGTCAAATCACGGTCCCCAAAGATGTTAGTGGTGGAGGAGCCACAGGGGTAGCATTTTTGAAATTATGAAAATTGTTTGTAACGAGCAAAAATTATATAATTGACAATGAGGAAAGTTATTAAATTTGAAGAGTGAATTTATATTGACAGTTTAGTATGCTATGAATTGACATTTGTTATTTGAAAACAAATTGTTTATTTTTTCTCGTAATGCTTGGTAAAATATGTTTTATTATAAATAAATAAATATATAAATATATCACCACGCCTTCTACCCATTGCTGGGTGTGGCTAAAGCAGATCTCGGTAAGTGATATATTTTTGCGCGTGAAGTGCGGTTACCAGTCGTCAAATCACGGCCCCCAAACATGTTAGTGGTGGAGGAGCAACAGGGATAGCTTTTTTCAAATTATGAAAATTTGTCGCCTGTGGGAATCGAACCAGGGACCTCAGGATCCACAGGCCGACTTCATACCACTGTGCTAACCATCCCATATGTTTTATTGATAGCGTTATAAGCTAATATCTCTATTTCTTTTATAAATTCCTTAAAATGTGTATATATATAAGCACAATTAGCGTTCTAATAGTCAAAATTTAGAACCATAAACATGAATGTTTTTTTCAATTACTTTGCGCACTAGTACGCAAAATCATACTGTCCGTTGGATTCCAAGGTAATGTAAACCTTATTTTGAATGATGCGAGTACAAAAAATACTTTTATGCCAAGCAAATTTTCTTTTAAAATAAAGGAAAATAAAAGAAATCTTTGAACGTACTGTACATGATAAATTTAATATTTTGTGAAATAATAATGAAAAAATAAAAATTAGGGTGAGTAACCTAAAAAAATCGAAATGAAATAAAGTATGTATTCTGGCATTATGTTTTTTTATACATTTATATATTTTTTTCATGATCCCATTATCATCTTTTATCCTTCAGTTGGTATACATGAAATATTGTGATTAGGGAGGTATAAAGGTGCATCAAAGTAAAGTTCAAAGGTATCGTAAAAATATAATACATCAAAATCTGTTTTAAATGTGATACATAATCAGGAGTATTAATATTTTAGTATATTTTGTAAATATATAATCCGGCGAGAAGATAGGCACGCACAAATAATGAAAATGATAATTTCCAGATTTACGCCGTTTTAAACAAATTAATTAATTAGAATTCCTGCGTATGTCACAATTCCTAATTTAATCAATCACTGAGAGAAAATTTTCCATTTTCGATGAAAAAAAATCACAGTACAAACAAAATAAACGACGGTACCAAAATTTCGTTAATACCAAAAAACGAACGAAAAAAAATCCCTCACAATTAAAAAAAATTCAAAGCACGAGCCTCGGGCAGGATATCATCGGCACACGTATGCACATACGCATTCGCTTGAGCGCACACGCGTGTATTACAAAGCCTACTGCGAGCGAACGGAGCACGACAGTGTTCGGTTCGTTGCTAATTTCGCAATCACGGGCTCGTTCGATACATCACTCAACCGTGCGCGGTGCATATGCCCTCACCCCCGCTTACGGCGCTCACCCTTTCCGGGGGAGGGGCGCGACCCTTCAAGCTACGTGTTGTTATGCCCAGGCCATTAATGTTGTCTTGTTTGGTATAATTTGATCAGGCTGATATGGTTTATAAATAAATTGAATTGTTGGGAATCTGATACTGTTTTGAAAAACGTTCTACAGTTCATCAATTTATCAACAAACATGTGCAACTAATCGAAATTCTTTTTTACAATACTAGTACTGTAAGTTACCTATTAATGACAAAATGTAAACACACTCAGGCAGATTCATAAAACGGATTAGCGCAAACACCGTTTTTGTTATTATTTATAACTCTGTTTCAAATTAAAGCAGTTTCATGAAATGAATTAAATTTGATGCTAATTAACATTCTTTTTAACCTAAGTTGAACGAAACTTGTTTTCATGCATTGAAAAGAGAGTTAAAAACGAAATAAAAAATGGTATTAGCACTAACCCGCTTTATGAATCTGCCTGACTAATGCTGGGTTGCAAGAAAAAAATAAAGAACCTTTTAGTTAAAGAATTGTTTATCTAGCAACAGTATCAATAGGGATTTTCTGAAATTTATTGAACCGTTAGTTGCTAGCGAACCGATAAAACTTTCATGCAACCCAGCATAAGTGGAACTTTTATTGCACAGAGGTTTCCTTGGTTATATCAGGCCTTTAATATTTACTTATTGGCCATCGTGGACAGTAAATAAATATTATAGATCAAAGTCCTGTTTATTTTGACAACAATTTAACAACTGTTAATTTTGAAACCAATTTTTCTTTTCCTTCTATTTGTGCAAGTACTGCAAAAAATAGTTTATTAATCTCGAAATGTAAATGATTTTTTTATGGTCGCGAATGTTTAGAAAACCTCGACCCGACTTAAAAACTGTCACTTACAGTTCATGGTACGTAATATATTATTATTAATGCTATTCTGCTCAACAGGAACTTAAACCCAATTACAGCACAGGTGAGATTCGAACTCGGGATCTATGGATTCGAATGCCACAATACTATCCACACCACCGTACTGCCAGGCACATATAATATTGTTGGTTCGTGTCTCATTACCTGTCGTATTGGTTCTGGTACCTAAACCTTTACCCAAACTAAAGATTCGTTTATTACTGCTTTATTTTTTTGTTTATTTGTTACTCTTCACAATAGGAACTTAATTCCAAGTACAGTAACTTTTAATAGAATCCGAACCACTCAAACATAATAATATTTATTGGATATAAGTTGAAATTAGCAAGATTTAACGCTCGAACTATTGTTAGTTAGACGTTAAAACTGCCTTAGATGCTTTTGTAGATGGTATTGAACTAATAATGACAGAAATGCGTGACATTACAATCGTACAGAACTAAATTACCTTGTTTTTTCATTCATGTAAATATTTATAAATGTCCTTTCTATAAATATCGATACACAAAGAGATACTTTAATGCTTCAAATACAATGTCATCAAAAAATGTGTATACCTTTTCCGTTATCAAATATTTCCAATTTATTTTAAAGTAACTTGTTTCTAATGAACTATACGAAGATTCAAAAATTTCATAAACTACCCCAGTGGCTCCTCCACTACTAACATCTTTGGGGGCCGCACTTCACGCGCAAAATATATCACTGTACAGTTGAGTTCTTATACACGGGGCTTATGGCGATCATCACTCAGAATCGCACATATTTGGTTTGTGTACCTCTAAAATTTTGCAGTTTCATTTGAAAAACTAGTATGATGTTCTAGAACTATCCATGTATATTGATCAGAAGGAGAAAGTTTTTTATCGTTTAGTAATGGATATATAGCTATGCAAAGCCTTGTTTTTAACGAAAAATTAAAAATCCCAATTTATAATAACAACACCAAACGGTGGTATGGTATTTGAAAATTCACTAGACCAACAAACTGTTAACAATTCATGATATTCAAATCATAATAGGTATAAAACACTTATTTTATTAAATTTTTTTGAGTGTCAGTTTCGCCACTCGACAACCGATGGCGCCACCGTCACACTAGTACTACCTTAAGATTCAAAATTGCTACCTATTTTATGCAAAGAATTTTCAGTAATATTAGATAGTAGAAACGAAAGACAACTTTCCCCTTATACACAGGGCATTAGATACCTTTTAGAAGTTATCTTAGATTTATTCAAAGTAAAAACAAAAAACAATCCTCATTCGATCAAAACGCCCGAAGATTACCTCCCTGCCGGTTACAAGATTTTACTCCTTACTACATTCCTCCATCCTACTCAAGAGCATCTCCGTACATTCTCCTCTCCCACCACTTAACAACCCTCCTAATTCTCTCGTAATATCCTCATCCTCTCAAACAATCACACCGCGTCCTCTACTCGTATGACATGCTGCAGAGAGAGATATTGATCACATTCACTGCACGACAGCGAGCACTACAAGGTAACCAGCGAGCAGGAACAGGGGTTGGAGGGAGTGCAGGACGAGGACAACGTGCAACGCACACTTCGATGAACAAGAGAATGAGGATGAGAGTGAAGGTGAATCAGTGCGGTGAGATTTAGATGAGAGAGATGGAAGGATGGGAAATTAGGGAGGGTAGGGGTGGTCAATAATGAAGGAGGATTTAGGAGAATACAGGGTGAGTTGTCCTATCTAAGATGGTAGTATGCACATTTATTCATTCTATAAATTAATCTTCGACTAACATTGTTATGTTCAAATAAGAAAAATACAAATAAAATAAATATATCATCACGCCTTCTACCCATTACTGGGTGTGGCACTCTGCTGCATAGTTTTTTTTAATGGTGAAAATTGTTTATCGCCTGTGGGAATCTAACCAGGGTTCTCAGGATCCACAGGCTGACTTGATACTACTGAGTCACCTACCCCATCAAATAAAAGTAATTTCTTTAAAATAATTTAGAAACACAAACGATGAGAAATATTGAAATTATTTCTCATTGTATTAACAACCCTTCATGACAAGCAAATTGGATATCTACCCTAAAAAATCGTCCTTAAAATCCTTGAAATCAAATTCCTCCATTCCTCCTGCTGTCCTGTAACCCACGATATCCCAAATTCGCAAAATTCCCGAAATTCGCTCATCACGCAAAACCATCTCCAACGTGGACAAACCATCACTGCTGGGGGTAGGGGAATGTTCCTAATTACCTGTGTGTGCAAACCGCGGGAAACCCCATCGCAGGGTAGAAGAGGAAAGGGAAAGTAGTGGCAGCAGCGTACCTGGATGGCTGGAGCTGCTGCTGAAATATGTTTCCATAATCGATATTACATGACGTGTAACGTGTTACACAAAGTCTGCGAATGAACGCTGCTTGGTTACCAACGACCCACGGAACGCAGGGGCGAAACCGACGAGAAATTTGTCACTTGACAAATTGTGCGGTTATTACATTTTGTAATTTCTTGTGATGCACATATTCTATTTGTATGTTAGTTGACAGTATGGAAGAAATCATTCTTCTGATACATTTTTATTATTATATGCATTTTGTCATTTCAAATATTTGACATTTAAAATAACAAATTATTGGCATAGATCAAATTTTTCGATGACTTCAACTTATATTAGATAACGAACGCGTATCTGGCCAATTTTTGTGTCCGGAACAAGAACATAAAATGTTAAAAAGATGAACTAAGTCTAATGCCTTGAATTTGTTTCATATGTCTTTTACATCAAAATTGGGTTAAAAAATTGTCCAAAACACTACATATATAATTCATAAATATGGTGGTGTGGGTCCGAAGATCCCTAATTCGAATCCCACTTAAGCTAAAAATATACGAACTACTAATCTGCTGTTCGGTAAGTCCGAACTCTGTACTGTAATTAAAATTAAATTTTAGTCCGTACCGGGCGGGACATGTTTTGGGGCGGCATTTTTTATATTTAGTTGTAAAAAACAACTTGTTCACTTTATAAGTTTACTATTCGATTTATACGAATTATGATTTCGAATATTTTTCTTCATCGTCAAGTCAATGTAAGGTTGAAAATATCATCTCGAAAAATTCCTTTCTTACTACCTAATTAAAATATGGCATTAAATGATAAAAAAAGTTCCCCACCTATAGTTTGTCTTACTTACAATTATTTATTTACGTTTATTAATTTCTAAAAACCTATATTTGATTAATTTAGAAAGGGCAGCAAATTAGAGACCGCCCTGGGCGGTAAAAGTTCTAGGTACGCCACTGAAATGAAGTTCATTTTTATATTGAAAATATAAATTCCATTTGCAATTTGAATCGTATCTACTTATTCTTACTCAAACAGGACCCCAATACTAGATTTACTGATTCACGTGATTTGATCTAATTTAAACGAGTTTAGAAGTAAATGGAATACGAGTATAAACAAAATAATTGCCATAACTGGCACCCATCAGACAGGGTGTATGAATACTAACAGGTAGTAGAGGTCCACGTTCAGTATCATTGCCACCCTCGCATGTCGAACGGCCAGCGCCCGGTTCGCAGTTAGTTACCCCGTCTGAAATAATAAACATATTTCCATCTGGCTTATTGCGTTGGCGAAATCGATCGCGCGCAAGTCCTGTTCATTCCACCCTGTCTACCGCTCCTTGCCTTGACCTCGCGACTTCTCGTCCGGGGGTCATGATTCATTCCGGGGTCGCCGACCTGGTTCCGGCCCGCAGGCGCCACCACCATCCACACCAGGAACAGGCAAAGGAGTTTTTTGTTTGTCTTTGTTTTTGAATTTGCTTCGAGCTTGTTCATATTAATATTTTCTGGGAACGAAGGTTGTTTCGGTTCTATGATTTGAGTTGAGGCAGGTGATGCTCAGATTTTTATTGTATGAGAATTATTCAAGGTGCGCACGGGTTAAACTAATAATCTTAAAATATTTATGGAGAATCTCAAAACAACACAAACATTTCTGCTACAGGTATACTCAGAAATGCTTCGTTTTAATTCAAGAACTCTTAAAAAGCTCGAAAGCTCGTATATTCCACCCACTTTCTATCATATTCATTCATTTATTCCTACATAATGGGGTAAGTTGCTCAGTGGTATAGAGTCGGCCTGTGAATCCAGAGAACCCTGGTTCGATTTCGACAGCTGACAAACATTTTCACCACATTTAAATTACCCCTGTGGCTCCCCCACCACTAACATCTTTGGGAGCCGTTATTTGACGACATTTAACGCGCATAAATATATCACTTACCGAGATCTGCTTCGGCAGGGTGCCACACCCAATACTGGGTAAAAGGCGTTATGATATATTTATATATTTATTTTATTTTCTTTCTACACAATCTCTCACCCTCAATTTCCTCTACATACATCAATATGGGGTAGATGACTCAGTGCTATCGAATCGGGCTGTGGATTTGAAAATCAGAATTCGATTCCCACAGCCAACAAACACCACGTTAAAAACCAACCCTGTGATTTCCCCTCCACTAACATTTTTGGAGCCGTGATTTGACGGCTAGTAACGCACAAAATATATCACTTCCTGAGATTTGCTACGGCAGAGTGCCACACTCAGTAATGGGTAGAAAACGTAATGATATCTATATCTATTTATATATACCTAGTTCAAAATATGTCGCTAGCAAAAATTAGTATAAACGTTAATGTTGATTCATGATACAGCTAAGGTACATATTGAGGGAATTATTATTCGTAATTATTTTGGCACCGAGTTGTTTGAAAATGAAATCGGTGAAATGAAAGCGAATGGAATGAAACATCAAACTCATCATTGCAATGCGGACTTAATGATGTAAAGATATATTATTACATTTGTTAGGAACGCGTATTTTTATAATTTTTCAGTTAATTCTGAAAGTGACAGAATCAATAAATTTTGCTAATTACTAAAAAATTACGTAATCAGGTATAAATGTTTATTTTTCTCTTTATATAGTACTTTATATCAATTTGCTTTTGATATTTTTATGTTTCATTTAATTATAATATTAATACACAATTAGCAATTTAAGGGATTACAAAATAAAAATGTATTTTATCTTCATGTAGATAATTAATTTGTACCTAACAAATATAATTTTTGTAATGAGTTACATTAAAGCTTTTTACGAATTATGATAAATTCATAAATGTTTATTTAGAATAAAAAACCTCATTATTTTAATCCGTCATTTAAAAAATAAAATAAATTACGCATTAAAGTGTACCAGAGATCCATGCTTCAACATTTGTTTCATTTAATATGGACCAGAAAATAACAAAAAAAGCTTTCTTATGGCAATTTCTTTAAGAAGATATTATTCGTAAGGTTTACTGTACTTGAGCTCACAAAACATTGTAGTAACATTAAAAACATCTGACAATAACTTATGTATAAGTCTGCAAATAAATAATAATTGTCAACGGCAATGGCTGCACTCGTTGGAGCTGATCTATGCGATAACGCGAGTTAAGCAACGTTGCGCGCGGATAGTACTTGGATGGGTAACCGTCCTGAAAAACCCGCGTTGCTGTTGACTCTAAGACCTAAAACGTAGGATCAGGGCGTAATAGCGGCATATGATCTTAGTAGTTGATCCGCCAGGAAGCCACAAAAAATAATAATAATAGTAAATAAGATGAAGCAAGTTGTGCGTACGTTAAAGCAACCAGTATCGCACTTCTGCGTAGCATACTGTTTATACCCTTGACTCCATAATATAAAAATAAATAAATATAGCAGCATGCCTTTTCCCCATTACTGGGTGTAGCACTTTACCGTAGCAATTTTATTTTTTGCACGTTGTCATTAATTATATACAAAAAAAAAATTAGGTAGCCAACAAAACTTATATTTTTGATGTCATTAATTAAATATATCATATTATGACGCCTTCTACCCATTACTGGGTGTGGCATTCCGCCGAAGCAGACCTCGGTAAGTGATATATTTTGCGCGTGAAGTGCAGTTACCATTCGTCAAATCACGGCCCACAAAGATGTTAGTGGTGGAGGCATAATTTGAATAAATGTGCGAAATTTTCTAGATAAATGTGTAATAAAATAATATGTTTCAATCGGACTAGAAATACTATTTCGAGTCTTGCAATATTGTTAGACTCCGGTAACCTTTGTTACTCAACCCGAAAACTTGTATTTTTAATCTTTATGAAACAAATAACTATTCTCGAGAGTATTTCACAACAAAGATGCAGAGAATTGCATTTTCTGCCATTAATAAATGATGCATTTTTCTTTCAGTGCCTTCCTTCTAAAATAAAATGAAAAGTTTCCAGTCTTATTACATCTTCGTAATTTTTTTTTGTAAAAAATTGCATATTAATATCCGGAACTATAATACAATAGTACAGAAATTATTTTCAAATTGAAAGTGGAATTCGTCGAAATAAAAATTGCGTATTAAATTTAATAAGTTTGTTTGTTTGTCGATAATTTTTTTCTCAGTTTTTTACGTCAACTGCACAGTCAAAATTTGCGTGTTGCAGTGTTATTTGCACTTCCTAGTGATGTCATTTTGCAGCGATAAACAAAGTTATTTAACTGACTTGACCTTCAGTCCAACTGAGATGCCAATACATACATACCGGTTATATTTAGAAACTTTTTCGTATAGTGTTTTTTTGCGTGCGTTATAGACAATTTACATTCTAATGTGTACTTGGATAGGTGACGTAGTAGTCATCAACTCAACCGAGAAATTCCAATTTTTCAGGTTGGCTTTGATTATGTGATGTTTGTTTTTTAAATGGGGATGAAAAGGGATTTATATTTTATCGTTATGATGCAATTAGGTAATTATTTTTGATTGAAGGCACTAAAATAAAATTAAAATTTATCCTTCTGTGAGCATTTTCAAATGATGCGCTTATAAAAAGAATGTACATACATTATGTAAATTTTTAATACTTTTGTTTGCTGTTTATTTACGTCATGAATGGAATTAATTAGTTTTTGTTACTAATCATATGAAATTTAATTACTAGCATTTGTTATTTGCAACTGCATCAAGTTTGTTATTAATGGTAGATACGTTACGTTGGCCTTGGCAATATTTATTAGGCAGCAAAGTTCAAGATTTTTAAATTGCATAATATTGTTTACAACAAATTACTTACACATATAATTTATTTTGATAAGTTTTACTACGCTGCCCAACAGGAAATTAATACTAATTACAATACTTATTCAATTACTTGAATTACACATTTTAATCAATTTTTTCTATAGTTTGTGCTGTCAAATATTTTAAATTACTTTAAAGAAAGTTCTTTTTGTACTAGTATCATTCAAAATAAGGTTTACATTACCTTGGAAACAGATGGAAAGTTTGATTTTGTGCACTAGTGCGCAAAGTATTTGAAAAAAAACACCCATTTTTATTGTCTCTAAATTTTGACAATTAAAACGCGAATTGTACTTATATACACACATTTTAAGGGATTTTTAAAAGAAATAGAGACATTACCATAGCTTATAGCGCCATGAAACAGATATATTTTAACAAAATTTACGAAAAAAAATGAACAATTCGTTTTTAAATAACATATGTCAATTTATGGCATACTTAACTGTCAATATAAATTCACGCTTTAAATGAAATAAATTTCCCCATTATCGATTATAATTTTTGCTCGTTACAAAAAGCATTGTACAAAACTCGTGCACGAATATGTTATTTGCACCATTCGCGCAAATTAAAGCACAAGCTCATCTGCAATGTATGTCTTCGAGCACTTGTTATGTAAATAGCTATTTTGTACTCCCAGCATTCAAAATAAGGTTTATATTACCTTGGAAACCGATGGAAAGTTTGATTATGCGCACTAGTGCGCAAAGGAATTGAAAAAACACCATTTTATGGTTCTAAATTTTGACTATTAAAACGCTAATTGTACTTATTATATCCACATATTTTAATGAATTTATAATAGAAATAGAGACATTAGACATCAATCAGACATATTTTAACAAGCTTTACAAGAAAAAATAAACAATTTGTTTTCAAATAACAAATGTCAATTCATGGTATACTAAACTGTCGATATAAATTCACGCTCCATATTTAATAACTTTCCTCATTGTCGCTTATATAATTTTTGTTCGTTACAAAAAGCATTGTACAAAACTCGTGCACGGAGACGTCATTTTCACCATTCCGAAAATTAAAGCACTCGCTTCGCTCGTGCGCACTGTATGTAAATAGCTATTAAATAAATGCATAATTTTTTTCTAAAATATTGTAGAACTACTTGACAGGATATTTTGAACTTAACTTACGTACGCGTATAATGGGGTATATAGTTCAGTGGTATCGAGTCGGCTTGTCTATTTGAGAACCTCAGTTCGATTCCCCACAGACGACAATTTTCATCACATTAAAATTACCCCAGTGACTCTCCCTTCACTAACATCTTTCTTATTTATCCCGCTGATAACCGACCCTTAATTGATTCTTTATCATAGGATGTCGTAGTCCCATGGATAATATTTTCCAAGCAATATTTCGCACAATCAAATATCACTAATTTTGACTTTAATATAATAAAATAGAATGTTTCTAAGCGGTACGGCATTCGAATTCGGAGATTCCGAGTTCGAGCCCCACTCAGGCTAAATATATATATATGAACTACCATACCACGGCCCGGTAAGTTCGGGCCTTGTACTGTAATTGGAATTAAGTTGTACAACGAAGAAATAATGCAATGATAAACATACCTGTAGTCGGAGAACAAACACAAGTACCAGAACCAGACAGATAAAGAGACACAAACCAACAATATTTTATGTTAAGAACTAACGAAAATGTCAGTCACATGGCGAAAGGGCTTTGTTTAAACTTTTAAAAAACAAATGGTTCAATTTAATTTACCAGTTTTAAAAGGGTTTAAATCTCGGATTAAGCATTAATCCCATTTAGAGAATAATGCAGACAAATCGCATATGATTTAATTATTACTCTTTATGTAGGCAGTAATTTTAATATTTTTTCACGTTCAATTTTAACGTCAAAAATGAAATATGTCCATTACAATTCACCGCACACATCATCGTCAGATGCAGTGGGGAAGACAATCCTTCACGCATCACGCTGCTGCTACGGCCAAAGAATTTCAATCATTTATCCCTATGATATAACCATGTCATTTAAATGATAAATACGATTATAGCTTCTTAATTCTCACGAGCTGCTGCCAATAGTAAGCTTGAATAGATGGCGCTTGGACTTTTAATTCGGTCATTCAATGGTCCTATTGATCCACATACAACTAGAAATATAGTCAGCATTGGAATGGAATGGTAATTTTTGTTTTTCTTTTGTTAGTATAAACTTAATTTCAATACAATGCATTTATTTGAAAAATGACATAATTAAATGTGGGATAATATAAAATTTAAATTTAAAATTTATGCACTGTTGCCACTTGAGCCGGTATAAATTGTTAACTCATTTCTGACAACAATGTTTAAAACATCATATGACTGCTATTCGATATATATTTTTACGTTCAAGGTTCATTTAATAAGAATTAACTAATGCAGCCAATTCTGTGCAAAATATTTTAAACTAAAATAATTCAATTTTTGCTCAGCTACTTCTAAAATATTGCAACCCTTTTAAAATGGACAAACTCACTGTTTAGATTATTTTCTAAATAGTTTTAGAGAAAAATGGTTCAAATATGCATTGTACAAAATAATATTATTGTGCTACCTAAAGTATTCATCGATTCAAAGAATTTATATCATCATTTAGGAATGTGGATCCTGAGAACCCTATGAAACAAATAACTATTCTCGAGAGTATTTCACGTCAAAAATGCAGAGAATTGCATTTTCTGCCATTAGTAAATGATGCATTTTTCTTTCAGTGCCTTCCTTCCAAAATAATATGAAAAGTTTCCAGTCTTATTATATCTTACATCTTACATCTATTTGTGTCGTTAGTTCGTCCTGGTTCGATTCCCACAGGCGACAAACAATTTTCATAATTTCAAAAACTCCCCCTGTGGCTCCTCCACCACTAACATCTTTGGGGGCCGTGATTTGACAACAGGTAATCGCACTTCACGCGCAAAATATATCACTTACCGAGATCTGTTTCGGCAGAGTGCCACACCCAGTAATGGGTAGAAGGCGTGATGATATATTTATTTATTTATATTTAGGAATATTTTATTCCTCTACGTATTTTTAAATGTACATTACTTTAACAGTATTTTATTGTTAGTGTGCATTTGAAACCATTAACTAAATTAATTAAATGTAGAAATAGTATTATTAAGATATTTTACAAATTAAACCAAAAATTGTTTTAATTTTAAAAATAAATACATTTTATCAACACTCCTTTTGCCCATTACTGGGTTAGGCATTCTGTCGTAGCAGTTCACGCGAATTGATATATTTATGCGCGTGAAGTGTGGTTATCAGTCGCCAAATCACGGTTCCCAAAGATATTAGTGAAGGGGGAGCCACAAGAGTAATTTTTGTAATGTGGTAAAAATTGTTTGTCGACTGTGGAAATCGGACCGAGGTTCTCAAATCCATAGACTTGAAACCATTAAGTCACCTACCCCATTAATTTTTGATAACATATTATACTTCTAACCTGTACTGTCATTGTTGTTGTCATTATTATTTTGTTGCTTATTGGTAAAAAAAATATCTAAAGCTGTCAAAACAAAGCGAAAAGCTTGTAGTTAATTTAATAGTCACTGAATTAGAATTGAATTAATGAGGTTATAATTTGTTATATTTATTAGTAGTGATACGAAACTAATTCTAACCTGTTTTTCAGCATGCTGGAAACTGTCATGTAAACTTATTAATATATGACGTTATTATTTTTAGTAACATTGTATTTATAACATCTGTTTCAATGGATACAGTATATTTGTAGTAATAATCTTAACAATTATATGATTAAAGTGAAAAAAACACAGTCGTATTTTTTGTTGTTAAAGTTAAGGCGAAGAGAGATTTGAACACACGAACCCTTGCTTAGGAAACGCAAATTATCTCCACTGGGCTATGGTTGCTTGCGTTATCTAATAGATCTTTATCTCTGCATTGATAAAAGATTAAATTTATTTATTTATACAGTTATTAAACAAGTTTTATTGCGATAATTTTTATCAAAAATTATTTAACAACCTTTGTACTCATTTTTCGAAATGTATATGATCGGCGTTTTAATTAAGTTAATAATAATTTCACAACCAAGACTTTTTCTGAAAAAAACTAGTAACACCTTAGTCAGTAGAAAAACCACAGGTGTTTACAGAAACACACGTACAATCTAACGGCGTTCAAAACACAAATATTCTAATTAACTAAAAAGAAAAGACAGTAATAAAGAATATTCTCCTCCAGGCCACCTGCCCAGTCCTCCGTCTCTTCAAACCAAACTAGTTCTTAGCACCACCGGTATAAGACGCACTTCATTCGAGTTTCGTTTTCATCGCGTATACGCACCGGTTCGAATCTCGCATGGGAATCGTAATAAATTAACAGATAATGCGCTGGCCGAAAACGAAACGTTACAAAACAAACAGGCGAGGGGGGAAGTGGGGAAAGGGCGGCGCGGGCAGCGGGCCGATTTCAAAATACGTCCTTGTGACTTTAAAAAACTGTTAGCTAAACATTTGCATTTGATTAGGCGGGCTTGCTGTGCGCAGCGCGCTACGTAAGCAAACACTAGGAAATGGAACCAACTTCAGAGAGATTTCATAGCTGGTTGGTTGGTTACCTGCTACAGGTTTTTGGTCTAAACTTTGAGGTTTATGAGTGTGACATTTTTATGAGGTATTACCTATTCATTAGCTTTTCCATGGAATGCTTGTGTGGTAATGTCAAATTTGCATATGTTTATCAAAGGTACACAAATTGTAAAAACCAATGTGGAAATTGATTTTATTTTTCCTTGATTACACACTAATTATTGTGCATAATTCACTACAAAAATTATATAATAAGTCATGTTTAATAGCTTGGCAATTATGTCAATTTTTAAAACAATGCAAACAATATACTATATTCCTAGACTACACGATATTTTAAATATTGTTTAAAATAAAATGTTGTTAGGAAAAAGACCGAAATTGATGACAACAATATGTATAACAAATCTCCAACGCTAGGAGATCGTCAATCTGATTTGGCACATGCAAATTTGCTTAGGAGAAAAATCGCTTAAGTTAGAAAATAAATTGATAAAAATTGGACGTACTTAACAAATATGCTACAAGGCGCAGTACAAGATATTGTACAATAAGCATGGAATAGTACTCACTTCGCACGAGTATGAACATAGTGAGAAATGGACATTCCATGTTTTTTTCTGTACGATATTGTTGGCCTATTAATTTTTATATTAATAATAAGTTTGTTCAGATTCCAATATGACAATCTTAAATTAGTATCCTAACAACGTAATTCGTAAGATATGACAATAGGCGCATTCCATTTGCCATTTATATCAGATCTAACTTAAGCTGTGTTCCATTTGCCACTTGGTTCACTTAAATCAGTTCAGATAAATTAGACAACATGACTAAATAAACTAAATTAAGCAAACTGATGCACTTTTTGAGGTGAATTACTTCAAAGTAATTTAAAATCAGTAATTCTAGTATTGAAAATAAAGTAATCCAACGAAATAAATAAATGATCTGGTTCAATAAATGTAAGTTAGATCTGATTTAAATGGAATGCGCCTTTACTCGTACATTTACTGATCCAGAGCACTTATTTATTTCGCTGGATTACTTCACTGACTTTATTTTCAGTACTAGAATTACTTATTCTAATTAACTTTGAAGTAATTCAACCCAATAACTGCATCAGTTTGCTTAATTCTGTTCATTTAGTCATGTTGTCTGTTTCATCTGAACTGATTTAAGTGAACCAAGTGGCAACTGGATGCAGCTATTAATAGCTGTATTTCATTTGTCACTTGCTTCAGTTTAATCTGTTCGGATAAATTATGCTACATGATTAAATGCAAGTTGCACCACCAAAATTTTACCACTTGATATTTAAAGGACGGTGGTGCAACTGGCCAGTATTGGAGTGTATTCTTTTAAAATAAGTTCGAATATTTAATTTAATACTGGAAACACTGAGAGCAAAATAATCCATAGATATAAATAAGTGATCTGGTTCAGTAAGTGTAAGTTAAAACTAATCAAAATTGCAAATAAAATACACCTGATGTACTGTACATTTTCATAGCAAAGACAAGTATGTAACAGGTAAATTTATTTATTTATTTGTGCTTCAGCGTATAACAGGAATTTAATCCCAATAACAGTACAAGGCCCGAACTCACCGATCTGCAGTGTGGAAGTTCATATATATTTAGCTTCAGGATATTCGGTTCCACACCACCATCTTAGTGGTCGTAGAAAAACGAACTGCCTACATTATTAATTTCTTGAGATGGTAATTTTTGAAAATGTATTAATCCACTAGTTAGATATCACCCTTGTAAAATGTTTTATAATAAAAAAGTGTAGGAAAGTGAGGAAAACTATTAAAAGTAGTGTTCGCTCTTGTCGAGTGAGTACTATGTGGTTCGCACCTTGTGGGGCAAAAGTTTCCTTTTAGTTTTTGAGATGTTTACACTTTCGAACAAAAGCGAAACTGAAGGGAAAAGAATGTTATCCTGTGGTCATAAATCTTCGTTCGAAAATTTTCTTAGACAATTGAATGTGACGGGAACAGCAACTGTGATTGATCGGTGTGTTAGAACAAATCTGTTTTCTTCTTTTTATTATTATATTATTTTTGGATTCTCACGCCACTCGTTACTACATTCGCGAATTATATTTTATTCTAATTAATTTAATCAATTGTATTCCAATGATTTAATCATTTTTGTCTTAACACAATGACAAATAACTGTCGAAAAGGTGTGACTGCAACTGATATTTAGTGTAGAGTTTTTGTTTAGTGGAATTCTTAAACGTCTAGTCTACTACCTACTTACGTCTTAGTGCATTGTATAATATTAAACTACTACATTAATCATTTCTCAGTTTTAATGCCATGTTTAAAATATGTACTTTTCATTTCGTATTCGCAGCTGCTTAACAAAAAATATACTTGTTTTTATCTCCCTTCACTTAATATTTAAATGTTAAGTGTGATATATTCGATTGATACTTCCATATACAATAGAGTAATGCCTCAGTGGTATCGAGTCGGCCTGTGGATCCTGAGAACACTGGTTCGATCCCCACAGCCGACAAACATTTTCACCAAATTAAAATTACCTCTGTGGCTCCTCCACTACTAATATCTTTGAGGGCCGTGATTTGACGGCTGGTAACCGTACTTCACGCGCATAAATATATCACTTACCGAGAGATCTGCTTCGGCAGAGTGCCACACTCAATAATGGGTAAAAGACGTGATGATATATTTATATTTTGATATATTTTATAAACAACGCTGAAGCTCTATATATTCTGTAATCATTAGTGTACTGTACATACATACATATATACATCACGCTATATCCCATCAAATGGGGTAACACGAACACGAACCCTAAAATCATTCATAAAACAATTACTCATCAGATTCATCAAATAAACAGTCCTCGTCAAACATTCTCATCCTAACACACAATCCTCACTTCAACCACATTCATAGATTCCTCCATATAAGATCATTTACTCATCGTACTAGAAATCATTCATTACACAACAAACCTTCAATCACATCCATCCAATCACTCCTATTCACTTTTATTACTATACTGTAAGTTTTATAATTAAATTTCGTGCTCAAAGAAAAACTTTACAAAAATATGCATATCTTTCTCACTGTCGACAATTTCTTAATTATTTTGAAGAAAAAAACAGCATGTGAAACAAAAATTATTGCCAGAATTACTATAAATATAGTTAGTTCTACTATAAGTTAAGCGTTGTGCGCTTACTTAAATAACACACTGTATATGAAAGCATATTCTAAAAGCGTAACTAAAACAACCTAAACTAATCTAAATCAAAATTTGACTCAAGTAATGATCAGGCAGACAAATTTAAAATTATTGATAATAAGCTTAGTCACTCATCCATTTTACTCTTTCTATATGTAAAATATTGTTCTTTTTGGATGCCTCTCAAGTCACTTAACAATTGAGCTGAACAAAAATTTTGCAAAAAGAATGCAGCTATTGTCTGTTAAATATGCTAATACAAACTATATATGAGAAGAAGAAGTATAAGAAGAATAGTCGTAGTTTGGAAAGCTATCAAATTCGTTGAAATATTTAAACTCGCGTGCCCTTCTACAATATTCAGTAGCAGTAGAAGGGAAAGCGTTTTATAAAAACGGCAAGATTTTTAGCGCGCGCAGTTTAATAAACGAAATGTTGACCCCGGTTGAAAGAAACTGCAAGAAATTATTTAGTGTTTTGAAAACACGATTTGAATATACAGTCACGCTACCTGCTTGCACGCCACTGTGTCGCTGCACACGATAATGTAATAAAAACTATTATTCGTGAGTTCAGAATGTATATTCGGTGAAATTAAAAAAAAATAATACAGAATTATCAGGTCCAATGTATCTTTTAAACGTTACAGACAAAAATGTTACTAACGAAAATCATTTCCTGCATTTATTACACTTATTACAACGTCCTTACAGTTCAATTGTTTCCTGAGTTTCTTAGGAAATTGATCATCACGCCATTTTACCCATTTTTAATTTATTTTTCCACTTTGTACAACAAGAATTCTGTGATAAACGTATAAATTCATATATTCGTAAATCTGTACATAATAAATAAAATCACATCAACATTTGTTGATAAGTAGAAAATATTTTATAAAGTCATAAGTTTCGTTATGATTTTGTTCATCATTTACAGACTTACGGATCCATAAATCTTATAGATTTACAAAGAATTTCACAATTACCAATTATAATGCTTATAGTAGACTTTGAACTACTCAGACACAATAGTATATTTTTTTTCGACCGGGTAGAAAATAGACATTTCCAACTGTTAGTTGAAAGAAGAAAGTTGATGTTTGCCGCTTCCCGAGCGGCAATAAGATTTTGCTGCTCGCCGAATGGTAAAGAGTGTATCATCGTATCCATGGATACATGAAAACTGTTACCCGAATTTCCAAACAGAAAAACTGTTAAAAATGATTTTAATTTTTTTCTGGTTCGATTCCCACAAGCCACGAACAATTTTCAACAATTTGTCCGGCAGTGCGATGGGGAATTAGAATCCGGAGATCCCGAGTTTGATTCCCACTCAAGCTAGAAATTATAATTACTACCACTGCGGCTCGGTGAGTCCGGACTCTGTACTGTAATTGGGAATCAATTCCTGTTGTACAGAGTAACATAAATAAATAAATAAATAAATAAATAATTTTAAAAAACCATCCCTGTGGCTCCTCCACCACTAACATCTTTGGGGGCCGTGATTTAACGACTGGTAACCGCACTCCACGCGCAAAATATATCATTTACCGAGATCTGCTTCGGTAGAGTGCCACATCCAGTTATGAGTAGAAGGCGTGATGATATATTTATTTATTATATATAAATTCATTTTCAAACTTTTAAAAATGGTCGTAGAAAAAATATCGAGTGCACCACGAGCAGAAAGTATCCTTGCCGCTCTTGCATTGTTGTTGATCGCGAGCGGCAATCGACTGCTTTCTGCTCTAGGTAAACAAATACTATTTTGATATATGTAAGTTGAAATCATCGAGATATGAACGCGTGAATTCTTTGTTTTATTTTTTGCACAAGAAGCCATAGGGGTCATTGAAACGCATAATAAAAGTTAAGATTTTTGTTTAATTATGTGGTTTTCTAAAAATATTGTTGGTTCTTTCTAGTCAATAAATTTCCTTTCAAAACAAACTATGCCTATCTACTATTTTTATAGCTAATATTTCTATTTTTTAAGCAACACAACAACAAAAAACAAATTCGAAACAATTAGGCAGCGGCCCACAAAAAAAAAATGCAAATCAGTAAAACTTGATCAGCAACACTGTTGAGGTCTGTCACCAAACTTGTTTCTAACCATTAACATTTAGGAACTGTTCCTTCTAGTCTCTAAAGTACCCGCAGTTCTAAAACTACCGGTCGATTATACTTGAACGGAATTTTACTAACGAGAGCAATTCTTTACCCTAGGGACTTATATTTTTGAATGAATTTTAGAAGTTAGAATAACAATTTATTATTCATTTGGAATATTCTGTGAAACTGCTAATTAAATTTCGTTAGAATATGAAACTGGGCGGGTAGAGTTAATATTTAATTTGATTGTTAATAATTGATAAATTAGGGAAGCAAGTGCCCTGTTTACAAAAATATTATTTATAACATTCATAAGTACCTACAGCATTATTAAAAAATACTGAAGGCTGGTAAATTTCCCACTGGCGAATGATCTCAAATAATTAAGTCCGCAACCCTGTAAGAAAGTAAAAATATCTTCCCTTAAATGACAGAAGAAAGTAATTCTTTTCGTCTCTCGAGAAAAATATATTTGTTTCTACGCTCTTAATCGAAAGTAGGTATTTCTTTCCTCATATGTGCATCGAAAGTTAAATATGCTCTCTCTAGGGAAGAAAGTAACTATTTTTGTCCTATAAAGGAAACTGTTTTTCTTCCTTATTTATGGTTGGTATCATAGCAACTGTCAGCACAGTCTTAGATATTTATTTATTCATGTAACCTAAGTACGTTTTAATTTTTATTTAAATGGCATAAAAAAGTGAACATAGAAAATAACCTAGGTGTACAATGTCATTCCTCCCTTGTGGGAGTACTGTCCTCAGGTACATTTGAACGTCATTCGTCTAAATTTCTAATTTATTTCTAAACAAAATTTCCTTTTTAATAGGGTAGTCAAAAATATATGTATATTTAGTAAAGAAACTGTTATTCTTCCCTTAAATGATGAAATGACACCTACAGGAAGAAATTTCTCACTTCCTTCACTTTTATACAAATAATTATTAAGGAAAAAACATTCATTTTTGAAATGAGATAAAAATTTAAAAAATATATATCATCACGCCTTCTACCCATTGCTGGGTGTGGCACTCTGCCGAAGCAGATCTCGGTAAGTGATATATGTTGCGCGTCAAGTGCGGTTACCAGTCGTCAAATCACGCCCTCCAAAGATGCTAGTGGTGGAGGAGCCACAGGGGTAGCTTTTTGAAATTATCAAAATTGTTTGTCGCCTGTGCGAATCGCACCAGGGTTCTCAGGATCCTCAGGCCGACTTCATACCACTGAGCTAGCCACCCCAAGTGAGATGCAGTTACCAATCGTCGAACTACATTCCCAAAGATGTTAATGAGGGTTAAGCCATAGGGGTAATTCATACTTGCATTGCTATTCTGTAAAACAGGAACTTAATCCCAATTACTGTACAGTTTATAGTTGAATTTCGAACCTTTCCGATACAGTTGGTACCTTTTATATACAAGTACTCTTGTTTTGATAAGAAGTAACTTGTATCCACTGAATCTCTACAGTCTTTGATATTCTCTTTTGACACATTGCAATATGACATCTGGAGATAAAATTTAGTACTAAATATTGGTATATATCTGCTGTAAATTGTACACAATTTATTGTGCTTAAAACGGTAAGTAAGTTGAGATGATTTGAACATGTGGAGCGTTCGTCGAATGAAAGATTAATGACACAGGTGTATAGAGATGAACGGATGGATTTGATTGAAGGTTTGTTACGTGATTAAATATTCTAAGTGTGAGGAATATATGGGAACTATGAATGTGATTGAAGCGAAGATGGTATGTCAGATTGAGAATGTTTGACGAAGACTGATTCTTTGATGCATCTGATGAGTAGATTTCCTGGGAATACTTCAGGGGTTCGCGCTACCCTATTTAGCGTGATAGTAAATAAATTAAAGTCATCGAAGTTTGAAGGCGCAAACTCTTGCTTAGTAGACGTAGACACAATTCGATGCATTATTTATGCTAGACTTTTATAAATGTAAACATTGGTCAAAAATAATAGTACACTCCTAATTCTATTACTTCTTGTGTAAATTTGAATAAAGTTAGAATTGCTATATTGGAAGTATTTTCAAAGATTTAAATGTTAAAGTTGAAAGCTTCCCTTAGAAAACTGTCAGTTATATGAGTTTAAAACAGTGTGTTATGTCCTGAAACGAAGGAACAAAACCTGCTGCAACACTCCGTAGCGCTATTACTCACTCTGCGCACTCTTGTTCAAAACCTGCACGTATATAGGAAATTGCGTGTGTGTAACAAAGACAGCTGCATACATGCATGCGTGAAGGACGCATGTGTTGTCTCACTCTCTCCCAAATATTGCCGCGTCCCTCTCCCTCCTAAGAGTTCTGCGTCACGCGTTGTGGTACTCACGGCACACTGAGATGCGAGCGGTGCGCATATTATTCGCTATGAGCTTGTTTTTTGGCACGTGTTTGTGATATTTAACATTATTTTCTAGTTTAATTAATAAGAAGAGCGTTAAACAACTATAGCGGAACTGATTACTCACCATGGCACACTATTAGATGGTTAGAAAACAACTGAATTCGTTTACATTGCACGAACAAGGTTTGTACTTGAATTGATAAAATCAGATTTAATCCGTACGATAATTAGAACGTACTATAAAAATACTGATACTACGCATAGACTAAACCCTGATAAGATAATTTTTTATTGAAACTAATTTGGATAGAAACTTTTGATATGCAGTTTGGAGTTACATAATGCAACCTAACCTCAAACTTGATGACTCGCATCTGAAAATATGTTTGTGGTATTGGTTAATTCTTGATTCAGCAGGAAGATAAAAATTCATTGCTTCATTTGCATAACCATAGAACACACCCAAAGAAGAAAAAACAATGAATAACTAAATTGCTAAAAGAAATGAAAGTGCGCGCTGTTGACGAATAGATAAACATAAAAGAAAAAAAGGCTAACCCGTCACATATCGATGAAGATGATGACAACTGATGATTTCACACTCATTTCACTTACATTATCAAAAATCTCGAAGTCCACACGAATCCCCTCTTAAAACAAAACACTAAACAACAACAGCACAAAGCGGAAGTGAATCACTAGTTATGAAAATCTCCACGCACACTTTATAGGTTATTTCCACCAATTTCCCGGACAAAACAACGAAAAAAAAAGCGAATGGTATTGGTAACAATTGCCGGTGAACGGTGACAATCTAGCGCGACCACATCGCTCGCTCCTGCCTTCTGCCGTATGCCATTGCAACTGAATTTCGGCAGTCGCGGGCAGCGTGCTGGGCCAAACGCAGCATGCGCGCGCGCACGCACACACACACGCACAGCCGCGCGCACCGGCACACACGCACGCAGTTTGGAATTGGCTCGGCGTGCCTGTATGCTCTCTATGCATGCGACTGGTTTTGCAGTGAGGAAATATGCTAGAGTTAATTAAGGCTATCCTTTGTACGATCGATGGGACTAGCGAAACGTGCTGCTATGGAAACTATACTTCTCACTCAAAATTATACTGCCTTTCCTGCTGCCTGCTCAAATGCAACCAAATGATATATTGCAGCAGGTATTCGCGCAAAAGAAATTCAATTCAAAATTAATCAGGTTGCCAATTTTTCCTGCGAAACTACCTCTCACTCAATTATCCTAGCTTCCTGCTGATTTTTGTAATTCAGCAAATATATATTTCAGCAAGTACTAATTAATAGAACTAGGATTACATAATAATAGTTATTTACCTAACAAGACCTGAAAATGATACTTTCCTGGGTGAGCAAGCTTTTTCCAGAATAATCCGTAGGCGAGTTTTGAAATCTTGAGGGTCTAGTAAAGACACTTTCAGGGCGAATTACGTACAATATTTTTAACAACCATCAATGGAAAATTATTTACGATTTGATACACGAATATTGCCGCTGGGCGAGCTGATTCCTTGACAGTTTTTCTGTTTTGAAATTTGCTTCAAAATGTTGACTCTTATCATGTACACTCTTAATTTATCGCTCGACAAGCCGATCCCTCTGATCGTCATTTCCTATCTAGATCGATAAAGATGGATTTTACGGCCTAAAAAGTAATTTTCTGGGCGGCCATAACTAAATAGATTTGTTAATTTACATAGATAGTTGTTGAATCAAATGCAAATAAATGTGTAAAATTTGCTTGTCACACATGAATAAATTTCTAACATGTATTTAGCAGTAGCATGAGAAAAAATTTAAAAAAATATGTATATATCATCACGCTTTTTAAGGGTAGTTTAAATGTGGTGAAAATTGTTTGTCGGCTGTGGGAATCGAACCCAGGTTCTCAAATCTACAATATGAGACAAAATAATTGTGTAAATTAAACTAGGTGCAGAATTTAATCATCTACTTTGAATCTTTTTCCTCTGAAGGACTCTAGGAAGCATAACAGTACAACAGTAACAGGAAATGTATTTCTCATAGTAGCATAGTTTTTATACATCATAAAAATGATACAGAAATTTATAAATTACTGTTGGTAAACACATAAAAATAATGTACCTGATTCCTAATTCAAGAAAAAACCTACTTTAACAGGAATTATTTAATGCGTGTAACAGGAATGTTCAAATTACTCATCGTTACTAGTTCACAATAAAAGAGGAATAAAAACATTAAAACAATAAACAAATTATTAAAATTACTCAAGTGAAACCGATACGTTTTTTTGGGTATTTTTTATATATTTACATGACGCATTTCTAAAAGTTCTTCCGCAAAAACATTACTAAACGCATTATAGAACCACAGTTTTCGACTTCCGAAATAATATTAGTGACTTTATATGTTATTAAGTTACATTTAAATAATTAAAATTGTACTGAAAGGCATAGTATCACTTATGGAAACTCGTTAGCAGGAATATGATCTGCAGTAGCAAAAATATCGTCTCTATATTTTCGGAAATAGTCAATGTTTGTATGAAGCGAAAAAAATGTTTCACACAAAATGAAATATTTTTATAAGCCTAACATAAATGTTTACTTACTCAATTGAGATAAAATTTCGTTAAAAAAGTAAATTTGATAGAAACTGAAGTTATACAACAACAGTCTCGATTTTTGACATAGTTCTGGTAATGTAATTTTTTTCCTAACCCAAATAGATAACAGCCGATAATGCTATGTACATTAGGAAACAAATATTGCTTTTTTTCAATCTAGGAGGGTCAGTTATATACAATAATGATTGTCTAATACTTTGCAAACGACTTAAATGCACTCTAGAAAAGTTATTTTTAACAAAGCCTGCGTAAGCTTCAACCTTGTTACTAACAGCATAATAGGAATTTCCTGATAAGTGGAGTTACATCAGTCTTATATTTTCACCAGTTATCAGAAAATAATAACTACAGCCCATCGCAAATACCTTGACAATTACGTCACTGAATTTATTTTCATTATATTTGAAAATCTGTAAGGTATTTCGGTTATTGATACGTTGTCATGATGTACGGAATTGTCAAGTCATTGCAGTTATTTGCAAAATAAATATATACAGTATGCTCAGAAAGTTCTATCAGCAAATTAAAAATTATTGCAATCCCTTTTCTTTTTTATTATACTACTTTTATAATAGTTATTTATGTATGTATGTACATATTTATGCCCGTGGTACATACAACGTTTTATTTTATTTTGGTCTTCGAAATTAAAGGATTTAGTCAGTAGGTATTCGTTATCTTTAGGTATGCATGTACGTAGATTGTTGGTGTTGCTATATTGTTTCTTTACAAACAAACAAAAATAATTTATTGTCAAATAAAAATGGACAGGCAAAATTACTACCACGGAAGTCAAAAGAACTTTACAAAAAACAATACAAATTTATTGTATGACCCCTAAATCACGATTTTGATTTGTTTACTCTCTCGGGCTAAATTAAAAAATAACGCCCGCTTTTGAGGGTCAATAAACAAGTTTATGATGCCAAAATAAAATAAAAATTATTTTATATAATTATACCAGACCTGTTAGTAAAATAAGACGAAAGTTTGTACCATTTTCAACAAAGAAATTTACTTCTCCCTTATCAAAGAAAAAGGATTGTATGCAACTATTGTTCGCAATTTTGTATATAATAAAGTACTTTACCTGTTCGCTTACATCGAGGCTTATATTTACGGGTAGACATACCTAAAACAAAAGTAATTCAATTAATCACAAATTCAAATAGACAACAATAGAAATATTAACATGCATTTTGCAATATATACTCAGTCACACCAACAAAATTGAATAAATAATTCTGAATCTATAATATCAAATTGAATGCTTGACTGTAATGTTACCTATTTCGTTCTACTTGTCACTTATAAATAATTATTTTAAGTGAGTTTAATAGTATATTACGTACCATGTACTGTAAGTGACAGATTTTAAGTCAAGAAAGTAGTTTGGGAAATCGAGGCCCGAAGGGTCAAGTTTTCCTAACATTCGCGTCCTTAAAAATCACTTACAGTCCGAAGTTAGTAAGCTTTTTTATAATACTTGCACAAATAGAAGGAAAAGTAAAATAGGTTTCAAACTTGACAGATGTCAAATTGTTGTCAAAATAAACAAGACTTTGATATGTAATATTTACTTACTCTTCACGGTGAATAATAGTAAGTAAATATTAAAGTCCTGATGTAACCATGAAAACCACTGTGTAATAAAAGTTCCACATACAAGCTGTATTCCATTTGCCACTTGGTTCATTTAAAGCAGTTCAGATAAATTAGACAACATGACCAAATAAACTGAATTAAGCAAACTGATACATTTATTGGGATGAATTATTTCAAAGTCAATTAGAATTAGTAGTTCTAGTATTGGAAATAAAGTCAGCAAAGTAATGCAGCGAAATATATAAGTGATCTGGTTCAGTAAATGTAAGTTAGATCAGATCCAAATAGCAAATGGAATAATATGCCTATCGTATTTAAATTTTGTCATTAATAGATAACTTACAGTACAAGTTTTATAAAAAATATATTTTGTTGATGCAACTGGAACTAGCAAATATACGACATGTCAAATGACTTGACAACGTAATTTTTCAAACCATAAAAGGTTGTCAGTTTCTTGAGAAATATAACAGACGTATGTCTTATACCACAAACAAATGCAGTGACGTTGTTGTCAACCCATTAGATATGACGTATATAACAATTTTTTGACTACGTATATTTGTTGATTCAAAACCTTTTTAAATAAGTAACAAATTTTGTGTTTCTGTGTAAGCCAAATCTAGTATTTCTAGTAATCTAATATCTACAAAATTTGACAGTGATATTTCAACACTCGCCACTTGAAATCCAAATGTTATCTCATCACAGTTTTTTTTATCAAAACGCATAATTCGGAACTATTTGTGTAAAAAACTAAAAGATGAGTACATAACCAAACAGCAAGCTTATCTCAGAACAATGAAATGAATTAAATTGAATTCAATTTTTGGAAAACACTTTCACGGAAAGAGATTAGATAATATTGGGCAGGTATACTTTGCCAATTGTGACCAATTAAAATTTAAAAATAACGGAGTCAACTGCGCGTTAAACGATGTGATTCTAGTTGACACGAAATTAAATAATGGATGCCAAATACTCATTTTTGTTGTGGGTGAAAACTAGCTAAACGGTTCAAAGAAAAAAAATCTCTAATGCAAGCCATGCGTTTTAGAAAATTTCACTTTTATCAAACTATTGTCTTTTTTAACTGTAAATATGACAATTATTTGCATTTGTTTGCTGTCGATGACATAATTTTCTATTGTTTCAAATACTTATATTCATATGAAATTTACATTCAATTTGAGTTACTGCGTTTTGACTTCGTTTAAGTTTTTGCTAAACAAAATCAGTAGAAACTATTTCATATCAAGATATTTAGTTCTTATGGGATAGGTAGCTCATTGGTATCGAGTTGGTTTCTGGATCTTGAGAACCTTGGTTCGATTCCCACAACCGACAAACATTTTCACCACGTTAAAATTACCCCTGTGGTTCCCTCACCACTAGCATATTTGGGGCCGTGATTTGATGGTTGGTACCCACACCTCACGAGCATAAATATATCACTTACCGGGATCTGCTTCGGCAGAGTGCCACACCCAATAATGGGTAAAAGGCGCGATGATATATTATATTATTATTATATTTAGTTCTTCGTGTTTTTTATTTCAAAAATTTGTTTCTAAAATAATTAATTCACGTTACAGGTATTTTTACTATCAAAGAATGAACTGAATACGACATCTGTATTATGCATAGCCAATAATTTAAAAACTTTACATAGAAATCCTAAATTGAATCCCTAAATAGCGAATTTAACTTTGATTTAAGTGGGTGTATGTCGCTCGCTTTTGTTTCTTCAAACTCTGCCTACATGAGGTTGAGGACTCAATCGTATCGAGTCGGCCTGTAGATTTAAGAACCCGGATTCAATACCCACAGTGGACAAACAATTTTCACCACATTAAAACCACCCCTGGCTTCCCCTTCAGTAACATCCTTGGGGCCGTGATCTAACGGCTGGTAACCGCACTTCCCACGTAAAAATATATCAGTTACCAAGATCTGCCACGGCAGAGTGCCACACCCAGTAATGGATAGAAGGTGCGATTATATATATATTTTTTATTTATATATTTATAGATATATTATAACCTCTTTTTAAGCGAAAAGTGAATGATTATCGCGTATTTTATTTTAGAGAAAAATGCATGGAATTTCTGTGGCAATATTTATAACTTAGATTGTTATTGTTAAATTATGTGTTTAGTTTTACTCATTTTAGTTCATTTATGGTTATTGGTTTTAGAAAATATTAAGTATCGTGAGAATGATATGTTTGGGGTTGTGTTTGTGTTTCTAAACTAATAAATGATGGTCAAGTGTGTCTGGGTCTGTCTGAGTGACGCCAAATGTGGAAACATGTTGGAATAGGTAAGGGATGAAGAGACGTGTGTGAATGGTTAAGGGTGTATGAGGCTTTGTAAATAGTTTCGAAGATAGTGTGTATCCGGCGAGAGACGAGAAAGGTTAAACATTTTGTAATTATATATTTTCAATAAAACTGATATACTTCGTCTATTATTTATCCTGACAAATACATGCATAGAGAAGTGCAGAAGGAGCATTAATCACGGAAAAAGTTACATCGTATTTAGGCGACAACGGCTAAATTGTTTTATATAAGATTACGACATTTCTAAGCTTCATTTGTAGCATTGATTGAAAGATTTAACAGAAATAAGAGACAAAGGGTATCAAAGTATTTTGTCGACTTATATGCAGAATGTAGAACGAGTGAAAATATCTAAATTTACTTACAAATCCTGTATTGCATTTAAACTGAACAATTTCATTCCATCTACAAAAACCTTATCAGGAAAGAGGAGAAAAAGAGCATCTGGATCTCACGCAGTAAAAAGAGACAGAAGAGAGCATCTCACAACGCAACGCAACGCACAGCGAATCTGGGTTACAATTCTGGGACATTTGCATTCGCGCGGCCGCAGTTGACCCAATTCGACGACGGAAGACGCAACGATGCATTGCGTAGACGCTCATGGGCGCGCGGACCGGGCGGCGGGGGCATTGCGTAACGCACCCAATGTCACACGCGTGCGTGAGTGTGCGTAGTGCGTGTGTGCCGCTCTAGAGTTGTAAAACTCACGGTCAGGAGAGTATAATGTCGGCTGGGTCTCGCCGAAGGTTGCATGATAAGATTTATTGTCTGTTCAAAGTTGTTTTAGAAATTTTCGGTGCTGGAGTGTCGTTGTGGGACACGAATTATAGATTTTGTTGTTTACGTAATTCACCAGATTTTCATTGGAACTACGGCATAAAACGACTTCATTTATATCTCAATACAAACAATCAATGTACTTACTCCCTTTTCTGATATTGGCTAGAACTGATTTGAGTATTTACCACGTACATATATGTGAGAACCAATATAATCACGAATTTGTTTGAAAATTAACCAATGAAATGAAAGCTATTTTTATAATTTTCCACTAGTGAAATTATGATAATTTTTCATTGTAATTAAATCACCTTGGCTACCAATAAAATAAATGGTATTTCCATAAATGTCAATTGAAAAAATCTATCGAAATGGCAAATTCTCGATGGGGAACTGCATCTACAGTATACATTTTTGCTTGTTCAATTCTCATGCAAAATATAACTCGTAGTACAATAATTGTCAGATAATATTTTGACGTACATTTAAATTACGGAAGTAGGAAATACAGTTCCTGCTGCACTCACTATAGTTGTATTCGATTTGCCACTTGGTTCACTTAAATCAGTTCAGATAAATTAGATAATAGCTGTATTTCAGTTGCCACTTGGTTTACTAAAATGATGTACTTATTGGGGTAAACTACTTCAAAGTAAATTAGAATAAGTAATTCTAGTACTGGAAATAAAGTCAGTGAAGTAATCCACTAAAGCAAATAAGTGATCTGGTTCAGAAAGTGTAAGTTAAATCTGATCCAAATGGCAAGTGGAATTAGTCTCTTGCAATAGGCTCATTCCATTTGCCATTTAGATCAGATCTAGCTTACATTTACTGATCCAGATCTCTTATTTATTTCTCTAAATTACTTCGCTGATTTCATTTTCAGTACTAGAATTACAGATTCTAATTTACTTTGAAGTAATTCACCCCAATAAATGCAGCAGTTTGCTTAATTCTGTTCATTTAGTCATGTAGTCCCATTTATCTGAACTGATTTAAATGAACCATAGCTGTATTCCATTTGCCACTTGGTTCACTTAAATCAGTTCAGATAAATTCGACACATGAATAAATGAACTGAATTAAACAAACTGATGCACTTATTGAAGTGAATTACTTCAAAGTAAATTAGAATCTGTAATTCTAGTACTGAAAATAAAGTCAGCGAAGTAATCCAGTAAAATAAATATGTGATCTGGTTCTGTAAATATAAGTTAAATTTGATCCAAATGGCAAATGGAATACCTACGCGTAATATGACAAACTAAAAAGAATTAAGCAAACTAATATAAGTTTTGGGCTGATTTAAGTGAAATAAACGGAAGCTGTATTCCATTTGCCATTTAGATCACTTAAATCAGTTCAGATAAATTAGACAACATAACTAAATGAACTGAATTAAGTAAACTGATGTACTATTGGGGCGAATTACCTCAAAGTAAATTAGAATAAGTAATTCTAGTACTTAAAATAAAGTTATCGAAGTAATCCAGCGAAATAAATAAATGATCTGGACCAGCAAATGTAAGTTAGATCTGATCCAAACGACAAATGGAATACGCCTGGAATACAGCTAATAAGTAAAAAATTGATAAAAAATAAAATTGTCATTAACTTATCGATCATTCAGATAATGAATGGAGAGAACTGTTGATGTTGTGATTATAAAGTCCGATTTTAACTAAGTTGTGATATTGTATCAGATATAACCATCAATTTATCATTTCGTGCGTAGGAATATTAAATATCTTATTTTGAAGGTTTACCTAATACATAATTATATTGAACATTTGTAATTACAATTAATTTAAGATAATAAACTTCAATGTTAATCAATTTTTTATATCAATGCCAGTTTTTGAGATTTTAATCACTAAAACAAAAATGTATTCTTCCCCAAGTTTTTATGTTGAATTGAATACAAATAGAAATAGAATTATCATATTATTTAAACAATTAAAAAATGTGCGTATTGTTTTATTCATAATATAATTTGCTAAACAAGGTCGTAAACATACACATAGTATCTTTTTTATTAATGCCTAGTTTGGGAACAAGTAATAAACAGAAACCATTTGAAACATAATTACATTTCTATTTATAACAATTCTACGTGAACTGACAAAAGTACTTCGAAGTCTTAAGTGTTAAAGTGTATTTCTTTGACAAGTCTATTGGCGTGTCGGACATGACGTCATTCTACTGCAGGACTGAATTGCACCGTTAATTCCACAGTCCAGTCGACCAGTTAAATATTTGATGAAAATTACAACTGTTAGAGTTGCATAATAAACAATCATGTACTTATTTAGTTTTTTATTTGATCTGTCCAGCTTTAGCCATGACTTATATTTCAAACGCAGCTGTGCAGTTAATCTAAATATTTCATAATGATTCACGATATCATGTAAATTTGGAAATAGAATTACGATGCCATTAATTCAGTATTATATTTTTAAAAATATTTATACGAACATTGTGTCATAGGCCAATAACATGAAAATAAATTTTCGTTACCATAGCTTCGCTGATTTACAGAAATAATATTCAAATGAAGGGTTAAGGTCAGTGTTTCAATCACCGTTTAATGTTAATTATCATTCAATAATAATTAAATAAATAAATATATCATCACGCCTTCTACCCATTATTGGGTGTGGCACTCTGTCGAAGCAGATCTCGGTAAGTAATATATTTTTGCGCGTGAAGTGCGGTTACTCGTCGCCAAATCACGGCCCCCAAACATGTTAGTGGTGGAGGAGCCACAGGGGTAGCTTATGAAATTATGAAAATTGTTTGTTGCCTGTGGGAATCGAACCAGGGTTCTCAGGATCCACAGACCGACTTCATACCACTGAGCTAGCCACCCCATTATTTAATCATGATTAACGTTAATTAAGAGTAAACCGGTGGCCCTCAGAGTATATAATTCTGTTTCTAAATAAAAATAAATATATCATCACGCCTTTTACTCATTAGTGGGTGTGGCACTTTGCCGTAGCAGATCTCAGTAAGTGATATATTTATGTACGTGAAGTGCGGTTACCCTCTGTCAAATCACGGCCACAAAGATCTTAGGGGAAGGGGACCCACAGGGATCATTTTAATGTGGTAAAAATTATTTGTCAGCTGTGGAAAACGAACCTGGGTTCTCGATACCACTGAGCCACCTACCCCATCAGTATACTGTTAAACTCAAGTTTAATATATGTATGTGGTAGTTGGGTAAATAGATTTGTTTGCATTTGTTTCCGTTTCATGACTAACTATGTAGAGAATTATTTCATATATGTGAGAACCAATAGAATTACGAATTTGGTGCAAAATGAACCAATGAAATGATAGCTGTTTTGATATTTTTCCACTAGTGAAATTAATAAGTGACAATTTTTCACTGTAATTAAATCTCCTTGGTTACCAACCAATACAATAGAAACAATTTTCATAAATTCAAAATAAGCTATTTTGATACAATCTCGCCTCTTCTTTTGTTCACGCAACAAACATTCAATCATCCCCATCTATTTATTCTCTACATCCCCTAACTATCTGAACCGACCTTCGCCTACTCTTCTTATAATTTAAATAAAACTGTCATATCTATTAATTATTTCATAAAGTAACCATATTATGTCAGCAGGAATAAACTAATGTTCCTGCTATTCATGACTATCAGCAGGATAAGCTATATCACTAACCATCAAACCAAGGACAAACTGCGGGACTTCGCAGGAGTTAGAGAGGCAGGACGAAGCAGGAAAAACTCTTTCGCGTCTCTGCGATCGTCTCTTGCCCAACGCAGCATACTTTGTGCGTGTACGCATGCGGAGTTGCCAAGTTGAGTCGCTAGCACGTGTTATTCTTTCTTTTTTCAACAGTGTTTCGTTTTTGTTTTCTTGCTCGCGTTCCGTGACATAAAAGCGCCGGAACAAATGAACGACGAACAGATTGGATTGGTAGCAGGAACAGCTGAAGTTTGAGTTGTCACGAATAATAAGTGATATTGTTGAGCATGATTTTGTTTTTGTAATAGCTATTGAAAAGGGACTTAATGTTTTTAATCGCCTCCATTGTTTATTTGTGTCAATATAAAACAGGTGTTTTATTTATTCTTCTCTGTATTTTCAAAGCAAACAAGAGTTCATATCCAAAATATATAACTATATTTGAGTGATTCCACTACATACTATTGTAATTAAAATTAATTTCCTTTTGTGCAGAGATTTTAGATCGTGGTTTTGTATTTGATTACTGGCTGTGGCACTCTGCCGTAGCAGATCTCGATAAGTCATATATTTTTACGTGTGAAGTGCGGTTACCAGCCATCAATTCTGGCTCCCAAAGATATTAGTAGAGGGAGAGCCACAGGGGTAATTTTAATGTTGTGAAAATTGTTTGTCGGCTATAGGAATCGAACCCGAGCTCTCGAATCCACAGGTCGACTCGATACCGCTGAGCCATCTACCCCATATCAAGTATTTCATTACAAACTACTGTAACAGGACTTAGTTCCTTTTGCGCAGAGTATTAAATAAACAAAAATTAAATAGATAGCTAATTTCAGATCGTTGTTCTGTATTTGATAAAAAAAAAAGTATCATTACGTCATTTACTCATTAATAGGTGTGGCACTCTGCCGTAACAGATCTCAGTAAGTGACATACTCGTATTTATGCGCGTATAGTGCAATTACTAGTTGTCAAGTTGCGGCCCCCAAAGATGTTAGAACAGGGGGAGGCATAGGGATAATTTAAATGTGGTGCAAATTGTTTGTCGGCTGTGGGAATCGAACCCGGATTCTCAAATCCACAGATCAAGTCGATACCCTGAGACTAATATTGATATCAACAAGAAATCTATAATTTCCTTGGATTTATTCTGAGGTTACTAACCTTTTTAATAAGGAAAGAATATAATGACCGAATTTCCAAAATTTCTTATCACTCCAAAATAGATTGAATGCAAAAATATTCACTATTCTAAAAACCACAAACAATTAACTGATAAACTGGAAGTAAAAATTTTTGAAAATAATTTCCTCTGAAATAATATTTCATTTCTTTTCCTACCTTGTCAAGAATCGTGAATGATATAACCCTATGCGGTTATGTAAGAGGTAAGAGGTAGGAATATAGGTAAAGGAATAAAGGAAACATGAGGGTAAAAGATATTTGATCGAACTGGGTGACCAAGTTCTTGGTTAGCGGTTTTATGTTACGAAATATCCTGGTACAATGTTAGTATTTATATGTAACACGTGTCTATATTGTAATCATATGAAACAACTAATTACGATCCAAGAAAGATGATAAATTTGAAACCGGTGTATATTAGTGAAATTGATGCTGGGTTGCATGAAAGTTTTATCGGTTCATTAGCAACTAAAGGTTCAATAAATTTCAGAAAATCGCTATTGATACTGATGCTAGATAAAAAATTCATTTAACTAAAGACATCTTTATTTTTTCTTCCAATCCAGCATTAGGGTGAGAGATTGCATGTAATATCTATATAGGAATAAATGGATGCATGTGATTGAAGATACTTAAAACGATTTTATATGAAAGGGTTATGATTGAGAATAAAGCGAAAGTAATGTACCAGGAAAAAATGATTGGTGGAGCATAAATCTGATCCTGGATTTGATTTTATAATTTATGTGATTAGAGACATATATCTTTGTGAGAAATCCTATATACATACATGACGACATAAGTCTGGTTGCATAGAACGTTGTTATTTAGGCTAATAAGTTGAATAAAAAAAAAACGCATCAAGGAAATGTCAAAAGTTTTACAGTTAATTTTTTTATAACGTTTTAATTTCTATTGAATGCACTAAACTATACAGCCCGATTCTCAAAAAGGTTTTAGCTAATCCTGAAATTTGGATTAGCTAATCTTATGGGGTAATAGCTCAGTGGTATCAAGTCGGTCTGTGGATCCAAAAAATCCTAGTTCGATCACCACAGCCGACAAAACATTTTCACCAATTTAAAATTACCCCTGTGGCTTCCCCACCACTAACATCTTTGGGGGCCGTGATTTGACGACTGGTAACCGCACTTCACGCGCATAAATATATCACTTACCGAGATCTGCTTAATAATATATTTAATTATTTATTTTTATTTTTCTAATCTTATGCTAGTCTGATTTAAAAAAGAGAATTCAATTGTACTTTTGGTAAATTACTAGCAAATGGTAAGAAGGGTACTTATATTAAAGTTTATTTATACTTTTTTGGGAATATGGTTTAGCTTAATTTGCCAAATCCAAAATTCAGGATTAGCTAGATTCTGGCTAAAACTCTTTCGAGAATTGAGCTAATAATTATTTATTACAAATATACAATAAGCATTTTAATACTGATATCAATTAATTAGAAGAAAAAATCTGAAAATATGTTAAATATAGTGTCAGCCATCTTGGCCATAGTTAACTTTTAACATGCTGTTAGCTAACAACATAATTAACATCTCTTTATGCAACCAAGCCATAGTGTGATATTTTCTTTATTTAAATTAAAAGTAATTAAATAATTTGTGACATGTTTATTAAATGAAGTCGGTGTTGTATTCAAATTAGTAATGAGTATTTAACCTCTTAATATAATTCAAAGATTGTAATCATTTTCCTGCCAATTTTCTCATCTCCGCCACTGGTTTCCAACCTTTCAACGCCTACTTAAAACTTCCAAACAAAACAAAACACAAAATACTTAAACCATTCCCACGGAGAACAATACCAAAACAGCAGCGAAGGAAAATGCCTTAGTGCGAACTTGAAATGCAAATGCACAGTGCGCGCTACAGTCATCGTTCACGTGAAGGTCCCTGGTTCGAGTCCCGGATGTGGTAGCGTAGTGCGCAAAGCGCGCTAATGTGCACATTTGTATTCACGAATTCGCTGCGTGACGTCACGGCTCAACAACGAACAACGGCGTTGCGTTGTTAAGAAGTGCGAGTGTTGCACAACTGTGCTGCTCGCTGCTCGTAACGCTTACATTTTAATGCTGCAATCATCCGGAACGACGCGAAGATTGCCCTAGATTTGAATACCTATATTGGGTGGAGATACTACTAAACAGCTGTGATTTGTTAACTTCCCTTTTATAGAGCATTTTCCCCATTTTGCAGATTAGTTGCAGAGATAATAATCACCCTGAAGCTGCTGCGATTTCACATACATTATTTTCTACCGAATAAATGTATCCCTCAATTTAAAGTATTGAAAATATTCATACTTCTATAGAAAACTATGCTGAATTCAGTAGTGAAGTTGCCAGGTCCGTATCTAGTTTAGTTTTTGAGATATAGGGCAAAAAGGATAAAATGATTAAATTGATGTGGAATTTGAGAAAAAAACTATTTTTCGTAGGCTATATCTCAAAAACTAAACGAGATATGAAGATGTGCACAACGGCATTGAATTTCTCGTGCTTTGATTGACTTATAAGCAAATTTTCAGCAATTTTTAAATTTCAAAAATGTTTGACCAAAATTTTCTCATTCATCAGTTTTTAAACAATATCTTAAAAACTAGAAGACATAAACACTTGAAGATTTCACCATTGGATTCAGCGGGTTCAAGTTCATAAATATGTAAATTTTCATTACAATATTCGTATGAGAAAGAATTTTAGAACAAATAGTCTGAAATTGGCCTAAAATCAGCAAAAACTTAAGGGGTACCCCTTAAGAAATTTTCAAAAAATCAAAATCGCTGAAAAATTGCTTAAAAGTCAATTCGAACACGAGGAATTCAATGCCGTTGAGCGCATTTTCATATCTTGCTTAGTTTTTAAGATATAACCTTCGAAATGTTGAATTAATCTTATCCCATTTTACATTTTGCGGAATAAAACTGTACCCCTCAATTTAAATCTTTAAAAAATATTCGTGCCTATGCAGAAAATTCCCATGAATTCAATTATGAAGTCGCCAGGCCTGTATCTAGTTTAATTCTAAAGATATAGGGCAGTTAAGGGACCATAATTAAAACGAACTGAAATTTGAGAAAACTTCTATTTTCTTGGAGGCTGTATTTCAAATACTAAATGAGAATTTGATTTCTTTTCAACTCTATAGTTTAGATGTAAATAGGTTATAGTAATTTTATTCTTTATTTATGATAAATTAATATTTTCACAACATTACCAAGGTTAATGTATTTTGATAAAAATTGTAATTTAAAATCTGTCATAAAACCAAACATCAAATAGTAGAAAAATCATTTAGGATAAATATGTATCACTATTTATAATCTATGTTATAGATAAAAGATTATTCATATTTTTATTAAACTATAAATTCAATGTTTTCAAATTTATTTATATTTATAATAATAATATATGCAGTAGATGGGTCAGTGGTATCGAGTAAGCATGTGGATTTGAGAACCTCGGTTCAATTCCAATAGTCGACAATCAATTTTCACCCCTGTAGCTCCCCTAACACCTTTGGGGGCTATGATTTGACGGCTGATAACCACACTGCACGCGCATAAATATATCACTTACCGAGATCTGCTCCAGCAGAGTGCCACATCCAGTAATGGATATAAGGCGTGATGATATATTTATTTATATTATTTTTATAATAACAATATCGTTCATTTCCCCTTAAAGTTCAACTTCATGTCAGTTCTATTCATTTGTTTTCTTGTTTGAACTAATTTCCGGTGTTAAAAACAATAAACAATCAATACTCCAATTCCTAATCTGATACAAACTGCAACATATCTTTGAAGATATTCCCACAGAATAGTTGTTACCTAACTTTGCTCTACTAACCGAAATACCTCTACCGGTATCAGTATCCGGTACCGGAACTCTAACCGGAAGTTCTTATCGTCCGATAATCGTGCGTGGAGGCCGCTAACATAATCACGGTACACGTGCAATCTCCGACACATGTGTTCATCATAGCGCATTGCGAATTTTAGCAGGAATACGATGTTACAAAAATGTCCAATTAAAAAGTAATAATACTTGCTGGTGTATTAGTCATTCTAAAATTGTTGCGTGACGTCAGCGTGTACAATTTTTGGACGCCTAGACGAGTGCAACCAGTTGCACGACGGTGAAATGCATCATAGTTGCACTGATATTATCTCATGCATAATATTTCGTAATATTTTTTTTGGCTGTTGAACAAAAGTAACTATTATTTTTTTGTGGTTTTGCTTGAACTGATAATACAACACTAAAATTTTATAGATAAAGTAATATTCTAACTTCCGGTTGCACCATTTTGACTCATGTTTCTTGATATGTGCAAATAGCTTGGTTAAAAAATACATTTCCGTCATCTCTATGGTTTTCCTCTTTATATCAAGGTTTTATTAATTTTACAAATGTTATCCTGGTTCCTGGTGCAGGTGCATCATATAGGATATTCCATAGCAACTGCACCATCGAAGAAAATAAATTTTCTGCCACCATTGCTTCCCTAATTACTCTACAAGAAAAGGTTTCAATAAAATAATTAAATTCTGCAACTAGTAGATATTTTTTAATATTATATAGAATAACTGTCAATATAGGAGTTTAACATGTACAACTATAATTTAATAAGTTCCTGCTTCCCTAATTATTTTAAGATATAATTCTTCACAGTTTTTATTTTAAACTTTGTCTTGTAAAATATTGATAGAGGCAATGATTGTGAAAAAGTCATTTCCCATGTTACTCTCCTATGGTGCAGTTTTCATAGGATAAACTGATATGTGCATTTGTATCCGGATAACAACTATAAATTTAAAAACCTTGACATGAAGAGGAAAACCACAGTAATGGCGGAAATGTAACTGTCACCAAATTATTTGCACTTATACCAGAAATATTAATCAGAATTATGCAACAGGAAGTTAGAATATCACATTATCTCTAAAACTTTAGTGTATACACTCTGTATACTTTTCAGAAAAACTTGACAATGACGACATAAAAATATGCGTATCCCTATCTTTGCTAAAAGTTACTAAATTATCTTAGAGATAAATACTTCAAATAAAAGATATGGAAAACAATCGTATGTTTTCAGATATTACATACATACATAACATCACGCTATATCCCACCAAATGGAGTAGCATGAACCCGAAAATCTTTCAGAAAACATTCATTCTTCAGATTCATCACCCTCGGTTCAACCACATTGATAGTTTTATATAAGCTCATTTATTCCTCACACTTGGAATCATTCATCACGCAACAAACCTCCAATCACATTCATCCAATAATTCCTAAACACCTACATTTTCTTTAAACGACAAATTAAATGGAATTATAAATAAACATATGTATCATCACGCCTTTTACCCATTACTGAATGTGACACTCAGCCGTAACAAATCTTGGTAAGTTATGTATTTATAAGCGTGAATGCTGTTATTAGCCGTCAAATCATGGACCCCAAAGATGTTAGTAAAGGGGGAGCTACAGAAGTAATTTTAATATGGTGAAAATTGTTTGTCGGCTGTGGTAATCGAACTGAGGTTCTCAAATCCACAGGTGACTCGATACCACTAAACCACCTACCCCATAAATAAAGAAATGAGATTTTGTCAAGATTTGAACCTGGGAACTCCGAGCAAATTAGAAAAACAATGCAATTTTTCTCTTCAATTTGGTTTCATCAGTTATTAAATTGCTAAATTACTTGAAAGACAAATGCTTGAATGAGTATTTCCTTGTTCTTAATTGCAAATGTAGTATAGTCCTCGAATTCTTATTGGTGATATGTTTGACATGAGAGTGTCTCTTCCATATTTCATTTTCCCTCCAACCATTTATGGAAGAAGATCACCTACTACTTCTTGCTCAAGAACTCACGACAAATTCGATTAACAATAATTGTCATCGTTAGCTGTCTTGTTAAGAGTAAATGAAAGTCTCCTTTTCCATTTCGCGTCATTCGTCGAACCTCAAGGGCCGACGCGTCGTCTTAGGACGACTCCGGACAATTCCGGGGGGTTCCGGTGGGAGGAGGGGATCGGCGTCTTGGCGCCAGTTGTTATCCTGGCCTTAAGACATTGTCTTCCGTTATGTGTGTGTTTGTTCCATTTTCTCTAGTTTTTTAGTTTCTAAGTTGAAATTTCATTGGATGCGAAAGAGTTTGTGGTTGTAATAAGAAAGTTTTTGGAATGTTAAATATTTTTTGTAAAAGGAAGTTTTCTTGGAGTTATGTTAAGTGGGTTTCCGTCGAAACAAATGACTTAATTTTCTTTCTACATAGAATTTAATTATCTGTATCACGTATTTACAGAATTGTGTGAACGAAATAGTGGACGAAGGTTTTGTGGTCAAAACATTTGTTGAAACACGATGGACGACGTTTTGGCCAGGGGTTATGGCTATTTTCATCTCAACAACAACAAATACATAAAATAATATAAAATAGTTATTTATATATCAAGGGTGAAAACAGGCGTTTCTGGTCCGCGGCATGATTATTAGACGAGGCGCAAAACGCCGAGGGTTAATAACGTGCTCAGGATCGGAAACGCTAATTTCACCCGTGGTACATACAATATCTTATGCATAACAAAATAACATTTAATTATATGTTCAAAAAATTTAAATATGTAAATAATGTCAAAATCACATTTTGTAAAATCATGTAATAAACAAAAATTGTCATTTTTATATCATCACGCCTTTTACCCATTACTGGATGTGGCACTCTGCCGAAGCAGATCTCACTAAGTGATATATTTATGCGCGTGAAGTGCGGTTACCAGCCATAGGCATTATTCTTTTATGGCCCTAGGACCAAAAAGAAGTGTTTAAGCCCGCTTTTTAGTGTTAAAACACATTAATTTCGGCCCGATTGTGCATAAAATATGTTAAACAAAGAAAATAATATTAAAAAGGCTAAATGCAGCATGTTCACCACTGAAGAGTCAAAAGAAAAATTCTTGTCGCGATTTTTTATGTCAATTGCTTTTATCAATTTTTACAAAGCAACCACATTCTTGTAAATAAAAATGTGTACAATAAAACAAAAAGGTTCACATTTACAAATAAAAATTACTGTTAGTTTTATGTTTTCCGTTTTTGTTTTAACAACCTTGTAAGCATGTTATCTTATGCAGCCATTCACAAAGAGTATTTAATATTTGTTTTAACACAAAAGTTTGCAAACTCCAAAGTTATGTTTTTGTTTTATACTTACAAATCGACCAATAAGAAGATTAAAATGATGTAGCGTGTTATCTTTGTTTAGAATTGTCAGATATGTTTTTTTTTGGGATTGTTTGTATTGTTATTAATAGTAAGAAATTGTTAATTGCTGATTTATTATACAATGGCAAGGAAAAGAAAAATAGCAGATGTGGGTAATAAAATATGTGAACAACAAGAACACAAAAAAATGGCTACAAAAAATTAAATTAAATAACGCAGAGATATTTTTTGAATATTGAATTATTTGATACATTACTATCAATGGTTCAACCGCTAATAAAAAAAATGTGATCAGGATTTCTGATATACATTTGTTTCTCATATTTATCAATAGGTATCATTACTAACTAAAACCCAAACTAAAGCATGATTTGCGAATGCAGCTCCAAAATAGTACAAAACGTAAAAGATAAAAACAACACTAATTTTGATTTGTGAATGAACCTTTAACGTTTGAAAAAATACTTGACATACAAGTGGAAGGAAATTTAGTTTCTCGTATCTTTTATTCGAAGCATTTGTAAATTAATTTGGGATGGTTTGACAGCGGCAAATATCTATGCCGGACCTGTCAATATTGCGCTTTATTGAATATAAAATGTAAATATGAATTTCAGTATCGCTGTCAAAATAGATTACTGATGTAATATTCATTCATTCGTTTTCAGTGTCGCGGACTGCGAAAGTTCAAATGTCATACTGGGCGCTGACGTTGTGATTGACAAATAAAAAATGTCCTTTCTAAATCAAGGATGTCAATAACCTCCATCTGAACGAGTCCTTCAATAAACCGGAATTCTAAAAGTAAAAACGCATATTCGCTTTCGGTCATTGCAGGTTCTACACTTTTTATGTCTTATAAAAACTAAATATACATATATTTTTATTTTAGGATGTATGCAAAAAACTTAATGAATAAATGTCAATTAAATGCGCCAACTACCAGCAAAAAATAATAACATAAAATATAAATTATAAACGTAAACTAGAAATTCCTTTACTATGAAAGAGTTTTTATTTTATTTTGCTATTCAGGACGACAGGAAATTATTCTCAAGAACAATATAGGTTTTTAAATTATCAGTAATAATATAACAAGAGAGTGAGAATAAATTGAAAATAATTTGACAGATCTTTAAAAAACTTGTTGCTAGGCAATAGTCACGAAAGCCCGTAGGGTTTGAGTAGCTATTGCCAAATGGCAACAAGTTTGAGAAAGATACTGTCAAATTATTTTCTAATTTATCCAACTCTCGAGTTATATTCAATTAGATTATTTTTTGACTTAGCTGTTGAGGTCGATTCATCCAACTTAAAAGATTTGGAACTAAGTCCAGATCGATTGATTACTTATTAATGTATTCTTGGAAGTTGTTTCCAAAATTTGTTGATGTAATTCTGTATCTGAAATGGAACTAAATCGATTTTTTTCACACATTTTACTTGACGCGTGGACAGTTTGAAATAATTATTTGACAACTATCCATCATTTGTCACAAACAAAAAAGCACCTACAGAGATTATTCTTGGGAATAATCACAAGAGCTTTATTCTCAGTATAATAATGACAGGATTGGTTAAAATGCAGACACGTAAAATACAATGAACCATTTCATTGGTTTTGAGAAACGCCAAAAAATTATCTTTAATATTTGTCTCAGTTGTATCAATTCGGCCTGTGGAACCTGAGAACCCCGGTTCAATTCCTACAGCCGACGAACAATTTTCACCAAAATAAAATTACTCCTATGGCTCCCCCACCACTAATAACTTTGGAGACCGTGATTTGACGTCTGGTAACTGCACTTCAAGCGCATAAATATATCACTTACCGAGATCTGCTTCGGCAGAGTGCCACACCCAGTAATGGGTTAAAGGCGTGATGATATATTTATTTATTTAAATATTTGCTATCGTACAATTTCCGCTGTCAAATGTTTCATAATTATGTTAGAGAAAAATGCTTCAAACAGTTGCACAATTTAATAATCAAATTAATTACAACACTTACAATTAATATGGTTTAACCTTGTTGAATTCAATCATATTTTACAGTAATTATATAATTATTTTACACTGCACATTTGTATTATATTTGTATCCGTGCTTTTATACTTGCAAAAAAACAACTTCATTGTGTAATGTTCTGTTCGTTGTACTCCAAGTTATGTAATGTAACAGATGTTATTATAGTGCATCTGTTTTTGCAGTGAGCATTTTGAAAATAAATATAATAATATCATTATTATTTTTAGATTATGAATATGCACACACATGCTACAGGATTACAAATACTTTGGTTCCAAGTGACTAGACAAATTTTTGCAATTTTGGAGGCTGGCCACAACATAACAAATTTAGTATTTATGATATATTAACCAGATTTTTAATTCTAAATTTTGTGTTTATTTCAAAGATAATATTTATTAAATTATTTCATTCGTGATTTGATATTTTGCTAATAAGCTGATTAGGACCACCATGAAGACGAAATTCAGTACTGAATAAATATCTACGTAGTAACATCAAATTGCTGAAATTTAAACAAAATATTTTGTTGTAAAAAAAAATATATATATCATCATGTCATTTTGCCGCACTAGTGCGGAAAATATAACCTTTCCCCAACTCTTATTAACACTGCAAACTTAGAGTTTCTCAAATATAAAAAATAAATAATATAATTTTGGGGTAGGTGGCTCAGTAGTATGGAGTCGGACTGTAAATTTGAGAACCCCGGTTCGATTCCTACAGTTGACAAACAATTTTCACCACATTAAAGTTACCCCCGTGGCTTAACCATCACTAACGTCTATGAGGACCGTGATATTTGATGACTTAACAAGCATAATATTTAAATTTTTTCATGTGTTTTGGAACGTTCTCTTCAATTTTAATAAAAACTTCTTCTATAGAAGGAGTTTCCAACCGAGAATTTAACATTTTGATACATTATTTTCAATAGACATTTATGAAAATTGTATTTATTTTATTGGTAATCAAGGAGATTTAATTACAGTGAAGAATTATCCCTTATTAATTTCGCTAGTGGAAAATGATCAAAATAGCTTTCATTCCATTGGTTCATTTTCAAGCAAATTCGTGATTCTATTGGTTCTCACATATACGTGGTAAATTCTCAGTAATAATATAACAAGAGAGTGAGAATTGAAAATAATTTGACAGATCTTTCGAAAACTTGTTGCCAGGAAATAATCACGAAAGCTCGTAAAGCTTGAGTGGCTATTGCCAAATGGCAACAAGTTTGAGAAAGATACTGGAGAATTATTTTCTAATTTATCCAACTCTCCAGTTATATTTAATTAGATTATTACTTATTACTTAAAATATTTTGACCTGGGTTCATATCGATTGATTACATATTAATGAATTCTTGAAAGTTGTTTCTAAAATTTGTTGGTGTATTTCTGTATCTAAAATACAACTAAACCGATTTTTTTTACACATTTTACTTGACGCGTTGACAGTTTTAAATAATTATTTAACAACTACATATCATTTGTCACAAACAAAAAAGCATCTACAGAGATAATTCCCGGGAATAATCACCAGAGCTTTATTCTCAGTATAATAATAACAGGATTGGTTAAAACGCTGACCAGTGACATACAATGAAGCATTTCATTGGTTTTGAGAAACGTCAAAAAATAATCAGTAAAATTTCCAAGCTTTAACAATGCAATCCACACTTGGTGAACCTCGTGTTGAGTTTCTTGCACTTTACAATGTTTCTATTTAAAACATAGTGATGCAAGTATGGTAGGAAGTATTAACTCGGGGCAATTAACTCATCGACCCCTAGTCCAGCAAGGTCAAGCCCAGAAGGACACGTCCGAAAATACCCATGGCCCAGCACGAGGAAACGCGTGCATTGTAGCCATGAGTCGCGGCCAAGAGCAGCGGGCAGTGCGCTGTGCGAATCAGCACCGCCCGGCACCGCTCGCTCGCTCGCGAATAGCGGTTCAAGGACGGTCGAATTGTTGCAAAAAATATCTAGCGAGCATCTAGCAAGCTGTGGTGGGGTTCGCGCAACGGCCACGCAACACGCAGTGCGATAACAATGCAGCCAGAGCCGGAGATAACTGCTTCTAACGCGGGGGCAACAGAAAAGAATGAAATGGATGAAAGGAATTATGAATGTTGATGAAACGCAAATGGTGAATTTTAGGCGGAAATTAATTCCAAGGTGGCGAAACAGATTCTTTTGCGCGTGTGATTACCAGCCGTCAGATCACGGGCCTTCAAGGATGTTAGTGGAGGGGGTGATCTAATGAATCAATAATACACGGGTTTGTTTTACCTTATTTAATAGGAAATAGCGCTAACTTTCATTCTTATATACTCTTCTACGTGCAAGAATTCTGTAACTGCAGTACGATTAAACAAATAATTAATTTATGCAACTAGTATTAAAAGTGTCACTTTATTGCATAAAATAAATAAATATATCATCACGCCTTCTACCCATTACTGAGTGTGGCACTCTGCCGAAGCAGATCTTAGTAAGTGATATATTTTGCGCGTGAAGTGCGGTTATCAGTCGTCAAATCACGGCCCCCAAAGATTTTAATTGTTTGTCGCCTGTGGGAATCGAACCAGAGTTCTCAGGATCCACAGGCCGACTTCATACCACTGAGCTAGCCACCCCATTGCATGAGTGGGAAGATTGCAGCACGAGCTGTAGGCGAGTGTTGGAAAGCCATGAGCGCAATAAAGACACTTTTAACACAAGTTACATACATATTTTTTTCTTTGATCAAATTTTAATTAATTATGTTAATCTAACTAATGACATTTCAAACGTCAAAAATATCTGTTTTGTAGGTTACATTTTTCTGCACGTAACTAATGGCAACGTGCAAAAAATAATATGTATCAAGTGTATAAAATACCTAATTTAATACTGAGAGTGAAGTTTATTTTATGTGCCGCAGATGAAAGAAATAATCACCTGAGGGATTGAATACATTTTAGTCCCGTGCATGGTATATATATACCATTTTTCGTGGTGAAGAAAGTGTCATTCTTCGCTGAAGTGCTTCATATACCTTGCCTTTGACTCAGGAAATGAAACGATAACTTCGGAAAAAAGTCTTATTTTCTTCCCTTGATATACAAATTAAAGTAAACTGTTTGAAATAAGACAAAATTTTCTAGTATTTTCATTTGAAGACAACGGAAAAATTAAATAATTAGATAGTGATTTAGGGCCAGTTTTTCAATCACCGATTAATGTTAATCATGATTAACACTAATCGAGAGTAAACCGGCGATTGAAAAACTGGCCCTTAATTTAGTAATTTCTTGGCGCCGTCCCTGTTCTAATGCGCTAAAGTACATTGCGCTCTGCACGCGCTAATACTGCTACCCCTTTACCCTCCTAGCCCGGTCCTGCACTCAAGATAAGATACGTTATCACACGAAATAGGTGCGTTGTATTTTGCGCTTTCAAGGGTCATAATAGTCTAGCCGAAAATAAAAAATGGACAGACAAAAACAATTTTTGGACTTTATTTTCATCAGCTGATAGTGTTAATTGTTACTTTTATGACGAAAAAAATTGTTTTTCACAACATGAACGCATTCTGATACTTTTAAACAGATAAAGAAAATAGTTTTTTTACATATTTGGTTCATTCAAAAATATTGCAATGTATGCTGTAGAACATTTTTAAAATATTTAAAAATAAATAAATAAATATATCATCACGCCTTCTACCCATTACTGGGTGTGGCACTCTGCCGACGCAGATCGGGGTAAGTGATATATTTTGCGCGTGAAGTGCGGTTACCAGTCGTCAAATCACGCTCCCCAAAGATGGTAGTGGTGGAGGAGCCACAGGGGTAGTTTTTGAAATTATGAAAATTGTTTGTCGCCTGTGGGAATCGAAACAGGGTTCTCAGGATCCACAGGCCGACTTCATACCACTGAGCTAGCCACCCCACAAAATATTTTATATGAAGAATTTTACTGTACATTAATTTAAAAGCGTAAGATCTTTTGAACATTATATAGATTTATCCTACAGAAATGAACCAAAAACAAAAGTTCTCCTATTTGTTTATGCGGTTGTTGCTAATCAACACAAGACTTTTGCTGAAATTATATAACAAACAGAATGCAAAAACAAATTTCAAGTAAACAAAATGAAATACACAAATTTAATTAAAAAGTCAATGACCTGTACACTTAAGTTGCAACATTTTACCAAGAGCACTTTGGAAAAATAAACAAAATGCCTCATACAATTATACAATCATCATATGATCAGCAGGATTTTTTGTATTTTCCGTTATTGAATTCAAATTCACTGTACAGCTTTTAAATTAGGGAAGCCCTATTATATATATACATCAGTTAAAATGGAAATGTATGTTCTGATAATCCAGAAACACCGAAATTTGAAAATAATTGCCGTGAGTACATTTTAAAAACATGCATATATTTAATTACGATCTACAGTATTATTTTTTGGACATCCATTATAAATACGAACATAATTATTGATCATTGGGCCATAGTCCAATTAAGCGGTTCAAAAAGACACCCGAAATTACAACCATTCAAATAAAATAAATAAATAAATATCACGCCTTCTACCCATTACTGGGTGTGACACTCTTCCGTAGCAAATCTCGGTAAGAGATATATATTGCGAGTACGGTTACCAGCCGTCAAATCACGGCCCTCAAGGATTTGAATGGAGGGAGAGTCACAGGGGTAGTTTTAATGTAGTGAAAATTGTTCGTCGGCTGTGGGAAGCGAACCTGGGTTCACGAATCCAGAGGTCTACTCGATACCGCATGTTGCTAATTGCGTTATACAATTATTTACAATATTGCACAACAGCAACAAGAATAATAATTATAGTACTGAATCACATGGCGACTGTAACTTAATTGGTTTGGAGCAATGGTTTTCAATGTGTGGATCGTGACCCCCTGGGGGGAAGATATTGGAGAGGAATCGCCGGATGCTATTTAGAAATTGCAAAAACATATATCCAAAGATTAATCCAGTTGCATCGCGTTCACTTAAATTTTAAGGATTATTTAAATGAAAAATAAAATAAATATGGGGTAATAACACAGTGGTAGCAAGTCGACCTGTGGATTCAAAGAACTCTGGTTCGATCCCCACAGCCGACAACACATTTTCACCAATTTAAAATTACCCCTATGGCTCCCCTACCACTAACGTCTTTGGGAGCCGTGATTTGACGGCTGATAACCGCACTTCACGCGCATAAATATATCACTTACCGAGATCTGCTTCGGCAGAGTTCCACACCCAGTAATGGGTAATAGGCGTGATGTTATATTTATTTATTTATTTTTTTAAATATCGAATCAAACGTTTGATAACAATGTTAAATTACTCATTTGACAGTTCATCTTGATAAGATCTTGTTTAATTAAAGACAACTTAAAATTTAAGTAACAAAGATGCAACTGACCTTTAAAGAATTCATTACAAGCTTGATAGCAAAGTACTATTAATTCTTTTCTTAGGAAACAATACAAAAGTTCTTAGTGAGACGTTTTCTCTTTACTAATTTCTAAAATCGTGGTTGTATTTTTGTAATGCACATTATTAAATCAGTCTTTTACAAACTGTAATTTTGATTACATAAAAAGTAAGGCGTCGCGAAAGAATTTATTTGTGAGTTTTGCCTCCAATGGGATCATGGCTTCGTAAATTTGAAAACCACTATTTTAGAGCATATGATCAGAGTTCATAGGTCCCATGTTCAAATCCCGATAGTTAATTTCAATACTACTGGTGGTTTTAATTTTGAAAAGTTTTTGTGGTGGGTTGGATTCAAATCGGGTTGTCTAATAAAAACATATGTGTAAATGAGAAATGGGTGACGACTAATGAAATTATAAAAATAATATCCTAGTAAGCTTAGAAAACAATAAAGACAAAGGTCAAACCAATATATTGTTAAAGTCCTCCACCTATTTAAATTGTACAAGTATACAAATTCAGAACGACCATTCAAAAACAAAAAATAGAAGATAACTTTGTCATGTTGTAAGAGTCCTTTTACGCCAGCCAAAACAAAAAATAAAACGGCAAGTCTTGCAAAAGTTACACAAACAGTTTTTATTTTGATTATCGGCGGTAGAGTTATTGCATTTGAGCATTCGCCAGGACTTGCGCTAAATATTACGCGACGACTGGCAATTTTTAGACACGGGAATGTATGCAATGGCTTGTTTTAGCGCTTTCGTCATCACTGCAAAAATGTTCAGCAGCGCGCAGATTTACTTCACACCGAGCAAAAGGAAGTCAAACTCGTTTACGTGCACGAATATTTTAAACTAGTATACTACTAAGTTCTTGCAGTTTGCTTCCTGCTTACAGTTTTTAGTAAACACATGGATTATTTAAACAGCGTTTAGATTTTAAAGTCTATATTAAATTTTGCAATGTCAACGAAAGTGTTCGGGACTATCAGACCAATTCTGTAACACAAATTGCTATATATAGCAACTGCTAAAATACCGATCAAAAATGGTTGCTAGGAAGGTTACTATCAAAAGATCATGTTAGTAATTGCTATATTAGGAAATTTTTGTTACAGAATAGATATGCAGGGGTAGATGGTTCAGTAGTGTCGAGTCGGCCTGTGAATTTGAGAACCTGGGTTTAATGCCCACAGCCGATAAACAATTTTCACCACATTAAAACTACCCTTGTGGCTCCCCATCCACTAACATTCTTGGGGGCCGTGATTTGACGGTTGATAACCGCACTTCACGTGAAAAATATATCACTTATCTAGATCAACAACGTCAGGGTGTCACACCCACTAATAATATTTAATAGATATGTCTATCATATAAACTATACTAGATACAAAATGTATGGGGTAGGTGGCTCAGTGGTATTGAGTCGACCTGTGGATCCTGAGAACCCTGGTTCGATTCCCACAGCCGACAAACAATTTTCACCACATTAAAACTACCCTTGTGGCTCTCCCACAACATCCTTGGAGGCCGTGATTTGACGGCTGATAACCGCATTTCACGCGCAAAAAATATCACTTACCTAGATCTACAACGGTAGAATGCCACACCCAATAATGGGTAGAAGGCGTGATGATATATTTATTTATTTATTTAATAGACATGTACATATCATAAACTACGCTAGATATACAAACTTGGCAACTGAACTAACGAATTCCTTATAATTTTGTACAATTTTTTTTCAGTCGGAATGTATAATTTTCTCTTCTCAATTGAGTAAAGAAAGTTATACGTTTCATTCCTAGGATTCCTAGAGAAGAATAGTAATTTATCGTACTAGTGTAGACTGTAATATATTAGTCACGAAAGGATAAGTTTAGCCGCTATGCTCGAAGTTGAATGGTTTTCAGCAGAACATTAGATTTCTCAAACAAGTTGTAAATATTTCTGATGTACAACGACCCTGAGAAATGGCTGAGTCCAACACTGCACTTATTTGCACACAAACACGCAGCAGGCAGCAAGCAGGAACTACGAAGCACGGAGCAGCTGAAAATTGCGCCTATTAGCGGGTGACGTAATGCCAGGATATTGACTCTGAATTTTTTTTCTCTCCTTTGGTTTTATTTTAATTTTTTTGCGGACAGAGACCCGCACAGGCAAATACCGGAAGACCTCGAATGGTCAAGGACAAGTGGCGCCGCGCGGTTTTAAGAAAATGAAGTAGAAGGATAATCCCTGATCATGAAAAGGAACTTGCTTCATTTTACTAAGATTGCGGTTTCTGTATTACTTCTTTAATAATATAATTTTTCGAAAATACCCTAGAAAACGTAATATTGGCTAAAGTCGCGTCACTCGACTGTTCAAACAAAGATACCCTTTCAAATACATTACTTCTAGACAAATTTTGAATTGAAGAAATACTCTAAAAAATGCTCAAAAAGTATGTCGTAAATTAAAATTATATTAAAAAATATATTACAGATTGAATTTTTGGCAAGAAAAATTTAAAAGATTTTATCTTTATTGTGTGATTTTAACGATTAAATAATGTTGACAGTTGATGCAACGATATCATTTTGTGATAACATTGTTAAAAATAGTTGAAAAAAAAGTGAAAATAAAAATAATCCATCATCACTAATTGCAATTAAACTTTTGGACATAACATGATAAACAAATCTTTCTGATTGTAATTAATCAAGTCATTCATAGGTTATTCACTTTTATAATTGTTACCAATTTGACGCATCTAAAAAAATAATTGTATAGCATTGGTAATCATAAATCTTATAACAGAAAATGAAACAACACAATAACAATACAGTATTTCTTAAATTTTTAATTCTACAGCCCATCAAATACTATTTTAATTATGTACTCACAATTACCCAAATTATAATTTTAGAATTATATTATGTTATTGAATTTTACATCAATTTTATTACAAAAAATAAGACTATCTGAGTGATTATGATTCCAATGTAAAAATATAAAAAATATATCATCACGCCTTCTACTCATTACTGGGTGTGGCACTCTGCCGAAGCAGATCTCGGTAAGTGATATATTTTGCGCGTGAAGTGCAGTTTCCAGTCGTCAAATCACGGCCCCCAAAGATGGTAGTGGTGGAGGAGCCACAGGGGTAGTTTTTGAAATTATGAAAATTGTTTGTCGCCTGTGGGAATCGAACCAGGGTTCTCAAGATCCACAGGCCGACTTCATACCACTGAGCTAGCCACCCCAATGTAATTGGAATGTATTACTTTAAGCGAAATCCGAATTAGTACATTTAGTACCAGGTAAGTCAGCGAAATAATCCAGTGAAGTAAATAAGTGATCTGGTTCAGAAAGTGTAAGTTAGATCAGATTCAAATGGCAACTGTAGCTATATTCCATTTGCTGCTTGGTACACTTAAATGCAATTATTGGGGTGAATTACTTCATAGTAAATTGGAATCAGTAATGTTTGTACTGGAAATAAAGACAGCGAAGTAATCCAGCAAAATAAATAAGTGCTATGGTTCAGTAAATGTAAGTTAGATCTGATCCAAATGGCAAATGGAATACGTCTTGTAATAAGCCTCTTGCAATAGGCTTATTCCATTTGCCATTTGGATCTGATCTAACTTACATTAACTGAACCAGATCACTTATTTATTTTGCTAGATTACTTCGCTGACTTTATTTCTAATACTAGGATTACTTATTCTAATTTACTTTGAAGTAATTCACCCCAATAAGTGCATCAGTTTGCTTATTTAAATTCATTTAGTCATGTTATCTAATTTATCTGAACTGATTTAAGTGAACCAAGTGGCAAATGGAATACTGCTAATATTTTGTGATGTAACTATGGTGATAAATGTCCAAATTTTTGCAAATTTATTTTTGTTTATTTAGTTTTTTGTAGTTACCTACCAGTCTTTATGCTTCTTTATTTGCACAGAGAAATTCATTCAGGCATAATAATGCCCTGATTGGTACACAAGACTTACATATAATAAATTAGTCGTAAATAAAAACTATTTAATTTTATTTCATAAATTATTGCGTTGAAAACTTGCAGACTTCAACTTATATAAAAAATGTACAACTATATCTGAGTGGTTTTGATTCCACAATAAGCTAGTGTAATTGGGATGAAGTTCTTGTTGTATAAAGTAACAAATGAACTAGTCCCACGGTTCCTAGTTTGAAAAATACTACCCTAAAAGTCAAATTTATACAATTTTACTTCCTGCACATCTACTACACTAATTCAGGTAAGTAGGTAGTTAGGAATGCAAGTAGGGCTTCAAAAATTATTCAAAACCAACACCCCATTTCCATATCTAAAAACTAACAACATAATTCTATTCACATTAGGGTTGACCAGCCCGTAGCTCAAAGAAGAAACAAGTCAATCAGGCTTATTGTTTCCCTTCAGTTCCATGTTCCATCCCTTTCTTGAACCGGTAATTCCCGTTTCCGGGTGTAGAACAGTACACGTGCTAATGTCTTGGCGAGCGATGCAAGTCTCTGACTTCATCTTCCGCGAATTATAAATAGCTTCGTTTTATGCCAACGAAATCGAAAGTTAAACAAATTTGCTGCTGGATCTAGGTGGCGAGCAAACAAAAGACAGATGCGAGACAGTTCGAAGATTTTGACAAGCATTATTTTTTTTCGAAGCTTTTGTTCTCTATTGGCAGACGGAAATATTACTGTGGAAAATGCATTAATATTATTTTTAATATTTGCCACATGATATTTTTCGATGTCACACGATCCTATGATTTTAGAAACAATGCACTTAATGAAATGGGAGAAAATGTAGTTCTATGTATGTCATATACAAGTTTCACTAAAATTGTTTAGATATCTTTGACAGTAAAAAATAAAAGTAGAAAAATGGATAGCTGTAAAATAAAATAAATAAATATATCATCACGCCTTCTACCCATTACTGGATGTGGCACTCCGCCGAAGTAGCTCTCGGTACGTGATATATTTTGCGCGTGAAGTGCGGTTACCAGACGTCAAATAACGGTCCCCAAAGATGTTAGTGGTAGCCACAGGGGTAGCTTTTGAAATTATGAAAATTATTTGTCGCCTGTGGGAATCGAACCAGGGTTCTCAGGATCCACAGGCCGACTTCATACCACTGAGCTAGCCACCCCATTAAGAAATAAAACAAATAAATATATCATCATGCCTTTTACTCATCACTAGGTGTGGCACTCGTAGCAAATCTCGATAAATGATATATTTATACGAGTAAAGTGCAATGACCAGCCGACAATTCGCAGACCCCAAAGATATTACCGGACAGGAAGTCATAGGGTAGTTTGATTGTGGTGAAAATTGCTTGTCAGTTGTGGGAATCAAACCCAGGTTCTCAAATCTACCAGTGAACCACCTACCCCACTGATAGATTACTTAAAAACCATTAAACGACGTTTCATTCGTTTTCAATAAAGAATACAAGCTAGTTAGCTATTTTTCTTCCTTTATATAATTTTTTGGTTTATTTTATATTCTTGAAATAAATTATTTTGTTTTTAAACTATTTTATGACTAGTTGCACCAAACTTAAATTTTAAACTTGGTGTAAATTAATAAAAACAAATCATATGGAATAATTAATATTGCTGTCAATATGCATTTATTTATTTTAACTAAGTTTTAAGTTTTGTTTGTGCAAGTGGTCATTAATTAATTTAGAAACATTTCAAAGTGGAAATATACATTGTCAAATGTTCTAAATAATTCAGAAATATGGCCAATACAATTATTATTTGTCAAATAAATTTGTAAATAATATTGCTGTCAATATTATTTAAAATTAAACATTGGTTTAACCAGCCACTTCTAAACGTGTTGCACATATTTGTTATTTTTTCAAGAACATTGTGTATTTCCTTTACATACACAAACAAAATATTATGTGAAATTCCGCTCTCAATGTTATGTTATGTGTTTCTATTATTTAAAAATACAAACAAACAAAATAATAATAACATTGTCCTTCAGCAGCAAGATAACAACATTTAAAAATAAAAATTAAACAAACAAATCATAATTCTTACCTCTCATTTCCATACCAAACAGAATACACGAAAAATCATCAGCCAGTGGGCAATAATCAACTTTGAAATGTCCCTCGGAAAACAGTAACAGTACCAATCAAAACAAAAAACAATCAATACACACAAAACTAAGTAGTCTTCACAAGCAGAAACAATCGAATGGAGAATCAGTAAAACAAACTCGCCACAATTTCACCTCCAATACATTGTAACCACTTGAACACAAAATCAGAAAAATGCACAAAGTTTTCAATATTACATCACTGGTTTGTTCTAGCGAGGATGCAATCGCAAACAGGCGCTATTTCTGTCAACCAGGAAAAAAGTTGCAAAGTTTCCGCACTGCCAAATTATGGAGTGGGACCAAGTGTGGCCCGAGTGCAGTACGGGGCGCGGGCAGCGAGCGTTAGATAGAGAATGCGGGGCGCGGAGCAAGAGAGGCGGCGTTACGTAAAGGCCAGTGCACACACACACACACATAAACAGAGTAGAGATAGAGTTGTGGCATGCGAAATGAACGCAGTATGTAGTTGTGTTAGTTTGCGAATTTTCTTGCACTGATGGTGCGGTTCTGGGTATAGTTCACTCATAAATATGAGCAGGAGAAATAGTTTAAGAATAAAGATTTAACATGGAACATCAATGGTTTATATGGTCTGATATGGTATCGTGTCAGCTTGTGGATCCTAAGAACCCTGGTTCGATCCCCAAAGCCGACAAACATTTTCACCAATTAAAAAAATTATCCCTGTGGCTACTCCACCACTAACATCTTTGGGAGACGTGATTTGACGACTGGTAACCGCACTTCACGCGCATAAATATATCACTTACTAAGATCTGCCACACCCAGTAATGGGTAAAAGGCGTGATGATATATTTATTTATTATTTTTATAAATTTAGACTACTTTAGTTTAAATTTTAGTCAACTCAAGAGACAGCTTAAGATTAAGTGAATCAACCTCAGATTTGTTTTTGTCAACATTTATAATTTTGTCACTATTTTTCAAAACGTTATATGTTCTTCATTTTATTCACCCTTATTCTGTAACTAGCTCACAATCTTTTAATGATCGATAAGTAAATGACAACCCATAATTTTTAAGATTAATCTTTAGATTACCACCATTTCGGCATTCTGTAATAAAAATCATTTATTCTGTTACTTCTATTTTACTTTTATACATTTTGCTCTCGTACAAAATTGCCAGTATAAAAAAGATTACTTTTTAACCACGATTTTACGGAACTGTCACTGAGTTGTCATTGTATTATTTGTGATAATAACAGCTACATATATTAATAAACAAAATGCATGAATATAATATAAAAAAGTAAGGGTAAATTATTCTGGTATCACAATTGTGATCATCTATAATATACTGATGAAAACTAAAAATTATAATTAACATAAATAAATAAATAAATATATCATCACGCATTCTACCCATTACTGGGTGTGGCACTCTGCCGAAGCAGATCTCGGTAAGTGATATATTTTGCGCGTGAAGTGCAGTTAATAGTCGTCAAATCACGGCCCCCAAAGATGTTAGTGGTGGAGGAGCCACAGGGGTAGCTTTTTAAATTATGAAAATTGTTTGTCGCCTGTGGGAATCGAACCAGGGTTCTCTGGATCCACATGCCGACTTCATACATCTAGTAATGAGTAAAAGGCGTGATGATATATTTCTCTTTTATATAAAATGAGATTTCTGCATCAGAATTTCGAGTGTACAAACTATACTCCACAATGCACATTGGTGCCGGGGCAGGTTGGGAGGCAAGGGGAGCCAATCTCTTGGTTGCGGCATCGTTCACTCATAGTCATGCACACAAGTTCGACGCACCGGCATCGGCAGAACCATTAGCAGGATAAAAAATTCGGAGGCCACGCGAGTCAGCGAACAGATAAATTCGGCAATTCGTTGCGGCTTCGAACGAGTGAAGCCGGGCTAGCTAGTTATCCACACATGCTAGAGATAAATGGAGAGATAAGGTGCGTATGCACGCATTCACACTTTTCACCTGTTTGGTTATTGCGTAACTGCAGCTAATGGAAGTAACGAGTTTAAATGCGGCAAATATGCACAAAGCTGATTGGAATTATTTCATAGGGCTCCGATACACCCAATAATTAATCATTAATTTACTGGAAAATACTTGTACAGCACAACCAAAAGAACTTGCACAACGATGCACTCATACAGCTTTACTGGTAAATAAATTTGAATGAAAGACAATTAGATACATCTCTTCTAAAAAAATACTATATTGTAATACAAATTTTGATAGGGTATCATTGGAATGGGTATGATTAAGATGGAACACGAGCTCTAGCGAACCTTTCAACACGTGAATATATTACATACTGTTTTTCCTACGACAATTTTGCACTAGAAGTAATAATATTTTAAGATATTTTGTATTTAGTCAAACACTATCAAAAGTTGTTGCGGATTCTTTGTCTCACTGTAATTTTTTTGTATTTATGATAACCGAAAACTGTTGATACTTTAGTGCAGAAAGTATTACTTGTACGACTAGCGTCTATCAAGCAATACATAAAAAATACGATTATATATAAGTATTTCAGATTCCACTACGTATAACCTACTTTAATTGGAATTAAGTTCCTGTTATGCAAAGCAACAAAGAAACAAATATTTAGTAAATCGACTAGGAAAAAAAATTTACTATCCTAACAACCCATAAGATACGATATTCATATAAACTGTATTATATTTGCCATCAGTTCTGATAAATTAGACAACATGACTAAAAGAATTGAATTAAACAAATTGATGCACTTTTTCTGGTGAATTACTTCAAAGTAAATTAGAATAAATAAATCTACTACTGGAAATAAAGTCAGCGAAGTAATCCACACGACATAAATAAGTGATCTGATTTAGTAAGTATAAGTTAGATCTGATCCAAATGGCACATATACACCTATAGTTATATTCCATCTGTCATTTACGAGTAAATAAATAAATAAATAAATATATCATCCCGCCTTTTACCCATTACTGGGTGTGGCACTCTGCCGAAGCAGATCTCGGTAAGTGATATATTTTGCGCGTGAAGTGCGGTTACCAGTCGTCAAATCACGGCCTCCAAAGATGTTAGTGGTGGAGGAACCACAGGGGTAGGTTTTGAAATTATGAAAATTGTTTGTCGCCTGTGGGAATCGAACCAGGGTTCTCAGGATCCACAGGCCGACTTCATACCTCTGAGCTAGTCACCCCATTACTCATTTACGAGTAATTCACTTAAATCAGTTCAGATATTTGGACCACATGACTAACTGAACTGAACTAAGAAAACTGATGCGGTTATTGGATAAACTAAGTTCGAATCAGTAAATTTAATACTGGAATTAAAATGAGCGAAGAAAGAGACTTAAATAAATAAGAGATCTGGTTCAGCAGGTGTAAGTTAGATCTGATTCCAATAACATATGTAATACGTCTAATGACTAGACATCTTAGTGGTCGTAGAAAAACAGAATTATTAAATTGTCCTTATTGCCTTGCCGAAGCCAGATAAGTATGTAAACCAATACTGGACCTTCACGTTTACAGTGGATTAAATTCACGTGAAGACGCCCCTGTAATGCACCTTGAAACAGCGGCCAAATTCCAAGACGATACGATTAGATTGTTGTGTCGTGAAAAGTGAAAATTAACTCATTTCGTAACTTGTCACACGCAATTCAATCACTTTTATCATCCAACAACATGAAAAATATGCAAAACTATCTTAATAATGCAACAAATTTCTCCACAAATATTCTCTACAATTTGAATGACAAATATTAATAAGCATATAATAGGGACATTATAAATAAATATATCAACACGCCTTTTAACCATTACTGGGTGTGACACTCTGCCGTAGCAGATCTTGGTAAGTGATATATTTATGCGCGTGAAGTGCGGTTCCCAGCCGTTAAATCACGGCCCCTAAAGATGTTAGTGGAAAAGGAGCCATAGGGTGGTGAAAATTGTTTTTCGGCTGTGCGAATCGAACCCGAATTCTCAAGTCCACAGGTCAACTCGATACTACTGAGGCACCTACATTATAATCTTGTAAATTTGTCAGATATTATTTTAGAATCAAGTCTTTTTAGGGCCGGTTCCCCCATCTCTGGATAAAGTTTGAGCCAGATAGAAAAAAAATATCGCATCGTAATTGTTTCCAATTATCTTGGCGATAGTTACCGAAAACTTTATCTGGAGATGGGAAAAATCTGTCCTCATACGGACGTTCGTAGTCCAGTTAGTAAAACTTGAGCCTCAAATAAGTGGTCGTGCGTTTAAATCTCACTGATTTCAACTTATATATAAAAAAAATGTGTCCAAGGGGTTCGAATTATAAGTACTGTAATTGGTATTAAGTACCTGTTATGCAGCAAATAAATAAAACATACATCACAATGACAATTCAAATTGCAATTATGTGCAAAACAACGCTTCATTTATGCCGCACTCTGAAATATTTAGATTTCAATTCTATTTTTAATTTAGCGCAAACGCACATGCACGCGGAAATGACGATAGAATAGCCAGACCAACGTAACGCGTAATTGCAAACCTTCGCGAAATTCACCTTTACTAACTATTGCAATAGCGTCTCGCGAATGGAAACGCGTTTACAATTGATGCAAATTATAGCCACGGCGATGTGAGGCACTTCGGCATACGAGGAGAAGGACAGAGGTATCTGTTTCTATTTTCGACGTGCAAAATTGTGTGGTATCTGTGTTATGATCTAATTTGATACGGCTCTAAATTTATGGACTGAATATACCTATTAGTGATGCTTGTTAATTGTTGTCGTGTATCAGATTATTAATTCATTAAGAAGTTTGTTGTTGTACTGTTAGTAGTTTCACTTCTTTGGTGCAATCAAGCGAAGTAAGTAACACTATCCCAATATTTACAAAACAAATTTAAAGATTAAAAAATATGAAGCTACCACGAAACATTGCTTTCTTCAAACGTCAGAAAAAAGTTACAATTCAGAACTCTATAGAAAAAGTTAAAGTTTGACTTTTCTGATAAATACTTTTTCTGGCGCTCGTTAAAATCAAGGAATTTTATTAGTTCACGAGTGCCAGAAAAATTATTTATTTATTTATTTATTTATTTATTACGAACAACAAACTACAGGAGAACCTAATTACAGTTTGCGAGAATAAAAAACAATTATAAAATACATAATTAAGTAAATGAAGTAAGTACAATTTTAACTTAACAAAATTAAGTAGTAGATGTAAGTACATTTCTTAACATAGCAATGTTACAATTAAATAAATCAAGCTGAGAATACATTATATGACATAAAAATGTTTAATTGGGAAAATATTCCGGCGTTTGAAGAAAAAATTTGTATGCGGAGCGAAAGAGACTTTTTCTGCCTCATCTGTAGTTTCGCCACAAAAAGTGCCACTTTAGCTCCTTATAGAATAATATACTATTTTTGCACGATCAGTTGGAGTAATGGCTCAGTGGTATCGAGTCGGTCTGTGGATCCTAAGAACCCTAGTTCGATCCCCACAGCCCATAAACATTTTCACCAAATTAAAATTAACCCTGTGGAGCCCGCTCCACTAACATCTTTGAGGGCCGTGATGTGATGTCTGGTGATTGCACTTCACGCGCATAAATATATCACTTACCGAGATCTGCTTCGGCAGAGTGCCACACTCAGTAATGGGTAAAAGAAGTGATATATTTATATTTATTGATTTAAAATTATCTAGTCAAGAAAAGAATATTATGTTGTTTATAAACTATTACAGTAAAAATATGTCTAAAACCCTGTTAGCAGCACTCGAAGTAACATAGCGTTCGGGTCTGATATACGAAAGTTTATTTAAAAATCTCAATATTCGTTTGCATTTCTAATCGGCCCAACCACCACAAACATATGAAATTCATAGCAGTCACGGTGGCAAAAACACACAAAATTTTCCACACCAGCTAAAAATATTCCACCCTAAACAACTGCAGTTGACTCACTCTCACACACACATGAACATAGAGTGCGTGGCTCGTAACTCTTCAGGTTGTTTAGTTTCATTAGGCTAATGCTACGGGTGTAATTAAACCCTGATAGGGCGCCGGTGGGCGCCGCGGGTGGGCGCGGGGGTGAGTGGTAGCCCGGGGACGCTAAATAACGAATGACCGTGTTGTTTCCCTGACTCGCGAACATACAACCTCAAGCACTGCCGTATATAAACCTCATGCAAGCGATGGTCGTGGATGTGTTCGTTGCTGTAATGCATGGATATTGTACGGATGTGTGATTGTAGAGAGAATTGGATTGGGAGAACAGATTGGAGGAATTATTACTACTGGGATTTTGGTAATGGGAATTTCTTGTTAACTAATGAACTATTGTCAAGAAAAGTTCAATTTACTTACAACTTGCATATGTTGAGGTGAGACATACACGGTATGTCCCAAAAATAACGAAATTCTTTAGATATAGAATAAAACACGCATTGTATTATGTTTGAAACTTAATATTTATTCAAAATAGTTTCCATTTGAATCAATACACTTTTTAGAACGATCAACTAGAGCATGCATAGATTTTTTTATGCCATCTAAAGGAACGTTCTTTAACACCTGTGTCACGGCTGCTTGAATATCATCATAAAACGCTCCTTTCATGGCAATTTTCAGTTTTGGGAAAAGATAATAGTCACATGGCGATAGATCAGGCAAATACGGAGGGTGGTCGATGACACAAATATGTTTTTTCCACGCAAGAAATAATGTTTAATCAAGACGCAAAATTCACTTTTTTCCATGTTTTCAAAAATCTTCAAGGTTGCTTGCTTTCGATGGGTATCAAAACGGAACTGAATAACATATCGGGTTTGAAAATTTTAATGCGTTCTAGTTAAAGATGGAACATCACAAATGTCACATGAGATTTGAGATTGTGGCGCCATCTGTTTTATTTTTCAGGGACTTTTCACCCTGCCCTCGTATTATCTTAAATGACTTCATGCAAAATAAATAGAGAAACAAACTTTCTACCTTCATGGATATATTCACAGGAACACGAGACATAACTCACACAGAAGAAATAAAATAAAAAGAGCTATAATTTAAAGGAAATGGTTAAAGCGACTAGTGAAATTATCCCATGACACGCGATTCCGAAACTGCAAACGCAAAAACTTCCCCTAAAAGCAGCTACCCTAAGGGTATACAAGTGACCAAATTGGAGAACTGACCACGCTCTCACGCGAAGTGTGGTGTGGGGGGTTATTTCGGACGAATTTCCCGATATTGATTGAAATCGCTCTCGACTGGTCGTACGAAACTCACCCCTTTCAATATTCATGAACATGCAATTTTAATTCGTTCGTGTCTGAGCGTTTCAGCAGTTTTGCCTCTCGAACCGAACGTGAAAAAATACTGAAACAAATAAAATTCGAGGGGAATATATACGCGTGGAAATTTTTTCTGTAATGAAGAATATTTTTTCGGATGTATCTCGATGTTTGAATTATTTCTGGATTGTGTTTTTGTAAATTTAAATTGGAATTGCAGAAGTAAATCGAATTTTGTATCTTTTAAATGAAAGCAATACTTTGTCAGTTATTTCGACAAATTGCTATCACTAGGAAATTTCGAAAATTTGACATTCTCCATTTTCATTCAATCTTACCAACTTCAACATACAATATAATTAAAATTTGGTAGGCGTAACCGAGCATCAGGTCGCGAGTTCAAATCTCGCTAGATTCAAACGAATCTCTCCCATCGGAAAATTTGTCGTCATTTACGTTCTGATTATTTGTTTCTTACGATACTTAGATTACTCATTATCATTGATTGGTTAAATTTGCCATATTTTGCGGATATATAGCGAAGATAATTTTCATGGGGTAGGAAGCTGTGGATTTAAAAATTCGTGTTCGATTCAAACAATTTTCACCACATTAAAATTACCCCTCTGACTTTCCCTCCACTATCATCTTTGGGGCCGTGATTTGACGGCTTATAACCGCACTTTACGCACATAAATATATTACTTACAGAGATCTGGCACAGCCAGTAATGGGTATATTTTACAGGTATAATATTCGCTCCCATATGATATGTCAAATTTACTAGTTTCACAGTGATAAAACGAGAAAAGCAAAAGTTTTACAGCGAGAATTTACCACGTATATATGAGAACAAATAGAAACACAAATTTGTTTAAAAACGAACCAATGAAATGCAAGCTATTTTGATAGTTTTCCACTAGTGATGTGATAATTTTGTACTATAATGAAATCTCCTTGGTTACAAATAAAATAACTGGTATTTTCATAAACGCCAATAGAAAAAATATATCGAAATGGCAAACATTAATTATTTTTGCTTGTTAAATTCTCTCTCAAAATATAACTCTTAATATGATTGTCAAATTATTGTTTTGAAATGAACTTAAATTCGTTGTTACGGAAATACAAAATACAGCTCGTGCTGCGCACTCCCTATATTTTCATTTCCAAAATAATTCATAAATCATGTCAAAATATTATCGACAATTATCATACCACTTGTTATATTAAGAACATGGCCTTGGTTGGGCAGTATTAAATATTGAAATACTCGATTTAGCATTAACTCTAAAAGACAAACATGAAAAATGTTCAAATGTTTATTTACAAAGGTTAACACAAAAATGTTTGCAAACAAAACACAAAATTATGTACTCCAAATAAAGTATTTAAGCCATATCTTATCAAAATTCCAACCAATTTTAACCACCAACAAAACAAAACACCACAAACAAAATATCTTTGTGTCAAAAACAAAACAAAAATTTCCCGGCCATCTATTCCAACAACATTTTCATTTTCCTCCACGGTCAAGATGACACTCTCACCCTCACACACTAAGACGTCTTGGGAGGGGTAAAGATACGGAGTTGAAAGGGGGTCAGTCGAGCACTCGTGCAGCAACTCGCAACTCTTGGATCGATAATGCGCTGGTGCTCTTGCTTCCCCGACACGGAGACAATGGCACGACACTTCCGTTTTTGGTCACATGAGAAACTGAGGCGACGGTGGTGGTGGAAGGACAAAGGACGATCGCAGGACAACGAGACAATGGGATGGACATGTCCGATGTCCATGTCCAAGACAAGTGACAAAAACGATGCTTCAGGATGGATAGATAGAGAGTGGATAGTTTTCTCAGCAAGGGACCAGGCAGATCGGAGATAAAGGATGAGGTGTATCAATGTATCAGGTTCTTCGATCGACCATCACCGTCACATCGCCCATTGTTAGGATATATGGAATATTTCACATCACAAGCAGAGGTTATGTGAAGATGAGTATTATATTATCTTAAGTTTGAACAAAAGAAAGTGACATACAAGTGAAAAGCTTTCTTAAAAGATAGAGTACATAGCTGAATTGAACCTCCAACGATCGAGTCACACTGAGAGAGATTTAGGAACTATTTGCACCACTTTAAAATTACCTCTGTGACAACCCCTCCACTAAAATTAGGGGCCGGAATGTGACGGCTGATAACTGGAAATTCACGCGCGTAAATACATCATTTACAGAGATCTGCTCCGGTAAAGTGCCACACTCAGTAGTGGGTAAAGCCGTGATGATATATTTATTTATTTTATTTTATTTACGATTCATTATGATTCCTATTCTTTGTTCTATTCTATTTGCTACTACTATGTTTATAATAGAATTGAACAATAACTTTGTTTAAAAATTTGGTACTATGAACTGCACTTTAATAAATTTGTAGCAGGAGCGAAGAGGACGTCACGAACACACATGGAAAACAAAAGTATGGATTAACAGCAATCTTTGGCTTTTTAAATAATCTGATTTATTGGACCGCCAAAAGTTGTAGTTTAAATAATTTATTTTCTAAGTAGTCGATAATTAATCAAATTAAATTTTAAAGAAAAATAAATCATGAATTCAGGGCGACCGTAGCTTCATTGGTTAGAGCATATGACTGGAGTTCATAATGTCCCAGGTTCAAATAATGACGGTATCTCAATTTTTTTCTTTGTAATTTAGTTTAAATAAATAAAAGAAAAGAGAAGTTGCAACAAATGAGTAAATGACATTGTTGTCAAACATGTAATTTACTTCTGTTGTTTTAACCTAAGTTAACCACTTATGGTAGCGTAGTTGGCCATTAAAAAACAAATATTACTTTTATGTACCTGTTTGAATTCCTGCTTGATATGTACGAAATAGTAATTAAAGGTAGATTAATTAATGACCAGTTGCACCAACAGAAAAAGTTAAATTATAAACTTAATTTAAATTAAGCAAATAGCAAATCGAAATTACATGTCATATGGAATAATTGCTATCAAATATTCCATACGCTTTAATTAATTCAGTTGGCACAACTGGGTATTACTTAGTAATAAAAACCTTTGTTATTTAGTGTGAAAATAGTTTCAGAATTATTCTTTATAAGGTATTTCTATTTTAAAATGTTGAACTTGCGAAAGGTAATATACAGATTTTTGGTAATTTGCTTATTTTCTTTCAGTCTTTCTAATTAAATACTATTTCACATTGACATTTATAAAATAAAAACTCTAAGGCTTTATTAACAATGATTCCTAAAGATTCATATTTACAGAAGAAAATATATTGTCCTATATTTCTTGCAGACCTAGTCAACTTTAAGTTTAAATACTTTACTGCAACTTTAAATAAATTAGTTTCTTTTCACGCAGTAGCAATCATTTTAAAGATGGTCGTAAACTCTCCATACATCTGTCATCACCATGTCTCAAGTTTTCTTTAACAACCTTGGGTCATAAAAAATCGAATAAAATTGCACATTACCACTCCATACGATCGACGTAAACATGTTCTTAAATGTATGTTTATCAGAATATTTTAAAACGTTATTTTTCCTTTTACTTACTAATTTCTTAGCTGACGATATTGTCCCCCTGTTAAACAAACTTTAAAACACATGTTAAGTCTTCATTCACAATAAAAATCCCTAAACAAACTCAATCAAATCCGAATTGAATAGGTGAACGGGTGAACCATTCCCTTCACCAGAACCAAACGCTTGCTAAATCCTTTCAATTCACAATAAACTCAAATCAATTCCTCTCCCGTTCCCTTGCAAATTATTCACCCAGCATCAGTTTCAATTTCACTTCATTGAAGCGAACAGCAGCAGAGGTAGAGCTCAAGCTTGGGCCTACATGCGTCAACGGCATCGCAGGTCGCAGGCAGCCATGCTGCTGCAGCAGGGCTGAAACAATACCCTAACCCCTCACCCCAATCGAAACGAAGAGTCCCCTCACGCCCCCTATAACGGGGAAGCAAGTTTCGAGGACGAATAGGGAGTATGTGCCTCGAAATTTTGTTCTATAGCTCTGCTTCGTATCAGGTTGAGTTTGTATGCGCATGCAGTAACGTTCGGGGGAATTGGGGAATATTTCTGGGGGAGTTCCAGTGGCGTAGCTATAGAATTTTTTAAATGGATATTTCCTTCAATAATATTATTTTTTATCGCAAGATATTAAGTTCTTGTTTACGATTAATACCTCAAAAACTACTTGAATTAGAAAATTAATGACTTCATAATGAGAAGGCAAGAATAAAGGGTATATTTGTATTCCCTTAGTTCCATTATTCTATTTTGTTCATTATTTATCGACGGTATCATTAATCATGATCAACTGATATCTAAATTAAATTATACGATGCATAAATTAATCTTCACCTTGGGTCAATACCAACACAGAATTAAAACACATTCTCGAAGAAATTTAAAAGTTACAGAGAATATGGAATAGGTGGTTCAGTGGTATCAAGTCGGTCTATGGATTTGAGAACCCGGGTTCGATTCCCACAACCGACAAGTAATTTTCACCACATGAAAATTACTCCTCTACTATACTCTGTTTTTTAACCAGGAGGAATAAATGCACAAGTCAAATTTACACTATAGAAAGTTACCAAAGAAAGTTACTAGATTTTTGTTCGCGCGAAATACAAAAATTTCTTACACATCTGCACTGATTAAGTCTTATGGAACTTATTTTAAAATACAAATGACATTATAAATTCTAATTTGCAACTCCGTATATTATTAGTTCTTAAAAGAACTGATTTATGTTAGTCACAGAAATGCAAAAAACCAACAAGAAAACAGATAACCTCAAAACTTATGACAGCTCTAAAAAATCAAATGTAAAATCTATGTACAGTGTAAACTGGTCAATGCACTAGCCAATCAGAAGCGTCAGTTTTAGCGGTTAAAATTTAAATTACTCCTCCTGGTTAAAAAATAGAGTATTACATCTCTGAAGGCCATATTGACATGCATAAATATATCACTTATCGAGATCTGCTACGGCAGAGTGCTACATTCAATCATGGATAAAAGGCGTGATGATTTAGTTATTTATTTTGTTACAGAGAATTATTGTTTATGTCTCCACATAAAGGCTCAGTGGTATCGAGTAAGCCTGTGGATTCTAAGAACCCTGGCTCGATCCCCACAACCGACAAAAAACATTTTCATAAATTTAAAATTACCCATGTGGCTCCTCCACCATTAACATCTTTGGGGGCCGTGATTTAACGGCTGGTAACCGCACTTCGCGCGCATAAATATTTCACTTACCGGCAGAGTGCCACATCCAGTAATGGATAAAAGGCGTGATGATATATTTATTTATTTATATTTGCTACGGTCGTATCGAAAAGTCAACATTTTTACATTTAAAGTGAGTGTAGAAAGTATCTTTTATGAACACTCAGTGCGACAAGAAATAGTTTATGATATTATTTCCAGGACAACTATTGTTCAACAATCTTTTTTTAATTAATGGAAAATATAATAATAAATGACAGATGTCAAAATCTATTTTAAGAAATAAAAGTTCACAACCGGAGAAAAAATAGTATGCAACATATTTGTGGCAACGGCCATACTTATCTATTTTTGTTATAGACAAGATCTGTCAGTATAAAACTGTGATTATTGGTTGAATTTTCTAATGTTTTGCCGTACAATTGGTTGAAAACTGGCAAGGAAAATAATGTCTATAATAATTTAGGAACGTTTGGGCAGTATAAAATATATAAAGCAAAATGTATAAGAGATATGAAAAGTGTATAGCCGGCTCTGCGTGTGTGTAGATGCGGGGTGCGGGGCGTGGCCAATGTCCAGGTCCTGCACAGCGCACTAGCGCGCACGCAGCCACACGGGAGCATTAGCCGCGACTAAGGCCACACTGCTGCTGCTAGGCAAGGCAAGCATGCATGCTGCGCTGTGGTACCATTGCCAGTGCCAATGCCGGCACTGCGTTGTGGAAGTACTCCTGCTGAGTGCAGGGACATACTGGCCCAAATATCATAGAATTATATCTAAAGTTTTTTTTTATTATCTTACACTCAATCATTTTTGAGAAACTTTTAAAATATTATTATTATTATTTGCAAATAAATTCAGCGTTCATATTTCAATCTAACAAAACTCACAATAAATTTATTTGTCAAACAAATAAAAAATATCGCATCGAAATACTGACCCTTAAAATGTTTTCATATATATTAATCACCCTCATCTCATCCTTACCTCAACTAAGACAACTAATAATGGAATTCTGTGTAAAACCATAAGTTTTATAGATCCATAAATCTGTAAATGAAAATCGCAACGAAACCTATGTCATTATGAAATATTTTATACTTATCAACAAATATTGATGTTATTTTGTTCACTACTTGCAGATTTATGGATCTATAAACTTACAAATTTATCACAGAATTCCATTATAATTTAAAATAAATAAATAAATATATCATCACGCCTTCTACCCATTACTGGGTGTGGCACTCTACCCAAGCAGATCTCGGTAAGTGATATATTTATGCGCGTGAAGTGCGGTTACTAGTCGTCAAATCACGGCCTCCAAATATGTTAGTGGTGGAGAAGGGGTAGTTTTTGAAATTGTGCAAATTCTTGAGTTACTTCGACTTTAAATGTTAAATCCTAAATCTTAACTTCAGTAATAATATGTACATTAAATAGTAAATTTCACTAATAACAATAATATCAGTGGCAACTTAAGATCCAGTTATGAGCATGGTTCACCTTTAGAATGATATTCATACACGGAATAAATCTTAGAAAGATCTTAACATAAACATTGAATAAAATTGAAGACGATCAAAATGTTGAACTATGAATATCATCTTCGAAGTTTGTTATGAATTGGAAGAAGCGCGTGTTTGAAATAAAACATGCAAGAAGACAATAATAAGAAAGAAATAATATATTTACTTGAGATTAGAATAGTAATCCAGTGAACCGTAACACAATTTTGCATTTGACATTTTTAATCAAGGTCATAACTTCAAGATAATAAACTACTAATCATTCCTGAAAAGTAGAATTCCTCAAGGTTATAACAACACAACTAAATGATACGTACTTTGCAGCAGAAATTATTTCATTCCAATACGTAAAGAGGGCTTTGGAAAAGACAAAGGCAAGCATCTTTGTGCTTCAGTGTTACAAGAGTGACGCCGCTGCTCTTTTTAATGACGTTGTCTTTAATCAGTTTGACGAAAAATTCTTGAGTCGTTCTCGTTTGTTCCTGCTGCGAAACAAAGGATCCAAATATACATATGCATCACTTTCATTTGTCTAACTAAATCCGGTTTTCACCAAATAACTTTTCATTTATATTTAGTCCTATATCTCAAATACTAACAAAATATTTTCTATTTATATTATTCTCTTGAATCTCGTGAGGTAGAGATGAAAGATTTCTCGGTTGAATTACTTTTGTCGTCTCGAATTAACAAGACCAAAAGAAAGTTCGTTGGTATGAAACAAGAAGTTCATACGAGAAAACGAGAATTCTAAAAGATTTGCAACCTCTATGATTATGTTATTTTTAATCAATTCTTTGGAGAAAATGAGACGAAATTTTTCTTTTGTGTGCTCTTGTAACATCACTATTAACCCTTCATTTATATTTAGTTAATATGCTAGCACAGTGGTATGAAATCGGCCTGTGGATCCTGTGGTCCCTGGTTCGATTCCCACAGGCGAAAAATTTTCATAATTTGAAAAAGCTATCCCTGTGGCTCCTCCACCACTAACATGTTTGGGGGCCGTGATTTGACGACTGGTAACCGCACTTCACGCGCAAAATATATCACTTACCGAGATCTGCTTTAGCAGAGTGCCACACCCAGTAATGGGTAGAAGGCGTGATGATATATTATTATTATTATTTAAATACTAACAATATAGAAATATATCATCACGCCTTCTACTCATTACTGGGTGTGGTATTCTGCCGAAGCAGATGTCGGTGATATATTTTGCGCGTTAAATGCGATTACCAGCCGTCAAATTACGACCCTCAAAGATGTTAATAGTAGGGGAGCCACAGGGGTAGTTTTTAAAATGGTGAAAATTGTTTGTCGCCTGTAGGAATCGAACCTGGGTTCTCAGGATCCACAGGCCGACTTGATACCATTAAGTTAGCTACCCCAAAACAAAATATTAGTTTGTATTGTTTTCGACTTATTACCACAAAAATAAAATAAATATATCATCACGCCTTCTACCCATTACTGGGTGTGGCACTCTGCTGAAGCAGATCTGGTAAGTGATATATTTTGCTCGTGAAGTGAAGTTACCAGTCGTCAAATCACGGCCCCCAAAGATGTTAGTGGGGGAGGAGCCACAGGGATAGCTTTTTCAAATTATGAAAATTGTTAAATTTATTACTAATTATTTTTGTGAATTAGAAACGGAGATAAAATTGCAACTAAAAGGGGATTAGTGTCATTGTATGAAGCTTCCTGCAAATGATTTAATATCTAGTACAACTTCCTTGATATTTCAGCGATCATTAAGAAAAATATTGTCGTAGCTAGCAAAAAAGACTAGAAAAACATTTCGTTTTATAAAAACCGCACTCTATGCCTGCGTTTGTATGCTACTGGGAAAATCTATTTATCCAAGGTCGCCTCCACCATAGGGTTTCGATCCATGCACCAGATTCTTCAACCATCCTTACTACTTCGTGCTAGCTTTGGGGAATAACCCAAAAAGCTCTTGCACATCACATCGAAAGTTCTTACAAAATCCTGGTCTTGGGAATTGTCAGCGCAGTGGCTCACTGCAGAACAGCGACAAGAAACAGCTGACGACCACCCCCTCTACAACCCCCGCGAGGCCAGAGAACCAAGTTCCACCTAACAAAGAACCCTCTGGCGGTGGAATTTGAAATCATCGCCCGTTAGCAGACTCCCTTAAATAGAATATTCGACGGCTCTACCTGATAAAGATGAAACTTCGTAATATTAAGTGACAGTAAAGTTTCACTAATATTTTAAATAAAATTTAGGACTTTTTATTTTTAAGTTCAACTCCACAGAACTTTATTCAGTATTTGAAATGTTACTAAATAATCTCTATTCATCTTGTAACCGTATAATGTTTCTTTTTGATCATAAATGCAAATATTAACATTTTACATAAATTGTATTATTTATTTCGTTACCTAAGTTATTTCAGTATATGATAACTTTACATATTTTTCGCACTTCCGGGAATAAATAACCTACTTTATTCTTCCTTTTCGAGGATTGAGGTGTCTCTTTTAATCCGGGAGGGATTAAATTTCATTTTTAATCCCGCCGGGATTTATTTGACAGGGTAACAAGCATTACTATAGCAACAAATATATTATAAACCTTAAAATATTACACTTTGGTTTATGTTACTTAAGTTACTTAAAAATTTGTATAATGCTATCAAGTCAAAATAAAAATTTATCATTAATTCAAAATGTATGACTGGAACTGCAAAAAATAGTGTATATACCACAACACTAAAGTGCATTTAATCCCTCAGGTGATGATTTCCCTTGCCTGTGGTTCACGAAATAAACTACACCTTCAGGATTAAATTATATACTCTTAAGTATATAATTTAATCCTGAAGGTGTAGTTTAAGGATCTTAATCCTTGGTATATAATATACTATTCTGAAGGAATAATGAAACTTGAAATTAGTCTACTTTTTGCTGTCTCTAGAAATATGTAAGATAAGAAATTTTAATACTAATAATAATTAACTATGAAAAATATTCTTATTATGCATTAATCATCAGCCTTTAGAAAACTTAAGTAAGATATCAGTCTTGGCAACAGAAGTTATTTAAACATACTCTTTAATTAAGTGACTAATTTCAAAGTGTGATTTTCGTACAATGAACTCAAAAACAATTATAGATAACCAAACAAAAACCGATTTCACCTGAGGCTAGAAAACAATCAAATGATAAATAGTATAAGTTGTAAGATGAAAGAAAACTTCTGCGCTTAGAAAAAATTATATTTTGCTCGTGTTTTCATGTTTCTCTGATTCACAGCTTTTAGAATAAATTACCTATTATTTTTTACTTGAAAAACATATTTTTCATTTTACTAAGATTACAGGAAATCTGGATGTCAATTTCATCGAGTTAGGTTTCAGAAAATTAAAAGTTTTATCAACCTTTACTTGATTTTCTTTTACTGTAACAAAGTTTTATAGTAGTACTCGTATTATCATGTTTATTTGCTATTTTTATTTACACGTTTGTTTTTGTTTTAATAACACATTTATCATTATTTACGCTTTCTAAATGACGACTAAAATATTAATTAAGAAACAAATCATTATTTACAGTAACATTTTAATTACTTGCAAATTATAATAACTAGATTAAAAATGCTTATAAATAACAAGAGCCCACTTTAGGAAACAACTATATTTCTTTGAAAATTAAAATTGTTATTAAGTAATCTGCAAACTGTCAACTTAAAATGGATTACAAACTTTTAATTTGAGACGATAATAGATTTTTGGAAGACATTTTCTTATTTATTTGTTATTCTGCACAACAGGAACTGAATCCCAATTGCAATAGCTTATAGTAGAATCAGCACCCCTCAGACACAATCGTATTTTTTTTTATATAAGCTGAATTTAAACGAGCAAGCTTTTTGGTTAATGTGTTTACCTGAAATTATGTGATATTTATTTTCAAAAACAAGCATAGGCCAATACTTCCTTCTTTTCTTATCTTTTTGATTAGTTTTCTGATTTTACATAGAGTGTCTAACTACAAATGTGTAGAATTAACTTTTAAAAACGAGCGTAGGAGACACCCTCTTCCTTTCTTATCTTTTTGTTTCTTTTTCAGCTCTTACAATAGTGTCTAAATGCAATTGTGTGAACTTTTTCTTCAAATTCAAGCGCGAGGTGTCGCTCTGTTCTTTGCTAATCTTTATTGATTCATTATTAAGGGAGTGATCTTGAGTAATTTGAACATACGTCGAAGAAAGATGAATGTAAAGGTATAGAAGTGATTGATTGGATGCGGATGAAGGTGGAGTAAAGGTGGTATGTTAGGACTGATTATTAGATGAGTCTGACGAGTGAATGTTTCTTTTAATTATTCTAGGGTTCGTGCTACCCCATTTGGTGGAATGTAGCGTAATGATATGTATGTATATATGTAACTTTTGCTTAGTAGATGTAAAATGTATCAACTGTAAAACCTCACAATTATTTTTATCGTTTATCTTGATCTGCCATCTTAAAACAAAATGGTGGTCATGTAGCATGGTTTTATAGTACTTTTCTCCAATTGACTTGATGGAACAAACTTTAATAAGTTGTCGATAGTAAATAAGATTTTTTTATATTTGTGTCTAAAATAAGTTAGTGTTCAAGATGAACAAAAATCCTGTTATACTTATTAAAAAGCAGGTATGCATTTTGAAGAATCTTTAAAACCTCAATCCTTCTTTCCACGGTCGATCCGGTTCCCATTTTCTAACCAAAGCTTACTACCGTGCAAATTGCATAACTTCCAATGGAGTTTGTGCGAAATCAAGGTTAAGGGGTCCACGCACTGGTCTCGCAGCTTGCTTGCTGCTCTTGCAACTCGCAGCAGCAGCAGCAGCAGCAGCAGCAGGATCGCAGGAGGGGCAGAGTAGGACGTGGGGGGTGAATACGGCCTTCGCGCCTTCGATATTTGCTGCGCGGTGCGCGCTCTTCCAACGGAAACGAACGCGGCAAAGGTCATACGAGATGGTGCAGGAGGAGATAAGAATGGACAATCTTGGGAGCTAAGACGGTGAAGATATGTAGAGAATCTTAAGAAGGATTTTTGAAAATCTAGTTCATAAGTTTGATTGTACTTCTAATGCAACATCTTTAAACCTTTTCCCTATATTGGGGGTAGAGCGACAAAAGTGCAGGAGGCTGGAGTTGGGTATTAAGATGTTGGGCAATCGTAGCTCAGTAGATAAAAGAAAGATAAAACTTGTGTTTCTTAACTAACAAGCAAGAGGTCGTGTTTACTTCAACTTATAAGCAAAAATACGATTGTGCTTGAGTGGTTTGGATTCTACTATAAGCTGTATGCCCCTTGTACTGTAATTGGGATTAAGTTCCTGTTGTATAAAGTAACAAACAAATAAATATATAGAGATAAAGTTCAACGTTGTGAACGAAATAGTGGGCTAAGGCTTTATGGTCAAAATCTTTATTTATACAAGATGGACAACGTTTCCACCACGGGTTATGGCCATCTCCAGGTCAACAAAAACAAGGAACCCGAAATAATACAATAATATACAAGTGTTAAAGAAAGTATTGTGAAGACTCCTTTTGTCCCTTCAAGCTGTATTTAGTTTTTTATGTTCGGCTTTTACACCAATATTTTTTCACATGTCTACCACTGAATATATTCTTTGTTCAACATAAATTACAGTATTATTTTGTATACCTTATTTTTGTTAATCTGAAGATAGCCATAACCCCTGGCCGAAACGAAGTCCATCTTGTATAAATAAAGATTTTGACCACAAAGTTTTTGTCAGTAGTTCATTCATATTATTACCTCCGACTTTCAAAAAACATTCAAACAATTTTTGAAAAACTAATTGGTCACTTTGATTCCATTTCCAATCTTTGATATTATTCCTATATTGAGGGTAGAGCCAAGTGGAACCCTTGCATTTGGCGCATAGATTCAAAGGCTTTAGTTACTGAAAGTCTGTTTCGATTCTTGTATTACTTTTTTAAGATATCATGTAAATAATAAAAAAAGAACATTCTACTAATTTGATATTCACAAATAAATAATTATTACTATTCCTACAAAATAAATGCAAAATAGTGTTTTTCCTAATAGAATTAATAATTTAATTGAAATCTGTAAATGTAAACAAACAAAATGTGAGATAAAAACTTAAAAAGTTCGCAGTTAGTCGAGCAAAGTCAACTCAGGAAAAACAAGAATGTTAACCAGATAAAAATCACATTAAAAAATTTCCCAATCTCCGATTAATATCGAAACAAAATATTGCAACTAAATCACTAAAAAAAAGTTGTACCTAAAACCCACAAAAAAATCATAATAAAAAACTAAAAAATAAAACACTTAAAAAGATAATAAAAAATCATCATTGAGATATGCAAGTTGGTTCCCAAATGCTGCTAATTACGAAAAAATGCTAAACAATCTCAAGAACAGGAAACAATAGCCGTCCGAAGCGAAACAAAAGGTAAAAGATCGCTGCACTGCCCACACGTTGTTTCGACGCCAACTAGTTTTGTTTTTTCGTCAGTCACTTTTTTCGTTGTACTTTCAATGACATTGCGAGAGTGTATTGGCCTACTGCACACGTGCAGATTATTTGCGAGTCCGCTGCGATATCATATGACATCACCGTTTATAAATGCCACGTTGTTCTTGCCACTGCCGTCCATATGGGCAGGAGAAATCAAACAAGTACCCCATTTTAAATAAAACCCCTCTTAAATTTTAATAAAGGTTACTATTTACTTGGTTACAGAATCATATTTAGAGCTATAACCTAATTTTAAATTCAACTTTGTAGTACATTTTGCAGTTGCTTAATTTGTATACTAAGGGAAAACGTTAAACATTTCTTCCCAAAGGAGCTGTTTTATTTCCTGACGCAATAAAATCACTTTCTTCATTAAGTAAACTATTCTATTTAAAAGTAAAATATCCAGAAATTAGAAATTTAGATAAGATTAACAGATATCATATGAATATTACTAATGTCAAATCATACCGTTGTTTTCCAGTTGTGAAGAATATATCTTTACTTATATTCGGTAGGAGAGAAAAAGTTACTTTTTTCTCTACGGACACAAAGTATCACTTTCTTCTCGCTAATGAAGGGAGAAAGTTTTACTTTCCGCCAGGGTCATGAATAGTTATTTGTGTACCTAGAGCAACAACAATGCGCGAGCGGCAAGAACACTTTCTGCTCGGGATGCACATAATATTTTTCATGCCCATTTAGAAACGCTTAAAAAGAATTGAAAATAATTTTTGACAAATTTTCTGTTTGGAAATTTAGGTAACAAATTTCATCTATTCATGGATACGATGATACACTCTTACATTGCCGCGCGGCAAGTGGCAAATGTCAACTTTCTGTTTTTAATTGACATATGGAAAAGTATATTTTCTGTTCGGTTATAGAAAAAATATATTATGTGAACCACGAGCAGAAAGTGTGCTTACCGCTCTTGCATGGTTGTTGCTCTCGACTACGCCTCGAATAACAATCTCCATGCGCGAATAGCAATAGACTACTTTCTGCTCTAGGTACGCAAGAAAATTATTCAGGTTCTCAGAATGTCGTCTACCTTGATCAACAAAATAATTCTGCGATACAACAAAAATTCTTCTTAAGTATACATATTATTTGAGTACTCGTAGTTTAATTGTACCTAAAATTTTGCTGCACAAAATTGTATTATTTTACAGTGTCCCCTGTAAAATGTAATTCAGCTCCGCCTATGAACCCAACTCCAGGAACAATTTGCTAGCGCTGTATGTGATGGAAAATGACCCCGGGATTTGATCAAGGGTGTTATTAAAGTTTGACCGGTCAGAAATTTTTTACTCGTGTGATTATTTACAATTGGTGTGGTGAATATATTGGTTGAATATACTTTAAACTGATTTAAAGATACGTTTTGATTTATGTACACATAGGTGGCACGATAAATAATTTCATACTAGATCTACCTCAGAAATTAAATATTTACTTTTCAAATCGAAAACAAGCAGATACGATAAATGATTTTTATGAGTAATTCACATTATTTTGCAAAAACTATGTAATTAAACATGTATGCACATTAATCAGACTTGTCATAAAAGTTAAACAATTCCATATCTAAATAACACTGCATTATTTAACACTTTATGAAGGCGTTCTAATTACCATAACGTATACATAATTAAATATTATTTGAAATATTACGATAGGTCTTTAAACTTGAAATTGCACGTAAAATTCAGAACAATTTATTCAACATTAGATCCACACACCCAAACAATAAACGTAATATCTCACAACGATCCACAGGAGTAAACCGGTGGTGTAATATGCGGTTGTATGCGTTGCAAAGATAATAACGCGTTTTTTTCGTGATTTTTCGGAACATAACCCCGCAATACTCGAGTAAATATTTGAGCGTTGCGCAACCGTTAGTTAAATATTTCATATTTGCTCAGAGAAGACAGACGATCGTATACGTTTTGTTGGGAGTGCTTCGGCATACAGAATTTGTGAGAAATTTGGGCGAAAACATTCAAAATAGTTTTCAAATCGACAATTTCATTATTCCTTCATAGTAGCGCAATTCTTCACTTGTTTAAGACCCACCAATCCAAATCAATAAATTTGTTATTATTTTTGTAAACTGCACAGCAGAAAACTAATCCCAATTTCAGAGTGGGCGGAGCTACAATTTTGATAGCAAAACTTGACAGAGTATTTTAGGTCACCTGCAAAACCTTTATTTAAATTTTAAGGAGCACTAAACAAAAGAAAACCTAATCAAAAGTTTGTCAATAATAACTCATTTTAAAGCTCTTCCAGATAAATAAAATAAATATAAATATATCATCACACCTTTTATTCATTACTGGCTGTGGCACTCTGCCGAAGCAGATCTCGGTAAGTGATATATTTATGCGATTATCAGCCGTCAAATCACCGACTCCCAAAGATGATAATGATGGGGGACCCACAGAGGTAATTTTTATGTGATGAAAATGTTTGCCGATTGTAGGAATCGAGGTTCTCAGGATCCACAGGCCGACTCGATACCACTGAGCCATTACCCCATCAAAAGTAAATTGCACAACAGATAATTAATCCCAATTTCAGAGTGGGAGGAGCTACAATTTTGAGAGCAAAATTTGACAGAGTATTTTAGGTCACCTGTAAAGCCTTTATTTAAATTTTTAGGACTGCTTAACGATAAAAAACCTAATCAAAAGTCAGTCAATAATAACTCATATCAAAACTTAAAAAATAAATAAATAAATATTTCATCCACCTCCCGATAAGATATTGTTAATTTAAGGAAAACTTAAAATTTTAATAACAGCGATGCAGTAGGCCATTAGAGAATAAAAAAAAATGTGTATATTTGACAGCAGAAAGACAAACAGTTAATACCAAATATTATCACCAGATGTGTCATATCAATCGTGAATAAGGAACCAAAATCTCAATCACTATTTTGCCAAATGTTAAAGTACTTTTAAAATGTAAATCAATAAATTAGTTAAAAAACTAATATTATGTCTATTGTCTAGAATGCAAAAATGTAATTTGAATAAAGGTTCAAACATTTCGCGGATTTCTTTTCCTTCAAAATAAAAACAATAGAATGCATATTCACTTATGTAAATTCGCAGAAATTATTATTAAGTAAAAAATACGAGTTTAATAACCTTAAAAAATAATCCTGTATTATATGAGCTTTTTTTTATTTGCGTAAACAATAAAGGTCTCTACTATAAATTTATATACATGCTTATTTAAATAAATAGTCTTTTACATTTAATTTATATAAAGAACAATAAACAATGAACAAAACAACGAAATTCGTAATTTTTTGTAGCTACAAAAATAATTAAATATTTCCTACTTGCAATTTTCTTTAATTATCCTTAAAATGTCAAGTCTTAAACAATTGCTTTGCAAATAAATGACAAAAATAATGACTCAATTTTTAGCAACCCTTTAATTAGTTTTCCATGCACGCCACTGGTTATCACGACAACCAAATATCAAATTTCGATTATACAAGAATAACTAACATAACAGTCGCCACAAACATTGAAAACAACAACATAACGTATCTATGATAACAAATAAACCTCGTTGTTATCATCTTACTAGATTATAAGATACAAGGTCTCAAGTTTGACGCTGTTAAAAAAATCAGCAGGAATTTGGCAGCAGACGTAATTACACTCGAGGAACTCTGGTTGCATGTATTCGAAGAAAAATTCTATTTTTGTGGTCGCACAATGTTTTTTTTTTGTTGAAACATTCAAAGCAATGTTAATTAATATTTTTCTTATTTTGTCATATAGTGTCACTTTTCTAACGTCACACTTTTCGCAACCAGTTATGAAATGTAACACTTTCCGTAACTAGTGATGAAATTAATTTCTTCCATGACCGAGCAGATATTTCCAACTGTCAGTTGAGTGTAGAAAGTTGACGTTTGTCACTCGCCGAGCGGTAATAAGATTTTGTCTCTCGCCGTGCAGTAAACTAAGAGTGTATCCATTGATGCATAAAATCTATCAACATTTTCAAGCGAAATTCCAAACAGAAGAACTATCGGAAATGATTGTAAATTATTTTTCAAGAGTTTCCAAATGGTTGTAGAATAGTTTTTTGTGTACCTAGAGCAGAAAGTAGTTATTGTGTGCAACAGGACCAAAAAGTGTTCTTACCGCTCTTGCATGGTTGTTGGTCTCACCATGCACGAACGGAAATACATGACTTTCTGCTCTAGGTATACAGATAGCTATTTCGTTGATATTTTCCTTTCACTCTTCAAGTTTTTTATAAGCCAAATCACATTTTCCTTATAGTGACTTATAAAGTATCACTTTTTGAAACTGACAGAAGTTTCGAAACGTCATACTTCTCTAGTTTAAAAATATAATACTTTTCATAACAAGTGATGAAATAAATTTTTTGTTAATGTTTAGTTTTTCTTCACATCACTCTTCAAATTTTCTGTAAGCCACATTTTGCTTCAGATTTTTCTATATTACAGCCGCCTTTTCGGAATAATTTCACCGGTTTAAGGAACCGTATTTTTTAATTAAAATTAGAATAATTTTATATAAAATATGTTTCTTAAATAGCTATTCTGATACGTATTTTAACAAATGTAAAAGGATAGTTAATAAAAAACAAATCTGTCATAATTTTGTTGATTACTGCGTTGCTTAGGTTACATCACTGTCAGTAAATCAATGTTACATATTTTTGGAGGATTAATAAAAGTTTGAAATTAATTCACTTTTTGCCCGAGATTTATTTGCTATATAAAACCTAAGTAGGGTCCCAGCATAGCATACACGAATTCTGTTCTATCTCTGGTAACAGTTTGTGACAAATATTCATGTATTAAATTTTCAAAGCGGTTTATTTGCAAATAAATGTATAATTATGTTAAAATTTGTAACAAATAGTAGGCTTATTATCTTGAAACGAATTAATTATCTAATTAATTTGTTTTGATACAACGTAATTTTACGCATATATGAATTTCATTAGTAATACTGTGTTAATTAATAATTAAAATAATTAAGTTAATTATTTAAAATTATAAGTAGTGTTAATATGTGTGTCATGTACTAAGGTTGCAGTTTTCTAAATATTGACGCGTGTGCAAACAATGTATTTAATTATAAAAAAAAATAAAAATCTTAAAAACAGAATGTTGAATAACTGTATATTATAGTTTACAGTATTTTATTACTACAAAAAATATAAATTATCCTTTCAAAATTTCATGGACAATCAAAATCAACAATCATCATACAACATGTACATTTGCACCGTTCTATAAGAAGCTAATTTTACTGCTGAAAAAAAGTGTAACAAATTTTATAAACGACGCTTCAGTTACAAGTGTATTAAAAACAAAACAATATTTAAAAGTTTATAAAACAATTCACATACTATAAGTACTTTTTCTAAAACCATAAATTAGGATATCAACAAAATGTCACGTTTTATAAATTATTTGAAAAAGAAGGTTAAATTACATTAACACTTGCAGCTAACTTCATTTCGTGGGGACTGTTGATCGAGGCACAGTCGGCAATGTCACTTTCTGATCGAGGCGCAAACAGTATTTTTTCTACGACCATTTAGAAACGCTTGAAAAAGAATTTAAAATAATTTTTGACAGTTTTACAGTTTCAATTTCAGGCCACGGTTTTCGTGTATCCATGGATACGATGATACACTCTTACTTTAACGCTCGGCAAGTGGCAAAGGTCCACTTTATGCTTTCAACTGACATTTGAAAATGTCTATTTTCTGCTCGACTTTGGAATTGTATATTGTTAACTGGAAAACGTTTATAAATTATTACACATTAAAATGCTTCAAATAAAAGATACGACGAACTAAATTTTCCATCACATTTTCTTTAAAATAATTTAGAAAGGTTTGACAGGAATCTATACGATGCAGAAACTATCAAGTTTTTTTATCTATTTTTCCATCTACATTGAATATCATCCTATATTATTTTCTATCAAACGTCTCTACTTATTATTTTATAAAAACAAATATCAAAAAATAAATTTTCTGGTAATCATATTTAAAGCAGCAGCGGAAAATATGTCTTGACATTTTTTCTATACGTTTCGGTCAATTTTACCACGTCTAAAAAAAATGAGTACCTAACCTAAAACCGCAATAATTTCTTGCATTAAAAATCCATCCATTATTTTCGCCTGCCGAGCGTTTAATACACGCAACAAAGAACATACACGAAGCAACGCCTGGTTCAAGGCGTTGGACCATGTACGAGCTACGAGAGCTGCATTAAGTTACATTCGCGAGGTCGTGCCCCCCTCAGTCCCTCCTTAGCCCCCACCGTCACTGGGCTCCAACTCCGCCCACCAGGGTCGAAAAATGCAAAATTGGTTTCACCTTCACCTTCGGCAGATGTACGTTCACTTTTTGGCAACTTTTCAAGGTTAGGCCAACGAAAGTCGTGGTCATTGGACAGCGGAACAAAGGTTTTACTTGCATTGCAGAATTTCAGAAGGCTTCCTCTATACCAGTGGTTTTCAAACTTTTCAAGAATCACAAATAAATTCATTCCCGATAGCCTTACTTTTTATGTGATCAAAAGTGCAGTTTGTAAAATGCTGATTTAATAATGTGCATTATTAAAATGAAACTACGATTTTAGAAATTAGTAAAAGAAAAATTTCTCATTAAAAAACTTTAGCATAGTTTCTAAAAAAAATAATTAATAATATTTTGCTATCAAACTTGTAATGAATTCTTTAATGGCAAGTTGCAGCGCTCTTACTGCAATTTTAAGTTTTCTTTAAATGAACAACATAAACTGCCAAATGAGTAATTTAACATTGCTGTCAAACATTGGATTAGATATTTTTTTATTTAAGTAATCCTTAAAATTTAAGTGAACGCGGTATAACTGGATGAATCTTTGAATACATGTTTTTTAGATAAATATTTTAGCATTTTTTCTACTACAAAATGTGAAATGGGATAAAATTCTAGGAAAAATCAACTTTTCGGAGACTATATCTCAAAAACTAAGCAAGATACGAATATGCGCTCAACGGCATTGAATTCCTCGTATTTGAATTGACCTACTTATATATTTTCAGCGATTTTGAGTTTTTGAAAATTTCTTAAGGGGTACGTACCCCTTGGATTTTTTTCGATTTTAGGCCAATTTCAGACTGTTTGCTCTAACATTCTTTCTCGTACGTATATTGCAATGAAAATTTACATACATATGTATTTGAATCCGCCGAATCCGGTGGTGAAGTTTTCGAGTGCGTATGTCTTCTAGTTTTTGAGATATTGTTCAAAAACTGACGAATGAGAAAATTTTGGCCAACATTTTTTGAAATTTAAAAATTGCTGAAAATTAGTGTAATAGCCAATAAAAATACGAGGAATTCAATGCTGTTGAGCGTATTTTCATATCTCGTTTAGTTTTTGAGATATAGCGTCGGGAAAGTAGAATTTTTCCCAAAATTTTATCATATTTTTATTATTTTCCACTAATTGCACCATATCTCAAAAATTAGACTAAATACGGATCTGGCAACTAAACTATTGGATTCCTCATAGTTTTCTGCATAAATATGCATATTTTCATTAACTAAAATTGTCGGATAATAATTTTATTATGGTACAAAATCTGAAATGAGGTAAAATTTGTGAAAAATTCAACTTTCCAGAGGCTGTATCTCAAAAACTAAGCAATATACGAAGATGCGCTCAAAGGCATTGAATTCCTCGTGCCAGAATTGACTTATAAACATTTTTTAAGCGATATAGATTTTTTTGAAAATTTCTTAAGGGGTACCCCTTTGATTTTTTTCGATTTTGGGCCAATTTTAGACTATTTGCTCTAAAATTCTTTCTCCTACGAATATTGTAACGAAAATTTACATACATATGTATTTCGACTCGCTGAATCCACTGGTGCAGTTTTCAAGTGTGTATGTCTTCTAGTTTTTGAGATATTGTTCAAAAACTGATGAATGAGAAAATTTTAGTCAAACATTTTTGAAATTTAAAAATTGCTGAAAATTTGCTTATAAGTCAATTAAAGCACGTGGAATTCAATGCCGTTGAGCGCATCTTAATATCTCGTTTAGTTTTTGAGATATAGCCTCGGAAAAATAGAAATTTTCCCAAATTTTATCTCATTTTCTTCTAACTGCCCATATCTAAAAAACTAGAGCTAGTACGGGTCTGGAAACTTCACTATTGAATTTAGCATAGATTTCTGCATAAGTATGCATATTTTTATTGACGTAAATTCAGGGATACATTTTTCATTGTAGTAATATGAAACGAAGTAAAATTTGAATATCTATTTTATATACTTATATCATCTTAAAAAAATATGTATAGATACTGGTACAAAATTTTATGCAATATTTAAATTGAAAAATTATAATAAATTTTGCATACCTATTGGTCCTTATTACAATGGGACAGGTGATATTAAAACGGATACACTTATGTTCATTTTGTCCTTGTACAGCCACTGTGTATGAATATGAATAATATCAAATAAATATATAAATAATATACATATTATATATCTGAAATTGTAAATCTTAATAGCGCTGTTCATAATGACACAGCCATAGACTATAGTAGTTTACAATACTAGTATGGTAAAACAGTTTTTACCGCCGAAAAGAAGATTGACTGGCGAGCCATTAAACAAACAATTTTCACCACTTTAAAACTACCCCTGATGGCTGGCAACCGCACTTCACGCGCAAAATATATCACTTACCGAGATCTGCTACGGCAGAGTGTCATATCCAGTAATGGGTAGAAGGCGTGATGATTTATTTATTTTAATTATTCTAAGTTAGTAACGGTAAAGATTCATTTAGTTACTAAATAGCAGAGCTGGGCAGTAGCTAGCTATCAGCTTAGCTACATTTACCTTAGCTGTAGCTGTAGCTTAGCTAAATGTGAAAAAATATAGCTGTAGCTTGTAGCTAGCTATGTTTTTTTTCTATTAGCTTAAAAACATTGTTATAACAACTGCAGCTACTTTTAAAGCTACTTTTTGTACCCCAAAGCTACTTTTTGTAGCTTAAAGCTACCACTGTTCATTAAAAAAACCCTATTAATTTTTGTTTTGTATTTGAATTGTACCTTCTTTATTGTTTTCTATAACTGTAGGATAACAAGTTATTATATGGTGTAAAATCTATTAACATATTTTATTTTTCACTTGTTCTGAATCTATCCTGCTTTTGTATTAAATATTAGATGAACTAAACATTGACTGTTTAGGACTCTTCTGTTAATGTGACTGTTAATTTATTCCGATATAAATAAGAATTATAGCATAACAAATTAACAGGACACTTGTCCATTTGCGATTTTTTATATTTATTAACAGTCATTGTAATAAAAGACTGATCAACTGATCATATGACGATGGCAAATTTAATAATTCACAATAATTGAAAAAAGTAGCTTTAAAATTTAACAGCTACTTTAATGAAAGCTTTTAACTGTAGCTTAGCTATATTTAAAAAAATGTAGCTTACAGCTGTAGCTCAGCTACTATTTTAGAGATTAGCTGTAGCTGTAGCTTAGCTACTTTTTTTAAGTAGCTTGCCCAGCTCTGCTAAATAGTTTGAATAAATGACGTTTACAAGTGAGTAACAAATAAAACAATTAATGCTAGTCTTGTATCACAAAGAAATTCGATAAACTGTCATCCGACATGAAATGAATTATCAAGGGTGCAAGTGACCATGAAACTATTAAATTGAAATAAATGAAGGATAGAAATTAATGAATCTATTCTAATTTGCATGAAATTAGCTTAAAAAAATAAATCTACTTCTAGGAAAACAGGACGAAAACACATGTTTTCTTTATAAACCAAACATTCGTGCAAAAGAGACTTATCCATTGTTTTAACATAAAATAATAATAGCAGTATGGTCCAGCCGATTATTTTCATATCAAATATTCATATTTTAATGAGTCAGAACTTGGCTATCGATATGCGTAGGTTCACAGGGCCGGCACAGGGAATATTTAGAGCGAGGGAATATTTGCATCAGGTAACATGAAGTCATGAGAAAATGTCAGGTTGGCACACATGTTTCACTAAAATGTATTTTCCAAGCCGTATTGATTACGGAATGTCATTAATGTTTGACGGAGTTAATAGCGACAGAAGATATAAAAATGTTTGGTATTTTTAGATTCTAATGAATATCGAATGACTGTTATTACTCCTCTGTTATAATTACTTGAATTTCTAACGAAAATGCATTTTAAATTGATTAACTTTATCAAGTTATACATTTCTTTAAAATAAAAGAAATACTATGAAGTTGTTTAAATATTTATTCATCAATTCATACTTGTTTGCAAAAGATCTTTGTATCGCCTTCAAACTTTTTGAAATTGTTTTAGAAATAATGTTTGAAATTAAAGTGATAAAGAGCACTGAGTATTTTTCAAAGATGGTTTAGACATGAGGAACATATGTCCAATAAAAGATTAGTGAAATTGAAGGTGAGAGATTAAGGGTTGTTATTTTAATCTTCTAACAAAGTTCCTAATAAATTTATCTGTGAAACAAACAAAAAAAATAGCAGCAAAATCATACTTCAAATAGTGATTTGTACACTAAGGGAAGAAAGCGAAAGGTACCCTTTTCATTTTCCGAGGGATATAAAGCACCTGAAGGACGAATGACACTTTCTTCACGAGGTATATATTTCATTTTAATGACACTAATAGCTGTATTCCATTTGTCACTTGGTTCAGTTAAATTAGATAACTTAGGCGTATTCCATTTGCCATATGGATAAGATCTAACTTACATTTGCTGAACCAGATCACTTATTTATTTCGTTGGATTACTTCGCTGACTTTATTTACAGTTCTAGAATTACAGATTTAAATTTACTTTGAAGTAATTCATCCCAATAGGTGCATCAGTTTGCCTAATTCAGTTCATTTAGTTATGATGTTTAATTTATGGAACTGATTTAAGTGAACCAAGTGGCACATGGAATACAGCTCATGACAAAATGAACTGAATTAAGCAAACTGATACACTTATTGGAGTGAATTACTTAAAAGTAAATTAGAATCTGTAATTCTAGTACTAAAAATAAAGTCAGCGAAGTAATCCAACGAAATAAATAAGTGATCTGGTTCAGTAAATGTTATTTAGATCTGATCCAAATGACAAATGGAATACGCCTAATGTTAAATTTCCAGTTACCATAGATATGGTTTTAATTTCTTTCCCTACAGCAGAAAAATTAACTTTCTTCTCTAGGGATGAAAGGTATAACCTTCTTTTCTCCATTAAGGGAAGAAGGTTTTTCTTCCTGATAGGGTCATAAAAGTAGTTTATATAATAAGGGAGTAAAGTTCGTCATACCAATAATCTTGATCTACCTTATTTCTCTTGGAGTACTTGTCATTTTGATTTCCCTCGGTAAATATTTAAGCACATTAAATAATGATTATGATAAGAATAAAGTTAACATTATTTACCGGTTGTACACAAAAAAATAAAATGCTAAATGTGAAAATACTTTAGTCAAGTTCAGGATAACCTAACATTGATGTCATCAAAAATGTGCGTCCCTTAGTAAGGAGAAGAATGTTTCAAATTATAGAAGAGCCACTTTTATTTAAAGATGTTTTTCCAATACTGCATAGTTGGTATGCAAATATTTATTTCTTAAGTATGACTAAACCATATGTGTCAGACATAACCTTAATATTTTGCAACATCAAAACGAATAACTCACATCAATTACTCAAATAATTCTAATTTCTTATCCACACATGGTGACCAAATTTATGTAATATCATGATTTATTTCATTCTATTAATTAAATAGCAATAAATCATTTATTTGCAACAATCTAACGTCAGATCAATCATAGGAATGATTAGTTACTTTCTGTTTTGCACCAGATTAGCAAAGTCACTAGGTCAGGCTGCAGTTCGTATGCTCGCGATTCATAAAATATAGAATACCACGCATTGCGATTTTTAACAACAGGAAGAACGAGTTTTTATCTTTGAAGGCGACGCGAAATCGCCAGACAGTTGCGCAAGAAATTCCGTCTTTGTCTTGCGACGAGAATTTTGCAACCGATTCTTGCATGATTTTCACAAGATTTTCACTTGAAATCAACACTGGTTAATCAATATTCCACTGAAGTTTCATAGCATTTTCTTTGGGAAATAACAAAATAGTAATTTGTAGATCTGTCTCTTAGTTTTCCTTGAAGAATTTTGGAATTAATTTATTCACTAATTTAGAAATTTAAGTAACTTTTTATACAATGCAATTTGAATATGGATATTCAATTATTTATTTAAATATATTGAAGGAAAATTTAATTAACCAGAATATAAAATAAAAATTATTTAATCACGAATAGTTTAGTATAATTTTATTTTCACAAATTCACACATGTGCTTTACAAAATTTTATTCGTTATTTTATCTATGAACATCAATCAAATATATTCTTCTTATTATTATTGTAACTTGGGAGTAATCACTATTGATTTATATAGACAATATGGCGTCCATATCAGATTTTCACTGTCGCACGTTTCCAGATTATGTTAGACAATAATTCTTGAAATAAAAGTGATTTTGAAACCATTTTCTCTACAAAAATTGACAGCAGAAAACTTGAAATATATATTTTTCTAAATGTTGCAAATACAAATTTTTGGTCAAATAATTTAGAAACGTTTGAAAATCATGTTAAAAATAGTTGTTTTTTAAGCTGGCCATAAAAGCTGTTCTTCGTATTATGATTGTTTTTCTTATTTCAGTTAGTAATAAAGTAAAGCTGCAAGACGAAGAACTAACGAAGCAAGTGCAGGAAATAAGTAGGTCAGTACCTCCATTCCTGCTGGTAATCCCTCATCCCTTATCGCACTTTTCACCCTCACTCATCACGTTCACTTCACTCAAGTCACTGCACAACCCTCTGAGATATCTCGTGATTTCGCACATCGCGTATGCCTGCATATGGAATGCCTGAGCAACTAAGATTCGCGAAGTAATGCCGAGTTGGCCACCGCTGCAGTTTGCAACGCGACACTGCTGCACTCTGCACTTCGGCTGCAGCTCGGCTGCAGTCGGCCGATCCTTGCGCCGCCGTTGACTCAAGTTTGAACTAGGACTTGCATTTCAAATATTACGTGCAAGTTTTTCTACAATTTTTAAAACTTATTTTCCGATAGGTTTACATAAAAGCATATTTTTTGACGCGCTGGTGAAAATTTTAGGCCTAAGGTGCCTTGTGGTATTTTTATTATTTGCATTGTTATTCTTTTGTTTATTACATTTATGTGAGAGCATTTTGAGTTACAATAAATAATTTTCCAGAAATTCCGGTGCCTAACTAAACCTGGAATTATTTTTAATATTTTCATAATTTGTGGTTATTTATTTATTTGGATATACTGTGTCCCTACGCTTTTTTGTTACAAAAGGGATACAATGGTAATTTTAGAAAAAAGTTGTTCAGGATTAAATCAAAATTAAACAAATAAGTAAATACATCATCACATCTTTTACCCATTACTGGATGTGGCAGTCTGCCGTAGCAGTTCTCGGTAAGTGACATATTTATGCGTGTGAAGTGTGGTCACCAGTCGTCCAATCATGGCCCCCAAAGATATAAGAGTACGGAGAGCCACAGGAGTCATTTAAATGTGGTGAAAATGTTTACATATTTACAACATTATTTTATAAATTTTAATTGAGTTTCTCTCACAGTGATTAATGACAAGACTACGTCACAAGTACTTTTCTGCTGCATTCGTATGTGGAACAAGATATGTATTTCGTATTTGGTTAAATTAAACCGTTTAAATATGCACACCGATGTATTGTGGGTTGCAACATTCAACTACAATCGTTTACAGTACATTACTAGATAAGTTAAGGACTATTTTAAAAAAAATATATATCATCACGCCTTCTACCCATTACTGGGTGTGGCACTCTGCCGAAGCAGATCTCGGTAAGTGATATATTTTGTGCGTGAAGTGCGGTTACCAGTCGTCAAATCACGGCCTCCAAAGATGTTAGTGGTGGAGGAGCCACAGGGGTAGTTTTTGAAATTATGAAAATTGTTTGTCGCCTGTGGGAATCGAACCAGGGTTCTCAGGATACACAGGACGACTTCATTCAGGACTATTTAATTTTTATAAATAATAGTTGAAAAAGCTATGAGCGATCGCCGGGATTTTCCTTTCACTCACATGGTGACTGCTCTAACCAATTGAGCTACAAACACTCGGCGATGTACTCATGCTTTTACGTGCAATTTTTCATTGAAGAATTGTAAAGTTCTGGGTTCAAATCTCGGCAAGCGCTCATAGCTTTTTCAAAAATTATTTTTAATATATATCATCAGTCAAGTGTGTCAATCAACTATTTCTTATTTCATTTTTATATTAACTGAAACAGTTGGAGGCCGTTATTTGATAGCTGGCATTTCACGCGCAAAATATATCACTTATCGAGATCTGCTACGGCAGAGTGCCACATCCAATAATGGGTAGAAGCTGTGATGATATATTTATTTATTTTTGTAAATCTTGGATCAAATAAATTTGCTAAGGAATATAAATTGTCTCAATTTTCTATCTTTGGATTCGTTCTACAGATATAATTTTTCAAAAGTTATCTAGTAAAAAACGTCAACCTACATTTGGAATTTCAACAACGCAAAAATAAATCAAATTCATTTCTAGTCGACTCACACATTTACAAAACTCAGAGTTATCGCAAATCGCGCGCAAAGCGAACTACAAACGTCAGAGCAGACAAAGCCAGCCTTGACCTGGGCGAATAAAATCATCCGTCATCTATAAAAACTGCATTGGTAGCGGTAGGCCATGGAAAGGACGATCCCGAGCTACGAGGCGACTAAGAAACAGGGAACAGGGGGAAAAGGACAATAATTGCGTAACTGCGCAGTCGAACGGATAACACGGGCATACATGACGAACTTGCTACCGAGCAAGCAAGAGCTCGCTTATTTTTATAAGTCACTTTTGTAGAACATGTTAAACTTAATCTTTTCTGACTACCTCTCCGTTGTATTAAGATTTAAAAAACTTATCCGTATGTGTACGTACACAAAAATCACTAGTAGAAATCAATAATCGATTAACGGTGCTTAACGAACTTCATGGCAAACTTTCCGAAATTATTTTTCGCGTCTCCGTCCGAGATTAACAGTTTTACATATCATAAAATCATTCGGAAACCATGTGTTTACCAATCACCGTTCGGTAAAAACTAGAAACTCTAAAAACTTTTATATTGTTAGCGTTGTCATCACTGACTGCCACTTCACCAATTTTACAGCTAGCTCAGTGGTATGAAGTCGGCCTGTGGATCCTGAGAACGCTGGTTCGATTCCCACAGGCGACAAACAATTTTCATAATTTCAAAAGCTACCCCTGTGGCTCGTCCACCACTAACATCTTTGGGGGCCGTGATTTGACGACTGGTAACCGCACTTCACGCGCTAAATATATCACTTACCGAGATCTGCTTCGGCAGAGTGCCACATCAAGTAATGGGTAGAATGCTTGATGATATATTTATTTATTTTACAGCTTGTTTGTACATAGTGAACTCAAATGTAAAATATAAATATATCATAACGCCTTTTATCTATTACTGGGTGTAGCATTCTGCCGAAGCAGATCTCGGTGATATATTTATGCGTGTAAAATGCGGTTACCCGTCGTCAAATCACGGCCCTCTAAGATGTTAGTGGTGGTGGAACCACACAGGTAATTTTAAATTGGTGAAAATGTTTGTCAGCTGTGGGGATCAAACCAGGGTTCTTAGGATCCACAGGCCGACTCGATACCACTGAGCCACTAACCCATAAATAAATATATAAAAATAAATAAATATATCATCACGCCTTCTATCCATTACTGGGTGTGGCACTCTGCCGAAGCAGTGATATATTTTGCGCGTGAAATGCGGTTACCAGTCGTCAAAGATGTTAGTGGTGGAGGAGGAGCCACAGGGGTAGTTTTTGAAATTATGAAAATTGTTTGTCGCCTGTGGGAATCGAACCAGGGTTCTCAGGATCCACAGGTCGACTTCATACCACTGAGCTAGCCATCCCATAAATAATAATAAATATAAGTAATTATAATTTTATTTGCAGTTGCTGTGTACAGTATACAGGTAATTGAACTATATTTAATAAATAATATTTATAGTGTAGTACGCCGTAGAGAAAATTCAGCTGGGCGAGTCTAACATGTGAAAGTAGGGATGTTACGGTGTTGCGAGACTGTCAATTTCGTGCTTGGAGGTCAGAGATTTTTACCAATAAATCAATAATTTAAATAAAAGTGGTGTTTAGTTTGGCGGATATTACTTGCAGGAAGAATCTAAGTAATGTTTAGTAAATGTTTCAAGGGTCCCTGCTACTTTATTTGACAGGAAATAGAGTGTGTTGAGTATGTAAATAATCATTTCAATTTCGAGGATCAAAAACAGATTTTCACCCCATTAAAATTACCCCTGTGGCTGCCCTCCATTTACATCTTTGGGGTCGTGATTTGATGACTAATGATGTGACAATTTATTTAACCGGAAACAGATAATGATTTTCAATACGGTGACTTCCAATTAATTTAAAATAATTTGAATAATAATTAAACGATAACAAACAATCATAATTATTATAAAATTGTTAGTTTATTTATTTACTTATTTATTTATGTTACTCTGTACAACAGGAATTGAATCCCAATTACAGTACAGGGTCCGGACTCACCGAGCCGCAGAGTGGTTGTAATTATAATTTCTAGCTTGAGTGGGAATAGAACTCGGGATCTCCGGATTAGTTAAAGATAAAAAAATACATGCGAAAACAGATTGTTGAATCTAACCTATAAGGGCAGCAGAAATTGCGACCCGATTTGCAGTGCCGTGGATTTGGTTGCAATCATTTACAAACACTTTCGACAACGGAAAAATAAAGTTACTCTGTCGATGTTCATTCCGGTTTTAAAAAAAAAGTACATTATTTAAGACCTTTTGGTGAGCAACAAACTATATTAACAGTCTTGCATGTGTTTTCGCAAACAACAATAAAAAGAAATAATATCACTCTCACAATGCAACCATAACAACATTGACGAAAATTATGAAATCTTTGCTATAAAATGCTTTCTCGCGGAGATAAAAACACGCGACATTTTAAAAGCGCCGCTGTGCAGGAAAATAGAATATTATATCTTCGAAATTAGAACGTCAAAAAGCAAATAAATCTAAAATTTCCTGACAAGTTAATCATTTTGAATTTAATTTTACGTGATGAATAAAAAGCCGGATATTATAAAAAACATGTCAATAAGATGCTGTGAATATATTAAAAGTAATATTCTGCAGAACAACGAATCAAGGCATCAGGAAAAGTAAGTACATTCAACTAAGAAAATGTGTATCATATTATCGATTTGTTTAAATAGCATTATTTATTATCATAGCTACTAAGGCTTTCAAATATGATTAGCCAAACTTTGGCATATTAAAACCAATTTATTTTCTATAAAATTTGTTTTATTAATTATTCAAAATATCCTTCAAATAAAATAAATATAACTGGCTAAATTCTATTAATTAGATTAAAGAAAATATTTCCTATATGAACAGTTCGAGAAACAAAAAAAAGTAGTTTTTATACCGGAACAATACAATAAAAGTAATCCGTTTAGTTTTTTTTTCTTCTAATGATCACGTGGTCTACTATCATAAAAGCTGATTAAGGGTGACTAATTATCACATTATTATTCAATTGTTGCTCATTTATTTTAGACAAATAAATTGTCAAACAAATCAATAAATAATGCAAATTTGACAACTTACATTTAGGGCCAGTTTTTCAATCACCGGTTTACTCTCGTTTAACGTTAATCATGATTAAATAATAATGAAAACCATAGTTTCTATAATCATTTAATCATAATTAACATTAATCGGTGATTGAAAAACTGGCCCTAAATGTAAGTTGTCAAATTAAGTTAGTCACCTTTAAACAAACCAGAAAAAGTGTTTGATTAAAATATCACATTTATTATTATTTTAGAGACAAAAATTTAGCCGACGCCTAAGTTCGAACTAGGATTCTTTAATTTAAACAATTAATAAATAGAAATAGTAATAAACATAAAATTGTTTTTCAATTATAATACAAATTGTAAATGCCTTATTCACAGTTTTATTAATAATTATGTATATGATTATAATTCAGATAGTATAAGAATAAAAAAAGAATAGGTTTAAATTTTTGATTAAATTAAAAACGTATAAATTGTGATTTGTAATAAAACTGTCAAATAATGACTGGAACAAAATACTTTTTCAATTAATCAGATAACAAATAGAAATACTAATATGAAATTGTTTTTAAATAATAATACAAATTGTAAATTTAAAATGTTGATTTTGAATCGCCTTAATCACAGTTTTATTAATAATTATATATGTGATTATAATTTGTTTAAAACAAAAATAAGAAAGAAATAGGTACCAATTGCTAATTGTATCAAAAAAGTTGTAACGAAACTGTCAAATAATGTGTGGAACAAAAGGTTCCTTGATTTAATCATTTAATACACAGAAATACTAATAAATATGAAATTATTTTAAATTATAATATAAATTGTAAATGTAGAAATGTCGATTTTGAATCGGCTTATTCACAGTTTTTTTAATAATGTGATTATAATTTGGATATTATAAGAATGAGAAAGGAATAGGTATCAATTTCTGATTGAAATAAAAAGAGGTAAATTGTGATGTGTAATGAAGCTGTGAGATAATGAGTGTATGGATGAAAGTCTACAGAAATGATAGTGAAAAAATAGAAAGAACTAGCACAGGAGCACAGCAAATCTAACAACAAACAATGAGAAAAATGAAACTAGATATACACCACTTGATGAGATGATGAAACACCAAAAATGTGCGGTTGGGCTGAGTGGACGCCTGCGTGCAGCAGCTGACGGCACAACATCCATTACCTTCCGCAACGGGGCGTCGAGGACGGCGGCGCCGTGGTGCACTAGGTCGGCTGGACAGCGGCAGCGGCGGCGCATGTGGGGCACAGCAGCGCGGAACAACGCGGTCGACGCCGCGGCGAAAGTGAGAGTGAGCGTCAGCGAGCCAGACGGCGGCAGACGAGAGTGAAAGTGCGCGAGAGGAGAGGAGAGCGACGCTGCGCCGCGGCGCGGTGCCGGGGGGCCAGACCGGGGATGAAGAGAGAGACGGCGTCAAGACAGACAGAGATGGGGATGGAGCAGGTGAAGGCAGGACCGCATTCGCACCCAACTACACAAGGGTTGCAATTTTCAAACAAAAATAGCGAATTGAAAAAAATCACGCCTTTTCTCCACCATGGGGGTAATTTGAATATGGTGAAATTCGACACTCCACACTTCGACGAGTTTATTTATTTTTCTACGATCGTGTCGAAAAGTCAACATATCAACATTCAAAATTAGTGTGCAATGTATCTTTTAGCAACATTCAGTGAGGAAATAAATCGTTTATAATGTAGTTTCCAAGACAACCATTCTTGAAAAAACCCGTTTTTTTCAATTAATCTGCAACAACAGTAAATTACAGATGTACTAACATCTTTGGAGGCCGTGATTTGACGACTGGTAACCGCACTTCACGCGCAAAATATATCACTTACCGAGATCTGCTTCGGCAGAGTGCCACACCCAGTAATGGGTAGAAGGCGTGATGATATATTTTATTTTTTTTTACATTTCGATTTTAAGAAATAACAGTTCACGACCGTAGAAAAAATAGTATGTAACATACATGTGGCAAAAATCATTGCAAAACTGATATGATTTTGAAGTTATATTGAAATTTGGATGTTCTCAGGTTGCTAGTTATAGTATGTCATCCGGTACTACCAACCGTCTAAAATTAAATATTGCGTATCGTAATAAACGTTCTTTCGATACGCAACTGGGTGTCATTATTGCAAATGACAAAAATACTTTGCAGACCGTTAACGATCTACAGAGAGCCCCGTTGCCAATAGCAATGATGTGCAAAAGGCATTGGTCTGCAATTCTATACTTTCTGTCACTAAATGAATTTTTTTTTAAAACCTACTTTTTTACTGATCGTAAAAATTTAAATGGCTTATAGCGCATCCATACCACTCGAACGCATCAGTTCTATTTTTGATTTGAACCAGAGTACTCTTGCTTTTGAAGTTACAGCGCTAACCTTCCTACCATAACAAATCGTTCTTTTCCAAATTTACAAATGTTAGTACATTTTTAATTAGGGGTAATACAAACATACACACCCTACAATTTTCCAAATATTACAAAATAAAAGAAAAAAAAGTTTCTTCGCTTTCGTATAAGATTAGAAATTTATTTTAAAACCATTTTCGCAAATAATTTCAGTACGGTTCTGTTACATACCCTAAAAAAAATATTACCGCAAGATTCTAACATCTTGTTAGCCAGATGTTCCTAAAACAAAACTAGGGTAGAATGGATAGAATCAACTTCCTTAACTTGAATAATATTATTATTATTACAACTTTTATGTTTGTTTTGTCTCTACAAATAAGTCATTATCTAATTTACAGCTCACAATAAATAAATATCTAAGTGTAATTTTATTAAATTATCGATCAAATTTGACACATAATTACTCTGTAAAAAGTAATTGTACTGCATTAAACCGGAACCAAATTCGATACCTACAGCAAAGACAATATTTTTAATTAAGACATTATTAAAATTATATCATTAAAAGTATATAAATACATACAACATAAATTAATTCATTTAATTCAATTCTATTCATCCGAATACGTGTCATGGTTCTATAGACAGTACACTCCCTTCAAAAATGAGAGTAAAAATACGATTATGAATGGTGCCTAGGGCCGAATTTACGTGTAAGCAAAATAAACAGTTGCTTAGGACCCGCCTCCAATCGAGGGCCCCGGAAAAATACATTAATAAAAAGATAAAATATAAATATATCAACACGCCTTCTACCCATTACTTGATGTGGTACTCTGCCGTAGCAAATCTCTGCAAGTGATATATTTTGCGCATGAAGTGCGGTAATCAGCCGTCAAATTACGACCCTCAAATATGTTAGTGGAGTGGGCGCCAGAGGAATAGTTTTAATGTAGTGAAGATTATTTCTCGGCTGTGCGAATCGAACCCAGGTTCTCAAATCCACAGGCTGACTCGATACCACCGAGTCACCTGCCCCATAATAATAATGATTTTAAATTATAAATTGGATTTCGGGAAGCGATTTATAAATAGATTTATTTAAATATGTAAAGAGATAATAATGAGTGCAACTTTTAGATTTTTGAAATTAATTTTTTGGGATGGATGGATCTCAAAAATATTTGTGTCCCTGGGCCCCGCAATAGCTAAATCTGGCTCTAGTGGTTCCAATTCTACTAGATGTTGTAGGTCCCTTGTAATTGGCATTAATTAGTCAATTAAAAATGAAGTCTGCCTGTGGATCCTAAGAACCCTGGTTCGATTCCCACAGGCGACAAACAATTTTCATAATTTCAAAATCTACCCCTGTGGCTCCTCCACCACTAACATCTTTGAGGGCCGTGATTTGACGACTGGTAATCGCACTTCACGCGCAACATATATCACTTACCGAGATCTGCTTTGGCAGAGTGCCACACCCAGTAATGGGTAGAAGGAGTGATGATATATTTATTTTAAAAATTCTCCGTAATAAGTCATATGAAAATGAAAATTTTTCTGAGTTTTAACGTCCTGCAAGTGAAGAAAAGAACCAAGAACCCCTAACATCGTGCTATCTCTCTCTGTCTGGAGTCCCCAGTGTCCAGATCCCTTCCCGAGCTGCCATATCTGGGTCTGGAAACCAGGTGAACCCATGTTCCGTCTCTGTCTACCACTAGGGGCAGGAGGGCTAATCCGGCGACCTAGAGACAGTGCAGTACTGGAGACCAGGCCAAGCCATCCCCGATCCCCACTGCCGCCGCCGTCGCATTCACTCAATACAGAGGCGGACGGCGGCTGGCGTCGGAGTGTGCCATGGCGGCGGTGTGACGTCACTACCATACACACATAGACGGGGAAATGCAAGGAGAGGAATTCCGAAGAAAACGAGATTTTGTTGGAGAATTTTAGAATATCTATAAAAGAGAATTGTTCCCAAACATACATATGACCACTAGAAACTCTAAGGGCCAATTTTTCAATCGCCGGTTTACTCTCGATTAATGATATCATGATTAAATAATAATGGTAACCATAGTTTCCATTATTATTTAATCATGATTAACATTAATCGGTGATTGAAAAACTGGCCCTAAGGTTAATTTCCTGTTGTGGAGTCTATTAAATTCGAAAATTAAATATATTTTACTATGACCGCGCAGAAAATAGACATTAACAACTGTTAATTGAGTGTAGAAAGTTGACGTTTGCCACTCATCGAACGGCAATAAGAGTTTTCCGGCCGCCGAGCGGTAAAATAAGAGTGCAGCAATGGTAAACATTTTCAAGGAAATTACAAAACAGAAAAACTGTCAAAAATGTTTTTAAATTCTATTTTAAGGGATTCCAAATGGTCGCCGACAAAATATGTAGTTTTACCTGCTTTTAACATTATTTTTTTTTATTAAATAAATAATTTTTCCATTATAAAATATCGTATATAACATGTGAGTAAAGTATCATTAATTGCTTCAAACGATTGCATTCTTCGGACTATTGCCTTTAGGATTAAATCTTCGCTAGCAATAAACAATGACGAACATTAATCCCCTGTTATATATTTACTATTATTTCTGTGGTGAAACAGACACATGAGGGCGAGAGGAATAAATAAAAAAAATTATTACATGAATGAAAGATTTCAAGTGGAAGAAATAAACAAGATTGTATGAAAGGAATAATGAATATGAATGAATCGAAAGAGTTGCCAGAATGAAAATGTTTACAGAAGATTAATTGCATGAAGAAATAGGGAACCAAAATATGATAATTGAGCAGCCAATGTGTGGTTCTTTATTGATGAAAGTAAAAACTTTTAGAATGTGACAGTAAATCAAAATAAACTCCTAAAATATTTATATTACATGTACGAATTGATACAAAATGTTTTACATTACTGCATATTTAAAATAAAATATAAACAAATATATCCTCACGCCTTTTACCCATTACTGGGTGTGGCACTCTGCCGTAGCAGATCTCAGTAAGTGATATATTTATGCGCGTGAACTGCAGTTACCAGACGTTAAATCGCGGCCTCCAAAGATGTTAGTGGTCCCCACCAGCCACAGGGGTAATTTTAATTTGACGAATATGTGTGTTGGCTGTGAGAATCGAACTAGGGTTCCCAGGATCCACAGGCCGACTCGATACCTCTGAGCCATTACCCCATTACTGTATTTTTCCGATCGCGTTATAAATACGATTTCCTATATCAAACAAAGATGATCCAAGATCTCAATCTTATATTATACTTATTTCTCTGCGTTTCGTAAATTACTAATTCTGTCCGTATTTGGCCTTTCGTCAAAATGAACCTTCAATTATTTTAATTCATTTGTTCATTGAATGTTTACGTATGTTGTGATGAGTAATAATAAACAGAAAACAATTAATGCAAGGTGGAAGGTTGATACGTATGATTATTTTAATAAAACGAAATGATGACGTATATCTCAATTAATTTTTCTATGGATAAAGCTTAATCCGGTATTGTAAATGTTAATGCAAACACGTACAAAATTTTTAAACCAACATACGGGGTCGGTTGTTTGGATGACAAAAAAAATTAATCTTTTTCACAAATTACAAATGTATCATTTCACGTGTACTTGTCTTTTATTATTTGTATTTATTATTTATACTACTATTATACTGGGTGGTGCGTTGTAAACGTAAACATAAAATAAATGAAGGTAATAATATAAAGAAATTATTTTGACAGTTTTGACAGATACAAGTTAAATATTTGTTTAATTTTGTTTCAATTCCATGGCTATTGATAGTTTTGAGACAATATTCGTTATTTTCAGATCTAATTTGTTGCGTTATACAGAATGCAAAATTAATTTTTTTTATTGATTTAAAATAATTAGGGAAGCAGGAAATTAGAACATTATGATTTTACATCCCTATGTTCACCCTAACCATGCACCACCCGGTATATACTGTCGTTGCCAAGAGAGAATGCTAAAGGGGTAAGGAAGAGTAATTCATTTAATCACGTCACTGTGAAATTGTATTTATTCCACTGGTCTATTACAGTTAGTATTGGTCAGTAGAGCGGTTCATGTATAACACTAATAGTAAAATATTTCTAATCGCAGTGCCGCGTTATACAGATGCTGCAATCATTTCACATTTTTGAACTTGGCATACTCTCATGTCGATGACAGTAGTAATGCAGTGACATGCAAATAACAGAGAAATGAAAGATGGGAATCGTAAGAAATAAGTATTCCTGGTGCGTCATTTCATGAAAAGACATAAGCAAGAGTTCCGGGGCGCCGTAGAGAGTGTGTGTGGGGCCAGCGGTATGTTCCGGGCGAGACGCCCGTGGCGTCGCGTCCTTGAAGGGCGCACACGCGCACTCGCCAGCAAGGTCGAACAAAGACACACCGAGGCGGCCCGGGCGCCAGACAGGGAGAGGAGAGGGAGAGAGCACGGAGAGCAAGAGCAGCAGCAGTGAGAGTACAAGTGAGGGTGAAAGGAAACGAGTACATCCGGTGGTGGAGCCGCCTCTCCTCCCGGGCGGGCGGCGGGGCGGACGGGCGGCGGCGGCGAGCCACGGCGCAGACACCTTGCACTGTGCAACCCCCGGCCCGGACGCATCGCGTCGAGACGCCCTGCCGCATGCGCACCAAGCACACCGTCCAAGGACGAACACGCTCACTGAAAGCGACAGTTTTTATTACGGAAAGGGAAAGCGGAATCGGGTGAGGAAACTGAGGCAGTTTGGGAATTATGATGCGATGCGTCCAGCGCCTACACTACGCCTAATAATGCCTTCTCCTGCTGCTGCTGCTGCTACTGCTGCTCTCTGCACTCCACACACATGCGGGCGTTCAATCAATAAGTACACTCGTTGCTATAATGGCGTTGCCAGCTCATAAAGTACATACGCAGGGAACTTCAAATTATCTCTCTCGTTTCACAGACGCAATGCAGAACTACCAGCACACCACACACCACTTAGCTACATCACATCGCATTTCAACAAATTACAAAAACTCTGTTTCTTTCCATTTCTCATGAAAAACACAACTGTACATTTACCTAATGATAAAGATATTATTAAAACAATTATCTGGCATACTGAATTAAGAAATTTGCTGAGAACAAATTTAACTTACACTCGTAATATCTTTAAATAGATTCATTTTAATTACGAAATATTTCAGTAAAAAAATTCGTATATCTAAATTTGAATTAATGATTAGTTTCCTTACATGATAGACAAATCAATTTGTGGTTCTAATATCCTACTGTTTTTCGTATTAGTTCTTTTTTAAATAAATCCTTATAATGTGATTAAATCAATTATAATTTGAATGAAAAAATTTGATCAACAACGAAAATTAATAACTTGGGCAGTCTAGAACAGTATGTGCAAATAAAATTATTTGAAGAAATCTGTATTTTTCTAGGTGTTTTAATAAAGTCTAATAATAATTTTTGAGGGTTGCAAACCGTAACAAATCTGTAACCTAAACTCACACCACTATTTACCTTTTCATGCAACCGTAATCGAAAACTGAAATCCATATGTTTTATTTTGAAATACGGAAACTAAAAACCGATAATATATCGATTCAAAGGGCCAAATTCACAATCGTCACTCACTCTCATCTCATCCTCACCTCACTCTCAAAGACGAAGTAACTAACGCAACTAACTCAAGAATTTGTATAATTTGAGTTAGTTGCCTTAGTTCCTTTGATTTTAAGTGTGAGTTGAGAATGAGGTGAGGGTGAGTCACGACTATGAATTTGACCCTAAAACTAAAAATTTAAAGCAATATCAATACCATACTTCACAGTAAATAGAGAGAAGTCAAAGGAGAATATAATATAACCATTAATTTTGAAATAATATGTTTACTTAAAAATCGAAACCGTAAAAAACCGTAACCGCAAAATACCGAAATCGTAATGAAACAAAAATTTCAAATAACCTAAACTTGCGCTTGTGCTCTAAAATGTACAGGAGAACCAGTTTCCGGACATTTCCGCGTTTCTGTGCACACCCTGTATTGCATTTAGATTGAGTGGGATTCGAACTCGGGACCTCCGGATTCAAATGCCACAGCACCGTACTGAAAATAAATAAATATATCATCACGCCTTCTACCCATTACTGGGTGTGGCACTCTGCCGAAGCAGATTTCGGTAAGTGATATATTTTGCGCGTGAAGTGCGGTTACCAGTCGTCAAATCACGGCCCCCAAAGATGTTAGTGGTGGAGGAGCCACAGGGGTAGCTTTTGAAATTATGAAAATTGTTTGTCGCTTGTGGGAATCGAACCAGGGTTCTCAGGATCCACAGGCCGACTTCATACCACTGGGCTAGCCACCGTACTGCTGGAGCATAAATGAATGAAGAATAAAAACAAGATTATTAGCGATGAGAATAAGAATAAATATGAGTGTAGTTCTATGCCGCACATATTCCTCATTTCAAATACAATTCTCTCCTCGCTCTCCTTTTCCCGCACAACTCTCTCGTGGTGTTGGTTGCTGTAGAACCACTCATCGAAACATTCTCTCCTGCAGTCCAAACTTCAAATATCGTCGAATAGCAGTGATGTGGAAAGAACAAGGTAACGCACCGGTGCACGGCAATGCGTGCATTCAGAGTCGGGCCGAGGGGGAGCGGGTGCGTTGCATTCAGGGCCGGACTACGGCCTAGAACTTTCACTCAGTGAATGAATGCCGGTGGCAATGAAAACAGAAACACTACGTGGCCCACTGAATGTTTGGAAATAGTGCAGATTGCGATTGAAGCGAGGAAGTAACCTTTTAGTATTACGAGAGAGAAATTTACATGTGGAGAATTGTTTTCTTTATTTTTAACGCAGCACTAAATTTATTATAAAATTATTCAATAAATAAATATCATCACGTCTTCTACCTATTACTGGGTGTGGTACACTGCTGTAGCAGATCGCGGTAAGTGATATATTTATGCGCGTGAAGTACCGTCAAATGTTAGTGGACGGAAAGCCATAGGGATGGTATATAAAACATCCCTCAAAAACTGTGCCATAATTGAATAACGAAAAATAAATTTTTCATTACCATTTCTTTCCTGATTACTTTAATGGAAAAACTTTCAAATAAAATCGTAAAGAATTTAATTATGCATCAAAATTAGTCTAGATCAGAGCTGGGCAGTAGCTAGCTACTTTTGTAGCTTAGCTACTAGCTTGTTCTTAACCTATCCTACTTTTGTATTAAATATTAGATGAACTAAACATTGACTGTTTAGGAGTCTTCTGTTCATGTGACTGTTAATTTATTCGGATATAAATAAATTTGTCCACTTGCGATTTTTTATATTTATTTACAGTCATTATAACAAAAGTCTGATGAGAATTCACAATAATTGAAAAAAGTAGCTTTAAATTTTATCAGCTACTTTAATGAAAGCTTTTAGCTGTAGCTTAGCTATATTTTCCAGATGTAACTTATAGCTGTAGCTCAGCTACTTTTTTAAAGAATAGCTGTAGCTGTAACTTAGCTACTTTTTTTAAGTAGCTTGCCCAGCTCTGGTCTAGATATTATATTTTATTTGTTTGCGTTAAAGTTGGAATCAAATTTAAAGTATAGTATAGATAAACGTTATACATTATTTGTTTGCATTTGTTTCAGTTTCATGACTAACTATGTAGGGTGTTCGTTTTAAGTGCCGCACCATTGCTACCTCGAGAAGTATAGGAGCTAAGAAGTCGAATAAAATTACCAAACAATTTCTATTTTTTAAGACTACTTTTAATAAAATCACTTATGTTTCAATTAAAAATCTTCCTTCAATTTGATTTCATCATCCAATTCAATCAGTGTCTTTGCGCCAGTCCATCCCTGGGTTGAACAGCGGCACGTGTACCGCGAAGACCACTCGCCGCATCGCGAGTGCAGTTCGTTGCACTGCGTCAGCAAGGAAGTGATACACCGTGCACGGTGCGTACAACAAACACCTGGGGTCACCATGGTGCTTCGATGCACGAGTGCACGCACAGTTACGCAACGTGGAACCGCATGATTTGCAGCGGTTCTCACGGCATCGCAGCAAACTGCGCGGTGCGTGAGACAGCGGGACATCTTCAACCAGTGTCACTGAAGACGTGGACGATACAGATTACAGATTTTTAAATTGTCGGTGCTGTTGTTGAATGTTGAGTGGAAGAGGAACATTCAGTTTGATGGGAAATAGCGGTGAAATAGATGATTCTTTTTGTCTTAAAAATCTGATTTGTACTAACCATTAATACCATTTTTAATGTCAACTATATTCACTGTTTTAAATTAAAGTAGATTTACTAATAAATGGATGGATATAATGTAGGGATGCGCCGAAGCTTGATTTAGACCAATGGTATTGATAGTATGGGTCGCGACTTCCTGAGGGGTCGATATTTCAAGGGGGTCGCCGGATGCTATTGTAAAATACATGTATTCAATGATTTATCCAGTGTCACACTACTTAAATGAAAAATATCGAGTCGCTGCAATTACCGTGCGTGAATAATAAAGAATCATTTTACTCTCGTAATATATATATAATTTTTCTCCTACAACTACGAAATTATCAAAATAGGTATTTTTAAATTGACTATATATTGTTAGTTCAATTTAAGTTCAACCACTTCATGTTTTATTTGTAACTATGACAATACAAGTCTGTCATTTCTTCAAAAATCATTATATTTTAGTCAAAAATGATTGCAAATATTTTAAATTTGTCTTTATAATTGCTTGCTCTTTAGTAACCATCAACTTTATGTTGATAACTGAAAACATAAATATCAACTTTTCACAGTAGTCGTAGGAAAATTTATCGAAAATTTCAGTTGAAATTGTTCAATTTTATTTTAATATATTTCTAGATAGTTTAAGACATGAGAAATCGAATGCAGTTGAGCGCAACTTCGTATTTTTTTTTAGTTGTCAAGTTACAGCGATTTTTCATGTTTTTCAAATTGCAACTTTGAGACGCTATATCTCGAAAACTAAAAGAGATATCGAAATGCGGTTTGAACGAGTGTATTTCTAGTGCTTTATTTAATCTAATAGGAAATTTTGATAATTTTGAAAATTTTGAAAATTTTTTCAAAATTTTGCCTTGTCGATATTTCAAAAAGTTGATGAGATAATGAAAATCTGTGAACACCAGTGAATTCCTCTCGTGAAAATATATAGGTATGTAAATTTTCAGAAAATAAATCGAGCGGATAAGCTTTTTATTACAGAAAAACGAAATCGGCTAAAAATTAATTATTTTTGAAGGGGTATCCCTTAAGATTTTTACGATTTTTGGTCATTTTTCGTTTTTCTGTAATAAAAAATCTATCCGTGCGATTTTTTTCGTGAAAATTTACATACCCATGTATTTTTATGCGAGAAATCCACTGATGTCCACAGATTTTCATTATCTTATATAATTTTTGAGATATAGCGAAGGAAAAATTTTGAAAATATCGAAAAATTTTCGAAATTTTCAAAATTGCCTATCAGATTAATTAAAGTAGTAGAAATACACTCGTTCAGACCGCATTTCGATATCTCTTTTAGTTTTCGAGATATAGCGTCTCAAAGTAGCAATTTGAAAAACATGAAAAATCGCTGTAACTTGAAAACCTAAAAAAGATATGAAGGCATTCGATTTCTTGTGCCATAAATTATATAGAACCATATTTAAAAAAAATTGCAAATTTTTAATTGTTTCAGTAAGTAGATTTTGTTAAACATTTATTTTAGAGTTTACGCAATAACTGTGTTTAAAAGAAATAATAGTAGCACAAATAAATAAATAATTGGGCAACGAAGGGTTTGTACTACCCCAAATGATGGAACATATCGTCTGGTAATACATGAGTATGTGAGAAACAAATGCATATAGTCTTTAGATAAGTGCAGGAAAATAACGGAAATTGTACAGTAATAATTCAAGTTAATTAGGTTTATTATAGGCATGTATACCAACTGAAGATCATCGTATCTTTCTAACACAACTTAAAAATGCTTCCCATGGTATTTATAAAGTATAAATTGCAGTAATGCAAGGCCAGTAATGCGAAGGAGAAGTAATAATACTAGAAGGTAATTCGTGAATGGATTAGAAATGAATTTTGTAGTAAATTCGATATTTTAAGCCTGTGATTACTCAACGAAAATTAACAATAAATTTCATTCGATTTCCGTTGAACGTTGAACAAGCGAACTCAGCGTTTTACAAACCTGACAGCGTTCTTGCCTCCTAAATCTTCTGGAGCTTAGCTCATAGTCAGCTTTTATTCTTAGATTTGCTCTTAACTCCTTCTGCTGCCCTTAGCTTTCTGCAGGAACGACATTAGATTCTTTTATACGAGTATTTCTATGACTTTTCTATAGTTACTTTATATTGAAACAATGACGAGAGTGCTTCAATTTTTGACTGGTTGTGAATGTGATATGTCTCATTAATAGTATATTCTGAAAATGGACCACGGCGATCGAGTAAAATGTTCGGTTTACTGGTAAAATTTCAGTATGCGGTTTCTGAAATTTTTAGTACTTTTTATTGATTTTACCATAGTAACTGTAAAGCTGTAACCGTGGTAAAATCGTTACCACACCACGGTTCGTTTTCGGAATACACTAGCTGTATTCCATTTGCCACTTGGTTCACTTAAATCAGTTCAGATAAATTCGGCACATGACTAAACGAACTGAATGAAGCAAACTGATGCAGTTATTGGGGTGAATTACTTCAAAGTAAATTAGAACTAGTAATTCTAGTACTAGAAATAAATTCAGCGAAATAAATAAGTGATCTGGTTCAGTAAATGTAAGTTAGATCTGATCCAAATGGCAAATGGAAAACGTCTATTAATAGGCGTATTCCACTTGTCATTTGGATCATTTACTGAACTAGATCACTTATTTATTTCGCTGAATTACTTCGCAGGCTTTACTTATTGATAATGTATGGATAATCTAGGTAGCGTAGGAAACAGAAAAAGTTGATAGATTTTGTTTGTATGAACTGTAATTTGAATTTTGAAACCATTTCTTCTATTATTTTAAATCACAGAAAAGCAAGCACTGAACTATATGTTATTTTGTTTTTTAATATTACATATTTTAGAATTTTTTTAAAATATGTTTAAAGCGGCCGAAGATATATTTCCTAATTTGTACCAATGTCCATTATTAAAAAATTAGAATAAAATAAGACAAATTGTGTCAAAGTACATAAATATTTTCAATTGTTATTTTATGCAAGGAGGAGTACAATTAGCTTTTATTGCTGTCTCCGCCATAAAATAAAATTAATACTTTATTTCAGAGTTAGTTGGCTCAGTGATATCGAGTCGATCTGTTGATTTGAGAACCCGGGTTTGATTCTCACAGCCGACAAACAATTTACAACACATTATTATTATTATGGGGTGACTAGCTTAGTGGTATGAAGTCGGCCTGTGGATCCTGAGAACCCTGGTTCGATTCCCACAGGCGACAAACAATTTTCATAATTTCAAAAAGCTACCCCTGTGGCTCCTCCACCACTAACATCTTTGGAGGCCGTGATTTGACGACTGGTAACCGCACTTCACGCGCAAAATATATCACTTACCGAGATCTGCTACGACAGAGTGCCACACCCAGTAATGGGTAGAAGGCGTGATGATATATTTATTTATTTATTTTATTTTATTTAAAATTATCCCTGTGGCCCCTCCACCTCTGTCACCTGCTGTGCACCACGTGAGAGAGACAGAGCTCACGGCGATGTCTTGTATCTGACAGAGACAGTTATAGTTTTGGTGAGAGTGCGGCGTTGGTTTAGCGGGCGTGAAAGCGGGTTACACGTGCCGATGTAGCGATCTGTCCCGTGTCCGTGTGCATGGCGCGGATTGGCGATGGCTGATGTGGGTCAAAGAACGTGCTGCAATCCATGCGCGCGATGCGTTCTGCTTACTTGCACTAAGTCCAAAACTTAACTGATTCAAATATACATATGCACAGAGCTCGCTAACCTACTAGAAAAAATAATGCTACTCTTTAAAAATGTAGCAAAGCACCTATCTATATTTGGGAAAAAATTAGTGCTATAGTAACTGTTCAATTTTTAAGCTACTTTTTTCAATATATTAGATCCTAAAACAATGTTTTTTTCCTAATTTCAAAATGTGATATCAATATAACAATACATACAAAGCGAGTCGTAATGACTTCTATTATGATACAAGTACTGTAATGAAATTTGACGGTAAAATGACTGCTTGATATTCGAATATTGGAATGATAAATTTCGTATCGTTATATCTATATATTATGGGGTAATGGCACAGTGGTATCAAGTCGGCCTGTGGATCCAAAGAACCCTGGTTCGATCCCCACAGCCGACAAAACATTTTCACCAATTTAAAATTACCCCTGTGGCTTCGCTACCATTAACGTCTTTGGGGGCTGTGATTTGACTGGTAACCGCACTTCACGCGCATAAATATATCGCTTACCGAGATCTGCTTCGGCAGAGTGCCATACTCAGTAATGGGTAAAAGGCGTGATGATATATACATATATATATATATATATATATATATATATATATATATATATATATATATATATATCTATAAATTTTCCAAAAACAAATATAAACAATTTTCACCACGTCAAAATTACCTCTATGGCTCACCCCTCCACTAACATTTTTGAGGGCCGTTATTTGACGACTAGTAACTGCACTTAACATGCATAAATATATCAGTTACCGAGATCTGCCACGGCAGAGTGCCACATCCAGTAATGGGTAAAAGACATAATAATATATTTATTTATTTAATTTAAATACAATCTAATCTAATCTAAGTCGGCCTGTGGATCCTGAGAACCCTGGTTCGATTCCCACAGGCGACAAACAATTTTCATAATTTCAAAAAGCTACCCCTGTGGCTCCTCCACCACTAACATCTTTGGGGGTGATTTGACGACTGGTAACCGCACTTCACGCGCAAAATATATCACTTACCGAGATCTGCTTCGGCAGAGTGCCACACCCAGTAATGGATAGAAGGCGTGATGATATATTTATTTATTTATTTTATTTACAGTCTAATAAATAGATATCATGCCGATGAGTAGAGAGTATAATAAAAATCGCTACATATTTATTTCTTTAAATATTAAACTTAAAGTGGCAGGCTGCAGGTTCAAATCCCAGTGGAGACAAGTTGATTTTTTGATAAATTTAAATGTGTATTAATTCTAATTTTCAAACTGTAGCTGTAAAGTATAATGAATTAAAATTTCAGTGACGAAAACAGAATTTTAATAAGCATGCATCTCTGTGCTTTGCTCTCTGCCTTTACGAGGAGTATTCCTTCGTGTTTTACTTGAAAGTCAATATAAGATCAAAGGGGTTTGTTTTCAGTCATATCGCATCATAATCTGTTTTTTATGAAATTGTATTTTATCAGCTTTCCTTACAGAATATATAATACATACATATCTTCTACACATGTACCTACAATCAGTTCCGTCTTTACCATAAGGGCACATGGGGCACGAGCCCAGGCCCCCCCGGCTTGATGGGAGCCTGAAAATTCCGAGGTCGTTGTTTATACAGAAAATAGAGGTGCCCAATTTTTTGTGCAATTTTGCGAAGAATTGCCGTTAAAATTTTTAAATTTAAATATAAGTCGAAAACCAGATGAGATTTCAAATAATTTTATATAAAGCAAACAAAATTTTACTAAATCTAGAATAAATTCAAAAAAATACAGAACGTAAAATTTCTTAATTAATCCTATAAAATATATACATATATTAATATAACTTTAAAATATTTAAAAGAACTTAGAGAACATAATAGACGATTTTGCACAACAGAAATCCTGGAAGAAACTATCACCATTAACGTAAGTCCAATTCTCAAAATACGGATTGTAATCACTTCACTTATATTTGATTTGTATAAAGCTAACCATAATAACCAACAAAGTCACCAAATAAAAATATACTGTTAGGGTAGCTAGCTCAGTGGTATGAAGTCGGCCTGTGGATCCTGAGAACCCTGGTTCGATTCCCACAGACGACAAACAATTTTAATAATTTCAAGAACTATCCCTGTGGCTCCTTCACTACTAACATCTTTGAGGGCCGTGATTTGACGACTGGTAACCGCACTTCACGCGCAAAATATATCACTTACCGAGATCTGCTTCGGCAGAGTGCCCACACCCAGTAATGGGTAGAAGGCGTGAAGATATATTTATTTTATTTTATTTATTTCATTCACATTTCTTTTTTACTTTCTAAAAGGACCCTAAACTCTATGGGCGTAAGGGCCCCTGCATGGCCTAAGACGGCCCTGCCTACAATAGAAGATTCAATACTCCAAAAATAATATAAAATAAATATATCATCACGCCTTTTACCCATTACTGGGTATGGCATTCTACAGTAGCAGATCTCGGTAAGTGATATATTTATGCGCGTGAAATGCGGTTACCAGCCATCAGATCACGGCCACCAAAGATGTTAGTGGAGAGGAAGCTACAGGGGTAATTTTAATGTGGTGAAAATTATTTGTCGGCTGTGGGAATCGAACCCAGGTTCTCAAATCCACAGTCCCGGTCGATACCACTGAACCATAAATAATAAATATAAATATATCATCACGCATTTTACCCATTACTGGGTGTGGCACTCTGCCGAAGCAGATCTTGGTAAGTGACATATTTATCCGGTTACCAGCCGTCAAATCACGGCTCCTAAAGATGTTAGTGGTGGGGGAGCCATAGGGGTAATTTTAATTTGGTAAAAATGTTTGTCGGCTGTGGGGATCGAACCAGGGGTCTCAGGATCCACAGGCCGACTCGATACCACTGAGCCATTACCCCATAAATCAATTAACCAGGTTTCTTAAAAAAGATGGTGTTTGCAAAATAGTCAAAAATGTTTAAGAATGGTTGTCGAAAATGTAAGTCTAATTATACCCTGATTTTTACACCCTTAATAGAATACAGAACAAACAACCCTTATCAGAAAACACCCTCCCATTAACTTTCTCTTTCTAACAAAGTCATCCAATAATAAAATAGACAAAGCCAGCATTATCCAACGCAACATAGTGCAGGATTCAGGAACCAGAACCAGGGTAGTGCGTTCCCCCTCCCTTGGTTGCGTAAGGGGTGGGGGAGGGGTGCTGCGACGAGTCAATCAATAGTCAGGTAGACGCATGTGTAGTGTGTACAAGTCATATGCATCGCGACCACCCGATCACTGCTAATTAAAACAGCCTATGCACACAGGCACACGCACAAAGAAGGGTTGCGAAGCACCCCTCAAACCCCCCGCGGGGACTCCGCTGGTAGGTGCGCATGCGCAGAGATAGTGCTACTTGCTCTGCACCCCGCGAATCAGGGTGAGAACTTGATTTGGAGGCCTTTGTTCTCGCCAATGACATTTTGTTGAAAATTTGACAAATTTTATTTTCTTTTTGTTTATTTCATTTGTCATAAATATATTTTGTTCTTCCTACACATATTTTCATTACAAAAAAAAAATAAAAAATAGTAATATGAATAATATTCTTAATTATTAATTAAAACTGCAACAATAGTTGCATTCAAATTAACAATATTTCTGTCAAAGGAACTACCTTATTTATTTATATATTTATTAAGAAAGCTAATAATTGTCTAAAATAGAAAATTTGAAAAACAAATAAATAATTGTTTATTATTTGTATAAATATAATTATAATTATTGTGATGTTTAGAAATATAAAATTATAAGAAAAAAAATGTATCTATCGGACATATTCTGTAACAAAATTTGCTAAGTGTAGCTATTGCGAAGACCCCAAGCAACAATGGTTGCAAGGAAGGTTGCTATCGAAAGATCATGCTAAGCAATCGTTATAATTATCAATTTTTCTTACTGAATATATCCAAATGTATATTAAATTTTAGCAAGTTTAATATTGTGCATGCACATTCTTCAGCGTTTTTTAAGAAAGAAATTCAGGAAAGATTTCGACTGTCACAGAAAAGAAAGTTTTAAAATAGTGAATTAGATGCATTCATTTATATATCCGCAGTTGCCCTAAGGCGTCAATTAAATAGTATACTGCTAATAATGTACTAATTTCCTATTTAAAAATACTATAAAACACGTAAAAAATATGTAGTATTAATTCTGTACTGCAAAAATATTTTGTAGAATTTATGCATATAATTACAATAAATTATTGTTATTAAAATATTTTTTAAAATAAAATTGTAAGTACAGCAACAAAATATTGTTAAAAGTGCATTGAGCATTTAATATGCGATCTGTAACAAGTTTTAGCAGCGAGCGCAGTATTCAACTAATTAAATTATTTAACGCGCAAAAATTATTTTAATTGAATGACCTTAAACAGAGTTATTAAGATATTCTGGCTCGAAATATCGAATAGATTATTGTTTAGACTATATTTTAAAAATATTATCAGTTAAATAGCTCCAAAAATACAGATTATAAACATTAATAAATAATTCAAAACAAATGGTCCACAAACAAAGCACTGACATTTCATTGGCGCTTTTTCTCAGTTCAATACAATTCTGAGCAACATAAACAATGTAATATTTGTGGAAAATATTGTAAATATCTTACCTGTCTGTGCTGCGGAAGTAAATCAGCGCAAAGTTTATTTTCCTAGCCCGAACATAGAAAGAAATTTGTGTTGCAACCACCACTGAATGCGAATATTGGCCATTAACGAAACGGGACAATTTCGAATGAAACGTTGAATGATTTTCACATCACTTACACCAGACACACCTTAGGAACACTTTGGTTTATAGAAAAAACATTTAATTTTTGGAATTTTGAAGAAAATTTAGAAATTATAAATATACTTCCGAGCTCTCTAACAACTTGACAGCTACTTACGCCTAGCGGCTAACGCTTTAACCCACATGTGTCAAATTCTGTAATAGTACATATTCGACCCACGAGACGGCGGCACGGTCTTTCACTGAAAATAAAAAAATTAGGGTAATAAATAAAAAAAATTGTAATATTATAAATATATATTGTTACAAAAACACATGAAATATATTATAAAGACACTATTTTTGTTTGTAATTTGAAATTTAAAATTCCACTAGATTGTTTAGGTTCAAAAATTTGTCATATATTTTTGTTTCAATTCCTTGAATTATACGTTTAAATAAATATTCTACAAATAATTGACATTGCAACATTTCTATATACATAAAATTAAATTTATATAAGATAAAATAATCAATCGCAAAAGTTTTGGCATACGGAACAGTGGATTGGTAGCACTGGTTCCACTAGTCAAGGAGAAGGCCTGTCGGTCGGGATTACATCTTAAGTAACATCGTTAATTTAAATATTATTCAAGATGATTAACGTTGTAACCAAATCGGGGAACATCTCCTCATATTTGAAGGCGACAACTCAAGTAGTTTCAAATGGGCTGAGACCAGCAGCTGCTGCTGTTCCTGGTAAGAAGAAACAAACTATTCAACGACAGTCAGAGAGCTTGACCATCTATAAATTAAGTAAAAATGCAGCAAATGCTAACTTAAGCGTGTCTTCTGGACCCGCAGGTAAATAATTGACACATTTATAACTATAATCTCACAAATAAAATATTTTTGGTTACATAACTGGCGTAATCGCAGGTTAGGTTTCAGTCATTTCAAAATATTAGCCCAGATATTTTACTCGTATAAAATTGACTTAATTATTTACAGTGTCAACACAAGTGAGGTTCGCTCACACGGATCTCAAAGTGCCCGATTTCTCAGATTACAGAAGAGACAGCACAAAATCACCCACTTCTCGTGGAACTGAAGAAGCCCGCAAATCTTTCACGTATTTGATTGTTGGAGGTAAATCAATCCAAATTTGACTGACAGCTGCTTATACAAAAAAAAATTGTAGGTGGTTCAATAGCTGCTGCATATGGTGCCAAAGCCGTAGTTACGCACTTCATAAGTTCTATGAGCGCCTCCGCTGATGTGCTGGCTTTGGCTAAAATTGAAGTAAAATTGGGAGACATCCCCGAAGGAAAGAACGTTACTTTCAAGTGGAGAGGCAAGCCCCTTTTCATCAGACACAGGTGAAATGAAAATAAATTAAATTTTAGGGGTGTGAGATGTTTTTTATGTCGCCAGAACCGCTGAAGAGATCTCCACCGAGCAAGGTGTACCGATGTCCAGCCTTCGGGACCCCGAGGCGGACAGCGACAGAGTCCAGAAGCCCGAGTGGCTGGTCGTCATCGGAGTCTGCACCCATTTGGGTTGCGTTCCCATCGCCAACGCCGGAGACTTCGGCGGCTACTACTGTCCATGCCACGGTTCTCACTACGATTCCTCCGGTCGTATCCGCAAGGGCCCTGCTCCTTTGAACCTTGAAGTACCAGCCTACACCTTCGCTGAAGATGATACATTAGTTGTTGGTTAAAATGTTTGCATGTAATAGCGAAATATAGATAATTATTATTGTATATTTTTAATATCATTCGAAATTAACAGCGCATCATGTAAATATCAAGCTGAAGATTGTTACTTCAGTTTAAATTATTTCAATAAAACAGTTCTTAATATTGAATTTGTATTTATTCCTTGTTTTATATAATATAATAAAAATAATATATCATCACGCCTTCTACCCATTACTGGGTATGGCACCCTGCCGAAGCAAATCTTGGTAAGTGATATATTTTGCGCATGAAGTGCGGTTACCAGTCTTCAAATCACGGCCTCCAAAGATGTTAGTGGTGAAGGAGCCACAGGGGTAGTTTTTGAAATTATGAAAATTTGTTGTCTGTGGGAATGAACCAGGGTTTTCAGGATCCACAGGCCGACTTCATACCATTGAGCTAGCCACCCCATATTGTTTTATAAAATCAATGAATATTCAAAACGGTGAAGAAGAGATTCAATCTGACGTTACATGGTTTTAGGTTATGTTGAACTGCTCTTAGAGCTCGTCTGGATAAAGTGTACATCCTACAGACGATATAGCTGAGTAAAATGCAATAACAATGCTTTTTCTATTTTAATTTAGGTTTAATAATACTTTGTAAGGTTTTATAGTAAGCTTTTTTACACTAATACAAGCTCTAAATTTATCAAAGCTGAGTAAATAATATTTTTTTTTTATCTTATTTCGAGTAAAGGTTGATAATAGATAAATATACACACTAGTAAGATAACAAATCAATGCTCAGTTCATGTTTCGTAGCTTTACCAAAATGGGCGTAAGAAATCTGCTTTTGATTTCTTCCTCAAATGTACATGGACACGAATATCTGCAATATGCTGCAGATGATATAAAGAAATTCTTAACAAAGTAAGTAAAAGAATATTTAAATCATATATAAAATTAAAATACATGTATATATTTCAGAAACAAAGCTACAACAGTTCTATTTATTCCTTATGCACTGCCTGATCACGAAAAATACTTCCAAAAAGTAGCCAGCGTTTTCAGTAAATGGGGTAAATCTATTCAAAATTATCCTACGCACAAATTATCTACAAATTAATTCTATCTTCAGGTTTTAATACTAAAAGTATTCACAAACATGAAGATCCACAGAAAGCCGTCCAAGATGCCGAAGCTTTTTTCATAGGAGGAGGCAACACTTTTCTTCTCCTTCGTACTTTGTATCAAAACAATCTTTTAGAAACTATTCGTAAAAGAGTGCTCGAAGACGGAAAACCATACATTGGTACCAGTGCTGGCACTAATGTAGCCACTGCATCAATTAACACAACCAATGATATGCCTATTGTTCATCCACCAAGCTTCGATGCTTTGAAACTTGTTCCATTTAACATAAATCCACATTATTTAGATCATGATGAGAAATCAACACACAAAGGCGAAACTCGAGAAGAGCGTATTTTGCAATATTTAGAAGTGGGGGCTATGGATAAGCCTGTTTTAGCAATGAGAGAAGGGGTTCATTTGCTTGTTGAGAACGATACTGCTAAATTGATGGGTTTCAATAGTTCTAGATTATTCATGAAGTATGTTTATAAATAGATTTTACAATTTACTATATTATTAATATTGTCATTATCGTAAAAAGTTTTCCTTGTTACTAACGCAAGAATAACACAGTATTTAAATACTTTCAACTAATTTAAAGGGAAATTCTGGTTTAAAAATCGATTTTTTTTATTGCATAAATTTGAAAAAAAAAATATATCATCACGTCTTCTACCCATTACTGGGTGTGGCACTCTGTCAAGGCAGATCTCGGTAAGTGATATATTCTGCGCGTGAAGTGCGGTTATCAGTCGTCAAATCACGGCTCCCAAAGATGTTAGTGGTGGAGGAGCCACAGGGGTAGTTTTTGAAATTATGAAAAAAAATAAAATTTGAAGCCTCATTAATATAATTTAATGTGCTGAAATAATTTTGACGATGTCTATGTATTTCAAAAGTTACAGCCGATTGAGTAAAACAATGCACGGGCCGAAAAACAAGTATACGGTGCGCGCAAAAATCTTTGACAAACTTTAAACGCGTTTTTCTCGAAACTTTAAATTTTCGCGCGCGGGGCGCTCTAGCAGTCAAACCAATGATCGGATGCACTTCGTTCTTTGTGTTCTGGATAGGAAATTCAATTTATGGGGCGATGCCGTTTTCGATTTTTTAAAATTCGAATTAGAAATTTATTTTGTACTTTGAAGAAAAAAAACCGGCTGAAAAAATCAGTTTTTTGTTCACACACCTGCCATTTTGTTTTGAGTACTTTATTTTTAATTCTGGCAACAGCATGGCCCCCCAAATATAATTTACTTTACTAATCGCAAACGTTTTTCTGTGTGAGACATTCTGATGAGGGTGGGGAACGTCCCGCGCAACATATAACACGGCGCGCATGTGTCCGTTTGGAGAGGACTGGAGCCGCCATTTTGTACTTTTTTTTTCGACAAAAATTATTTTTTGTAGTGCTTTAGATGCCTAATAATACAGTCAAAACCGCTTTTCAAAATATTAATTCGGCTTCGAGAAAAAAATTCCCAAAGTTAACCCATTTTTCAAGCGTCTAGACCAGAATCTCCCCTTAAAGATTCAATAAGAAGTTAATCGTGTCAGGATTAGGGATTAAGATTAAATATAATATATTTATTAGTTAAATGCATATATTATCGAATATTACTATTTTAACTACAAATCTAATTTTAAAACTTACTACTACCGTTTGGCTGCTCGGAGCCATAATCTATATTTATTCAATTTTCCGCTTGAGTTTTCATTTACTTGCTTTTCATAGTCACATTGTCACTCACTTGAAAAATTTAATTTAAAATTTCAATGACACCAATTTATAAATAGTAATAAAAGTACAACGGATGCGGAAAATGTTTTAAGCACGATAACATGATGAAACTTGTTTCCAGGGACCAAGCACCGAAGGAGCTAGCTTCCGGTAGTGACGTCAGCTTCCTGTTACAGATGGAATGAAATAGGGAAGAAGAATCGCGAAGCAAGGAAACTTTTATCATTGTCTGTGTTAACTGGATTAAGTTTAAATGAAATAAAGTTTATATTTTCTCAAAGTACTAAAAACTTTTATTCCTAATATTGACCTGAGAACCGCAAGATAACCTTCCAAAAAACTTATTATATAAATTATTAGATATCTAACACTTCCCCTAATCCGAATAAAATTTATTTTACTTATTTGTAAATGTTTTATGAATGATTTTAGGGTTCATGCTACCCCATTTGATGGAATATAACGTGATATTACGTATGTAAAAATAAAGAACAATAATTATATTTAAAATTTAATACCTACGAACAAAACATCACACTATATCCCATCAAATTAAATGGGGTAGCACGAACCCTTAAATCATTCACTGAACATTTATTCATAATGTTCATTCTATACTATAAGCAACAATAATTTAATTATAAAAATTATTTTTTAAAACTGATATTCATATATTATCTTATAATAAAATATTTTTAATATTTAGCAAAAGAAACAAAAATAATGAAGATGAATGGAATTAATTTTTAAACAAATAATTTAAAATACGGTTAAGAAATAATCAATATATTCATATTAAACATTATTCAGACACAAATACAATTTATTTGGCATTCGTAGAATAAAAAATATCTTTAATTTCGTATCTGAACTGGTTTGAGCAAATTCGTGCTGTGGCAACAAGTAACTCCAATGACTACGAGAGTATATTCTTAGTTTTTAATTCTAGTATTTAGTATTCAACAAAATGTTGTTGAGTGAACAATGTTATTTTAATAGTGTTTTGTGTTTTTAGTCCAGTGTGTGAGTGTGTGACAAAATCCACCCATGGGAGGGAAAATTGATTATTCTACTCAAAGGTAGGAAATTTTCATAATTTTTCTATTGGTTTCCATTATGTAAACAATGTTTTTTTCTCCAACTGAGCACAAAGTAGATAGTTGAGTGCAGAAAATTTATGTTTGGCTTTTGCCGATCGGTAATAAAATTTTGTCGCTCGCTGAGCGGTAATGTAAGAGTGTATCCATGGATACATGAAAACTGTCAACATTTTTAAACGAATTTCAAAACAGAAAAATATTCTAAATGATTTTAATAATATATTATACGATGAGGGAAAGAAGTGCATGATTATTTCCCAGTGTAAATTTGGTAAGGGCTACAATACGATGAGGTAAAAAATATACTTCTGTCGCGCGGTGTTTATATTATTTTTTTCCACGACCCCAAGATATAAAGTGATTATTCTTAAAAATATTAGAAATAATTATTTAAAATTTTAAAACTGTAGTAGCAATAGGTCTTTTTCTTTTTTGTAAAAAATTGAACAAAATATCAAGACGATTTCTTATTTACTTAGCACTAAAATACTCATAACAACGGGCCTAAAATACTGCACTATTGTCAACGTTAAATTATAGCATGGCGGATTAAAATTGACTATTTGTATCATGATTTTGATGTCATAGAAATCAAACGACTGTAGTTTATATTCAAAAAATGATTTGACTTATTTTTAGCTAATATGCTAATATGATAAAGTAGGATGCATTTCAACATCCATATTCAAACGGGTGTGAATAATTGAAGATATTAATATGCAGTAATTTGATTGCGTATAAGCGCCACAGCTTTCTTGCATATGTATGATTCATAATACCCTAGAAAACATCTTCAGCATACATGAAACGGCAACATATGCAATAGTATAATACTTAGCTGTCATATTCATATGGTTTAGGTTGCACGTGTGATATAATTATTGTGGAAAGTATCGCACAATAATCCTATGATTAATTAATTAAATTTGTGCGTTAGAATTTATTGCACTGTTTCTAATTATCTGGTGTATCTGTGCATTAGTAAATAGTTCATGTTAACAGAACAGAATATGTTCTCATATTACGTCGATTAAATTACATCATGCAAAAGTGTAACTCATTTAGGTGCATAATTAATAAAGCTTCTGTAGATATACGTAAATGAAACAGACATTTGTCATTGAATAATTAATAGATTCTATTCTGATTAGGATTACTAACAATAGCAAAATTTGGTTTTCAGTTCAATATTCATTCTGCTAAAATAACAATATCTATACCTAAGGTGGTATAGGTAAATCACATCAATTTTAAATAAATCACAAAGAAACATACATGTCTCTGTCACTGAATTCATTAGATTCATCCTGCAATACTAGCCTTTCCTAAATATTCCTTTCTTGGCACACCAGTTACATTCTCTAATAATTCATTTCAAAATTTGTTTCATCTTTCATTCACACTACAAACCTTCAATCATTTTTATCCATTTATTCCTACGTCGTCCTCGCAATCTATCACCCTCAATTTCATCAAGTTTTTATTTAACATAATGTTGTCAAACCATCACAATTATCAATATTCTTCATTATAAAGTTGAACACCTGTTTCATTAATCTTTCATTCAACATATGTTCAAATTATCTCAACTTTACTTACTGCCCCTCCTTTAACAACGAATCTAAAAAGATAAGAAAGGAAAAACGTGTCGTCCTGATTTTGTTTTTGAAAGTGAATTCCACGCAATTGCAGTTAAACAATTTAACTAAATAACTAAACGAATCAAAAATAAAAATCCTGCGCTTGTCTTTATTCATCAGATTCATTTTGCAGTTAAATATTGCTAATACACCACTTTGTCTTTAACCACATTCATAATTCCTTTTATACAAGCTCATTGGAATCTTTCGTTCACGCAACCATCCTTTAATCATATTTATCCATTTATTGTTAGATCGTCCAAAGTACCTAAAAGAAAAATAGGAATATACATTTACTTGAAATCTTATTCGAATGTGAATGTTTGGTTTTGTGGAAACTGGCACTCATTATCTTGACCTGATGGCCAAACCCTTGACATAGTTTGATATGTGGCCATCTAGAATTGCAGCTGCAGTCACACAAGTGCCAAGTTCTAAGTGCCAAATACTTTGTTGTCTAAACATTGCTGGCTAATTGAACAAATAAAGATTTCGCTAATGATTTATTTATTTTATAAATTATAGACTTTATTATTTGTCAGAGAAATGAATATTGATCAAGTTATTTTTGCTCATATCCCCTGAATAAATAAAAAGGGTTTAATAAATATTATTTAGGGTGGTTGTACTAACAAATTATGCAAATTTATTTGCAAGTATTTGGACAGTATTAGTTAAAGTATGTAAAGGATGATTAAAGTAAAATTATTATAATTATTTAATTAAAACAAGGACTAAGGGACCTATATCAAGACTTGAAGTATCTATCTAGATTTATATAGATTGCAGTCAACAAACAAGAGTGGCAATATACATATATTATCGACTATCGAGAGCAATAAGACCGGGTCAATCTAGGTCTACTAAAACCGCAACCCTTCTTGGTATCCTATTTGACTTTATAATTTGGTTACCATCTGTTCTAGTGCGAGCATTTAATAATTAGTTAGGCGGATGGCAGAGAAGACATACGTTACTGATTTTGTCAAGAAGATATCAACGTATTTCACTTGTTAACTTGATAAGTTTCTGTAGATTCAAAAAGATAATGCGTTTGATATTGATTGATCAAATAAATAAATGAAAACATCATCAGGCATGTAAATAGCAGTTGCCATGAACGAAATCAGATATAAATAATGCAAATGAGCCCCGAAAAGACAACAGCGACCGCGATAGCCGTGTGCGGTAGGGCGCGTGCGTCCCCCGCACGTGCAGGTACGTTGGCCGGCTGGCGGCGGCCACTGATGCTGATGCGCTGGAATCGACGCCGTCACTGTGGCGACGGCGCCTGCGCTCGGACGCCAGGACGTTCCAGACGCTCGCGACGCTCTCGCCGTCACCGCAGCAGTGTCACCGCGAACAGCCACGCGAACCTACCTCGACACTCGACACCGCTAGCCAGCGCGCCTCACCGAGTCGACAGAGATCGATACACTATTATCTGTCACATCCTCAGCCTCGTGCTTCAACACTCATCTCCGCTCGCCAGCGATCCCGGACCCTGCTACTTCCGACTTGAGGAATCAGTGATTTATTTGTGTTTTAACATCTTCATGTTTTCATTTATTTTAGTGTACCTACTTGAGAATTCTTTCAGAAATTTACATTTTCTCTTCTTTGATTAAATTTATCTTCAACGGGGTTCAGTGTTTTTGATGTCGTCAAATTCGGTTTCATTCTTATTGTTGTTCATCCTGAGTGAATCCAGTAAAGTATCATCGAGCTGACAGTCCACTATTTCTTGTATTTCATGTTTTGTGTGACTGTCGGTTATTTCGTGACGTCAAACACCGGTGACGTCTTCATCAGCAAGGTTTGAAATTTGGCAAAGTGCCATTGGAAATTTTCCAATTCTTCAGTTTCCCTTGTCTCTTTTGTAGGGTACCTAGCTCTCCTGTTTCAAATCCACTCTTCGGTGATTTATATTAGCTCTATACAAAACGGTAAACTTTGACAAACTTTGGCCTCTAAATTTGTGTACTTTTAGTCCTACAAAATTATTTAACACATTTAATACACATTTATTTGACTTTTATCACATAGCCTCGTCGTGTCGTTATCAACATTTAGCTGTTTAATTCTCCGTGAAAACCACCCCTATCTCGCATCAAAGGTCATACGGGCCACAAATCTTCATTGAAGGTATACAGACCGCAATTTAATTCCAAGCCTTTATCTGATCTGTCTGGTTGGACGTCATCTCCAGTGACTATCAGAGTCCGTCGCGGCGGACGCATGGGTTCGACGGTACCGCTATGAGCGAGCGTGAGCCCCAGGTCCCAGCAAGGAAACAGCCTCCTCCAGTACCAGCACGTCCTCCAGGAAAAGTCTTCAAGAAGTGTAAGAGTGCGACATTCCAAATCGACGGGGCGACATACACTATTGGTAAGTGAATTTGTGATGAAAATCTGTAATTTGATAATGTCACGTTCAGTCTAAAACTGGACTCGCATTTTAGTGATTGTAAAGATAATACTTGCTGACCGGAAACTGAAAATTCTATAGGAAGTCTTATCCTGCCATCCGACGTATTTCAACGAAATTCGGTTTTGTTCTTTACTACACAATAGACAAAGGTAGTCCACTAAAAGACAAACAAAAGTAATTAATTGAACAAAAGAGATAAAACTTCTAGATACATTTCTACAAAATCTAGCAAGCTAAATACATTTCATATTCGATTAAAAATGCAATATTTTTACTAACATGCCTACAAATTATTTTTGTTCGTTCAGCTATACATAATTAAATACTTTTGATAGATAAATAATTAATTAAAATTCCTGCAGTTACTAAATTGATGAATAATAATTACACGTTCTAAATAAAATTGAAATTAAAAATGCGCCAGTATATGTTTATCGTACTAGCAATAATGTTTAATAAACTTTTAACATTTTGTTTAATGTATGTTAGTAATGATAAGATTAGCATAAGTAGATGGTAAGAGCAAGATCAGATCTAACATTTCATGAAAGTTTAAAAGCGTTTAAATTTTAAAATGAATAATAGCATACGCCAAATGTTAGGGTAATAAATAAGATCGTAATCCTTGTAAACGTTTTATAAATCTTACTTAACACCGGAAATATTAAGATTTAAAAAAATGTACAATAAAACCGTACATGTTTGACAAGCATAAATCGCCTAGTTATTTTTCAGTAAAGCACTTATTTCTAACAAATTTTAGAATACTCTTTCAAGGAAAATATTACTTGCGTTTTGCCTGTTTGTATCCCGTAATTTACACTTAAATTGGCTCGAGTCACAAAATTAATACATCCGCAAGATAAATCAAATTTTAAAAATTTTCATTTCAAGTTAATTAACTTTCAAAAATGCAGTAGATTTTAATCATATGAAAAACTTGCCTTCCCTAATTAATTTAGATCAAAAGCGCGATGAAAGTAAAAAAGCTGAAGTAAAATTCGAGTGGGTAGAAATCTACTTTACTATGCTTTTACCTCAGGGTAAATGTCATAAATTGATGCAAAACATGTTCATCTTTCAATTATTTTACTTTACATTTACTCTCGTTTGTACCTTAACACGATTAACGAGCAAAAATTTTATGCCCATTAGTACATTATCAGAACATTCAAATTATTTGCCAACGTTTATTTTCCGCTAAAATAATTTTTGATGACGACATTGTAAGCTCTTTCTGTATCAAAATTAATATACAATACTGATTTATTTACTTGGTAATAAATCTTCGATTCTACCTTGTTTTAGATAATAAATAATCTTTCACTGCAAAGTATCAAGATCATAAATAATTTAGAATATGATAAAAATATTAATGATCATATTGAAAATTTATAGTACCTAGCTGTAATTGTATACAAGACATGTTTATATCTATAGGTGTTCGTTAGTAAACATATCACTAAATTGCTAAATATAAATCACTAAACACGGTTTGATGAAAGATTTTTGCAACTAAGATTATGTTCTGTATTTTCCTCAAATGAAAAATACGAGTATAGAATGGAAGTAAACTATCAAATAACTAACTAAACATTCGATTCGGCGTTTTATATTTAAACGATCGTTAAAATTTAAGTGGAAGCAGTGCATCTGAACATAAAAGCACATAAAAGTTTTTAAATTAGGTGCTTGACTTTTCAGTATTCTTATTAAATTTTCTATAAATCTGTATACAATAATAATTTAGGATAAATATAAAATTGCTTCGTTGGTTCATTATTCTATCTAAAATCAACGAATATGTAAAGTTTTAAAGAAAAAGATTTTGCAAAAGTATGTTACAATGAACATTCCCAATTTCAATTCAAAAATTTATTTAAAAAACATGGAATGAATGTAGTTTTTTCTAATAAATTAAATCTTAAAAACCTAATCCCTAATAACCAAGATAAAATAGAAAACATTGAAAAATCTGTAAATTACTCGATTAAATATTCACAGTGCTGCCATTTATATGTAGGCAAAACAAAACGAAACATTACCAAAAGATTTAAGGAACATATGTACCATGTAAAATGTTAAAATATATTTAAATCAGCGTTGGCATCACATACACATGATTCAGGACATATCTTTTCAATAAGTAACCTCCAACTACTGAAATATTGTGGTGATAAGCGAAGACTATTGTGTTGTTTATAAACATTTATCTTCATACAGTTCTAAACTATATATAATTCTATGTATACTAATCGCGTTTGATGAAATTCTATTACAGTGAAGTATATCCGAAATAATTAACACAAAATAAACACTTTGTCCAAACAACTAACTGAATATTGTTCATTTATTTTGTTTTAACTATGTATGTAGTCGACTTGATGTTCATTAAACTAAAACCATATATTTTCTCAATAAGTCATCCGTCATATCAATTTACTTACTTCTCGGTTGTCCGTGCAATCTCACACCCTGCGAGTCACCCCAATAAATCATTTTTATCTGGAAGCCATCAGACAATCCCTTAACAAAATATGCCTTCGTTTACGTATTAACATTAAGCAAATTTTCAAGAAGATGAAAATTTCGTAGTGTTTGTTACACTTTTGCAATAAATGATTGTTTAAATTAATCCTATTTATAGTGCAGGGTATCAATATCTTAGTGGAATAAAATACCTCTCGAATACAGTTATATTTTAGTATTAGTTAAAGTCAGGTTTGAACTTACGAACTGTCTTTTGTGAATTGTGAGCGTAACAGATTGTAATACGACCCCATGGAAACGCATTTGTAAATATTTAATTTATTTCGAGTACCTTGTATGAAGTTCTGCGTCGTATTCCTCGCTGGCGATGACCTCTAGGTTGATAGAAGGTCTTCACGTCATCTCACATTTTATCCAATCACTCTTAATGCGAATTAAACCAATGTGGTTGTTTGCTTAAGCTAATCTTAATTACAGTAAGCGATGTATGAATTCGTTTACTGTATTTTGTGAATCAGCGATTGTAATACGATCCCATGGAAAATTATTACAAGCGTTAATGATAGCTGAAGGCCCTGTTTACATTTTTGTCACTTACAAATTACTTTGGTTATTATTTTTTCACCGGTAACACCTTTGGAACCTCTCTTAAAATTTTACGGATCGTATTAAAAGCGCTGTCGCCGGCTGAAGGTCCTATTTACATTTGTGTCACTTAGAAATAACTTCGGTCTTTAGTTTTCGACCGCTAAAACTAACTGACCTGTTTCTTAATAACTGCGTATCCTTCTAGGAAAATTACTCCGGTCGTTACTGTTCGACCGCCAACAATTTTAGGATCAATTACTTAACATCCTATCATCTACTACAAGCGCTATTGATGGCCGAAGGCCCTAATTACATTTTGGGCACACACAAATCACTCCGGTCTTTATTTTTCGACCGCTAACACCTTTAGGAACTATTAATTAATAGCTACTGATCATATTACAAGCGTAATTGAACTGTTTCTTAATAGCTACATATCCTGTAAGCACTGTTGATGATTGTAGGCCCTATTTACATTTTTGTTACATTATACTACAATCGCTATTGATGGCAAAAGGCCCTAATTACATTTTGATCACACATAAATTACTTCGGTCTTTACTTTTCGACCGCTAACAATTTGAAGAGCTATTACTTAATACCAACCTAACAAAAGTGATGGCAGAAGATCCTAATTACATTTTTATCACACACAAATTACTGCGGTCTTTTTTTTGACCGTTAACATCTTTAAAACCTATTATTTAACATCTACGTATTGTACTAAAAGTACAACTGATAGCAGAAGGCCCTAATTATATTTTTGTCACACACTAATTACTTCGGTCTTTATTTTTAGACCGCTAACATATCTGAAACCTATTACTTAACATCTACGTATTATACTATAAGCACAACTGATGGCAGAAGGCCCTAATTACATTGTTGGCACACACTAATTACTCCGGTCTTTATTTTTCGACCGCTAACATCTTTAAAATCTATTACTTAACATCTACGTATCGTACTACAAGTACACATTAAAATTACCTTTGTGGTTCTCTCTCCACTAATATCTTTAAGAGTCGTGATTTGACGGCTGGTAATCTTACTTCTTGCGCATAAATATGTTAGTAATGAGTAAAAGGCGTGATGATATATTTATTTATTTTTTAAAATTTATTTCAGTTAGTTACATAATAGATTAAATAAAATATCAAGTATGCTAATAATGCGTTTTACTAGCTTTAATGATATTCTGCTTTACTTATAAAGGTAAATAAAGATGACTGTAAGAAAAGAACTGTTAAGTATCAGAGAACAGAAAAAGTTTTCTAAACCAATCAAATGATTACTTCGTGTTTGTGTCATGCATTCAATATAAATTTATGTTATTATTGTCTTCATTTAAAATCATTTGAGTATAAGAACAAATCTGTATAAAGTAGAAAGTTATATTTAGTAGATATGCAGTTAACTTGGAAATACATTAGTTAATTAGAAATTTTCTTAATAGTTAGTTACCATGGGCAAATCTCATTAATTTTTATTATGCTTTTAATATAGGTAAACAAGATTCATGATGTGGTGGCAAACAAAATGTATTTTCTAATTAATTTAGTTTAAAGTAAACAGACTTTTAATTTATTTATTCATACAGGTCAGGCACATCAAAAGTTTTATTGAAAAATAAATATTATGGTAACTGGAAAGTTGTGATAACTGAAGCGAAAATATGTACAATCTTATGCAGTATTATTTTACAATCGTATGTATATTCAGCGGCAAATTTATACTTTCCTAGCTGTCATTCAAATTGTCATTACGTACGAAACGAAATATATTTTTCCAATACTTATAATGTAAGTTACTTATTAGCTGTATTCCATTTGCCACTTGATTCACTTAAATCAGTTCAGATAAATTCGACACATGACTAAATGAACTGAATTAAGCAAACTGATGCACTTGTTGGGGAGAATTACTTCAAAGTAAATTAGAATCTATAATTCTAGTACTAGAAATAAAGTCAGCGAAGTAATCTAGCGAAATAAATAAATGATCTGAATCAGTAAATGTAAGTTAGACAAAATTTAAACACAGTAAGTACAAATTTTATTGCACAGTAGTTTCCATGGTTACATCAGGACTTTCATATTTACTGTCCATCATGAACAGTAAGTAAATATTACATGTCAAGGTCCTGTTTATTTTGACAACAATTTGACAGCTGTCAATTTTGAAACGTATTTTTCTTTTCCTTCTATTTATGCAAGTATTGTAAAAAATAGCTTACTAACCTCGAATTGTAAGTGATTTTTTTAGGTCGCAAATGTTTAGAATATCTCGAATCTTCGGGCCTCGATCTCCCAAACTACATTCTTGTCCTAAAAACTGTCACTTACAGTTTATGATACGTAATATACTATTACTACATTTATTGTTTAAAGTAAAAATAAAATAAATAAATATATCATCCCGCCTTTTACATTATAGAGTGTGGCATTCTTCCGTAACAGATCTCGGTAAGTGATATATTTATGCCCGTGAAATGCGTCGTCAAATCGCGGCCCCCAAAGATGTTAGTGATGGAGGAGCCACAGGGGTAAATTATTTTATCTAAAATAATTTTAGAACATGTGACAGTGACAAAGGTAAAGATACGTACATTTTTGATAACATCATTGTCAAGTTCTTTTATAAATAGTATTCGTAGAGACGCACAGTAAAAAATCGTTCAATATCAACATATTGATGAAACATTTTTTGTTATATTAGTATCGTAAAATATTGGCAATACATCGTTATGTTGGATACAATTTATGTAACATTTTTTTGCTCGAAGTTTTGAAAACAATAGGGCATGATATTTGCATATTTCAAATGAAATTTAATATAAAAACCTGAGCTGTTGTGCAGTTTCATTTCGGCGGTAAACAGACCTCTGCATTCTTATTACAAAAGACTCGTAATCTCTGTGTGTTTAGAAATAAAAAGAGAAGGTTTTATATACCGGTGATATTCAAATTTTGTCACGTACTCGGGCGAAAATAATTTATGATCGGCCGCAAATTTGATTAATGTATTTAAAAGTTTTGCGAACCGTTTAAAATTGAACATTTATGATTGATTATTAGGGTCTATTTGGAGACACGTCAATCAGATTGATGGCAAATAAAACTGGCTGACATGTTAAGAAATTTATTATTTTTATACTTGAACTTTGTTTTTACCCTTTACTTTGCGGTTTATATCAAACTTTTTCGTTCACACTTTGCCACGAGAAGTAGGTTACAATTTGTAAATATTGTCAGAAAATTTTATGCGTTTCATAATTTATAAATATAATACCTATTTCTAAATGTAGCAACTCTGCTGCAACAGATCTCAATAAATAAGATGATGGGTTCAATTCTGTAACTTTCTTGTTCCATTACAATAATTAATCAGAAACAAGAATTGTATACATATCCATAACAATTTATAACAAAAATTGGTATTCTTTAAACGGACTTGTTATCGGTCTTGTAAAATTGTATGAAAACAAAAAATAGTATATTACGTACCATGAACTGTAAGTGACAGTTTTTAGGTCTAGAATGTAGTTTGAAAAATCGAGGCCCGAAGGGACGAGATTTCCTAAACATTCGCGACCTAAAAAATCACTTACAGTTCGTGGTTAGCAAGTTGTTTATACAATACTTGCACAAATAGAAGAAAAAGAAAAATAGGTTTCAAACTTGATAGCTGTCAAATTGTTGTCAAGAGAAACAGGACTTTGATATGTAATATTTACTTACAGTTAACGGTGGACAGTAAGTAAATATTAAAGTCCTGAAATAACCATGTAAACCACTATGCAATAAAAGTTGCACTTACAGTGTTTAAATTTTGTCAGTAATAGGCAACTTACAGTAAAAGTATTTTAAAAAAATATTTTTTTTACGACCTAGCAGAAAATAAACTTTTTCAACTGTTAGTTGAAAGTAGAATGTTGACATTAACAACTTATCCGAGCTCTTGTTATAATTAACCTGCAAGAATATTGTGCAATAACAATTTTTGTTAACAATTTATAGATAAATAAATATAAATAAATATATCATCACGCCTTCTACTCATTACTGGGTGTGGCACTCTGCCGAAGCAGATCTCGGTATGTGATATATTTTGCGCGTGAAGTGGGGTTACCAGTCGTCAAATCACGGCCCCCAAAGATGTTAGTGGTGGAGGAGCCACAGGGGTAGTTTTTGAAATTATGAAAATTGTTTGTCGCCTGTGGGAATCGAACTAGGGTTCTCAGGATCCGCAGGCCGACTTCATACCACTGAGCTAGTCACCCCAATTTATAGATAGAGAATACCATTTCAAAATTCTTATATCGTAACAATTTGATAGGTATAAAAAGTTAGTTATTAAGTTATACAAAGTGAGCATGGATTTTAATTTTTTAGTTATACTTCTTATTATTCTGAAGTCCAATCCTGTTGTTCAATCAGACCTGTTTTTCTTTGAGGAAACACAAAGTTTACTATTCCATTTTAATATCCTGACAAAGTAAAATAAACTTTATTGTTCCAGTCTAAAATAACCCTTTCAAAATCAAGTGTTATTTTTAAATTTCAATCTTCCGCGCATCTTGGGATTTTCTTCTATTGTGCACCGGCACCGACGCTCGGATATACGAAGGTTCAAATCCTGTTTTACTGCGCGACCGTCATAAAATGCCCATTTCAAGCTGAGCTGCAATGTGTCGATTTAAATCTGTTTGTAGAAGTTCAGATTAACAGCGTAGATTTATGATTTATGAACGAGATTGCAATTTTCGATCATTTCAAATATTTGATAAATGGAAATGAATCATTTGCAATTTAGATATGAAAACAGAGAGAACACTTAATGGCTATTTACACGTGAATAGGATGATTAAACTAAGTTTATTTTACAGACAAACTTTCCTACATTATTTTAGAGCAACTGCTTCAAATAAAACTGGTGGAAAATTTATTTCATTGTTGGCCGGTTTTATGAACGCCAATTAATTTACTTTCAAAGTAAATAAAATTTATTCATTCACATGGCAATCGGACTTTTGACAGTGATGTTATTTACGAATATGCCATACAATAATATACGCGTCGTCAACCTTTTTTGGCTGCGGGTCAAAAACAACCAAAATATGAGTTTTATGCACAACCGGGCCGAAATTAATGTGTTTTAGCCCTAAAAAGCGGGCTTAAACACTTCTTTTTGGCCCTGGGGCCATAAAAAAATAATTCCTATGAATACATAAATAAAATGACAATTTTTGTTTATTGTGAATACTTGATGTTACAAAATGTCATTTTGACATATAACCTATGTACATATTTTCATCTTTTGAACATATAATTAAATGTTATATTGTATGTACCACGGGTGAAATTAGCGTTTCTGACCCTGAGGATGTTATTAGGCCTCGGTGCTTTGTGCCTCGTGCTAATAATCATGCCGCGGGCCATAAATGCCTGTTTTCGCCCTTGATACATGAATAACTATTAAAAATACGCTTCGAGTCAGTGGTTATTTTTATTTCAAAACAGTCTTGTAGTGAATAATAAAATTAATTTTGATTCATACATATTTTTCAGTCCACATATTTTGAAATAATCTCCTCTATTTTCTTGTTGTTTGTCCTTGATAATAAAAAAACCAAAATATTAATATTATAATTTTTTAATTTTCTCAGTATTCATGTTTATGTTTTATAATTTATTTTGTATATATTATACTTTTTTGTAAACGAAAATATATACAAATGGTAACAAAATTATTGCTAATTGTTTATTTATTCATTCTTTTATTCTTCATAACAGTAACTTAATCTCGAGTGCAGTACAGAGGACCTACAGTTCATAGTGAAATTCGAACCTTCAGACACAATCATATATTTTTTTATAAAAGTTGAAATCGGCGTGATTTGAACGCACGACCTCTTACTTGCCATTTAGTAAACGCAAGTTTTGTCACTGGACTACGATTACCTTTAAATTATAATGGCGTGATGATGTATTTATATTTATTTTGATGTGTTTATATGCATGTCAAAAGTATATTATTTCGTCGTTAGTATATAATGTGTCGTGATGTGAGAAGGGAATGTGATGTATGATATTAAATAAAAAAACATCAAAATTATTTGATGTGGTCACGAGATCTACTTTCATTTAATTAAAAAATGTTTTATATAGATTTCCAATATGAAATTGTGAATTTGTGGAATATTTCGTTGATTCGTGAGAGAAATAACGCTATAATTTTTAATTAAAAATGTTCAACAATTAGTCTGTATTTTCTCGCCCTAAATATAAAATTTTACTCGCTTGAAAGTTCTAATATTTTGTGCCAAAAACCAGTTATTAATTCTCGCCGCACCCACAGTAAAAATTTTCATCCACTTTCGTCGGCCATAAATTTCTCTAATCCTGGTCTGTTTTTCCTCAACTTACGGCCGAGGCCTTAGCATTCCATTAAGCAGTTACCGCCATCAACCCGGACCGACATAAAATAAATTTTTATTTCGTCTTACAAATCACTCTTCTTATCCTGCTTTTCCTAAAATTGAGTGAAATTTATGCAGTCCGGGCCTGGGAACTACCTTAACCTATAAGGGCTAGCTGAAGTCCAGTAGATTTAACTTATGTCTATCGAGCAAAAGTTTGCGTCTTCAGATTTCGCTGACTTCAATTTTTATCCAAAAAATATTACTATAGCTGAATAGTTCGGATTAGGTGGCCTCAACGAGTACTATTATTAATATGAAGTTCTTTTTGAGTAGAGTAGTAAATTACTAAATATAGTTATATGGTTTATTTATTTTTAAAAATACAAGTTTTCAGATCCTGGGAACCCTCGTTCGATTCCCACAGGCGACAAACAATTTTCATAATTTAAAAAAGCTACCCCTGTGGCTCCTCCACCACTAACATCTTTGGGGGTCGTGATTTGACAATTAGTAAATACTATTTCGTGTTTTGTAATATTTATTACTCGACCTGAAAACTTAAATAAAATATATAAATATATCATCACGCCTTCTACCCATTACTGGATGTGGCACTCTGCCGAAGCAGATCTCGGTAAGTGATATATTTTGCGCGTGAAGTGCGGTTACCAGTCGTCAAATCACGGCCCCCAAAGATGTTAGTGGTGGAGGAGCCACAGGGGTAGTTTTTGAAATTATGAAAATTGTTTGTCTACTACTATTTTCTGTTTATAAAAAGTTTTCTTTTTAATATTATTGGTATTTTGATTGGGTTTGGCTTCGCCAAATTTATTTAACTTCCTAAATTTATTAAGACGGTCCTGGATGAACCCCAAGTCGTATCTACTGACACACATATCAGCCCTAGTATATCTCGGTTACATCTCTCTGCAAAATTGAAAAGGTCGGTGCTGAACTGCTGAGCGTTGAACGAGTTCGCGTGGATTCCTCTCCACCTACCCTCCAGGCTGGTACACAAGCGTACCAACCCCGTAAATATAGATTAGTGGAGTGAAATCCTTTTTCGGACCGTTATCTTTTCGAGCGTCAAACTGTTACCAGATTACGAAAAATTTGACGGGATTGTGGTCCAACGCCGGATATTTGGGTAATGAAATATTAATCATTTGAGTTTTTAAACCTTTATGAATTTTTCATGTGGTTATCTTTCGCTTTCGTCTCATATCCGCGTCGTTATGATGTGCTGGACAAAAATAGACACTGCATAAATTATTTTATAGTAGATACATCATATGATGTAAATATTTTACTCAAATTTTCATTAGTTCAACGCTTGCTACGGATTTTAATATTAACGCGGAAGATACATACGAATATACATTTTATTAAAAGCTAAATAATAATAATTATAATAATATTCATAATGTTTCTTAGATTTCTAAATAAGTATGTATCTGATTAAATTTCTCAGTGACTGAATAAATATTTGTTTCAATTTGTTTGTAAACTTTGTACATTTGAAATAAATAATTGTTATATCACAATGTAAATTAAAAATGGAAATCTAAAACAATGTTTCAGAATACTAAAATAATTAAATTAAGGTATAGAAAAGTTTTAGAGAGAAGTTCAGGAAAAATTCAAAAAGAATCTTTAATTATTGCATGTCTTGTGCTTCATTTACATTAGCAAAACTTTTTTGTTTTCCAACTTTCGCAATATTCAAATTATGTTTATTCACCCTTACAATTTGAATCGTAACGGAATGGTCTGAGAAAGTATCAGAACCAATTAAAATTTCATTTCTATATTTGCAGAATTAAAATGCTGTTAAGCGTTAGTAAAATTGAAATTAATACATCGAATTTATGGTACTTCGATTTATTTTTATTTATTTAAATTACGTTTTTATTTTATTGTTGTTTCATTCAGAAATATTGAAAATTTTAATGAAAGAAACAAAAATGAAATGCATATATACGCTATATTTCCATTTTCATAACAACTCATAATTAATGTCAAAATATTATCGGCAATTATCATGTCAGTTGTTATATTTGTTATGATAAACTCCATTTCTATTATAGAATTATTTTGAATGTAATTACAATTTAGCCATTATCAGAAATAATACATATCACAAGAGAGTGAGAATAAATTGAAAATAATTTGACAGATCTTTCGAAAACTTGTTGCCAGGCAATAGTCACGAAAGCCCGTAGGGCTTGAGTGGCTATTGCCAAATGGCAACAAGTTTGAGAAAGATACTGGAGAATTATTTTCTAATTTATCCACCTCTCGAGTTATATTTAATTAGATTATTTTTTGACTTAGCTGTTGAGGTCGATTCATCCAACTTAAAAGATTTTGAACTGGGTTCATATCGATTGATTACTTATTAATGTATTCTGAAAGTTGTTTCCAAAATTTGTTGGTGTATTTCTGTATCTAAAATACAACTAAATCGATTTTTTTCACACATTTTACTTGACGCGTTGACTGTTTTAAATAATTATTTAACAACTACCTATCAATTGTCACAAACTAAAAAGCATCTACAGATATAATTCCCGGGAATAATCGCAAGAGCTTTATTCTCAGTATAGTAATGACAGGATTAGTTAAAACGCAGATACGTGACATACAATGAAGCATTTAATGGATTTTGAGAAACGTCAAAAAATAATCGCCTGTATTCTATTATAGAATTCTAGATGGCGCGATTCAGAAGCTGTAGTGGGTATTGCCAATATGTTTCTATAGGAATAAATCGTGGCAGTGAATTGTCAAACGATTAGTATCTCACTCTAATTAAGTGATCCCTCTATTTATTAAAAAAAGAAAGGAAATATATTAAACTGAAAAACTGAAACAGCAGATTTGAGGGTTGAATAATTTTGGAGAACTTCATTTAAATGTGACATCGAGTTCTCCAGATTTGATCTTAATTTAATGGGGGTATTACTTGAAAAATTCTCTAAACTTTCTTTCCATACATCCTGTAATAATTAATCTTCGCCAAATATTCATTATCTTGTGAATCCATTTTCATTCATAAGAAAATAATCTAAGTTGTTATTCGTAATGAATTGACGCAACCCATGTCACTTTACAAATTTCTTCAACTACAAATTGCACGAAAAAGCATGAGTATTCGCCGAGTGTTTGTAGCTCAATTGGTTAGAGCAGTCATCATGCGAATGTAAGGTTCTGGGTTCAAATCCCGGTGAATACTCATAGCTTTTTCAAAAATTATGCTTAACATTTTCATTCTTGTTCATGATCTGTTCGTTTATTCCTCCCACTTTGAATCATTCGATTACACAACAAACGTTCATTCACATTCATCCATTTATTCCAATGTTGTCTACGCAATCTTTTACCCTCAATTATTATTAAAAGTATCCTGTAAATAAAGTTGAATGAATGTGCGAAACAATTTTTATTAGATTCATAAAAGTTTCTAAAAATATAAATAATTCATGTATTCCACATTTCATATGCGGTATGTAGGACGAGAAAGCGGTAAAGAATTTTCATTTAACCAACAAAGTCATCGGAAAACTGCATACTTAAGCAATCTCATTCCAATTCCGCGATACTCACATACCTGGAGTATCGTTAACACATTACCGAATCCAATTTCTTGAGTGGAGGAAACCACGTCGAAGGCGGAAACCGAAGACCATCGTATCCGTAATGAAAGAACTCAACGGGCGGGAAAAAGTCCGGTATTTCTTCTTCACTTCGGCAAATGTTCTCGTACATCTTTTACGAGTTCCCGGTAGGACGATGCCGTTTCTTATTTATGCATGACAATGGGGTGAATCCATGATCATTTCGTGACAGTTGGCTTTAAATTTTACATGGGAAATAAATGACAATTGCGAAAGTGAGCAGGCGAGTTGATTAGCAACACGCACTAAATATAAATAAGTAAATAAATTACTCAGCAATTTGAAAGCGAAAATATTTCGGGAGATTTTCCAGCCTCTGTCTATTCTCATAAAATAAAGCTAAAAATAAATGAGGAAAATTGTTTCATAGTAGTATGGAAATGAGCTACAGTATTCGATTTTCACGGGCGAAATTTTTATCACATGTAAATTACATTTGTTGATTCAATAACATCTTTCGAGGCGTACATTTGACGACTGGTAACCACAACTTTCGTAAGGAATATTACAAAGTAATAATCAGGTAAATTATTTAATTTTCAGAATAGATATATAAGTAGGACGTAATAGATTTTTATGTATCACGGGTGAAAACAGGCGTTTCTGGCCCGTGGCATGATTATTAGCACGAGGCGCAAAGCGTCGAGGGCAATAACATGCTCAGGGTCAGAAACGCTAATTTCACCCGTGGTACATATAATATTTTATGCACAACAAAATTACATTTATTAAGAATAATTTTTGAAAAAGCTATGAGCGTTCGCCGGGATTTGAACCCAGAACCTTTGTTTGTAGCTCAATTGGTTAGAGCAGTCATCCTGCGAATGAAAGGTTCTGGGTTCAAATCCCGACGAACGCTCATAGCTTTTTCAAAAATTATTCTTAACAATTACCAATTGGCCATGTGTCACTAAATTATTTCTTAAAATAACATTTAATTTATGTTCAAAAGATTAAAATATGTAAATATGTTATTATATAACAAAATGACATTTTGCAGAATCAATTATTCACAATAAACAAAAATTACCATTTTATTTATGTATCCACAAGAATTATTTCTTTTTGACCCGTGGGCCAAAAAGAAATGTATAAGTCCACTTTTTAGGGCTAAAACACATGCTTGTCGGTCCGGTTGTGCATAAAGTAAATGATGGTGTATCAAAGGATGAACTTGTTGGACAATTTGATAAATGAGACAGACGGTATTCTGAGTATACATTTCATGAACAAGGTAAACATAGTATTCTTTATGCAATTGTATTAAAAACTACAAAAGTGATTACACATTTTAATTCAAATATAAATATATCATCACGCCTTCCATCCATTACTAGGTATGGCACTCTGCCGTAGCAGATCTCGGTAAGTGATATATTTATGCACATGAAACAGTTGAATTACGGCCCCCAAAGATGTTAGTAGGGGTAATTTTAATGCGGTGAAAAGTTTGTCGGTTACGGGAAATGAACTCGGGTTGTTAAAACCACAAACTAACACGTTACTACTGAGCCATCTACCTCATCGTTCGCTGATTATATTTGACATATATTTTCAACAAATATTTGGTATTTTAAAAGTTTTTGCTATTGCGAATGTCCGATAAAGTAGTAAATTAACTTTATGGACAGAATTGTATACATAAATGTCAACTTTTTCTACCGTTGCATAAAAATAATATTGTTGATAACAGCAGCTTGAAATAGATTCAGTGGTAGAATAATTGTATACAATATTCCTTTTACTAAATAATGAAGGTGCTATAATTAAAAAAAAAAGGAGTTTCAACTCATCCTGTGTAAAAATCGTTGCGCGTCTCTTTCCCTATCTTTGCGAGGAGATATTCCAGGGAAAATATATTCTGTTATCCCGTTAGATGCTCGTTAGTCTTTAGTTAGTGCACATTATGCTTTGATGAAGTTTCATAATTGTTTTTTGGTGCAGTCACTCAGTCAGGAATAGCCAAATTGACGTAGTTTATACTTTAAAGTAAATATACTCAGATAGGTATACATTTTTAGAGGCAAATATAAAATAATGATATATAAAATTCATTTATGTACTGGATGGTGAATTGATTTATGCAATATAGGAAATGCAATGCTTATTATGTACTTGAAGGTTTGCTGTGTGATGAATGATTTCGAGCGTGATGAATACATGAGCCTACATTTTCAAATGAAGCATTTAACTGGGTACCTGGAAACATACCCTTGGTTCCTATAAAAAGTATACACAACCATATAATAATTTAAACGTCAACTTTCATACTTTAGTAGTAACATTCTCTCAATTATATCGTACACTCATCGTACACCAACACATTGCGAATATGATTTCAATATCTCAGGGTAGTATTAGAATATCACAAAACCTACGCATTCTTTTTCTATCATCAATAAATCTGCTATTAAGTTAATAGGATCTATTACTTAAAATGTCAAAGCACTTACTGAGATTTGCATCAGTAACGATGATACATTGATAACATTTTTATTTGCATTACAAACCATTTTATCGGTAATAAAAGTATAATTGCTTGCAAACAATTCTTGTGTTTTCAACAAGATTTTCATTTAATTGTGGTGTAACGTACATTTCGACCGACATTTCCGCTGTTAAATTAAACCGAATCTAATCAAAATTTTGATGTTTAAATTTGGAGGAAACTGGCACAAACAGGCTTAAGTAAATTTATTTATTGTGAGGGTGAACCTCTAATGATATTCGAGATTTCACGTAACTTGATTGTAGGTAAATGCAAATAAATAAGCCTGCGTTCCAAGCGCTGGTTCGCACAGGGGTTGAAATTTAACCTAATTAGACTCTCTCTTGTTTTGTAATATATTTTACCTTATTATATGATTTATGTAACATTTTCTGTTTTGTAATGTTATGAATCAATACGCAGTGGAAGCACCGAGCTTTTTATTCTACTTTGGAAATTGTTTTGTGAAAGGAAAAACGACACAAAAAATACGATTAGTGTAACACAATTAAATTCAAATTTAGGTCTCCCATCTAATTATTACATCCATTATGGAAAACTAATATTTCTATAATTTAGTCTCAAATATTTGAAACTTAAAGTAAAATACGAATTGTTTTAAAACAAGGTATTAGTTTCATTATAATAAATAGTGCAAATTTACGAGGGCGTATTTTATGTTATCTACTTAGCCATAAAAAAGAAACATATATCATTAAAGAAATATATTTTTCACACTTATACACTTATGTCATTTCTTTTCTAATTATCCTGTACCGAAAGAAAATAAATCCTTGGTCAATTCTTCAATAATTGTTCAACAGCTTTTTTGAATGCTTCAGCAGAAGATTTGCTTCTTTGCTTTGCTCTGAGATATTTTTTATTTAACTTTTTAAATAAAATGAAGTTTGATGGCGCTAAATCAGGGCTATAAGATTAACTCTATAAATTCAGTCATTGATTAGTTGCTGAACTTCATTTACTTTATGAACCCGATAATAACTCAACAAATAAACCTTCACTAATCTTTATAAATCGCATAAATTAAACTTATGGGGTAGCTAGCTCAGTGGTATGAAGTCGGCCTGTGGATCCTGAGAACCCTGGTTCGATTCCCACAGGCGACAAACAATTTTCATAATTTCAAAAAGCTACCCCTGTTGCTCCTCCACCACTAAAATTTTTGGGGGCCGTGATTTGACGACTGGTAACCGCACTTCACGCGCAAAATATATCACTTACCGAGATTTGCTTTGGCAGAGTGCCACACCCAGTAATGGATAGAAGGCGTGATGATATATTTATATTTATTTATTTATAAATTAATGTACATGTGAATGTCACAGTTATTTTATAATAATTTGTTTGACGTCATTGATTTTTTGTTTCATGACTAGGTAGATAACATAAAAATACGCCTTCTTACTAATATATTGATTACTAAATTTATAAACATACTGAATTTTTTGTTACCTTCCTCCCAACCATTTTTGTGAAATTAAATAATAATAATATTTTTTCATTATTATTGTATATAAATTTAATGGTTTCAAATTTAGTACAATACTTTCAACATTTAACTTGAAAAATATATACAATAAATAATATGTTTCATTTATGATAGCAATAATATCTTCTTTCAAAAAGATCAGTATCCAGGTACCAACTTAGGCTCAAATTTCACATTAAGAAATACGAATAAAAATACTTCAAATTTAATTAAAGATTAAATAAATCTAAATAGCTTTCGATAAGTTTTTAATTCATTATTGTATTGACAATATGACAATGAAATTGTTAGAATTGAAGTACATTTTATCAAGATACATTTTTCTGATTTCAGAAGCAACTACGTTACCTATACATCTTTTCTGTTGACAATCTTTTATTCTCTAGACTCAACATTTCACATTCATTCAATTTCAATATACCTTCATTCATATCAGCCTTTTGACACCTTACTTGCTCTTTCAATAAGACATTTCTCCTTATATACGAATCCATTTATAGCTTACGCATCAAAAAATCATATTTAACAGTAAAATAAAAATCCTATATTTATACACTGCCAAGAATCCATTTGATTCCAATTTATTTAGTTATTAATGATACTCTGCACAACAGTTCGGCAGTACGGTGGCATGGGTAGAGTTACGGCATTCGAATCCGGAGATCCCGAGTTCGAATCCCACTCAAGCTAAATATATACGAAGTACCTCACTATGGCTCGGTGAGTTCGGACCCTGTACTGTAATTGGGATTAAATTCCTGTTGTACAGAGTTAGAGCAAATAAATAAATAAATAAACTGGAAGTCAATCTGATTTACAGTGTAGCTGATAGTGAAATTACTACAAATAAATTTAATTTATAGAAGGTTGTTGGATAAAAATAAGCAAATCCTATTTTTAATGTCAATTTGATCTGATTTAGTTTGGAACATTCAACGAATGAAAATATATTCTAGGATTGCTGTAGTTTGCTTATAATTATTCTCGTTCAAATCAAGAAATAAAAACATAAATATTTATGAAAGGGTATTATACGCAAAGAAAACAAATTGTTTATTGTCCAATAATATTCAGTAAGAACACCAGACGAATTTTCATTTGAAACAACTGAGTTTATTTGTAATGCAAATTAACTCTCGCGTCGTAATGTTTTATGTATACCAAGTGTAAAATTTAAAATGAATTTAGTTCCGTATTCATTTTGCCACGCTTGAAAAATATGTTAGTATTACTTTTATTAAGCCTGTTACAAATTCACGCTGCAATGTAAACCATATTTATTTATTAAATGACACGAGGGGCTGTCAGCTGGGGATATTTGTCATTTTCAAGTTGATGAAGGTGCGAATGTCACAGCAACGCGAATATTAATTTGTCATTGTACTTTGTATTAATAACACACGTACGTTCGAAACACTAATGCAGGAAGAACTAATTAGGACTTTTTGTTACGACTATATTTTCCACTGGAAAATTACTAGAAAATGTATTTGTCCATAATTTTTATTTGAAGCATTTTCCTCTAACAACTTGGCAACGAAAAATGTGCCAACATATTTTTCAAATATTTGATTGCTAATTTGCAGATGTGAAAGTAAAAATACACTTGTTATTTTTCAATTTTTGATTCAACAACAGATTCCAATCCCTTGTCAATCAGTGCTTTGTATCCCCACAATTTCATATTTTTACAAAATGTCAAATTGCGGTTTATTAATTTCCGTTGTGCATATTTGCACAAATTTACCATGTTCTCTGTACCTATTCCAGCTTAATAGAAAATAAATTAAAATAGAAATTTAATTATTTGCTATGTTGCTCAACAGGCACTTAATCCTTATTACAGTAACTTATTTTTTATGAAATCGAAAAGAAAGTGCCTACTATCCTGAGATCCTGACCAATTTAATGCTGGGTTGCAAGAAAAAAATAAAGAGTTCTTTAGTTAAAGAATTGTTTATTTAGCAACAGTATCAATAGCGCGACACTCCCTTCCTTTCTCATCTTTTTGTTTCCTTTTCAGTTACTGCATTGTGTGGACTTTTCTTTCATATGCAATTGCAGGCTATCACTTTCATCTTTTCTATTCTTTGTAGATTTGTTGTTAGATTCGTTATTAGATTCGTTGTTAGGAGTAAGCGTGGGTAATTTGAGATGTTTTATGCATGTCGAAGAAAGAAGATAAATGATAAGTGAATAATTAAAGAGTGAAAGATTGACAAATGATTGGATGAATGTGATTGAGGGTTTTTTTATGTAAGGAATGATTTCGTGTGTGATAAATAAATGAGATTATATGGAGAGATCTATGAAACTGGTTGAAGTGAGGGTGGTGTATTTGAATGATAATGTTTGACGGGGGCTGATTATAAAGTATACATAATACGTCAGGAAAGTGTTTTTACTTGACTCAGCGGATGAAAATACTCGGTCTGCGGCCTCGTATTTCAAACGACCGCTTCATCAAGTAAAATATTACATTCCTGACTTATTATGTAATATACTATTAACAACTCGTATTTTTATATGCAAAATGAAGTCTGTGACGTAAGACTACGATTTCCTGCGATGATGAAGTTGATAGAAAGGAAAACTGAAAATCAACAGTTCCTAAATAAATAATTTAAGAATATTATGACAGCAAAAAGTAAACCTTCTAAAAGTATTTGTTTTATTCAATTTAAAATAAACCCAAGCGCTTAAATTTCCATCTTCCTGAACACATGTAGCATACGAAAGCAAAGTGGAACATCACCTTTATTACGATTTTAATTTAATTTAGTACAAATTCTGTTTGAGTAAAATATGCCCCACTGAAATGAAATTCTAAAAGTTCAGATTGAATCAATTCGTTCTGCAGACCAAACAATCCTCTCAAATTTTAATTTCATATCTTCGTTTCGTCGTTGAAAGTTCATCTCGGAATGTTAGGAAAATAACAAAGATGTCTCTGTCATTAATAACGAATCAAAATCCATGTATGTGACGTCACAGACTGTAATTTGTAGCTCTCGCAAAAAAGGAATTAACTCTATTCTCTGGAAGATAAATTGCGAATGTTTGTCATCTAGATTCCTTCGCATTCTGTTTGTCATTTGTTTGAGTTTTCTATGCTAATGTACTTTTTACAGGTAACACGAAAAAGTAAAACAGTACTTGTAGTTTCTAGTAAAATTTGCATTAAACAGTAATTTGTTTATCTATCTGATATTTGTGTTATTGTAATTGAATATACTAAATATTGTTTGAAATTTCTCTATATATGACTATTGTTTTAAAACTGTACAAATATTGATTTTAGAATCAAATTAAATGACGTTATCTATGTTCGCTCAGAATATGCATATTTAAATTTGACTGTTAAATTGTATTGCTTGAAAGTGGAGCAGCTATATTGGAATAAATCTCAAAGCTGGAAAATTTAAATTAACAATGGCTGCTCCAGATTTAGAAACATAAAATAAAAATTAATTATTGAATATATCTTCACGTCCTTTACCCATTACTAGGTGTGGGAAAAAACCAAGTTACACGACTTGTGGACCAAGCTATTGGTCAAGGTTGAATCCTGATGATGAGAACTTAGTTCTCGAAATACGTATTTAGATTTATCTTTATATTTATTAAGGCTTAGGGGTTTAATTTATTCTTAGTTAAAATTAGGCAGTTTCTTGCCGGTTTCAGAAATAATTATTTTTCCAAACGTAGATTTCCAGAATGTATTACCCGTACATTTTTTTGTTTAAAATTTCAATATTTCGTGCTACTCAATTTGTTGGGGCTTACCGTAATGTTTACTGATTTGAACGAACTAGGATCGTAATACTTTTCTCAATTTGACTTGAGATAAATGGTTATACTTTTATTGACATTTTTGACCTTAGAAACGGAAATATAAATATCATAATTTTTATTCCATTTGGCAAATTATCTCAATAAATTCAACTCGAAGTTCAGTTTCTCAACCAATTATTTTTACTCAGACTTGTTTGTTTTAGGATGAAGGATGTGCGCACTAGAACATTAGAAAAAATCTCTCCACTTTCGGTGTCTCGATTTTTCTTGTCATTTGTTCTCGTAATTCGTTACCAAGTGAGCCCGTTTTTGTAAATAAAATTTGTGCAGTCTAACACTCTTTTGGTATTACCCTCGAGAAAATATGTCGTGTGGTAAATATACATAAGGAATTTTCGAAAAGATTTCCTTAGGTAGTTGTGCAACAAAATTATCTATTTATTTTAGGGAAGAACAGTTATTCTGCTTGAAAAAGTACAGTGAAGGAAACGTTTTCCTTAAACGAATTCCGTTGAGGTTTTATCTTTGTTGTGAAATAAAAGTACAGTTTGTACGAAAACATCTGACAAAAATCTGTTTGCAGAACGTTTTAGTAACAGAATCAAACATTTCCTTTTCCACAACAAATAGAAAGAAAACAGTATCATCTTTCTCAGTCTGTCACATGGAACACGCGATAACCTTATCTCATTTTCGCATGACAATTCACCGGAAAAGGCATTGTGAACATCACGGAAGAATCGCAAGTTACTGTAGTGTATACCTGAACATTTTCACTGAGTGATAACCCCTAGTTTTATTCGCTACTGGCATAAGAGTCTCTTTCGTGAAATGCTATGAAGATGCGTGATAATGTGCGAGCGTGCGTGACACATTAATCACGTTCACGTTTAGATTAACACAGAGACATACGTGGAGCTAGGAGACGCGAATCCTGGCGTCGAGGAAGCGAACTAAACTGGAATTGAATCCAGGGAATAGAGGAGTATATTTAATGCAGACACAGATAAAGATTGATTCGAGGACTAACTCGATTCCTCGAAAAAACGTCTCTGAAATAGGAATGTACTTGTACGTTCAGATGTTCAAAATAGCTTCAAGAGCGCTTCGTTAATTTTCTAATCAGGGACTACGTATGTGACGTCATAATTACATTACAGTCCTATTTTGGAATACTGAATGCCCGCCTTGTCAATCGATTATTGGCATTTTTACGATGTACTTTAATTTCATCTGATTATCATACTAATTTCTTTAAAGAATCAATTCTATACATTCTCTAATTATTATTTATATACCTTTTAGGATATATAAATGTGACACTTTTTCCTATATTTATATCAATAATGTCTATATTCAAGATATTCGTTATTCAGTAAACATAAATCAAAATCAAAATATCAAAGGATTGTGGAGCCTGTACTGCCACAGTTTTCGGTTGAAAAGTCTAGGCAATGAGGATTGATTGTTTTAATATTTATTATTGATTCTTTGATTCTTTTATTGTAAAAACATATTTTTCGTCTGATCTTTAAAAAGAATAATAAACTTCTTACTTAAAATAAAGTTATATATAAGTTAAAATATTTAAAAGTTTAAATACATCAATACAATTTAGTTAAATCTTCTTGTTTCTTTTTATCATTAAAATATGTAGAAATAAAATAATATATTGTAACATATATATGGCAAGACTTTAATTGCAAATGAGTCAGATAGTGTTTCCAATTATACGAGTTTTGCAATGGCCGTTGCTACACGTATGTTACATACTATTTTTTCTACTGTCGTTGACTTTTATTTCTTAAATTGATATTTCAATCAATATTTGACATGTCATTTACTGTTATACAGGGTGATCAAAAGGAATTGTTACAGTTGGCAATAAAAAAAACTACTTGAAATTGGTAAGCCTGATACATAAATTCATTTCCTGTTGTTGACAGTGACATTTAAAATTTAAATTTGAGTACATTTATTATTACATTTATTTCTATTACTTAAAAAGTCAAAATTCTATTAGCTGTCAGACTCCTGACATAACCTATTTGTATTTATTAGAAATGTCAAATAGCATTTCCGCCTTTTTCTGACGTTGTGCCAACTGTGGAATAAAAAGATCTCTGGAATTGTATAGCCAACTATAACAATTCCATTTGATCACCCTGTATTTCACATTAATTAAAAAAATATTATTCAAGAATGGTTGTCTTGGAAACAACATCATATATGATTTCATGCCGCATAAAATTTTACAAAGGCATATTTGGTATCGAATTGGCCTGTGGATTTGAGAACCCAGGGTCGACTCCCACAGGACAAATAATTTTCACCACATTAAAACTACTCCTGTGGCTTCTCTTCAACTAACATCTTCGGTGACTATGTCTTGACGGCTGGTAACTGCACGCGCAAAATATTTCAAATATCGAGATCTGCTACGATAGAGTACCATAACCAATAATAGGTAGAAGGCGAGATGATATATTTATTTTTATGTTCGTCTAATCTAACATTTTAATAGTGAACAAAATTAACATTTTAATTAGTTATATGGTTACATTCTTATCAATGCGATAATATATGTAACTGCTATGTTTAAAGCTCGTAGGTGTTTTCCAGTACAGTTATTCCACTACATAATGTGGGGATTTAGATAAAGCTCACAGCCAGTTAAACTCCTAATTCAGGATAAAGTCATAAAGTGAAGAACATTTTCATGTATTGTGTCATCATGTTACATATTTAGATCGAAATAAATATTTATCTACACAAAACTTTTGCAGAGTCAAAATTTTGAGGGTAGATAAGAATTTTATTTGCTTGTTCCACTTGGATATACGTGCAGTATTTGTTTTTCATAAGCTATTTCAGGGCTGTAACTAGGGGTGACACTAAGTTTATTTACATACATCAGATTATGTCCCATCAAGGCCTTGAAATATTAACTAAGAAAAGATTAATCATTTGGATCTCGGTAAGTGATATATTTTGCGCGTGAAGTGCGGTTACCAGTCGTCAAATCACGGCCCTCAAACATGTTAGTGGTGGAGGAGCCACAGGGATAGCTTTTTCAAATTATGAAAATTTGTCGCCTGTGGGAATCGAACCAGGGACCTCAGGATCCACAGGCCGACTTCATACCACTGAGTTAGCCATCCCATATTAAATTTGTGTGCAAATAATAATGGAAAATTGTTCCAAACTTGGGAAAATGATAATAAACAATATTCAGTATGTATAGCTCTATAGATATTTATTCCATTTTATATCGACAATTTTAAGATAAAAATTAAAAAGACATTCATAAATGTAATTTCTCATTGGGGCGGCATAATGATAAAAGTGATCCTGAGAATTAGGCATTGTTATGCCTTGTACACCTCGTCTTTTGTTTTCGATCCGGACCTGATTGTTTCGCCAACAAAAGAAAGTATTATAAAATAAAAAGCTAAAAGGGTGAAAACGGAGGTCCATGAATGTCAAAACAGAAACAATAAAACAGATAACCTGGGTGAAGATGTTATGAAAGGAATACAAGAGTTATGCGGCAACTTTTCCAAGTAGGTATGCGATATTAAAACGAAAGTTTTTTATTGGAGGATACGACGAAACTCGAATACAATACGAGTTATTTCCCTCGGTGTCTCCCGCTGACATTGACACAATTCCACTATTTCGAGAACATCGATTTTGGAAGAAATCCCTGATTTGCTCAAACAAGCCGTGATATTTCCCCAGTTTTTCAAAAATAAATAAAACGTGTACACAACGATCGTTATTTTTATGTTGTTCAAACACAATTGTACAATTTCACGCTATTTTGGCGTACAGCGGAGGTGACGTGTGACAGGGTGACAAAATTTAAAAAAAAAACAACACCAGATAAACAATCTCGAGCGCTTTGATTTCGTTTCTTTTTCTTCATACATTATGTACAAAAGGAACAAATACCGGGTGGTGCTTGGGAAGGGTGAACACAGCAATTTAACATGTAAAATCGTAAATGTTGACATAATAAAAAATATTTTTTTTATACTGAATTCCAAAGAATTTGTTTTTATACTATAATCATAATGTTGTAATTTCTTGCTTCCCTTATTATTTTAAGCAAAAAAGCTTTTAGGGAATAAAATTCTGCATCCAAATCAATACACTAAATTAATTTTGCTTGCTTCGTAACAGCACAAATTAGATCTGAAAATGACGAAACATGTCTCAAAACTATCGAGAATAGAATTGAAACAATATTAAATAAATATTTAACTCTCTACTGCCAAACTATCAAACTAGTTTCTTTAGGCGTATTCCATTTGCCATTTGGATTAGAACTAATTTACATTTACTGAGCCAGTTCACTTATTTATTTTGCTGGATTACTTCGCTGACTTTATTTCTAGTATTAGAATTATTGATTCTAATTTACCTTGAAGTAATACATCTCGATAAGTGCATCAGTTTGCTTAATTCCGTTCATTTAGTCATGTTGTCTAATTGATTTGAACTGATTTATGTGAATATAGGATGGTTAGTTCAGTGGTATGAAGTCGGCCTGCGGATCCTGAGAACCCTGGTTCGATTCCCACAAGCGACAAACAATTTTCATAATTAAAAAACTACCCCTGTGGCTACTCCACCACTAACGTCTTTGGGGGCCGTGATGTGACGACTGGTAACCGCACTTCACGCGCAAAATATATCACTTACCGAGATCTGCTTCGGCAGAGTGCCACACCCAGTAATGGGTAGAAGGCGTGATGATATATTTATTTATATTTATCAAGTGGCAAATTGAATACAGCTTTTGTATTATTACCTTTATTTATTTTGACAGTACATAGTGTATAAATATAAAAAAGTGAAGTCCATTTTCAGTCGGTTTTACGAAAAAGTGGGACAGTATAAATAATTATATGAAAACAGTGAGGGCGATCAGCTAACATCGAGCAATTTTTCCTGCTGGATGTTATTAGGAAATTAATCATGCTCTCAGTGCTTTGGATAGTTTGGAAAAAGTCAATTAGACAGAGTTAGTGAAGTTACTAATGGCCTAATGTATGTTACACGTATGAACCTTTCTAAAATGTAAAATAACGCTAAAAGGAATGCAAATGTAAATTCCGGTCCTAGCAGAAATTGACGAATTTTTGCTACTGCGGTTTTGCGTTCACATGTGAATTTCATTATTCCCAAACAGAATAAGGAACACCCATGAGACGTGATAATATGTGAGGGAATATTTCAAATATTTGCTAGAAATTAATTAATATCATATATAGTTGGTTGGAGGCATGGAGGTCTCGAAGGGCAAAGAGGAGTTGATTTGGTTTTTGAATAAATTGTACTTTGTTTCACATTAAAATAATTAATATATCTCTAAATTTAAATCAATGAAAATATTCATATTTATGCAGAAAACTATGCTGAATATAATGGTGACGGTTCTAAGTTCGAATGTAGACTTGTTTTTTGTGTTATAGGTCAGTTAAAGGAAAATAATTAAAATTACATGAAATTTGAGACAAAATCTACCTTTCCGAGGCTATATCTCAAAAACTAAACAATATATGAAGATGCGCTCAACGGCATTGAATTTCTCGTGCTTTAATTGACTTATACAGAAATTTTCAGCCATTTTTAAATTTTGAAAATATTTGACTAAAATTTTTTCATAAAAAAGTTTTTGAGCAATATTTTAAAAACAAGAAGACATAAGCACTTGAAGATTTAACCATTGGATTCAGCGGGTTGAAATACATATGTATGTAAATTTTCGTTACAATATTCATACGAGGAAGGATTTTAGAACAAGAAGTCCGAAATTGGCCTAAAATCGAAAAAAAATCAAGGGGTACCCCTTCAGAAATTTTCAAAAAATCAAAATCGTTTAAAATATGTTTATAACTCAATTCGGACACGAGAAATTTAATGCCGTTGAGCGCATTTTCATATCTGGCTTAGTTTTTGAGATATAGCCATCGGAAAGTTGATTTTTCCCAAATTTTATTAGGTCATTTTACATTTTGTATCATCCAGCCTTTATCCGTTGATTTAAAGCAATAAAAATATTCATACTTATAAAGAAAAGTATGAGGAATTCATTAGTGAAATTGTCAGGCCCGTATCTAGTCTAGTTTTTTAGATATAGAGTAGCTAGAGGAAAATGATTAAAATGACATGAAATTTCAGACAAAATCTACCTTCCCGAGACTATATCTCAAAAATTAAACAAGATATGAAGATGCGTTCAACGGCATTGAATTCCCCATGCTCTAATTGACTTTTAAACATTTTTTCAGCAAATTTTATATTTCAAAAATTTTTGACCAAAATTTTTCCCTGAAAAAGTTTTTGAACATTATTTCAAAAACTAGAAGACATACGCACTTTAAAATTGAACCATTGGATTCAGCGGGTTGAAATATATATGTATGTAAATTTTCGTTACAATATACATACAAGAAAGAATTTTAGAGCAAACTGTCTGAAACTGGGTTAAAATCGAAAAAAATCAAAGGGGTACCCCTTAAGAAATTATCAAAAATTGAAAATCGCTGAAAATTTACAAATAGGTCAATTTGATCACGAGATGTCGCCAGTTCCGTATTTAGTCTGCTATTTAAGATATAGGGTATTTAGAGAAAAATAATTTAAATTGGGTGAAATTTCAGAAATTTTCTATATCCCAGAGGCTATATCTCAAAAACTAAACGAGATATGAAAATGCGCTTAACGGCATTAAATTTCTCGTGCGTTAGTTGACCTATAAGTAAATTTTCATCAATTTTTATTTTCCAAAAATTATTGACCAAAATTTTCCCTTAAAATAGTTTTTGAAGAATCTATCAAAAATTAGAAAAGATACGTACTCGGGAACTTAACCATTGGATTCAGCGGGTCGAAGTACATATGTATGCAAATTTTCGTTACAATATTCGTACGACAAAGTATTTTAGAGCAAAGGATCTGAAATTGGCCAAAAATCGAAAAAAATCAAAGGGGTACCCCTTAAGAAATTTTCAAAAAATCAAAATCGCTTAAAAAATCTTTATAAGTCAATTCGGACACGAAAAATTCAATGCCATTGATCGCATTTTCATATCTGGCTTAGTTTTTGAGATATAGCCATCGGAAAGTTGATTTTTCCCAAATTTTATTACGTCATTTTACATTTTGTATTCTTGAACATTTATCCATTGATTTAAATCAATAAAATATTCATACCTATGAAGAAAAGTATGAGGATTACATTGGTGAAATTATTTTTGAGATATTTAAAACGAAATGATATTTAATTACATTTCTATTTTCTGCTAATTATATCTCTACATGTTTGTTCCAAAGGAGCAAAATAAATACTTTGCAATGAATACTAATTCTATTTAAGTTATATTTAGTTTCAATACTCACAAAACAGGAAGTATTGTAGCTAAACATCTAACTGAGGATGAGGACCATCTATTCCTGAAACAGACGAAAAACCTTTCACTTGAGAGGCTGAAGTATTCAAACGTGAGTAAGGCCAGAAAATGTTGTAGATTTTCTTTATATTTATTCTGAAATTTGAAACTACCTAACGAGGGCAAAATGAAATGAAAATCGATATTAGAGTCGAACTTGGATCTCAGACGCATCTTAAATTTCAGTAAACCTTAGCAGGGTTTCGTTTGATTAATTTTCTGATAAATTAATATTGTGAAATAATTTTCATTTGGTAGACATTTTTTTCATATTTAGTACCACAATAAAATCGACTAAAATTAGAATCCAAAATGACAAAATAATCATTTTAACGAACTTGACAAAGACATTAAAAAATGTAATAAATATAAATATATCATCACGCCTTCTACCCATTACTGGGTGTGGCACTCTGCCGAACAGATCTCGGTAAGTGATATATTTTAGAGCGTGAAATACGATTACCAGCCGTCAAATCACAGCCACCAAAGATGATAGTGGAGGGAGAGCCACAGGAGTAGCATTAATGTGATGAAAATGTTTGTCAGCAGTGGGAATCGAACCAGGGTTCTCAGGATTCACAGGCCGACACAATATCACTATGACACCTATTTTATTTTTATTTAAGAATATATTTTCTTCTATTTCAACTTGTCCGATAGTACGGTAGTGTGGGTAGCGTTATGGCATTCAAATCCGAGGCTCCCGAGTTAGAATCCTACTTAACCTAAAAATATATGAACTACCACACTGCAGCTTGGTGAGTCAAGACCCTATACTGTAATTGGAATTAAGTTCCTGTACAGAGTAGCATAAATGAATAAATAAATAAAATATAGAATCATTTTCTAAGTGCTAATATTATTATACAAACAAAACAAAATTTCCATGAAAAACTTTGTGACAAGTTCATAAAAATGTTTGAAAAAAAAGGTAATTCTTGTTTACGTACAGTCCATAAAAGCAAGCAACATTAATAAAATTTCTATCTCCTAAACCCATAGAAAATACCTTTAGCGACATTATTTTTATTATTACTGACTCGTAACCATATTCATAAAGCCTCTTGAAAACTCTTTATCTGAAATGACTTTTAAATGCCAAGCAGCCAACCAACCAACACGAATTTCCCCTTGATATTGCCCCACATAACGTGAGATTATCTTCAAGTTATTATTTTAAAAGTTCTTTTATTTTAAAAGGCTTTTAAGAATTCTCGGAAAAAAGCAAATGGAAGGTAGTTTAATTTAAAATTTCAAATATTCAAATATTTCTGAAGTTCGGAATTTTCAAAGCTGTATTTTGGTTCTTTGGTTTACTTTGAAAACTTCCAGCAGTTGTGCTTTTATGATAAAGAATACAATAATGTTGATTCTAATAAAACAGAATATTGCTCTATTGTTCAAATAAAAATATTGACAGAAGTTCAATAATACTATTCGCTTGTTTACTACTTTATTCTAGATACTCTGAATTTATATTTTATGAACACATTTTCATATTTCAACTCCGTACTAGTTTCAAACTATTTATAAAATTATTCAACGTATTTTTCCAAATTATTTTACAGAAAAATATTTCAACTGAAAAATGGAGTCAACATTTATTATAGCTAACATAAAAATAGTCCGGAGTACGGTGGTATGGATAGCGTTACAGTATTCGAATCTAGAGATCCCGAGTTCGAACTCCACTTAAGTTAGTGCAGTTAGGATTAAGTTCCTGTTGTACAGATAAATAAATAACTTCACGATATATCCCAACAAATCGAGTAGGTTTAAAATATTCACTCAAAATTTAACTCTAAAATTTGTTCTACGATTATTAAATATTTCTCATTCGTTTACTTAAGAAATCTTCAATTATATCCATCCATTTATTTCTAGGTCATCCACGCAATCACTTATCCTATATTTTGATTACCATCCATTTACACGAATACAATTTCCTGAATCACAATTTTTAAGAAAAACAATTCCCCAAATGACAGTTTACAGAATGATAATTTTACCGAATGAAAATTTTAAAGAATTAGAATTTCCCGAATGATAATTTTACGAACGCATTTTACAAGAATGCATTTTCACGAATGGAAAATTTCCAGAGTAACTTATTTTCCAGTATGCTAATTTCCAGAATGTAATTTCTCGATTGAAAATATCCAAAATAATATTTTTCCCGAATAACTGGAAATAAATTTTTCTAAATCATTTAGGGCCAGTTTTTCAATCACCGATTAACGTTAAACTATGGTTTCCACTATTATTTAATCATGATTATCACTAATCGAGGGTAAACCGGCGATTGAAAAACTGGCCATTAAACAATTTTCCCATATGCAATTTATTTCTTTATTCTACTCTTCACAGTAGCAACTAAATTCTATTTACAGTACAGGGTCCGGACTCATCGAGTCGCAGTGTGGTAGTTATATACTTTTATCTTCCGTGGGATTCTAACTCCAGATCTCGGGATTTGAATTTCGTAACGCTACCCACACCACCGTACTGCTAAAATGTACTTTCCCGAATGACAATTTACAGAATAATCATTAATTCAAATAAAAATTAAAACGCATGCTATTTTCCAGTATGCAAATTTAACAAACGACTATGTTAATAAATTAAAAAAACAAATAGAAACAAAAATATTTTGCTGTGACGAAGCAACAAAAATTATTTAATGACCTTTTTACATTTCATACTCTTTGCAATATTAAATGTTACATCATTTAAAAATTTATGTATGGAAAAATAATTCGGAAAATTGGTTTGAACTAAAATTGTCATTCTTGAAATATTAAACAAGAAAATGTAGGGTAATGCACTCGGGCAATCTACGTTCGCGAAATAATTTTGTGGCAAATTGTTAATCGGGAAGTAACCTAAAAGAAACTAGCATGCGGGAAAATTATTATTCAGGAAAATAGAAATTCTGGAAATAAGCATTCAGAAAATAATCGTGCGGGAAAATTATAATTAAGTAAAACGGAAAAAACATTCATTAAATTGCATTCGAGAAAATGTCGGGAACGCTCTATTTTACGTCCACTAATAATATTCTTTTTAAATTAGGTGCTAAGAGAAACCAGCAATGTTCTACAAAATAAGGAAATCTGACAGATAAAGTTTCTCGAGGAGTATCCACAGCAGTAGTAATTCAACTTTTTTAAATCGATTTGGACAGAAAAAGCAATCAGCTCAGCGTAAATTCATTTGTCATTTAAACAACTTTGAACAGTAAAAATTGAACAGAAAGCAAAGTTCAGAATCTAATCTCAGTCAATAATGAATAGTTGCACCCAGTTCATTTCTTCGGAAGATACTTTTAGCAAGAGAATTCATTTCAATAAAACTTTTTTCGAAATATATATCCCCCTAAACTTTTCAAATATCAAGTTGCAGATAAATCCAGACGTATGTTTAAACTTGTTCAGAAAATAAGGTTTGATGGTGCAGATCCGGACTTTATAGAATATTAGATGGACCGGTAGATTCCTTTGAGGATATATGAATTGTGGTGCCGATACCTTATTGATCGAAGTTTGTTATCTGTTTTTCTGGAGCCATGTGCAAGCATAGCGCCTTTTGCTGCTGATAGATAATGTGTAATAAATATTGAAAGCATGAAAGCTGCTTTTCAATCCTGAATTTTTAATGGACACATATTTTTTCTTTTGAATAAGCTATATTTCCATATGACGTTTCAAATTGAAATTGAAGTCAAACAAATTGTATCTTTTCTGATTGAATTTTATCGTCATAAACTTATTTGTTGTTTATTCTATTCTTACGCATAATATGGAGAAATTCTTGTACAGGGTCTTTATTTTTATATTACAGGAGAAACAATGTTAATTTTTACATGTTAATTTGCCATAAGAGGACTTATGATCGAAGTGGCAAAGGAGAAAATGAATTAATTTTTATGTCAAACTGACTTAATAGGCTTATTCCATTTGCCATTTGGATCAGATATAGCTTACATTTACTGAACCAGATCATTTATTTATTTCGCTGGATTACTTCGCTGACTTTATTTCCAGTACTACATCAGTTTGCTTAATTCAGTTCATTTAGGACCAAATTCACAGTCGTCACTCACACTCATCTCATTCTCACCTCATTCTCAAAGTCTAAGTAACTAAGGCAACTAACTCAAAAATTTGCACAATTTGAATTAGTTGCCTTAGTTATTTTGATTTTAAGTGTGAGTTTAGAATGAGGTGAGGGTGAGTCACGACTATGAATTTGACCCCTAGTCATTTGTCGAATTTATCTGAACTGATTTAAGTGAACCAAATGGTAAATGGAATACAGCTATTGACGTAAAATTAAATTATTTTGATTAAATTTTTTTGTTCGCCACTTTGATTATAAGTCTTCTTGTGGCAAATTCACAGGTAAAAATTTAACATTGTCTCTTCTGTGTGTAATATAATAATAAAGATCCTGTATACTAATCTTTCCTAAATTATTTTAGAAAAAAACTAAATTTTCTAACATTTGAAGAAATAATTTAAGAAGGTTTTCATATTTTTGTTGACTTTATATATTAAACATTCTGATATCTTCCCTTAAAAAAAATTCTAAACCTTTTTCAGATAGTCATGAATTCAGTCATCTTTCCTAAAAAATGTTAATAAGACAGCCTTCTTAAAAAAAAAAATCCTAAGCCATTCTTGGATTGAAATACATCTCAGAAATAAATAACAGGAATAAAAACGAGTTACATGTATATTTTATAATAAACAAATTCATTCTGTAATTTATTATAACTTTGGCTAGCTCTACATCCTGCTATTGTACGACACATACATAAATTAGAAGGAACATTATTTTCTGGGTCTTTACGATTCATAAATTGAAGTGTGTACGTGCAAGTTGAAATGTTTTTAATTTGTAATTTTTCAATTTCAACAACAAACTTGTTAGGCATGTAAAATGAAATACTGAAATTGAATTTTTGACAAGAGAAGTTAAATACTAATAAACTTTGAAACGTAGGAAATGAGATAATGTCATTACAAAAGTTGGAAAGAAAACTTGCAGAACGTACGTTCCATTTTTACGGGATTCTTGATCCATTATCTTTCTGCAGATCAATAGTTGCATATTTTTTATAGTACTTTCAAAAAAACTTGACAGTAAAATATGTACAAAATTTCTTTACATTATTTTAAGAGAAAAATTTCAAATAAAGGTTTTCTGACAAAATTTTCCAGTACTTTATAGCAATTTTGTCTAAAATAGGAACGTTTACGAGTACATTTCAGCGTGAGTAATTTAAGATGTTTTGATCATTTGAAACGTACGTTGAATGATAGATTAATGAAAGGTTTATAGGAGTGAATAGATGGATGTGATTGAAGGTTTGTTGCGTGATGAATGATTCCGAAGTGTGATGAATAAATGAGCTTATATGGAGGGAACTATAGATGTGATAGAAACGAGGATGAGAACTGATTATTTGATGAATCTGATGAGTGAACGTTCCGTGAATGTTTGTATGGTTCGTGCTACCCCATTTGATAGAATATAGCGTGATGTTATATATGAATATATGTTCATTTGACAGACGAAATGATACACCCAAGTTCTGTTAAATATTCTATAGTACTAGCAGATTTGTCACCGACCAAGTGTAAAATTCAGGCAAAATATAAACAACAGCATTAAATCATGAATATTTAGCCAAACACAAATATATAAAGGTCTGTGGGTGTGAAGCGTGCGTTCTATGGACTTAGGATTTGTTTATTTAAAACGAAAGCGAAGCGAACCTTGTTGAGAATATGTTCAATATTTAAATAAATGTATGAAACTGCAATTTTGCGGCACAGCGTCGGCTGTAGCTGTCTTGTTTTCTAATCTTTCTAGATTCGTTGTTAGATTCGTTGTTAGATTCGTTATTAGACGAGGGAGTGTGAGTAATTTGAGATGTTTTGAGGTATAAGGTTTACTTGCTAAAAGTGCGAATGAGGTTAGTGTCACCAAGAATGCGATCTAATATAAAAATAACTGGTAAAAATTATTATTCTTGAATTTGGAATTTTGCATATTGCTTAGGCAATGTATATTTTGCCAGTAATAGATATAATAGTACAAGCGCAGGGCGACGCTCTCTTCCTTTCTTATCTTTTTGTTTCATTTTCAGTTACTGCATTGTGTGGACTTTTCTTTCATATACAAGTGCAGGCTATCGCTTTCATCTTTTCTAATCTTGTAGATTCGTTGTTAGTGTCGTTATTAGATTCGTTGTTAGGTGTAAACGTGAGTAATTTGAGATGTTTTACGCATATGTTATGTACGTTGAAGAAATAAAATGAATGATAAGAGAATAGGAATGATGTGATTGAAGGTTTGTTGTGTGATAATGATTTCAAGTGTAATAAATTAATGAGTTTACATGGAGTGATCTATGAATGTGGTTGAAGTGAGGGTGGTTTGTTTGGATGAAAATGTTTGATGAGGGCTGATTGTTTGGTGAGTGTGATCAGTGAATGTTTTTATGAGTGATTTTAGGGTTCGTGCTACCCCTTTTGTTGGGATTTAGCGTGAAGATATGTATGTATGTATGTATGAACAATGAAAGAGGGAAATAATATTAGTGACGATAAGTGTGAAAATTTTTACGAACTCATTTAAATAAATGTAATATAAATAAATATATCATCACGCCTTCTACCCATTACTGGATGAGGCACTCTGCCGAAGCAGATCTCGGTAAGTGATATATTTTGCGCGTGAAGTGCGGTTACCAGTCGTAAAATCACGGCCCCCAAAGATGTTAGTGGTGGAGGAGCCAGAGGGGTAGTTTTTGAAATTATGAAAATTGTTTGTCGCCTGTGGAAATCGAACCAGGGTTCTCAGGATCCACAGGCCGAGTTCATACCATTGAGCTAGCCACCCCATCAACAAATTTAAAAGCTCTGTCAAACTGAAAGCACTTTTCAGCTAAATATTCAGAAGTCAGTTCTCATTTAATAATAAATCTCCTTTTGAAAGTGTGCAAACACCGCTGAAATTTGCTCTTTTTGTCGCCGGAACCGAATATATATGATAATTTTTATGCTAGTCTCAAACGCAGTAATGAAAGCTTGATATCGCAAACAGAAGTATTTATACATCAGTATTTCATGTTGGTTGTCAAATACAGACAAAACTATTGCAACTGAGACTACGAGCTGCGAACTGCGACTGTTGGAGTCTCGTTCTGCGTAATTTGCATCTGATGTATGATAGTAATTTTCAGCATGTTTACTTGTTTGTCTTGTGGGCTTACAACAGTTTCGCGAAACTAATGATTGTGTCTGTGAACGGAAATTGTATATCGCGTGTAGTTCCTTCTGCGCTAACCTGGATAGATTTGTTTGTAATTCGATAATCGCTAGTGTTTTGCAGATTTGCTTATGGCCTTGTTATTTGACAATAACATCTGAAGAATGAGATAACAGATATTCATCGTATATAAATATAATATTTGTTAAGAAAATAACAAGGAATTTCGTGTATTGTTGTGTTGTCATGAATTTAATTCGCTACAAACTTTAATCGAATTATTTGTGTGTAAAACAAGATAAATTATACACCTAATTGGGTCTGAAATAGGTATCTGAAAACGGGTCATTTTGATATGAAACATAAAGTGTATACCATTTGCCATCAGTTCAGATAAATTAGACCACATGACTAATTGAAATGAACTAAGCAAAATGATGCACTTACTGCCGTGGACTACTTCTTTCTGAATCCGAATTAGTAAATCTAAGTACTATTAAATGAAGGGAGTAAAGTAAAAAAAAAATAAATAAATATATCATCACGCCTTTTACTCATTACTGGGTGTGGCACTCTGCCGAAGCAGATCTTGGTAAGTGATATATTTATGCGCGTGAAGTGTGGTTACCAGCCGTCAAATCACGGCCCACAAAGATGTTAGTGGTGGGGGAGCCACAGGGGTAATTTTAAATTGGTGAAAATGTTTTGTCGGCTGTGCCATTACCCCAAAGTAATCTAGTCAAATAAATAACAGGTAGATTCATAATGCGGATTAAAGCTAATATCATTGTTTATTTAGTTTTATAGTTAGTTATTATTTAAGGGCCTAATCAAGAGATTCTAGTTTAAAGCTCGATGCATAGCGGAGAGTTTTAAATATCCCGAGTACTACAATCATGATTATTCCTGTGGTATATATAATGTTTGATTTTATTTTAGTTCTTGAAATTAAAAGATTCAGTCAGTAGATATTCGTTGTCCTTTTGCTGGCGTTGTTAATTTTAGATATGCTGTGGTTCCTATGCATGTTCGTAGATTGTTGGTGTTGCTACATTGTTTGTTTACAAACATTATTTTTTTTATTTATTTATTTATTGTCAAAATGGGTTGGCTAGCTCAGTGGTATGAAGTCGGCCTGTGGATCCTGAGAACCCTGGTTCGATTCCCACATGCGACAAACAATTTTCATAATATCAAAACCTACCCCTGTGGCTCCTCCACCACTAACATCTTTGGGGGCCGTGATTTGAAATATATCACTTACCGAGATCTGCTTCGGCAGAGTGCCACACCCAGTAATGGATAGAAGGCGTGATGATATATTTATATTTATTGTCAAATAAAAATGGAAGATATCAATAATTATTTCCAAGAAATATTGGATGAATTTGAGTCTGCACAGAGATAATTTGCACCACAAAAGTCAAAAAAGGCTTTGTGAAAAATAATACGCATTTATTATGTTGTCTGACATTTATCCATAAATCACGATGTTGATTTGATTGAATAGCTATTGCTTGGCAACTTTATATCCCCTAGGGCTATAATAATCAAATAAACCCTGCTTTTGAGGGCCAATAAAGAAGTTTATGATGAGAAAATAAAATATTTTTTATTAATATACTATGTTTTTCTTGTATACCTTTTCTTTTCAAAATTGTTGAGTTCAAATGAAATAAAAATTTATAGGGATATATATCACTATATTTATAAATATACTAAATTTTATTTCCTACATGTCAACCGTTTTTGAGAAATAAAATAAAAATTCCAAAACATTTTCTATAAATATTTGCACATATATTTAATGTTTCAAATTTATTACATTATTTTCAACCTTTAACTTAAAAACTATAAATAAAATAAATAAATATATCATCACGCCTTCTACCCATTACTGGGTGTGGCACTCTATCGAAGCAGATCTCGGTAAGTGATATATTTTGCGCGTGAAGTGCGGTTACCAGTCGTCAAATCACGGCCTCCAAAGATGTTAGTGGTGGAGGAGCCACAGAGGTAGCTTTTGAAATTATGAAAATTGTTTGTCGCTTGTGGGAATCGAACCAGGGTTCTTAGGATCTACAGGCCGACTTCATACCACTGTGCTAGCCACCCCATAAAAAATATGTACAATAAAAATATGTTTTACTTATATTAAGTATAATATTTTGCTTGAAAAAGATCATTGCTCGGATACTAACTTCAGACTCAACAACCTTTATATTTAAAAAGTAATTGTCAATATTTATTTTTCTTTGGAAAGCTGAAAGCAAGTATAATGAATTAATGAGCGTCTGTAATAATTTAATGTTTATTTACTGCCGTCTGCGGTGGCCAAGAGCTAAAGCTTGTTGAACCACACAATAGGTATCTTTTCTTTGTTTTGTTGTTTCTCCGTTCATTAATATTGTCTATGATAAAATCTGCTGCAGTCCCATTCATCTTGCTTTTATTTATTCCTTAAACTTCTTAGAATTAATCTCTGCAGGATTTAATGGGCAAGCAAAGTGAGATTCAATTAATCCTGTGTGTACGTAGAATGTAGAGTGTTGCGCAGACTCTAATATGCAGCTTTGAATCCTGCCCCCCGGTTATATTTATAAGGTATGTGGGTGGAAACGTAGAGCATTCAAACAGGTAACGCGTTTGATGTATTTTTCAGAACTGCAACGGATCCATTGCGTTGGTATTTCAAACGATGTATTTGCAAACCAGTAACCATAGACTAAATGAACAGAATCAATAATTAACTAGTGTTTAACAGCTTAAAAGTTTCATGAATATGGATCATTATTAAATATTATGAATTAGTTATTCTTTTTAAACTAAATACCGCGGCAATCAGAAGTAAAAATGGAAAGTAAACTAAAGATAAAAATGTGGACACAAATATTTGTAATACTTTTTTATTATGTTTGGATAAGACAATCATTCTGGTCTTTTAAAATTCGTTATATCTTAGCTTATTTTAGGTACTTTAACAGGTTTTTTTTTTGTGGCTTCTTTGGCGGACCAACTCTTTAGGTCATATGCCGCCATTACGCCCTGATCTGCGTTTTAGTTGTTATTGGTCAACAGCAACGCGGGTTTCTCTGGACGGTCACCCATCCAAGTACTACCCGCGCGCAACGTTGCTTAACTCGCGTTATCGCATAGATAAATTCCAACGATTGCAGCCATGGCCGTTGACAATAGGAATATTTAATAATTATGTTATTTAATTTTATTTAAGCTCAACTATTGAAAGCGCAGGGCGGCATTTATTTCCTTCCTTATCTTTTTTATTCATGTTCAGGAAAAGACAGTCAATCGGTTTGACTCTGGTGTCGTCACCACCTTTATTTTAAAATGTTGTGTTTGTTAAGATTATTTAAATCTTTAATAATTTTTGACTGCCTTTTCCTTGTGAAAAGTTTTAAATTGAAAACTGTTATTTAAAATAATTTCATTTATTGTTGACTTGAAAATGGGAACAACCCATCCCGAAACGTCGTCTGTTTTCACAATTTTGGAAATTTGGAAATTACAAAAAGCCAAGTATTATTTTTATCCTTCCTACTCCTATTTGTTCAATTAAATATCAACGGCTTAATAAAACGGAATCTCCATTTTGAGATTCTACAAATTAAAATTTAACTAAATTTCCAATTTATTTCTGAAAATATTACTTTCTGATAAAGTAGTGAAAACCTCGTGCAGTAAGTGCCTCCTCCTGTACTTTATATCCTTCACCTTCAGCTTGATATATAAAACGACACATTCAGAAAAAAATGTTTCACATTTTTCCTTTGTTATTCCAATCACTATTTCTTCTGTTAAATGTTTTTAAACAACTGTAAAGAAAAATTTTCCAAATAAAACTGATGAGAAAATTTAATCCTTTGTATCTTTTATTTGAAGTATTTATCTCTAAAATAATTACGAAACGTTTGACAGGAGAAAGTATAAAATGTATTATTTCTTGTAAAATATAAGTTAAATAAATATCATTTATTAATTTTTTAGTAAATCTAATAATACAATTGCAATTGAATAGTAATACAGTAATACCTTCAGTTTACGTTACAATGTGAAATCGATACTAGATTATACTGCAGGAGTGTGCATCTGCAGCAGAAATTTGCATCCGACATTTGGATTCTGTAACTTCAGCACTGCTAGCAGCGCAATCTTAAATAGCGTCAGAAACATACGAAATTGAATATTCCATCCTATTTGTTGTCTGTTAGATACGATAGGTTACAAAGTTTCCATCTCTAGGGAACGAAACAAACTATAGATTGTTTTCAAACAATAACATCATTCGAAACTTTCGATATTAGTTTGGAAAATTTAAGACATAAAGACAAAAAATACCGGTTGAGGTATTTGCCATATTCTTCTCTCTTTAATAATAATTATAATAAATAAATAAATAAATAAATATATCATCACGCCTTCTACCCATTACTGGGTGTGGCACTCTGCCGAAGCAGATCTCGGTAAGTGATATATTTTGCGCGTGAAGTGCGGTTACCAGTCGTCAAATCACGGCCTCCAAAGATGTTAGTGGTGGAGGAGCCACAGGGGTAGCTTTTGAAATTATGAAAATTGTTTGTCGCCTGTGGGATTCGAACCAAGGTTTTCAGGATCCACAGGCCGACTTCATAAACGAAGGATGGGAAGTCCAAAATAAGAAAGAATTTCGATCCAGAATATATAGAAAAGTCTGAGAAACCAATGTAAATGCTGTCCAAAATCTAATGCTAGGTGTCTTCAGAAAGTTGCACCTTGTGGAAGATTACGGCCCTTATTATTTTATTTAAGTTAATAATTTTATTGCTTATGAATCATTTAATTATTATCTATTACAAAACATTCAATAAATGCATTTTTTTAATATAAATGTTTTATTCAAATTTGTGGCAAAACCTGAGACATGCGTTAAAGAGACGAAATGAACGTGAATATGTGAGTCTTTTCATTGTAAAATTTAACGATGTAATTGTCATTTCTTTTGAAATGATGTATAGGTAGGTTCTGTCGTTGCCAAAAAAGAATGCCAAAGGGGTAAGGGAGAGTAATTCACTTAATCACGTCAATGTGAAATTGTATTTATCCCACTGGTCCATTACAGTTAGTATTGGTCGTCAGAGCGGTTCATATATTACGTACTCGTATAACACTATTAGTAAAATATTTCTAACCACAGTGCCACTTTATACAGATCCTGCAATCATTTCACATTTTTGAGCTTGGTATACTCTCATGTCGATAACAGTATCGGGTGGTATGGCAGCGTTTGATCTGATATTGGAAATATAGGATAGATAATCCAAGCTTAAAACACAAATGAATTGGATCATTAATAACTGATACTCAAATATTACGGTTGGGAAGTGAACACTTTATTTGAATTGAAGATCAGATACTGCAAATTTGAAGGATAAACTATAATCATTGCATCACTGATACATTTTCAAGCGGAAATTCAGATAAACATAATAATAATTTTATGTTGTTCAGTAAATGCGATACATAAATCTTTGTTGAGATACGAAATGCTCATTGTGCTGTAGAGTAGTCATCATATTTATTCGATTGAAGTAATTTGGAAGCCATTAAATTCATGAATCAAATTTGTGAATTATGTGTAGGCAGACACTTTAATCAAATTGAACATGAATCAAACTGATACTATGAGATCAATATACCTATTTTGTTAGCGGACATTCGACCGTTCGGACTCCCGGAACGCTTGCGAAAATTCACGTAAATAGATATAGATATAATAGGTTAAACCGCAGACAAAATACCGGATGACTATAATTAATTGACAAAAATGTTGAGTTTGCTACCCTGTTTAGTTGGAAAGCCTCATCACTGTGAACATGACATCTCTTATTAATTTTTCAGATTAAATTTTTCCAAATTGTAAATAACAATAAATAAAGATGAAATAAAGCTTGACAATGACACAATTAAATTCCATTCATATTTTATTTGGCTAGCTCAGTGGTATGAAGTCGGCCTGTGAATCCTGAGAACCCTGGTTCGATTCCCACAGACGACAAACAATTTTCATAATTTCAAAAACTACCCCTGTGGCTCCTCCACCTCTAACATCTTTGGGGGCCGTGATTTGACGACTGATAACCGCACTTCACGCGCAAAATATATCACATACCGAGATCTGCTTCGGCAGAATGCCACACCCAGTAATGAGTAGAAGGCGTGATGATATATTTATTTATTTATTTTATATTTTTATTTGTCATATTTGAGTTTGACAATCAAGTACGTCAACTTAAAACTTAAAATATATATGTATCACTAAAGAAACAATGTCAATCACACGGTATTCAAATGGCAACGCTTTTTATCAATGAAATTTGTTATTTTGGATGAGTCTGTATTGCGGCGCTAATGACAGTTATTATAGTCCATGAACGATAAATTTCGGCTTATGTATTTGAAATTTTGAATTGTGAATTAATTCATTTTAAAATAAATTGTGTATTATGAAATTATAAATCCTGAGCTATTAGTGCCTTAATTCAATAGCCATAAACTAAATCGGTATTAGCGGTGCAATACAGATTTATCCAGAATTACAAATTTCATTGAAAAAAACGCTGTCATTTGAATGGATTTGGTTAGACGTCTGTATATATTTTTCTGTGGTTAAACTACGAAGTACTAGTGATTAAGATTCCCAGTTAAGGATAATCTGTAGAAAAGGAGTTCGCGAGTAAATTCTTTCACGGTATTCTATGAAATTACGTGTTTCGATTCAATTTACGACTTCCTTTTCAAAATGTTCACCTTTAAATAAAGTTTTAGTGTGAAAGAAGAAGAAATATCGCATCGCAATCGTAGAACAAACAGTCAAAATAATACTGAACGTCATTTACTTATTTTTTTTATGGCTTACTAGCGGACCAACTGCTATGGTCAAATACTTATTTATTTACTTATTTATTCCATCGGTAATTATTTGTAATTTCATTCGAAGATGGAAAGCCCCTACTTAATTTTAACTGCATGTTAATGTTGATATCTATCAAATAAGAGAAAAAAAAATTAAGGAAAAAAAATAGTTCAAAACTTTGACCATTTAAAATAGACAAGAAATTCCTTATGCTCAGCTACATAATATTTTGAAGCCAACACCTGAAGTAGCGGGGTAAGGGGATTGACCTACATAGCTACATTTTTGTTTCACTAACAGTTGTATTGTGATATAATATAATTAATACAATTTTTTTTTTAATTACGCTATTTATTTATCATTCTGATTAGAAACTTATTTGTAAACAAAGTAAATCGTACATGGGTCATTTCTCTTCTCTTAGGATGTGTTGGCTTCACAACAAATAACTCTATGGTTTGTCTACTTGGTATGGTTGAAGGTTAAAACAATTTGCAAGTGTACCAGGAATAAGACGTTAATGTATGAGGAGTATAAGATAAAGAAGATAGTGGATGTGTGTCAGTTGAAACGGGTTGGACATATCAAATATATGTCAAATGAAAGATTGGAGAAATTGTTTTTGAAAATTTCCGTGCGAACTAAATAATTTTCAAACAAAACATGAAGCATCCATCACAGCACATTGGAAATACATAAGATATTTAAAATTTTGAAAAATTAATATCTGGATTATTAAAAAATCCTTTGTTTGGTACTATAAAGCCAATTTTAAATACTCGTACTTTCAAGAAAAAATAATATTATTGGAATCATTTCCGGTGAAACCGGAAGAATGATTCATGAACTTTAAACATCAATAAATAGCATTACTTTGTAATTTAAACTATAGATCTAAAATTGAAAATAAAGAAATTATCTATTTGTCTTCATAAATTTTTTTGTCATATGGATGACTTTGAGGTACATTGACAATGATAATTTTTAAAGTTAATTTTATTACAGAAAAGTATGGGAGACGCCCGGATTCGAACCAGAGACCTTCAGCTTGCAGGCCGATGTCTTAACCACTAGACCACATCCCATCTGTTCGATGCAGGCGTCAACCATATTCCTCTGTCATAGTGTCTAACACAGCATCGATCCCAAGACTCGGTTCGAATCCGGGCGTCTCCCATACTTTTCTGTCATAAAATTAACTTTAAAACCTATCTATTTGTCCCTATTTTATCAGTCATCCTGTATATTTTAGAATCTGGAAGTTCTAGTCGTGCTGTAGTCCAAATAGCTGTTGGCATTAGTACTTGACCAAAGTTAGATCCCAAAACTTTATACGAGATACAAAGTTAACAATTAGTGCAAGTATATTTAATAATGAAGAACCGGAAGAGGAAGTCCGTAGTCCGGACTCGCACTCACACTGGCCACAATTACAGTTCTAATTATGTAGGAACAGGTATTAAATGTACTCACGAGGCAAATTGAACGCAATGTACCTACAATTCCGTTGTTATCCATCGTTAATGCCCAAACTCATAATAACCGCATGAGAACGTTCCGTTCCAATAGAACATTCCATACGTTACATCGAATACCGAATCCAAAATGGGCGGACTTTGTTTCAGACCCGCCCTTGTTGAATGCGTCATTGAGGTGAGGACAGACGATTAGAGTTTGTTCTTATCACGGACACTCACGACGTCACGACGCCAGGATTCAGTAGCGGTGGTACTGAGGCATATATCACACTTAAAATCGCATAAAAATGAACTAGGCATTTTTATGAGGGCACTAAACGATTTAAGATAATGGTTTTTTTTTCGATGGTTGATTTCGAAAGACTCTCACTTTTCGGTGTTTAAACTAACAAGAGTGGACTACTGTATTGCTTTTGATGTTTTAAATAACTTATTTGTTTTGTTCATAAAATTTTATATTTATTTATTTGTTTTGTATTTTGTGGCGGTGAGGTAAAAAATGGATTAGTTTTTAATAAGTTTGTAACTTCATAAAACTATCTTCACTGCTTTGTAAATTGTAAAGAGCCTTATTATTAAGTAAGACACTGATTTCTTCAGAAACTTATAAAATAACTTCAAACACAATCAAAAAGCAGAATATCTACATTTCAATATAAATTTAGATCAGTGGTATCGAGTCGGCCTGTGGATTTGAGAATCTCGGTTCGATTCCCACAGCTGACGAACAATTTTCACTACATTAAAATTACCCCTGTGGCTCTCTCATTACTAACATCTTTGGGAGCTGTGATTTGACGACTTCACACGCATAAATATATCACTATATCAACGAAATCTGATTTGACAGAGTGCCACACTCAGTAAAGGGTAAAAGTTATGATGAAATATTTATTTATTTTAAAATAACACAAAGGAAGCTCTTGCAAATATGTCTGTATTGCATTTTTTTCTAGACTTTAGTGGATTTTTTAAATAGATTTAAGTTTCTAAATTATTGTTTCAAATTTGTCTAAACCGAAAATACTCTGCATATCTTGAATAGATAATGTAATCAACAGCAAACATTGTAAATTTAAAATGTATGTCGTGTTTATTACAGTACTGGCATCTATATTTACCGCCCTCAATAAAAGCTCATACGATATATTCAGATGCATTTACATCTCGAATTTATTCCTCCGATCTTACGGTTATGACATAAATAAATATCGAACTGTCCTAATATACGTCATATTTATAATTTACGCGAGGACGTAAATGTAATTCTTAACATCTCGTCGCTGAATATTATTATCGACAGGAGATAAAAATATTTCTGTGTTCACAATTTTACATACTTCCTCGTATAAGTTTATACAGTTTATTTTTAATATGATGATGTTCACATAATTACTTTCCAAATCAAAAAATAACAAGTAAATTATACTACTTCCGTTCAAATGAGATAGCACGAACTCTAGAAACATTCACTATTTGTTCGATTCATCCTCCAATTAATCTTCGCCAAGCATTTCTGTCTTGTCTTAGCACTTTTGCTTCATTCACATACTGTGGATTCGAGAACCCAGATTCGATTCTCTTAGTCGATAAACAATTTTCAATAAAACAACCCCTACGACTCCCTCTCCAATAACATCGTCGGGAGCCGAGCTTTGACGGCTGGTAACCGCACTTCAAGTTCAAAATATATCACTTACCGAGATCTGTTACGGTAGAGTGCCAAACCCAGTAATGGGTAGAAGACATGATATATTTATTTATTGTCTATGGGGTAATGGCTCAGTAATATTGTGTCGGCTTGTGGATCCTGAGAACCCTGGTTCGATCTCCACAGCCGATAAACATTTTCACCAAATTAAAATTACCCCTGTGGCTCTTCCACCATTATATAACTGTGACGTTTGCCATATACAGGGTGATCAAAATGAATTGTTATAGTTGGCAATACAATTCCAGAGATCTTTTTATTCCACAGTTGGCACAACGCCAGGTAAAGGCGGAAATACTATTTGACATTTCTAATAAATACAAAGAGGTTATGTCAGGAGTCTGATAGCTAATAGAATTTTGACTTTTTAAGTAATAGAAATACTTTAGAAATAAATGTAATAATAAATGTACTCAAATTTAAATTTTAAATGTCATTGTCAACAACAGGAAATGAATTTATGTATCATGCTTACCAATTTCAAGTAGTTTTTTTTATTGCCAACTGTAACAATTCCTTTTGATCACTCTGTATATGTAGTTTATCAAAGGCAAATAAAATAATAATAGTAATATTTTTTATAAAATTGTAATGACTTTATAAGTCAGGTGAATGTTAATTAAATTTGAAAAAATCAACTTGCCTCCGCCAGGATTTGAACCCGGACCTTCCACTAGGGCCGCGAACGTCCTACCACTTAGACCACAGAGGTGTGTCTAAATGCTGGCAATGACAAGCGATTTTTTCTATGTGTCGATTACAATTATATAAATAATTCAAATTGAAGTTATCTTCAATTGTGTCTTCCGTTTCGTTATCATGTGTACTGTCGAGGTATCCATCTCGCGCATTTGATATTTACAAATCAATCGACACATAGAAAAAATCGCTTGTCAGTGCCAGCATTTAGACACACCTCTGTGGTCTAAGTGGTAGGACGTTCGCGGCCCTAGTGGAAGGTCCGGGTTCAAATCCTGGCGGAGGCAAGTTGATTTTTTCAAATTTAATAATAGTAATAATTTCTTGTTTGCTTCCTTTCATAAAATATTGTCTCATCTTTTGTTCCCGCAATAAAACTTCCATCTTATTTATCAATTTATTCCTGATTCTCAATTTCACCAATAAGTCTGATAACATAAAACAATCCATTTTAAATGTGACAGTCAGTTTGCTCATGAAAACTAAAATTGTAGACGATGTTTCGTATTTATTGTCAGATAGAAAGATTTGGCTGTCAATGAATTTGTTTGTGGTAGAAAACATAACTAACTACTTTCGTTTTTGTCACTTACTTATTATTAGAAGAAGAGTTGCTAAATTAAAAGTTTCATATTCTTTTCATCAAGTAGCAATCATAAGTATTGCCATATATCATTCTCTCTCTGAACGAACTCTCAATCATGTCAATCTACTTGCTCTTCGTTCGTTGCCTCAAGCTTCAATCTAACCCAAATATACCTTTCACTAATCTTTCATTAATCCTAGCTTCAAATAACATTCGTATCAACAGTATATTTGTCATGTAGCGGTAGGGTAGCTGACTGGTAGGTTTGGTTGGTATATATTAATGTGAGGATAATTCGGCGTACAAAGTGTCTGAATTAGAGCTTTGTGGAGGAGAATAGCTGGGCTTTTGAAGCTACAAAGTACGCTGTGTGCAGTTTGTCATTCGTTTAATGTTCCGTGACTAGCATGACTGCTGGCCAGCCTCCGTTGCGGACAAATTATTCGTTCTGTGCTGGTTCTGCGCACGAAACCACAAAAACATTTATTCCTTTGGCTTTAAGTCAATTGAGATGGATTGAAACTACAGACTAAATATATAGAGATATGTAGCCATAATTATCAATGAAATTTGTAGATTACTACAGCCGAAAAACAATTTTCACCACATTTAAATTACTCTGTGACTTTCTCTCTACTTATATCTATGTGGAGAGGGCGTGATTTAACGGCTGGTAACCGCACTTCACGTGCATAAATATATCACTCATCAAGATCTGCTTCAACACAGTGCCACACCCAGTAATAGGTAAAAGGCGTGAAATATATTTATTTATTTTTTTTTAATTTGTAGTTCTGGGCGAGTGTGTATTTTAGCGCTAATGTCGATTTAGTTCTAATATTTTTAGTTTGAATATGAGTCAAATTAGGTATGTACTGCCGTTTGTGGTACCCCATTTTATGATATATAATATGATATTTATAAGTCTACATTTCCGAATTTATTTATTTAAGAGCCCGAGTTCGATTCCCGCAACCGACAAATTAATTTTCACTATATCAAAATTACCCCTATGGCTTTTTATCTCTTCTAATACCTTTTAAGGCCGTAATATGACGGCTGGTAACCACACAACACGCGCATAAATATACGAGTATTACTTACAAAAATCTGCTATAACAGTATCACTCCCAGTAATGGGTAAAGCCGCGAAAATATATATTTGTTTATTTAAAATTTTGAATATCGTATTTATTCGGCAATTATCGGAGAGCCGAGGGCTGTAGATTCATTTTTATCGTATTTAAAACGATTCCCAAACGCTAGTGAACAAGTTTCAGCATTGATCACTAATTAAATGCAACGTTTGCAAACGTTAGTGTGAGGTCGGCTATGCTAGTACAGTGCGGGATCTCTAGTGATTGTAGTGTTTTCGCCATTTTGTGTACATTTCACTAAATATTTAGTGCTGTTTTAATGCGTAAATTGGTTTAAATTTTGAGCTATTGTGCGTATTAGTGTGTGGTGTATAAAAGAAACTTTAATATATGACTGATAGTGCTGTGGATCAGACTGTATGGAGCTCCCAAGATCGCGAGGTTTGCTGCTGTCGATAATGGACATCGTGGGACGTGGCCGGTAGCTGGTTCCTGCTCAAAGTAAACAACAATATTATTATTTTATTTTTATTATTTGAATATAACGCCTGAACTTTATATTTTGATAAAATCAGTCCAGTACCGTTTAACAGAGAGTCCAGAACCGTAATGAAATCGTATTTGAAAACCGAACCGATATTTACCGTGTCATGAAACCGTAACCAAAACCCGAAACCCAATTTTTTGTCTTGAAACATGAAAATGGAAAATGTATACTATACCCAATAGTAAATAAGAGGCGTGATGATATATTTATTTATTTATAATTTTAAATAACAGAAACCGAAACCAAAACCTGTATAATATTTTCAAGAATCGTAACCGATAAATAAAACCAGTATTATTAATTTAAAAACTGTTAGTCGTAACCGAATTCTAAATTTTTTTGGTTCAAGTCCCTGTTTTAAAACAGACAATTGTACGAGTAGCTTACTGCATTTACTAAGTCAGAATTGGCGTGTTCCAACAACGATGACTTTAATTTATATCAAAATAATACTACTGTATCTGAGTGGTATCGAGTGTACCTGTGCATTTGAGAACCCGCGTTCGATTCCTACAGCCAATAAACAATTTTCACTACATAAAATACTACCCCTGTAGCTCCCTCTCGACTAACTTCTTTAGCGGTCGTGATTTGAAGGCTGATAACCGCACTTCACGCTTAAAATATATCACTTACCGAGATTTGCTACAGCAGAGTGCCTCATCCAGTAATGGGTAGAAGGCGTGATGATTTATTTATTTATTTTATTTTTATTGTTATATTTTATGATGGAACTATGGTGATAGAGAAATATCATTTTGCATATTTCTCTTTGTTTATTTAATTTGTTATAGTTTCCTACCAGTCTTTATTTAAATTGCACAAAGAAATTTATTCAGGTTTAATAATTTTCTAATTGGTACAGAAGAGGGAATAATAACTATTATCCACTCGTTCTAATTCTCTGCGGGATTTATATATGGCATTATGTAGCAAAAATCACATATTTAAATAAAAATAAAATAAATATATCATCACGCCTTCTACCCATTACTGGGTGTGACACTCTGCCAAAGCAGATCTCAGTAAGTGATATATTTTGCGCGTGAAGTGCGGTTATCAGTCGTCAAATCACGGCCCCCAAAGATGTTAGTGGTGGAGGAGCCACAAGGGTAGCTTTTGAAATTATGAAATTGTGTGTCGCCTGTGGGAATCGAACCAGGGTTCTCAGGATCCACAGGCCGACTTCATACCACTGAGCTAGCCACCCCACATATTTAATATACATATAATTAATTTTATGGGGTAGGTGGCTAAGTGGTATTGAGTAGACCTGTGGATTTGAGAACCCGAGTTCAAATCCCACATACGACAAACAATTTTCACAACAATAAAACTACCCCTGTGGATTTCCCTCCACTAACATCTTTGGGAGCCGTGATTTAACAGCTGGTAACCGCACTTTACGAGCAAAATATATTACCGAGATCTGCTTCGGCAGAGTGCCACATCCAGCAATGGGTAAAAGACATGATAATATATTTATTTGATTTATTTATTTATGTAATACGTTAGTAGTAGGTAAATAAATATATTGATTCAGAATTTACGGTAACAGCAAAATAATTCTGTGCGTTCCTAAACCGAACGGTCCGGAAACCTACATTGGGGTCGTGTAAAATCCTCAGTCGAAAGAAGGGTTGTTAACTTCCACACAAAAATACTAAGTACCCTCTTTGCTTCAATAATTTAACAGCACTAGATGCATGTAATTACGAGAATATGTTTCACCCTCCAGCTGGTTGGTTACCTTCTCCGTATTTTTCTCGTCACTTATTTATTTTGAGAGTTCACTGTTACTCGGAAGTGTAGTTTGCTGTGGTTTTGGTGAGTTTAAAATTTAATAACTTGGTTTTCCGGTTCCGGCAGCGGCAACAGCGAGGCTATATTACTCCTTCCTTGTTTGTTCTGCTCCTTATTACTGGAATAATTACTCGGAAGCCGTGGAAACTATTTACTGTCTTTTATTTACAAGAAATATACTGCAATTAATAAGATGAGTGTTTGTACTGCTACGAAATTATGCTGAAAGTGTACATTTCACAGATTTATTTAGCTAATTTTTATGCTTTATATTGAACCATTATTTGCACGTGCTCTAGTACAAATTATCTGTAAAATAAAAGACTGTTTAATTAATAGTGTGCTGCACTAAGCATATTTAAACATATACAGGCAGATTCATAAAGCGGATTAGCGCTAACATCATTTTTTGTTTCGTTTGTAACTCTCTTTTCAATGTACGAAACAAGTTTATTTTAACTTGAGTTAAAAAGAGAGTTAATTAGCATCAAATTTAGTTTATTTCTTTAATCTGTTTTAGTTTAAAACAGAGTTATAGATAATATTCACCAATCTCTCATTCGACATACGTTCTATATACTTAAACCATCTAAACTGACAAACAGAAATAAGAATAATAATAAATAAATAAAGTGTTTATTTTCTTTAGACACATTAGAAACATGTAGAGGAAACGTCAAAATACTAACAGATACAAAATATACATTTTTTATTTAAAATACAAAATTTATTGCAGTCAGACACCCCAATAGAGACAACGGCAAAGGAAAAGGTTACGTTTTCAGATCATAATACTCTTGCATATTATAAAATGAGTTGTCCAATAAAAAAATCTTTAATTTAAAAAAAAATTGTTTTATTCTTTCACAAGATTAAATTTCTGTCGGAAGTTTGTCATAAATATGAAGCCCTAGAACATGAGGTGCTACTGGATAAATGTTTAAAGTACTTGTGATTTTCAATTTAATATATCATCAATTAATAATCCTAGAAATTTATTATTTTGACTTCTAGAAATTAGGTATATGTTATATATTGAATGTATTATGTTATATTGAATGTAATACGTAATAATAATTGATTTTAGTAGAGCATTGTTTCTATAATTATCTAGTAATTAGATGTGGTTCAATATGTCAAAGGGTTGCCTGACCGTGACTAATATTGCCTGACTTGCGTTTTGTTCTACGTTGCGTTAATATCTATTACATTTGGTTGGGTGGCAGACAATCCTTTATTGAATTGAATATAATGAGCTATAATTATTACTCTGATATATTTCAAAGTTAACTTTGTCATTTACGATAATAAATATAATTAGTAACAAAATTAAAAATATAAATATTGAATTCCTTATATTTTTGGGTGTGAATATTTGTATTGATTTGTATTAAAGAATACAAAATTTTATGACACTAATGCTGGATTGCAAGAAAAAAAATAAAGAACACTTTAGTTAAAGAATTGTTTATCAAGCAACAGTATCAATAGCGATTTTCTGAAACTTATTGAACCGTTAGTTGCTAATAAATCGATAAAACTTTCATGCAATCCAGCATAAATGTAAAATGGAATAAAATGTAAGAGAACTCAACTTTATCGGAACTTAGGCAAGATATGAAGATGCGCTCAACGGCATTGAATTTCTAGTGTTTCAGTTCACTTATAAACAGGAACACACTACTGAAAATTGAAAGGTCATTCACGCCTCCCAAATTAAGATAAATTTCACTTAGCAATTCTATTTAAACTTAAGGATACGTCATAAAACAATCTAAATTTCGTAGCTATGAGATTCAGTTAAGTCAAAGTTCAATGATAATTTCATAGCAATTAAGGTTGTGTTCGGAGTTTCACTTTTATCACCCTAACATACCAAATCTTAAATTTGTGTGCCCTAAATGACGTCATAAATTAGCGTCTTAGCAATTAGATTTTAGGATTTATAAGAGCACACTACGCCTTGAAGTTGGTAAGCACTAAATTAAAAATCATGCGCGTTACGCTCAAACAAGAATAATTTTTCGACGTTTACAGCCTGTCAAATTTGCAGTAGCATTTTTGAAGAAAAAATGGCTTCGTATTTTGTGTGTAAGTATAAAAAGTATTAAAAATATTATTATTAATATCTAAACGTTTAAACGTCAAATAATTCAACCTACAGACGGCAGATGTCGTTAGTTGTATACTATTCGAATTTCTTTCCCTAATTCCTAAATGTTAAAAGTCTACTTCGAAAACGGTCTTAGGCTTGCATTTATTTATATTAAACAATCTTTTAATTCAAAATATAAGTAGAATTACTACGTGAAATTTTGCTTAATTTCGGAGCTGTGAATGATCCTTTATTCAAAAAATTAAAATTTGTAGAAATTCAAATGCATTTCTAATTAATTATTTACGATGAACTATAATACATGCCAGTATTAAAAATTAAAGGTACTCTATTAATTTATTATTCTAGTATATTATTTATAAACTTGATATACAAAATGTCTCTTCTATGTATCTTGGAAATACATTTTCCTTTGATGTCGGGAACATCTCTTACTTTAATCTAGTAGGTTCTCAATCTTCTTTTAGGGATAAGTCACATGTTGCGAGCGAATATTATACTCTTTTATAAACTTTGCAGCACTCCAAAGTCGCAAAATCGAAAATACGATGGCAAGTTAGAAATTCTATGTAGTATATGAAGTAACGCTATGAATACGAATTACACTTTATCGTGGTTGGGTTGAACCATATGATATTTTTTACGTAAATTTCTTACTTAACGGCATTTCACTTTCAGAAGGCAATTTCCACTGCCAGTGCGTACTTTTTATGCTAACGTTTTTCCGTTTTACCGTTTTTCACGGTTAATTTTACGGTATGGTTTTTCACTGACGTAGTTTTTGTGGATGCATAAGCCAAACGTCAGGAATTTTTGTATTTTTCTGCACTGACTTTTAAAGAATTTTAGTTCGTCTTTTAAACTAATATAACTTTTCTCGTTTCAATTTTTCAATAATTTTTTAAAGAAATTATTAATAATATTGGTAACAACAATCATAGTATTAAAGCTTTTCTTTATTTACCATTAATCTTAAATTTGCATTAGTCAAATTTAGCTCAACCATATATTCTAAAAAATGTTTAAATAAATTCTAATATAATCATTTGGTTTTCGGAAAGTAATTAGAATAATTTAGCTAATCCAAAATTCAGGATTAGCCAGAACAATGAAATGAAACATTTTCGAGATTCCTTCTAGAGAAATATATTTATGGGATGGCTAGCACAGTGGTATGAAGTCGGCCTGTGGATCCTGAGGTCCCTGGTTCGATTCCCACAGGCGACAAATTTTCATAATTTGAAAAAGCTATCCCTGTGGCTCCTCCACCACTAACATGTTTGGGGGCCGTGATTTGACGACTGGTAACCGCACTTCACGCGCAAAATATATCACTTACCGAGATATGCTTTAGCAGAGTGCCACACCCAGTAATGGGTAGAAGGCGTGATGATATATAAATATTTTGTATTAATTTGAAGTTCCAAATTTATGTTTTAAGTTTGATTTATATTATTTTTCGATTTTGAGTTACCGATTTTCCTTTTTTTTAAATCCTAACTTTAAAAGTCCATGTCTTAAATACTAAAAGAGGTATTAAAAGGCGATTTGAACCAAAGTATTTCTTGTGGTCTAATTAACTAATAAATGACTTATTTGTTATTTTATCTCAACATTGATAAATTGGCCCTTAGTGTCGTACCCAGGACCTCCCGAGCGACAAACCATTGCGTCAACGTACTCGACTGTCCATCTCGTATAACATTTATGTCATTTAAATAAGCTCGCTGTCTTCTACTTCCGGCAGCACTCAAAATACAAAACATTCGATCATTATTTCCGTCAAGACGATTGTTTCCTCCTTAGAGGAATATTGAAATCTCCGAATCCTCCGATCTAACTAGACTTCCTCGGTTTCCTTGATTAGTCCAACAAAACAAAATCCAGCATCAAGTTGTCGGATATAGAGAGAGCTTCAGAGCTTTCTGCGTTCTGCGTTCGGCTAAGTATAGTTCGCGTGCGCGTTCGACGAGCTCGACCGAGTGGACGATTCGATTAGTTCACGGTGCCTGATCAAACCGACGCTGGGCTCGCTGCTGGCCTTGTGATAAGGCTGTGATGACCCGTCACTGAACTACAGGCATGAAGCGGGATTCGAACTGGGATGGTTCATAATGGAAACAAGGGATGATGGCAGGTAGCTAGCTAGGAAAGTTCATACTCATTTCAGTTTCGTTCGGCTTTTTACGGTGATAACGCGGAAGCTTTCGTTTTTGTTTTGGTGAGATTCAAACTATTGTGTATTTGCTGTTCTTGTATTATTATAGTTAAGCTATTTAGGTGAAAGATTGCGTTGACGATCTAGGAATAATTGGATGGATATGACTGAAAGTTTGTTGCTTGCGCCACAGATGAGACGAGCTTATGTGAAAGGAAATACAAAAAATAAATAAACCATCATCACGCCTTTTACCCATTACTGGGCGTGGCACTCTGCCGAAGGAGATCTCGGTAAGTAGATTGTTTGAGTATGTAGAATGTATGTCGAATGAAAGATGCAAACTGGTGCATATGAGTGAAATTGAGGGTGAGAGATTTTATGGACGATTTAGGACCAACTCTTCCAATAAAATATTGTCAATTATTAAAAGAGTTCTTTATACTAGTTTTCTTATTTAGCGTCTTTTATGCTCTTTTAAAATAAAAAGTCGTAGTTTATACATTTAAGGAATTTTATGTTAGTTGGTGGCACTGATGTGATGTTCGAAAATTCAGTTGTTTGAGTTTAGAACTGTCAATTTACTTTATTTTTTATGAGGTGGCTAGCTCAGTGGTATTTAGTCGGCCTGTGGATCCTGAGAACCCTTGTTCGATTCCCACAGGCGACAAACAAGTTTCATAATTTCAAAAGCTACCTCTGTGCTCCCTCCACCACTAACATCTTTGGGGGCCGTGATTTTACGACTGGTAACCGCACTTCACGCGCAAAATGTATCACTTACCGAGATCTGCTTCGGCAGAGTGCCACACCCAGTAATGGGTAGAAGGCGTGATGATATATTTATTTATTTATTTATTTATTTAATTTAGTTAAAGTAAAAATGAATGCAATTTTTTATACCCCAACTGATACGTGGAATTGCTGAAAATAGTGTCAAGAGTATTTTCAGTAATTTTACATATTTCAAGTGGTTTACAAGAAAGGTATTCTACACCATTTCACTTTAAGTAAATTGATAATTTCAAATTCAAATAATTGAATTTTTATACGTCACATTAATGTCACTAACTAAAAACAAATTTCCTAAAGTTTTAAATTATGATTTTTTTATTTTGTAAACTAAGTGTCATATTTTTGACATGATATTTCAGCAGAGTTACCAATCTAAAAAATATAAATTGTATTGCACTATTACAGTACTCGAATGTGCTATTAACGAACTCTTCTCTAGATGCTAAATATAAAAATGTTTGTTGTGTTGGTGCAATTGATCCAAAAAGAATTATTTTTTTACAAAACATTAATAATACTCATACATAAATATTTAATACACTACTTGAAATAATGGACACCTTATTACTAACTGTATATAATTCTGTTACATTACAATAATTACTTGCATAAATAATGCTGTTTGTCATTATATTACATTTTATTTTAGAGCTATCAACATTCTATATTATTACTGTATTTTTCATATGTTTTTGAATTCATTATTCATAAATGTTGAAGTATGGCATCAACATCAGTAAAAATAGAATAAAATGGTCAACCTATATCTTGCAATACAAACAAATTCAGTGACTTAATTTCTAATCAATTATTTATTTATTTTTAAAATAAAATAAAGATAAATATATCATTACGCAATTTACCCAATACTGAGTGTGGCAGTCTGCCGAAGCAGATCTCGGTAAGTGATATATTTATGCGCGTGTAGTTCGGTTCCCAGTCGTCAAATCACAGCCCCCAAATATGTTAGTTGGAGCCAAAGGGGTAATTTTAATTTGGTGAAAATGTTTGTCAACTGTATGGATTGAACCAGGGTTCCCAGTATCCACAGGTCAACTCGATACCACTGAGGCATTACATTTCATTCGAACCACGGTGGTTTCTTTTAGATATAAGTTGAAGTCTACAAAATTTAAACACGTAAACATCTACTTGGTTAAACTAAATTCAGGCTTAGCCAAACTTTTTGAGAATTCTTTTAAAACAGACCAGAAAATAAATTACTAACAAATTCTATTTTTATCTCAAGTTATTAATGTGAAATTCTGAAATTCATAAACTATTTGATAAAATTTCGAAACAAAACTGCTTTCGAGTGATTAATTGCCAAGACATGACACGTGTGAAACAGATAACTTCGACGTGTGACGCTTGTTGTACATAGTTGGCTGAAGCTAGCGCTGAAACTGAAGGATGAACGTGTAAAACACACCACAGACAAATTTATTCCCTACAGTCTCGTCGCGTAACAAACGCTCAATATATTATTTTTATCTCGATCTAGGGAATTTACTGCACCATTTAAACATGAATTAATGTCCCTACACACCGAATTACATTATTTATCGTTTACTATTTGCTATTAGATTTCTTTTAATCACTTTTAGGATAAGATGTTGTGTTTGTTTTAAACGGCGGAAATGGAAACTTTGTAAAATATATTTTGTTTTATTTGCTACTTGCTATTTAACTTCTTTAATCATTTCCAAGATACCTAAATTGGTATTACTGGGTTGTTATTTATGTTTCCTCTCCAAATGTAGTAAACAACATAATGTTATCTTGTACTAGTTAAAAACAGTGTTTCTCAAACTGTTGTCCGCGAACTTCTGAAGATTTCTGAGAAACTATATAAATTAATTTGATTGACATATTTGAACAACAAAAACAAATAATCATTTATAGTCATCCGGTATATAACTATCTATAGAATTGCTATAGGACGCGGGCACTCACGTGCCACTGTGACTTTTGTGACGTAAAAACAGCTGTTCTGGCAAAGATCACTGCGCCACCTACAAAATTATTTTGTTTGGGATGAGATTTGAATAGAACCGTTCTAGTAGAAATAGTTCATTTTGTAGGTGGCGCAGTGATCGCAGCCCAACAAGATTTGAAAAGAACCGTTCTTTTCAAATCTCGTCCCAAAAAATAGTTCATTTTGTAGATGGCGCAGTAATCTTTGCCCGAACAGCTGTTTTTACGTCACAAAACGTCACAGTGTCACGTGAGTGCTCGCATCCTATTACTACCCTCATACTTTGTTTTGGATGTAACCGTAAATAAAAGGAATTCATTTTTGGAGTCCTCAATAATTTTTTCAAGTATAAAAAGGACCTCGGATAAAAAAGTTTTGGAAAAGCTGCTTCAATATATTTACATATATCACGCTGTCCCATTATATGAGGTAGTACGAATCCTTGAAACATTCACTGAACATTTATTAATAAAATTCAATTTTCACTTAATCTTCAATAAACATTTTATTCGCAGCACACCACTTTCATTTCATCCACTTCATTTCTTTTATACAAGCATATTTGTACAGTATTTTTAAAGTCAATAACAAAGAATTTACCTCGGAATATATCTTCAAAGGTGACAGAATTTTGGAAGCTAAACAATGACCAAATGTCAAATAAAAATGTCAAGTTTCTGTTCTTCAGTGACATTTTCACACTACCCCTAAATTTGTAAATAATGTAAAAGCAAACACACTTTAATATCGAAATAATTGATGAACTTACAAAGATAAGTCTATAAATACTACGACGTGGACGACAAAATATTCATTTAGATAGAACATTGATTTTCTTTAAATTAACCAAATTATATTTGTATATTTCCACGATGAATTCCAATCCAATATCTGTGATATGGCTTCTACATTTCATCATTCAGAATTATTATTAAACAACGAGCCATAGACGTATGGAAAACCAGTTTTTCTTTCTGAAAAACTTCCTCTTTCCTTTTAGCAACTTACAAAACTACTAATAAGATTTTTTGTGGAAAATTAAGTTCTACTCGTACGTTTAATAGTAAATAATATTAATTATGCTATAATTTTGATTAGATTAATGGGGTGGCTAGCTCAGTGGTATGAAGTCGGCCTGTGGATCCTTAGAACCCTGGTTCGATTCCCACAGACGACACACAATTTTCATAATTTCAAAAGCTACCCCTGTGGCTCCTCCACCACTTTGGGGGCCGTGATTTGACGACTGGTAACTGCACTTCACGTGCAAAATATATCACTTACCGAGATCTGCTTCGGCAGAGTGCCACACCCAGTAATGGGTAGAAGGCGTGATGATATATATTTTTATTTAATTTTGATTAGTTATCCTAGCATTCATAAATCGGTATTGAATAAAATTTTATTTTGTTTCATTAAATTAATAATGAAAGCATTTTTAATTCCTTGAAAAATATTTGCTGTCAAATTGCAATTTCATAGTTGAATTGAAGTTGGCGTTGAAATTCAAGCACAGGTCATAGCTATATCCTATAGGTAAAATGTAACAATATCGAATCGAAAATGCGAAGCACGTGTCATATTATCCGCGGGAGAATAGACTTCATTTCTACTTTGTTTTTTCTGTTTTATTGGACGACATTTTGTTTGAGATTTAAAACTAAAATTTTCTGAACTGTGGCATTAAGCCCAGTCTAAATCTAAACTGATGTTACTATGTTATTGTAGTAATGATCTTTTTAAGGATTCAAGTCTTTTTTAAAGAGGACAACGTGTTTTCAATAAAAATTTGCTTCGAAATTCAATTTTGCTTCCCCAAAGAGCAGTTTACAGTGACAACGTTATGTGGTTCTGCGAATCTAATCTTATTTTTAAGATATATTGAATTTTCTAATAACAAATTTTCTCTCCTAAAAGAAAAATGTAAAAAAAAATAGTCGCGAATGCAACGCAGAATTAGTTACAAATTCAAAGCAAGAATCCTACTATTGAGAACTTTAATCTCGTTAAAACTTTAACCAAACTATAATTTGTTTTCTGGAATCGTAAAATTTTATCTTGCATCGTCATACACTTATTCATAAGTTCTAAAGTTTACTGTTCATTAGAATTGTAGATGATCGTAAAATATGAAAATATCTATAATCATATATAATAAATAGTTACAATTTTATAAACTGTATTGCTATACTTTCATTTCGAATCTGCTACAACAATAAATAATATTTTATTTTCATATTAAATATAAATTTATAAATATATTTTTTTTGTAACCACCCTATTATTCACATGTGACTAAACAGTTTAAAGCCATAACAACCATAAACAACTAACAATTTTTACCAATGCAACAGCTTGACAACAGTGATATTTAATCATCCCCATTTAATTTAGTTTGAACCTTTTTCAAACTTTTTTGTAGCAAAACAGCTACTGTAAGATGAAATGTACAGGATGATCAAAAGGAATTGTTATAGTTGGCAATACAATTCCAGAGATCTTTTTATTCCACAGTTGGCACAACGTCAGATAAAGGCGGAAATGCTATTTGACATTTCTAATAAATACAAATAGGTTATGTCAGGAGTCTGACAGCTAATAGAATTTTGACTTTTTAATAGAGTACTTTAGAAATAAATGTAATAATAAATGTAATCAAATTTTAATTTTAAATGTCACTGTCATCAACAGGAAATGAATTTATGTATCAGGCTTACCAATTGCAAGTAGTTTTTTTTATTGCCAACTGTAACAATTCCTTTTGATCACTCTGTATCACACGTGAGTGAAATGTCAATATATTGTTGTTAGAATGACTATTCGTCAAACCACGGCCCCCAAGGATGTTAGTCGAGGAGAAGCCATAGGAGTAATTTAAATATGATGAAAATTGTTTTTATTCGATGCCGGTAGGACCCTTACTAACCGCAGTTCTAATTACGTACGATTTTTTTTTGCCCTTTTTAAAAAGTTGCTGCGTTACCAAGCAAGGTTGTTTAATTTTTATTTACTTGCTGTCTCTCGTTCCTTGTTTGTAAACATAACTTACTGCACTGCCAAACCCTATCTGTAAACATTTAAAAAAATTCGATCGTACAAAAACAAATCCCAGCATTCTGTTCTAGCAGAAGTCGAGCTCGATTTCTTTCTACAAAATCTTTTGAATCGTCAAAGCATTTTAAATAACCTTCAAAATTCAAGAACATCGGTATTCCTTAAATAACCTCAGATCGTTTTTGTCTGCTTTGAACCCCCTAATCCTGGTTTATTTATCCCTCCAGCCCCAATATTTCCCTACAACAGTTCTTCACTTCGCGTTGGCATCAACTCAACAAGAACCGGGGTAGGGTAAAGAACAAGCCGCAGGAACACAACCCACATCTCCGCTTGAACAAAGCGTCGCACCACAATCTATTCTGCTCTCATCGCGCGCTAATTGGACGCGGGCGCGGTGACGGCGGTGGCTGCGGCCACTTAATCTTGAGAAAACTCGAGACTAAGCGCTTTTGTTTTTGTTTGCGGCATGTGTGTCAAGTAGCCAAGGTGTATCATATATATTCTGCTTTACTTGAACTTGCAGATGAGAGGTGAGATAGAAACAATCACAAGAGTAGGGGATTCAACCTTGTTCTAGCTGAAACCGGGTATTTTTTTTATTTGTTACTCACTTATAAACGTAATTTATTCAAACTGTTTGGTAATTATGATAATGAATTTATACTGTTACTAACTTGTAATAATAGTGACAATACTAGCATGGAAAACAGTTTTTACTGCCAAAAGGAGGTTTAATTGTTGACTGGAGACGAGAATTTTTCTCAAATTTAATCCAGTTTTAATTATTTTCTTTACCTGCCCTATATTTTAAAAACTAGGCTGAATATGAACCTGGTGCCTTCACTTTTGAATTTCTCAACGTTTTCTGCATAAGTATGAATATTTTTATTGTATTAAATTGACCTATAATATTTTTGTTGCACAATTTGTGGATTTAGGTAAATTTTTTGCAAAATAAACAACTTTCCCGAGGCTATATCACAAAAACTAAGCATGATACGAAAATGCGCTTAACGGCATTGAATTTCTCGTGATCGAATTGACTTATTTACAAATTTTCAGCGATTTTAGTTTTTTGAAAATTTCTTAGGGCCCCTTGGATTTTTCTCGATTTTAGGCCTATTTCAGACTAATTTCTCTAAAATTTGTTCCTGTAGAACTATTGTAATGCAAATTTATATACATATGTATTTCGACCCGCTGATTCCACTGGTTAAATCCCCGAGGACGTATCTCTTCTAATTCTTGAGATATTGTTTAAAAACTACTTTAAGGGAAAATTTTGGTCAACAATTTTTGAAAAATAAAAATTGCTGAAAATATGCTTGTAGGTCAACTAAAGCACTAGGAATTCAGTGTCGTTGAGCGCATCTTCAAATCTCGCTTAGTTTTTGAGATATAGCCTCTGTAATGTAGAATTTTTGCTTAAATTTCAACCAATTTTAATTATTTTTCTCTAGCTGCCCTATATCTTAAAAATCAGACTAAATACGGACCTGGCGACTTCACTATTGAATTCCTGATAGTTTTCTCCATAAGTATGAATATTTTTATTAAGTTAAATTTACTGATAATTTTTTTATTGCACAATTTGTGAATTTTGTAAATTTGGGTAAAATTTTCGGAAAAAAACCACTTTTCCAAAGGCTATATCACAAAAACTAAGCGAGATACAAAGATGCGCTTAACGGCATTGAATTTCTCGTGATCTAATTGACTTATTTACAAATTTTCAGCGATTTTCATTTTTTGAAAATATCTTAAGGGGTACCCCTTTGATTTTTTTCAATTTTTGGGCATTTTAGAACTATATAGTGTAAAAGTCCTTCTCGTACGAATATTGTAACGAAAATTTACATACATATGTATTTCGACCCACTAAATCCAACGGTTAAGTCCCCGAGTAGGTATCATTTCTAATTTTTGAGATATTTTTCAAAAACTGTTTAAAGGGAAAATTTTGGTCAACAATTTTTGAAAAATAAAAATAGTTGAAAATGTACTTGTAGGTCAACTAAAGCACGGGGAATTCAATTGCGTTGAGCGCATCTTCATATCTCGTTCAGTTTTTGAGATATAGCTTCTGGAATGTAGAATTTTTCTTAAATTTCAACCAATTTTAATCATTTTACTCTAGCTGCCCTATATCTCAAAAACTAGACTAGATACGGGCCTAGCGACTTCACAATTGTATTCAGCATAGTTTTTTACATAAGTATATATTTTCATTGGTTTAAATTGAAGGATACATTTTTTATTATAATATTCATTCAAGCATTTTTATTAAAATAAATAAATATAAATCATCACGCCTTTTACACATTACTATACATTTGTATACTATTTTTGCTTTGTTTTGAGTATCAGAGATTTTTCTCAAAAAAAGTTTTTTTACAGTCTTCTTTTTCCGTTAAGAGGAGGTTCTTGTTTCCTGCACCTGTGTTGTCCTAACGGATAGGTCTATGATTTTCTTAGAATTATACGATATAAATTCGAAACACTTTAAACTATTATTTCTAGAAAATTCGATTTTATTAGTTCACATTCGCATCTCACCAGTATCTGGTTTTGGAAATATTCAGTTCATTATAGACGTTCAATATGAATGCAAAAATATCATCTGTTTGAAGTATTTTCCAAAAATAAAATAATAATTTAAGTTTTTTTTTTTGTTTGGGGTGGCTAGCTCAGTGGTATGAAGTCGGCCTGTGGATCCTGAGAACCCTGGTTCGATTCCCACAGGCGACAAACAATTTTCATAATTTCAAAAAGCTAACCCTGTGGCTCCTCCACCACTAACATCTTTGGGGGCCGTGATTTGACGACTGGTAACCGTACTTCACGCGCAAAAATACATCACTTACTGAGATCTGCTTCGGCAGAGTGCCACACCCAGTAATGGGTAGAAGGCGTGATGATATATTGATTTATTTATTTATTTGATGAAATTTTTTTCCTCTTATCGGGTACCCGGGTATTAAGTTTCTAGTTACCCGAAGAAGCAGGTAGTAAAATTATTCGGGTTACTGAATCCCCGACACAAGAGGTTGTAAGGTAGTGAGGTTATGATTTGTGTTGTGTACTTCCACTGCGTAAGGGAAGAGTTGAGCTTCTTGTGATGGTTTTCTGCTTCTTCATCTTCTTCTTCGGCTGCCTACGTGCGCGCCTTGGTCGCATAATTAAATTCCGAGCTCTTCTTATATACGCCGCGCGAGACAGCATGGCTTGCGAGATCAGAGGTGGATTCAGAATAAATTCAGGGTCTTTGTTGAAAATAAACATTTTATTACGTAATGCTAAGTTAACAGCTTGAGTATATGTTGTGTTATGTCACATAAAATTGCATTTTGTTGTGAAATTGTGAGATTGAAAGCACGTTATGTGTATTTATGTGGTAGATATCTCAGTGAAATCACGTTGGCTTGCGGACTTGCATACACGAGTTCGATTCCTGCAGATGGCAAACTTTACTCCACATTAAAATTACTTTTATAGATAACTACGGAGCTGAGCAATAACTAGCTAATTTTATACTTATTATTTTAGCTATAGTTGTAGCTTCGTTAAAGGTCAAAATATATAGCTAAAGTTTGTAGGGATTATTTTTCCTCTTATAGCTTAAAATTAAGGTTATAATAATTGAAGCTACTTCATGGAGCTATTTTTTATATTTTAAGGCTACTTTTTGAAGCTGTTTCAACCCACGCAAAATAATTATTTGTTGCAGGTTCTCACATATTATCTACAAAAACCGCTTCAAAATTTAACAACTATTTCTAACATTAGTTTTTAGCTTAGTTTAGCTATTATTTTACAAAATATAGCTATATTTTTAAAGAGTAGCAGTAGCTATAGCTCTGGTTCCGTATCACTAGCATCTTTGAGGGCTGTAGATTTTTAAAAATGTTTAACATCGCTTCGATAATTAATAATAACACCAAAATTTATTAAATATATTTTTCGATAAAAATAGTTCATAAAATTTAATCATATTATACGAAAAGATGCAGTTACTAGCGATACATCCAACGCCGAAAACCGAATTAAAATATCTATTATAGTTCTAGAGTTATAGCATTTCAGCAGGAATATTTTATATTAGGTTTACTGCCGTTTGACCTAATTTAATTAATTTATTTTTACTTTGTTAGTACATGTAAATTATGACAAATTTAATTATGTAAACAGAATTAAAATATCTTTGGTAGTTTTGAAGATATGGCTTTTTAAAGATTTCAGCAGGAATGAAAAATATTTCAGTTATATATGACCTAAATTTTTGTTTATTAAATTTTGTTCTTCACATCATATTTAAGATGTGTAAGTCAAAAATAAATGAATTTATTATTTAATTCTATAAATTTTGCACCCCAAATATTTTTCAAATTTCTACGTATCTCATATAGCAAGCAAGAGTTGGCGCATTAAAATCTTACTAATTTCAACTTAAATAAAAAAATACGATTATAGTTGAGTAGTTGAAATTCCACTCTAAGCTACTATAATTGGGATTGAGTTTCTGTTATGCAGAGTAGCAAATAAATATATAATTATCTTTAGATCATTAACACCAAAATTGATGACGTTGGTTTAAACTTTATAATAAAGGTATACCTTTTTAAAAAGCAAATATATCATTTTCTAAAATATAATATATTAATTTGAAATTAAGAAGAATATTATTAGAATATTGAGTGTGTCTTAATTGAGATGATTTGTGCATGCGGAACGTACTCGTACGTCGAATGGAAGATTGATGAAACAAATTTATTTATTTATTTATTACTCTGCACAACAGGAACTTAATCCCAATTTACAGTACAGGAAGCCTACAGCTTATAGCGGAATCCAAACCACTCAGACACAATCGTATTTTTTTGATATAAGTTCAAGTCAGTGAGATTTGAACGCATGACATCTTGCTTGTTAATTAAGAAATGTAAAATTTACCTTGCTTTTATTCAGTAGCCTACGATTGCCTGTAAATGTATCTATATACATTGGTGAAGTATAGGATGAGGGTGCGTGAATGATCTAGGAAGCGGAAGGATATGATTGTAGGATTATTGCGTGAACAAAAGATAAGACGAGCTTATATGAAAGGATTTATGAAGGTGGATGAAGAGATGAGTCTAATGAAAAATGTTTCAAGGATTCTTGTTAGTTAATAGGACAACTATAACATTACATATGTATGTTAATTAAACAAATATACAGGTTGTCACAAAAGTAATTAAATATAAATCTGCCGTCCGGCTCTGGTGGAGATCAGGGTGGGATTCAGTGAGGGATTATTTATAAAGTTTTGTGAGATTAAACTTGTATGTCGTGTAATTTCCGCTTAGTTTATGAGCGTAATAAAAGAAGTTATTACTAACACTGCTTTAATTTTTGTAAACATGAAACACAATTTTCTTTTTGTAACAGTAATACAAACAAAACACGTATCTGTTTTCTTCTTTTTCTTTTCAGAAGATTTTATGCCGATACTTACACGTGATGAAATTTTGTATTTTAATCGAAATAAGACTCTTATTTTTACGATAGTGTGGAAACTAAATGGTCAGATAATATCCTTTGCTATTTGCTTTACACGTTGATGCGTCGACAGGATGTGATAGGCAAGGACCAAGGATCTCATTAAGCGCTAAGGATGGGTTTTCAGACTCCTTTTTGTACGATGATGTGACCGGAGTCCTTATCTTTTTGTAACGTCACCTTTTTTCTTGTAGTTGAGAATTTTTTCGTTAATAATTTTGACTTTTATTCTATCTACGTGTTTCGAAGTTGATAATAAAAGCTTTGAACTCCTCTGCGCAATTATAAATTAATAATTATTATTTAAGTTAAAAACGAAACTTGCGCGGTAATTTATATCTATACATAGGCACATCGTGTGATGTTGCAACAAATGAGGAGGTACGAGCCCTTGAAATATTTATTCTTTATATTCATAAATGCACTTATACAATATAGCATTTTTTATACAAGTTAAGAATCCTTAAAATATTAATTTGCAAGATTAATTCAATGTATGTACATATTTTAATCTTTTGAACATATAATTAAATGTTATTGCATTGTGTATAGAATATTGTATGTACCACGGGTGACATTAGCGTTTCTGACCCTATGCATGTTATTACCCTGTATTCACCCTTCATACATAAGTAACTATTTTATAATACATGAAAATAATATAAAATTGTTAGGATAAATTATTCTGCTTACAGAATATCAAAAATGTAATGATCTGTAAAATAATCATGAAATATAGAATGTATTTTTCTTTAAAGTAATTTAAGAACATTTGAATAGTGTATTTTATAGAGAATTTTTTTCTTTGAAATTGTGCCGCTTGAATAAGTTCTCACAATACTACTGAATCTTATTTTCTCAAATTGTAATATGTCAAAGAATGTTGACAATGAAAGATGGCGTCAGTATCGATAACATATGAAAGAGAAATAGCAGCAAATATTTGTAGGAGCATTCAATTTATTCTCAGAAGATATTCTTTATATTGTACATCCTCCTGATAAAGTATTTTAACTTACCTTCCCACCTCAAATGCTTTATGAAATGTATCCTATAGAAATATACGATCACTTTAATTAGAAAACTAATTTAATTTTGAATGCTTACAAATCTTCTAGACTATATAAACATAGTTTAAAACAATTTTCTAAGAATAAAAGTTAACTTTGAAGTTACAGTTCGAAACACGGCAGAAACTATTAAGTTTTGTTCTTCATTGCTGTGGTAACAAGGAAAAATTGAACTTTGCTTTTTCTAGATAATTAGCGTTAAATTATTTCAAACATTTTATTATTCATTTAATAAAAAGTTCGACGGAGGTCGATTGTTAAAAATAACTTTTAATAAATACTAACAGCTCAATTCTCAAAAGAGTTTTAGCTTGAATTGTCTAATCCCGACTTTTGGATTTGTCAAATTATCTAAACCATATTCCCAAAAAAAGTTTAAATTAACTTTAATATAATCTTCTTACCATTTAGTTTTCGGAAAGTGAATTGAATTATCTTTTTTAAATCGGACTAACATAAGATTAGCTAATCCAAAATTCAGGATTGGCTAAAACTTTTTGGAAAATATAGCTGTTTAGTTTTATTTTCTAAGTAAAAAAAATATATCATCACGTCTCTTACCCATTACTGCCGAAGCAGATCTCGGTAAGTGATATATTTATGCATGTGAAGTGCGGTTACCAGCCGTCAAATAACGGCTTCCTGAGATTCTAGTCTTGGAGAAGCCACACGAGTAATTTTAATGTTGTAAAAATTGTTTGTCGGCTCAGGGAATCGAACTAAGTAAATACTTACTATTTAATCAAATTAAATTATATAAATAAATATATCATCACGCCTTTTACCTATTACTGGATGTGGCACTCTGCCGAAGCAGATCTCAGTAAATTATATATTTATGCGCGTGAAGTGCGGTTACCAGTCGTCAAATCACGGCCCCCAAAGATTTTAGTGGTGGGGGAGCCACAGGGATAATTTTAAATTAGTGAAAATGTTTGTCGGCTGTGGGGATCGAACCAGGGTTCTTAAATTTTAAAGAGTAAAATTGGAATGACTTAAGGATTTGAACCTGGACCTATATGAACTCTGGCCATATGTTTTATAAACTAAGCTACGGTGGCCCTGAGATTCAAATCGAAGTTCACAAAGCAAAAGTTATATTTCATCCTTTAATAAATTACTTTATTATGGATGGATCAACTTGAGTATGTAAAACCGGTCGCGTACACAGTGCCATCTACTCTATTCTTAACTGGAATAGAGTATAGATTAATTTCCTGTTATGTAGAGTATATTTATGACAAATTTATTAAAGTGTTTTATTTTTTTATTTTCAGGTAAGTGTCTAACATTTTTCTTCTCGCATCTGGAACCAATTCGATCCTATACCGTGGACATTACATTCCGAATATTAATTTGGGGTTGGTAAGCTATTAATTTTCACTAAATACTATTCAATTCTACTGAACTAATATAATTATATAGATAGAGTACATGTTACCTGAGAAATAATCATAGATCTTTAACTTGGCATGAAAGATAGAAACAAAATTTCAGCTCATATATTTAGTAAACATTGGCAAATTTGAATATTTAATAACACGATAATGTAATAAAATATAGAATTAATTGAACAAATTCGAATATTCCAAATTAATGTTTTTAATTTATATACCTGGTTTAATTACATACAGTAATAAATTATTACGTAAATATATATCACAGGACACAAAGCAATAATTACAATTTTGTTCTGACTTTGATGTTAAATTAAATTGCATTTAGTACTGAGAAATAATGTTGAACAAAGCGCCAGGCTTTATCCTAAGCCTTTTTCAGCCAGCACAAATTTCATGCTGATTCAGTATTTTTCAAAATGAATTTTAGTATTTTTACATCCATTTACAAATATTACATATATTACCGTTAAAATGTACAATATCGTTATTCTATGAAGTACATAGGCAATGTATATTATTCATTGTAAAAATTGTTTTATTTACCAGTTATTTTTATATTGAATGCTTTATTGGCAAAGCTCGCTTCACTCGCACTTCTAACAAACAAACCTTATGCCGTTAGAACACATGTTTCACACACTTAAGCTATTATATTTGATTATAGCTCAAATTATATAGATTCATTTAAATATTCGACGTGTTTTTGACAAGGCTCGCTTCGCTTGCATTTTAAACAAACAAACTCGAAGTCTGTAGAACGCTCCACAAAGGAAGCTTTTGTATTTACTATTGGCAATATGTGTATTATTTAATATTCAATTTCACACACAATATTTTAGTGCTCCTTAACTTTCAGGTAATGAATTTTTTTCTGAAAACGGTGAAAAAGTGCATACTTTCCTGACCAATTTTAGTATGGAAAGTAGGTTTTTACAAAACAGTCAAGTAAAGTACGTATCCAAGGCTACAACAAAAATAACAGTCTGGTAAAGTACAAAACAGTCTGGTAAAGATTTTACATGACTGTTATTTTTGTTGTAACCTTGGATACGTAGTCTGTTGTCAGTACAATTCATATAAAAAAATTTAAACATTTTTGAATTATTTATGATTAAATATTGATTAAATTAAACGGTTTCAGAAAAAATAGTATACATAATACGTCAGAAAAGTGTTTTTACTTGACTTACCGGATTAAAATATCACTTTCCTGACTTATTATTTAATAAACTAATATCATTTTGAGGTTATATAGGATCCTTGATAATATGTTTATGTAATTAGAATATAAGGCCTTCAAAATTCAAAAAATGGTAAGAAATGCATAGAAAATTGTTTTTTCTATGCATTTCTTACCATTTTTTTGATTTTGAAGGCCTTGTATTCCAATTACATAAATACTAATATCAATAATAATTTAGAAACATGTGACAGTCGAAATTATAAGATAAATTAAGAATACTTTTTTCCTGAATCTTAAAATAGAATCTGTAAATCACTACAAAATTGTATGCATCCATCATAAAAAGTAAAAAGAGATTTAAAATAATTTTGCCTTAGAATAAAATTACCAGCAGCTGAAAATAAATGTACGCTGAGAAAAACGTATTAGCCGGTAAAAAATTCATCTCATCTTCAGGCTGATCTTATCGTTAAAACGGCCGCAAAATTCCTCTTACCCGCCACGCTTCCGTCTTATTCCGTTACCGGTTCGCATTCGTGGTTGCCATAGTTTCCTCCTTGCCTTCTTTTTAAGATTTTGGTTGAGGGAGGCTCTCTTCAGCGCATTAAAATTTACTCATTATCCTTCGTACTCTGATTCTCGAACGTGACGTCACTCGCACCGGCGCTTCCGTCGGTGTGTGCTGTTAGTTCCACCGACGCCCGCTGATGGCGCCACCAACTCGACGCGCTTAGTTAAGCGTCTCGCCGCCAGGCGGCAGGAGTTGTTGGAATGGTATAGCAGAATTTATTTTTGAGAGATTGTGATAAACGGTTATTTTATGCATGGAAATTGAGAGTTAATAGTTTAAAAATGATAAGTAAGTGCTTTATGATTGAGGAAATTTGTTTTTCAACCGCGAATAGTTGTTTTTCGCGTGAATATTTATTGTTGCGTCAGAGAATGAATAAATTTGGAAAGAATTACGATACTTGATAAATATTTTAGGGCCATGTTATAAATATTATATTTGTATGCACAACCGGGCCAAAATTCATGTGTTTCAACTATAAAAAGCTGGCTTAAACATTTGTTTTTGGCCCTAGGGCTATAATAAAATAAAGTTCCTATAAACACATAAACAAAATGACAATTTTTGTTTATTGTAAATACTTGATTTTGCTAAATGGCATTTTAACATATAAATGTATATGTTTTAATCTTTTGAATATAAAATTAAATGTTCTTTTGTTGTGCATAAAATATTCTATGCACAACCAGGCCAAAATTCATATGTTTTATCCATGAAAAACGGACTTAAACATTTGTTTTTGGCCCTAGGGCCATAATAAAATAATTTCCTATAGGTACATAAACAAAATGACAATTTTTGTTTATTGTGATTACTTCATTTTGCAAAATGTCATTTTGACATATAAATGTACATGTTTTAATATTTTGAATATAAAATTAAATGTTTTTTTTGTTGTGCATAAAATATTTTACGAAATTCTTGTGTTTTAGCCATGAAAAGAGGGCTTAAACACTTGTTTTTGGGCCTTGGGTCATAATAAAATAAGTTCCTGTAGATATATAAATAAAATGACAATTTTTGTTTATTGAAAATTATTAATTTTACAAAATTTCATTTTGATATATAAATAAATACATGCTTTAATCTTTTAAATATAAAATTAAATGTTATTTATTTTGTTGTGCATAAAATATTGTATGTACCACGGGTGAAATTACAGTTTTGACCCTGAGTATACATATTAATCATGCCACTGGCCAGAAACGCCTGTATTCACCCTTGATACATAAATAACTATTTAAATTAATAGTCGCCATTTTGTAATTGTTGAAGTAAAACTATGATATTTTGATATCGTTGTGAAGCTAGCTTCATGTGTATTCCGAAAAAAATATAAAAATATCGAATCTCTATGCTAAATTCAAAGTTAACCCTATTTCCGCTAAAACAGGAATTGACACAAAATTCTTATTTCTCTAGTTTATTTAGGTTGAATAACATTTTTTAGTATCTCTCAAAACTAAATATTGGTGGTAGCAGTCTTCCACCAAACACCCTGTATATATGAGTACAACCCTGTCTGTGCAATTTGGGGTCACGGAAGCATCCATATCAACGCTCACATGTCATCACAAAAAGCATGTGTGACCAATACCATAAAACAGTCGTACAATCAATATTTACGAGTTCTACTATACCAGCCAAACCAATACATCCATATGATATTCGTATCAATACACACGCAACCCTTTGGAATGGTGTCCTCAAAGAAAAATGTCGTATTTCTTCTTCAAAAGCCCATCATGTGTCTAAATTACGTATTTTATAGCCACGGATGATATATAGCGTATGCAAAAGATCGGTTCATGACGTCATCCATCACATCCTGGATAAACAGTGATCAATTACAGCATATAGTGTTTGAAGAATGTAAAGTTTTATTGCTTCAGTATAAGGTGTATTGAATATGGTCAATGGTAAAGAATGGGTTATTTGCTGTTTTAAATTTAGAATTGTTAATTAAGCTTCGGTTTGTTCGTTGAAATGATGTTCAAAGTTTTGAATTAGGTCAGGATGTCACACGTTGACATTAAATCGAATTTTACGGTTTTGTGTGACTCATAGGTTAAATGTGCAAATTTTGTTTTGCAAGCAAAATAAACCATATTTATATTTATTGGCATATGTCTATAGTTTGAGTTCTATTCGTGGTTTATGTTTAACTAAATGGAAATAGTTTCTATGAAAATTATTGCGTTTACAAAGCAACTTTTGTGCAACTGTTTTTGTCAAAAAGAGTGCTACAAAATTTAATTTATGCACAATCGGGCAGAAAAGCATGTGTTTTGGCCCTAAAAGCGGGCTTAAACACTTCTTTTTGGCCCTAGGGCCATTAAAAATCATTCCTATGGATATATAATTAAAATGACAATTTTTGTTTATTGTGAATACTTGATTCTACAAAATGTTATTTTGACTTATAATCTATGTACATATTTTAATCTTTTGAACATATAATTAAATATTATTTTGTTGTGCATAAAATATTGTATGTACCACGGGCCAGAAACGCCTATATTCACCCTTGGTACATAAATAACTATTTGTACAGTTGTTTTTGGGGATATTTTTTGTGAAGTTGTTGAGTTATCTAGTAGTAAAAATGTCAAAATATGTAGCTATCATTGCTCAGTTCATGTAACATAATTGCAATTATTATTATTTTTTTAATAAAATAATTACGTTGAACTGCAAAACACTTGTTTATTAAAATTTAAAGGTATTTTGTTTTATAACGTAACCTAGATAATTATACCTAATTAATAAATGTCAAAATAGATTAAATTTCAAATATTTATTGAATCTGTCAGTATTAGTACATTGAATTTTTATGATTATTTTTCTGTTTTTCATAAAAACTTTGAAGTAAAAGTAAATGAATGCGATACAGGAAAAATAGTATGAAAAACAATGACCAATTGTGATATTCGTACTTTGCGTACTCATATTACAATAAAAATCATTCAATATACTATTAATTAGTGTTTTATAACACTAAGGGCACTAATGTTGTCGGAAAAGTTTTACACGATTATTATTTTTCTAAATATTTATTAATTAATGTTGAAGCAAAGTTTGAAAATTCTAATTGACAAACCTTTTAGAAAACTTCTATCATGTCTATTCCTTCTCAGTTAGATTTCTTTTTAGTACGGTTCTGTCTTTAAACGTTACCTAAACAACTCTCGGGGTAATTTAACTTTGAACTTCAACGCGAAAACATTTCCTGAACTCCGCGGGCGAAAAAATTTAGTTTCTTTTTAATTCGTCCACCAACACAGCACCCGGAGTAAATTCCGAACAGATTTGAGAGATAAATTGCTCAGTTAGGGAGGCTGGACGGGTTTGAAACCCCCTCTGAACAATAATAAATAATAGTCAACTTCTCACGGGTGTCGTAGATAATTATGAATTTGAACTCTAACCTAACTAATTAATGTCAAAATAAATAAAATTTCAACTGTTTATTAAATCTGTCAGCTTGAAATTATATTATTTTTTTTTTAATAAAAATTTTGAAATTAAAGTAAATGAATGCAAATGGTGGCACGCTGACGGCTCGTTACACAAACTGTACTTATATTATAATAAGGATCAAACAAGCACCGGACAACACTCTCTTCCTTTCTTATCTTTTTGATTCGTTTTCAGTCCTTACAAAGTGTGTTTAACTGCAATCGTGTGGAAACAATCAAGATCTGCTTCTATTGAGCGCCACGCTCAGTACTGGGTAAAAGGCGTGATGATATCTTTATTTTAGATTTTTTTTTAAATGAATCTGTTTATAATTATTTGTGGAGAATTTCTTCCATTTAATGATCGTCATTACGCCAAATAATAATGTTACAGCAATCATTTCTCCCTTCAGAATCAGTCACAAGCATCAACACGTAAATCATCTTATCTAAAGTATTTCCCTGGTTTCGCACGATTGAAAGGACGTCAGCGGAAAATGTGTCACCGTCTCGCATCTCCATCCTTATCTCCCGTGCACGGGAAGCAATTAGACTGTCCCTCGATAGGAATTTAATAAACCCGTCGACTTTATTGAGCTGAAACCGCATTTGCATCGTACGCGTGTAATTATAATCTCGCAGTGTAAAAAGACCCCGCCGTGCTTGCACGCGCACAAGTGGATTGAACGCGGATTTCGGCGTCTCCTGCTTCTTCTTCTGGCGTCTGTCGCAGGATTCCAGACGCTATATGGCGTTATCTGTTTGAAATGCCGCGACGAGTGGAGTGGTAATGAAAAAAGAACTTTAATTAATGTTGCTTTGCTGATTGTTAAAAGAAGAGTTATTTGGTCATTGTTTTACTGTTCGAAAAAGGTGTCATGCTTTTATACTTAAACTATATTAAAAATAATAATGGTCAGTTGCACCGCTGTTACTTAAATTTTGCAAAAAAAAACATTATTAAATAGTTGCTGCTATAAAAAATTAAGTACGTAACGCCTACGGCTCGTGCAGCAAGTTTCCCAGTCGTGGAATAAAGTAACACTTTTAACACTTGTTGCATAAAATAGTTATTTATGTACCAAGGGTGAAAATGGGCGTTTCTAGCCCGTGGGTTGATTATAAGCACGAGGCGTAAAGCGCAGAGGGCTAATAACATGCTCAGGGTCAGAAATGCTAATTTCACCCATGGTACATACAATATTTTATGCACAATAAAATAACATTTAATTATATGTTCAAAAGATTAAAATATGTAAATAGGTTATATGTTAAAATGACATTTTGCAGAATCGAGTATTCAAAATAAACAAAAAGAAGTGTTTAAGCCTGCTTTTTAGGGCTAAAACAGATGAATTTCGGCCAGGTTGTGCATAAAATAATTTAGGATTGTATTTTAATAACGACAGTTCAGTTTTTCTGCAAATAGTATATCTACTTACTACTATCTTTTGAGAAGTATTATATGTTGAGCACACATAAATTTGGAAAGAAAATTTAAAATCGTTTCTTGTAGTGTGTGTCGATACGCGGAACACGTTCCAATTTCATGTGTTCCTGTTTTCAGAGATATCATCTTTTCCAGATATAAAATCTCTCACGGGAATTTGTATTTCTATTTTTCAATTCTAAGGAAACTACCGTTTTGCATTGGTTATTCATAGCCAGTAGTCAAGCTTTTTAATATTTTAAGATAAGATTTTAATTTTTACGACTTGAACTTACAACAAGATGAAATTTACCATTAAGGAAAATTTTTGGTAGAATAGTTAAGTTGGTGACGGTGATTTGCGATTGATTCAGTTCGTTGCCAAGATTAATTTATATATTGTGTGTTTTTTATTTTGACCGGTGCCTAGAAATTTAGTGTATTTAATGCATTTATACCAATCTCAGATAACAATATGTCACCAAAAATCGTTTAAGAATGAAGCTAATTCTAGCATCAATATGCGTGCGAGAATTTGTTATTCTAACGCAGAAACAGAGAAAAACTATTCTTTCATAATCTTTCCACAAGTCAAGCGAATATTTCTTTCTAGGATCAACTTACAAATTAATCTCAGCATTGATTGTCAATTAGTATAATAGTACAAGTAGACGTCTTGGTTAAAATGACATTTATCCACTTATGAGAACAAATTAATTACTGCCATATTGGCATTGCGCAATGTCAATCCTACAAAGGCTTGTTATATTCCGTCAGCTCGACACATCAATAATTGATGACACGCCAATGAGATCCGCTTTCAATTTTCTGTTCCTAAATGATGTAATAAAATGAATAAGTCATGGATAGATAATGTGATAGCATAATTAATGTATGATGAGAGATAATTAGGTGTTATTAAACTAATGAAATATAATTCAGTAGTTTCCATTTTTGTTGCGTGTTGAGTACGAGAAACGAGGGTATATCTCAAAACCTAAACAAGATATGAAGATGCGCTCAGCGGCATTGAATTTCTCGTGTTTTAATTAACTTATAAATAAATTATCAGCATTTTTAAAATTGAAGAAGTTTTCCTCCAAATTTTTTTCATAAAACAGTTTTTGAACAATATCTCAAAAACTAGAAGACATATACACTTGAACTGTTATCATTGGATTCAGTAGGTCGAAATACATAAGTACGTAAATTTTTATTAAAATATTGATATGAGAAAGAGTTTTAGAACAAAAAGTCTGAAATTGGACTAAAATCGAAGTAAAATTAAAAGGTATCCCTTAAGAAATATTCAAAAAATTAAATCGTTCAAACTTTGCTGAAAATTAGCTAATAAGTCAATGGGGAATTCAATACCGTTGAGCGCATCTTCATATCTTGTTTAGTTTTTAAGATATAGCACGCGGAAAATTCTTCAAACATTTTATCACATCATTTTTTCAAGTTTTCCGAGGCTATATCTCAAAAACTAAACCAGATATGAAGATGTGCTCAACGGCTTAAAAACTAGAAAACATGGAAATTTTACCATTTAATTTAGCGGGTCAAAATCCATATTTATGTAAAATAAAATGTGTAAATAGGTTTTGTATTATCATATGAAATTTGGTAGATACTACAAATATATGCTGGAGACTATTAAATTTAAAAAATATATATTTGCCCATATTAAACATTCATTCATATGAGAAACGCGGTATTATTGATAAAATAGATTTTACCAGCGAAAGTGAATTCAACTTCAAACAGCAAATCTAGTGTTCTGTAATTGGGATTAATTTCCTGTTGTGCAAAGTTGCAAAAATTTACATAAGAGTCAGGAAAATGGTACATACGAGGAGCCTTATTGAAATACAAAGCATTTTGTGTCGAGTATTTTACGGCTAGGAGTCGAGATACCGAATTTACTGGTATATCTAAATTCTTTCAAGTTTCGTTCCACAAAACCAGTGTATTGTAATTGATTTGCTCGCTCGGGCGAATTTGTAACGTTTTCGTTTTTCGAACAGAAGCGAGGCGGCGATATCTGGATCCAGAGCTGGTGATGTGTGACCTTTCGAGCCATGGTGAAAGCGAACTGATCAACACCCAGTACTCACACACACACAAACCCTCACATATTTTAACACAGCATGTGTGAGGACTCATGCGGAGTAGAACAATACATCGAAACGGATTTACACAACTTGTTTCTGTTGTTGTTTTCAGATAATTAATTAGGCACGGGTTTATTGGTTAGCGGACTTACTTTCTTTATGGATAAGTGTAGAAATAGAATTGTTTATGCCATGAAATTAATTAGACACAATGATCTCAATATAATTTTTTTTCCACGACTGGGATAGACATTTGATTTCTATGACACTAAAATCTTGATAGAAATAATAAATTTTCACCCGTCATGCTATTATTTATTGTTGTCAATAATGACGGGAGTAAAGTATTTTAGTCCCGGTACTAAGGATTATTATTATTGTCGTCTTGACATTCTGTTCAATTTTTTATTAAAAAAGAAACAAACCAATGGCAACTACAATATTAAATTTTTAAGTAACTATTTCAAATATTTTAAAGAATAATCAATATGTACATTTTTTTCTTCGTCGTATTGTAGTCATTGCCTTCAGCTCGTGCTGCAAATTTGCTCCTTGGAAAAAAACTTCTCTTCCTTAGTAAAAAAATAAAAATAAATAAATATATCATATATCATCCTTCTACCCATTGTTGGGTGTGGCGCTCTGCCGTAGCAAGTCTTGTTAAATCACAACCCCCAAGGATATTAGTAGCGGGAGAGCCACAGGGGTAGTTTTAATGTGGTGAAAATTGTTTGTCAGCTATGAGAACCAAACCCTGGTTCTCAAAACCACAAACCGACTCGATACCACTGAGCCATCTACCCTTTAATAAATATTCGTAATATACTAAAACTTATAGCTTTCTTAAAATCTTACAATTGAAGCTACCAAATGTATCAAAATTATTTTAAAGAAAAATACGTAAAATTAATAATAGTGAGAGTTAAATTAAATATTCAACAGTAAATTTATTTGATAACGTTTGGATAATTTTGTTAAATGGCAAGAAATGCTTGTTTCTAAATCAGTTAAGTTGCAGTTATCAAAAATGAATTTTAAGTAAGGCAATAACAAAGTAATAAGCATAAATTTAACCCTTCTATAAAGTTCTTTTACATCCATCAATCCTTATCTCACCACGTGCTATCGCCAATACAATCACCATCCCATTTACGCAATCCCACCACATCTTTAGTTTCGCCACTCGTCCCTCATGGCGTTGAAGTCGCCACCGCAGCGTGCTTTTGTGTAAAACAGTCTGCGCTTGCGTACCAAACTCCGGACTCCGGGAATTGCGCGCGGAATTGATAAAGACACCTGTTACATTGTTGGAAAGCGAATGGTTTTGAGATGTCCGAAAAGAGGATTGTCTGATGTTCAATCTCTCGATGCTTCTTTTTTAAAATAAATTGATGATATATGATGTAAAAGAAATATGTCACTTTATCTGTACATTAGTTGTACATCTTCTCAAAAAAATCCTAGATCATTTATGAGACAACTATCTTTCTCCTAAAGTTTTTTAGGGCATTCATCTTCCTAAAAAGATTTGTCAAACTTGAGTAGTTTCTAAACAATATAAAAATAACAATAATAATAATAGCTGAATTCTCCATTTGCCACCTTGTTCACTTAAATCAGTTCAGATAAATTCGACAAATGACTAAATGAACTGAATTAAACAAACTGATGAACTTATTGGGGTGAATTACTTCAAAGTAAATTAGAATCTGTAATTCTAGTATTGCAAACAAAGTCAATGAAGTAATCTAGCGAAATAAATAAGTGATCTGGTTCAGTAAATGTAAGTTAGATCTGATTCAAATGACAAATGGAATACGCCTAATGACTGCATTGTGTTACTATAGTAGCCGAAATGTGGTTGACTTAAAAAGTGTTGAATAATGGGGTTACTATAGCAACCGTAATCTGATTGACTTAAAAGTGTTGAATAATGAATCATTATTCATTACTCTTTTTAATTAAAACAAAATAAAATATATCATCACGTCTTTTACCCATTACTTAGTGTGGAATTCTGCCGAAGCAGATCTCGGTAAGTGATATATTTATGCGCGTGAAATGCGGTTACCAGCCGTCAAATCACGGCCTCCATAGATGTTAGTGGTGGAGGAGCCACAGGGATAGTTGTTAAAATTGTGAAAATTGTTTGTCGCCTGTGGGAATCGAACCAGGGTTCACAGGATCCACAAGCCAACTTGATACCACTGAGCTAGCTACCCCATAATTATTCTTCAGTTTTTAATAACGAACCATTTTATCTATCTAAAAACCCACATTTATTGAATGTATTCCTTAATGGTCATATTCTGCCGTAGCAGATCTCGATAAGTGATATAATTAAGTGCCTCAAGTACGGTTACCAGCCGTCAGTTCATAGCTCCCAAAGATGTTAGTGGAGAAGCAGACATAGTGGAGAAAATTGTTTGTTGGTTGTGGGAACCCGGGTTCTCAAATCCACAGTTCGATAAGCATTCATTGAACCACCTACCCATTTTTAGTTTGTCACCTTTTCGAAGAAAATTCCTGAAAATTTATATGGGCGTCATCTTTCCTAAAAAAGTTTTGACCCATCTTTTCATATCAAATCACAATAAAATTTAGATATGTACATAAAATACGAATGAATAGCTATTTACTTTCAAATTCCTGATTATCATATTAATTGTATTACATTCTCTTAATCCAATTAAATTATGAAAAAGTATCACAGATGTCAATAACTTGTTTGGCAAGATGCCCTCCATAATTCAATTGTTTCCTCTTGCGAACCAAAACGAGATATTTCTCAATTCAGATATTCCTGTCAACGATGTATCAGAGATTCGTATCAAAATCTCAGCCACTAAGAACGCAAGAACGCAAGAACGCCCTCAGGCTCAGAGGAATTCCTTGTTAGGGCAACAAGCAACAATGTGCTGACGGCTTCGTCTTGACGACTGTCGTCTCTTGGTTCTTGTTGTCAACTCTGTACGCCTACTAGATTTTTCACTTGGTGATTTTTTGAATTTTAATAAGGACTACATTATATATAACGGTGTGAAAAAAATAATGGTTAGAATAAAATTATACTTGTCTTCAACAGAAAATAAATAAATAAATATATCATTCATGATAGCTCAGTGGCTACGCTTCGGATTGCGGATTTGAGAACTCGTGTTCGATTACCATAACTGATAAATTGATTTTCACCCCTGTGGTTTCCCCTACATGAATATCTTTGAAAATTGATTGTTTGTAACTGCGTTTTACTTACTGAGATCTGCTACGACAGAGTGCCACTTCTAGTAATGGGTTAAAGGCTTATCACCTATTTTATTTATTTATGAATATGGTGTGGCTAGCTCAGTGGTATGAAGTCGACCTGTGGATCCTGAGAACCCTGGTTCGATTCCCACAGGCGATAAACAATTTTCATAATTTCAAAAACTACCCCTGTGGCTCCTCCACCACTAACATATTTGGAGGCCGTGATTTGACGACTGGTAACCGCACTTCACGCGCAAAATATATATTACTTACCGAGATCATGATAGCTCAGTGGCTACGCTTCGGATTGCGGATTTGAGAACTCGTGTTCGATTACCATAACTGATAAATTGATTTTCACCCCTGTGGTTTCCTCTACATGAATATCTTTGAAAATTGATTGCTTGTAACTGCGTTTTTCTTACTGAGATCTGCTACGACAGAGTGCCACTTCTAGTAATGGGTTAAAGGCTTATCACCTATTTTATTTATTTATGAATATGGTGTGGCTAGCTCAGTGGTATGAAGTCGGCCTGTGGATCCTGAGAACCCTGGTTCGATTTCCACAGGCGACAAACAATTTTCATAATTTCAAAAACTACCCCTGTGGCTCCTCCACCACTAACATATTTGGGGGCCGTGATTTGACGACTGGTAACCGCACTTCACGCGCAAAATATATATCACTTACCGAGATCTGCTTCAGCAGAGTGCCACACTCAGTAATGGGTAGAAGGCGTGATGATATATTTATTTATGAATTTGAATAATTGTAGAGCAAGATTTTAATTTTCTTAATTCATTATTGTTGTCAAAAATGAGCGATGTAAGTGCAACAGATATATAATATTTACACTGTCACATAAATATTTCAAATCTACTTTTAATGTTTTAACTCTATATAAGAAGATTAAATTTTTAAATTAAAAATTAAGTAGAAAATTCTGTATTTCAGAAATAATTACTGATGTTCACACAAAATAAACAATGGAAATACATTTCCGTTTTGACTGAAAATAGAGTTGCCATTTCCATAAAATATAAAAGTAACAATTGTGTAATAGGAAATAGAAGAACTGAAACAAAATAATGGGAGAATAGAAACAAAGAGTACATATATTCTATGCAAATTTGTCCTTTTTTCCCTAGTTTAATTTAAAGACTTGTCGTTAACCTCATTTTGCAATCCGGAAGAACAATACTAAAAACAATCATTTTAAATTAAGTACATGGATGCATAAATTAAATATTTATTAGGTATTATTTTAAGCGAACTCTTTTCAATATTAAAAATTATTTAACGGGTAATTAAACTTTTAATTAATTCACAAATTGGGTTTCCAATTAAACGAAAATATAGGCAAATGTTTCCAATATTAATTAATATATGAAATGAAATAATAATTGCATATGCGTTATTAAAAATTTACTGCAATTTTAGTGACATATGGCTCGTAGATTCTATTTGAAAATTGTTTATAATTTAATCATGTTATTCTCTACAGAAACATATGAATATAGGGTGAATATTGTAAATTTCATCTAGTTTATTAGTACATTAAAATGTGTAGTTTATAGCTCTTATACTGGATGTTTGACATTTAATGAAATATTTAATGAGTTTCAGAATATTTTTACGAAATTTTATACAGCGTCATACATAAATTAGATGAACTATTACAATATATTTGTATCCTTATTACATCTAAAAAAATATTAATTGCCAGGAATCGATTAAAGGGTGATTAACTTTATTTGTCGCTGTGAAAGTACCTAAATATTTTAAAGATAAATGCTTTACAGTATTAAATATCCTTTTATTTTAAGCAATGTTCTCAAAATATAATTTACTAATATTTATGTATTAAGAGGGTAAAGTGATTCTTTATTACTTTGGCTTGTTTGGTAAAAATCTATTTTTCATATTAAAACTGGCCAGGAAAGTAGATTTTACTAAAACAGTCAAGTAAAGTACGTATCCAAGGTAACAACAAAAATGATATTCTGGTACAATACAAAACAGTCTGGTAAATACTTTACACGACTGTTTTGTATTTTACCTGACTGTTTTTTTGTTGTAATCTCTAAACATTTAAAATAATTTATGATTAATTATTGATTCAATTAATGGGGTTCAGAAAAAACTGTATACATAATACGTCAGGAATATACAGAGTGATCAAAAGGAATTGTTACATTTGGCAATAAAAAAATCTACTTGAAATTGGTGAGTCTGATACATAAATTCATTTCCTGTTGTTGAGAGTGACATTTGAAATTTTAAAATTAAATATGAGTACAGTTAGTTCTTATTCGTTTTTAGTTATATTTTTCTTAAATATCTATAAATAAAACTGTTGTTTCCTTTACACTTCCTTTTAGTATTCCTATTTCTCAAAAAGTCAAAATCCTATCAGCTGTCAGACCCCTGACATAACCTATTTGTATTTATTAGACATGTCAAATAGTATTTCCGCCTTTATCTGGCGTTGTACCAACTGTGGAATAAAAAGATCTCCGGAATTGTATTGCCAACTGTAACAATTCCTTTTGATCACTCTGTACTTTTACTAAAAGTTGTACGAATTAAATAATTATTTAATGACAAAATTATAATAATATATAATGGGAAATTCATGTCATTTCTGTGAGCTATTTTTTCTAACAAAAGTCATTTTGATAATTAAATATAATGAGACATTCGTGACTTTGTTCGCTAGTGATCATGCATAATGAATCATAAAAAATCGTATATTTCTCTCTCCAGTAATGAAATTAACTGGACATCGCACGGAAATCTAAGCTTTTTTTCTGAAAACTTGACTGTAATTACAAATATTTTTATAAATGACTCTGCAAAGTGGACAGAGTGTGAACGAACCGCAAACCAATTTCATTTTAATTAAAACGTGTAAGAATTTTAGTTGAAATAATGATACAAATTTGTTCTACTATACGAAAGTTTTATAGAAGTATGTCATTGGTGCTCAAATTTTTATTTAGCTTTTGCGGTCATTTCGTCAAGTAATACATCACTTTCCTGACTTATCATCTAATATACTATTATTGTATTTATATTTTAAGGCACTGATGATGAGCTAATTTTTAGCTCGAAACATTCACAAATTATATTTTTTAACTAAAATTAGATTCCTGAAGTCTTTTTATTTATTTAATATTAATAATTGTAATTTATAAATGACAATTAAATGAAATAAAAAAAATAAAAATATTATCAAATATATTAAATACAAATTATTATTATTATTCACGGGGTGGCTAGCTCAGTGGTATGAAGTCGGCCTGTGGATCCTGAGAACCCTGGTTCGATTCCCATAGTTTCAAAAACTACCCCTGTGGCTTCTCCACCACTAACATTTTTGTAGGCCGAGATTTGATGACTGGTAATCGCATTTCACGCGCAAAATATATCACTTACCGAGATCTGCTTCGGCAGAGTGCCACACCCAATAATGGGTAGAAGGCGTGATGATATATTTATTTTTATTTATTTAAAAATAGTTGATGCCCTAGGTGGCTCAGTGGAATCGAGTCGGACTGCGGATTTAAGAAATCGAGTTCGATTCCTAAACAATTTTCACCCCGCGGTGTGGCTCTCCCTCCACTAATATATTTTAGGGCCGTGATTTGATAGCTAGTAACCGCATTACACGCGCATAAATATATCACTTACCGAGATCTGCTACAGCAGATTTCCACACCCTGTAGGGCAAAAGATTTTAGTATATATTTATTTATTTTGATTTTTTAAATGTTTCAAAATATTCAGTTTTTTTAAACTTCAAAGTGTTAGAGGATAATTTTTAACATTTGAAATTTAGTTTGTATTATTAGTAATTATTTTCTTTTATGAATTATCCTGACTGATCATCATTTAACATGTTAATAGCTAATTAAAACTAATAAATTACGCGTACATATTAAATTAAACATTTAAAATTATGTGTCACAAGTGTTGGTCCTAAAATAATTACTACTAATTACACTATACTAAATTATACACAAAATTAATTTAAGTGTGCACTTGAGCATAGAAATTCCCCCAATAAGTGCGTTGAATTCCGCATTAATCCCCGTTAAAATTCCCCTAGCATGGGGTGTCGTTGCTCGCCGCACGATTTTTCATTACGCGCTTCGACGCCGCCGCCCCCGATGTCGAGTTGTCGCCGAAATAAGGTCGAGCGGGCGTCGGGACGCGTTTAACACGAGGCTTGTGGTATGCGAAACCATTGTCTCCGGCATCCGTTGCGGCGGGAGTGATGGCCACAACTCTGAATTAAAAATGAGGTTATGGAAGAACTGACTCGTAAATTATTGGATGATGCTGTCGAGAATTGACGCGTGTAATAATGAGGAAACTAGGAGGAATTATGACTATTTTATATTTGTTTTTATGATGATATTTTTATTGAATGAAAACTTACATGCATACATTAGCCGGCAGTACAATGGTGTGGGTAGCGTTACGACATTCGAATCAGAAAATTCCAAGTCCGAATCATACTCAAGCTGAAAAGTATATGAACTACCACACTGCGGATCGGTGGGTCCGGATCCTGTACTGTAATTGGGATTAAGGTATTACTAGTGTGACGGTGGCGCCATAGTTTGTCGAGTGGCGAAACTGACGCTCAAAAAAATTTAAAAATTGAATAAAATAAGTGTTTTATACCTATTATGATTTGAATATCATGAATTGTTAACAGGTTGTTGGTCCAGTGAATTTTCAAATATCATACCACCGTGTGTGGTGTTGCCATTATAAATTGGGATTCTTAATTTTTCGTTAAAAACAAGGATTTGCATGGCTATATATCTATTACTAAACGATAAAAAACTTTCTGCGATACAATATACATGGATAGTTCTAGAACATCATACTAGTTTTTCAAATGAAACTTCAAAATTTTAGAGATACACAAACCAAATATGTGCGATTCTGAGTGATGATCGCCATAAGTCCCGTGTATAAGAACTCAAATTTACAAGCGAATATATTTGTTCACAGACGATGAATGTGTTTCATATTTTAACAGGATGCGTATGACTATCCAATGTTTACGTGCGTCAAATTCCAATCAGATCTGCAAAAAAAATTTCACGCTAGTACTACCTTAAGTTTCTGTTGTACAGAATAGCATAAATAAATAAATATAGCGTAACCAAAGTTATGTGTATGTCCTTCGGCAAAAATGTTAATAAAATTTCTCGTATGGTTGTGCCATATATAAACTATGCCACTACAATTGCTTAGCTGATTACATACAGGAAAATGTTTTAAATAAATGTTATATTCTGCATCTAAATCAATTCTTTTTATTTATTTGATTATTACTAAAATTAATGAGGTAATGGTTCGGTGGTATCCAGTCGGCCTGTGGATCCTAAGAACCCTGGTTCGCTCCCCACAGCCGACAAAAACATTTTCACCAATTTAAAATTACCCTTGTGGCGTTCCCACCACTAAAATCTTTGGGGGCCGTGATTTGACGGCTGAAAACCGCACTTCACGCGCATAAATAAATCACTTACCGAGATCTGCTTCGGCAGAGTGCCACACCCAGTAATGGGTAAAAGGCGTCATGATATATTTATTTTATTTATTTACTAAAATTAATTTACAATGGGGTGGTTAGCTCAGTGGTATGAAGTCGGCCTGTGGATCCTGAGAACCCTGGTTCGATTCCCACAGGCGACAAACAATTTTCATAATTTCAAAAACTACCCTTATGGCTCCTCCACCACTAACATCTTTAGGGCCGTGATTTGACAACTGATAACCGCACTTCACGCGCAAAATATATCACTTACCGAGATCTGCTTCGGCCAGTAATAGGTAGAAGGCGTGATGATATATTTATTTATTTTATTTACTAAAATTAATGTTTAAAGCTGTTCAAAATTGATATTATCTACATAGTCATGGAACCTGAATACCTATATGCATACAAATGTGTAATACTTATTATTGTATTAATGGCATAATCAAATAGTAATAGCATAATAGCAGGGAATGTTTAAAGCTCTCCGCTATGCATTGAGCTTTAATTTTCCTGAATTTATTTTGATCTTGGAGATTTATGAATTCAGTCAGTAGGTATTCGTTATTGTTGTGCTGGCGTTGTTAATTTTTGGTATGCTATGGTTTAAAAGTGTTTTACCTTAAGTATACATTTAGTACCACTGATTTGATAGTAATTTCTAATACATTAATAATTAAATTATAATTGTAAATACCTACTACAATAGTCAATCTATTTATTAGATAAACGACTGGTTGTAGTACCGACCAGTAGCAGTAAAAATGTTTACTTCAAGAACCATGTTCTTAATTCTATGTTCTATTCATAATGTACAAACAAAAAGCAATCTCCATTTGATGACAGCGCTCATTTGTTTCCTCACATCTAATTGTCCAGTCATTTGAAATTAATTTATAAGCGAGGTACATTAGTGAATGTTGTTAAATAAGTGAATTTTGTCACATTTCGGAAACAAACTAATTCGTTTGCATCGTTTCCATCTCGCAGAGGCCGCCATCCTCGCGTTAATTATAATTTTGAGAACTCAACCTTGCGGGACTTAATTTTCAATTACGGAATTAGATCTCGTGGGACGCATTCATTACCCTGGAGCCAACCGAGCGCGCGTTATGCGTTCAAGATTAGAACGTTCTTGTATAATTGGACCGATGTCATCTTATCATCCGGATATGTATGGATATAGCCTCGATGTATGTGTGTTTGTTTGCCCTGTGATTTCGACGCCCATGGGCGCTTCATACGGGATACTTAGGGTTGGCGCACAGACAAAATATATTCAGACGTCTAACCAAATGTATTCAAATGATAACGCTTTTTATCAATGAAATTTGTAGTTCTGAACGAATCCGTATTGCAGCGCTAATGTCAATTATTATTAACTTAATATAGAATTGTTAAACTAACAAATCCTTCAATTTATGTGTTTAATTTTTTTCATGTGTAATTATTTTATTTTTTGTTTACAGGTAAGTTTCTGTCATCTTTATCTCACTTCAAATAATCGTGAACAAAATGACATTCCTTTCAAACATATTGAGTTGATATTGGTAAGTCATTAATTTTGATTAAAAACTAGTAATAGAAAATACGAGAAATGATCATAGACCTAAGTGAAAAGAGAAGATTATCTATCTATTCTCAGGGCTGTCTTTAAGTCTAGGCAAAATAGATAACTGATACCAGAAGACTGTGATAGTCAAGTTCTTTATTAAATATTTATTAACAGTACTTAAATACTCATTGTGTAGTATAATAATTTTCGTGTTCATGAAGCTATTTAACAAATTATCACTTAATGATAATTATATAATTGGTTAGATCATTGTATACATGTCTTTGCATTAGTGAAGCATTCATTCAATGTAATCGTTTCTAAAAAGGGATCCGTCAATAATTATCTGACCAAAGTCCAGAAGGGACGTTTTAAAATATTTTGTTGTATCCCTTTCACTAATGAAACTTTAGCTACGTTCATGGTAAACATACAAGTAAGATGCTCGTTTGTGTGGTGTGCAATGATTATACAATTTACGTCCAGTTACTACTGACATACGTATGCAAATTTTCTGATAACAGTTTTTCGGTCTTGAATTAAACGTAATTGGCTATAGTTAGTTGCAGAATATATAATGAATTTCTAATTAATAGTTAATGGATAGCAACTAAACATAAACTATGATGATGCAGACAGTTTGATAGTTTCTAATTATGAACTATTTTAATTATAAGATTAATGAGAAAAGACACACATGGTTTCCGAACGATTTTGCGATAAGTTAGTCTGTCAATCTCGGACGGAGACACAAAAAATAATAACTTTCCGGGTTCAACTCCCACATCCGACAAACCATTTTCAATTCATTCAAATTACCCTTATGGTTTCCACTCTACTAACATCTTTAGGGTCGGTAACCGCACTTCACGCGTATAAATATATTACCGAGATCTGCTTCGACAGACGACTATCACACCCTGCAAGGTTATTACGCGATTTTTTCGATTTATTTAACAAAAGATGTATTTAATACTTATATTACTATTGTCCTTTTGAAGTTAAGGGGGCCAAAATAAAATAGAACCCCAACATCTAAATTAAATATTTATGTTAGCACATACTTTCAAAAATTCTGATGGACGTATTACTAGATAAAATGATTGGAAAACATCAAACCACAGCGTACATAAATATTAGGATGGGCCACAAGCCTCAGGGCAATTTTAATACACAGAAAAGCTTTTTTGACATTGAGGCTTTTGGAATAAACGAACGAACTCCGGATTTATCCCCGGATTTTACCGAATTGAATTGAAATCCGAAACATCAAAATATTTATTTTCAAACATGAAGTCATTATAATAATCCAACGTTTATTTTCTTTTTACATTTTATGGGGTAATGGCTCAGTGGTATCCAGTCGGCTTGTGGATCCTGAGAACTCTGGTTCGATCTCCACAGCCGACAAACATTTTCAACAAAATTAGAAATTACCCCTGTGGTTCCCTCACCACTAACATCTTTGGGGGCCGTGATGTGACGGCTGGCAACCGCATAAATATATCACATACCGCGATGTGTTTCGGCAGAGTGACACACCTAGTAATGGGTAAAAGGCGTGATGATATATTTATTATTTATATATTTTATTGTTCCTGATGATTTCCATTATCAACATTTTCTAGAAAAATTACTGTATTTGGGATTAAGTTCATGTTGTGCAGCAATTATTTTGCTATTATAAATTAAACTAAGTGACAAAACAAAACTCCATGTCCTGGTAAGTATGAGGACAAGAAATTTGTATGCGAGGAAAATATATGGTAGTTAGAAAGGAGCATTATGTTGTACTGTGTGCTATGCTCTCTAGTAAGTATAATATATTTGACAAAGAAGGCTCTTAACAATGTGAGTATGGGAGGATATTAAGGTACGGAATAGGTATGTAACTATGTGTATAGGAGGAAGATATGAGTTTGTAAAAGAGGGTGTTATGAGGAGCAAAATGATGGAGAGAAACGATACATAAATGTAGCCTTTAGTGAAGAATATTTTAATAATATTACGATGAGATAACGTTCAATTTCTTATTTATTATTTTATGCCTTTTTAAGGTTAGGTTACCTATCAATCTGGCAGTATATCTAATACGTACATAATTTCATATCAAATCAGTTTTTTGCAAACCAAAAGGGTAAACAATTATATGTACAAAATGGCATATATGGCGATAAAAGGATTATTGTAATTAATATATTATTACAATTTATATTTTGTTGAAATAAATAAATTGTTGTACTCAATAAACATATATATATATATATATATATATATATATATATATATATATTCTAAGATTTAATATGATGCAAGTGTAACACCTCTTGAATCGGAACGCCAGTTCAATATATTTTTTGTAAACCAATTCTTTAATCAGACTTTAGCTACTTTTTTAACTTTCAACCATTATTAAACTTGTCTTTGAATCAGTTTTTAACCAATTCTATAATCAGTCTTTAAGTAATTTTTCAACCATTTGTTTAATCCGATCATTTTTGGAACTGATCTTTTATCTGATCTTTCTTGAAAGTTTTAACTATATTATTAAATCTGTCTTTTAAGAATTCTTTAAGCAATCATTTAATCAGTCTTTGACTGACCTTTGAACTATTTGGTTAATCCTGTCTTTTTTGAGATCCGGGCTCGTATTCTTGAACTCATGCGAATAAATTCGCGTACGAATTATAATTTCAACCATAGCAATTATAAATTAAATTTTAACACAATTTCAAAGATTTTAACATTGTTGCCATAGTTTCAGTCATAATTCGTAGACGAATTTGTTCGCATGAATTCAAGAATAGTGCTCAGTTTCACCAATAAAAGTTACATTTTAATCGTTGTTTAAATAAATAAAAGTAAATCGAATATATGACAGCAATGTCAATTATTCTATTTGACATGTAAGATTTGCTTTTATTTATTTTTAAACAATGATTAAAATTTAACTTTTGTTGGTGAAACCGAGCATAAGGCTCCTGTGGTGCAGAATTCTATTTCGAACAATAGAATCGCTATCATCTGGTCAAGTAAGAATTAAGATTTTTTTCTAATATAGCATAAAATAATCGGAATTTTTTGTATCAACTAGTGCGCAAATGATGTTAACTAAAAATATTAAAAATGTAGTACTAATTTGGCTGTTTGAAAAGTATTGCCCGAATTCTACAATAGAATTCTTCACCCCAGATTTTTTTTCTAGGATTGGCCATTTCTTGTATCTTCGATTTTTGTCTAGTTTTACTAAAGTCAATAGTCCACAATACGCTGTAGCCTCCCCTGTATTGTAATTAGGAATGAGTTCCTGTTATACCAAGTAACAAATAAATAAAAGGACTGTGGTTATCATTAATTATCAATCACATCCCTCACTGCTGCTAGCAAAGGGAGGTAAACCACAAACCACAGGCACAATTTCCATCCCTAAATTTTAATCGACAATCTTGATTTAAACTACCCTCCAATCATATCGAATTAAAAAACTAAACAAACTAAAGAAAATCTTTTGACTATCACCTACCCTCCGCCACCGCTTTCCACCAGCGGAGGAAGCGGTGGCTCCGGTTCGCTTGCGCGGCAGCAAGCAGCCAGTCTCGCGATACGCGGCTCACGCTCCGGTCATACGCGACACGCATCGTCCAACCGGCACGTGCTCGGTCATTCGTCCACGTTCCGTGCTGCTCGGTCAATCGTACCCGCCAAAAAACAATTCTGTTCTGTGACAGCTAGTGACGGAAGTTTGACAGTGTTGTGTTGTGATGTGGGTGGAATGGATTAGGGAGTGATTGGTTCTTGGTTTTTTAATTGAGAAATAATTATGTACTTTTCAGCATTGTTTATTCACTTTTTGGTTAGTGTTAGTTCTTCATGATTATATATTTATACTGTCAAACGTTACTATATTAGTTTAGGGGAAAATGTTTATAATAAAAGTTAAAAAGAACTAAATTTTCTATCACTTCTATTTGAAGCATTTTAAACTAAATTAATTTAGTAAGGTTTGACAGCGCCATATGTGAACAATTTTTATGCACAAAATAAAAACAATGTTTATTAGCTCATTCATCAAGTTTGCTATTAAATGTTCCTAAATTATTTTAGAGGAAATGTTTATAATAAAAATAAAATGAACTAAAATTTATGTCCTTTATTTGAAGCATGTAAAATAAATTGACACTGGAATATATGAGAACAATTTTGATGGTAAAAGTAAAAGAAATGTTTATTAACTCATTCACCATGTTTGTATATTTTCGACTGTCAAACATTCCTAAATTATTTAAAAAAATTATATTGAAGTAAAAAGTACCTGGAACTATATTTGCTATCACTTTTAGTTGAAACATGTTGCTCTAAAATAACTTACAACAAATGTTTAACACTGCAAAATATGCGAAAAAATTTATAGTGCAAGTAACGAAATCAACTTTATCAGTTTTATTTGAAGAATTTCCCCAAACAATTTAGAAACGTTTTTAGGCAGAAAATGTCAAGATTAAAATAGAGATACAATTTACTACCATTTCAGTATTTAACTGCGAAAATATGATATTAATTGTGAAGCCAACAATATCAAAATCTTATCGAATACAGTATAATATTAAACAAAAAGCTACGTGCTTATTAATTCAGTTATTATAGAAAAATAGCTGCAAGTAATATGACTAAACTAAATCGGAAAAATGTAAATTTAAAGTTGTACAAGAAGTCATCAATATGTAGGTATCTACCTTATGTTTAATTTATATAAAAATGTAAATTAAAGTATGGTTCGAGGTTTGATTGATTCTTGACTTTGTTTGTATAATAATTACCTGTCGCTTGAAACAAGTCATGCATATTCTTTAAATAATTAATATTTTAAATAGTACATCCAAAAAACTGTAAAATGGTATGATGATACATTTAATTTCTGCCTATATCCCTAAGTAATTTTCTGAATGAAAAAGAATGAAATATTGACAAAACTGGTGTGTACTATTAGTCATTCGTGAACTTTATCTCCCCGAAAACAGGTGTTCTGATTGATGGGTAGGGACATATTATTGATTAATGTGTTAAAAAGGTAGCATTTGATATTTAGATTTAAGTAATATTCATGTTCACGTCAACCAGAAAAATAAAATTATAAAAATCATTCATCGAATACGTTCGACAAACAATCAATTATTAATAATAACAGTAGGTACAAACTTCTTCAAAACAAGAAATGAAATCTACATAATTTCTCATAAATATTTTCCTGATAGATTCAAAAATTCTTTGTATAATTTATTGGACGGCAGAACAATAAATCTACAAAAATAATCTAAGAAAATGGGCAGGCCAGAAATAAAATATGAAGGAAATTTTGTCAATGCAGAACAATAACCATTCTTCATATTTAAAATATTATAATGAAAATGTCGTTAATAACAAATCGAAATTAATAGAATATCTAGAAAATTATAATTTGTAATTTGTCTTATTACCTAAAGAGTAATTTTCGTTAAATTGGGTTAAATGATTAGAAACCTTTGATGATGTTTGAAATGAAATTTAACTGGGATTAATTAGTGTAATAATTAAAATTAATAGAGCATTTCGTCGGGATTTGCTTATTTTCATTTTGAAACATATTACATTTATTGATATATAGCAAAACCATGAAAATTTAAATGAGTTCTATTTATATATTTTTGACAGTATTACTAAAAGTTTTAATGTTTTGTAATTAAAAATAAATTAATTAATGATTTGGAGCAAACTATGTCTATAAATATTTAAATTATAAATAATTATTAGCTTTAAACAAGACTATTGGCCGATTTCACCAACAAAAGTTAAATTTTAATCATGGTTTAAATAAATAAAAGCAAATCGAATGTATGACAGTAATGTTAATCATTTCATATGACATGTAATTTTGATTTGCTTTTATTTATTTAATCCAAGTTTAAAATTTAACTTTTGTTGATGAAACCGAACATATGACTATGAAAATAAAGAGACGATGATGTATAATTTTTTTCATTTTTTTGTTGTCAAACAATAAAATATATTTCTTCCAATTTAATTCAATGAAAATATTCATACTTATGCAGAAAACTCTGCTGAATACAATGATGATGTTTCGAGGTTCGTACTTAATCTAGTTTTTGAGATATAGTCCAGTTAGAGAAAAATGATTAAAATGAGGTAAAATATAATTAAAATTCTACTTTTCGATGCCTATATCTCAAAAACTAAACGAGATATGAAAATGCGCTTAACGGCATTGAATTTCTCGTCCTTTGAACGACTTATATACAAATTTTTAGCAATTTTAAAATTACAACAAATTTTGACCAAAATTATTTCATAACACAGTTGCTGAACAATATTTAAAAAATTAGAAGGCATACGTACTCGGAAACTTCACCATTGGATTCAGCAGGTCGAAATACATACGTATGTAAATTTTCGTTACAAAATTTCCACGAGAAAGAATTTTACTGCAAAAAGTCTGAAATTGGCCTAAAATCGTAAAAAACGTAAGGGGTACCCCTTAAGAAATTTTCAAAAAATCTAAATCGCTTAAAATATGTTTATAAGCTAATTCGAATACAAGAAATTCAATGCCGTTGAGCGCGTCTTCATAGCTTTCATAGTTTTTGAGATATAGCCTGTGGAAATTAAATTTTTTACAAAAAATGTACCTCATCAAATTTTCTCCATTCCCAAGGCTATATCTCAAAAACTAAACAAGATATGAAGATGCGCTCAACGGCATTGAATTTCTCGTGCTTCAATTGACTTTTAAACAAATTTACAGCAATTTTTAAATTTCAAACATTTTTGACCAAAATTTTTCCATAAAACAGTTTTTGCACAATATCTTAAAAACTAGAAGACATACGCACTTGAAAATTTAACCGTTGAATTCAGTGAGTTGAAATGCATATGTATGTAAATTTTCGTTACAAAATTTGTGCGAGAAAGAATTTTAGAGCAAATTATCTAAAATTGGCCGAAAATCGTAAAAAACTTAAGGGTTACCCCTTAAGAAATTTTCAAAAAATTAAAATCGCTGAAAATTTGTAAATAAGTCAATTCGAATACGGGGAATTCAATGCCGTTGAGCGCATTTTTATAACTCGCTTAGTTTTTGAGATATGGCCTCCGAAAAGTTAATTTTTTCTCAAATTTTCCTTCATTTCATAGTATGTACCATAAAAAAATTATTTGTTAATTTAAACCAATAAAAATATTTATACTAATACAAAAAACTATGAAGAGTGCAATGGTGATATTGCCTGTTCCAAATCTTGTCTAGTTTTTGAAATAATCAATGTCAAAGTTAATAAAAATCTACTTCTTCGAAAGCTGGCCAAAAACTAAATATTTTATACGTAAGATTGATCTCTTAGAATAAACTAAACTTCCAATTAAAAACTAATAAACTGTTATTAACTAAATAACAATATATTCAAATGAATGTCGAAACTGACAGTATGGAAAAATATCTAAAAATGGAATATATTAAAAATAATTTCTTTCATGGCAGTTCTTGAAATGTGATATTTACATTGTATGCCCGTTACAGAAGTTTGCAGAAATTTGGGCTTATTTGAATTTTCAGAAAGTCGTACTTTTTATTAGCATTTCACACTGAAAAGTACCTGCAAAGCTGAACGAGAGTTTTTCCAAATTAGAATTGATAATGCAAACTTCAGATTCTTCTACAAGAACAATTGTTCTTTCTATTTAAATTCTGAAATGCATCCGTAAGTTTAAAAGTTACTACACGGAGAAATATAACTCAAATAGTAATTTTAAGAACTCTTTGTTGGAAATTGTGTCCAATACACCACAGGAAATTAATCCAATGTTGGAAAAAGAATTGAATGTAAATATATTTTATATTTCATATTCGGAACAACATGTTTACTTCAATATTAATTTTAACAAATTTAAAGCAATTAGTTAATTAATATAAACGAAATATGAGCTGAGGGAATCATAAACATATTTTCAATATTCTAAATTTGGAAAAACAGAAATTGTTATTTACCTAATTTAAATCAACACCTAATGAATGACATACAATAGACAATAAGCAATAAACAAAAACATACATCGAGTTTTTTCAATAATAGCTTCAACGTTTATTTATTAATTTTTAGAAACAATATTTTATATTTGTCAACGACACAATATTCTTTTCTTCGCTAGGCAAGTTTTATTATACTAAATGTACATTTCAACTGCCATGCCGTCATCGTCACTGTACTACTGACGATAACTGCATTTATCTTGACACAGCTCTAAACTATATATTAATTAATTTTATACTTGATTTGTGCAACACTAAATATATTTTAAATATAATTCTAGAGTGTATCAATTAGGAAAATTAGCAGCAATTTGGCCGAAAGCATAAAATAAATATGTCGTCAAATTGGTAGCTCTCTTGAGCGTATCGATTCAATGAGTAATCCCCATACAATTTCAAACCAGCTTTTCAATCTAGCGACGACAGCTTGGTTCAGTTAATTTCGATTCAACAAAGTGATCGAAAGAAAAAAGCTTGCTATTGATTGCTTATAGATGTCACTACGAATTATAACGAAGTATGTTTTGATTTAATAGAACCGTTATAGATTTCGGTAATTAGATTTTAATCGCTGTTATTTCTAATTGGACTTAATTGCTCTGTCAAATTGACAAGTTTTATACTTGGTAGAAAATTAGTTTCATATTTTTCTGTGACATTACGAAGTTTGACAATTTAACAATTCAATTTCGGATGTCATTGTTCTCCCTTTCAAAATAGTTCTCTCAGGATATTATAGACTTATTTTAGGGTTTTTGTCATCCCTCAAAATAGACCTACAACGCATGTTGAGGAATAAATATGTGCTACTTTTGATGTCAACAAAATTATTAACAAAATGCGTCCTTTTTAAGATTTTGGCGTGAAATTTTTCGTATATTTTTTACGGAACTTTTCCAAGACTACAAGTTGCCAACTATGTTTTTTTAACCGGAAACTTCAGGTTTTGGATCTTTTCTCCGGAATACGGTTGAACTAGTTTCTTTTATTAATGTCCGTCATTTATTATACAATGCCAATCTGTAAATAGGACAAATGGAGTCTGTAACCAGCATCGAATTTAAAGAAACAAATTATGAAATAAGTAAATTATGTATTTTTTCTACTACCAACGACAAAAACATGTCACTTTTAAATACTTTCTATTGTCAAAAGAACGTTATTTTTGGACGCTTTGCAAAATATTTTTTTTGCATATTACCATTACTACGAGCAAAAAATTTAACTACGTAACCTGCAAATAGTATATTACGTACCATGAACTGTAAGTGACAGTTTTTAGGTTAAGAATGCCCGAAGGGACGAAATTTCCTAAACATTCGTGACCTAAAAAAAATCACGTACAGTTCGAGTTAGTAAGCTATTTTTTACAATACTTGCACAAATAGAACGAAAAGAAAAATAGGTTTCGAAATTGGCAGCTGTCAAATTATAGTCAAGATAAACAGGACCTTGATATATAATATTTACTTACTATTCACAGTGGAATGTAAATAAATAGTCCTGATATAACCATGGAAAGCACTATGCAATAAAAGTTGCATTTACTGTGTTTAAATTTTGTCATTAATAGGTAACTTACAGTACAAGTATTGTAAGATTTTGACGTTTGAAATGTCATTAGTTAGATTAGCATAATTAGTAAAAACTTGATCGTAGAAAAAATTATCTATGCAACATGTGTTAAAGGTGTCTTTATTGCATTCATGGCCTATAGTTCATGCTGCAAGCTTCTTAGTTAACTTTTCTTTTTAATTACAGATGTAAATATCTATTATCTGGTATCTAGCTGTCAGTACTTGCTAAAATGTGAGATCAAAAGTCTTACAAATGACTCATAAATAAAATTGTAATAATTTAATACGAAAAACAAACTGATAAAATATCTCCTCGCAAAGAACCATCATGAACAAAAACATTAGAACGAATACCAGCAGAACAATAAAACCATATCCAGTGTAAAAGTGTAACCTTCCGCGATGTTCCTCCCAATAAAAACTCCTCGACGGTTTCACTTAGTGACGTCATAACGTGCGCGTGAACATGAACTCCACCGGCAACAAGGACCTGGTGCATAAGTGCCACTCGGACCCGGGCCGCGTCGACGAGCAGGAAGTGGAGACGACGAGGAGCACCAGGAGACATCGGTCATCCGGCGGTGATGGCACCGGCAGCAGCTCGACACAACCAGTACCTTCGGTAGCGGCGTCCACCAGGAAATGCGTGCTCACGTTGGATGGGTACTCGTATGTTATTGGTGAGAATGAATTTTACGGAAAATAGAAAGCTTTTCTTTAGAGTTTGTGAATTCATTGCTTTTCTATGCAACTATCGGAAAGAGTTTACATTTTCATATGTGATTGTATTCATGAATCTTTTTTGGCCAATATTATTTTATTTTCCTTTGTTGCTAGCGAAGACCGTCAACCTGTTTTATTTCTCGCTGCTATTGGCAACCTTTGCTAAAACTACTATAATAGCAAATATTAAATAAAAAAATAAATAAATATATCATCACGCCTTTTACCCATTACTGTGTGGTACTCTGCCGAAACAGATCTCGATATGTGATATATTTATGCGCATGAAGTGTAGGTACCAGCCGTCAAATTACGCCCCCCAAAGATGTTAGTGGTGGGGTAGTCACAGGGGTAATTTTAAATTGATAAAAATGTTTTGTCGGCTGTGGGGATCGAACCAGGATTCTTAGGATCCACAGGCCGACTTGAGCCATTGCCCCATTATTAGAATGAAATAAATATCTCATCATGTCTTTTACCCATTACTGGGTGTGGCACTCTGCCGTAGCAAATCTCGATAAGTGATATATTTATGCGGAAGTAGTCAAATTATGGCCCCAAAGATGTTAGTGAAAAGAAAACTACAGGGATAATTTTAATGTGGTGAAAATTGTTTATCGGCTGTGGGAGTCTAACCCGGGTTCTCAAATCTACAGTTCGATTCGATACCACTGAGTCACCTACCCCATAATACCAATAATAAATATTCCGTTTGCTGAACCAGATCACTTATTTATTTGCTTGGCTTACTTCGCTCCTTTATTCGGATTCAGCTCGAAGCAATCCATTCCAATAAGTGCATCAGTTTGCTTAGATCAGTTTAGTTAGTCATAGTGTCTAATTTATCTGAACTAATATAAATGAATCAAGTGGCAAATGAAATACAGTTAAGGTTACTATTTCCTTGGTTATAGAATTTTATTTGTAGGTGTGAAATTTATAATAAATGTCATACCAGTTCATACTAATTTATTTATTGATACGTTGAATCCTCACTTCATGGCTAGGTATACAAATAAGTATTAAATTGAATTCCTTTATTGTCCCAATGATTGTCCAAAATACCAATGAAAATCTCTGGCATTTGAATAATCCGTTTATGGTAAATGTCTGTAAATATTTTGTCTGTGACTAAGCGAATATGAGGCTTATCTTTCATTTTATAAACATTACTTTTAAATAGTTATTAATGTATAAGATTTTTATTGATTTATAGCAAAAACACAAAACATATAAAGTTAGAATGTAGGTAATATTACAAACAACATACTCGTAAAATGTAGGAACAAAACATAATTAAAATCAATAGTTCAACAATAAAACAGGAACTTTGTAAAACGTAATAAAATAAAACTAATAATTTTTAATAGGTACATACGCGACAGTAAGATAAAACACTAAAATAGTAATAAATATAGGAAATGGCATACAGTACTTACTATGTGTGTGAGAAGGTCATATTTTGTCACAAAATTGCAATCTGAATATGCCTTTTTGATTTTAATTCAAAAGAAGAATTTTGAAGATACTTCAAAGAAAATTTCTTTTATATATTTATGTATACAAGAAAAACATGTTATTGACCCTTTCAGAAAATCATCTTATCCTATTTTTAGTTTCTTTTTCCTTCCCTTAAATTATTTATTACTTTTTTTTTAATTTAGCAGCAATTACTAATTTCTAATAAATAATTATTTCCACGGGGTAGATGTCACAAAAAAATCATAGTTTGTGGGCGAAAGCCTTCTTTCTCAATATTATGCTTTCTCTTTTAATATCAATGCTATTTTTGGCGCCAAGAGCCTACGTCAAGATTAATTAATAAATCTTTATTATATGTGGTAATGGCTTAGTGGTATCGAGTCGTCCTGTGGATCCAAAAACCCTGGTTTGATCCCCACAGCCGACAAACATTTTCACCAATTTAAAATTTTCCCTGTGGCTCCCTCACCACTGACATCTTTTGGGGCCGTGATTTGACGACTGGTAATCGCACTTCACGCGCACAAATATATTACTTAGCGAGATCTGCTTTGGCAGAGTGCCACACCCAGTAATGAGTAAAAGACATGATGATATATTTATTTCATTTTAATATTTGATATTGTTGTAGTTTTAGCAAAGGTTGTCAATAGTAGCAAAAAACAAAATGAATTTTAACGGCCTTCGCTGGTAGCAACGTAAAATAAAGTAGTATTGTAGAAAAAGATGAATTTCGAGGCTCAAATCGCACATGAAAATGTTAACTTTTTTCAATAGTTGTACAGAAAAGGAATTAATTCTGAATATATTTTATTTATTTATTTTTTCTCCATTAGTACAAATTTAACAACAAAATAAAAATACGTAGATACATAGAAAATATTCAATAATTGTGGAATAACCTATTAAGTACGATACTTTATACCGGTTATTTTTGATTTGCCAAAAAACCAATTTCCGGCATGAAATGTCTATATCTGTATAGATAATCGTAATTTCATGGATAGAACAATGATCTCCCAAGTGAAAATTTATTAGTTCAAAACTTCCAAATAAAATACAAATTCTCAAAATAACAATAAACAAGGAAAATCCCGTCCTCATAGTGTCATCATTCACCGATGATGTTCTTTAGCTCTCATGCTCCACGCTTCACCGGGAATATCTCCCCGGACCGGAAGTTGGGGTATACCGACGCCGGATCCCACCATGTCTTACATGTGGCGCCAGCAGCGTCGGTCATCAACTGCGTATCGTCGTCCAGCCTCGAACGTTGACGTCCGACGGGCGATATATTTCTCGTGCCGGTTGATTGACAAGTGTGGCTGGTTTATCGACGTCGTTAAACGCGATGGTTTAGGAAAGCGGAAAGGGATCGTCAACACACGCTATCGTCGCCAGAAAAGCCGTAAATTTCTAACGTTGGCGATGTTTGCCCGTGCATGCGTGTGAAAATGCATTTTGGTTTTTAGTTTGTTTGTTTTTCGGCTTGAATTCTATTCATTGTTGGAGATTTATGACTGTTTTATTTCGACATTTAGGAAACATGAAATTGTTTCTTTTTAGATTTGATATTAATTATTTATTTGTTGATCTGCACAATATGAACTTAATCCCAATTTATAACAGAATCCGAACTGCCCAGAAACAGTAATTTAGTATTTACCTAATTTCATAACGTAATATCAATATTACAATACGAAAAAACGTGTCGTAATGAGTTCTATTGCGATGTAAGCACTGTAATTACTTTTTTACAATACTTGTACAGTAAATGGAACTTTTATTGCACAGTGGTTTCCATGGTTACATCAGGACTTTAATATTTACTTACTATCCACCGTGAACAGTAAGTAAATATTACATATCAACGTTCTGTTTATATTGACAACAATTTGACAGCTGTCAATTTTGAAACCTACTTTTCTTTTCCTTCTATTTGTGCAAATATTGTAAATTATAGCTTACTAACCTCGAACTGTAAGTGATTTTTTTAGGACGCGAATGTTTAGGAAATCACGACCCTTAGGGCCTCGATTTCCCAAAGTACATTCTGGATCTAAAAATTGTCACTTACAGTTCATGGTACGTAATATACTATTGACAGTAAAATGACAGTCTAACGTAAACAAACAATGTAACCTAGATTTTATTGAAAAATCGACATTGCTGTCAAACAATCAATATGCTTTTATTTATTTAAACTAAGTTTAAAAAAGTTTTATTGGTGGCCATTAGACTCAGTCGGTACGATCAGCAGTCTCCTACTACAAATAAAGTTACTGTCGCATTGCGATTTAGCTATGAATAAAATTTATTAATAATGAAATGATAGTTACTCATGAGTAGGATGTGCCCTTTATGTTCATGTTTAAAAAGTCAGTTTCATTACGAAGTATTTTATAAAACGAATAATTTTCAAATGTACCAGTTGTTAAAGCTATTAGAATGAGTGGAAGTCATTTAAAATCGTACATTTTATAGCAAACCGTAAAATCTGTATTTTTTCACAAGACATTAAGTGCAGCGCTAAATATAAAAGTCATTATTAACAACCTACTAACTTCTAACGTTCAGAAATATTGGACATCTACTCTTGGAAGCTACTTGTAAAAATGATACTTTGTAAAGACCAACAATTCTATCTCATAGTCCACTATTTTAATCACTTTGAGTTTTGGTTCTTGCTGTGTGAAGGTAAATGTTCAAGTAGAAATATTATTTTAGTTATGAGCAAAGAGTTGCTAACGTCTTTTGAAAAGTAGTTACGACGCCAGAACAATTACCAACGTCGTAAAATTAACAACAACTTATAAACTGTCAAGTTTGCCACTAGAAAAAACAACAAAACTACAAACTTTCTAAAATTTCCAAACAGAAAAGTTTCAACTTCATCTGCTAGGTTTGTTCGTAGATAGTCCGGAAGACACATATGCAAAACGCTAATAAATTACGCGTAACATTTATGCTCGTTTCGCGCTGTTTTTCTTGGCAAAAGCGGTAAACCCAAAACGACAGAACACCATAAATACTACTGTGTCTTTTTGCTAATCTTGGATGGTATTAATTCTGGGTAGTACAGTTGTTGTGGGAAGCCTTGTTTAAATTCTTCGATTTATATTCGATTGTGAACATTGTATTTACAAGCGAGCTTTCATTATATTTAAATCAGATATTAATATGCAGAATAGTCAACGGTAAATTCTGTTACAGCGTGGGCATCCGTAACTGGAGCATTTTTACAATATTTTATTTATAAATAACAACAACGTAGTATAATAATTTTAACAACAATCAATTTAATGCTGCAATAATTCTCCCTATTTTATGACATAATTATTATCACCAATCGATAAATTAATGACAATCTTTATTTTTCATTACTCTGTAATTTTTTAAAAAAGGAGTCGAAAGATCCAGGGTTCTTGTATAAAAGGCTTTTAGAGTTTAGTAAAAATTATTTATTTTATTTACAATTGACGACGTTTCGAACACATATCCGTGTTCATCCTCAGGTCAGCAAAATTAACCACAACGTGGTTATTATAAATAAGTTACATGTTTAAAAAAACGAATTATGGTTAAATATATTTATTTAGGAGTATGCAATTGTGCACACCTCCGAGTCAAAACTCTGTAATGGGATAATGGCTCAGTGGTATCAAGTCGACCTGTGGATCCTAAGAACCCTGGAACCCTGGTTCGATCCCCACAGCCTACAAAAACATTTTCACCAATTTCAAATTACCCCTGTGGCTCCCCTACCACTAACATCTTTGGTAGCCGTAATTTGACGGTTAGTAACCGCACTTCACGCGCATAAATATATCACTTACCGAGATCTGCTTCGGTAGAGTGCCACACCCAGTAATGGGTAAAAGGCGTGATGATACATTGATTTATTTATTTTTTACTCTGTGCGAGTAGGTTATCACCGGTATTGTTTGATCAAAATCATTTATTCTGTTATTTCTATTTTACTTTTATGTAGTTTGCTCTCGTACGACGTTGCCGGTATAAAAATATAAGTTTATAACCACACTTTTATGAAGCTGTCAATGACCTATCATTATATTATTTTTATATTAGCAGTTACGAAAAGTAAACAAAATGCATGAAACTAACATTAAAATGCAAGGACAAATTAATTTGAAATTGTGATACATACATACATAACATCACGCTATATTCCATCAAATAAGGTAGAACGAACCCTAAAATTATTTATAAAAACGTTCACATATCAGATTCATCAAATAATCAGTCCTCGTCAAACATTCTCATCCTAACACACCACCCTCGCTTCAACCATATTCATAGATCCCTTCATATAAGATCATTTACTCATTACACTAGAAATCATTAATCACACAAAAAACCTTCAATCACATCCATCCAATCACTCCTATAAACATTTCATTAATCTTTATTCAACATAGGTTTCATATTTTGAAAACATCTCAAATTGTGATAATACGAGTAAATAAGATAATGAAAAATTAAACGTTGTCGATATATTATTGATAATGATTTATTTACATAATAGATGAGAATATGTCAATGTTAGACAAAGTTGAGGTTGATGTACCTTATAAAAGTTTATTATAGAAATGTTGTTGTAATGAAAGATGTGAAGTTGTTATGCTATAAAATAAACAAAGATATATAACCACAACATAACAAAGGAGTAATGCGCTGTATAGCTACAGGGGTTGAAATTGAAAAGTATATTACCATTTTCATATCATCAACATTGTAAGTTGTAGGCTTTGGTTTACATGTAAACTTTAGAATATTGTTTTCTTTACCGTTTACTTCTTCGGGATATATTCATACTGAATAATAATGTAATCATTCTGAATTTTAATATTTAATTAAAATCCTGGCAAAAACAGACTGTTTTTATATAAATAAATAAATAAATAAATATATCATCACGACTTTTTATCCGGAGAGCTTTAAACATTGCCTCAATACTATTACCATTTGATTATACCCTTAATACAATAATAAATATTACACATTTGTTTGCATAAATTCCAGTTTCATGACTATTTACATAATATCTATTTTGAAATAAATATATCATCACGGCTGCTACCTATTACTGGATGTGGCACTCTGCCGAAGCAGATCTCGGTAAGTGATATATTTATGCGCGTGAAGTGCGGTTATCAGTCGCCAAATCACGACCCCTAAAGATGTTAGTGGTGGGAAATCCACAGGGTTAATTTTAATTTCGTAAACATGTTTGTCGGCTGTGGAGATCGAACTAAAGATCTCAGGATCCACAGGCCAGCTTGATACCACTGAGCCATTACCCCATACTGTTATTTATAAAATAAAATAAATAAATAAATATATCATCACGCCCTTCCACCCATTACTGGGTGTGGCACTTTGCCGAAGCAGATCTCGGTAAGTGATATATTTTGCGCGTGAAGTGCGGTTACCAGTCGTCAAATCACGCCTCCCAAAGATGTTAGTGGTGGAGGAGCCACAGGGGTAGTTTTAATTTTTTTTTAAATTATGAAAATTGTTTGTCGCCTGTGGGAACCGAACCAGGGTTCTCAGGATCCACAAACCGACTTCATACAACTGAGTTAGCCACCCCACTGTTATTTATTATTTTTTATAATAGTTATTTATGCACCCAGGGTATTATGAAGGTGTGTATGCCCACGAAGGGTATAAACATCAAGTAATGCCCGTGGTACATACAATATTTTATGTCTTACTAGTATTTTTTAATAACATAATAATAAATAATGTATTATCTGGCAACACTTAATAGAAGAAATGTCAGTTTTGACAGTATTGCCATAGTAACGTCACTCTTAAAGCCCTAGGACCTGTTAAAATCATATAATATCCTTAGGCATTATAAACTAAATATAACTACACTACTCACACCACCGTACTACCGAAAATGTACAATACATAATATGTTTCATGCATAATAACTGTAATATTTTGTTTCAAAAAGAGAAGTTTCTGATGCTGACTTCAGACCCAATTAGGTACATGATTCACTTTGATCGTCAAAGTAAAATTGGTGAATCTACAAATTTAAAATTAGGGTATTTCTTCTTCTTTGTGTAACACTAGTTATTCATTAGGTACAGCGTTGCCATCTTCGAGGCATATCCTTGGAAAAACAAGCACGGGCACAACTCGCGAAATCTCATTTCACAGTAGTCAATCTCCCTTTGTCTTTCTCACACGAGCACATCTTCAACCTCCCACGATTCGTACTTTCTAACATTTGCACTTTATGCTTTATTTTCATCGTTGATTTAAAATATTTCGCCGGCGGAGTGGGATTTATGGCTTAGATGGTAAATTTTTAGGAACTTCAATTTTATGAGTAAAAACTCTGGATTATGGCGCGAATTATTCATGAAAGTAACTTGTTTATACGCTTAAGGTCGATTTAGGTGGTAAATTATTTACTTTTAGGGTCTGTTTTTTGTTTATAATGAAATTTCTGTATACCCTAAGGGTTTTTTTGGTAAGTGGGTGTAGTTATTGGATAAATAATTGAGGGTAATTCGTATTATAAAGAAGAATGTATTCTTATGCCCCCGGGAAGCTTGGTTGTCGTTTTTAATTTTCGTTTTATTTTGTTTCAAAGCAGTTTCTGGAAGCCCGTTTTGCCTAAAGAAACAAATTATATTTTTACTCAAAACAACAAGCACAACAATAATGTATTATTAGATTTATGAAAGTAAATTCAATTACCATGAAGCTAATAATAGCTATATTGTAATAACACTACAGATAAAATATACGTCTAACTAAATGTATTCAAATGGCATCGTTTTTCACAATGAAATTTTTAGTTTTGGATGTGTTTGTATTTCAGCGCTAATGTCGACTTAGTACATTAACTTAGAATTAGGTCACTAATAGCTAGCAGCCCAATTTTTAAAAAAGATGTACCTAATCTCGAATTTTTGATTAGTCAAATTAAAGTAGATCATATTCTCAAAAAATAAAAAATAAAATAAATATATCATCACGTCTTTTACCCATTACTGGGTGTGGCACTCTGCCGAAGCAGATTTCGATAAGTGATATATTTATGCGCGTGAAGTGCGGTTACCAGACGTCAAATCACGGCCCCCAAAGATGTTAGTGAATGGGGGAGCCACAGGGGTAATTTCAATTTGGTGAAAATGTTTTGTCGGCTGTGGGGATCGAAGCAAGATTCTTTGGACCCACAGGCCGACTTGCTACCACTGTGCCATCACCCCATTGTAAATAAAATAATAATAATATAATCTTAGAACCATCCGGTTTTTGGAAAGTGATTTGCATTAGCTTTTTAAAATCGAATTAGAATAACATTAGCTAATCCAAAATACAGGTTTAGCTTAAACTATTTTGAGAATGGGGCTTTACTAGAATTATAATTTTACTATATACAATTCATTTTAAACTGGATTAATTCATAATTCAAAGTAAATAGGAATATATCATCACACTTTTTACCCATTATTGGGTGTGCCACTCTGCCGTAACGAATTACGGCCCCCAATGATGTTAGAGGGAAAACCACTGGGGTAGTTGTAATATGAGGAAGATTATTTGTCGGTTGTAGGAATCGAACCCGGATTCTTGAAACTACAGGCCGATTCGATACCACTGAGCTGCCTACTCCATAATTTATCTTATGTGCTATTATTTGCTGAATTGGTTATTCTATTTACCATAATTACTAGAACTTGTCGTCCATCTATCATTATTTTATGTAGTAATATTTATCTACGTTACTAGTTGAATTAATTAAATAGAAATACAATGTTTGCTCGACGAAATATCATTATCAAAATTGGAAACGGTAAAATCTAAAATCAACATTTGTAAGGTAAAATGAAATATCACCCTGCCGATACCAAAAACAAACATAATTTGTAAAAGTGCTCGTATAGAACATAATATTGTATAAGTTTGTTTGATCCAATAAAAAAAACGAAAATTATAATACAAGGAACTGGTTCAAATCAATTGAAGTTCTGTACTTTTGTTTTCATTTTATTTTTGAACATTTTCTTGGCTGGATAATGGTTTAGTTCTGTCATTTAAGAATGTGAAACAAAAGAAAATATAAGTTTAAGTTAACTTTCTGTGGTTTCTGAGAAATTACATTTTGATCTGCGTGATACTAAAGACATGTAATAAATAAAATGCAATTATTTCACAAATGAAATGATAATTCTTTACAATTGTAGAAAAATTCTCTATAACTTTCATTTAAAGTTTTTTTCCTGCAGTCGTGTTAAAAAGCCAATATATCAACATTTACAATAAATGTGGAAAGTATCTCTTTGCAATACTGCAAAAAATCGTTTATGATGTTTCCAAGACAACCGTTGTGGAACAATCTTTTTTCAAAATTACTTGTCTCACTCAATTAAGTTGTGATACTAATCATTTCCTTCACTAATGATGGAAGTAAATTATTTTCGTCACTAGTGCGGGAAATGGTTATTATCACAACTAAATTGAGTGAGGGAAATGATATTTTGAAAAAATTTAAACGTACCTAATTATTTTTATTTGTGACAAAGAAACATGATGTGCGTTTGCAAATACGAATCCTTTGATTTATATAAAATAATAATAATTACATTTCTCATATATCACGTAAAAATATTATTTTCACATTTAATGTTGAAAAAAAATGGGCTCTTACATAACTCGTACTCGTTTTGCAATGAAACTCTTTCCTCACTAGTATTACAATATGATATTTGATTTGAATTAGTGTGAAATATAATAGTAAATGACAGATGTCAAATAACGATTTTAAGAAATAAATATGACCATAGAAAAAAGAGTATAAAATATTATTTGAAAATGTTTTCAGTTTTGCTGATATAACGTCTTTTAAAAATACAAATATATATTTTCTTTTTGTCATATTTGATAGCTGTAGCAAAAAGAAGTGTAAATATTTGTCAAAAAAATGATTTGATCTGCTCAGAAAATATTGACATAAAATGATAAAGTTTTGATTGTACAAGAAAGTATTTTTGAAGATATTTGAGTGTCAATAAAGACGTTTTTACATGAAATAAATTACTTTAGTGTTTACATTATGATTCTCCAGAATTCTTTATTTCTACACTTTTCTAATTTTACAGAGAGTCTGAAAACATCAAACAATTTTGTTGGTATTTAACCCAAATCTCAGTAGCAGACAGAAATTCAAACTAAACATTGCGATATATATTTCTTCCTGACCGTGTATTTCATCAAACTCATTTTTAATTTCGCATAAAAACTTGATAAAAAAAACACGTACATTAATCCTGCTACTGCGGCGCCGCGTAGCGTAGAAGCGGCGAATAGTTACGCAGTTACGGACTCTTCGACGATATATAACATACGTGCGGCATATGCAGATACGTACTAAGGAGTTACGAACTATAATGCACTTATTTATTTGTTTGAAGTATTCTGCTGTTAAGTGAAACATTTATTTATATATTTATTTATTTATTTATGCTATCCTGTACAACATGAACTTAATCCCAATAGGGACTTACAATTTTGACGTCACATGAAGCAGACCCCCTTCCACACAATTTTGTGTGTAACAACAAATTTGTAGAAAGAGCGAGGTGACACCATGCCGAGTCGAACAATTGCCTTCTCCTTCCAACACTACTCTCCGCAGATCCCCAGATTTGTTTGACGTTTCACGTTTGGATCACGTGATAAACGTCAAACTGTAAAGCTATACCATGTTCGCTACATAACAAAGTATTAAATTCTATTTTGCTCACTAGATGGCAACCGAAAAATTTGAATTGTATAGTCCCAATTACAGTACAGGGTCTGGACCCACCGAGCCGCAATGCGGTAGTTCGTATATTTTTAGCTTGAGTAGGATTTGTATTCGGGATCTCCGAATTCTATTTCCGCAATGCTACCCACACCACCGTACTGCCGGACTGATCTTTTTAAATCAAAATATTATTATTATAATAAATGAAATACAAAATGTATTGTACATATTTTTTAAGTTAAAGATTGATAGTATTGTAAGGAATTCGAAAATTCACGTGTAAGTTATCATAGAAAATTATTTGAAATTATTGATTTAGTATCTCAATGAAAAATTGCATATCTTAAAGCTTTTCTGCAAACATTATTTATAGAGCAGTAATTTATACTTTCTTGGCTTATATATGATTTAAAATGTTCTTCATAAAATACTTGTTTTCAGGGGTAATACCACAAGGGTGATGGTTTCTGTGGCAACTTATTTTTATCAATAGCCGTATTCCATTTTCCACTTGGTTCACTTAAATCAGTTCAGATAAATTAGACAACATGACTAAATGAACTGTATTAAGCAAAGTGATTCACTTATTGGGATGAATTACTTCAAAGTAAATTAGAATCAGTATTTTTAGTATTGGAAATAAAGTCAGCGAAGTAATCCAGAGAAATAAATAAGTGATCTGGTTCAGTAAATATAAGTTAGATCTGATTCAAATGGCAAATAGAATACGGCTATTTTAACAACACAAAATATCTAAGTTGAAGGAAATTTGTTGTGATGCTTTGCAGAGTAAAATTGAATATTAAGTTATCGTGATTAAAACAATCAATTCAAATCAATGTCGATTATTAGTTCATGGATAGTAAATTAGGGCTATATATAATTAATTTTGAAATTATTCCTTTTAAAATGAATTGTATGGGATAGCTAGCTCAGTGTTATCAAGTCGGCCTGTGGATCCTGAGAACCCTGGTTCGATTCCCACAGGTGACAAACAATTTTCACCATTTTAAAACTACCCCTGTGGCTCTCCCATCACTAACATCTTTGTGGGCCGTGATTTGACGACTGGTAATCGCACTTCACGCGCAAAATATATTACTTACCGAGATCTGCTTCGGCAGAGTGCCACACCCAGTAATAAGTAGAAGGCGTGATGATATATTTATTTTTATTTAAAATGAATTGCGTATTATGAATTATAATTCCCTTATTTTATTATCCTAATTTATTATCCATAAACTAAATCGACATTAGCGCTGCCATACAGACTCGTTCCGAACTACAAATTTCATTGATATAACTATTTATTTTGTTTATGGTATAATATACATTTTTGTGGACATGTTTTTATAATTTGAATGACAGGTCATGGAAACAAATTCTGTCAATATTTTGCTTTATTATCATTGGTCAAATTTGACATATTTTGTAGAGATCGAAATTATACATTAGTTCACATATTTGTCGGGTTTTGGCTGCGAAGTTTGAAATGAGTTAAAATATCGAAGTTCGCCCCTGTCGTGAAGTTCGTTTATGGCACTCCATCATTCACGAAGCACAGATGTGTGTATTAATATAGACATGGAACATGGTAATGGCTGGTTTGTGATATGAATATTACAAGACTTTTAGATAAACTGTTCGAATAATGAAATATCCACTGTTTACTTAATGTACCTACTACGAAAATAAATACAGGTGGTACCAATCTACTCGCTAGTGCGATGATACTTTTAAGTTTGTATTTTTAGCGTTTTAAATAAATTAAAGAATTCTTTATATAAAAAGTATGGAGAGAATAATAAGTGGGGAATAATTAAATATTCTGGTATTTGAGATAAACCATGTTGAGATTAATTTTTGGGTCTTTGCATTTTAATTAAAGATATTTATCTTTTAATTATATCTTGGAACTTGGTGCCGTATTTCTGTTTATTAAATAACTAGACTAATTCTTGATTCAATCAAGAACCAAATTTGGAAACTCTGCAATTATAAATTTAATTTAATACTTACATTTCTTTTAATGCGTTCTACTAAATTAGAAAAGTATTCGTAATAAATGTTCACCTATTTATCACTTCTGTAATTAGGATTAGTGTTATAAAATTTCAGTTTTGAAACATGTTCTCTAAAATGATTTAGGAATATAAGATATTTTTGCTATAATTTTTAGTTAAAAGTTGAGCTTAAAAAAGAGCGTATAACCTCTGAGTCACAACTGTTCATTACAAATGCATGAACATCAAAGTAGAAAAACGTGAAGAAAACGGAATTAAAATAATCTTTTCTAATTCCGCACAAATTATAAAAGACTTCCGCGCTTGCGCTTGAATAATTAATGGTGACCGTGCTGCCATCTCTAATTTCCTTTTCAGTATGGCCGCTGGTATCAGACGAAAACGGGCATGCTAATTAATTTTTTATCCCTATTGTATTAAAATATTGAATTCCTCTTCACTTTATAGGAAATTCTCAAGTTTCAGACCTTTCAGGCGTGCCTGTGGCAAGGAAAACAAAAAGGAAATCATAGCAACGAGGATGGAAAAGAGGGTGGAAAACGTGAATGCTCGCATTCTGATTCGCGATTTTCTGATTAAGATTGTTATTAATTTTTGCTAAATTAACGTCAGAGGTTCATTAGCACTTCAGCGGTAATTAACTCATCTTCTCCGATGTTCGGGGTGGATTCCCGCCACCACTGAGTTATTCTCCGCTGCCTATGGTTTAATTAAAAATGTAGAACTGATGAAATTAAAACTTTTATTGATAAAACTAGTTGCATTTATCATTCATTTTCATTTTTAATTAAAATGTGGAATTGAATGTGTTTTAAAACACTATCTCCCTATAGAAAATTTGAGGTTATATGGAAGATTTAGTCTGTTTTTGATTGTAATTAAATTAAGTGGCGTAAAAATAAAAATGATGCCTCATTAGAGCCACAATTTGAACAGATGTATGACATCCTCATTTATAACGGTTGTTACTCAACATTTTTATTCACAAATTAAAATATTTCAAGTATGTAGCGCATAAATTCGAAGACCACACACTGTCTATTTAACCTACATTGAAACGTAAATATAAGCGGTTGAAAATGCTTTTTTATTCATTTGAAATTACGGTTTCTTTCACAAAGATGAGGTTGAACTTACTTCTTTCATATAAATAGTTCAAAAATTGCAGTTCCGGTTTTCCAGACGCAATATCAACAATGCAATTATGCTTTTATATTTTCTAAAGGTATTTTAAATTAGGTGGTTTTACAGTGATGTCAAAGTCAAAACATTTTCTTTCAAAATTACCTTTGTTTAAAGTAAGAAAATTTTCCGTACAAACAGGTTTCTATTTGTTCATAATTCATAAAATAAAACAAAATGGCCCTCTTCCCTTTCTGCATTTGTAGAAGAAAACTTCAACTATTTATATTTCAGATGAAAGTTGTAAGAAATGTTTTACCATTTTTGTGGTTGAATTTAGATTTAGTAGTAAATATATCACTTACCGAGATCTACTATGGCAAAGTGCCACACTCAGTAATGGGTAAAAAGCGTGATGATATATGTATTTATTTATTTATAATTAAATAATTTGCTAACATTTTTGGAGTCAGTGATTTGATGGTTGGTAACCGAACTTCACCCGTATAAAAATATCACTTACCGAGATCTGCTTCGGTATAGTGCCACATCCAGTAATGGATAAAAGGCGTGATGATATATGTGTTTATTTATTTATAGTTAAATAATGTATTTTGTTTCTGTGAATATGAAAATATTTTGAGGATGTTAAATCCAAAATTGTCTGCACTTGTCACTTATTTTAGTAAGTATTTTAAGTGACAGACAGCTCTAGTGTTTTCGTAATAATTATGTATTAAGTAGCTTTTCTATTTATTTATTACTCAATTGTAAAACAAAGTTTTGTAATTTCAAATTGACAAGTATTTCGGAAAATTTGTACTATGTCCGCTGAAGAATACCAATGACACGAACTTTACATTCATCTTGCGTTGAGTTGAGAAGCTGCGACTTAGAAATGTCATGTTTTTATTTATAGTCCTTCCCGTGACTTTGCTGATTTTCTAGAAAATTCAGAGATTCTAAGAAAAGTTGAGAACAAGTATATCTCACAATGAAGTAACAAACTTTTACTTTCAATATTAAAGGACTTATTACTCTACAAGTAAGCCCATTTCACACTTTTATTACTTTCTGTATTTACTTTGATGGTGTAGCATGATGCGTCGATGACTCCAATAAATAATGTAGTATGTAGTTACAATTTTTTCTTTGTGTATAAATGCAGTTATATAGCTAATGCATCACGAACTCTAAGAATTAATGATAATTGAAGTTTAATTTTTAATTATGACAATATCTCAAGAATTGTATTATTTTGAGGTCGTCGCAAGAACAATGCAACAAGAACGGAAATAAATTGTTATTTCTTTGAGAAATATATAAGACCTGATATAAATAGCAAATTAAATACGTCTAGTGATACTGTTTCAATTGGCTATAAAAAATGTACTTAAAATTGGTAACACTGATAATTATATTTATTTTCTTATGTTGACAGTGATATTTGAAAATTTAAATTTAATTTTTATTTAATGGGGTGGCTAGCTCAGTGGTTTAAAGTCGGCCTATGGATCCCGAGAACCCTGGTTCGATACCCACAGGCGACAAATAATTTTCATAATTTCAAAAACTACCCCTGTGGCTCCTCCACCACTAACATCTTTGGAGGCCGTGATTTGCCGACTGGTAACCGCACTTCACGTACAAAATATATCATTTACCGAGATCTGCTTCGGCAGAGTGCCACACCCAGTAATGGGTAGAAGGCTTGATGGTATATTTATTTATTTAAATTTAAGTACATTTACATTCATAAATATGGAAATCATAATAATAAATATAGAAAATAAATGTATGTATCAGTTTTACCAATTTCAGGTATTTTTTCTATTACCAACTGAAACACTTCCTTCTGATCACTCTGTAAAAATGACATGCGAAATTGTATTTCCGCCTTTACTTGGTGTTGTGCAAACTATGGAATAAAAAGAGCCCCAGAATTGTGTTGCCAACTGAAACGGTTACTTCTGATCATCCTGTATCTGGTACCTGAATTATCTGTCTCTCTAGCGTTAATAAACAGGTCCTAAGGAAAAGATAGCGTAAAATTTTTGAAATATATGGAGTAATGGCTCAGTGATATCAAGTCGGCCTGTGGATCCTAAGAACCCTGGTTTGATCCCCACAGTCGACAAAACATTTTCACCAATTTAAAATTATCCCTATGGCTCCCTCTCCACTAACATCTTTGGGGTGATTTGAGGGCTGGTAACCGCACTTCACGCGCATAAATATATCACTTACCGAGATCTGCTTCGGCAGAGTGCCACATACAGTAATGGGTAAAAGGCGTGATGATATATTTATTTATTTATTCGAATATTCGATGGAATAGGTGACTCAGTGGTATCGAATCGAACTTAACTTGTGGCTTTCCCTCCTCTAACATCTTTGGGGGCCGTGATTTAACGGCTGGTAACCGCACTTCACACGCATTAATATATCACTTACCGAGATCTGCTTCGGCAGAGTGCCACATCCAGTAATGGGTAAAAGGCGTGATGATATATTTATTTATTTATTTAAAATTTTGAAATAATTATAGGCTACGTACACTAATGTAAGGTTGCCAATTTTCAGTTATATTTATTACTCAATGGTTGGTTTTATGTTGGAGCAATTTTACCCTAGATAAAAAAATAACAATCTGCAATGCAGTAGCGAAAAATTGGGTACGTGCCACATGGTTTTTGCTAAATTACGTGCCAACATTGTGTTAAATTATTGTTGTGTTTAAAATCAAATTGTTGTGTATGTAAACTAACAAAATACAGGACTGTATTTAATATTTAAATGTGTGTGTTTCCACTGCACATGCTCTTTTATTTCGCTTATTTATTAATTCAGCCATTATTATTTTTGTTTACCTGTAAGCGATAAAATAAACATTTTATGTTATTGTTCAGTAGAAGTAGAAATATTAGCGGAAGAATTTTTATTGCTAATTTACAATAATGCTTAAAGGTAATAAATATTTATACTGATAGAAAGACATAAAATTTTATTAATATAATACCTTAAGCGTCTTACTCGTTGCATTATAGAAATTGTATTTGTAATGCATTATTCTGATTCAAATAAAAAATATTGTTAATCAATATTTATGATACTATATGAAATATTATGACTACTAGTTTTTAGAAGCACTGTAAATTGTTTTATTCATTTATATTTGTTTCAATAATTTAATATCATCAAATTGGTGTTATTTTATTAGGTACTTAGTCTTTAAATACTAAACAGGATATTTCAATCATGATACAATTAATTATGCTAATACTTCGTAACACGTTTATTTGATTTGCATACTTATGCAAATTAAATCATTTTTCTCAGTAATACAATAATAAGAATAATAATTGCAATTACGTTTGTAAATAAATAAATATAAATATATCATCACGCCTTTTACCCATTACTGGATGTAGCACTCTGCCGAGGTAGATTTCGGTAAGTGATATATTCATGCGCTTGAGCTGCGGTTGCCAGCTGTCAATTCAGGGCCCCCAAAGATGTTAGTGGAGGGGAAGCCACAGGGGTAATTTTAATGTGGCGAAAATTGTTTATCGACTGTGGGAATCGAACCGAGGTTTCCAGGATTCACAGGCCGACTCGATACCATTGAGCTACCTACCCTATAATTATACATGTCTATATGAATAAATAAACTTTTAATCTGATTTGCTAATATAATCCTTGCATAATAAAAGCTTCAAACTGTTATTTACGTACACATTAATTATACAAAGAGGTCTGCAGTAATTGTGCCATAGGCGATTAACATGGGAAATGAGTTTTCCACTACCATTGTTTTTCTGATTGCTTCACAGAAAAATTTTTTAAACAAAAGCTGTAGAGGATTAAATTCTGCATCTACTTCAATTAACACATTATATTTTACTTGTGTCAATACTGTGAAAATAAATTTCATTAGTTATCAAGAACTGATATTATTTTATACAGTTAGCCATGAAACTGGAACAAATGCCAACAAATGTCCGGCAGAAGGGTGACGTGGGTAGCGATCCGAAATTCGAATCCCATTTACGCTATAAATTATATGAACTACCACACTGCGGCTTTGTGAGTCCGGACCCTGTACTGTAATTGAAATTCAAGTCTAGTACAGAATAATATAATAGTATATTACATAAGAAATCAAGAAAGTGATGTTTTACTTGACGAAGCAGGCTGAGTATTTTAATCTGCTGAGTCAAGTAAAAACACTTTTCTGACGTATTATGCGTACAATTTTTTCAGAAACGTTTATTTGAATCAATAATTAATCATAAGTAATTCAAAATGCTTAAATTTCTTGATATGAATTGTATTCACTGTATACTATGTATCCAAGGTTACAACAACAAAAAAACAGTAAGGTAAAATACAAACCAGAAGGGTAAAATCTTTATCAGACTGTTTTGTACTTTACCAGACTGTTATTTATCTTGTTGTAGCCTTGGATACGTATTTTACTTGACTGTTTTTGTAAAAATCTACTTTCCATACTAAAACTGGTCAGGAAAGTAGGCAGTTTCTTGCTGGTTTAAAAAAATAGTTATTTGTATATCAAGGCCACAAAATACCTCTTTAGCGTACCGAGAGAAAAATTGTAGCAGGATAATCTTGAGGGCGCTAAAGGATACATAGTATTAATAAACAATAATGAACTAGAAAGAAACATTTATATTTATACATTAGATTCATCCTATTCAGTCTATTGCAAGAACTTTACCAGTAGATAAATCTATTGGCCCTTAAAGTGTAAACTATAATATAAAACCAATAATATCTCCTTTTATAAATAAAATAAATAAATATATCATCACGCCTTTTACCCATTACTGGACGTGGCACTCTGCCGAAGCAGATCTCGGTAAGTGATATATTTATGCGCGTGAAGTGCAGTTACCAACCGTCAAATCATGGTCCCCAAAGATGTTAGTGGTGGAGGAGCCACAGGGGTAATTTTAAATTGGTGAAAATGTTTTGTCGGCTGTGGGGATCGAACCAGGATCCACAGGCCGACTCGGATACTACTGAGCCATTACCTCCTTTTATTAAAATTCAATTACCACCCTCAGGAAGTATCCAAAGCAACAACATCGTATTCTTATCTATTCCGCGCAGAGATTTTCAATAATCCACTACAAGAAAACTTGTACAGCGGTAACATGTTTATCGTTACCGGTTATTGCGGTTACACGTGACCGTGTTACCGGTGAACGTCTAACGTGGAAACGTTGCTCAGGGTGGCTCATGTATTATGCAGGAGACAATCTTTGACCCGTGTAGCCGTCACCACCGCAGTGACAGTCGCCGCGGAAGACCGACGGTGACATTTGACCTTCTTCGACTAAACAAACGCTAGGCTGTATCGCCGAGTATTTCAAATCGAATTTTTTGGTTATGTTTAGAGGAAATGGAAAATGTAAAAGGGATATATCTTGAAGCGATTACTGGAAGCAGAGATCGAAAACGAAAATGATACACAACAAAAATGATTCTGCAAGAAAGTAAAATTATTTTCCCTCGGTAGAGAGATGAAAGTCATACCTTTCATCCTTAGGACACCAAGAAAAATGTTTTTCCCTAGGGAAGGAAAGAAAAACTATTTCCATGACAATTAAATTTCTGATTCATTTCTGAATATTTTATTTTGTAATTGGGTAGTTAAAAAGAGTATGTTTATACTTCGCGAAGATTTTGTTATTATTCCATCAGATATAATATATCCCTTGCCTCGGCTCGGGCAATGAAACTTCATCTTCGAGAAGACATCACTTTTTTCTATTAGTATACAAATAACTATTTTTCACGACCTTGTCAAAGACTACAACATTCTTTCCTAAATTGTGAGAAGAGGGTGATACTTCTCATCTCTAAAAAAGAAAGTAAATTTTCTTCCCTAGAAAAAGAAAGTAAAGCGGAATTCATGGCAATTGGAAAACAACGCTATAATATAACTTCCAAGTGACATCTATCCAGGGAATAGGATAGTGAAAAGAATTATTTATATATCTCGTGAGAAAAGTGTCATTCTTCCCTAATGTTATTTATAGTGAATAGCGTTACGGCATTCGAATCCAGAGATCCCGAGTTCGAATCCCACTGAAACTAAATTATATGAACTACCACTCCACGGCTCGGTGAGTTCGGACCCTGTACTATAATTGGGATTAGGTTCATATTGTACAGAGTAGCATAAATAAATACATACATGATATATCCCAACAAATAGAGTAGCACGAACCTTAAAATCACTCATAAAACATTCACTCATCACACTCATCAAACAATCAGCCCTCGTCATATATTTTCATCCAAACAAACCACCCTCACTTCAACCACATTCATAGATCACTCCATATAAACTCATTCATATATTACACTCGAAATCATTATCACACAACAAACCTTCAATCACATCATTCCTATTCATTTATCATTCATTTTCTTTCTTCATCGTACATAACATATTCATAAAACATCTCAAATTACTCACGTTTACTCCTAACAACGAATCTAATAACGAAACTAACAACGAATCTACAAGATTAGAAAAGATGAAAGCGATAGTCTGCATTTGTATATGAAAGAAAAGTCCACACAATGCAGTAACTGAAAATGAAACAAATAGATATATTCATCATCTCTCCTCTTCGGCTCAGGAAATGAAACGGTATATTTGGAAAGAAATGGTTCATTTTCTTTCCTTAATATACAAATAACTACTGGAACATTTTTAGGAATGCTTCATAAATAATGCAAATTTAGCTGCATTCAGGTTTCAATTTATATCTATGGCGGGATCAAAAAACTTCATATCAGAATTGGATCAGCTAATCCAATCGAACTTCTGCCCAAATATTTATTATCATATCTTCATAATCTTACGAAGTGTTGATTAAATATGCACATAAGATTTGAATATCATTTCAATATTAATATAGGAATAAATATAATTTGATTCAGTACTTGATTGAAAAAAAATAATGATTATAAATGATCTGTATTACCGTTAGTTGCTTTCTTAATTATACTAGATTGAGATTATTGTCAAAATATCGATATGATATTAATTTTTCAAACGTTGGCATTAATATATGTCAGCAGATATTATCTTTCATTTTATTTATGATCACATTTTTTGTTCTGAAAGTAATATAATTTAATTATGTATGAAATGTATGCCTGAAAAAATGTACGTTTTATTTTCGCCAAAAAAATTACTTTGTGTCAGTGGAATTGTAAAAAAAAGTACAAAGAATTTATGGTAAAATTCTCGACATGGGACCTTTGTAATTTATTTATGAAAGGCACAATTACGCGGTATGAATAATAAAATTGGTTTCATTAAAACAAAGCTTTATATAGATGTCCTTTTCAAGGATTAAAAACCATTTGTTTGTACAAAAAAATACTACCTATATTTCTTAAATTATTTCTATAGGTATATTTATTTTAAAATAAAAATATATCATCACGCCTTCTACCCATTACTGGGTGTGGTAATCTGCCGAAGCAGATCTCGGTAAGTGATGTATTTTTGCGCGTGAAGTGCGGTTACCAGCTATCAAATCACGGCTTCCAAAGGGGTAGTATTAATATGATGAAAATGTTTGTCGCTAGTGGGAATCGAACCAGGGTTCTCAGGATCCACAAATCGACACGATACTACTGTGCTACCTACTCCATTTATTTTATCTTACATCATTGCCTACTTAGGGTCAAGGTCAAGGTTCAGCTGAGGGTTGTTCTTCCACTTAATCCTTACAAATACAAACATCCATACCCTGGGCGGGATTAGAACCAGGCACTGCTACGCTAGCCGCTTGACTAGCCATTATCATGTTTATATCTCATGATTCCAATTTATTTACTACTCTACTACACAAGAGGAATTTAATTCCATTTACTGTCAAAGTTTGCAGCCACAAAATCGTGACTTGTGCGGCGTTTGTTCTATCTACGAACGACTGAAAACAATAAATGTTTAAGTTACTAACATACATTTAAATTTACATCTACAAGAAACTTACTAGAATAAAGATTATTTAATGCATTCTGCATATACGAGGGCAGTAATGAAATTTGTCTACAATAGTGCTTGCATCTTTAGAAACACAAAGTAATTACATACTTGGTTAGAGCGCTCCATCTAAAGTGGTCTTCTCATATCCAGAGTAAAATTTCTCGCAAAGATAGTTACTTCTTGCAAAGTTTGTACTTGTATGAATATAGTTAAATATAATTGAAACTCAGCAAAGTATATAATGTTATGAATACGTATTTGTATTTAATTTTACAACTCCAAATATTACTAGAAGTAAATATCCCTACGTGCTATTAAAATTACGGAATTGTTTTATGCTCCCGACATAGTTCGTTATATAAACAAAAGTTGGTAACATTAAATTCTCGTCAACTGTGATAATGCCAAACATTTATGTTGATAAAGTTTTCTGGTTCCCCCTCAATATTCACAGAAACAGGAAGGAAATGACCTGGGCCTAACGTATTTCTAAACTGGAAATTAACCTAAAACTAAAATTAATGTGACGAGTAATTTGATAGTTGTACAAAAACTCAAGAGTATTCATTTGCATTGGAATCGCATATTTTTATTATCAAATGGTTCTAAATTATCTGGGAAAAAGATACGATAAATACAGATATAAAGAAATACATTTTCTTTTTTCGATCGGACGAAAACTGACACCTTTTCAGTATGTTTTGTGTCCGCAAAGTGCATTATACCGGTATTATAGTGTCGTGGTTAGGCTACGAGAACAATTTTTTCGGCCGTTGATAAAGTATTTCCGTATAGTACGCTTGTGAAAATAAATAAACAAACCATGGTTACGCTATCATCATATATTTTTATCAAAGCGACGCATTAATTTTGTCTTGCTGCTTGTCTGACGGTTATAAATGAAATACAAAATTTATAATTATTGAATATAAACCAATAAAAATAAGTACGCATAAAATGTAGGAAAATTGTCTACCCGGCATTCTGAGTATTTAAAAAACATATTTCTGTTCAGTTATCTATAGCGAAATTTACGGTCTATAATGATTGTAAAACATTTATTTGTGTATTTTTTGGAAAACTAACTACAAATTTATGCAGAATTGTCATCCCCCAATTCTGGTACAATTTCAAAGAGCTGTAAATTAAGATTATCTTGTTTTATTTTATTTCAGTTGGCAATAGTTGTTGGCATAGCTACAAAACAATGTGCAACTAATTATTCAACACATTTATCTTAACTGAACCGTTAGACACAATGATAAAGCATCTTGGAATAATATATTTTAATTAAAATGTGCTTTTCGTTATTAGTTACTGTCGATAATTAATAATTGATAAATAGGTCTTGCTTCCGAGTTGATCATTAATAAAAAAGAGAGTAAAAAAAGTTGTATAGGATTTTCAAAACAACTTGATATATTCTTCTCTGTTAAATACTTTGAGATAAAAATATCGCAAATTAATTAATTCTCCGTATTTTTATTTCCAGTATTGTTCTTTAATAATTCAAAAACATTTTAACCTAGAAAATATTACGATGTCAAATGTTTCAGATATTTGTAAATATGTTAATTCATAACATACAATGCTGGGTTGCAAGAAAAAAATAAAGATCTCTTTAGTTAAAGAATTGTTTCTTTAGCAACAGTATCAATAGCGATTTTCTGAAACTTATTGAACCGTTAGTTGCTAATGAACCGATAAAACTTTCATGCAACTCAGCAGTAGAGTAATGAATATAGGTTAGAGGGAGCATGATATGCCTATACGTCAGAAGTAATAAAAGAGTAGGCGAAAATTAATATTCTTTTCTTTTGTTTTAGGTAAGTCTTCTATCTGATTCTTCAAAATGCAGTAATGTTTGTAAGTGTATCACCTTTTATTACTTACGAGGCTGCTCAGAATGTTTAAATCGATTATATCGCTTAAATAATTTATGGAAATTTTCTCAAGATATTGACATATTTGGGCCTGTCAATCGTTTCTAAATTACTCTAGCGAAAAATATTTCAAATAAAAATGGTAAAAACATATTTCTCACTGACTGAACAGTTTTAAATATATAAATAGTACTAAATATATTAAGTTCTTTTGAAACTACAGTATTTATTATGTAGGTTTGATGTTTAGTGCTGAAATCAGTTGATAATAACCACAAGAGGTCAAATGATACATCTGATTTTTAATATAATTATAATGAAAAAAACTCTGGTAAAAAACTGCAATCCTTGCCTTTAAGAGAACAATCCTATACTAAGCTATTAATATCTTTTCCTTTAAAGGAAGCCGAAGTAATATCTTTTATTACATCTAAAGATAACTTGAAATTGTAACCGTAGATTTAATAAAGATTAATATGATATTAATCCCTCCTGCTAAGTAATTAAAACGATCTTTACTTTCATCTTGAACAGTGTATAATGCAATGATTTTGCTCGTGTAAGTAGGTTATTAACATTTATAATTAGCTGTTGATTAGTGTATAAATTACATTATATTTTTTGACATTTAAATCTGATAAATTCCGCTTAATATTCGCGCATTTGTTTACACCTGTTGCTTAAGCTCATTTGCATACTTCGCTTAATGATGTATATTACCACTAATCGTTTAGTAATTAATATTTTATTCAACATGATTTGCAATTATTATTTTTTAATAGCTCATATTTATATCATAAAAATATGATTGTATCTGAGTGGTTAAGATTTCGCAATAACTCTCATAAATTGACAAATTGGAATGACGATATATTTATTTACTCCACAAAATTAAATTCTTATTAATATATAAAAGCAAATCATCATAAAGTAGGAATATCTCGGATAACTTAACGTTCACTAATTATCTATAGAAAGGTCGAGGCGAGAAAGCGTGTGCAGATATAAAAATCTTTTCGTTTATGGACGTATTCTAACGGACAGTAAAGATGAAATAAAATTGCTATAAACCCGGGGAAAATGATACAATAAGATATAAAAGTTACGGAATCGCAGAGGAATAGTGTCAGTTCTTACGGTTTCAGAATAAAAATTACTGTTTTAGTAACAGTCACCGCTTTATTACGTACTGAAGTATTTTACCATTTAACCTTTTCAAATAAATATAAAACTGAACTTTCTTAAAATAGAAACAGAAATATATTTTATGAGCAAAATGCAGTCGAGAAAAAGTCACAAGAATAATTTTAATATGGTGGAAAATAGCTGCCGGCACTTGGATTCGAACTACCGTTCTCATTTCTAGTCTGATGCGTTTTCATGAAAGGATTTACCCCATAAAAAATATACAGTGTCAACCAGTTTTTTCATCGCAAAGCTATGGGGTGGCTAGCTCGGAAGTATGAAGTCCTGAGAACCCTGGTTCGATTCCCAGAGGCGACAAACAATTTTCATAATTTCAAAAGCTACTCCTGTGGCTCCTCCACCACTAACATCTTTGGAGACCTTAATTTGACGACTGGTAACCGCACTTCACGCGCAAAATATATCTCTTACCGAGACCTGCTTCGATAGAGTGCCACACCCAGTAATGGATAGAAGGCGTGATGATATATTTATTTATTTATTTTAGTTATAAAAAATGAATTAATAAAATGTGCTTTCTATATTTATACCGTATTTCACATTATTATTTTAATATTCTATATTTTACATTTTTCAGTTAGGTTATTGAGACCTTCTAACTTTTTGATTTATATAAAACGGTAGGTGGCAAAGTGATATCGAGTCGGACTGTGAATATGAAAACTTGGGTTCGATTCCCACAGCCGATATACAATTTTCACCATATTAAAATTACCCCTGTGACTTCCCCTTCATTAATATCTTTAAGAGCGGTGATTTGACGGCTGGTAACTGCATTTCAGACGCATAAATATATCACTCACCGAGATCTGCTACGACAGAGTGCCACACCCAGTAATGAGCAAAAGACTTAATGATATATTTATATTTATTATTTTTATAAAAGATAATAAAATTGCACTTTTGAAAATTGTTTTTTTAATGTAACATGAATGTATTTTAGAGTGAACGTACTGGATATAAAATTGGTTTTTTATTGTTGAACATAACCATTAAATTTGGACCAACTATAAAGTTTATTATTTGTAATAAAAAGTTAGATCACATCTGTCTGATTGTTTAAATAATGTCTCCATAGAAGCATTTACTAATAATTTTAACCAGGGACATTCTTGTCAATTTCACACTCATTCCGTCCTTGAATAATTTTAAATAAGAAGGGAAGGCTTTGTTTTTTCATGGTGAGAGAGCGTTGACAAACTGCAATTTGAATATTAAAAAGTGTAAAATTGTATGTATTCGTAAGAAACACTTTCTTCATCAGCATTTCCGTGTTAAACAAAGCAAAATACGAGAAAACCAAGAATTTTAATCAAAGGATTTCCACGAAAACATACATAAATTATAAATGTTTTACATTCTGTTTAACACTGCCGACGAGTCACTAATGGAACCGAGTTTTCATCTCCCTTCCCTCGTCACATCACAGCACTCTTTATTTATTCATTTTCCGTAGTTCCGGAGTTGGCAGTTGCCTCTTCTACGCCCATGGAGACTCGTGCGGAGTTTGTTATTATTTATTATTGTTCGGAGGGGTTTTTTAACCCCTCCAGCCCCCCGTCACAGAGCAGTTTACCTCTCGAATCTGTTCGGAGTTTACTCCAGGCGCTGTGATGGTGGACGAATTAAAAAGAAGCCAAGTTTTTTCGCCCGCGGAGTTCGGGAAATGTTTTCACGTTCAAGTTCCAAGTTAAATTACCCAGGGAATTGTTTAGGTAACGTTTGGAGACAGAACCGTACTAGGAAAAATTCTAACTAAGATGGAATAGACTGGGTAGAAGTTTTCGAAAACCTTTGTCAGTTCTAATTTTCAAACTTTGTTTAACGTTAATTAATAAATATTGAGAAAGGTTATAGTCGCGTATAAATTTTCAGAAAACTTTAGTGCCCTCTGTTTTGTAAAACACTAACTAATAGTATATTGCAAAACAAATGCTACCATGATCCTCATTGTAATATAAGTACAGTTTATATAACTAGCCGAAGGAGAGTTAACTAAAGTTTCTGTTGTGCAGAGTAACAAATAAATAAATAAACAAACGAGAATTGAATACGTGACTATTTGTAATTTTGGCAGAACACACTTCATTTGGACCCTAATACACAGTACAGGATATGGTTAGATAAAAGGAGCAGCCCTCACTTCAATCCCTGCCTTGATTTTAAGAATAAATTAAAGCAAATAAAGATTGTATTAACAATGAAAAAATATTCCCTATTCAACTATTTTAAAATAAGCCCCGTTGTTTGCTAATTGCCTACGTGTTCAAAAGGGTCTTAAGACGGCCCTGTTACAACAGAACAGCTTCAATTATCCAGCAAGTAATTCACAACAAAACAAAATAAAATAAAATAGTTTCCAACTAACTTCTCGGATGTTGAGAGACTGAATCCTAATGATATCCTTTTCGTTTGCGAAAAGGCACAAGTATCATATTAATTTTCTTTACTAACATATGCAAATTTATTACATATGCAATTATAAGCCATAGATTATTTTATAATTTCACGTTAAATCACTTGTTATTATTACCTGTATTTATCAGAACGTATGTCGTATCTTAAATGCCTTTAAGTCATTTAAATGTACGTTTTATTACTTGCGAATGTGAAAAGTTAAAATTACTAAATTACAAATTGTTTTTAGGGAAAAATGCTTGAAATAAAAGTGGTAGAAATTTTTATATCAGTAACTTTATTTGAAATATTTTTGTCTAAAAAAAGCAAATTAATTTATAATTTTTGTTTTAGTTTGAAAAAATTTGTATTTCTATTTAGAATAATTTATTTTCGTTGTAAAAATAATATTTTGTTCTTTAAAAAAATCTGAATAGATAAAAATTTTATAATTTCAATGAAACTGTTTCTTAATAATTAAAAATATGTATTTATTTTCTGGAACAGTCTGTCTCCTAGGCAACATGAAAATAAGTTTATCTGGAGTTCATATGATCCCGAATAAGAATCCGGTGTTATTTTTTTCTAAAAAACTCACTAATAATATTTCCTGATTTTTGTGGTATAAGAAGCTATCGTAGTTGGTCATGACTTTCATCTACAAAATAACTTAAACACGCATTAATAGGATTATTTCAGTACTATCCAACAAAAAAAATATTTTGAAAATCGATTCATAAATAAAAAAAATATGCGGGTGTCTCGACTTTAAATGGAATATTCTATGTATTGACACCAGTCTAATTATTATATAGGATTCGTAAAATCTAGTATTTTTTGTCGCGAGGGGTATGGCGGGGAGACTAAACTCTCAAACAGGGTACGAGATGGTCTTAAATTTGGTAAACATTGCAATAAAAGATGTTTCTATGCCTCGGCATAAAAGCAATCAACTTGTATAGAATTGCGATTAGATGTGTGCCAGACTGGACAAGCAAACCAATATTTGCTTAGTTTTACTTAGTTCTTCATTCAGTGCAGAAGTATAGACAATTGTGTGTTTTACATCGTGATAGTGTTGTTTTAAATCTAAAAAGACGTATTTTGATATTCTGTTTGTCCACTTACATATTCCGGATGGAATTGAGCATGCCTGCAGTGATAAAGGTAGGATCACTCTCTCACAGCAAATTTTAAACCTTAAAAACATTCTAAAACAGTATAGAAATATTCTAAATTGCTCGTAAATTATAATAAACTTGGCGTGCTGTTTCATATCTAATGCAAAAATAAATTGTCGTATAACGTTCTAATTTTAATTTACTTTTGATGAAACAAGTGCACCGGTGTCTATTCTGTTGATTGTCCTTCGAGTTTTATATTTAGTTTTTTGTTTGTTGCCAGAACTGTGTTTATTTATGTCACTATAATTGCGTTACATGTAATAGTGAAACAATATGTCACCGGGACCCTAAGTACATAAATAATTTATTACGGTAAAATGTTCAATTATGTACATAGAGCGTTTGTTTGTAATTTTGCTAAGAGTATTCATGTGGAAGAGAAGTTACAGTAAATTACTCCATTTTGTGTTTATCTATATGGATATGGAATTATCAATGTTATAGAAATATGGCTGTACTTATACTGATGCATCGAATAACATAATACTAATATTTTATTGATTTAGTAAAACTGGATATTGAAATTTTTATTATATGTATATTCAAACAATATGCTTGGTACCACGAGCTTGATTTTTCCCTTATATGAGCAGTGTTTTAGCTATCTGTAACATGTTAAAATCGTGCTCTTGAAGCACCCAAAAATACTGCTTGTGATATCAGCCAATATTACTACATTTACTAATATCCTGCGTTTAGTATATTTACATACCTACATTATTATGAACTTTTTTTTTAATCTAAAGAAAATTTAATGTAAAATTTTCCGTAGTACTAGTATAAAAACATGTGACAAAAGACGTATTCCGTTTGCCATTTGGATCAGATCTAATTTACATTTACTGAACCAGATCACTTATTTATATCGCTGGATTGCTTCGCTGACTTTATTTCCAATACAAGAATTACTAATTCTAATTTATTTTGAAGTAAGTCACTCCAATAAGGGCATCATTTTGCTTAATTTAGTTCATTTGTCAAATTGTCTAATTTAGCGGAACTGATTTAAGTGAGTCAAGTGGCAAATGGAATACAGCTAATAACAGCGCTGAACCTAGTTTCATTATTTCATATTTTTATAAATATTAGCAGATAATATATAAAAGTTTTTTATGATATATAAACATATCTTAATTGTGACATTTTAGTCAGCCGAACGGCGTATCAACTATTTTGTTTTTATATTTTTTATTTCTTGAAAAACCTGTGAAAGTTCGTATTCTAAATTATCTATATTAAGGAAGATATAATTTTTTAAAGGTCAAAATTTATTTCTGACGTTTTCGGTACTGGTCAGTAGTACATAAAGAGTTGATCTATTTAATTTGTTAAACATTTAAGTACTGATAATTTATTACGGTCATTCTGTGACCTTCCGTGGTGTGAATAACATCCATCCCAAAATGTAGAAAATAGAATTGTATCCTGTTCACTTTAAATAAGTTCATTGACTAATGTTTTACACATTAATATAAGTTTATGGCTGAAAATGACTACTTTATTTGTTGGTTGAAACGGTCCAGTAAAAATGGAAAAAAATATTTATTTTTTCATTTTTATCTGATCCAGATTGCTTGCCTATTCCCACATAAGGCGTATTCCATTTGCCATTTGGATCAGATCTAACTTACATTTACTGAATCAGATCACTTATTTATTTTGCTAGATTACTTCGTTGACGTTATTTCTAATACTAGAATTACTAATTCTAATTTACTTTGAAGTAATTCATCCCAATAAGTACATCAGTTTGCTTAATTCAGTTCATTTAGTCTTGTTGTATAATTTATCTGAACTGATTTACGTGAACCAAGTCGCAAATGGAATATAGTTATTATTAAACATTCAAGTAGATATTACGTCTTAGAGTTGTACAATATTTATATTCAGCGTGTTCTAAAACTCGTCACACGTGCTTTAAAGAGTCGCTTATACACTAGTATCATAATATACTATTTTCTACTATCAATGTCAAAAACATCTCATTTTTAAATACTTTAAGTAATTTTAATACAAATTTGCCATATATTGATTACGGTTGATGACCCCAATTCAATAAAGATCAAATACGAATTATTTCCTGACAAGCTGAAAACATTTGATAAATTCATTGTCATGTTCTGTCATTCATCACGTAGCTTATGTACCTTGATCGTTTCTACAAAACATCAAACAAACACTTTTATATTTCCCATCGTATTTTCCACCCTTAACATCCCAACTCCCCTGGGAAAGATAACCAACCAATCCGATAATTCATCTCAATCGATCACCGTCAATTTGCTGCTCTCGCCCTCCACTTAGCGGCGCCCCGAACCGCCCACAGGTGCGTTCGTGCGTCAAAATGTCACGGAATTTGTTGATTAATTTATAAGGCCGGTGATGAAGTATATGTTTGAAGTCTCAGCGCTGAGATTCGGTGCTGATGAATTATTTGTTAGCAGACGTGTTATGTATGCTAGGAAGGTAGTAAGCTCGTCTGGTGAAATATGCAAGAATTGGGAGGATATTGTAGTTGGTGCAGACATTATGAAGGTTATTTTAATTGGTTTTAAAATAAATAAATAGATATATCATCACGCCTTCTACCCATTACTGGGTGTGGCACTCGCGTGAAGTGCGATTACCAGTCGTCAAATCACGACCTCCAAATATGTTAGTGGTGGAGAAGCCACAGGGGTAGCTTTTGAAATTATGAAAATTGTTTGTCGCCTGTGGGAATCGAACCAGGGTTCTCAGGATCCACAGGCCGACTTCATACCACTGATGTGATGAAATATTTGGGATGTGTGGTAGATGTACTTTCGATAGATTGGATTGTCTCTGTTATTCCTATTTATATTAAATATAATTATTCCAGAATTACCTTCACCCACCCAAGTAGGCAATAAACCATAATAGCATATAATAATTATTAGAAAAACAAAATGACAGTCACTTCAATTTAACACAAAATCGCAGTCTGACAGTTCGGCTTAAAAATTAAAATAAGAAATTCTTGAATCAGATGTCAAAGAGATTTTATTTAATTTTTTTACTTTCATAGCTATCTGATTTTTAACAAAAAATAATTAAACAAATATATCATCACGCCTTTTACCCATTACTGAATGTGACACTGCCGAAGCAGATTTCGGTAGGTGATATATTTTTGCACGTGAAGTTCGGTTATCAGCCGTCAAATCACGGCCCCTAAACATGTTAGTAAAGGGAGAGCCACAGGAGTAGTATTAATATGGAAAAATGTTTATCGATAGTGGGAATCGAACCAAGGTTCTCAGGATCTACATGCTGACACGATACCACTGTGCCACCTACTCCATAAACAAAAATGTTATATATTATATTTCAAATCTAGTACAGAATGACCAGAAGTAAGTGTTTCAGTTGTCAATTCAATTCTGCAGATCTTTTTACTCCACAGTTGGTATAACGTGGCGGAAATACTATTTGACGTCATTTTTATAATAAATACAAATAGGTTGAGTAATAGAAATACTTTAAGTAGAATGTTTTAATACTTTAGATTATTGCTTTGTGAGTAATGTTAAGAAATAAAAGGATGTGGTAAGGGATTAATGATTTTTATTAATTTAAATTTTCAAATGTCACTGTCAACAACAGGAAATAAATTTATGGATCAGAGTTACCAATTTCAAGAATTTTTCTTTATTATCAACGGAAATACTTACTTCTGATCACTTTGTACTACGGGCAAGCTAGTATGATAAATTTTAGACTTTTTAAACGTAAAATTTAATTTTAAACAATATTTTATTCTTGTATTTCCTCTAAAATTTACAGGAAGTCCATTTTTTTAAAATCCTATATAAACTCCTACGATATGTTCTGTGTACATTCTGTAGATGTAGAAAAGTTTGATAAAGTTTAATTGCAGGATGAATATCATAATAACGTCATTAAAAATGTATATATCTTTCTCACTGTCAAATTTTTATAAATTATTTAAAAGAAAATGTTTCTAGAAGAGTGATTTGGATATTTATAAAGTATGTTTAATAAAAGATTGATAAACAGAATTATATTGATAAAATTTAGGGTGATAGATTGCACAGACTATCTAGGAATAAATGGTTGAATATGATTGAAGGTTTGTTGATATGAAAATAATTATGAGTATGGATAGTGCGCCAGGGTGAGAATGTAATACAAAATAAATGTTTAGGGATTATTTCACCTCATTTAATGAGTGGAATGATGTTCTATCTGTATGTATGTATAAATGATGGTAATTACAAAACAATTTTGAAATATTTACTAAATAATTCGTGAATGTAAGTACCTGCATTGAATGTTTTCTGATAATATTGGGACATTAGCACAATACAGTACGTTTAAATATACATAATGCAATTATTAAATATGTATGAGGGCATTTATCAAGCTTGCACACATGTATTTTTAATAGTCCATCATTTCGTATTTAGCTTATAAATTATGTATTTTCTGCTACAATACATTCACTTTATAATATCGTGTATTAACATTAGATGTCATTATTATAAATTATTGATTACGATAAAATAGAAACAAATCAAAACGAAACATTATTACTATTGATTACATTTTATTATATCGCCGTACATCAAAAACAAAAACTAATAAGTAACATATGAGTAATACAGTAAGCAGTACAAAAAGGAATAAATGAGATGTGATTGAAGTCTCATTAAATACGAATGATTCCGAATAAGGGAAATAAACGAACTTGTATGACAGGAACTATAATTGAGGACTAGGGGATTGAACCCAGTTCTGCCGCGTATACGGGTAATAGAAGCAAATTTTTACTATTTAATACTCGGATAATTCATATCGGTTATTCTGCTATTTTTAAAATGAAATTTAAACTGATATAAAACATTAACATATGCGAACATCTGGTATAGTTTTATATTTTTTTTTGTGCTTTTTATAATCTTTCCGTTAAGAGTAGATTTTTACCAAAAGAGGCAACAGTCCATGTATCCAAGGTTGCAACAAAAATAACAGTCTAATAAAGTACAAAACAGTCTTGTAAAGACTTTACCTGACTGTTTCGTATTTTACCTGATTTTGTTGTTGTTGTATCCTTGGATACGTAGTCTGCTGTCAATACAACATTTTTGAATTATTTATTATTAATAATTGATTCAATTAAACGGTTTCAGAAAATAGTATATTACTACATAATAAGTCAGGAAAGTTTTATTTTACGTGAAAACACTTTCCTGACGTATTATGTACACTATTTTTTCTGAAATCGTTTAATTTAATCAATATTTAATCATAAATAATTCAAAATGTTGATATGAATTGTACTGACAGCAGACTACGTATCCAAGGCTACAACAAAAATAACAGTCAGGTAAAATCTTTACCAGACTGTTTTGTACTTTACCAGACTGCTATTTTTGTTGTAGCCTTGGATACGTACTTTACTTGACTGTTTTTGTAAAAACCTACTTTTCATACTAAAATTGGTCAGGAAAGTAGACACTTTCTTGCTAATTTCAGAAAAAATAGGATACATAATATGTCAGGAAAGGGTTATTACTTTCCTGACTTATTATGTAATATACTGTTTCCTCTGAGTAATAAGTTTCGAGTTACCCAAAGAACCAAGTAGTAGAATTATTCAGTTAATAAAATCCCCTACTGAGGATTTGACTAAGAAACAATTGAAATTGATGTGCCAAATTGTTGAGTTTGCGGAAATAAAACGTTCGGTGTATGATTTAAGAGTTTATAGCAAATAATATGATCGTTCCCACCATTTTTCATTCATATAAAATATAATTTCAACCGTAAAATTAACCGCAATATTAGTAATTACAAAGTATATACAATCGAAAATTTATGAACCGTATCCAACACACATGTTTTCTGTAATCTACTAAATAGTGAATGAATCAGATAAGAGAACAACCAATCTAAAACAAGTTTCTGTTTAAAGCATTAATTTATTCAAAAGTTTGATTAAAAGAGGCCGATTGCAACTATCATGGTCATGATCTCGATCAGTCAGATCAGTTTAACATGATCGGATGGGAAATTGAAAAGCCAACCTCTGTCCGCAAAGCGCAGAACGTATTGGCATCGGATCAAACACAATTTAACCGAATGCGGATATCAAAAAAACATCAAACCGGATATCGGAGATGTCCACGCACAATTTACCTCTGTCGATAACCGGAATTGAACCTTGATATCTATAATGCTAGATTTACCTTTGTCGTTTGTCAATGGTTTTCTATCCGAATGTATAAATCCGGATTTGCTACTGGACTGGCGAATGAAATTTTAAACGTTACGAGCGTTTGCTTTAGCTAAAACTACTGAAGCGTGATACATGATTAATAGAATGGAATACGAGTATAGCAGTAAAAAGTTTTTAAAGTTTTCTTTAATCTCAGGAGTACGAGTAAAAAGTATTTCTGTTTGATCGTATTTCGTGATAAGTTTTGCAGCAGCAAAATAAATGAATGTACTAGTGCGTTTTCGTATTTTCAACTAATGCTTAAACTTAAATTATAGGTTAGGCATAAACTGACAATATCGCATAAAATATTTGACTGCAATGTGCAATCATCACATGATATTTTACATTGATTTGATTTTATTTATTATTTATAAGACAGACATAATATTAATTATGGTTGGTGCAAACGTGCATTAACTAAAGATCATTAACTAGTAGATGACTAACTCTATTTTTGACTATGCATGAATTAGTTTAGAAATATTTTTATCAGAAAATATACGATTTTGGAATGGCCTTCAATCTTCAAACGTATCCATCCATTTATTCCTAAGATGTATGTATTATGGGGGTAATGGCTCAGTGGTATCGAGTCGACCTTTGGATCCTGAGAACCCTGGTTCGATCCCCACAGCTGACAAGCATTTTTACCAAATTAAAATTACCCCTGTGGCTCCCCCACTACTAACATCTTTGAGGGCCGTGATTTGACGACTAGTAGACGCACTTCACACGTAAATATGTCACTTACCAAGTTCTGCTTCGGAAGAGTGCCACACCCGGTAATGGGTAAAAGGCGTGATGATATATTTATTTGATATATATTTGTATTCTATCAGGCAGATTCACAAAACGGATTAGCGCTAACATTGTTTTTAATATTATCTATAACTCTGTTTCAAATTAAAACAGATTAAAGAAATAAACTAAATTTGATGCTAATTAACACTCTTTTTAACTCAAGTTAAAATAAACTTGATTCATACATTGAAAAGAGAGTTAAAAACGAAATAAAAAATGGTGTCAGCGCTAATCCGCTTTGTGAATCTGCCTGTAAATTATTAGTTGAAAAACTAAATTGGTTAAAACTAATTTTTTTTTTTGAAAGTTTATTCTGTTATAGTGTTGTATTGCCTGCAGTTAAGTTTGATATCGTCCATCATATTTCTCTTTCATTTGTTATTTATAGCAACAGATGAAAGATATTTTAATTATACAAGTTTTCATAAAATAATTCCAAGCCTACATACAAAATCCCTTTACATGAAACTTATTTTATAATAAATACTCGTTATCTCATCATTTAATCAATATTAAAATGAAAATACCTTCTTTACAAGCCTTCAATTAAATGTTGAGTCCGCAAACATAATTTTAGAACGATACCCAAGTCTGGCAGGCAAGCTTTCTGCTTTCATTCTCTCGTTTTGTACTCTTGCCATAATTAGTACATTTTATAAAGTAATTAAATATTTTGTAAGCAGTATTTTAAGTAATTACAGCATTGCGGAACCGGATTCTTAGTTACGATGTCCTTGCGTCGCCGCGAGCAACACAACTGGCTGTCAATTTAACTGCTTGTAAAAGCAGTACGTGCTGATTTTACAAAATGCCTTCAAACAGTTCATTGCGTTGCTAATTGACAGAACTGGAGGAAGTCTATGTTTCATGATTATATTTGTGTTTCTAATTTTGTCTTTCTGTTATTATTATCTTATTCATTATGTAGATTAACTCAATTTTGTGGCCAATGCAGACAATGCTACGACCACACAATGCAAATCAAAATTTAAGAGTAGCTTTAGTTTAAGTTTGATGATTAAATGCCTTGTTACAAGCCGCCATTTTGTACCAAAACGCCTGTACTTTTTGTTTTTTATCTACAGTATTCAGTCATCAAATTACGAGTGATTTAACTATCATAATGACATTTATATATATATAAAAATATATATCATCACGCCTTCTACCCATTACTGAGTGTGGCACTCTGCCGAAGCAGATCTCGGTAAGTGATATATTTTGCGCGTGAAGTGTGGTTACCAGTCGTCAAATCACGGCCCCCAAAGATGTTAGTGGTGGAGGAGCCACAGGGGTAGTTTTTGAAATTATGAAAATTGTTTGTCGCCTGTGGGAATCGAACCAGGGTTCTCAGGATCCACAGGCCGATTTCATACAACTGAGCTAGCCACCCCATAAAATAAATATTTCAATTCATTACGAATATATTTTGCTCCTGCTGAATACGTCTTTATTGAATTTTCTGAATGCCTTTTGTTTTCGCTTTAAGCATTTTTATAATCTAATTTTGAAATACTTGATTATGAGAAATATACAGGCAAAATGTATAAGATCTTTTATAAATCTTATGAAATAATTTGCTTAAATATTCCTGTCATTTAAAACAGAAATATCACATTGGTTTTTCCAGGCTCTTATCAAAATAATTTGTTTTTCTGAAACCGGTAAGAAAGTGCCCACTTTCCTGACCAATTTTAGTATGGAAAGTAGATTTAAAAAAAAAAACAGTCAAGTGAAGTACATATCCAAGGCTACAATAAAAATAACAGTATGGTAAAGTACATATCAGTCTGGTAAAGACCTGACTGTTTTTTTTTTTGTTATAACCTTGGATACGTAGTCTGATGTTAATACAATTCATATCAAAAACATTAAACATTTTGAATTATTTGTGATTAATTATTGATTAAATGAAACGGTTTAAGAAAAAAATAGTATACATAATACTCAGCGGATTAAAATCGCTTCGTCAAGTAAAATATCACTTTCCTGACTTATTATGTAATATACTATTCCTCAATTGAAAGAAGAAAGTATTGCTTTTCATCTCTATGGAGGAATAGTAATATATTGTATTAATGTGGAATGTGATATGTACGAAAAAAATGAGTGACTAATATGCATTCCACACGAGTCCAATACAACGCGAAAACATAAAGTTCTTTTTAAAGTCACTACTAGTAATCAACTAATAATATGTTTTCAAATTCCAATATTTATCGCTCTCAGACTTTAACGATTTTGTGCTAGAGTTGTCATCAAACCTCTTGAATATTTCTGCTGGAATTTATTCAATTTTCCCTGGAATCAAATCTTCTCCGGGCAACTTTGCTATGAATATTTAACGAGCAATTTTCAACTGATGCATTTCAAGAGTAGTTTGTTGCATACTTTTAAAATTTTACGCAGATTAAATCTCGGTGGCGCACAGGTATTCTCACCAGTGAAGTATTAAGGGATTGTTGCACTCGTGTCATCGTGAATTAAAATGAACCAGATATGTACTATGTTTATGACAATATACATTTTCATAAAATGTGAAAGTTGTTATCTTCCCCTGGTTAACTTTTTAATTATACTTAGAATTTTATTACTGCGTACTACACTTATTATCAAGATTAAACTTTAAATATATAACGGTTTTATAAAAGTGTTGTAGCTACGATACAACGATATTTTAAAAGCTTTTGTGTCGTTGAAATATTGTAAAACGTAAAAGTAAACCGCTGTCAAATGGTAGAAAATATTACAAAGATTTCGTGCAATTTCTTTTCCTTTTTCACTGTTTAAGATTTTCCTGCGGCAATTCTATATGCCAGTCTGGATGTTAGAATTTATTTTATACTAGATTTTAAATAAATATGTAAATATGTTACAGGTTTTTTGACAGTAAATACTTCTTATAAAAAATATATTTCAGAATTATGAGTGATCACTGAGCAATTTAAAAAAAAATGTAATTTTAGGTTGGTAGAATTTTGTGAATTTCAAAACTCCCAAAAAATTACTAAATAAACCAATGCTTCAAAAATATTTTCTAGCTTCAAACCTCAAACATGATATAACCTACTATTATTAGGAAATACAAAATAATTCTTTTTAACCTAACCAAACCTTATCTCAGTCTTTGCTATTTTAATATATTTATGGCATTTATACTTCTTTGCGATGAGCTTCAAATCTCTGAAAAAGTTTTAGGATCACTGATAAGTAAATGTAATTATAATGAGGGGAAATTTAAAAAATTGGTCAGTGATACTGCACTTTAGCCATTTATGTAAAGAAATATTTTCTTATGCTCAATTATCACGGCCCTCAAAGATGTTACTGGTGGGGGAACCACAGGGGTAATATTAATGTGTTGAAAATTGTTTGTGGGCTGTAGGAATCGAACCGATGTTCTCCGAATCCACAGGCCGACTCGCTACCACTGAGCTAGCTACCCCATTAACTACTTATTTTCAATTTACAAATTGTATAATACAATTTCAAAGGGGGAACTAATTTACTTCTTCTTTACCTTTGATACACAGCACACCATACCAAATAAGTACAAAAACAAACGATCTAAGATCTTAGCAAACATCTTATAACCCCGTGTGTCTGCTAGCGTCGCATCGTCTGCAGCTACTTCGGCTTTCTACGTCTTTACTCCTCGTATTGCTACAGGCAAACATTGAACATTGAATGTTGAACGTACGTTGCCATAATAGACGTATAATTTCACTATTGATTTCCCTTCATGATGCGTTCTAAGCGACGAATAAGATAATGGAACATGGGACGGCCAATCGGCTCATTGCTGATGGAGGCAATGGTGTTATCGCTTAACTCGTAACGGTGTTAGTGCTTTGTGGTGTTACTGTTACGGATAATTTGGGTACATGAGATTAGGAGCCAAAACTCAGGAAGTGCGTATGTTGGTCATTACCTATGAAAACAGACTGAGGAGAAAATAATTAAACTACCTTTACGCACGTCAACAAAATCCTGAAGGACTACAAATATCACAAGAGGTTTTGTTATTTCCCCTTATTCTGTAACTCGATCATAATCTGTTAACAATCGATCATTTAATGACAACCCTTATTTTTTATGATTAATCTGAGGTTTACCACTATTTCGCCATTTTGTGACCAAAATCATTTATTCTGTTATTACTATTTTACTTTTATGTATTTTACTCTCGTACAAAACTGCCAGTATAAAAAAATATTATTTTTAACCAAATTTTTACGGAACTGTCAGTGAGTTGACATTATATATTTTTTTATAATAACAGCTTCTTATATTAGTAAACAAAATCCATCAATATAACATAAAAATACTAGGGTAAAATATTCTGGTCTTAGAATACCGACATTGTAATCATCCTTAAAATAACGATGAAAAATTATCTTATCGATCATTAACAGATAATGATCCAGTTACAAAATAGGGGGGATAAATAATTTAATCGATAAATTTTCCTCCTTATATGGAGTGGCTAGCTCAGTGGTATGAAGTCGGCTTGTGGATCCTGAGAACCCTGGTTCGATTCCCACAGGCGACAAACAGTTTTCATAATTTCAAAAGCTACCCCTGTGGCTCCTCCACCACTAACATCTTTGGGGGCCGTGATTTGATGACTGGTAATCGCACTTCACGCGCAAAATATATCACTTACCGAGATCTGCGAGAGTGCCACACCCAGTAATGGGTAGAAGGCGTGGTGATATATTTATTTATATATTTTGACATTAGTTACATCCAGGTGAACTCTATAACAAAAATAATAAATCTTATCTAAATTTGTAATTTATTTCCTGAAATTTTTCCTTTTTTATAAGGCAGTTCAAAAAATTATATATATTCCTCGTGAAGAAAGTCCCTCAGGTGCTTATAAGAATGAAACCGCATCTTCGGGAAGAAATGTTTCACTTTCTTCTTTTGATATACAAATAACTATTTTGTTTTTTTCCTTAGCAACAAGTATGGGAGCAAACTGTATGGTAAATCTAAAGTCCGTAGGACGAAGAATTGTACCTAATCTGATTTTGTTACAAACAAACAAAAAATGAGTGCCTAAAAATAAAAATTTATCTTGAGAAAAAATGAGAGGTTGTTATGTGATTATCTCTTGAGACAAATAAAATAAAATAATGTGTAAAACTAACGGCATAATAAAAAAATAAAATGATTTTTTTTTGTTAAATTGACAGCATAGAGATTTTATCCTAGTGATTGTGCTTATTGGTTGAATTTTTAAATTTTTTGCAATAGAATTGTGATTTCATCTATAAGCAGTGGTGAAAGTAGGCCGGAACGGTCCGGTACGCCGTACCGGTAAGAGAAATAAAGCTGGTACGGAGTACCGGTAATAAAATTTTACAAATAAGTTTACTTTAAACGATACTTATAATTAATAATAATAATAAATAACTACTTTTTCCTCTTAGCCTCCCACCCTCTTTATCTCTTTCAAAGTAGCGTACCGGTAAGAAAATAAATCTACTTTCACCCCTGTCTATAAGCACTTACAGATTGTACAGATTTGCTCATAATTGATCTATTACTTTTTATCGAACAAATATGAGCTGCATTTCATTTGCTACTTGGTTCATTTAAATCAGTTCAGAAAAATTAGACATGACTAAATGAACTGAATTAAGCAGATTGATGCACTTATTGGAGTGATTTACTTTAAAGTAAATTATAATCAGTAATTCTAGAACTGGAAATAAAGTCAATGATGTAATTTAGCGAAATAAAGAAGTAATCTGGTTTAATAAAGGTAAGTTAGATCTGATCCAAATGGCAAATGGAATACGTCCTTTATTTATAAGAACCTAGTTACTGAGTAACAATTGTCAAAAGCAATTCAGATGAAAAATTCGTGAAGCTAAGATAGAGAGATTTTGTCTAATGTCAAATGAAAACTCAACCTCTTGTGACATTACTCTCGAACAAGCTTTGGTTACTATTGTGAATCTTTTCTATTCCCTTGTGCAAGTACAGTCATAGTCAAATCTCCGAATCCTTCCAACAATTTTTCATTCTACCACAACCACAAGCAAAATCACAAAACGGATCCCACTCCTCGAATTGTCGGTTGACCATCAATCAATACCCCTCTCCCGTTGCATTCTCCTCTATCTCACTCTTCCGGTGTCGTGACGTCACGCTGCTGCTGCGTTACGCTGCGCGAAGCAGCCATGCGGCAACATGCGTCGAGCGTCGCGACGGACCATTGTTAAATTACGCTGTCACGACGTCGAGCGTGCTCTTCCAGCAGGAACCAACGGAGTGGAGCGCTGGACAAAGAGGGATGATGGTGGGAGCGTCGATGAAATATTGAAGTTGTTTTGTTTTTGAGGGCTGCAGTTAATTTACGATTAATTTTTTGTGTGGACTGTTATCTAAAGCGCTGGATTTTTTAATTAAGTGGCGAAGTTGAAATAAAGTTACGTTTTCTAATTATGCTCTTTGCTCTGTCTGGATTTCATTGCTGTCATCACTTAGGTACTACAAAATAAGCTTGAAAGGGAACTTTTTCAGTTTTATTTTTCTGGAACACCACACAATAGTATATTGTAACACAAGTTTTGCAATGGCCGTTGTCACACATATATTACATACTATTTTATCTACGGTCGGGTACTTTTATTTCTTAAAATTGATATTTGACGTCTGTCATTTAAGATACGAGCACACTATTATCACGTCAAACAAAAAAATGATGGAAATGAGTGAAATTTGAGAAAAATCTAATTTTCCAGACGCTATATGAATTGAATTCCTCGTGCTTCAATTGACTTATTAACAAATTTTCAGCAATTTTTAATTTTCAAAAAATTTTGAGAACAATTTTTCCATAAAAAAGTTTTTGAACAATATCTTAAAAATTAAAAGACGAACGCACTTGAAAATTTAACCATTAAATTCAGCAGGTTGAAATGCATATGTATGTAAATTTTCGTTACAATATTTGTACGAGAAATAATTTTACAGCAAATAGTCTGAAATTGACCTAAAAACGAAAAAAACTTAAGGGGTACCCTTAAAAAAATTTAAAAAAATAGAAATCATTTAAAAAATGTTTATAAGTTAATTCGGACACGTGGAATTCAATGCCGTTGAGCGCATTTTCATATCTTTCTTAGTTTTTGACATATAGCATCCGGAAATATAATTTTTCCAAAAAATGTACCTAAACAATTTTTTTATTTTCTCAAGGCTATATCTCAAAAACTAAACAAGATATGATGTTGGGTTCAACGGCATTGAATTTCTCGTCCTTCAATTGACTTTTAAACAAATTTATTGTAATTTCAAAATTTTTAAAATTTTTGTCTAAAATTTTTTCATAGAAAAGTTTTTGAACAATATCTTAAAAACTAGAAGACATACGCACTTGAAAATTTAACCATTGGATTCAGCGGGTTCAACTACATATGTGTGTAAATTTTCGTTACAATATTCATACGAGAAAGAATTTTAGAGCAATTAGTCTGAAATTGCCCTAAAATAAAAAAAAAACTTAAGGGGTACCTCTTAATAAATATTCAAAAAATTAAATTCGCTGAAAATTTGCAAATAAGTCAATTCGAATACGGGGAATTCAATGCCGTTAAGCGTATCTTCATATCTGGCTTAGTTTTTGAGATATAGCCGTTGGAAATTTAAATTTTTCACTCAAATTGTACAACACTTCACATTTTGTAGTATAAAAAATTTGTCCGCTAATTTAAATTAATAAAAATATACAAATCTATGTAAAAAACTATAATAAATTCAATGGTGAAGTTGCCAGGTTCATAACTTTTCTGCTTCGGTAGTTATAGCCATCAGAAAAGGCCGAAACATGACTTGTAGTTCTAGACTTTGTCTAAAACAGTCTTACCAATTTGGGCATTAATAGTTATTCTGATATTACAAAATATATCCTTACAAATATTGACAGTTTAATCTTTGCATATAGCTAAATATAATAGCCTTTATTTAGCAGTTTACTAAAGTTATTTTGTTAATAAAGTATAATTACTTTACCTATCCGCTTATTTATATCTACTTGTACACGCTATCAAAACGTGAACCACAAAATTTACTTTTAATGATTGAAGTTTTCATCCAAACTTTAGTGCAATTCTTTGTGTAATATTTAATCAAGTGCACTACTTTGATAACTGCATAAAGGTTCCACTATCGTATAACCATTTGAGAATATATGTCAAAATTGACAGTGTGGTGTCTACGAAATATAACAGTTAGCAAACATAAAAGCACATTATGGTATAGCACAAACTCTTGAAACATACAATAGATTAATCTTTCGCTTCATCCATATTTATAATTCCTTTCAAAGAAGCTCGTTTTTTCCTGCCATTAGGAATCGTTCATTTATGCAACAAACCTTCAATCAAGTTCATCCATTTATTCCTAGTTATGTGCAATGAAAACCGTAGGTAACAAAATATTTTACTGCCAATATAATGGAAAATTCTTTGTTTAACAGTAAACAAATAAAATGTTATCGTGGCATTTATCCCCCAGTTATAACCGGGCCTCAATCGGGAAAACATTTATTTGTTTTTGATTTATATGTTCGAAATTCAAACAAAAATATGAGATAAAATAAACTGAATATTTGGATTAAAATAATATTTTAACGTTGTTTAAAAATACTGTTGTTTACACAACATGTTATGTTTATAGTCAAAGTTATATGAACCATAAATTTATTTAATTTATTCATGTATAAAAATATAGCTCATTTTTACTTCGTAAATTCCATAGGATTTGTAATCTATATTAAAACAATAAATTTAACAGTAAATACACGTAAATAGGATTTTGATTCATTTTTTTGGAGCATATTAAATTATTTGCCGGCTGTATTCTGTATGGCATCATTACTAGGGTTGTTGATTTTTCGAATATTCGAGGCTTCGAATGTTCGGATTTATTGAACCTTCGAATTTTTGAATATGCCGAATTTTCGAATTATTCGAATTGTGAATCTGGATCCTAACGTGAACACGGCATGTTGATATGAATTATTTTCAGAATAAACTCAGAGTTTTGTATTAATTCATAAGTAAATAAATAAAATAAATATATCATCACGCCTTCTACCCATTACTGGGTGTGGCACTCTGCTAAAGCAGATCTCGGTAAGTGATATATTTTGCGCGTGAAGTGCGGTTACCAGTCGTCAAATCACGGCCCCCAAACATGTTAGTGGTGGAGGAGCCACAGGGATAGCTTTTTCAAATTATGAAAATTTGTCGCCTGTGGGAATCGAACCAGGGACCTCAGGATCCACAGGCCGACTTCATACCACTGAGCTAGCCATCCCATAAGTAATTATTATTATTTTCCAAATTAATTCAATTTAGACTTAAAATTTCGCTACACTGTCAAAAACGTTTTAATTAAGACGTTTTTGTATCCTTTTTATTCTCATTTTAAAACGTTTTACTAAAAGTCCGTAGCATTTAGATGGACGGTAAGAGAATAGATGTCTTAATTAAGACGCATAAATTTGCAGAGTTTTTGCAGGATACTTCACGAATTATGCGTGAGCATGTTTGGAGATGACAGAGACAAAAAAATCGAGAATTCGAAGCTTTGAAAAATTCTAAAATTCATAAATTCGAAGCTTCAAAAAATTCGAATGTTCGAACGTTCAGAAATTCGAACTTTGATGGAAATCAACGACCCTAATCATTATACATCTGCTTAGAAAAATGGAATAGATTCCACCAATTGAAGTTCTGAAAATTTTGTAAAAACCACATCTTCAAATTCGAGTGTTATTTCGCACACACCCGTATTGCCGGACAGTCATTTAGTATTTATATAATGTCTTAAATCTAATTTACTTGAAACTAATTTCATGGTTCTTGGAAGTTGGTAGAATAGTGTAGAAATATAATTAGTTAATTTTATTTATAAATCTGAGCTTTGTTGCCTCTCAGTAAAACCCAATTAGAACCAGAGAGAAATTTCTGTATTTCATGTCTTTATTTAAACTGAAATGTACATACAGTTATGAGCACGGACCGTGGGTTCTTCAATAATTAAACTCGGTTAAACCACCGGTTAAACCGCTGCCCTAACAGCTTTACCATAGCGAACCATCCAAAGCGAATGGAATCAATATTCGGTTAAGGTGTAGAATGAACAAAGCATTAATAATGGTTGCATCCGTGACCGGAAAGTTTGTAAATTTAATAGTGACCTCTAGGCGCTTACTGGAGAACTAAATACTCTGTTGTCGCTGAATTTTAAATATAAATACTGCCATTTATAGCTTAATGCAGTGATGCCTGGTTGGGACTATAAAATATTTATTGCAATACTTTTTAACGATGTTGTAAACAAGTATTGGAATTGTATCTAGCAATTTTAAATGCGGTAGATACTGATTTGCAATAATTCTTACATGACTTTGTAATATTTTACAAAATGAGTACATACATAACACCCTGCTACGTCCCATAAATTAAATTTTATCCATAATTTAATATTGGTTGTTGGTGGCTCGGTGGTATCGAGTCGGTCTGGAGATTCTGAGAATGCTGGTTCGATTTTCACAGCCGACAAACATTTTCACCACATTAAAAATTACCCCTGTGGCTCCATCACCACTAACATCTTTGGAAGGTTGGTAACCGCACTTCATGCGCATAAATATATCACTTACCGAGATCTCCTTGGGCAGAGTGCCACACCTAATAATGGGTAAAAGGCGTGATTGATTTTATTTGTAAAAATAAATATATCATCACGCCTTTTACCCATTACTGGGTGTAGCACGCTGCCAAAGCAGATCTTGGTAAGTAATATATTTATGCGCGTGAAGTGCGGTTACCAACTTTCAAATCACGGCCCGCAATAGATATTTGTGGTGGGAGAGCCACAGGAGTAATTTTAAATTGGTGAAAATGTTTGTTAGCTGTGGGGATCGAACCAGGGTTCTTTGGTTCCACAGGCCGACCTTATACCATTGAGACATTACCCCATATTTTATTTATTAATATTGATAATAAATTATTAGTATCAGTATCACTTCGCCTATTTTTTAAATATAAAATAATTAGATAATGTCTTACAATAAATTTAATGTTTTATAAATTAATGCAATAGAGGGAGATCTTTAACTATCCTTGATGCAGGACCCACCCCATACTAGCTACAACACCGGTCAAATATCATCAAGCCATTGGCCCACTACTGGTTATGGTACTCTGCCGTAGCAGATTTCGGTAAATTATATATTTATGCGCGTGTAATGCCGTTATCAGCCGTCAAATTACGGCCTCCATGTTAGTAGAGGAGGAGGCACAGGGATAATTAAAATGTGGTGAAAATTGTTTGCCTGCTATAAAAATTAAACAAAAGGTTCTCAAATTCACAGTCCGACTCAATATCACAAAAAACTCAGATAATAAGTTTTTAGCATTTGATATTTTGCACATTGTCTAGGCTATGTATACATTGCCTGAATTTCATACTTTGTCGGGGGTGCTTTTATGAGATCGCCATTTTATTCTGCTACAAATTCCAGTTCATGTCCTCGAAAATGCCAACTAAATTTTCTAGTTTCAATCTAAAATACTGCAAAACAACAAAAATAAAATTTATCCAAAATGCCAACGAGCTACTTCAGCTGAAAAATTCCTAGTCAACGAATAAAATTCCCCGCAATCGCTTAAAGCGCACCAGCGGCGTTTACATCAACTAATCCCTGATTTCGTGCCCGCGTTTCGTATTCAGGCGGCGGATCTCGGATGTGAAGTCGCGGAGAATCCCCAATGTCGCCCACGTGCTGAGCAAGGTCTCCTGCTTGAACGACGCAGTGCTTGTTGTTGATAGAATCCTGGATTCTAGAATCTGGAGGGAAAGCGAGAGCAGTTGTGTGGGAACTGGGGTCCTGGACAGTAATTACATCCAGGGGTGGGAATTTCATTCCTGCGACAGGGTGATTGTGGTTGTTAAGCGAGATAGAGATGTAATTGTTTTTAGTGTTTGTTTTTGTAAGGGCTATTTTGGGAGTTTGGTTTTTCTTGTACAGGCAAAATTTAAATGGACAAGATAATGAGATAGAAACATGAAGAATTTAATTTAATCAGCTTCCATATAATTACATGAATAACAACTTTTAAACCTAATTTTAATAGTAATAAAGTAAATAAAATTAGATGTTAGATGATATAAATACAGAATTTAAATCTTTCCAATTGTGACTTCTTTTTTTTTTCTATAACCGTTATTAATATGTCTGTTGACGTATTAATTTCTATCGTTTTAAATAAAATTTTAATCACATGTTAACAAACTGTGGCTTCGGATCTTTTAGTCATGGTGTGAAATTAACACCTGACCAAATTAAACACAAAGTCAAGTTAGCTTCTTGTATCTGTCAATGTAATTTAACCTTACTTTTTAAATAATTAATGAAACTATATTTTTTTTGTTTTCTTAATTTGCGGTCGTAGAAAATTTATAATATATGACTAGTTTTTGATACATTTGTAACTAAATAAACGTTTATAAAACTTTTTACATAATAGGTATATATAATTATGTGAACGTCCGAGCATGGGAAATTAATTTCCAATGTCTTGGAGCTGCTTTTTCATTAATATCCTACGTATTTATAATTAATTAGATAGTAATATCTATTAAATTCTTGGATAACTCTATTAAGTATATCATAAATAACTATTATAACGTCCTATAATATCCTTATAATACCCTTACTTCACAGAATTTGTTTATAATAAGTTTGAAGCCTTAATTTAATACACTATTATTACTATAGTAATATTAACGTATACGTAAAGCTGCTGAGCTTTATCAGTATCAAGCTAAAATTGAAACAAAGGCAAATGTTGCCAAGATACTAATATTATGAGTACGAACTGCATTAAAACTTATTTGCGAAATACATAAATTATAAACGAAGACAATATTAGTTTCATAAAATAACTAAGGGTTAAATGCTCGAATTGAAACATTTAAATTACTGGTTACTTAATTTAGAAAAAGAAAATGGTTGAAGTATGTCTACAACAATTATTTGCAGCATTTTTCTTAAAAAATAATTTCACTAAAATAAATTTTGAGCAAACAGAAAAGAGCTAATATTAGTAGGAAAAAAAAATATCATCACGCCTTCTACCCTTTACTAAGGTCGTTTTATAATGTGGTGAAAATTGTTTGTCGGTTGTGAAAATCAAATCCGGGTTCTCAAATCCACAGGCCGACTTGATACCACTGATCCACCTACTCCATAAAAAATAAATATATTTAATTAGTGAAAATGTTGTTCACACCATTAATCCAGAGGGTAGAAAAGTTAAATCCTGCGTCTTTATTAAATCCTTGTCTAAATCCTAAATGAACAATTGCACACCAGAGTGAAGATTCAATCTTGTGGTAAGTCTGCGTTGATGAGGTTAAAAATTAAGGAAATCTTGGTATTAATTAAACTCACCGAGGGCGTTACGGGACGTAGTAATTATATTCTCGACGAAGCGCGGTTAATCCAAGATAAACTGTTTCTTATCTCAAGAGCGAAATACTAAGATTAATATATAGACTACCACAGAAAACGAACTTTGCAGTCGAAGAATATTTAACTTTCAACAGTTTCTGGATGGTATGAGTGGAAAGGGTCGTTCACATAAATCAATAATAGAATTTATAATAGTTATTTATGCACAACCGGGCCGAAAAGCATGTGTTTTAGCCCTAAAAAGCAGGCTTAAACACTTCTTCCTATGGATACATAAATAAAATGACAATTTTTGTTTATTGTGAATACTTGATTCTGCAAAATGTCATTTTGACATATAACCTATTTACATATTTTAATCTTTTGAACATATAATTAAATGATATTTTGTTGTGCATAAAATATTGTATGTACCACGGGTGAAATTATCGTTTCTGGCCCGTGGCATGATTATTAGCCTCTTTTTACCCTTGGTATATACGTATTATTTGGAAGGGATCGAAAAATTAGAAAAACGTTGACGAAGTGTATCGAGCTACAAGTAGATTATGTTGAGAAATAAAATATGTTTTGACCAAATAAATCATTTCTTGTTTAATTTTTCAGGGACTTTTCACCCTGCCCTCGTAAATAACTATTGTGTACCTAGAGCAGAAAGTAGTCTATTGCCGCTCGCGTATGAAGATTGTTAATCGAGGCGTAGCTAGGAGCAACAAGCATGCAAGAGCGGCAAGGATACTTTCTGCTCGAGGTGCAGACAATATTTTTTCTACCACCATTTAGAAACGTTTGAAAAAGAATTTAAAATAATTTTCGATAGTTTCTCTATTTGGAAATTCGTGCGACAGTTTTCCTGTAATCATGGATATGGTGATACACATTTACTTTACCGTTCGGCGAGTGGTAAATGTCTACTTTCTGCTTTCAACTGACAGTTGGAAATATCTATTTTCTGTTCTGTTGTAGAAAAATACATTTACAACGGAAGTGTAAACAACTATCCTTATTAGCTAACATAAAATACCATCCAGCTACGTTTCTTTAAATAGGGTAGTACAAACTAATAAATCATTCACTGAATTATGCTCGTATATTCTACAATTATTTTTCGAAAACATTTCTTTTCTAGCACACCATCCACATTCATAATTCCTTTCATACAAGCTCTTTTCATCTTTCGTACATGCAACAATCCTTCAATCATATCCATGTATTGTTTCATTCGATATACCAGCCAACTAAAAATTATATTTTTGTAATCTTTGATCTCTTTGTGGAAATAATTAGAAGGTAGGGAAAATAATTAAACTTCAAATGTGATCTATAAATAGCATATTAATTGCGTAAAATTAACATCAATTATAATACGCCACGGTTTAATTAACAGATTCTCTTTTACTTTCCTTAATCAGCAACATGAGTTAAACCGCTGTGAAGTTAACACCAAAGTGTGTATACGTGCCGAATATGAACCTATCTTCACTTTGATCGTTTTGTTATTTTACGCGAGAGGTTCGGTTGTTCATCCCTCGCCAACTTTGCTATATTCCTGTAGAAAGCCAAGCTTTCCGCTCCGTTGTTCAAAAGGCGAAATGATAATTAGTGCTGCACGATTGTGCTATGACTACCGGAAGGTGCGGTGTCACGGAAACTCTACCTTTATTTTCAAATTGCTATGAATTCCTCGGATTCTGATTTGTCTATTTTCTTATAAAAAGAATTCTGTACATCTTAATTGGATTGCAGTGAAGAAGAATAATGATAATGATGATTCAACGAGTTTGAACTTTGAGGCAAAGGAATTGTTTTACTGATTACGGTAGTTGCCATATTTAATTTGAATTTTTACTGTTCTGTTCAAAGGAAATTAATCACAATGATATCCTACGTCTTATAGTAGGCAGGAAGTTAACGCGCGAACTCTTGATTGCAAAAAGAATTGATTTAGAGAAAAAAAGGCCTTTCAGAATTCTTTGATTTTGCAGTTATATTCATTATTATTTAGTATTTCCCCTAAAATATTAATATTAATATTAATTAAGCACGAATTGAATCATAAGATACTTGTATTAAATAATTGGTTACATAAAACTAATTAGCATAATTTGATAAATATTAGCATCACATCGTTACCATCCATTTATTTCAAGGAATTTTAATTTTAAAGAAAATAATTTTACAGAATGAGAATTTTATGGAAAAAAAATTTGAAAGAACAACAATTTTCCGAATAGCAATTTCACGAACGCAGATTACAAGAATGCATTTTCGCGAATGGCAAATTTCCGGAATAACTGTTTTCCAGCATGCTAATTTCCAGAATGAAATTTCCTGAATGCAAATTTCCAAAATAATCTTCCCGAATAACTAGAATGCAAATTTCCTAAATGATCATTTAACAAAATAACAAATTACCCGCGTACTACTTAACGTATGCAATTTTCCTGAAAGTAATTTCTTTCAATTTTTAAATTATTTTTATAATGATTATTTTGTATTTATAAAAAAGAGTAAATTAATTCTGTAACATTTTTGTGAACAAAATTATTAATTCAGAAAATTATAATTAAGAAAAACGGTAGTTCCGGAAAATATAATCAGAAAATTGCATTCCGGTAAATTATCGGGAACGGCATGAAATAAATATTGTAATTTTCGAACAATATAATTCAAACTGCCAGCAATATGTATGTATAACAATATCACTATTATGGATTGAAAATTGGTATTCTGTGTATTTTCAATTCAAACAGGAAAGCTTTATTGTCGTGAATCGTATCATGGCAGCGTATTAAAAAAGCGTTGAAGACTGTGAGTTTTGGTATTTTATTCCTGTCAAACGCAAGACATATGATGACCAAGTGTAATATTAACGATATATTAATGGAAATTTCACTTTTTAGTGTTATTTATTGTGGTAGGTATTTGAATTGAATGAACATAAAAATAAATGACAGGAATTTGTGAGGTATCTAGCGAAACGTAAAAACCGAACGATACTTCAAGATAAAAATATGAAATTATTTCTCTGCACCTGCAAAAAGACCTTACGTTTCTTGTTAATTTATATTTTAAGTACCAATTAAAATTATTTCAAGATATTTTGCTGTAATTATACAGAATCAGGAATTATAAAATTATTATTTAATTCCTTAATTGTATTTTCCTCGGCATTCTCATATGCCACACAGGGACGGATTCAGAAAATTCAAACCCCTTATGGCAAAATGTATTAAATTTTATTTTTTGCCGATCGGACGAAAACTGACACCTTTCCGGTGTATTTTGTGTTCGCAAAGTGTATTATTCCGGTATTATAGTGTCGTTGCTAAGCTACGAGAAATAACAGTTCGGGAATATTTTTTCTCCGTCCGCTGACAATGTTTTCCCGTATAGTACACTTGTGAAAATAAATAAACAAACCATGCTTACGATATCCTCCGCTATTTTTATCAAAACAACGCAATAATTTTATATCTTGCTGGTTGTCTGGCGTTTATAAATTATATATAAAATAACTAATTATTGAGTATGAATAGATTAAAAAAAAAATATGTATAACATGTAGCAAAAGTGTCTTCACGGATTTCTGGGGGTTTCTGGACTCATCTACGGCTCCTTCCACAATTTTCCACCATCGTCCAGGAATATATAATTTTTCGTACTAGTTACACAATATACTATTTTGTGTATTCCACTACTAAAATAAATATGCACTGTAGCTGCATTAAATGTCGGCATGTGATATATTTTTGTTCGTGAAATGCAGTTACCAGACGTGAAATTACGGTCCCCAAAACTGTTAGGGGAAGGAAATAATTTGTATGATTTCTATTTCTGATAAGATAAATATATACTCCAGGTATATCAGATGTCGGTGTCTGATATATTTTTATTCGTGAAATGCATTTACCAGACGTTAAATCATAGTCCCCGAAACTAGAGAAAACGAACTAAAAGAGTAATTTATATGGTTTAAATTCCTAGGGAAAAGTACGCCTCTGTTAGATATTAAAATCCTTCATTAACACAATTTCAACAAAACAAAATCAACTCCAGCATAATCAAACATCAGGTTGGCACTCAAACACAAACAAACAACTCGAGAACAGGGGAATTTTATTTAAACAATTAAATATTAACAATACAAACAGAATATTAACGAGCGGGTCCACGGTGGTACAGGTGGGTAAAGAGGCAGAGGGCGCTAATGAACGGATTATTCTGTGGCCATAATCATCGCTTCAAGCGGCCACGCCGGCTACATAGTCCGGAGTCTAGTTGGTGGAACTTGCATTGCCCGGAGCGAACCGGAACCATCTAGCAGTAACGAATCGACCGTGAATAGATGATGAATGGGGATAGAGGAATTGGAATTTCTAAAGGGCAAGATGCATTTCTTGAAGCTCTAGTTGTGGTCAAACTTTTACAACTCAATTTTCAAAAGAGAGCTAGAATCTTGTTAATTGTGAATTTTGGATTTGTCAAATTAAGCTAAACCATATTCCTAAAAAAGTTTAAATAAACTTTAATATAATCTTCTTACCATTTAGTTTTCGAAAAGTGAATTGAATGAACTTTTTAAGTCGAACTAGCACAAAATTAGCTAATTCAAAATTCTGGATTAGCTAAACCTTTTTAATAAATAAGAAAAATAGGAAAAACTAATTTTCCAACACTTGTCACAAATTCCACAAAAATTTACAGCACGTTTGAATCAACTTATCAGGTGATCAATAAACAGCTGGTCAGGTCAGCTTTAACCATAGACGCGTTTCGTCCTTTAGGGACTCATCAGTATGGTGCGATCAACTATCCAACTAGACCAACCTTTTTTGTGAATCTGGCTATTAAAGTTTATTTTGTAACAACTAATGAATAAAAAAATTGATTACTGAGTCATAGATTTAATGTTTTTATTCAAAATACGACAAAAATACTAATCCTTATTTTCTCTACAATATTTATTTGTATATCAAAGGAAGGAAGTGTGACATTTCATTTCCCGAACAAAGTTTTAAATGTAATAATTAAATCTAATTTTCTATAAATATCTAGTACTGCGCTTATCTCGTTTCTAAGATGATAGAAAAATGTTAGTAAATAAACAAAAGAAATTACTGTTTAAATGTTTTCGTGACTAGTCAGGGAAATACGACTTTCGCACCGCATTTTAGGAGTATAAATAGCCTACTTTAAGTCTGACTACAGAAAAAAAATTCTTTAATCCTAACAGCAAATAATAAATACATCCTAATTTGGATTTATAAAGCGTACAAATCTTTTTTATAATATGTTTAATATTTCTCTTGTCTAATTATTTTTCTTTTGTTTTCACGTAAGTTTCTGTCATCTTTTTTGCATTTGAAACCATCGTAGACAAAAAGCCATTCATATTCTTACCGTTTGGGTTTGGTAAGCCATTAATTTTCACTATAACCTTAATAATAATAACCTTAAGATATTTTAAAAATTTATAAATATTTTGTCCGCATACACAAAAACTAGTGTCTGTATGAAAGTAAAGAATAAATTCACGCCTCCGCGTGGCTGTATTCATCAAGCTGAAGCTTCCGTCCGCGTTGGCCATTTCCTTGCACATTGTCCGGAAGCCCCGGAATATTCGTAAGTCAATCTTTTCCGTCTGTCCTGCTGAAAGCACCGACATACGTCTTGTCTTCCTGTCTCCTCCTTCCACAAAGCACAGATATGCAGATACGCTTGAAAAGCTGAATATATTTGTGTGCGTGCTTCAGTCTAAATCGATAAGGTTTTTTTATCGTATTGTATTTTGAGGATGAAATTTTCACAGCAGGAACTGAGTTAAGGTCTTTTGTACTTAAAAGCATTTTGGTTTTAGACTAAAAGGTATTGTCGGTATTGTTTTCACGCGTTGTTGAATTTTTATACCAGAAAATGATATAAATCTTGTATACTTTGGACGCAGACTTTCATTGTTATTTCTTTTTAAATATATTAGGCCATTGTCCAGGTTTCAAATTGACATAAAATTCAGACCATTTTACATGACATATAATGTAATATATTTGTATTTTGTGAAATAGATTAATAATGTCTGATGGTGAATAAAAAAGGAAAGATTTGTGAAACATTAATGTCGATTCCAGTTTGCAGAAAACTTTTAAAAGTTTGAAAATCTAAATGATAAATAGCAAAAGTTTTACTAATTAATTTTCTTCGTCGGACTAAAGTAGATTATTTTTTAATATCTTTTTGAATATGTTAATGTTAAATGTGAAAAACAAACTTTAATCTGTGTTCTGAAATTAATTATAAAACTATTTTAGTTATTTAATTATTTATAACGACCAGTAGTGCTTGAAACTAGTTCAATATTCACATTTTTGTTCCAAAACTAACAGTAACAGTTTGCTTTTAACAATGAATATTTAAAATTCATTTATGTTGCAAACATTGTAGAAGTACAATCAATATTGAATATTGAAGTTTTAAAAATGAACTACAACTATGCTACAAACAAAATAAATTCTTGAAAGAAAGAAAGTCAAAATGTTAACTTTTGGTGCCGTCTAACAAAATGTCCAACACAAAACATAGTTTTTAATTTAACTTTAAAAAGTTGTTAGCCCAAAATAGTTTTATTTTATAAGCGAATATGTAGAATTGTTACACAATATAATGTTTCTAACTTTTATTTTCATAATTAATAAAACAAGTGATATAATTGTCGATAATATTTTGACATGATTTATGAATTGCTATGAAAATGGAAATATGTATTTCCTATTTCCGTAATAATGAATATAAATTAATGTCAAAATATTGTCTGGCAATTATCATATTACTAGTTATATTTTTTTTTTATTTTTTAATTTTTTTAATCATCCCCTTCAATTTTAATAAAAATTTCTTCTGTAGAAGCAATTCCCAATCGAGAATTTGACATTTCTATAGATTATTTTCAATTAACAATTATGAAAATAGCATTAATTTTATTGGTAACAACTTCAATTTCAAACAAATTCTTGATTCTTTTGATAAGTAATATCTTTATTATAATTAATTACAGTATTAATATGAATACACATATATACGCATATTATTCAGAAACATATAGTGGGCGTAGAAATAAGGAGGTACCTTCTAAGGCACAGCTGATTTAGTTACCAGAATCAATGCTTCGTTCGGTCCCAAAGTCAAGTTAGATGTGTTTTCCTCGTGTCTGCAACATAACATAAGTGTCAAACATAAACAAATCGACTGCAAACAGATAAGGTGTGTCTGACAACGTTTCCGATATTTGTAGTTTGTAGATCAAACTACAAACTAAGACAAACGAAGGTGCAGGAGTTTATAGTTAATTATTAACTATAAGTCTAAATATATCTTATCTAATATCTGCACTTGAACTTTCATAATTATTGTTTTAAGTACAACTAAAAATATCTTTAATTTTGTCCTTACCCTCGCTTAGGTGACCCCGAGCTCTTCTGAGCAACAACTAATTGTTCTGGTAGTCTTCCCAAAATGCTTACATCAACATTTTCTGTTTGTTTGCCAATATTGAAAGCAAGAACAAATGTTTGGTAACCTGGCAACTCTCTGCAAAATAAATAAAAAAACATTACATTGTTATTTATTGTGCTACTCCATACAAGAACGTAATCCCAATTACAATATAGGGTCCGACTCACCAAGCCGCAGTTTTCACTACTTTATAATTGGGATTAAGTTCCTATTGTGCAGAGTAACAATTAAATAAATAATATTTGTATTTCATTTGTCCTTTGACTCACTTAAGTTCAAATAAAACTGATTAAATAAAGCTGCAAAGAGAAAAATAGGGATATCGTTAACATTTGAATCTGGAATCTTATGAACTCCGGTCATTTACTTTACTCAACTAAGCCACGATAGCCCTGGATTCAAATTTGATGTTATTCCAACTGATAAATTTAGGCGGGTGGATAACTTCAAGATAAATCAAAATCAGTCAATTTAGTAGTGAAAATAAAGTAATAAAATTAAGTCAGTCAAATAGAATGACAAATAAGTGATCAGTTGTAGTAAGTTTAAGGACCAGTTTTCAATCACCTATTTAGTCTCGATTAAGCTATCAATAATGAGTAACCATAGTTTCCATTATTATTGAATCATGATTAACATTAATAGAGAGTAAACCAGTAATTAAAAACATATTCGTAATTCTAACCTTTTAAGAATGATGACTCTAGAATTGAAAGCTTTAATAGTTAACTCTCCTTCTTGCAAAGTCTTGTGTGACCTCAAAGCAAGAGTATTTTTGAAACAATGGTAATGGCTGTCTCCGTGTCCAGTTTCTTTTTGCTGTTTTAAGTTATTTGTCTTATATTTCTCGCTAACTGGAAGCCAAGTCTTTGCTCCTTCGTTGAAACCTCCATTTACGGAGTCTTCCCAATGGAATGGAGTTCTTTCTGGGTCACGAGTTTTATCCTGGTATCTGTCTGGACCTACATTACAACCCTGGGGATCTTGACCTTCTTCAAAGGTTACTTTTCCATCTTCCATTCCGATTTCCTCTCCATTGTAGACTACTTTTACTCCTGGAAGAAGGAAATGCAGCATGTTGAGACCATCTGCTCGCTCTTTGCCGTATCTAAAAATTAATTAAAGTATTTTTTGCTCCGGGTCTAAATTTATTGTGTTGTTTATTGTTTACCTGGTAGCAACACGGTGATTGTCATGGTTTCCTAAAACCCAGTTTGCAGTTTTTCCTACTGGCATATAAGTCATCCATTTTTGAATGGTGTATACTATATCTTGAGCACTGGAATCTCCATTCAGATCCGCAATAAACATGAAATTGAAAGTGAAATGGGCTCCTTCTCTTGTTTCATCTCCATAGTAACGCATTGTTTGGTAGACATCTGCGTATGCTTCAGTCATCATGATTCTACAAATTAACATAAATTTTATTTGCTTCTTACTCTGCAAAGCAGGTACTTAATTAAAATTACAGGAGCATATCGGGTGTCTACAGAAAGCGTTATTAACTTCTGTATTTATAAAGATATAAACTTAACATGTGTAGCATAATTTTTATAAATAAATAATATACATATAATATTTGGTTTAACGAAAAACGACATCAACTTTCTTATTTTATAAAGAACATCCTGTATATTTTTACATTTTTTAATTCTATGTTAAATGCTGAACGAAGTGGCACACGCTACGCGTCGAGCTTTAAACATTACCTCAGTGCTATAATCTTTTGATTATGCCCTTAATACATAAATAACTATTAATTTGGGATTATTATGAAACTAAAATTATTTTTATTTATTTAAATTTGTTACTCTGCACAACAGGAAGTAAATTCCAATTACAGTACAGGGGGCCTACAGCTTATATTGGAATCCGAACCACTCAGGTACAATCGTATTTTTGATATAAGTAGAAGTCAGTGAGATTTGAACGCACGACCTCTTGCTTGCTAATTAAGAAACGCAAGTTTTACCTCGCTTTTATCCACTGAGCTAAGAAATTATAAAAAATCTTGTATGTAATACATTAGTTGTAGTAAAGTCTAGTATAGAACTCGCTATTTATATATTTGTTACTCTGTACAACAGGAAGTAAATCCCAATTACAGTACAGGGGGCCTACTGCTTATAGTGGAATCCGAACCACTCAGACACAATCGTATTTTTTGATATAAGTAGAAGGCAGTGAGATTTGAACGCACGACCTCTTGCTTGCTAATTAAGAAACGCAAGTTTTACCTCGCTTTTTATCTACTGAGCTACGATTGCCTGTTATGCTATAATGACTGTTATTCCCTCCAGTGATTAGTCATGAGCGAGCGAGTAAAGCGAACTTTCTTCGTTGATAACTTTAGCATCCATTATAGCGTCATTGTATAATATAATATTTTTCGCACTTCCGGGAGTAAATGACCTACGTTATTCTTAATTTTTGATGTATTCCTCAGTCGTTCTCACAATTTCTCAACCACTATTTTACCTGCATTATATCTATTATCCCCAAGACAGTTTTGAAATATTTATTAAAAATTCTTACCTTGTGTCATCACTAGGGTAATTATCAATAAGTTCTCTCCATTGGTAAACCATATCATAAGTTTCAGGTAAATTAGTTGTGTACGGATGCTGCAAATATGAGTGGTCCTCTGGCTTAGCGTTAGGATCATTAGATTTAGGTTCATCAGGAAGTCCTTCCGTCTCAAACAAATGAGGAATAGCATCCACCCTAAATCCAGAGACTCCTCTATCCAACCAGAATGTCATAACATCCTTCATTTCTTGAACAACTTTAGGATTACGGTAGTTCAAATCCGGTTGCGCAGAAGCAAACTGATGAAGATACCATTGCTTTCTATCTTCGTTGTAAGTCCAGGCCGGTCCACTGAACACACTTCTCCAGTTATTTGGTGGCTTGGTGTTGTCTTCTTGACCATTCCTCCAAACGTAGTAGTCCTCGTAACCAGGTTCACGGTTAGCGGATTTGGTGAACCATTCGTGTTTGTCACTGGAGTGATTGGGCACCAGATCCATGATGATTCTGATGCCTAGTGCACGGGCTTCTTTGATCAGCTCGTCAAAGTCTTCCAATGTGCCGTATTCTTCGTGGATGTCACAGAAGTCGCTAATGTCGTAACCGGCGTCCACCTGGGGGGATTTGTAGATTGGAGATAGCCAAGCTGATGTTATTCCTGAATCCTAAATAAATATAAATATGTAAATCGAGATTAGTAATTAAATAAAATAATTATTAATATTATTAATTAAATGATTCAATTAATAATATTATTAACCGAGGTTCTCAAATCCACAGACCGCATAAAAAACCACTGAATTTTTTTAATCGCCGTAGTCATGATCTCAAAATTCGTTTCATGAAAATGTGATTTTTTGTTGTTGAACCAGTTGAAAATTGAAAATTTTTAAAATATGGTTCTATATCAGTCAGACGACGAGAAATTGAATGCCGTTGAGTGCATCTTCATATCTTTTTTAGTTTTTGAGATACAGCAATTTTTGACTTTTAAAAAATCTCAACTTTGAAAGCCCATATCTCGAAAACTAAAAGAGATATTGAAATGCAGTTTGAACGAGTGTATTTCTCGTACTCTAGTTAACTAATACTGAAATTTTGAAAATTTTGTAATTTTTGTCAAAATTTTCTTTTACCCATATTTCAAATTTTTTACGAGATATTGAAAATCTGTAAACACCAGTAGATTCCTCTCGTAAAAGTACATATGTATGTGAAATTTCAGAATTTTTGCTCCACGGATACAATTTTTAGAGCAAAAAAACTAAAAATGGCCAAAATTCGTAAAATTCTTAAAATCTTCAAAAACCAGTGATTTTTCGTTTTTTTGTAATAAAAACTTTATCTGCGCGAATTTTTGCCTGAAATTTTGTATACCTATGTACTTTTACGAGAGGAATTCATTGGTGTTCACAGATTTTTATTATCTTTTAAAATTTTTGAAATATTGAAAAAGGAAAATTTAGAAAAATATTTGAAAATTTTCAAAATTTTAGAAATTTCAGTATAAGTTAATTGGAGCACGAAAAATACACTCGTTCAAACCGCATTTCAATATCTATTTTAGTTTTCAAGATAAGGACATTCAAAGTTGACCTTTTCCGAAAGTCAATAATCAATGTAACTTAAAAACTAAAAAAGATATCAAGATGCGCTCAATGGCATTCAATTTCTCGTAGTCTGAATTATATAGAACTATATTTTAAAAATTTTCTATTTCTAAACTGGTTCAACCAAAATAATTTACATTTTCATTAAGCGAAATTTTTACGACCAGGACTCCGGCAATTAAAAAAATATATATTTTGGTTCAATATATACATAATTATGCAGAAATATATGAGGAATTAAAAGTGAAATCCCTAATTTTATATTTTTTTAAATTAACCGTAAACAGAAACAAACGTGAATATAAATATATGCATCTAAATACAATCGTATTATATTTTTCATTTCATTAATTCTTAAAATATAAATAAAAGCTTGCAGTGGGATGAATCCTTGGAAACATATATTTTAAAATTTATAAATAGCATCCGACAACCCCTCCTTCAATATATTCGCAACCCGAGGGGTGTCAAAAAAATACAGAAATATTGGCCATTGGCTATATATTGGCAAACGCTCCGAAACTATTTTAAATTAAAATACTTTTAATAAAAATGATACTCCCAGAATATTTAGTTCTATATATCTTTTATTTGAAGCATTTATCTCTACTTTTGTTATCGATAAATAAAGTTATATAATTGCAAGTTAATCATTAATAATTCTATAGATTAATATCTTTAGAAATGAACTTGACAAATATGTATAAGTGCCAAAAGAAAGTTATTTGTGTTTAGTTCAATGAAACCATAGTCACTATAAATAGCTTCAAACATCTTTACTAGAATCACAAACTCAATAAATATTATGCAAAAAATATAAATAATTCGATCTCACCTTAAGATGGTTCAGCTTGCTCGTTATTCCTTTCAAATCTCCAACCCCATCATTGTTACTATCTTTGAAAGATCTAGGGTAAATCTGATAAAACACCGCGTTTTTCCACCAATTACTATCATTTTTCTGAACGGGCTGAGCCATCGCGACGGCACAGACTCCCCACAGCAGCAACCAAAATGTCACTTGTGTTCCTCTCATGTTTTAGTTCGAGAATATGCTTACTCTGATGCTTGTTCGAGAATATATAGCTGTGGACGTGATGGTAATCTTATCTCGTTTAATCTTACAGTATAATGAGTTTTTAAATATCGTATGATTTAATGTTTTCAACAACTCTTTCATTGTTATTGTTTTATCTTTTTTTTAATAATTTAATCATGAATGTGATATATCTCATCATGATTTGAAGCTTATTGTTAATCTTTTTGTGTCGAATCGTTTTAGCGGATTAGTGGATGTAGAGCGTAATATATTGTTTTTGTGCAATTCGTCGCGTGACAATCATGAACTCGTAACATTTGCAGTTGAAAATAAAAAGTTTGGAAAGCCGAAAGATTACATGTTCTAGTAGATAAACATAATTATAAGTTTTAGAAAATTTAATGATTTTTATTTTTATCTTATCTTTAAAATTAATCAATGTATTGTATAACATATTTAGTAATGATCTAGAAAGTTAACATTATTATCATTTAATAATTACGTGTTACATGATTTGAAAAAATATTGTCATGCTGCTTCATGCATAATAATTCGTTAAATTACAATAAAAATACAATTTTATTTAAAGTATAATTATTTTTTTCCTCAAATGATACATGTTTGTTTATGATGCTGTAATTTTCCCAGAATTTTGTTTATTAATCACAAAGAAAATAATATGAATCACAAATTAATACAATCAAACTGATTTATTTAAAACTTTTGTATTTATTTGTGGTAATACTGTATGAATAAATGTGGACTTACTTATTTATACAAAACAACTTGACAATGACATTGTAACAGTTCAATATAGTTGACTTTCATCTAAAGTAAATAAATTATCTAGTAAACTGCTATGTTTACCCAATCTTTCACGATAATTATTAAAGTTTGTTCTTGTTATATCAAGTAATTATAAATAAAAACAGTATATAGTATATATTGTATCACTGAAATAAGAACATGTATTATGGTTATTTGTCTTAATAATAAATTAATTGAGTTGCAACAAAGATTGGTTTTTGGTATTAAGTGAGCTTCATATCTGATTCAGTTTCGAGCCTACAATATATTTTACGTGTCTTTTTCCGTTGTGTACGCCATCCTGAGCCGCCTTTTTGGAATTTCTAAAAAGGCCCAACGGCATTAAAAAATTGAAGGTCTAACGAAAATTTTGAAACCAAGCAGAGTTATTTATCTTAAAAACAAAAATGTGCAGGTGGGATGGCCTTTTTAACGAGGAACGCCCCATATATATGTATCTTTCTCTCTGTCAATGATTTAAAAAAAAATAGATACAAAGAACTAAATATTCTGACACTTTTGTAGAAAGAATTTTTCTTTAAAATGACAGGAACATTTGACAGTAAAAACCTTTCTGATGACGCCATTATCAATTGGTTCTGAAAGTAGTGCAGTAAATATGTATTATAAAATATAACGGATATAGGCTATTTAGAGATTTTGCTTTTTTCTTTATATAACATACAGTACAGGAAAATTCATAAATTCATAAATTAGGAGTAAACTAACTCTATATTAAATTCTTTATGTGATTTATTTTAAATTCTTTAAATTACACATTAAATAATAATTTGACTGTATAATCATTTGATGCCATAATTATCTATTTGAAAAAATTGAGATTAATTAAGCCGAAGTTGTAGATGGATAGGAAAATTTTAATAATAAAACTTTCACATATTTTTGGAGAAAGGCTGTAAATAATTTAATTGATTTAAAAAACGATTATATAGACGACGGTTCGGCTCCTCAGTCTAAATTATTACTCAGAAGATTGCACTTCCAACGTGTTGTAAATTAGTTTTTCCTTCACAAAAATTTGTTTTTGACTTAATGTAACAACTTTGTTTTACTCCTGAACTTTGTTCAGCTTGTTTTAATTCCTTAGACTTGATAATGGCTCCGGACATGGAGCCGAAACGTAGTCTTATATAATTGTTTTTTAAATCAATTAAATTATTGAAAGACTGATGCTCGGTTTCACCAACAAAAATTAAATTTTAATCGTTGTTTAAATAAATAAAAGTAAATCGAATATATGACAGCAATGTCAATTATTCCATTTGACATGTAATTTTGATTTGCTTTTATTTATTTAAACAATGATTAAAATTTAACTCTTGTTGGTGAAACCGGACATTAATCTAAAAATATGTGAAAGTTTTATTATTAAAATTTTGCTATCCTTCTATAATTATCTATTAATATTATTATGTATCGAATCGAACTGTAGATTGAGAATTCGGATTCGATTTCCACAGCCGACAAACAATTTTCACCCTGCGGCTACCCCTCCACTAACATCTTTGGGGGCCATGATTTGATGACTGGTAACCGCACTTCGCATGCAAAAATATATCACATTCCGAAATCTGCTAAGGCAGAGTGCCACATCTGGTAATGGGTAGAAGGCGTGATAACATGTATTTATTTATTTTTAATTTTTGCGATTTAGAAAAATAGTTAAAATGAAGTCTAAATCTGGTATTAGCTGCTAATTTGCTGGTTTAGGCAAAAAAGCAGTATAGATTAAATATATAATTTTATTTATTTATTTGTTTACAAAGTAAGTCAGTTATAAGTAAACAGTTTCTAATGAACAGATGATTCAGTAATCAATATCAAAGCTTCGTTCGGTCCCAGTAACACGTTATTTGTATTTTCTTGAGTCCTGTAACAAACAGACATATTTAATAATATTTTTTAATAGATTTATATTTTTTTTAATAATGATTGGACTCAAAGCTTTTAAATGTATGTATTATTAAAAAACAGACAGATTGGTTAAAATTATTGATTCTAAAGTTACATACTTAAATAAATAACAATAAGTGAATTTACTTATTGTATTTCGGCTATTTCATTTCTAATTAACTTACCCAACGCGGTTTGCAGATCCAGTGCTTGCCACCGCCACTTTCATATTTTCTGGAAGTCTTCCAAGGATTCCTAACTCTACATTTTCATTTTGTCCACCAATATTAAAAGCAAAGACAATCGTCTCACTACCTGGCAACTCTCTGTAAATATATAAACAAAATAAAACGTACCCATAACAGTCAACCTCAATTATTTACCTCTTCAGTAAAATAACTCTAGAGTTAAAAGGCTTGACAGTCAATTCCCCTCCAATTAAAGTTTTATGTTTCCTCAGCGCAACAGTTTTCTGGAAGACATGATAATGACTGTCCGCTCCAGGTTGTTTCTGAAGTTCCAGGTTGTTCTCCTTGTATTTGTCACTGACTGGAAGCCAAGTTTTTGCTCCTTCATTGAATCCTGCATTCACTGTTCCATCCCATTGGAAAGGAGTTCTTTCAGAATCACGAGTAGCTTGAGGGAAATTTTCAGGACCGGCGTTACAACCTTGAGGGTCTTGTCCTTCTTCGAATGTTATTTTCCCGTCTTCCATTCCGATTTCTTCTCCGTTGTAAACTACTTTTACTCCTGGGAGAAGGAGGTGAAGCATGTTCAGACCATCTGCTCGTTCTTTACCGTATCTAAAATAAAAGATATTTATTGTCAAAGATCGGTTTCATAAAAATTTATTCTGACGTTTTTGTTTGATTCTTTAACAAACAAATATTATTTTATTTAATTTATTTAGTAGCTTAGATAGCTCGGTTGTAATATCTCCATATTTAAATTAACCCTATGACTCTCCTTGACTAATATCTTTGGGAACCATGATTTATCTTATTTTTTTGTTTGATGTTTTGTTTTTCAGTTTTATTTTTCATGTACTATGCAAAAGGATAAAATAAAATAAAATTTTAATGAGACATTCAATTAACTCTCCGAAAACTACAAGGTAAGAAGGTTTTTTGGGAATATAGTTTAGCTTATTTTGACAAATCCAAAATTCAGGATTAGCTACATTCTAGCTAACACTTTTTTTGAGAATTGGGCTGTTTGTGTCTAAGGTATATTTAATATTAAATTTAATTAAAAATGTTAAAAATTGTCATCTTTAGTAAAGGTAAGATACCTGCATTTTTAGTTTTATTTAAATTATTAACGAAATAAGCATATGGGCTAAATAATGTGATTCTGGGCTAGTATATCAATTACTGAGATCTGCAACGGCAGAATGCCACACTCAGTAATGAGTAACTGACTTGATGATGTATTTATTTATTTTTATTTAAAAATCTACCTGGATGCAACGCGATTTTTGTCATGGTTTCCTAAAACCCAGTTAGCTGTTCTTCCAACTGGCATATAGGTCATCCACTTCTGAATGGTGAAAGCCATATCTTGAGCACTTGAATGTTCATTTAAATCAGAAATAAACATAAAGTTGAAGGTAAAATGAGCTCCTTTAGTTGTTTCGTTGCCGTAGTAACTCATCAATTGGTGTACATCTGCGTATGCTTCTGTCATCATAATCCTACAAAGATGAACATATTTTCTCATAAAACAATATTATTATAGGTTATGTTATATGACTTGACAATAACAGCAATTAATTTGAAAATAACTGTTTATATTTCGCGCTGTCAAATGTTTATAAATTATTTTAAAGAAAAATGGTTTAAATAAATTAATTTTCATCCATTTTTATATGAACTATTTTATTGTAAAACAATTTAGAATCGTTTAGCAGCTGAATCTATTTGAATTCCATTTATAGTTATGTTATCATGTAATATATCAAACCATGATTGAAATTTGAATGCTCATACTTCTCTTCATCACTTTTATATTCATCCAAAAGTTGTCGCCACTGGTAAACCATATCATAAGTCTCAGGTTGATTGGTTGTATACGGATGCCACAAATATCCATAATCATCAGGACCCTGGTTAGGATCATTCGATCTAGGTTCATCAGGATAACCTTCCACCTCAAACAAATGAGGAATAGCATCTACCCTAAATCCAGAAACTCCTTTATCCATCCAGAAGGTCATGACATCCTTCATTTCCTGTACAACTTTTGGATCCCGGAAGTTTAAATCCGGTTGCTGAGAAGCAAACTGATGGAAGTACCATTGCTTTCTTCCTTCGTGGTAGGTCCACGCTGGTCCTCGAAATACACTAACCCAGTTATTGGGTGGTTTGGTGTTGTTTTCTCTACCATCTACCCAATGGTAATAGTTTTCGTAACCAGGTTCGCGGTTAGCGGATTTGGAGAACCATTCATGTTGGTCACTGGAATGGTTTGGTACCAAGTCCATGATGATTTTAATGCCGAGTTCGTGAGCTTTTTTGATTAAAGCTTCGAAGTCTTCCATGGTACCGTATTCTTCGTGGATAGAGCGGAAGTCGCTGATGTCATATCCGGCGTCAACTTGGGGCGATTTGTAGATTGGAGAGAGCCAGGTTGATGTGATTCCTGCATCCTAAATTAATAAAATAAATTTAAAAATTATTGAGTACCTGATAATAATTTGTACATTTTGATATTTAAGTCAGTTCAAACTGGTTAAGTTATTTGATATCGCGGATTAAATTGGTTAGATAAAATAATTATTACTCAATAATTGTAATACGTGACTTAAAAAAAAATATTACAATGCACAATAATAATAGATTTGATCGATTATCGATCATCAGATAAATATAAGTGTTCTGATTTTCCCAAACATTAAATGCGTTTTTCCTATTGTTTATAAAATCTGATTAAAATAAAATTATAATCATTGCTCATAATTATTCTTAGTTATAGGGCGTGATCCAAAATTATTTTAGACAAATACGCTTTTTATAAATAATTAAAATAAATATATCGTCATGCCCATTATTGAGCATGGCACTCTGCCGTAGCAGATTTTGGTACGTCGTCAAATCACGGCCCCCAAGATATTAGTAGTGGGAACCATAGGGGAATTTGATTGTGGTGAAAATTGTTTATCAGCTGTGGGAATCACATCGAGGTTCTCAAATCAACAAGCCGACTTGATACCACTGACCCCATAGAAATATATACTGTCAAAATAAGTTAACATTTACGTATCCGATTCTCTCCACGAAATACATTTTTTTTGTACAAAACTACTTTATTGTACGTTGCTATTAGCACCAGTCATTACGATGGTGTAGGTAGTGTTACGGCAATCGAATGCAAAAATATTGATTTCGAGGTTTACTCAATCTAAAAAAATATATATGAACTACTACATTGCGACTCGGTGAGTAAATTGGGATTAAATTTCTGTTATACAGAGTAGCATAAATAAATAAACAAAATGCTCTTGATCATGTGTCTTAAAACTGCTAACTTACTCTATAAAAAGCTAGCCATGGAAAAATAACAAATTCGAAGCAAATAAGCAATGTTATATTTAAATAATATTGTTGAAATTTTCTTCTTTACCTTAAGATGCTCGAGCTTGCTGGTAATACCCTTCAAATCGCCAATACCATCATTGTTACTATCCTTGAAGGATCTGGGATAAATCTGGTACAAAACTGCGTTTTTCCACCAATCTTTATCCTGTTTTTGAGCAGGAAGGGCCAGTGCAATTGCACAGAGCCCTAGGAAGCACAGAATCACCCGTGTTGCTCTCATTATTTCTGAGCGCATAAAATTTCTGGTGCTGAACTGAATTATATAGGGTCATCGTTGTAGGAGGAGAATGTCAATCTAATCTAATCTTGAGTCATAATCTATTTTTAAGTATCAGATGATTTTTGAACTTGATATGCTATTGTTTGTTTTTTATCCGCCTGAATTCAAGGTTGAAGATGAAGATATTGTTGATAAACTTCTGATTTTAATTAGTTCAATTGAACTTATTTAAGAACCAATTAAATTATTTATAGATACTAATCAAGTATGATTTCTGGTAAATTTTCTTTTGTTTTAAAATCAGTAAGTTTACTAGAGAACTAACGACTGTTCAATAAGTCTTGGCGTCCTGGGTAGCTATGGGCTGTGTTTAACCTTAAACGTCATAATTTATTTGACATAAATTAAAGTAAAACAATAATTTATTTTAGGGTAAAACTCAGGAACAAAAAAACGTTTATAGTGAAGTTTTATTTTCACAATAGTCAGCGAAATAAAACGGAATTGCATTTTCCTCATTTTGAATGACATTGGACATTTTATTTAAGGTTAAATTGTATGAATAAAGTACAGACATATGTTTCACAGCCCAGAGCCACTCAGGACGCCAAGACTGATTGAACACTCGTTATTTTAGAAATATTTGATTTTGGAAAATATTTTTACAGTTGTCAATATTTTTTATTTATTTATTCTACTCTGTACAAACGAAACTTAATTCCAATTATAGTACAGAGTTCGATCAGAACGAGTCCTAGTACGATAGTTCATATATATTTAGCCTAAGTGGGATTTCAGGATTCGAATACCGTTATACTATAAACACAGTCGGATATATAATACAATCTGTAGTAGGGGATAACAACGATAAATACATCTGCAAGTAATTGCAATAATTAAATATTTATTAGAATAATTAGTACAATTTAAATAACAATTTAATGAACAATATGATCAAAAATAAAAACAAGATGAAGCTTGATGATCTGCTTTAAGGAATAGCTTCTTCTGTGATCAAAACCAGGGCTTCATATGGACCAAGTGTCAAATCAGAAGTATTTTCAGTATTTCTGTAATAAAACATTAATGATTAAATTTGAAGTACTGAAAAATATTGCGTTTGCTATTTACCCAACGCGGTCAGCTGATCCAGCACTTGCTATTTCGATGCGCAGTTTTTCTGGAAGTCTTCTTAAAATGTTCAAATCAACATTTTCAGTTTGGTCTCCAATGTTGAACGCAAAAGCGATTGTTTCACTGCCTGGCAATTCTCTATAACACATTTATTATTTATTATTTATCTTTCTACTTGAAGGCTTGAATATTTTTCATCATATATTCTCCATTGTCAAATGAGTCACTATTTTAGAGATAAATACTTCAACTAAAATTGATAAGTAATGTTACTCTCTCTATACAGAATGTTAACAAAAAAAATTGATAACTAATAATGAATCAAATAAGCAAAAATATTATGATTTGTATATTTATTTATTTCATAGCACGCTGATTTCTATGTGATTTGAATAATTGACTGTCAATTTGATATGATTTTTCCTAAAAAATTTTGTAATGTCAGGATACTGTATTTTATATTTGTTGAAATCAGAATACAATTCCCTTTCGAACAAAAAACATTTTTCTGTAAAATAATTTAGAAATATTTGGCAACAGAGAATATTAATTTCTACTACCTCTTAAGGATGATAACCCTAGAGTTTGAAGCTTTGACCGTTAGGTCTCCCTCCACCAAAGTCTTGTGTTTCCTTAGAGCAATTCCCTTTTGGAAGACATGGTAATTAGTATCTGCTCCAGGCTGACTTTGAAGTGCCAAATTATTGTCCTTGTATTTATCACTAACTGGTAACCATGTCTTTGCACCTTCGTTAAATCCAGCGTTGATGGATCCATCCCATTGAAGAGGGGTTCTTTCTGGATCACGAGTAAACTGTTCGTAACGATCTGCTCCAGCATTGCAACCCTGAGGATCTTGACCTTCTTCGAAGGTCACGTCTCCGTCTTCCATAGCAATTTCTTCACCGTTGTATACTACTTTTACGCCTGGAAGGAGCATGTGAAGAAGATTCAGACCATCAGCACGTTGCTTTCCGTATCTGCAAATTTTTTAGTGTTACATTTTTCATAATATTTATTATTTTTTTTCAGTACTATATTAGTATAGTTTGAAATAGAGAGAAATATTGGAATAAAATCAAATTTGAATCACATGGTGGCCGTAGCTTAGTTGGTTAAAGCATATGACCGGAATTCATAGATCTCAGGTCTGTTCAAATCCTGGTGGTGTCTCAAATTTTCTCTTTATAATTCTATTTGATTTCACCAATTGTTAAGTTTGTACTTAAGAAATACTGATTAAAATATTATGTATTTTACCTGGTAGCCACACGATGTTGATCATGGTTACCCAGAACCCAGTTGGCCGTTTTACCCACTGGCATATAAGTTAACCATCTTTGAATAACCATTGCCATATCTTGAGCGCTGGATTTTTCATTGAGGTCAGTGATGAACATGAAATTGAAGGTAAACTGTGCTCCGTCTGTTGTTTCGTTGCCATAGTAAAGCATAATTTCTGGGATGGGAGCATAGCACTCAGACATCATGATTCTAAAAAAAAGTAATAATAAAGAACAGTAGAAATAACAATTTTTGCTATAAATTGTTAAAGATATGTATCCAAATCTTATTACTAAACAATTATTAACATAGAAAATTAAGCTTATTTATTGTGAAGATATTCTTACTTTTCTTCGTCTCCTGGATAAGCATCAAGATGTTGTCTCCATTGGTAAACCATATCAAAAGTACCAGGTTGATTTTGTGTATACGGATGATTTAAATAGTCATAGTCATCAGGGGTTGCGTTCGGATTATTCGAAAGTGGTTCATCAGGAAGTCCTTCCTTCTCAAACAAGAACGGAACAGCATCCACCCTAAATCCAGACACCCCTCTGTCCATCCAAAAGGTCATGACATCCTTCATTTCCTGTACAACTTTATGGTTGCGATAGTTCAAGTCTGGTTGCGCAGAAGCAAACTGATGCAGATACCATTGCTTCCTGTTTTCGTTGTAAGTCCATGCTGGACCATGGAATACACTCATCCAATTATTCGGCGGTTTGGTATTATCTTCTTGACCATCTCTCCAAACGTAGTAGTCCTCGTAACCAGATTCACGGTTAGCGGATTTGGTGAACCATTCGTGTTCGTCGCTGGAGTGGTTAGGCACTAGGTCCATGATGATTCTGATGTCTAGTGCTTGGGCTTCTTTGATTAGCTCGTCGAAGTCTTCCATGCTACCATATTCTTCGTGAATAGCACGGAAGTCGCTAATGTCGTAACCGGCATCCACTTGGGGGGATTTGTAGATTGGGGAAAGCCAGGCTGATGTGATTCCTGCATCCTAAATTATACAAAAATAAATATTATTGAAGAAACTATGTTGAAAGGTTTGGCAAAATAACTACGTATTTTGTTTATTGTTATTTTGCTATAGTTTAAAAATTTATTACTTCTAGAAAAAATAAAAATAGTTGTTTTTGTGTTAAGTGCGTGAAATGACTGCTTTTTTGTGACAATCATTATTGATTTACAAAGTAAATATGAAGGAACAAAAAATAAAAAATAATATGTATTTGGTACTATTGACGTATTATAACCAAGAGAACATGAAAATGTTTGATAAATAACTTTCAAAAAGTGTCAACGAATTTTAATTTTGAATTATCGGTGACAAAAAAAAAATACAAACTTCGCGCATCCATAGCGATGGCAAAATGTAGTGTGTTTTTGACAGTTGTAGAAGAAAAATAATGAAGCTCAATTTGTACATATGAATTTTTTAATTATGAATTAATGGATAATTAACTGGAACTCATACAATACATTTCCATCAACCTATTTATTCCAGAACTAAATATCGTGTGTACTTATAGTTAATTAAAGTATTTTAAATTAAATTTATGTATGTTTATAACAACTTACAATGACCGATTAGATTACATTTTACGGATTAATTGCAAAAATGTAAAACTTGTATAACAGTAATTAATAATTAGTTATAACCTGTTAAATCTCTAGTGTTTATTAAATGCTTCTGTAACTACTTGAGATATGATATAATTAAAAACGATTGACAATTAAATTACGAAATGTAGATAATTAGTATCAATATCAACATGCAAACAGATATAGTGTTGTACTTTAGTATCAAATAAAAAAATTGGATTTTTCTGTAGGCGTATTTATCCAATTCTATATAAATAGTAATCTATGGAAAGCAAATAATATAAGTGGAAATAAATTAAGTTAATCACTTTAATTAAATAATTATTAATGTATAGCTTCTTATATAATAATTTACTTTATATGTAATACAAATTTTTCTCACTTCCAGAAATAAATGACGTACTTTATTTTTCCTTTTCGAGGACTGAAGTGTCACTTTTCATCCCGGAGAAATTAAATGTCAAATTTAATCCCGCTGGGATGACAGGGAAACAAACATTATCGTAGCAATATAGTTATTTATGTACTAAGGGTGAAAACAGGCGTTTCTGGCCAGTGGTATGATTATTAGCACGAGGCGCAAAGCGCCGAGGCCGAATAACATGTTCAGGGTTAGAAACGCCTGCTTTCACCTGTGGTACATACAATATTTTATACACAACAAAGTAACATTTAATTGTATGTTCAAAAGATTAAAATATGAACATAGGTTATATGTCAAAATGACATTTTGTAAAATCAAGAATTGACAATAAACAAAAATTGTCATTTTATTTATGTATCCATAGGAATTATTGTTTTATAGCCCTAGGTCCAAAAAGAAGTGAGAAAGCTCGCTTTTTAGAGCTAAAACACATGAATTTTGACATTTCTGAGATGCGTTATTTTATTCTAATTCAACTTTATCGCGTAGTTAACAACGTAATTAACTAACAACGTTTTATTCATCTAATTTAGTAACTGTCAAAAAATTCATACAGTGGTAGCAAGTCGGTCTGTGGATCCAAAGAACCCTGGTTCGATTCCCAACAGCCGAAAAAACATTTTCATCAATTTAAAATTACCCCTGTGGCTCCTCCACCACTAGCATCTTTGGGGGCCGTAATTTGACGACTGGTAACCGCATTTTACGCGCATAAATATATCACTTACCGAGATCTGCTTCGGCAAAGTGCCACACCCAGTAATGGGTAAAAGGCGTGATGATATATTTATTTATTTATTTTATTTACTTAAGTTGATAAAAACAATTCTTAATTCCTCTTACCTTAAGATGAGCAAGTTTGCTAGTAATTCCTTTCAAATCACCAATACCATCATTATTGCTATCCTTATAGGATCTAGGATAAATTTGATAAAAAACAGCGTTCTTCCACCATCCCTTATCCTTCTTTTCAACAGGATGTGCCAGTACAAAGGCACAGAGCCCCAAGAAGCACAATGTCACTCTAGTTACTCGCATGTTTGAAAGAACTGTCAACATTCGCTTGTGTTAACTCACCGCGAATATATAAGTAGATCGTGGAAAGCGGCGACGCGTTAATCTTATCTTTTCACATGCTCCACGAGTGCCTACTGCATGAAGTAATTAATCTCCTCTAAAATTCAAAGAGGTTTGCGGTGACGTCATGCTAATCGCGCGAGAATTGAATAGAGGCATGACATGTCAACGTGATGTTGAGGTAATGTTCAGTGGATGTGTTTGTTTATCTTCTGATGAATGTGATTATTGTAGTAATTTTTATGTTGATGAGTGAAGGAAACTTCCTGTGAAACCTAAGTAGATAATTGCGGAATTAATTTGTTTGTGTTTTTTAATGGGTTTTAAAGTATCGTCAGATTAAATGTGAAATTATATTTATTTTTATTGTTACATTTTTTTTATAATTCTTTTGAAAATGATTTAAAGATAAACTGGCAACGAATACTGTCTGTTCAGCAATTTTTTAAATATTTAGATTTCTATCCGATCGTGATTGACAGCTTATAACAATTTAATTTAATTAGCAACATTTTTATTGTCAAGATATTTAGATGAATAAAAATAAAATGAGAAACATAGATTTAAAGCATATATTTTTCGTTATGAAACATTTCAAAGTTATGTTTTCTTCAAATGTCTGAAAAAATGACATTTTTGAATTCCATAGAAACAGTTAAAGTTTGACTTTTCTGACAAATATTTCATTCGTTCACCAGCAGCAGAAATTTTTTTTTCCTGTATTATATGCGCTCATCCGTCAATACATACAGATTCGCTAGAAAAAGTATCACTTTAGCTCCTTATAAAATAACATACTCTAGTCTACGAGATTCATTACGTTTTTAGATAGATAAAATAGTTCCTTAATCAAAAGTGCAGAATAATGAAAAAGGAGTGTTGAATAATGTACATTTATGCAACACTTCTTAAGCCAATCTGATTTCGGCTAACATAAGGCGTATTCCATTTGCCATTTATATCTGATCTAACTTACATTTACTGAACCAGATCACTTATTTATTTCGGTGGATTACTTCGATGACCTTATTTCTAGTACTAGAATTACATATTCCAATTTACTTTGAAGTAATTCACCCCAATAAGTACATCAGTTTAATTAATTCAGTTCATTTAGTCAAATGTCGAATTTATCTGAACTGATTTAAGTAAACCAAGTGGCAAATGGAATACAACTATTGTACTGCAGGGCACTATTATTATTTTTATTTTTATGTTGCTTAGAAACTACTCAAGTTTGACATTGATCATATAACCTTTTAAATTTATTATTTTCTTAAACATACAACCTAAAAATGCTAGATCCTTTTGAATGGTCGTGGAATTCAACTCGCGTGGTATGGCAATTATTCATTCGAATGATCATGACCCTCGCCTACGGTTCATGCTGCAAACTTCATCCTCGTGAATAATTACTACACTCTCGTTGAATAATATCCTATTTTTAAATTATTATACTGATTCAAATAAAAGTCCGGAAAACTAAATATGCTATCATATTTATTTAAAGCATTTTTCTCTAAATATACGATATTTTAATTTATCATCTGAAAATATACGATGCCATTCCATGATGATTCAACCTTATCTATCTTATAAAAATTGGAAAAGTGCATCATGATTGTATTACATGATAATTTTAATAATACATGATTCTGTTTCGTGTTGCTTTTATGCTACATTATCTAAAAATGCATTTATCACTAACACATCAATTGTGTAAATATTGAAAGCACTTGATTGTGTCACCTCATTCAGCTACATTTTTACATTCGTAATCGATTTTTAAAATGAAACACAAATTAGTAATCTGTGTACTTAAACTAGTGAATATACATGAACTAGAAATTATAATTACAATCTCTCTGCGGCTCGGTGAGTGCGGACCCTGTACTGTAATTAGGATTCAATTCCTGTTGTACAGAGTAACATAAATAACATAAATAAATAAATAAATAATAACCGACATTAGCACTGCAATACATACGCGTCCAGAACTACAAATTTCATTGATAAAAATGTGTTGCCATTTGAATACATTTAGTTAGACGTCTATATATATTTTGTCTATGTGTATGAGTGATTTGGATTCCACAATAAGCTACTATAATTGGAATTAAGTTCCTGTTGTACAGAATAACAAAATAAATAAATAAGTAAATAGATAAATAAAAGCAAAATGAAAATTTATTGACAAGGTGCAATTAATCATCTAGAGATAATAAATGCACATATTGTCTAGCTGCACATAAATTACTCCTGGAATATGCAAATTGCTTGAAATATCTTTGTCACTGCATAATGAGTAGCACCTACTGAATCGACGGATTTCTGCAATTTATATTCATATTACAACTTATAAATCATTAGAAAATCTACCTGTGCGCAGGCATATTTCAACCAATTAGACCAAATTAACAATATGAATTAATTCAACTTCATTTATCCTTTCCCTGGCGGTGGATACAGATTCGGTACATATTACTTGCTGTGCGGACTTCATAAATATTCATAGCTGTGTCATTTCATTCCATGATTCAGGTTAATTTATTGTAATTCCGTGCTAAGTGCTTTAGTTTTTATTGTTTTAGTACAGTGATAAAATTACTAAATTATTACTGTTGCGCGATGTTAATTAGTTAATTTAAGAGTGAATTACTGATATCAGCTTTTATTAAATGTAATGAGTTGATAATTTTTAATTTTGCTTCTGAACTTTTATGCTTGTAATGCGGTTAGTTATGAGTTGATTTTATTACTTTCTGGAATACTTTTCGGAACTTTTATTAATTTTATTGGTGAAACTGGAATTTTAGTCGTAAAATTAAGAATTATCTGAGAAGACAGATAACATGTCATTTCTCCCAACATTACGGTTTCTCTTAAACTAATTTTCATATTGCTTGAAGCTGTACGTTTGGTATTTTTATTTTAAAGTGAGACATTTATTTATTTATTTATGTTATTCTGTACAACAGGAATTAAATCCCAATTACAGTACAGGTTCCGGACTCACCGAGCTTCAGAGTGGTTGTTCTTATAATTTGTAGCTTGAGTGGGATTCGAACTCGAGATCTCCGGATTCGAATTCCGTGACGCTACCCGACCCGCCGTACTGCCGGACATGCTCTTAATTGATCTGATTTTTTTTGCAATAAGATATTATTGTTATTTTAAATTAAACTTATAGTGTAGGTAGCTCAGTGGTATTGAGTCGGCCTGTGAATCCTGAGAACCTTGGTTCGATTCCCACAACCGACAAACATTTTCACCATATTCAAAATTACCCCTGTGGCTCCCCCTCCACTAACATATTTGGAGGCCTTGATTTGACGGGTGATACCCACACTTCAGTCGCATAAATATATCACTTACCGAGATCTGCTTCGGCAGAATGCCACACCCAACAATACGTAAAAGGCGTGATGATAGATTTATATTTTTTTTATTTATAAATTAAACTTTAAGTTAAAGGTTAAAAGAATTATAATAAATTTGTAAACATAAAATTTATGTGCTAATAATAATTAAAAATTATTTAAAACTTTAATTTATAAATATAAAAAATATATCATCACGTCTTCTATCCATTACTGGGTGTGGCACTCTGCCGTAACAGATCTCGGAAAGTGATATATTTTACGCTTGAAGAGCGGTTACAAACCGTCAAATCACGGCCCCTAAAGATGTTAGGGGAGGGAGAACTACAAGGGTAGTTTTAAAATTATTTGTCAGCTGTGGGAATCGAACTCGGGTTCTCAAATCCACAGACCGACTCGATACCACTGAGCCACCTACTACGAATATGAACAATAATAATTGAAATAGATTATTTTCAATTTCCATATTGGATTGAAAAAATTGGAGCTCATCACTCCGAGTGATTAATGTGTTGGAAATATTTAATGATGAATCAAAATTATCATATTTCATTTTCATCCCCACATCATTTTCAGAAACAAATATATCTTCATCATTCGAACATGAACTCACGACTCGCGTAATCAATAAACAAAAAAACAAAAAACGAAAACATCTGAGTTGATCGACAAGTTGTCATGACCACTAATTTGCTTACATGAACCAAAAAAGGGATTCAATAAGTTTTACCCTCATATAAATGGACTAATGTACATAAAGACATACTCGATGGTTATTACAGAATCCCTGTAACCGAGAAGTTGTACCGTAGGCACGCTATCTTGATTTTAATGTATTTATAAACACGTCTCGATGACGGAATGGAGTCATTTGCATAGCGGTGAATTCGGAAGGCTGTCTGCATGCTTTTAGGTGAAAGTTGGTGTCGTGGATTATTGAACATCCTGTATTATTGAGAGTTTGGGCAAGGCCTTTCTCTTTATCATATGCTTAATACATAGTATTTATAAAACAAGAAACAATCAACCAGAACTGGTCCATGGCGACAACGAAATACGTAGTTGTTTTCTTAGATACATTGGAGCTGTAACTGACAAAAACAAAATTAGTAACGTATGTCTTGTACCACAAACAAGTTCACGGATACATCTAATTACAATTTAGAACAATTTGATAATGACGCCAATCAAAATGTACGCTTCTTTTCTGCTGTCAAACTTTATCAATCGATTTTTTTATGTTGGTAATGGGTAATAAATCAGGAGTTTAGTAGCGAATGAATGGATGTAATTGAAAGTTTGTTGCTTGATGAACGATTCCAAGTGTGAGGAATAAACGAGCTTGTATGCAGGAAAATGTGAATATTATTTTCAAGTATATTATATATGTTCTATAAAATTATTTGATTATTTGACAACGGAAAAGATACGTTAATTTTTATGATACCACTGTAATAATTATTTCAATGATACTGCACAAGTATTTAAAATGTTACGAGTTACTTAAATTTATATTCAATCTAATCTTTTTATGTCGCGTATTCACTTATTAACACATCATATAATACTAATTATTATCCGTCAAATTCCAGTTTAACGGTTAAATTTATGTGAAAGTTAATAAAATATGAACTACTAACATGTCGTAAATATAAACTTGCTATCAGATTTACTGCAGAATATATGAAATATTCAAATATATTTTTGCATAACTATCCAAGTCAGAAATATGCAAACGCAAGGGCTAGGTATCAAATTTCCCCAATGTCAAGGGACTGAACCCTATCCAATTACATGACATTATATACAGAAAATATGTAAATCTGCAGAAGCAATAACATTTTATTAAATTTTTAATACATTCATGTATGATCCCAACCAGCTCAAAAGTATGAAACTCTTGAAAAAATCTTGTAAAGCCTTTTTAAATTTGACTTTAGTTAGGTAATGAGGCGGTAGAGATAGTCTTATGAAAAGAATTTCTTACCACTTTGTTGAAAATGTAATATTTCTTCCTGTATGAAAGAAATGAAAACTCAGGACGAAAAGGGAAAAAAATGATTCGATTATAATTTTGAAGTGTCGGAAATGAAGGCTCACGACGAGGAAAAGGAAATTGACACAAACAGAATTATTTAAAATATGTAAATATGTAGCAAAAAATTGGGTTCTTTTTTTCCTTTAGCTAATAAATACATAATAACATACTCTCCAAGGATTACTCGTATATGCTATTATTTTACAAAGTTTTTCTACGAGCACTAATTTATTTGCTCATTGTATTGAAATTTACAGAGCGATCAAAAGGAATTGTTTCAGCTGGCATTAAAAAAATCTACTTGAAATTGGTGAGCCTGATACATAAATTCATTTCCTGGTGTTGACAGTGACATTTGAAAATTGAAAATTAAATTTGAGTACATTTAGTTCTTATTCGTTTTTGGTAATATTTTTTTAAATATCCATAAATAAAATTGTTGTTTTCCTCACCCTTCCTTTTATTCCTTAACAAAGTAATAATCTAAAGTATTTCTATTACACAAAAAGTCAAAATCCTATTAGCTGTCAGACTCCTGACATAACCTATTTGTATTTATTAGACATGTCAAATTGTATCTCCGTCTTTACCTGTCGTTATGCCAACTGTGGAATAAAAAAATCTCCAGAATTTTATTGCCAACTGAAACAATTCCTTTTGATCACTCTTTAGTACACAGGCCTACTTGATACCACTGAGCTACCTACTCCATTAACGGAAGATTCCAATTAAAAGGAATAAACAAGCATAAAAGAAAGCAATTATAAAAAAATGGATCAACAGTAGAATACATGATACAGGATAAGGGAGAAGGGATGTTTGGCAGAGATTAATTGCAGAATGGATCTAGTAAATAAATGCTTAAGAATTCATGCTATTCTATTTGGTGAAACAGAGCGTAATGTTATTTAGACCAAATTTGTAAAATAACCAAAATTAAATCAGGGACTATTCAATCAATTCATTATTGATACCCACAAAACCAATAAACTAATCAACTGAATTATCCATAAACCATTAGATTCAGGCAATCCTAGCTCAGTGGATAAAACCGCGGTAAAACATGCGTTTACTAATTAACAAGCAAAACAAATAAATCTTGCTGACTTCAACCTATATCAAAAAAATACGATTCTATCTGATTGGTTCGGATTCCACTGTAAGCTGTAAGTTCCCTTTATTGTAATTAGGATTAAGTTCCTGTTGTGCAGAGTTCCACTCAATCTGATTTTCCGCCATCAATTCCTACATTCCTTTTCACACATTTTCGCCCGTATATTCACGTAAAAATCCATGTCCCTTCGGTCTTATCATATCGTCTCGCCTTCGTGGCATCTCTAGGGTGAACTAAGCTTAGTTGGCTGCGTCTGACACCCGGATAAATGCCGCTGGTGTCGGTAGTGGTCACTACCCCCACGTCGTGGTCGTTTTTGTGCCGCTAAGGTTTAATGGCTCGCGTTGCGTGGTTCGCGGCAGCCTACAGACTGAGTTAAAGGTGCATTGAGCTGTTAAAGGGTGCGTGTTAAGGGGTAGTTTGCACGAAAGGAATTAGGGAGGATTTAGGGGTTGTGTTTAGACTTTAGATAACTTGGGGAATTCTTGTTGTAATGAGTTGTTGATTGTTAGTGGTATTGTTTTTTGAGAAATATTTCGTGTAAGCACGATTTAACTTCATGATGTTTGGAGGAGCTTTTATAAAGTTTACAGTGTTTCGTTTTATCTTTTACAGCAGATGTTTAGTTCTGTGTTTACTAGTATAAAAAAGGCTACAATCTACAATGCATTAATATAAATTCCCGGTTTTATTTCGTTTTTTATACAATTCAGGGTTAAAATTTTATTTATTTATGAAATACAAAGTATAAAGAAAGTAGGAATGGGAGAGAAAGCTCAGTGGCAATGCGTCGGAATGTAGATTTGAGAATCCGAGATCTATTTCCACAGTTGACAAACTTTAGACCACATTAAAATTATCCCTTTGACTCCATTAAAATTTTTAAGGGCCATAATATAATTTACCGAGATCTGCTACGGCAGAGTGTCATACTTAGTAATGGGTAAAAGGCGTGATGCTATATATATATTTATTTAAGAAAGTAGGAAAAAAACATTTACAGATCTGCAAAACGACAAATTTGTTAGGTGTTTAAAGTTTTATAAAGGGTGTACTGTTATGAATAATAATATAAATATTGGCAATATTAAAATTGTTTTAAATCCATATAAAATTAGTTGCGACAATACTTTAAACCCTTAAATTTATCAGTAACAATTTAATTTGATCAAAATATTAATTCCAAATATTATTTTTATTGAAATATCTTTAACCCCATAAAAAATTTCAAATATATTACGCCTTTTACCCATAACTGGATGTGGCACTCTACAGTAGCAGATCTTGGTAGATGATATATTTATAAGGGGGAAGTACAGTTACTAACCATCAAATCACAGTCCCCTAAAATGTTAGTGAAGGTGCAACCACAGGGGTAATTTTAATGCGGTGAAAATTGTTTGTTGATTGTGGGGATCAAACCTGTGTTCTCTAATCTACAGTCCAGCTTGATACCACTGAGCCACCTACCCCATTTAAATACCATCATTATTATAAAATAAATTATACTGCTACAAATTTAATGTAATGAAATTAACCAACTAAGCTACAGTCGCCATGTAATTCAAATCTAATCAATTGTTAAGTATTTACTTCAAAATACTAATTAAATTAATGAAATTAATACCTGTGAAATTTATCTCTAATTACAAACTAATAGGATTACGAATTACAAAATTGAATCCAAATTTCCAAATAAATTGAAATCAAAGACTTAGTTTCGTTGTGGCAAATCACATAGCTTTATATCAACAATATTCATACCCTTGTTTTATACAGGATGTAACCATAGCAACGACCACATCACAAACACAACATATTTGCTCCCGTACTCCACGGAATACAACGAATTGTATACAATAGATATACAAGTATGCACTGTATTTAATTAACAATACATATATTTGCAGCAGCATTCCAATTTGGAAATTGAAGTTTATTATTTGATTAAATAGATTTACGTAGTTTATTGAATTAATGTTTAATCTGGGTCCCACAATAAATTAGATATCCAATATTTCATATTAATAGTATTAGATACATAATTTAGTTATTCATAACATGAAATCATGCTATGCCCATCAAATGGGATAGCACGAATACTTGAAACATTTATTAATAAGATTCATTCTGCAATTAATTTTCATCAAACATTCACTTATTTCGCCAATCTTTCATTCGACGTACGTTCCACTTGAAGAATGCTTCCTATTCATCTGATAGTTCACAATAAATCCTAAAGGGAAATTGAATAAAAAATAGTAAACTTCAGAGTTAAACAAATTCGAAATTAAAAGCTAACTTGTGGATACTCTTAAGTTAACTCTGTTTCAAACTGAAATTCTTTCATTTATTTAGTTATGTGTTTAATATGTCTTATGTGTAATTATTGTTTTTTTGTTTGTTTATAGGTAAGTGTCATCTTTTTCGCATCTGAAACCCAATTGATACCATGAACAAAATACCGTTCCATATATTACCTCGGAGTTGGTGAGCTATCAATTTTCATTATATCAATTCTTCTGAACTAATATAATTAATATAATTAATATAGATATAAATATGTAAATCAAGAAATGATCAAAGATTTCAAACTTGAAATGAGAGTTCTTTTTTTTGTATTACATTTTTCTTCAGCAAGTTTAATTATTAATGCAAAGAATTATAATTAAAAGTTTTAATTAAGCATCATATTAGCATATTTTGAATTCAAATATACGAAATACTAGTAGGTATTTTTTAATTATAAAGAAGAACACATAATTGTAATAATTCTTGAAGATAAATAATCTGTTCTTATTTATTAGCTTTTTTTATCGTAAACATAATTTAAATCTACGAAAATCAATTACTTAAAGATCACGTAATGAAGATATCACCTTTATGAAGTAGCAAACAAGAAAAGAGTATACTACTCCTATCTAAAGTGTAGAATTCATGTTTGTATTGTAGCTAGTAATACACATGGAACTATGAGTGGAGATTGGTGTAACCGCACATTTTGCTTGCAAATATATCACTTAGCCATTTACTAAATCTGATATGCACCAGAATTCATGAATGTGTTATCTACACAGAAGAAGCTTTTCTGCTATGAAATAGAGTTGGTGTAGGTACATGAAATATCTTTTAATATTATCTACTATCAGATTCAAAAATATAGTCAGTCGAGTTTAAAAGTAAATAACTCACAAAAAATTCATATAAAATGTAGTAAAATTCTAACATTTTTATTTAACAATTCATAGCCTAATTCTCGAAAGATTTTTAGCTAGAATCTAGCTAATCCTGAATTTTGGATTTGTTAAATTAAGCTAAACCGTATTCCCAAAAAAGTACATTTTCTATTCTGAATATTTACTGTCAGAAGTATCAGATTTTGACCAAACCAGTCGGATATCGGTTTCAGTTGGATGCCGGTTTTAGTGGGATTCCGGTTTCTTCCAGATTTCTGTTAAACGGATATCAGATTTAAAAGTCATCTATATTTCCACAATTGAATAATTCCGACAACTGGATGTTTTAAAATCCAAATATCCAAAATCTGTTGACAACTTTAATATTTTCTGATCACAATCAACTAAAATTGTAACTAATTAGAAACTACTAAATTAAAAACCAATTAAAGAATAGTTGATAGTTTTCATTTATGAATGTGTGAGTCGATGTTCGATTTTTTACTTTAGCTCTTCATGCAATCAGTTCATGAATAATAACTGAAGAAGTCTTGTTTTAAAAATAACTTCATTATTAATCCGAGTTTAAATTAGTTGAACAAGTTATAAGTGCAATTGATCAGCAAGCTGATTAAGAAATGATAAATTGATTCGTTGCCAAGTAACAAGCGTGACCAGTGTATAAAAGAAACATATCTTGTAAATTAATTTAATATATTGTTGACAACACATAAATCAAACCAACTTAACTAAATTCTGTATCTATATATGAGCGGAAGCAGGTGTTCTACTGTACTTGTTAATAATATGATGTGAGAAATATTATAATTGTATAGAAAATTGTTATTTATTACTTGAAATCTTGATCTAATCATACTTTGACATTTATTGCAATCTATTGCAAACTACTTTTTCTACTGTAATTAACTCAAAAACTATTACGAACTTATATATTTCTTACTGTGTACACGTGTCAGTTGAGATGGTAAATATTGGTGAAACAAGTGTATGTTGGTGAAATTGAGAGTGAGAGATTGTGTAGATGATTGAGTGAGGAATATTTGTATGGATAAAATTGAAGGTTTATTGTGTAAACTAAAAATTAAACAAGTTTGTATGACAGGAAATATGAATGTAGATAAAGCGTAAATGGTGTGCCAGGATTGAAATGTTTGTCGAAGATTAATTGTAGGATGAATTTAAAACAATATAGTCACTGTCTTTGTCTTTATCGACTGGAATTGGTCCATTTCCAGCTGTTGCCACAATCATTGTTTTTGTTTTATTATTGTTCTAACATAATTACACAATATAATTTGTTTGTTGGAGTAGAATTGGTTAAGCCGGATGTTTGAATTTTCTTTAAGAAAAACGTTTATAAAAATCCTATTTTTCTATTTATTGGATTATTTGACTCTATTAATGATTAAAATATTAAATTATTTAATTCATTTGACTACGTTTCGGGCTGGGTTTAACCCATCTTCAAGTCAATAAGACAAAAATGACAACACAAGTCTGTCTCGGGGAAGATCACTTTTGTTTAAAACTTTATAAATAATTTTAATGTGTTGTCATTGAAATATTTTCAAAAGACCATGATACATTTGACAGGAAAAATATTGGAATCAAACATTTCTAAATTATTTTTAAAAATATGCTCACAATAAAACAATTTAAAACAAAGTATTATGTTCCTCTCACATCGTTACATTACGTTTCCATTTTCTTCTATTGTCTCTTCTCTCTTTTACAAATCATCGTCGTATGTGTCGCCCCATACAACATATTTTCATCGAAGTACATAATCGTTGCAATGTAGCAAACCCGTATCTCCTCACCCTGTTGGCAAGATTACACCGAAAGGAGAAAAATTGCTCCGACGGGGGATTGTTCGACGCGAACATAATAGGTCGCCGCCGGGGTTCTTTAGGACCGCCACCCCTGCGTTCCCCGAGTGGGAGACATTCTACAGCAAGCGATACTTTACACCGACGCTAGCGCTACATGCTGGGGGATTTACGAGATATCTGCGGAAATGTAACGGGTTACTGCGGAGATGTAACGATGTAACGGTCTTGACGGGCAGATTCAATCAATCGGAGGGTGATATTAGTAACTATATTAACTAAAATATGTTTTTTATGTAAGTCAAAGTTTGTCTGTCTAAGATTTAATCTTTTTTGACGTTACTGCTTTATTTTATGTTGCTATTAGCGATGGTTGTAAAATGGTTTCATGGTTGCCGCTAATAACTGCTAAAATACTAATGGCCGGTATTATCAGACTGTTAAATGCTCATTTATCGTTAACTACAGTGTAAATTTTGACAGCAATGTTAATATCTCATAAGTGATGCACTGTTGTTCTTTTTAAATTAAGAAGAAATAATTGTGGTTGATAATATCGGCCGTTAATATTTGTTAAAAATAAAGTTTAAACAACGTTATCGATTCCTTGATTACAGGTATACAAATATTTGTAATAAATTTTGTAGATTTCTAATGTAGATAAATGCAATTAATTTCATTTTAATTATTTATTATATCTTCCTAGTTCATGATTGTTTATTGATACCATGGATACAAGGTATATTATTTACTTCATAATACCTTAAGGCATTATATGATTTTAATAGTAACAGAGTGTGATAAGTACTTTATAAACGTACTAGTTCGTTTTTGGAAATATTAACGCACTAGTGCTTTAATATAGTATATTACGTACCATGAACTGTAAGTGACAGTTTTTTAGGTCAAGAATATAGTTTGGGAAATCGAGGCCCGAAGGATCGAGATTTCCTAAACATTCACGACCTAAAAAAAATCACTTACAGTTCGAGGTTAGTAATCTATTTTTTACAATACTTGCACAAATAGATGGATAAGAAAAATAGGTTTCAAAATTGACAGCTCTCAAATTGTTGACAAATTAAACAGAACCTTAATATGTGATATTTACTTACTGTTCACGGTGGACAGTAAGTAAATATTAAAGTCCTGATATAACCATGGAAACCACTGTGCAATAAAAGTTGCACTTAGGGCCAGTTTTTCAATCGACGGTTTACTCTCGATTAGTGTTAATCATGATTAACATCAGTCGGTGATTGAAAAACTGGCCCTAACTGTGTTTAAATTTTGTCATTAATAGGTAACTTACAGTACAAGTATTGTAAAAAAGTACTTATCGCACTCAAAATAATAGTTACCATAGTTGCACTTAAATTTGTCGATTTATCGTTAGTTTAAAAAATAGTAGAAATACAAATTTTAACGATAGTTTTAAAAAGAGTACTGTTTAATGATTTATGATCCCTTATTCATTTTAATAGGAATTGATTTATTAACATTCGCAGAATGTCGTTTCAGAATTTTATTTTAGCAAAATAATTATTTTATAATAGTTTTTAAGGACTTTTTTGGAAGATAACTATCTTAATAATTATTTTAGTTTATTTGGAGGACTATTACATGGATTAATCCAAATAATCCAACGTAGTAAAGCAACTATACATAACATTTCATTTCCATAATTCCTTACATTACACAAACACCATGTTATATACTCAAGATATTAATTCTAAACGTAGTCGAATAATACCATGAGCAAATGCTTCACTCCACTTGAAACTACATACATAATTAAAACAATCGCTAAGTCTCACTTTTGATCCCAAACACAGCGCGAGATACCCTCGATAAGCCACTCAACTTGCTGCAACGCACGTCGCCAACTCAGATTTTCATTACAACAGACATTTAACGATTTTGACGAGCAGTTAAACTGACAACAATGTGGCTACAAACAATATTCACCATTGTCATCGTTTCAAGAAACTAAATTTTATATCATTTTTATTTCAAGCATCACTTACGAATTTTGGGATTGTGTTCTTGCTGACCGGAGGAAAAAATGTGTTTAAGTCCTTGAAGGAAGTGTGCCTATAAAGTTGAAGCAGCATTTTGAGATGTCTTATCAAATTATCCGTGTAATCTGAAGATAGTAGACTTCGTGAGCCGTGGAGACGGTTTTTGCTGAAAGCTCCGCTCATTAATTTCAGTTATTTGGGGCAGAACCTTCCCCTTTCTCCGTTGGATTTCACCCTCCTTGTTGGTCCCTGTTCAGACGCTATTTATTCTCTTTAAACTTGATGAGTGAGCATTATTTTCCAATAAAATTTAAAAGCAACGTCAAGGGAAGATTACTCACACCAGCTATTCACAAAGGTGGATGTATTTTTTCTCTAGGGAGATTTCATTTTTTCTTTGACGGAACTAAAACAATAGACTTTTTGCCACCATTAAACTCGATGCTGGGATGAAGTAACCATTAATTTTACTCGATTTTTCGCTCAATTTAATTTCGGTTACTTCCAGTTTTTCAAGTTTTGTTTGTGATGACATGCGTCAATCAATTTGTTTCTGTCAATTACTTTTCGTACATTTCTGTACCCAACATTGACGTACGTCATGGCTTTAGACAACAAAAAGCTTGTCATAATTCATATATTTTTAAATTATCTTTTTCATTTGGAATGTTTATTTTTCACTGTTTATAAATTATTTCAGAGAAAATGCATCAAATAAAAATTACAGGGAACTAATTTTTTTACCATTTATCTTTTTCTCTAATAGCGAACGTGGCTGATAAATAAGGAGTCCTATACGAGCCCATTCCCACTTCAGTTGGCCCGAATCTAATTTTTTCGTTAAAAATTTAAATAATACTAAAAACCCAGGTATCTGACATTTACTAAATTCTACAATTAATTTTCAACATTTTTAACTAAATTTAACATTAAATATACCTTAAACACAAAATGTATAGCAGTTTAACTCTAATTTTTTTTCTTCGCATAAACTAAATCAACACACAAATGAATTATCATGATTATGATCTTGTGGGCATTTTTGCGGATTAAATTAAAGTTAATTATTATTTAAAACAAACTTTATTATTATACAGTTTTTTAATCAAACAAAAAAAATTGTTAAAACAGAAATGTTTACTTCCTCTTTCAATGGCTGTCATTTCTAGATAATATATCGATTCACTTAAAATTTTATCTGTGCATTAACAACATATTAGTCTATGTCTCATTAAAATTTCACTTAATTTTCTTGCATACTATACGAGAAATAAAACTGTAAAATATAACATCCAACGATCGGATGCGAAAAGCATTAACACTAACCACACCACCGTACTGTCGGCAAATACTATTTAATAAATAGCGAATAAATTAGTTTCCATGGCGTAACTGTTCTTGCTTAACTAAATTCTTGTCAGGTCCTTGTAGATTGATAAAGTTAGTAATAAAGGTGACTTAATTAATATTACAGCTTCCTACTGATATGTAAATTTTTCCCTCAAAGTTTGAAATTGGTTCCATCACTGAGATAACGTATTTTGGTGAAACGAGCACTTTATCATAGATGAAATCACATTACCCAAGGAAATCGATTCGATAATGTCGATAATCTGGTTGTTATTTCATCATTAATTCCTGCACTCTCGAGTATTAAAACTTTCGAAAGCAATATCAACCTTTAGAAATATTTTTACTTTGGAAAACTAAACAAAATATATTTCAAATTTTACTCTAAGAAATAAAAAAATGTATATCATCTTTTACCCATTACCGGTTGTGGCAATCTGCCGTAGCAAATCTCTGTAAGTGATATATTTTCCGCGTTAAGTGCACAGGGCTAATTTTAACGTGGTGAAAATTGATTGTCGGCTGTGGGATTCCAACCGAGGTTCTCAAATCCACTGGCCGACTTGATATCACTGTGCCACCTACCCCATTATTGGGAAGAATGTTGTTGGAAAAGTGAGTAAAGATGGTTTGGATATGTAGAATGTTTGTCCAATAAAAGATTGGTGAAATTGAGGGTGAGAGATTGCGTGGACGACCTAGGATCAGGGTTGTTCATATTTTACCCACCCAAAAAAAAACCACCTGGGTTTTTTTTAATAAAACCCACCTAAAAAAAACCAAATAAACCCATTAAAAAACCCATTTGGTTGAATGATTGACAATTCACCCTGGGTGAATTTGAAGATAGAGTCAAATCTCGGAACATAAACATGTTTTGTTTATTTTACAAACGTTGTAATGAAATTATTATTTATTACATCATATCGTAGTATCTCATTGCATTACTTTGACAAATGTCAATAACAAACTAGTTTAAGACCAAACATTATTTGTATTACAAAAACTGATTGATACCCAATCTTTTTACCGGCAAATTTGAAATATAGTTTTAAATTAAATAAGTATGACAAGAACATAATAGAGCATATTATGTTTTTAATTCACAATAAAATAAATATATTTTTTTGCAATTATTACATAATAGTACATAAATTTTGTTTTAATGTTTAGTAGTAACATTTTAAACATTATATACAAAATTAATCTAGAATTAAATAACTTGAATTAAAAAGTGTTTTTGTCAATATTATAAAAAACCCAATAATGCCCAAATAAACCCAAAAAAAAACAAAAAAAAACAAGTGAGTAGGGTTTTTTTTTTAACCGGGTTTTTTCAACCCTACCTAGGATCCATAGAATCCATAGTACTTAATGGATGGATATGATTGAAGGTTTGTAGCGTGAACGAAAGATGAGATGAGCTTATGTGGAAGGAAGTATGAATGTGGATGGTGTGGTACCCCAATCAATTGTAATTCTGCAATAGTTTCAGTAGTTTCGAATTAATCTTTCAGTTTAGAAACTTTACAAAGACATTAAATAAATGTTGAACTTGGTTTTAGTAAAGTTCTGCACAATAAAGCACGATAAATTCGTGAGTTCATTCATTGCAATTGAAGAGTCCCTCATGAATAGTAAAACACACATTTCATTGTAGCATTGTGCGCCATTATCTATATCCGAGTGCAAATTCAAGTCTTATTTTATTAGCATTTCCACTAAAAGTAGATACGAAATAAAATCATGTTGAACGTGACGTTATAAAACACAATTTACGATTCTCCGGTATGCATATTGATCAGATTTTGCTTTTAACATAAAAAGTTCTCATATTTTGAGAATAAAAATATTTCGGCCTACGCAAGCAAGTGTACGGAGCTAACTACATCTTTCAAATTATCTCCGTTTACTGTTTGCCTCGCTTCTTTATAACTCGACCTGATTTTATTCGATCTCCGGCTCGGCGCTCGCGCTGTCAAAAGTGTTGGGTTTATGTTCGCGATCACGCTTTGCATATACTGGGGGTTATGCACTATTTATGATCACCGCCGTCTGTTGAAAGATATCAAGATTTAATAAGAAAACATCATAAATAATTTATTTGATGGCTCTACTCAATTATTCACTTACTCATGCAATACTCTTTTTCTGATCAATTTCACAGCTTTTATTTCAACTACAATACTGTCATTGAAATTTAAGATACGGAATAGAAATAAAATAAATTTAGCAAATATCGGTAAGTGATATATTTATGCGCGTGAAGTGCGGTTACCAACCTTCAAATCACGGCCTCCCAAGATGTTAGTAGTGGGAAGTAATTTTAATGTGATGAAAATTGTTACTTAGCTGTAGGTATGAAGTCCGCATTTTCAAATCCACAGTCCAATTCAATACCAATATATAGCTACCCCATTTTTATAGTCATGAAATGTTTAATTCATTTTGAAAATTAATTCATTATAATTTAAATGCAGAGGTCAAAATATACCGGAATATACCGGAACGATATTCCAGTGAATGAAATTATGTTAAATATTATTCCGGTTCATGAAATTATGGTTAACATTGTAGTTCCGGTTCGTGCAATTATCAACTCAATTGTTAGGATTCTTTATGTGTTACAATTCACGTTTTTAAATTGTTTAGAATCTTCTTGCTTTTTATTTTTTATTTATTTACTACTCTGTACAATAGGAACTTAATCCCAATTACAGTAGATGGTCCGAAATCACAGGACTGTAGTTTAGTAATTAATATAGATATTTTTTTAGCATGGGGTGGCTAGCTCAGTGGTATGAAGTCGGCCTATGGATCCTGAGAACCCTGGTAGGCAGAAATTAAACAAAATTCAACGCATGGCATGCATAGGTATAACTGGGGCAATGAGAACCACACCTACTGCAGCCATGGAAGTAATTCTCAACCTACCACCACTCCACATAGTGGTTAAAGCTGAGGCTAAAATGTCCCTCTATAGGTTCTCAGAACTAAAAGGGGAAGAAGTATGGTTCAATGATAAAAAAGGGACCGCAAATGACATCCTTGACATGGAGTCAGATAGACGGAAACCGACGTACCACTTCAACAAGAAGTACGAGGTCTTAATACCAGACAAGAGTGACTGGGACAATAAAAACATACATCTGAATGGACTCGTATGGTACACAGATGGCTCAAAGACTGAAACAGGAAGTGGAGCGGGAATACTCAATAAAGGAACAGGGACTAGCATTAGCCTATCTCTGGGCCGTTATGCCACAGTATTCCAAACAGAACTACTAGCTGTGCTAACAAGTTGTCAAGAGATAATGCAGAGAGCTTATAAAAACAAGCAAATCTACATTCTCACAGACAGCCAAGCAGCACTTAAGGCTTTAAGCTCAAACATCATAAAATCCAAACTTGTTCTAGAATGCACTCACAATCTTGAGGTACTGGCTGAACACAACAAAGTAACTCTGTTGTGGGTCCCAGGGCACTCGAATGTAGAGGGCAACGAACAGGCGGACGTACTAGCCAAGCAGGGAGCAAAAAGGAAACCTATTGGACCAGAACCCTTCTGTCACATTGCATATGAGACAGTTAAAGGGCACATTAAAAGATGGATAACGAAGGAACATGAAAGATACAGGACTTTCATAACGAAACCAAGAGAAAATGTAAGCTCATCTCTGATCAAAATGAGCAGAGACAGAATAAAGGCAACCACAGAGGTCATTACTGGTCACTGTAGCCTGAACAAGCATATGCATACATTGGGAGTAGCTCAAAGCCCGCTATGCAGTAAATGTGGAGAAGAAGAGGAAACTCCGTTACATCTCCTTTGTGAATGTCAGGCTCTAGCAATAAAGAGGTACCAAAAATTTGGGACTCCGGAACTAGAACTGGATGAAATACACACAATGGCATGGAGCGACTGCTTGGACCTCATAGGGAACAGCGTAACTCCTACATTGTAAGAGACCATGGGAAAGCACAATAGGTCCGAGAGGCCGCGGTGCATCGGGTTGTGAACCGATCCCACAGATTACTAACTAACTAACTAACCCTGGTTCGATTCTCACAGGCGACAAACAGTTTTGATAATTTCAGAAACTACCCCTGTGGCTCCTCTACCACTAACATCTTTGGGGGCCGTGATTTGACGACTGGTAACCGCACTTCACGCGCAATATATATATATCACTTACCGAGATCTGCTTCGGCAGAGTTCCACACCCAGTAATGGGTAGAAGGCGTGATGATATATTTATTTATTTATATTTTTTAGCTTAATAAAATTCACACTCAAGATCTTCGGATGATAAACACACCATTGTACTACTTTTTGTTTGATTCAAAATAAATGTGTTTATAAGAATTTAAGGTTAATGTATTTTTTTTTATCCGCGTAACAATTTTGAAACAAATGACGAACATTTTTAAGTGGCAAAAGTTTGCCAATATCTTGAAATTGGTAAAATTTGTAAAATTAAGTTCCTGTTTTGCAGAATAAGAAACAAATTTTTTAATTGAATTTAAGAGCCTCAAATGTTTCCTAAAAAGACCTGACGACTGCGCTAATGTTAAGAGCAACGCCCTGTATTTTCCATCAGCTTGATCCTTGATCCGTGCAAATCCAGGTAATATCATATTACAATAATTTATATATCGTATTGGTCTCCAGTCTGCAAACGGCAGAACGAATAACCTGTAACAGTTCCATTTCTGTCTCAACAGTTCCATCCGTCGATAATTTTATGTCGTTTTTATCGGCAGAGCAAACGGAAAACTGCAGAACGCATGCGGACAGTAAAGTTTTAGTGGTCGGCATTCCATGTTCAGTTGTCGATAACTGAACTGCGAATGTTGAAATTGCGGGCGTCGAACGCCAAGCGTCAAGCGTAGGGCATCCTTTTTGCGAGCGCGCACACCGCACACTCGACGCTGTTGACGCAATGGTTGGCCTGGGAGACAATTTCAGTGGTTTTGGTTGTCATGACGACGAGAAACGATACGGTTTCGGGTTAAAAAGGATATTAAAAACGTTATTTGAGTTAGTTTTGTTTGTTTTTTGATGTTTATAAAAGTCTCTCGCACTATACTTGTATATTGTCTGTTCGCCTCTGTTTCATAACGAACGAATTTTTTTTTCGAAGATAAGGTAGCGCTAATTGCGATTCAGATGTTCCAATTAAAACATATGATATTCGATATTTAGCACTGGTATTGTTTTCCACTAATTACAGAATTATTAAAACTATTAATGAACAGGAATTAGTAATTCGGTTACAGAAATAATAAAAGATACAGTAAAAGATTATCACAATTCCCGTTTACATTAATTTAATGTATTTTATACTACATGCGTGTAGGAAGATCTTTAAAAAAATATTGCTACAGTAGGTAAAAATAAAACACTTTAAATAAAAGTTTTAGGGCAAAAAATTTGCAGCTAAATCTATACACAAAATTAATTTGACATGCTGTGTATCGGCACAGATTAGATACAGAGCAACTAGAAAAATATGATTAAAATGAGACGAAATTTGAGAAAAATCTACTTTCCAGAGATAATATCTTAAAAATTAAGTAAGATACGAAGCTGCGCTCAACGGCATTGAATTCCTCGTATTCGAATTGACAAGTTTTTAGCAATTTTTAAACTTCATAAATTATTCTCAAATATTTTATGAAGATTTACTTTTTGTACAATATATAAAAAACTAGAAAACATACGCACTTGCAATTTCCGTTGCAATATTCGTACGAGAAACAATTTTAGAGCAAACAGTCCGAAATTGGCCTAAAATCGAAAAAAAACTTAAGGGGTACCCTTTAGAAATTTTCAAAAAATCTAAATCGCTGAAAATTTGTAAATAAGTCAATTAGATCACGAGAAATTCAATGCCGTTGAGTGCATCTTCGTATCTTGCTTAGTTTTTGTGATAAAGCCTGCAGATAAGTTGTATTTCCGAAAATTTTACCCAAATTCACAGATTGTGCAATAAAAAATATATCAGTCAATTTAATGTAATACAAATATTCATACTTATGCAGAAAACTATGAGGAATTTAATGGTGAAATCGCCAGGTCCGTATTTAGTCTAATTTTTAAAATATAGGGCAGGAAAGAAAATTGATTAAAACTGGATGAAATTTGAGAAAAATTCTACATTCCAGAGGCTATATCTCAAAAACTAAAGGAGATATGAAGATACACTCAACGGAATTGAAGTCCTCGTGCTTTATTTGACCTACAAGCATATTTTCAGCAATTTTTATTTTTTTAAAATTGTTGACCAAAATTTTCCCTTAAAACAGTTTTTGAATAATATCTCAAAAATTAGAAGAGATACGTACTCGGAGAATTAACCATTGGATTCAGCGGGTCCAAATACATATGTATGTAAATTTTCGTCACAATATTCGCACGTGAAACAATTTTAGAGCAAACAATCCGAAATTGGCCAAAAATAAAAAAAACTTAAGGGGTACCCCTTAAGAAATTTTCGAAAAATCGAAATCGCTTAAAAATTGTTTATAAGTCAATTCGAACCCGATGAATTCAATGCCGTTAAGCGCATCATCGTATCTCGCTTAGTTTTTGAGATATAGCCTTTGAAAAGTTGAATTTTTCACAAATTTTACATTTAACATTTTCAGATCTAATTTGTGCCATTACACAACATGTAAAATGCAGCATGTGTATTGATTTAACTGCAGAATTTTATGCCCTAAAAGTTTTATTTGAAGCTTTTTTGCTTATAATAATTAGGGAAGCTGAAAATTGAAACATTGTAATTTTACATGTTAAATATCTGTGTTTACCCTCACCAAAAACCACCCGCTATTTGTAAATGGGTACTTTACAAATAATACAAAAGTAACAATTATTTTACATATTTCCAAATCGGTAATTCATAATACAAAAGCATGGTAACATTTTAAATCAAAATATTTATCAAATATTAACTTCCAGAGAATTCAAATTAATTAGCGTAGATGCAAAGAATATTCGGACTTGCGCATACAACAAGCAAATCTCGAAATTGTCTGTCTTAGGGTCAAATTCACAGTCGTGACTCACCCTTACCTCATCCTCACATCACATTAAAAGTCAACGTAACCAAGGCAACTATCTCAAATATTCGCATAATTTGAGTTAGTTGCCTTAGTTACTTCGAATTTGAGTGTGAGTTGAGGATGAGATGAGGGTGAGTCACGACTATGAATTTGGCCCTTAATCAGTTACGTATTGTACTAGTGATAGAGGGAAATTGTGAAATATATTACATTAAATTTTATGTGTTTCTATAAATATTTGTACTTGTAATGGTGTCAAATTTAATGGATTATACATAAAAATCGAAACAACATAAGGTATTTACACTTATTTACTAAATTTCATTTTATTAAGGGTACAAAATAAGTAGGTCAGCACTGCACACATCAAACATCTAATTTACTAGATTATTAATAATATTTAAACAATTATAATTACTTTATTATAAATATATTAATATATTTTACGAAGCCTAGCACATAGTTACATTAATAGTAGTTTTATTTTACTTGAATTTTTGATACATTGACAGGTTATGTTATTATGTCTGTTATCTATTTTTTTTTTCTGATGAGACTGTAATCTTGCTGAACGTATAACCTAGATAAAATAATACTAATAATAATGATAATTACGGCTTAGGGCATTTAAATTTCGGTTGAAATGTTTTCGAGTGCTTCAACCAGTTTAGGATTTCCAATCTGCTACGTTGTTGGGCTCGCTTGACGTAAACTACTATGATAATTAATTCACTGTTGCACTTGTATATGATTGCGGTTGCTAGCTCAGCTCGCAGTGATGGGTAATGGTATGTAATTAAAATTGAAGATGTAGCACACATCAAAATGTACACACAAATTATTCCTAGAATTTAATACCTGGGCAAGTTTGTGGTTTCAACAAAACAATTACGTGAAGGGCGTTTTCAGAAGACCTTGATAGTAGGTGCATCTTCTCCGTTGATGTATATACAGCATGATACGTAAGGGTGAACATGGAGATGTAAATCATAATGTTTAATTTCCTGCTTCCCTAATTATTTTAAGCAAAAAAGCTTCAAATAAAATTTTCCATGCTGTGTAACAGAAGAAATTAAATTTTGAGTTACAGAGCAACTTGAGAAAAATGATTAAATGAGACCAAATTTGAGAAAAATCTACTTTCCAGTGATAATATCTCAAAAACTAAGTAAGATACAAAGATGCGCTCAACGGCATTGAATTTCTCGTGTTTGAATTGACTTATAAGCAAATTTTTATCAATTTTTAAATTTCATAAATTTTTCTTCAAGTTTTTGTGAAGGTATACTTTTTGAACAATATCTAAAAATATAGAAAATATACGCACTTGGGACCTACACCACTGAATTCAGCAGGTCCAAATACATATGTATGTAAATTTTTGTTGCAATATTCGTACGAGAAAGAATTTTAGAAGAAGAAGTCCGAAAATGGCCTAAATTCGTAAAAAACTTAAGGGGTACCCCTTAAGAAATTTAAAAAAAATCAAAATCGCCATAAAAATGTTTATAAGTCAATTCGGACCCGAGGAATTCAATGCCGTTGAGCGCATTTTCGTATTTTGCTTAGTTTTTGAGATATAGCCTCTGAAAACTTGAATTTTATCTCATTTTAGATTTTTTACCATAAAAAAATAATTATCCGCCAATTTCAATTAATGAAAATATTCATACTTATGTAGAAAACTATGAGGAATCCAATAGTGTAGTTTCCAGGTCCGTATTTAGTCTAGTTTTTAAGATATGGAGCAGCTAGATGAAAATAATTAAAATATGATAAAATTTTGGAAGAATTCTACTTTCCCGGCACTATATTTCAAAAACTAAACAAAATATGAAGATGCGCTCAACGGCATTGAATTCCTCGTGTTTTTATTGACTATTAAACAAATTTTCAGCAATTTTTAAATTTCAAAAAATGTTGACCAAAATTTTCTCATTCGTCAGTATTTGAACAATATCTCAAAAACTAGAAGACGTACGCACTTGAAAACTTCACCATTGGATTCAGCAGATTGAAATTCATATGTATGTAAATTTTCATTACAATATTCGGACGAGAAACAATTTTAGAGCAAGAAGTCCGAAATTGGCCTAAATTCGTAAAAAACTTAAGGGGTACCCCTTAAGAAATTTTCAAAAAATCAAAATCACTTAAAAAAATTGTATAGGTCAATTTGAACCCGAGGAATCCAATGCCGTTGAGCGCATTTTCGTATCTTGCTTAGTTTTTCCGATACAGCCTCCGGAAAGTTAGAATAGTTATCATGGTTTTGCTTAAATCTTGTAAATGTCAAATAATTATGAGAACTATCAATTCAAAATAATTTTTGTTTTAATTTTAATTTAGTTCGTATTCGTAGATAAAATCTTGTACTATACACGTGTGATAATGCATCATTATGATACACGTGTGAAATTTGCACAATGAGGTAACAGCTGACTTTGAGCGATAGAGCAATTTTATTCGGTAATGGCGTAGTTTCGTAGGACATTCTGTATATATTTGTTTATGGAACAAGGGAAGCACAGCAACTAACACTAAGCTCAAGTCGAAACCTCTTCTTTAAATCTCTTTTCAAATATTCTACCTTTGTGCCATAATCCCCCCAATGTTGACATCTCCAGGTGAACGATAATTTATCTAATACGTCTACGTCTCGTGGGGCGTCTTTCAAATCGCAGTACGTACATTTCTCCAATTTAAAACACACACACTCTTACATAAACCAATAAGAACTTCCTACACTACAGGGTTCACGTGTTTGTCTCTCTCTCTCTATGTGTGTGTACTCTTGTTCTTCCGCTTTGCCTCTCCTCTCTGTTTCTCTTTCTCCGAGTAAATACGACTCTCTTCTGAATTGCTGTTTGTTGAAGACGCTTCCGTCACTGACGAATTATAGGTATGGTACGTATTTGGTTTTTAGGTGAATCGTAGAATTTTGCAGTTAGGAAAATAAGATGTCATATTTTTATAGCTCTGTGGATCTTTGCAATCAGACGAACGAAGAGTTTAGAAACTAGGGTAAATCCGGTATTTGTTATTTAAATGTAGTCTTTGCTAAATCTACATCTAGGAGGAAAAGAACTGATTCGTCAACATTTTTCAAGTTAAATGTAAATAAATATATGTAGTTTTTGTTGTTTTTAGTTAAAGTAGGCACCTAAACATTTGATCTGACTTTGTCTTTTGCAAACAAAATTTATTTATTTATTTATGCTACTCTGTAGAACAGGAACTTAATCCCAATTACAGTACAGGATCCGGACTCACCGAGTTATAGTGTGGTAGTTTATATAATTGAACTTGAGCCGGGTTGGAACTCGGGATCTCCGGATTCGAATGTCGTACCACTTTACAGTTCACTGTACTACCGGACTAATTTCCACATAAATTTAATGTTTTAAATTTATTACATATGGACTAGGTGGCACAGGGGTTATCGTGTCGGCCTGTGGATTCTGAGAACCCTGGTTCGATTCCCTCTGGCGACACACATTTTCACCACATTAATACTACTCCTATATGGGATGGCTAGCTCAGTGGTATGAAGTCGGCCAGTGGATCCTGAGGTCCCTGGTTCGATTCTCACAGGCGACAAATTTTCATAATTTGAAAAAGCTATCCCTGTGGCTCCTCCACCACTAACATGTTTGGGGGCCGTGATTTGACGACTGGTAACCGCACTTAACGCGCAAAATATATCACTTACCGAGATCTGCTTCAGCAGAGTGCCACACCCAGTAATGGGTAGAAGGCGTGATGATATATTTATTTTTTATATTTATTTATTTATAATACTACTCCTGTAGCTCCCTCTCCACTAACATTTTTGGCGGCTGCCACACCCAATAATGGGTAGAAGGCGTGATGATATATTTATATTTTAAATTTATTACAATTCTTTCAACAACGTAAAAATTATAGTTACATACATAGCGAAATAGCTATTTGCATAACAAGTGCGCGAAGACATACTCGTACTTTGCACATGAGCGTAATTTTAAAGCACTAGCTTCGCTCGTGCTTTAATTTGCGCGAGTGGTGCAAATGACGTCTTCGTGCACGAGTTTTGTACAATGCTTTTTGTAACGAGCAAAAATTATATAGTAGATAATGATGAAATTTATTAAATTTGAAGAGTGAATTTATGTTGACAGTTAAGTATGCCATGAATTGACATTTGTTATTTGGAAACAAATTGTTTATTTTTTCTCGTAAAGCTTGTTAAAATATGTCTGATTGATGGCGTTATAAGCTAATGTCTCTATTACTTTTATAAATTCCTTAAAATGTGAGTATAATTTAGCGTTTTTTTTAATAGTCAAAATTTAGAACTATAAAAATGGGTGTTTTTTCAATTACTTTGCGTACTAGTGCACAAAATGAAACTTTCCATCGATTTCCAAGGTTATGTAAAACTTATTTTGAATGATGCGAGTACAAAAAATAATTTCAAAATTTCGAATCATTTCTCAAAAACGATTAGGGGAAGGTAATAAAAAATCAATAATGCGATAATAAACATTTTTAAAAATAAATTAACTGGAAAAATTTACTTACTAATTTTGTCTGTACTATTTAATCATAAATACTGCCAATTTTAATTAAAACTGTGAAGAAAATAGGAGTAAACCACATACTTCCAAGATTTTAAATTAACTATTTATGTACATAGATTCATAAATAGGATTAAATATAAAATCAGAAAATAACTCCGACTCCGATTCCGACTCCGGCTCCGACTCCGACTCCGACTCCGACTCCGACTCCGATCTTCATCTTCTAAGAAACCATCAGATATATATTTTTTAATGTAGATCTCATAGTTGAAAACACATAGTAACTTTTTGTTTTAAATGCGAGAGTTCTGCACTTCTGCAGAATCTGTTTTGAAACTCCATAAATTAGCAGAGCAACGACCAACGAGAGACAACATTACTGATTATCTCTGTGCTTCGTTTTTGTTTGAAAACCACGACCATTTTAATTAAAGCGTATCTTTTTCTCACTGCGAGTAAACCATAAACTTCTATTTACCTTTTCACCCCCACAAATTCGAAATCCCAAACTAATTTCATTTGCTGACGCAATATTTTTCTCAACAGTCAAACCTTGCAACTACATCTCTGTCCTATACGAACAGGGCCGGATTAACAGCGAAATAAAGCTGGAAACAATTGCTAAAACTCTCCAGAAAAAGTATTTTATTTTTCTCAAAATTGTTGAGTTTAAAATTGAAGTTATAAAAAAGGGGTGGTGGCTCAGTGGTATTGAGTCGGCCTGCGGATCCTAAGAACCCTGGTTCGATCCCCACAAACGATAAACATTTGCACCAATTTAAAAAGAAATTACCTCTGCAGCCCTTCTACACTAACATCTCCGGGAGCCGTGATTTGACGGCTGCTAACCACACTTCACGCGCATAAATATATCACTTACCGAGATCTGCTTCGGCAGAGTGCTACACCCAATAATGTGTAACAGACGTAATGATATATTTATTATATTTTATTAAAAAAATAATACAAATTTATATATCATCACGCCTTTTACCCATTGCTGGGTATGGCACTATGCCGTAGCAGATCTCGGTAAGTGATGTATTTATGTGCGTGAAGTACGGATACCAGCCGTCAAATCATGTCCCTATTCTATGATGTTATAAATCACTATATTTACAAATATACTTAATTTTCTTATTGCTTTCCTCCTAACGATTTTTGAGACATTAAATCAAAATTTTGATTTATTTTCTATTATTATTTGCTCATAAATTTAATTATTTCAATCTTTAACTTCAAAAATATACTCAATACAAAATATGTTTTGTATTACGTTAAAAAATTAGAAAAACCTATTAAATAGTTACTTTTTTGATTGGCAAAATCTGATTAACGCCTATCTATATTTACTTAACTCGCGGTAAATGTTTCAGTCAACTAAAAATTATCCTTAATACAGTCCTGTAAGCAATCCAACATCAAACGCTCGCTATCCTCCCGAGCCAGGAAATCACAAATGCCTTGTGCAAATAACACGGCATCGGAGAGACTTTTGCAGTTTTCCGGTGAAATTGTATCGCAAACTTCTCGCCTGATGCCGGCAGACTAGCCGAGCGCTCTCTGGCCGACATCGAGAGAAGCTGTGAAGTGTGGGCGTGTGAGCAGGACTTGCAGGACTAGCAGGATGAACAGGAAGAGCAGAGCAATCGATGTGTCTGATTTGCTTGTTTATGAATCTGTTGAAAGATGCTGGATGAAAGTTGTTGATAACTGATTTATTTGTTACTTAATATCAATTACAGTGGAATCCGAAGTCTGAAATTGGCCTAAAATCAAAAAAATCCATATTTTCAAAAAATCCAAATCGCTTAAAAAATGTTTATAAGTCAATTAGGACCCGAGGAATTCAATGCCGTTGAGTGCATCTTCGTATATTTTACCTCATTTCGGATTTTTTACGAGAATAAAATAATTATCCGGTAATTTTAATTAACTAAAATATTCAAACTCATGCAGAAAACTATGAGGAATCCAATAGTTTAATTTCCAGATCCGTATTTAATCTAGTTTTTGAGATATGGTGCAGCTAGAGGAAACTAATTCAAATATAATCAAATTTTATTAGTACTATTTTATTTAATTACGATCGTTAATAATCAATGTACTCTACTCGTATTAATGAAACATAGAACATCAAAGGTACGCTATATAGAGTGCATTATTTTTCAATTTAGTAAAACACATTTTAGTAAATGAGGCTCTGTGTCAATGTTCGTGACATTTGATGGAAGTTACTGCAGTGCATGCCGCATTGCACAGTGCATTGGCATTGGCCAATTACTGGTTGATTGATACGTATTGCTGATATTAACTTCTAATTTAGTTAATTAGAGACCCTGCATTCAGTTGTAAGATATAAATATCATTTTGATATGAATAATTTTATAACTATCTTGATTGATATGTTTCATCCCTAGGGAAAAAAGTACATTTTTCTTCCCTAGAGAAAAAGTAAAGCCATGCCATGGCAAATAGAAGGCAATGGAATAATTTGACGTTAGTAACATCTTAGTGACATCTGTCAAGGGAATTTTATCTAAATTTCTAATTTGTGTTTATGATGGGGTAGATGGCTTAGTGGTATCAAGTCGGCCTGTGGATCCTGAGGACCTCGGTTCGATTCCCACAGCCGACAAACAATTTTCATCACATTAAAATTACAACTGTGGCTTCCCCCTCCACCAACATCTTTGGGATCCGTGATTTGGCAGTTGGTAACCGCACTTCACGCGCATAAATATATCACTTACCAAAATCTGCTCCGGCAGAGTGCCACACTCAGTAGTGGGTAAAATAAAAATAAATATATCATCACGTCTTTTACCCATTACTGAATGTGGCACTCTGCCTTAGCAGATCTTGATAAGTGATATATTTTACGCGTAAACTGCAGTTACCAGCCGGCAAATCACGGCCTCCAAGGATGTTAGAATTAAATGCGCGAATTTTTTCCAGGCCCTTACGCCTTGAGGTCCTGAATAACTGCAGCCCGTATTGTTCAGGGATTTATCTTATATTGTATAAAACAAAAGATATATTTTGCGCATAAATTGCAGTTACCAGTCGTCAAATCATGGGCCTCAAGGATGTTAGTGGTTGAAGAATCACAGGGGTACTTTTATTGTAATGAAAATTGTTTGTCGGCTGTGGGAATCCAATATATCACTTACCGAGATCTGTTACGGTAGAGTACCACACCCAGTAATGGGTAGAAGGAGTGATAATACAATTATATTTTGTAATTATTTATAAAACGAAAGAAGTTCTGCAAATAAAGTTACTTATAAGCTAAAGAATATAATACAAATGAAGAAAAATGCCTTGCTCATTTGTAACTGTTACTAGTAAATCAAATAGATCTTCCGTAAACATTAATTGCAGAACCTAAATAATAAATCTTCATTAAATTGAAATATACGAGTGTGGTCGACCCTTGAATTAAGCCGCCCTCGAAACGCAAAGAAATAAACAGAGAACAAATATATTAGCAAGAGAAAATTCAATGAATACTAAAACAGCGCCTTGCTTAAATGATCTGTCAAATAAAGTTATCCAAAATATTTTTTCTTGTTATGTTGGCAAATAATACAAACAAAAGAAAAGTTACCAATCGTTTTACATTATTTCTGTTTCAATTTTATTGAAGTTTTCATTTGTTTCAGAAGTTAAACGTTGTTTGAGTTTATAAATCAATTTCCCTTCTTTGTATCTTCCATGAATATCAATGTTTTGTGATATCGCAATTGAATAAATATTGCCTGTTAAATTATATGTTAAATATGATTTATGTTTGCAACATTAAATTTCAAATTATATGTAAACTGCAATTAGCAAATTAATTAGGTCTATTTTAATATTATCATAATATTAAAATTATTAATTGATATGCATATAATTGTTCAATATTTCTAATTTAAATCATTTGTTTACATATTCAAATGATACAGTTATACAAATACAGTTTTCATCGTAAAATAATACATTAAATCGCGAAACTGAAACAAAAATAAATTTTACAAGGAACAAATTAAATAACATAACTCTAATTTATGATGTAGGTGGTTTAGTGGTATCGGGTTCGATTCTCACAGCCGACAAATAATGTTCACCACATTAAAACTAGCCTTGTGGTTCTTCTTCCACTAACATCCTTGCGGGCCGTGATTTGACGGCTGGTAACCGCACTTCACGCGCAAAATATATCTCTTACCGAGATCTGCTACAACAGAGTGCCACACCCAGTAATGGGTAGAAGGCGTGATGATATATTTATTTATTTTATTTGTGCAATATTTATTTATTTATTAGTAAATACTTATCAACTGTTTAAATCAATTACAGCCCGACTCTCGAAAAAGTTTTAGCTAATCCTGAATTTTAGATTAGCTAATTTTATGCTAGTCTGATATTAAGAAGTTATTCCAAATTATTTTCCAAAAACCAAATAGTAACAACATTACTTTTTTTAATTACATTTTTAATGGCTTCTCTTCTATGTGATATAGATTGTCCGGCAGTACAGAGGGGTGGATAGCGTTATGGAATTCGAATCCGGAGATCCCGAGTTCGAATCCCACTCAAGCTAAAAATTATAAGAACAACCACTCTGCGGCTCGGTGAGTCCGGTCCCTGTACTGTAATTGGGATTCAATTCCTGTTGTACAGCGTAACATAAATAAAGAAATAAATAAAATATTATTTAGCCAGCCTTTGTTGTCATCTTTTACAAATACAAATACAACATAAACGTCCATACCCTGGGCGGGATTCGAACCCGCGACCTTCGGCGTTCAATGCCAAGCAACTGCTCCGCTAGCCGCTGGAATACCGTGGCCGGTTAGACATTAATTAAAATCTTTTGCCACGAATGTTTTTTAATGAGGTACTATTAAATATTCCTAATTTATATTTAACTAACTAGCTAGATAATAAGGCCCGTGGTCACATAACAACCCTGTCGCATTCTTTATTATTACTTTCAGTTTGATTTCGTAGTTCGACGAGTAAGTTTGGTTTACTATATGGTATATTGTGCTATTGAGTGATTTAAAATCCAGTTTTTTTACTGTGGTGAGTTATTCATGAATAATATTATTAAAATAGATGAATATAAATATATCATCACGCCTTTTACCAATTACTGGGTGTGGCACTCTCATGAATTTTAATTATTTTTGAGAGTATTGAGGTTGTATGAACGATGTGAGTCCTCTTTGTTTATATGAGTTGAGTTAGATGATGGTATTGTTCAGATATTACAAATATGAGTACGGTTACCATCCGTCAAATCACGGCCCTCAAAGATATTAGTGGAAGGGAAGCTACAGGATTAATGTTAATGTGGCGAAAATTGATTGTCGGCTTTAGGAATCGAACCCTGGTTCTCAAATTCACAATCTGACTTGATATGCGAGTGAAGTTCGGTTACCAGCCGTCAAATCACACCTCCCCCATAGATGTTAGTGGAGGGGAAGCCACAGGGGTAATTTTAATGTGGTGAAAATTGTGTGTCGCCTTTAGGAATTGAACCCTGGTTCTCAAATCTACAGTTCGACTTGATACCACTGAGCCACCTACCCCATAAATTAATCATTAATAATAAATTGTTTATTTACTTGTGTATTTATTTAATTTATATATTTGTTGCTCTGTAGAACAAGAAATTAATTCCAATCAGAGCACAGTTTTTATTATTTCAATTTAGTTGATTAGTGTATATAAGTTTATCTCTAATCTGTATAGAATCTAGTTCAATGCAGGTGTGCAAATATTTCACGCATTGATACATTTGTTACAGAATCAATTTATCGGGCTATCATTCGTCCACTCTTTATGGGTTGATAACATCTCTGCGAATGTATATATGAGAGCGGGAATTAAACGGAAATCATCTATCAAATTACTTTTGACAAATTGTCCGTTTTCACTGTAAACAATTAGTGACCATTGAATAACGAGCTCTCATCCACACAGGGTTGTATTCAGATCTATTTACTCTATTACATTTTAATAATTTTATGCACAACCGGGCCGAAATTCATGTGTTTTAGTCCTAAAAAGCGGGCTTGAACACTTTTTTTGGCCCTACGGATAATAAAAAATTTAAATGACATTTTTTGTTTATTGTGAATACTTGATTCTGCACAATGTCATTTTGACATATAACCTATGTACATATTTTAATCTTTTGAACATATAATTAAATGTTATTTGTTGTGCATAAAATATTGTATGTACCACGGGCGAAATTTGCGTTTCTGGCCCAGAACATGTTATTAACCCTCGGCGCTTTGCGCCTCGTGCTAATAATCATGTCTCAGGCCAGAAATTCCTGTTTGCACCCTTGGTACATAAATAATTATTATAGATATTTTGATTCTTTATCTGGCAGTTCGGTTGTTCGCGTTACGACATTCGAATTCTAAAAATATACGCATACGGTGAGTCCGCACCTTTTACTATAATTAGGATCAAGTTCCTATTGTACAGAGTATTTTTTTAGCTGTCAAATGTTCCTGAAGTATTTTAGAGACAATTACATTAAATAAAAATGGCAAAAGAAGTAGTATTCTCCTCTAAGATAATACGAACGTTTGTCTCCAATAAAAATATGCACATTTTTATGACATCATAAACAATTAATTCTAAATATAATATACGTCTTTTCTTCTATATTATTGATTTACTAAGCATAAACGTCGTCTTGAAATAATAGAACAGTATTATAAACACCAACCGGTGCAATAAATCAAACAAATTGCTCCCGCCTACAATTTTTATTTCGAAATCAAACACACAAGCTGGCTTGACTTGAGAAGCACTTAAATAAATGTTTTACATATTTCACGTATTTAATTCATCGCACGTGTGAGTAATACGTACATACAGTAAGCAGTTTGTGCCCCTTTTAAACATAAAGCGGGTGCTAAGCCCCGCCAGAGACAAATCGTTCGGTCGGTACCTCTCGTGCAGAGCTCTATGTTACCAGCAGGCGGCCACTTTATTTACTTCTTTTTCAACATCGATTACTGGTACAGGATTATGTAAAAGCCGATGAATTGCTTGATAGCGTTACTAATGTGTTTTTTAATACTTATTGTACAATTAGATTAATTTTGTTTTATGTTTTTGTTCAATTGTAAACAGTAAGACATTATCAAATAAAAAAGAATAAATATATCATCACGCCTTTTATCCATTATTGGGTGTGGCACTCTGCCTTAGCAGATATCGGTAAGTGATATATTTATGCGTGTGAAATACGGTTACCAACCGTCATATCACGCGTCTCCGCGACGTTAGTGGCGTGGGAACCACAAGGAGATTTTTAATGAGGTGAAAGTTGTTTATCGGCTGTGGGAATCGAACCCGGATTCTCATATTTGCAGGCTGAATCAATACCACTGCGCCACCTAAGCCATAAAAAATGTAAAATGTTTGTAAATTATTGTAGAGCGAAGTGTTTCAAATAAAAGCTCTCTGCATCTTTTATTTGGGTAGGTGGCTCAGTGGTATCGAGTCGGGCTCACTTCACTAACATCTTTGGAGGCTAGTAACCGCACTTTACGCACATAAATATATCACTTACGGCAGAGTGCCACACTCAACAATGGGCAAAAGGAGTGATGATATTCCTAGAGGTCGGCATATTTGAAAATTTTGATATCCGATCCGATCTGATCCGATCCGACTTGATTCAAGATCCGATACGAGATCCGATCCGAAATTCGTTATAGATGAAATTTAATAAATAATTTTGTTATAAAAAACTAAAGAGACATATTTTGTTGTAACGTTATTTAATCATTTTTATCACAGAACATAAAGCTTATAAATATAACGTACCGTTATATTTCTTTAGAGAGGAATTGGAATTATTTACTAAGAGTGGATACCTAAATGTTATATATGTAAATTTCGGATCGGATGTTTTATCCTAATTTCGGGTCGGATATTTTATCCGACTTTCGGATCGGATCTTTTATCCGACTTTCGGATCGGATCCGATCCGAATCCGATCCGAGAGAGCTCCGATCCGATCCGAATCCGACTTCCGATTCCTATGAATAAATTAAACTTCTTGAAATTTAAATTTAATAATCTGATGAGGATAATGAAGGATTCATTATAAATTTGTTTCAAGTGTGTCTTGGTTACACTGTGTTCATTTAGCTTTTGTTCGTTTATTGTACCAAAGTTTCAAATTTACAAGATTAGCGCTTAAACACGTTGAATCTCAAGTGGCACTATATTAAAGCGAACTGTTTTGCTTTCTACTAACGAAGCTTATAAGAAATAAATACGTCCTTTTGTAAATAGGAATTAAAGATAGACTTTAAATAAAAAACGATAAACCTGCTGAAGCATCTAGAATACTATCGTATCAAAAAATTTCATACTAAATAGTTTTCAATATTTTGTTGAGAAATATACATTTAAAACAATTTAAAATTCAATCAAACTTGTGATGCCTAAAGAAAATGTATTTCAAATGTAATATGTTTTACGAAAATGTTTCGCGTTCTTTTAAAATTGCATTTAATATATTCCGAGTAACACGTTTATACAGAAATGGAAAATTTGGTAACTGCATATGTCAGGCACATGCAAATGCAAATATATCATTCATCTCTGCTACAAAGCGTACTAATAAATTTTATTATAAATGTGTTCACTACTTTGACAGTGACAGCTGGTGTGGTCTTCACAAAAACTGAATTTACCATTTTAACTCATCATAAAATACTAGTTTACATAAATTTTTTCCAGAACTTGGGCAATGTATATTTTCTTTAAATAATTTAGAATTTTGTGACCGCGGAAATTATATGATTTTGAAGTTAAAAAATATTTTTTTCACGGCTTGAACAGAAAGTTAAATTTTCTTTCCTCAATTAAGAGAAGAACGTGATTCTTTTCATTTCTAGGTAAGAAATTGTAGTTTCTTCCCTAGGGAAAAAAAGTAAAGCATGGCAACTAGAGAACAACAATATGATTTGACGTTAGTTACAAATAAATATATAAATAAATAAATATATCATCAAGTCTTCTACGCATCACTGAGTGTAGCACTCTGCCGAAGCAGATCTCCGTAAATGATATATTTTTTTCGCGTGAAGTGCGGTTACCTGCTGTCTAATCACGGCCCCCTAATATGTTAGTGGTTGGGAAACCACAGGAGTAGTATTAATGTTGTGAAAATGTTTGTCGGCAGAGGGAATTGAACCAGGATTCTGGTTCTTATATAGATTTTTAATTTATTTCCGACAATTTAACTATCAAATATGGTAGTAGAAAATGTGGTGGCTAGTTCAGTGGTATGAAGTCGGCCTGTGGATCCTGAGAATCCTGGTTCGATTCCCACAGGCGACAAACAATTTTCATAATTTCAAAAGCTACCCCTGTGGCTCCTCCACCACTAACATCTTTGGTGCCTCACCCAGTAATAGGTAGAAGGCGTGATGATATATTTATATTTTAAATATGGTAGTGAGAAAATTATATCAGAAATCAACTTTGTTTTTATTAAATAGAAAATACAATAGTAAAATTTTCAATTGGCAAGAAAATTTTCTCTATTGATTTTAGAAAATAAGTGTAAGTAAATAAATGACATTAATTATTTGCTGGAAATATATTTTAAACAAAACTACCATTTTTTGGGTTACGTTATATTACAGAATTATATTTATTGATACAAAACGGTTTTAAAATGAAAATATTTTCCAGTTTTTTTTTTTAAGCTATTAAATAAAAGTATAATAATAGCTGTCAGAGAATAAGCATAATTTAGTTGAGTTACCTGTTCCCCCGGAACCAATATGTGAGAAACTAAAACAACAAAAAAATAATAACATCTTCTCAACAACATGAACCAGATCTCCAAGTTCCTCAATAACTCTCACTCTCGACTCCTCCCACCTTCGTGGCTGAAGTACTTCTCCGGTCCTCGAGCTGAACTCAGGCCAGCACAGCCCAGCCATATAGATACAGTCAGCACGCTGTGATGTGGTCGCAACGAAACTTTAATCAAAGCCGAATAGAATGCCCCGAGGCCCTTTGAAACCCACGTTGCGTGGAGACGCAGAAACAGCGTCAGCATCAACCGAACGTTCTGTCATTTTCTTTAAGTAATTCTCCGGATATTGGTTACCGACAGAAGGGAAAAGAACTTGATATATTTTCAGGCAATAACGATTTGTTTCTTGATTAATTGTTTGGATATTTGTTGATTAGGAGGTACTGAAAGGATTTAGATAGCTGATGATGGGTTTACTTGATTTAAAATAAACAAATATATCACGGCTTAGTACTGATTACTGGGTGTGGCACTTTGCCGAAGCAGAACTCGGTAAGTGATATATTAGTGCGGTTACCAGCCGTCAAATCACGGCCTGCAAAGATGTTTGTGGTGGGGAAGCCACAGGTGTAATTTTAATGTGGTGAAATGTTTATTGGCTGTGGGAATCGAACCAGGGTTTTCAGGAGCCACAGGCCGACTCGATACCACTCAGCAACCTTCCCATTTACTTGATTTGATAAACTCATGCTGGGTTGTATGAAAGTTTTATCGATTCATTAGCAACGAACGGTACAATAAATTTCAGAAAATCGCTATTGAGACTGTTGCTAAATAAATAATTCTTAAACTAAAGAGCTCTTTAGTTTTTTCTTGCAACTTGATAAACTCTAAAAATTCTGCCTATTGAAGTACACGTTGAGGAACTCTATAGTTATATGTATACTAAGGCACACACAAAATACACTGATTGTCTACTTTTTCTTGTTATAACCGTATAGTTTTTCCCTATAAATTTTAGAAACAAATTGTAAATACAAAATATGTTCAGAATTATAAACTGCATCAAGCTTGTCTCATATTTCGTTCAAGCAACAAATCTTCAATGATATTCATCTCTTTATTCCTAGATCGTTCATGCAATCTCTCACCCTCAATTTTGCCAACATATATCTGCTTCACCAATCTTTCATTCGACATATTTTCCATGTACTTCAATCAGCACAAATCATCATCTTCTAACAACATTATTTTTGTAACTTGTAACTTGTAACTTGTAAATAAGTTTGTGATCACGTAGTTGTATTGTTGTTGAACTTTGTGAAGTTGATTGGATTAAATATGTGGTGTTAGGGTTATAAATGGCATGTATATATCACTAGGATTTACTCTAATTAAGGTAGTTGTGCTCTACTTGACTAGATAATATATCCAGGTTTAATTTTAGCCCAAGACATATCTAATATAACAGTTCGTAAATTTTGTAACTCTTGTGGATTAATCATGAATTTAACTTTTAGGAAAAAGTTTTCTTATGTCGTCCCTTTTTAAATTTTAAGAGCATAAAATTTTTATGTTATCTTAGGCTGAAAAGGAATCAAAGGATCCTGAAATTATGAAAGTCACGGCATGAAATTAACTTCCTTTTTGCTTTAGTTTAATTTTTAAAGACATTTTCAATTTATAATTAGATGTTAAAAATCAAATGCATTTTAAATAAGATACTTAAATTATTTAAAAAGATGAAAATCTTTTCATATTTTATAATGGAATTTGAAAAGATTTTTCTTGAATTGAAATATTAAATGAATCCTTATTAACGGATTGAATATAAGAGAATTATTATAAATATAAGGCGCTCTCCATTTGCCATTTGGATTAGATTTAATTTACTTTTACTAAACCATATCACTTATTTATTTCTTTGAATTACTTCGCTGACTGTGTTTATAGTAGTAGAATTACTGTATTCTAATTTACTTTGAAGTAATTTACCCCAAAAAGTGTATCAGTTTGTTTAATTCAGTTCACTTAGACATGTTGTCTAATTTATCTGAACTGATTTAAGTGAACCAAGTGGCTAATGGAATACAGCTTATAATATAATGAATAAAAGAAATTTTGTGGTAAATTTAAGCAAAACCAGTCTAATATACAGTGGTGAACGGTACACAACTTAAGTACAGTTCATTTTATGTTTAATATTACGAGTAAAAGTAAAAGCGTAATTTCTCCATTCTCATCGTCATCATCTCCATCTTGTCTTCATCTGACTAAGAGGTGGTGTTTCAGTGGCGAGTCCCCCGGGCGGCGGCGCAAGTGGCGGAGCTTGCGAGCGCCGCGTGCCCGTCCGAGACGACCCGGTGCCCGCCACCGCAGCGGCTCCACAGCGCACCAGGGTGCAGCTGGCGAGTAAGTCTTGATGTTCACTGCACCCTGCACCGTCTCATGTCATGTCATGCACTCGTGTTATCGTATTGATGTTGCTTGCTGATGTTAGAGTAGAAAAACAACTTATAGATGTGTCCAGCAAGTTCTAAGAATAGAGGAACTTAGCATAACGCGCTGTTAAAACTTCCTAAATCATTTTATTTTGTTACTTTGCACTACAGGAACTTAATTCCAATTGCAGTACAGTGGGTGAAAGTTTATAGAGGAATCTGAATCACTCAGACACAATTTTAAATTTGACGTGAGTTGAAATTCGCGTGATTTAAATGCGCGACAAATACGAGTACCGAGGGCCCGAAATTACCCAGTCCATTATTAAAAGAAGGTTTATGAATATGATTGGCTACATCCCGGAAATAATAAATTATCTTTCAAGAAATGCATACATAATTAATGTACTTTTCTGCCACTTTTATTTGAAGCAGTTGTCCCTAAAATGATTTAGGAATATTTTCCAGTTTTATGACATCTTTGTGCAATTTTTAATCAATGATATCACATGCAGTTCTCACTTATGCACCTGCAAACTGCAATCACATCATTCACAATATCATTTACGATTTTCCATACCAAAATTATTTTAATCAATTTCATGTGCACTTATAGTAATAAAGGAATTATTTGGTAGTGAAATGAATAGAACATACGTGATTATTTTACAGCTGAGCATAATGCTGTATGCGTGTAATTGGATACGTTTCGCAGGTTGTTTTGTTCAGAAATCGAATTACGGTAAAGCATGTCTAAATTGTTATTGATTCCGACAAAAAGTAATAACGTTTCTTGTATCAAATTCTTCGAGCTTGAACTCTGCAACTGTAATACGAGAAATGATTCGATTCTGTGCGTTGTAAAACCATCTAGAATAACTTGTCATTTTGACAAGACTCTCAAATAATATTAACATTGTTAGCTATCTTTCAGTGTCAGAAGCTTTGCCTTTGAGCTTTTGATCTACGCTACTATTAGGACAGCGAAAGAAAGGCATTTTTCATTCGCTTTTATCCCAGAACAACGAGAGTCGAGTAATTAATGAACGAAAAGATTGAGAGTGAAAATAATCAAGAATAAATGAAATTTCTGCTTTTCGACCACAATATCACATTTTTTATTGAACATTAAATAGTAACAAAATAATATCACAATATATTCCATCCAATTCATTAGATTCATTATTCGTCAAATGTTTTCGTTTCAATCACATTTTATTCATAAACCATTCATGTAATCTTTCACCCTCAATTTCATCAACATACATCTGTTTCTTCACTCTTTCATTCGCCAACATTCTTCTTAATCTCACACTCATTATACACCAACATATTTCGAACATGATTCCATCTTATTTTAAAGTTAAATGCTCCAATCACTTGAAACCCATTTTTGGCAAAACTCGCTTCGATTTTCGATCGCACTTTAATCAACCAAGTCAAACGAGAAAAAGAACACATTCAAGCTATTGAATTCATTTTTAATACACAAATAATAAATATTCTGTTTAACTCGATGTACGCGTAGCATAATTTTGTGTAGCGTTTATTATTTCAGTGAAAAATATATTCTTTTTGTATAACCTAATGCACATTTATCGTTAATTTAATTTAATGCACAACCAGGCCGAAATTCATGTACTTTAGCCCTAAAAAGCGGGCTTAAACACTTATCTTTAGCCCTAGGGCTATACAAAAAAATTCCTATGGATACCTACATAAAATGAGAATTTTTGTTTTTTGTGAATATTTGATTCTGCAAAATGTCATTTTGACATATAACCTATTTACATATTTTAATCTTTTGAACATATAATTAAATGTTATTTTGTTGTGCATAAAATATTGTATGTACCGCGGGTGAAATTAGCGTTTCTAACCCTGAGCATGTTATTAGCACGAGGCGCAAATCGCTGAGGGCTAATAATCACGGGCCAGAAACGCCTGTTTTCACCCTTGATACATAAATAACTATTATGCACAACTGGGCTGAAATTCAAGCGAGCGTAAATATTTGTTTTTGGCCCTAGGTATATAAATAACTATTTCAGCTAAAATCTGAGGCCATGTATCATGTAAAAATGTGACTAATTGTATTCGATGTTGATTGTTTCAGAACAAGGGTCGCTTACAATAGTGAGACGCAGTAGCAGTAGCGGGCGGCGGTCGCCTGGAGGCGGCAGCGGCGGTGGTATGTCCAGGCCCGGAGGGCAGAGGCACTCGCCGCCCGCTGAGGTGGACGCGCCGCCCCTACCTGATGATACGGACGCCACTGGTTCCGTAAACCTGACTGTGGACAAGCTACCTGCTGTCGATACGCCGGATGCGTGCGACAAAGCTGCACTTAGGTATGTACATTTTTATATATTTTACACCGACGCCATTTTGTTTCAAAACAAAATGGCGACTATCTATTTCCGGAACAGCGTAACAAAAATAAATGAAATTTAAAATAGACAAATACTATTAGACGTAGTTCAGTCATTTTTTATTATCAATTAATCACCAACATAATACAGATTGTTATATTTATTTCTTAAACTATTACAAACAATGCTTTATAAATCAGTTAATAAAATATAGTTAGTTATAAAGTGGCAGGAGTTAATCAGACGTTAATCAAATCATTGAAAGATTGAATGGCACTAGGAACTTCAGTAGTGGTAGGGGGTGGTCGAGGGGGCAGCGGAGGGAGAAGATGAGAATGAATCGAAAGAGTAGGTTTAGGAGTGCTTTTAGTGGTAGTAGGAGTAGTGCTTTTAGTGGTAGTGGGGGTAGTAGTAGTGGTGGTAGTAGTAGTAGTGGTAGGAGTAGTGGTGGTAGTAGTAGTAGTGGTAGTTGTGGTAGTTGTAGTGGTGGTAGTTGTTGTAGGAGTAGTGGGGGGAGGAATGTATGGTTTGGGAACATAAAGAGGACGAGTGCGTTTGGAAGCAGGTTTTTTAGCCTTATGACTGTCAAATATATTGGAGCATCCGTATTCAGGAGCGTACTGTATACATATAGATAATAGTACAGTTAAAGCTATTACTGTTGTTGCAAATATCCATAAAACTATTTCAAGTTTTGTTAATTTATGCATTCTACCGGCCAATAAACCTAAAAAAAATAAAAACATTTAAAAAATATAGCTATTTACAAAACAAGTATATAATATACGATTATGTACGAGTTGCATACGAAGCTTTATGTTCGACTATCTTGTAGACTATTTAAAAATAAAAATATATACCATCACGCCTTTTACCCATTACTAGGAGTGGCACTCTGCTATAGCAGATCTCGGTAAGTGATATATTTTGCGCGTGAAGTGCGGTTACCAGCCGTTAAATCACGGCCCCTAAAGATGTTAGTGGTGGAGGAGCCACAGGGGTAATTTTTAAAATGGTGAAAATTGTTTGTCGCCTTTGGGAATTGAATCAATGTTCTCAAGATTTACAGACCTACTTGATACCACTGAGGTAGCTACCCCAATTGTAGACTATTTGATTTTTCAAATTATAAAATACAAATAAATAAATATATCGCTATGCTGTTTACTCATTTCCGGGTTTGGCACTCTGCCGTAGCAGATCTCGATATATTAATCCACGTGAAGTACTGTTGCTAGGCATCAAATCACGGCCCTCAAGCATGTTAGTAGAGGGGAAACCACAGGAGTAGTTTTATTGTGATGAAAATTGTTTGGCGACTGTAGGAATCGAACCTGTTTCCTACAAAAGATGTTTGTGGAGGGAGAGCTACAAGTAGTTATGGTGAAATAGAAAAAATATTCAATGTAGTTGTTTGATATCTGGCTTTATTGAATTGATTTGAAAAAAGTGCGACGTTTCGGCTTATAATTGAAGCCATTTTAAATCAAAATTTACATAGAATTTTAAAAATAACCTCAATAGGTTAACAAGAAAACAAAATCACATATCTCACTTAATTTTTAATTACTAATAAAATAAATACAAATAAATTAACCAAGAAAACTTACAATTATTCGTAGAGTTCTAAAAGACAGTTATTTCTGCAACGTCGACATCTTTCTTTAATAAAGACCATAAATGAGCCTTTACTTCTTACTGAACTTGCTTGTTAATAAAGATCTTCCTAATATACACTTTTATTCAATTTATTCACAAGTATTCTTTTAGATTTACCCAAAGAACATTTGTGTTTATTTTATTTGAAAGCTTATTGACATTTAGATTTATTTTTAGTTTGACGTTTCTACTTTTGTTTTTGTTCAATTAACTGAAGTAAATGGGATTTGAAAGTTTTATTGGTATCGTTTTGAAGAAAACGCTCAAATTTTTAATACTGAAAGATGATACATGCGTATATTAAATGCTTAAATTGCAACGATAGTCATTATAATTAAGGCAGTAATTAATAACTTAAAAATAAATTTTATTTTATAAAACTTTACACCAAAATGAATCAAGCATTTTAAATTACATTCTTTATTAATTACTATCAGAACCATACTGTATTCTCCACTTTATAGAACACAATTAAAATAACACTCTGGTATCGTCATCGAATAAAAGTATATTTCCTGGTTTTGATATATTACTCTTGAATGTGCCATGAGCAGTACAGTTCACACATGAAATTATTGATTTATCCACTATTTCAACATCAAATGTATTGTACTTTTTCAACTCTCCACCACTCATAGTCCATCCAACCAATTTGGCAAAAGTCCAGTCTTTACTATCCAATGATATACGTAAAGGCTTCACATAAGCATCGAAGTAAAACTCTGGCGCTATTTTTAATATTATAGTCCCTTTAAACTTAGTAAAAGAAACAACCGAGTGAGTTGTACCTCCAAATGACCAAAAGTCACTTCCAGCTCGAACGATTACCAGTAACCATTCTTCATCGGTTAAATATTTCCCAGTTAAAACCAAATCTTTGTTTATAATAACACCAGCACTTTTATAAATTCGTTCATTACTTTCTGTATCATCAAACCAAATCGGTAAAGTAATAGAAACTAAATAAGGGTATTGGTATATCTTCTCAGTATAAGTTACAAATCTAGGTACGAAAATTTCTTTTTCTAAAGACTCATCCACAAGTTTTGGACAATTACAGGTATTTCCCAAATAATTATTATCATATGTAGAGTCTATGTTTCTTTTGGTTTTAATTACATTATTAATATCGCGTTTATCTTGTTTAATTTTGTCATTGTTACCCGGAATAGGAACAACAATATTAGAATAAGTAGAAAGAGTAGGAGCAGGAGTGCTTTTTTTGGTAAGAGGAGGAGTTCTAGTAGTGGAGGAAGCGGTACTAGTATCTGGAGAAGTACTTGTAGTGGGAGGAGGAGTGGAGGTAGTAGTGGTAGTAGTAGAGGAAGAAGTAGAAAGAGTTGTTGAGGCAGTAGTGCTGGTAGTAGAGGAAGAAGTGGAGAGAGTAGTTAGATTAGTAATAGGAGAGGAAACTGTAGAAACTTCAGTAGAATTTTCACAATATTCAGCATCAGCACAAAAATCAGAAATATTAACGTCAGTAGTAGCTGCTCTAGATTTATTGTAAGGGTCGTAACGGATATTATGACATCCGCTATCAGGAATAACGTAATGTATACATAAAGACATTGTTATAGTTGCAGCTACTGCTACTGTAACAGAGGCCAATAAACCCATTTCAATTAGTGTTAAATTACTCATTCTGTCTTCCAGTATATCTAAAATGTAAATATTTAATTTTCTTCGTCATGTAAGCAAAGTTTCTTATTCATATCTCATCTAATTTTTAATCACCAGTTTACTAACCAAGAAAATGTATAATTGTTCGCCGAATATTTATGTATCGTTGACATCACTTTGAAGTTGTAATTGAGCACTTATTCTTCCCGAACTTGCTTGTTAATAAAGTTTTCGGTCTTTGAAGGTTATTACATATATATACACTTTTATTTCATTTGTTCACAAGTGTTTTACTGTCTTATTAGATTTATAGAATGGAAGTTTGTATTTACTTTAAAAGTTTATCGACTTTTAGTTTACTTGTGGTTTGACAATCATGTCTTTATTTTTGTTTTTATTCCATTAATTGAATTAAATAGGCTGTGAAATTTGTATTACTCTTTATGAAATATACTATTTTTTAATAGAAGCAGAAGGTATATTTTTTTGGGTAAATTAGGTAAATTTTTATAAAACATATACGTTTGGGATATGGATGTTAACCATAAAAAATAAAAATGTTGACTGTATATAAAAAATATATCTTGCTGAATGTGTAAACACGCAGAATAAAAGTTTTATACATATTTATGATGATTCAGGTACTTACACCATCAAATACATAGATGGTTATGTTTGCATTTTTTTTTATTGAGAATTGTATACAGAAATTAATGTTGTCTCATAAAATTGGGTAGCATAAAGCTTTGAAATTAAACTCAACATTGATTCTTTGATTAAGATAACCATTTATTTTTGTATACAAAACGGGACAAAACAAGGAATTATTAGGTACATAAATATAAAGCTACCTGGAATATATATTTTTAATTAATACTTTACAAAACTCAAAAATAAATAACATTTTTCTTTGTATTCCACGCAATCTTTCATTCTCAATTTCACCAACATTTACTTGTTTCTTTTTTCATTCGATATACGTTGCTTACGACAGCCACCTATAAGACGAACTAACTATATTTTTCTTTGCAGATTGCGCGGTTTGCTTTGCCAACTTCAAAGTGGCGAAGTAAGCGCCGAAGTTCTCCAGCGAAACCTACAATACGCGGCCCGGGTCCTCGAAGCCGTCTTCATAGATGAAACAAGGTAGGATCTACTTCAATTTACCCCCATCTAGCACTAATCTTGTTTCAGCTCTGCAGTTGCAGCTCTTTAGCGACAAGACTCTGTTCTGTTATGTTGTATATACCCGGGTTCAATTCATGGTTTATTATTTGGAAAGAGTGGTGTGGTGTACTTCATTTATAAGGGTGGTGAATGTTTTTTAATTATCTTGATCAATATTTAACATATTTCTCGGTGGCAAACATTTCTAAATTATTTTATATAAAAATATTTTGAATAAAAGTGCTAGAAAATTTGATTTGTCGTAACTTTTATGTGAAGTATTTTTCTCTAAAATAATTTACAAACCTTTGACAACGATGTTAAATTTTCAAGATAATTTGAAATTTTGTACAGTATTTAGTTGTTTTTGTTTTATTAAGTTTGTGTATATATTTGAGTGAGTTTATAAATTGAGTGATCAAGGAATTTTTCTTTGTAAATAATATTCTTTTATCGTTAGAACAGGGTGTTCATTTTTATACGTTTTATATAAGGGTTTATCCATTTTATTGTAGGTAGTAATAACATAACAACTTTATTATAGGTTTACAATAACAAGCATAATTATCTACAGTGTGTGACTGAAATAGAAATGAACAAAAATAACAATTTATTTTAAAGGACAAATAAAATTTATATTTATGCACCACCAAAAGTTAAATTTTAAATAAAACCAAATCGAATTCTTGTCTGTAATGTCAATTATTATTATTAATTTCGATTTGTTTTTATTTATTTAAATTTTAAAATCAAATTTTCGGCGGTAGTTGACCATTATCCATTAAATTCATTGTGAAATTTCCGACCGTAAATTTCACCAAAATGCGTCTGATGTACCTGCGACTGAACCATTAAATTGTTAGTTTTGGTTAGTGTGAACGAAGAGTCGTTGTGTGTGGTTGTGGTGAATGAAGGAGATGTTGCATAGGACGCGCAGCAGGACGCCGCAGGAGACGAGCACGGACTCGAACTCGACGGCGGCGCCGGTGCAGGCACCGGAAAGCGTCAGTCCTCAACCCGCCGCCGCAGGCTCCGCCTCGGCGCCCACGGTGCAGCGTCGGAGACTCCGCGCCCCCGTCTGGGCCAGGTCAATCACTTTCACACTCACTCTACCACCTACTACCATTACTATACGTACTTGTAACGTCGAGGAATTCTCATAACTAGTACTACCACTCTTTAAGGAGAATCTGCACAAAAACATTAATAATTTTATTAGATTTTCCGTTAGAGCTCGATAAACCAAAGTAAAACTGAGACTGGAATTCGTTTTAACTCCACCTACTCAGGCATATAACCAATGGCGTGGCTCTACTTTGACGCGAAAGTGATATATACAATCTCAGTGAAAACACTTGTGCGTTATGCACATTTATGCAAATTTATTAATGTTATACTTCTTTATTATTAATTCAGCGTAATAATTATTCTTTTGACATGCTATTTTATAAATGAAAACAATTACACGCCGTCTTATTATTTCATAAATTCAAATTAAATTTTATTAAATCCTACTTTTGACACTTAATGTACCGACGATATTAGCGACCTCGGAAGACACTAGATCCTGTATATTTTTCATTGTAGGACACTAATTTTACGATATCATGTTCATGGTATCGAATTATAAGCTAGTTCTTAACTTTTAATTTGATTGGAAATAATTAACAAATACAAATTTTTTGTCAATCAAAAATTCAATTACGATGAAAGATGCCGTAATACTTTTAAATTGAATAGCGTTTTTAAATTTCCACTAAATAATTTTTTAATTCTTCGTTTTAATTATAAGTCTAGTTATCTTCTATATTAATTTTATAAAAAATAGAGTGCCTCTAAATCCTTTTAACCTCAAATTATAATTACTGTGTTTTTAATTAATTAAAGCATAAATCGTTATTAACTCTATTTTGATAAAAATTACAAATGCAATGCATGTTGTTAGTTTCCATATTAATTTTTAATTGTTTCATGTCCGATATTATAAACGACAAATAAATTTATTTCCAAAGTAGGTATAAAATTTACTCCTTCAAATATAGTCGAATTTTTTTAAGTAATGTTTAATTTGTCATCAAATATGTAATTCGAATTTGTTGAATAAATTAAATTTTCTATAGAAGTAAATTTATTCTACCCTTTATAATACCGGGCATAAAAGTTCGTATAAAATTAAAACCGTGGTTAAATATTAATTGCCTAATTGGAAACCTCTTCTACAGCTTTTCTTTGTCTATATTTTGTAATTGAAAGATAATTTCTTCCGGGAAAAGTTTTAAGTATAAATATGATAAAGGAATCTAGTTATAATAATAGAACCTTTGGATGCTCGTTGAGGAAACAAAGGTCTCAATTTAATGTAACAATTATTTATTAATTAATTTAGAATCCCCTCTTTGAACACGAAAACTGCAAACAAAAACCACTTTATTTCTAGTTAAAAGTTAATAAGATTTTACAGTGTTTAAAAAAACTGTGCCACAGATGATAAATATAGAAAATAGGTTTTCATCCATCCCTGATTATTTTACAGAAAAATATTTCAAATAAAAATTATATTAAATTTTACATCTAAAGCAATTAACGCAATACAATTAACTTATTTCGTTATTGCTAAAATTAATTGTTTATATTATTTAAATAGTTAATAATAAAAGTGGAACAAATGCAAACAATTGTATAACATTTAACTGTCACATACATATTTGAACTTAATTTTAACAGTAACTAAATGAGTAAAATATAATATCTAGACCGATTTAAAAACAGAATTTACTACCGTAAACCCTCATTTTAATATTTTTCCTGTGAAAAAAATGAAGAAAGCAATGGTAACGACAAACTTGTTTCCTAAATGTTCTTAAATTATTTTGAAAATGTTTCAAACAAAAGATATATAGAACTAAATATTGTAACATTTTAATATCAAAATATAGTTAATCATCTTGAGGGCCCTTTTATCAATTCTAAAAAAAGACAGATACCTCAACTGTCAATCAATGTCTTTCTCATGTATCTCATCTTCTTGAGTGGTAGTACTTGGTGCAGATCCTCCAGACACCGACACAACTTGAGTGACACCCACGTACCACGTACCACAAACACGTTTGTTACCCGTAGAGTAAGACTCCACGACTGTGACTTGTGACTGTAGCAACACAACAACGTATGTTAGATCCTCACTTCCAGTGCGTTTTCACCCTGCAGGACTTCAGGAGCTCGCAGTTCTGTTGTCATGGTGTAGTGTTGCAGATCCCGCCCATTCTTAGCAGAGATTGCCGTGATGGAGATTGAATATTTGCACGGGAAAATCACTTGTACATTTTAAGTTTTGCATTGGCTTAAATATTTACTACAGTTAGATTTTTTAATCGGTACTCGTTACAAGATATTTATAGTACGAATGAAATACTACAGAATTTTAAAAGAATTTTATAGTGACGCTACTCTTTCTGCTGTTAAGCATTTCTAAATTATTTTAGAGAGCTACAAGTAAGAACAACTAAATTTTCTACCAAATTTATTTGAAGCATTTTTCTCGTATATATTTTAGAAAGTTTTGATAGCAAAAGATGCACGCATTTTTTATCACCTAATTCTTCTTTAAAACTTAAACCATGGATTAAATATCTAAAAATCAGGTAACAATTTCATTTGAGCAAATTTAGATATTCCTATTTTTCTAATTCACTGATGTTTGGGTAAAAATGAAAAATATCAATGAATTCACATAAATTTATTGTTTAAAATCAAGCTATTTCGTATCAGAAAGTTTGAGAAACACTGCAATATACTATAATTGAATTTCCTGTCATCCAGTAGTAAAATATAACTAAATAAATTACTATAGCTAGAGATTGTAGTAGCTCTGCTATTGCAGATCTCATAGCTGCCAAGAATAAACATTTTTCAAGAAAACAATAACAGGTATTTCGTTTGTCATTGAACAATAGAGAATAAAGAAGCTTATTCAATCTCCATCTGTCGTGATCTTTGAATCTTTCTTTCTTTTATGAAGCATCTCATCCAGTCTTCATTGTGCTTGTTGTCTGTGAACGTTTAGCGTATAATATGAATAAATAAAGAAAACAGAGGATAAACGTAACTGTAACCTGTAACGTAGACGTGCAGTCCGTAGACTCCGTCCCCGTGTAAAGCCAAGCAACTAAAATGGAACCAGCTAACCATGTCTGTCAGCGGCAGCGGCAGCAGCAACAGCAGCTCTTGCTTTCGCTGTTTCTGTCGCGACAGCGAACCTGTCTGTCGTGTGCGCTCTTTGAATGCCCGATTAGTTATTCTGTTTGTGTTGACTCCTCTCAGCTCAACTCAGTTGCCATGCTATGTGATGCGATATGTGTGTTGTATGTTCATGAAAGATTACAGACTTGAACAGTGAATTTATACATACGTATTTGCAACAGAATACAGAAATAATTTACATTAATCATTAGTAATCATGAATAGAGTACCTGCAGTCTACTATTTAATTTAATGGTTGCTTTTATCAACTACACTGATTTTTTTTTCATTTTAGGAGCGTAAGTCTGCGCGCTCAAATCGCTCTGACTTCAACATATATTTTTTACTGTAAATGCCCGAAAATGTGTAAATCCTAGGATTTACCAGTTTGATGTGGTAAATCTATGAACAATTGTCAAAAATAAGTATCGAGGTTTACTTGTAGGGTGCGTGCGTGCGTTCTACGATTAAAATTGAGAATCACTGGTCGAAAAACAATGTTGTTAATAGTTTTCTAATAGACTTACAAAATGGTATTTGTTTGGTAATTTAACCAACCTTGTAGCTCTTATAGTTCTCGAGATAGCAATGGTGGCACAACTGAATTGAACACCCTGTATAGGAAATACAACTGTACAATTTTAAATTGGCGATAGATTTGTATGTTCAGAATTAAAAACTGCATCAAATGGGTCTAAATTGTCATTTAGTGTTCATTAGCTAAATATCGTATTTCATGCGAGACCAACTTCCGATAACAATGCAAATTGCCAAAACTTTGTAGATAATTCTTTACTCCCAAAAATACAGAAGAAATTACTAATTTTTATTATAGTTTGTGGCTTGTAGATTCATCTAAATTCATAATACAAACCCTAATATAGAATTACGATGAATTATTTAAAGTTGAAACTAAATGGCAAATCCAGTTAATTAACAGTCTGTAGCTGTTGCGCTCCCAACAATAAATTATATCTATCCGTCAAGCTGTCTCTTCAACAAGAAGAAATATTTAACAGAGCAGTTATAAAAAATCTAATTCCCACCATAAACAAGATGTATAAAAACTTGCTGCGAAATAACTCTACAAGACCTCTTCACTGTGAACGATAACGTAATTGTTAGGTTAGCTACAGAACCTTCTGCAAACACTACAATAAGCTAGCATTCCATTCAACGGCCATTTGCAAGCTTTGTTGTCTCTATTAATGAAGAGCAGAGCAACCCTCTCTTTCCACACAAAGATATCCACGACGTCTATAGAATTACATGCCAGGTTTCGCTTTGGCATTCCGTAAATACTCTGTGTAACTTTGTTAAACACTATACAGTGATCAGTTTAAATAGCTTGTTTAGTTGTACTCGTAGATAGTAGATTCATTTGCAGGGAATACTAAATGAATTTGCATCAAGCTACACTACTGTAAATATAATCAATAGCAATGTAGGAAAGCTTCAAAACAATGCTGATAGTTGACATCGTATTTTTTAACGTTTCTACATTATTTTGCAAAGAATGGTGGTTGTAATAATAATAATAATAAATAATTTGATGGACAGAATAACGTACCTACGCGAATATTTCCATTTTTTGACAGTTGCATACTAGTTATTTACGACACGAATATCATACAACGTTTTATCTGCTATCGTAAATTTTATTCAAAAATATAATAAATAGTATTTTACGTACAATAAGCAGTAAGCGATAATTTTTAGGTCAAGAATGTAGTCTCAATTTCCTAAACATTCGCAACCTAAAAGAATTACTTACAGTTCGAGGTTAGTAAGCTATTCTTTACAATACTTGCACAAATAAAAGGAAAATAAAAATAGATTTCAAAATTGACAGCTGTCAAATTGTTGTCAAAATAAACAGGACCTTGATATGTAATATTTACTTACTGTTCAAGGTGGACAATAAATAAATATTAAAGTCCTAATATAACTGTGTTTAAATTTTGTCATTAATAGGTAACTTACAGTACAAGTATTGTAAAAAATAAATATGTACTTTGACGTTTCATAAATACATTAACGAAATTACAAAAAATGCAGTTGTTATGAATTCTGATTTCTTATGATTGTACTGCATCACTTTACCGCACTAATACGGCAAAATGTGTTATTACGACACTCAAAATAGTTAAATAATTTTGATATAAAAAAATGAAATCGATACAATTATTTTGAACTTAGAGCATTTGGACAAATATTATTTTTGTCTGGTTTAATTTAAGTATCTTTAATGCTTTAAAGATAGTAAAATATTACAACATACAAATCAAATCACATAAATGCAAAACTAGAACAAAGTCAGTATTTTATTTATAAATAAAAACTGCGTTAAATATTTCTAGTCTCACTTATAATTTCACAAATATCTTTCATTTAACAACTCTTCTTTCAAATGTGAAATTCACTGTTCAATCTGTTCCTTCCCTTGAGAACAAAACAATGTCTGTACTTTTCTGTCTATCACTATCTATAAAACTAAACTATATCTATATCTTCTTTCCCTTTCCTAGCTCAACTGAATGAAAGCCCTTGGCCATGCTGACGTGTAACCCTAATATGTTTGTTGTAGAATTGCCATTGGCAAAGATTCGATCATCCGTGCCAGTGTACATAGGTTTGTGTTCTTTAGCCTAGATTAGAGTTCCTTCATAGTAAGAGTCTGGACAAGCCATTGATCTGTTTTTATTGGTGCAGACATTTTTGTACCAATACTACTGTTCCCAAAAATACTATTATTTTTATTGTATCTTTTCCTTTTAAAAAATTGAATTTAACAAAGTTGTACAACATTTTTTGTACAACAAAATACACGAAAATATTAGTCAGTTTATGACATTTTTAAATTCTCGTAAGATTATTTGATATCTTTTTTTTCGGTCCAAGTTTCTAAATGATTTTAGGAGAAACTACTACATTTTCTATCTCTTTCATTTAAAGTACTTGTAAGTTGACAGTTAATTTAGACTAACTTACATTTTCAAATTATATGGATTACTTAAAATTTAAAAAAGAACATATTTTGTGTGAAGCGAAAGTGACTTTTTGTACCTCATCTGTAGTTCTATATTTTTTTCTCATCTAGGAAAAAATGACTGTGGTATTCGTATTTAATAGTAACATATTTTAAATCTTCAAATTATCATACAATTTTGATTCAAATAAATAAAATATTACGTACAAGATTTTGCCCTGAGTGTATTTAATATTCGAAAAATATTTTTGAAGCAGTCGGAGAAAAAAATGTTATCTAACACGAAAGAAAAATAATATTTTTTCCACTATCGTTCAAACTCTAAAGGGAAAAATATTAATAATACAAAGACAAATTGTCAATTGCGATGTGGAACTGAGTCTTAATAAAATAAGAAAATAATAGGAAAACATTTTTTCCAACACTTGTCAAAGTTCCACAAAATTACAGCACATTTGAATCAACTTATTAGGTCATCATCAAAGGCTGGTCAGGTCAGCAAAAATATCACTTTCTTCTCTTGTTTGACAAATAACTATTTCTATATTTTATTTGAAGCATTTTTTTATCTCAAATAATTTAGAAACGCCAGAAAATATAAAAAATGTAGCTAATTTATTAACTGAATAGTGGATATTTTGGGACAAAAAGTAAAAGCATTTTGGTACAAAAATATCGTCTTTTCCAGTCTTACTATGAAAGAACTCTACACTAGATTTTCCTCAATGGTTTTACAAGCTTATGATTGTGTCTGATTGTAGTATAATAGCCATTGCATGATCATTCCCTTTTTACTAGCTCTAAGATTGCTGTATGTTTGTAGCCGAATTTTTGTGGAATGATTTTTAGATTTAGATCAATGTAGGCTGTAGGTGGTAACGTTTTTAATAACATTCAAAACTTTTTGACTAATCTTTTATATATTTTAAGTAAATTTATTAAGGACGAAGGTTTAACCACATATTTGAAAATACGTACTTTTATTTTAAACAGAACTTACACTTTTAAATAATATTTTATATCATTTCTATCATGGATCATACATTTGTATTCTATTTGCCACTTTACGCACTTAAAACAGTTCAAATAAATCAGTAAACATGACAAACTGAACTAAAATGAACAATGTACAGTAATTTAAGTTGTTGAAAATGGCAATTAGAATATAGTTATCATAATCGAAGTAAATGTCACAAATGATGTCATTAAATCAAGTTGTAATAAACGATTCAATTAAATTTGATAAGTTATGAATATCCAGGTGTAATAAAAATCACTCCTCGTCAAGTGAACAATTAGTGCCTCCCTAACCAAGTTAGAAACTTGTCATGTTCGTAATTTCCATTGTGGTACGTATTAATTTCAAACAGCGGTTAACCCCTCAATATTTGGGTTCCTCTCCCTCCCTTGAAGGTGCGTAACTGCCTCCACCACACTCTGCCTCCGCAGGAAGATCCGGAACCGAAATCAGACGAAAGCAACCTGTTGCTAAACGTCAATCTACATCTTTAAGCGGGGCTGCCAAGACGTTCATTTGTTTCTGGAACTAATTACGTGCTAACAACTAACTCTACAACTTGTTACTTTCTTGTATTTAATTATTGTTCATTTTGTTTTCATTTATATTTATCTTAAACTTGACATGGAACTGATGAATTAGTTGAAAATCGCCATACTTTAAATAACACATTGCCATAATTTCACCCGTGAAATAATCATACATTTATCGAGGCCGAAAGTAAAAGTCTGTTTCGATATCGTTACAAAAATAATATATTTTAACCCGACAGGACTAAAATAACCTTTTTTTGTTGGCAATAACAACGAGAAAAAAAGGTGTACTTTAGTCCCGTTGCTAAAGGAATCAATCATTCATTTATTTATTTAAAATTATTTATGAGAATATGAATATATTTTAAATACTGGGGTCGTGAAAAAAACTGTAACAAAACATATTTCAATACTCCAGGAATTATACGTTAAATCAATATCAAAATCAAGTCGACCAGAAAACAAAATTATAAGTATCCATAAAAAACATTCACTTTTATTTATGTTTGTCGAAACAGAAAAAACCATATTACAGTTATGAATATCCATATTGGCCTTAATTGCATTACTTGTTTAATTTTTCGATTGAAGCATCACCTGACCACAAAATACCATACGTATGTACAATTACATTCGCTTCCCATTTCAAATGTTCGATAACATGTAAAATTCAACGAGGACATGTACGTAATATCGGTCATTGGTTCGTTATCATTCATGGCGTCCGTTTCCGTTTCAGAAGTACCAACATTGAAATTGTAATGATTCGTGGTTTGAGAGATGTATGTGGTATTTGTTTGCATATTCCTCCCCATATTTGGTGGTGGAATGATTCGTACCACGTTGTTTCAGAACATTCACGATATTATTAATATTTAAAAGTATTTTATCCATGACCATTAAATAATATATTCATTATAAGTGCACTTCTTGATATACAATATGGTTCATTATTCAAATGTGTTGAATAATGAAAAAAACTGTTGAATAATAAGCCCATTATTCAATTGCTATAATCCAATCAGAACGCAGTTACATATTATTCATTTGCTGTAAACCAATCAGATCGCAGTTGCTATAACAACACAACGGAAAATGTTGAATAATGAAACACTGTAGATTGTCATTTAGCGACAGTTAACACTACTAAATATAATAACGAGTAATTAATTTTTAAATTAATTGTAAATGAAGAGTAATAATCAATATTAAAAAACAAAAAAAGTGACACTTCAGTCCTCGAAAAAGGAATACATATTAAAGACGGTCATTTATTCTCTGAAGTGCGGAAATAAATATATCATCACACCTTTTACCTATTAGTAAGTGTAGCACTCTCCCGTAGCGGATCTCAGTAAGTGATTCATTTGACGTATGAATGTGAAGATAAAGTGAAAGAAGAAAGAAGTATCCGAGAGATCCTGGAGGATTCGAGAAAGGGAGTAGAATGGATGAAGAATGTGCTGAGGAAAAGAAAGAAACAAAAATGATTTAAAATAAAATTTATTGTAATGGTTTAAGCTATCTAATATATTAATGTAGATTTTAAGCCGCTAGGCGTGAATAAAGAAATTATATATTATAAAATTTGTTTAAATTTTAACAAGAGGTTCAGATTAATTTTAATTAATTCATTCATTTTTATATGGAGTAGACAGATCAGTAGAATCGCGTCGGCCTTTGAAGGTCGTGATTTGGCGGCTGGTAACCGCACTTCATGCGCAAAATATATCACGTACGTGGAGTTTCTAGCAGATAGAGATGGGTTCGGGCTATGATTTTGATGAATCTTTTTTAAATGTCGTGAGTGCGCGGGCGTGAGTATTATTTTATTATGAGTGAGAGAAACAATAAAATTATTGGTATTCTCAATTAAATAACGTAATTTTGATTATGTTAATTATATTGTTATTATTAAACAAAAGCATACGAATCCAGTGGTACTAAAATATACATTTTAGGTAAATTAAACAACTTTTTGCAAATTTAAGATTTTTACTTAAATTAAAATAATAAATTGGAGTTTTTTTTTCGTGTGGGCATAATTGTGATTAATTTTTACGCACGCGCCTAACTCTAACAGCAGACTGTCACACCCAGTAATGGATAAAAGGCATGATATATTTTTTTTATTTTACTTTAACGTTTCATTATAGTTATACGCATTTATACATTGATTTATGCTTTTATATAACTCTCATAGTTTAAGAAATTATTTTGGTAACGTTTCGTTAAATGGTTGCAAATAATTACATTAGGAATAATTAAATATTTATTTATACATCCATTCAAAACAATTCAATGTCATTTCGTAATTTGGAAAGACAACGAATATATCGTAGTGTTCTGAAACAACATAATTGGAGTCTCCATGCGTATATACTCTCGCTAAATTTCAAGTATGTATTTCGGTTCACAATCGATCGACAGTGAGCATGAGCAAGCGATTGTCCGTGCGAATGGTCGACTAGGGACGACCCAGAACCACAGAACAACATTGAAATGTAAATGCTCAAATGTCACGCGACATGCAATTAACAATATCTCACAACCCCCTCGCGCGGGGTTGGCACCGCGCGATTAAAAAGCTCCTGATAGCATCGTCGCAATTAGACAGTGACCACCAAGAGATGAAGATCATGTATGCTGACATTGCTGCAGATCTGGTGAGGTTTATCATCAGGTGAGGCAACCTAAGTGTTTGTCTGCAATTTCAAATGTTACTTTGTGGTTTTTGTGATGTTCTTGTTAGATATCGGAAGACTGGTGAGTTTTGTTATCGAGTGACGCATCTAGGGCTTGTGATGGTGTGGTCATTTGTTTGCATTTGTCGCTACATTTTAATAAGATACCATAAAGAATCTACGGCTTTTTTAGTTAGTATTAACAGATTAAAGGTGGATAACTTTGTTTTTCAGCTGTGAAACTTTCCAGAATTATTTTAGAAACAACATAATTCTTTAATAGTTATTTATGTATTAAGGGCTTACTCAAAAGATTATAGCACTGAGAGAATGTTTAAATTTCCGAAGTGCTATAATCTTGATTATGCGTAAAGTTTAATTTTATTTTGGTCCTCGAAATTAAAGGATTCAATCGGTAGATATTCGTTACCGTTTTGCTGGCGTTGTTAATTTTAGGTACACTGTGGTTTCTATAAATGTACGAGATTTTTAGTGTTGCTGCTATATTGTTTGTTTAGAAACATATATTTTTTTAATTTATTGTCCAATAACAATGAAAGATATCAATAAGTATTTCAAAGAAACATAGGGTGAATTTGTGCCTGCACAGGGAAAATTAGTACCACAAAAGTCAACAACGGAACATTGTACAATACTGATTTATAATTTCCTTTAAAATCTTAGTATACTGTGTGTGAGAACATATTTATTGTACAATAATTCTTAAGGGTAAATCCCGTAAACCCATAAGATTTGTTAGTACTATAAGCGTAAAAGCAGATCGTAAATATCTCACACAAATAGCAAACGTATGTTGCAACTAACAACATAAAATACAAATACACGTTTACACTTTTTTCTCCTTTGTTGAACTAATATATGAGCTTTACGACTGAAAATCAAGTTAAACTTTATTAAATTTACAATTTACGTTCTAGATATTAAATTATCAAAACTATTGCCTATTTTAACCATGTTACTGTTGTGTTTCATGTATAGTATTCGTTTTATTTCGAATAAACTTTACGAACTTACCGTTCAGGGAAAAGCAATTTAATTCAATTATTTGTATTTGCTTTAGTTTAACATTCATATTTTTTTAAGTACGATGATATAATGTATAATCAATAGTTTTGTAAATAATACTAATGGTTGAAATTGTAACGCAAAATGCTCATTAGATATAAAAAATTTAAAACGTTTAAAATGACTGATCATCATGTTGAATGTTGAAATAAGTCATTAAGAAACATATTGAAAAGATATGTCTATCTATTTTTATTTTAACCTAGTTCTTTGCTGTCTTCCAGTGTAATGCAAGGGTAATCAATCATTTTTAATTTTAAAGTAACAATCATCATTTTAATATAAATTGTACTGCGCAATAACTACATACAGAAATCATTTTTAATAATGGAGTGGAATTTTAAATCAACAAAAGTGCACGCCTAATAAGTGAAATAAACAGAGAAAATTTTTATTTAGATATTTACGATAAAATAGCAAATTTAAACAGTATTTCAGTTCATTGTACCGGTTCATTAAATTTTTAAAATTATTGTTTGGGTTCCAGTGAGATTAAGATTTCTCAATTCCGATTCATAAAAAAAATAACACAGTATTAAAAATATACTATTTTAATTTGGAAAGTACACCTGGCTAATATCACGTAACTACATATTTAAGAAATTTAGCGAAAATGATCTTTGAACTGAAACGAATTTGTTGGTCTTTTTTTTATCGGACCACAATTTTGTATAGACAAACTTTTTCTATCGGCTGTCAAATGTTTTTAAATAAATTTAGAAAAAAAAACGAAGTAAAAGTTATGGAGAACTACATTTTCTATCAGTTTTATTAAATCATTTTTTGCTCAAATAGTTTTTTAATATATGACTGCAAATATTGTTTGTCAAATGTTGAAGATATTAATCATATAAAATCAAATGTATTAAAGCTTCGTATTCGACCGATTTCGTTTAAAGTAATATTAAACAATAAATACAAAAAATATAAATGAAAATTTTGGCTAAGTTAAACAAGTCTTAAAATTGCAGTTATATAGTTTTCAGCAACTCTTATGGGTAGTTTTACCAACAAAAACTTAAATTTTAAACTTAGTTAAAATAATTAAAATTATATCGAATGTTTGACAATAATAACAATTATTTGTTTTTATTAATTTAAACCAAGTGATCATTTTAATATAATAAATGAAATGATTGTTTCTAGATTTAAGTTATCTCGAAAACTATTAATCATCAGTTTCATTTAATGTCCTTCTATTATTGCTCTTCTCCTGCTGCAAAGTGTGTTGGACCGCATCTGCGCACCTTCCGTTGCCAAGACCTCTTCACTAACTCTTGTGTGTTGTACAGACGGCTGGCTGATGAAGACGACGAGCTCTCCGAAGTGCAGCCGGACGCAGTTCCGCCCGAGGTGCGTGAATGGTTGGCGTCCACGTTCACGCGCCAGCTTGCCACCACGCGCCGTAAGGCGGATGAGAAGCCCAAGTTCCGATCTGTTGCTCATGCCATCCGCGCTGGAATCTTCGTGGATCGCATGTATAGGTAAGAAAAAGAATTTGATTCTATTTTTATAAGAGAGTGTTTTAAAAAAATGAGAATAGAAAGTGTTACTTTTCGACTCTAGGGAAAAATAGTTATATGTGTACCCAGATCAAAAAGTAGTTTATTGGCGCTCTTCAGATATGCAATAGTGATAATAAACTACTTTCTACTCATAATGCATACACTTAACGGCCATTTAGAAACACTTAATAAAGAATTTAAAAATAATTTTTGACAGTCTTTCTGAGTTTAAATTGAATTGGTTAGAAAAATCACTTTTTGTCCGAGTGCTGAAAGTGTTATTTTTATATGAGTAGGCTGCAAATATCTACTTTTCATACATGCAATAGATACAGAAACGCCAATTTTCTTTCATGGACGTATAAAAAGTACATTTTTCTACCATAGGACAGAAAATTTAAGCCATATCCACGAAAACTGGAAAATTTCGACATCTGTCAAGAAAATAATAAATCTTATCTAAATTTCTAATTTTACTTTCTTATATGTATGAAAAAAGTGTCATTCTTGCCTCAGGCGCTTTATATTCCTCACCTTCGACTTTCTTCCCTTCGTATACAAATAATTGTATAATACAGAGAATAATAGTCCATTATACACAACTTGTCTAGGATGTAAAAATTTGTGAGTTCAAACCGCTCTGATTACAACTTATATGAAAATCTACTATTTCTGAGTAACTTGAGTTCCACTTTAAGCTGTATTGTAATTAAAATTAACTTCTTGTTGTGCACAGTAAAACAAATGAAATAATTACCTCAAATCGTGAAACAAACAAAACTAACATGTAACATATATTCCACATTGCATGAAATAAGAACTAAGACAATTTTAACTTTGTCAAATATCACCTGTCACTATCAGTTAAATCATGTCCGTGTAAACGGAGCTTAAAGTTACTGATGTGTAATATAATTGAGTGGAAATTTTTTGCGAGTTTGTAATAAGTGTTGAAAGTGCAGAGGCGTAAGGCGAGTTTGCGTCAAGCGTGAAATGCGACCGTGGTTCGTTCTTTTGTACAGCTTGAAATCATAATCTTGAGCCTTCAAAACTTTAGAGTTTTATGAAGATGCTTGTATTCATGTCATACCAATTGCCTGGCTAAATATGATTCATTGCGTAATTTACAAATGTTTAGCCAAATCAAAATAAATTTTATCAATTGTTCTTAGTTATTCAATTTTAAAATACATATCGATCAATTGAAACATTCAATAACTCGTACATGTATAAATTAATTCTTCGCTGAATATTTCTACCCTTTCATAATTCTTTTCATAAAAGGTCATTTATTCCTTCATCCCGGAATCATTTGTTTACATAATCGTCCACGCAGTCTCACACCTTCAATATCAACAACTTTCATTCAATATTCTTCTCAATCTCACGAACATGATCCCATTGTCTTAATAAAAATGTATTTTTCATATTGTAAATATCAGTCTAAAAAAACTGAAATATATTTTCTGTTGCGTTTAGAATTACACGTGTAGCTATATTATACATTCGGTGTAAATTAACTTTGTAAAGTTCTGATGTTCTGAACCTTAACTTGAAATTAACTTCATTATAAGTGAAATATTACAGAATAATCTTAAGCTATAGTAGATGAACTAACCACAAAATAATTGTATTTCAAAGTTTTTGATCCAAGAAACAAGAAACATTTATAAAATTGAATTTTATTCCGTTAAAGGTAAATAGACTCAAAAAAAGTATTGTGAATATTTTGTGTACCTATCAATTAATTTATAACTTCTAAGTTTTTTCTGTACTTTAATTAAGCATGAATTTGTATTAATTATAAAATTACAAAATTTATAGGAGAGTTGGTCATGCAGCTCTTATGCAGTTCCCGGCAGAAGTGGCCCGAGCACTGAAGAACTTGGATGATTGGGCCTTCGACGTTTTTTCCCTAAGCGAAGCATCTGGTGGCCAGCCTGTCAAATACATTGGATACGATCTTCTAAATAGGTAAGTTCGCTTCTATATGATTCCAGTATCTGGAAAATCGAATTTCGCTCGGGAAATAACGGAAAAAGTTTAAAACGAAAAATAAGAAAAGAACTAAATTTTCTTTAATTTTCCCTACAATTTTCTTTCAGAATAACATACTAAATAAATTTTCCAGGGGATAAGATATAGCTAGATTGTTTTCTGAGACAACAAAAAAAATTAGAATACAAGTTTCATCATTAGAAAAGATTTTGAGATCGTTGAAAATAAATAAATATATCATCACGCTCTACCCATTACTGAGTGTGCCGTGGCAGATCTCGGTAAATAATATATTTTTACGCGTGGAACTCAGTTACCAGCCGTCAAATCACGGTTCCCAAATATGCTAATGGAGAGAGAGCCACATGGGGTAATTTTAATTTGGTGAAAATTGTTTGGCGGTTGTGCGAATCGAACCCGATTTCTCAAATCCACAGATCGACTCGGTACCACTGAGCCACCTACCTAATCTACCAAATAGGTTCAAATCTCGCTGATTTCAACTTATATAAAAAAAATATATTTATTGTATAACTGGTTCAGATTTCACTATAATTTGTATACTCCTTGTACTGTAATTGGGATTAAATTCCTGTTTTACAGAATAGCAGAATAACTCTTTAAAATCAAATTATTTATTTTATTTGCTTAACTATCAACATAGTTGTTTCCTTTCCCTATAAGTGAACAGTTCAACTTGGAACGAAATCCAGTAAAATCTGATGGCTTACACGTTGACTAAAAATAAAAAATAACATTGAATCAAAATTCTACATTGTTTGTGAAGGTCATTTATTAAAATCTATAATGTTGCAGATACGGGATGATCCACAAATTCAAAGTCCCACCAACAGTTCTCGAATTATTTTTGGTGCGTGTGGAAGAAGGTTACTGTCGTTACGGAAATCCTTATCACAACAACATCCACGCTGCAGATGTCAGTCAAACAGTCCACTTCATGCTATGTCAAACTGGGCTCATGAACTGGATGACAGACCTAGAAATCTTCGCCACACTGATAGCAGCGCTCATCCACGACTTCGAGCACACTGGAACTACCAACAACTTCCACGTCATGTCTGGGTCAGACACTGCGATGCTATATAATGATCGGGCAGTCTTAGAAAATCATCATCTTAGCTTAGCGTTCAGATTAATGAATGATGATGAATGTAATGTAGCTCAGAATCTATCCAGAGAAGAGTATAGAGAATTTAGAACATTAATTATTGATATGGTCCTTGCTACTGATATGAGTTTTCATTTTCAACAACTGAAAAACATGAGGAATCTTTTGTCGTTAGCAGAACCATCTATAGACAAATCTAAAGCTTTATCTCTAGTACTACATACTTGTGATATATCACATCCTTCTAAAAAATGGGATCTCCATAGAAGATGGACTGCTTCTTTACTGGAAGAATTCTTCAGACAAGGAGACATGGAGAAAGAGTTAGGATTGCCGTTTAGTCCACTCTGTGATAGGAATAATACTCTAGTAGCAGAATCACAAATTGGTTTTATTGAATTTATTGTGGAGCCAAGCATGTTACTCTGCGGAGATATGTTGGAAGCAATTCTTGCGCCACCCGAAGATCCTGCGGCAGCTGCTGCTGCTACTTCGACCACGTCTTCAACGGGTACAGCAACGCCAGCGACTCCGGCCTCAGATTTTAAAGTCCCTAAACCGTGGGTTGAATGCTTGGCACAAAATAAAGCTGTTTGGAAGGAACAAGCTGCTAAAGGTAAAATATAAACAAATAAATATTCGAATGGGGTAGCATAAACCCTTGAAACATTCACTTAACATTTATTCATTAGATTCTTTCTACCATTATACATTCTATCACTTTATCTTCATCTTTCATTCATACAACAAACATTTTAATCATATCGATCCATTTATTCCTAGATCGTCGCCAACATACACCTTTGTCTTAAATAACGACGAATTTGAAAGACTTCTGTTTCCAAAGTTATTTTTCAAATGTAAACTGATTAAATATACTGCATTAATAATTTAATAACAAAATCAATAACGAAAGTATATTTTAGCACAACTAGTTAATTGAAATTAATGCATAAATAATTTTAATATTTTTATTTTTAGACGCAGAAGTTCGAGCTCAACAACAAGCACAAAAAGATGAAGAACTAAAAGAAGAGAAAGCAGAAGAATAGGCTTTTAGTAGATCCACCCCAAACATCTTACTTCAAGATCCTTCAGCTGCAGTTGCAGCTTCAGAGCAACAAAGTCCTGCTGCAACTGTAACTACAGAGCAAACAATTCCAGTTGCCGCTGTAACTACAAAGCAAACAAAGCCTGTTGCAGCTGAAATTGCAGAGCAACTTCTAGGTGCAACTGCAGAGCAACAAATTCCAGCCGTAGCTGCAACTGCAGAGCAACATAAAAACAGTTTAGCTAACTTAAAAGAACTTGCTAATAACAGTTTAGACTATGTTTTCTCAGTAACAAGAACGACTATCAGAAAAATAAAAAGTATTTCTATAGTCGGTGATCCTTAGTGATCTGAGTGCTTACATAGGGGTGGATCGCTGACATTTCATCGCTCGTTACATATAACATTAATAATCGACCAAATTAATACTCTTACTCTGGCCTTTAGCTACGCTTATAAGTACATAATATATAAAAATACTATTTATAGGAGTACGAGCTTTCGTTCGTATTTCCCGTGTATGTGTGAGCAAGTGTGAGCCTCTCTGTCGTCCGAACCCTCCGGATCACTGCTGACATCACCGGTCGAGATCACTTTCACGCGCCACATATTTTTGTACGCGACATACACAAACATACGATGGAAATTTTTCGTACGTCGAAAAATACTCTCATTTATGTCCGTCCAGCGAAAGGAGTGTGAGTTTCGAACGGTAAGATGTTTACTAAGTTTTTTAAAAAATATTTCAGTTCGCTTCAATTACAGTAATGTGGGGAAAGTATTCCAAGTCAGTCAAGTGATATAATAAACAAACAGATCTGCAAACCGCTGAAAAAAATCTGTTCGGTTTCAATATTCGGTTCATTGCATTTTATTGATTCACTTTTTATACCTGTTTAAAGTAATTATATTTTGAAACGGTTCACAAGATCGGTTCGGTTCGACACTTCAGTTTCATTTTACTAAAATTATTTATGTATGCCTGCGATGATAAACTTGTAACTTATAATTTTATAATTTAAATTTACAGGTACGTACTTACTCGTACCTATTTTCTGTACATAAGTATGTAAATATTTAAAAAAATATAAAATTTTGTTTCATTTTTATTAGATAGTAAAAAAAACGCCAAAACGGTTTAAATCAGTTCACGAGTTTGGTTTAGTTGAGTTAATCTGTTCCTCATGAACGTTTCGGTCTGTTTCCGAGGTTCAAGAAAAAGATCTAGTTCGGTTCGGTTTGCAGCCCTGCAAATAAGTGATGTTTTTTAGTAAGTATAAGTCAATGCAACTATCATATATATAAATTAAATTGCGTGGAAGCAGTATACCAATAGGATCTCAATTTTAAATAATTGAAATATCTTTTGTGTAGAAAATAAATAAAGTTTTGTTTTGAAGTAAACTGAATATATATATATATATATATATATATATATATATATATATATATATATATATATATATATATATATATATATATAATCAATCGGACTTGTAAAAAGCAGTGATCATTAACTTCCCGACTGACTACTAATTGAGAAATTTAAAAATGTTCGATTGTAAATTGAAATGTATATGTTTAGTTGTACGCACATTTTTCAAGTATTATATACGACAACGTCATCTTTGTTGACTGTTGTGTCTTGTTGTTACGTAAAACGTTTACTCACTGTTGTACTTCTTTCTGTTTTTATGAAATCTCGCGACGATAACGTACGACGTCTGAGCGCATTTGAGTTTTCATTGGGACCACCCCAACGGCTTGCAAATAAAAATAAAAATGGGGATTGGTAAACGGGAACATAGCTTTACAAATAAACGTAGCTTAGATAAAACACAAATTGTTACACAATAATTTGTGTTGCTACTTGCTCTGTGTCGAAGATTGCTCTTCGTAACTTGATCCTCTACTAACTTTACATTTTTCCGCAAATGTTTATTTAGATTCATCTTTAAAAATATTAATAATACCTACAGAATTGTATTTCCTATATTGATTTTCTAGCAGTTTAATTTTTAATTTAATTTAAAATAAGTAATATAATTTTACATAAATTAATAATTTATATTCATTGTGTGTACAATTTTTTTAGATGTTAACAATATCTAATTTGAAATGTATTGTCGAGAAGTATTTTCTAAAACTATAACACATTAAATATGTAAAAGTAAGATAAGTTTTGGATCATTTTATGTAACAGCATTTTAAATGTAAACTGTATTTAATCAAATTCCTTCGACACAGGACCAATAGTATTTTAGAGAATGTAATAACAGAACATAAAGTAGTTTAACTATAGATGTATAGTATGTTTGTTTCGTGTTGTACAGTGTTAATAGTTTATTAATAATGTTGATAAAAGAGCATATCTATTTAAAGTAACGCAAATACCCGTTCATTTTATATATATATATATATATATATATATATATATATATATATATATATATATATATATATATATATATATATATATATATATATTTACTTGAACATAACTATAAAAATGCCCTGTCATGGTATTAAATACTGTATTTACCTAAAACTTTATTATTTGAGTAAATTACAATGATAAATAAATAAGTATATATAATATTTGTGTACATAGTTTTATTATGCCATGTTCTGCTTTTATTACATTACAATTTCTCGATGTCAATCATTTCTGAATTATTTTAGAGAAAAATGAGTGTAATAATAATAATAATAACGGAGCAATCATCAAGTCCAACAAATATTAATGTATTTTTTTTTACTGTTTCCAACTATTGAATATTACTCATATATTATTTTTAAATTTAGTTAAATGTCAATAAAATTTGTTATCATTCAACTGGAGGACATTTTAGTGTACATACTTTACGCAGACAATTTTAAACATTGTAAAATGTTCTAAACTATCATAAAAGTTAGTGAAGTGCGCAAAACGTGATGGTTTGTTCTATCCCAGCTAGCCAGTACCTCACAAATTATGAGTTCCAAACAAAGCGGACGATGAATATATTTGTCTCAAGATGCCCAGGATAAAGTTGATTCTGTTCAACCTTCTCAACTGCTTTAGTAGCCGTCGAACTAGGTAAATTGAAAGAAAGAACTTGGAGAAAGATTTATCAGGCTTGTAAAACATACAAATTTGATGTTAAGTTATTTTCCCTCATTGTTTTCTAGATATTATTGTTTATTTACTTGATATATGTTCAGTAATGCTTTCAATTGCAGTTGAACTTCGATAACTTGAGCCATGACTTGCCACAAAAATAGTTCGAGAAATTCGAGTAATAGAAGTACGACTTTTTAAAGTAAAATTTACATGTATTTTTCACTCTTGGCACTGTTGCCAGTCAATTTTATTCGAGTAATAAAAAATTTCGAGTTATCTAAGTTCGAATTATCGAAATTGGACTGTAATTAATTAAGAAAAACCAACGTTTAACAATTCAGTTCTACTCGACTGTTTTTTTCTCTGTTTGTTAATTTAGGAGACTTTGGACAGCTACGAGAACTCTACGGAGAGTTTGGAGCACCAGAAAACTGAGCAGGATTAATCAGCGGTGGAGACGACGGCCACGGGGACCGAGAGAAGGCATCACTTCACTTCATTTGAGAGCGTGTCCAGACATCAATCAGTTCCTCAATTACTTTTGGAAGTATATGTATCTTTTTAATTAGTACGATCATTTGAATTGAAAATTTAGGCTCCCTGTAGTTAACTTTTGATACAATATTTACAAAAATGATTTTTTTTAACAGATCATATTTTCATGCCTTTAATCACCCTCAAAAGTTATAGCCATTTAAAAAATGTATTTTATGAACGAAAAAAAAATAAATGATAAAATTGATATTTTTAAAACAAGTGTAATAAAGATAGTTTAAATTTGTTTTAATATTTGAATTCTTCATTTTTTAAAATTATATTTAACTATATTTCCATCCTTTAGCAAATCAACCGCCCATAAGTTATGAATTTTTTTAAAAACTTTATTTAAGCGAGTATGGTGTGAGGACGAGAATGTTTGTTGCAAACTGATTCTTAATAAATCAGATGAGTGGATGTTTTATGAATGTTTTAAGGGTTCGTGTAACTCCATTTGATGGCGATTTTTTAAATGTATTCTAGAAAAATAGTGATAGGTGATATGCGCCTTGGTCTACCTTGCGTATATCTGTGTCTTACGTAAAAGCCATTTGATTTAATTCCCTATAATCGACCTGAAATATTCATTTATGTTAAATATTTTTGTTATGATAAATATTTTAAAAGTAAATTAGCATGTTATAATTTAAAACTTTTATCAGAAATTTGTTCAAAAACAAAATAATACATATATTACAATTATTTTACATATGTTTGTAACTATAACAATAATAAAATTATTATTTATAATAATATCAAAAGTAAAATGATAAATATTATATTTGCGGTGTATATTTCTATTCTTGTATCGTTCAAGGTAACATTTATAAACTTTAGTTAGAATTCTTTCACAATTAGTGAGTAATTGATCCGGTCGAAACCTGCAAACACGTAACATCGCTCGGGCTAGCATTGTCTTTCTCTCTCTAGCACATTGTAATCATCGGAGTGCTTGCGCAACTATCGCCACTTGCCATCGAAACGTTGTTGTGTACAGACGTAGAATCGCGCTCCGTCCTTTGCATTCCTAAAACTTATCCTCCGAACACGCTAGTGCCATCACGTGGGGGCCCAACATACTTTCTAACTTTCTACATACATTAGGCAAGTTTGAATTAGCGTACGCAGGCGGGTGGGGCGAGACCCTCGCGAACGAGGTCGTAGTTTGGTTCCGGTCGCCCAGCTAGAGAGTATTTTGCCGTTGACTGCGGGGGCGGCGTCGCCAAATCCCCCCGTTAGGGTGTGTCCATGGTATCCTGGAGAGTCCTAGAGGCTTCGCTTCCCCCGAGCACTGCAAATACTTTCCCTACGACCCGGGTAGGTTCAGTAGGCGGAAACCGAAAGGTCGTGCTCACGGAATATGGGCAGCGTTTTTGTGAAAAGGGCAAGCAACACTTCCGGTTGCTTTGCCGTAGATTCATTGCGCCTAATTAGCTATTCGTACACAAAAACTTAGGTAGGGTAAAGGCAAGAATAGAAGCGAAGAAAGAATAGAAGCGAAGAAAAAACAGAAGCGAAGAAAGAACAAAGAAAACAACATTGAAGACATCGTGAAGATCAAGAAATGTATAAATGGGATGAATGGAATGAATGGAATGTGTGGTATGACTGGTAAATGCTGTTTGCTGATTTGTCATAACTTGTCTATTGTTCTATTTTACTGTATTTTGTTCTGAGTTTCTGTTTCAGGTTCGTCAATCATCAAATGTCTTTATGTATGTTTTTTCTACTGTTTTGTAGCTATTCTTTTATTAATACATTGTTTTTATGTTTATAGGGACATCACGGAATCTGCAAGCATCACCTACGGCCTCAGTATCATCCTGGAGCATCTGGTGTTCGAACCAGCGTCATGGGAGCTGCCGCCATCATGGACAACATCACCGGTACATGTATCATCGTCTTGGAGCAACTAGAGTTTTTAACACCGTCATCGAAACTGTTATCATCGTGCACATCCTCACCTGAGTCATCGTATTCTCTTCATACATGCCAGACGCTTTGCAGCAATATCAGCAAAGCCGAGATCACACATCAAGTCCGCTGCTCGCAACATTATTGTAAGAGAATTATTATTTTTTAATTATTTGGGTAAAAGTCTGTTAAAAACGTTAATAACTATGTTGTTTCAAAATGATAGTTTACAATAATTCTTTTGAAACCTATTTATAAGTTTTTTATTTGAGAATTTATAAGAATGATTAAATTTAAAATGTTAATAATGAATTTTATTATGTAACACAATGATTTAATGACTGACAATCTATTACATATTTTTCTATGATAGTAGATAGTAGATTGTTAACTGGTAAAAGGTTTTAATACAATTGTCAGTTAGTATTAAGGGTAACTAACTATATTTTTCATTGATAAACATTTCGGAATTTTAGACAAAAATATGTGACAAAAAAGATGGATATAAATAAATTTGTGTCACTTTTATTGCAAGTATTTTTCTCTAAATATTTTAGGAATGTTTGATAGCAGAAAAATAAAGTTAATCGACTACTTTATACTAGGAGTCATTGTATTTTGTAAATAGAGATAATGAAATACTTTTACCCAAAATAATTGTTTTCAATATTTAAGATATGAGTTTTAAAAGTTTTCTTTACAATAATTATTAATATATTAAAAGTATAAGATTTGGTAATAGTTTAGAAAGTTTGTTTTCTATTTTTAAATTCTTTAATTTTATCTTCAGCTAAAAAGTTATAGAACTCATATAAATTTTTAGCTGAAGTTTAAATAAAAACATTTCAAAATATAAATTTTCTCAACTATTTTCAAAACCTTGAACTTGTAGAACATTAATAATTCATTCAACGATTAGCTTTATATTTAAATTCTCTTTGAAATACAAATATATAATTGATTCAAATGATTTAATATTCTGTCAGTTTTCTCAGTTTTTAAAATACAATCAATTTAAACTTTTAGAAGGGGGATTTCAAATATTGGAAACGATTGTTATAAAATAACTCTGTATAATTTACTATTATATTTATTAATATAATGTTTGTGATAGTTTCTAATTATATTGTTTGTTTATTTGCAGACGCAGTTGTTGGTAGCAGCGATGAAGCCAATCTTCTGCCAAGGGTTTTCGTCAGAGGTTTTCCCCTTGGTGCTGACAGCGAATGCTGGGAAGACGGGATCAGCGGCTTGCCTCTGAACAGCACCAGGCCACTCATCCAGGCTTTATACCAACTTCAAATAAACATTGTATTCAACAAATAAATAAAATAATTACAATGAAAATTGTATTCACAAATATACAAAATAATTACAATAAAAATTGTACTCAGAAATAAACAATATAATAACAATAAACATTGTATTTACAAATAAATAATACAATTGCAATAAACATTGTATTCATAAATAAATAAAATAATTGCAATATATATTGTAGTCAGAAATAAATAAAATAATTGAAATAAATATTATATTCACAAATAAATAAAACAATTGCAATAAACATTGTATTCATAAATAAATAAAATAATTGCAATAAATATTGTAGACAGAAATAAATAAAATAATTGCAATAAATATTAAATTCACAAATAAATAAAACAATTGCAATAAACATTGTATTCACAAATAAATAAAACAATTGCAATATATATTGTATTCAGAAATAAATAAAACAGTTGCAATATATATTATAGTTAGAAAGAAATAAAACAATTGCAATAAACATTATATTTACAAATAAACTAAAAATTGTATAAACATGTTATTCACAAATAAATAAAATGATTGTAAGTAATATGTTAAAAACAATAATAAATATCTTTTAAATTGATAATTTACAATAACTCTCTTGAAAACAAATTTATTCTTTAAGAATACCATATATTGTAATAAGTTGTTTGCGAAAACTTACAATTTATTACAATTTTCTCTATTCTTAAAGATTAAATATGTTTTAAAGAGAGTTCTTCTGATTTATCAATTTAAAATATACCTTCTTATTGTTTATAGCAAATAAATTGTACTTATAATAATAATTTCAATATAAAATATTTTAAAAACCTTGTATATACAACTTTGAAATAATAAATACGTTTAAAATTATGTCTTCATTTTATTCAGAAAAATAATATCCTATAGTATAAATTCGTCCCAAATAAGTTTAAATTTATTCGAACTGAGTATAAACGAACATAAATTCGGTATTGAATTTTTAGTTCAAATATTGAACAAGAGATGGCGCCACTAGTAGCGTTACATTCCTGGAATTCCTTTCGCATTCCTGAAATTCCATTCGCATTCCTAGCATTCCTGAAATTCCATTCGCATTCCGGCAGCCTCACAATCTATCCATTCTTGAAAATCCGCCCACCGCTTCACAGTCTAACATCCAAATTTTTCTGGATGTTAGACTGTGAAGCGGTGGGCGGCACATCATAATGGATAGCATGTGAGGCTGCCGGAATGCGAATGGAATTTCAGGAATTTCAGGAATGCGAATGGAATTTCAGGAATGTAACACTACTAGTGGCGCCATCTCTTGTTCAATATTTGAACTAAAAATTCAATACCGAATTTATTTTCGTTTATACTCAGTTCGAATAAATTTAAACTTATTTGGGACGAATTTATACTATAGGATATTATTTTTCTGAATAAAATAAAGACATAATTTTAAACGTATTTATTATTTCAAAGTTGTATACAAGATTTTTTAAATATTTTATATTGAAATTATTATTATAAGTACAATTTATTTGCTATAAACAATAAGAAGGTATGTTTTAAGTTGATAATTTAGAAGAACTCTTTTTAAAACATATTTATTCTTTAAGAATAAGAAATATTGTAATAAGATGTATGTTTTCGCAAACAACTTATTACAATATTTTGTATTCTTAAAGAATAAATTTGTTTTAAAGAGAGTTATTGTAAATTATCAATTTAAAACATATTTATTATTGTTTTTAACATATTACATTACAATCATTTTATTTATTTGTGAGTTAACATGTTTATCCAATTTTTAGTTTATTTGTAAATACAATGTTTATTGCAATTGTTTTATTTATTTCTGACTACAGTATATATTGCAACTGTTTGATTTATTTCTGAATGCAACATATATTGCAATTGTTTTATTTATTTGTGAATACAATGTTTATTGCAATTGTTTTGTCTATTTATGAATATAATATTTATTGCAATTATTTTATTTATTTCTGACTACAATATATATTGCATTTATTTTATTTATTTATGAATACAATGTTTATTGCAATTGTTTTATTTATTTGTGAATATAATATTTATTGCAATTATTTTATTTATTTCTGACTACAATATATATTGCAATTATTTTACTTATTTATGAATACAATGTTTATTGCAATTGTATTATTTATTTGTAAATACAATGTTTATTGTTATTATATTGTTTATTTCTGAGTACAATTTTTATTGTAATTATTTTGTATATTTGTGAATACAATTTTCATTGCAATTGTTTTATTTATTTGTTGATTACAATGTTTATTTGAAGTTGGTATAAAGCCTGGATGAGTGGCCTGGTGGTGTTCAGAGGCAAGCCGCTGATCCCGTCTTCCCAGCATTCGCTGTCAGCACCAAGGGGAAAACCTCTGACGAAAACCCTTGGCAGAAGATTGGCTTCATCGCTGCTACCAACAACTGCGTCTGCAAATAAACAAACAATATCATTAGAAACTATCACAAACATTATATTAATAAATATAATAGTAAATTATACAGAGTTATTTTATAACAATCGTTTCCAATATTTGAAATATGAGTTCTAAATTGTATAAATAGTTGTAAGTTGACATGTACCTGATGATGACTGCAAGGTCGAAACGATCGTAGTGTTTTTATTAAAATAAAAATTTTGTGAAACCATACCAAGTGTTAAAACACTTTTCTTAAATAATCTATATCAACATGTTTCACCAAGTGTCCACCAACCAGTCAATTAACTTATTATAAATATGAGTTTTAAAAGATTAAATTGATTGTATTTTAAAAATTGAGAAAACAGAGAATTAATATTAAATTGTTTAAAACAATTACCTATTTGTATTTTAAAGAGAATTAAATATAAAAGTAATCGTTGAATGAATTATTAATGTTTTACAAGTTCAAAATTTTGAAAATAGTTTAAGAAAAAATGTATGTTTTATATTTTGAAATTGCTTTGTTTAAACTTCGGCTAAAAATTTATATGAGTTCTATAACTTTTTAGCTGAAGATAAAATTAAACAACTTCAAAATAAAAAAATAACTTTCTAAACTATTACCAAATCTTAAACTTTTAATGCATTAATAATTACTGTAAAGAAAACTTTTAAAACTCATATCTTAAATATTTAAAACAATTATTTTGGGTAAAAGTATTTCTTTATCTCTATTTACAAAATACAATGACTGCTAGTATAAAAACAGTCGATTAACTTTATTTTTCTATCAAATGTTCCTAAATTATTTAGAAAAATACTTGCAATAAAAGTGATACAAATTTATTTATATCAATCATTTCTAGCATTGAAAAATATGTAATGGGGTAGATAGTTCAGTGGTATCGAGTTAGCCTGCGGCGCCTGAGAACCTCGGTTCGATTCCTACAGCCGACAAAGAATTTTCACCACATTAAAACTACCCCTTTGGCTCCTCCTTCACTAATATCTTTAGGGCCATGATTTGAAGACTGGTAACCGCACTTCACGCTCATAATTATACCACTTATTGAGATCTGCCTCGGCAGAGTGCCACACCCAGTAATGGGTAAAAGGCGTAATGATATTTTTATTTATTTTATCTATTACGTCAAATACTTTAGTCTAAAATAGTTCCGGAACGTTTTTATCAATGAAAAATATAATTAGTCACACTTAATACGTAAGTTACGTGAGGATTCATTTTCAACATTTTAAACTGAATCATTCTTATAAATTTCTAAATAAATAACTAATAAATAGGTTATAAAAATTAATGTTAATTATCAATTTAAAAAAAAAACTTAATTATTAATGTTTTTAGCAGACTTTTACCCAAATAATTAAAAAATTATAATTTTCTTACAATGATGTTGCGAGCAGCGGACTTGATGTTCGATCTCGGCTTAGCTGAAGTTGATGCCAAGCTTCTATGATGATGCAAGAGAATACGATGACTCAGGTGACGATGTCCCCGATGATAACAGTTCCGATTACGGTGTTAAGAACTCTAGTTGCTTCAAAATGATGATACAATCTTCGTTGACGTTGTCCATGATGGATGCAGCTTCGATGACGCTGGTTAGAACACCAGCTGCGCCATGATGATGATATAAACACCGGTGACGTTGTCTAGGACGGCGGCAGCTCCGATGACGCTGGTAGGAACACCAGCTGCTCCACGATGATGTTGAGGCCGCAAAAGATGCTCGCAGGTCCCATGATGACCTGAAACAAAAACTCAGAACACAAAGCAGTAAAATAGAACAAGGGACATGTTATGGTAAATCAACAAACAGCATTCACCATTCATTCCTCACACCACGTTCATAACACATATCCCATTCATGTATTTCTTCTTCTTCAAGTTGTTTTCAATGTTGATTGACAGAATTAATATTGAATTATTTAAAACAATTAATTATTTGTATTTAATAGAGAATTTAAATTTTAATAGCTAATAGTAGAATGAATTATTAACGTATTGGAAGTCAAGATTTGGAAATAGATTAAAAAAATTATGTTTTATATTTATGTTATTTCATCTTCAGCTAAAAAGTTTTGAACTAATATGACTTTTTTCTACAATGCAATGGAAAGTTGACAATTACGCTCTCATTTGTTAACATAAAGTTGACGTTTTCTGTGGAGCTATTAAAATTTATGAATAGTTATTTTTACAAACGCAAAATTAGTATATTAACTTCTTTCTTCATTTCTTTCTTGCCTTTTCCCTGCCTAAATTTTTGTGTACAAGTAGCTAATTTTAACTGAATCTACGACAAAGCAACCGGAATCGTGCTTGTCTTTTTTTAGCAAAGTAACGCTGACCATATTCCGTGGCCACGACCTCTCGGTTTGCGCCTACTGATCTACCCGGCTGTTGGGAAAATGTTAAACAGTGCTAGGCTGGCAGCACGGCTTCTAGACCTCCCAATGACTCATTGGTACACACCTCCGAGGAGGCTGGTTTGTGCAGATTCGGCTACGCCACCAACTAGACATCGGTTTAACACTCTCTCGCTGGGTTCTACCAAACAACAGCACCTTCGCGCGGGTCGCGCCCGAACCCGATCCACGATAACGCTTATAAGGCTTGCCTGATGAAATATGTTGGGCTCCACGTGAAGCTAGCGTGTGTGGTGGAGAATACAAAACCCGATATCGCGATAATACTACCAAACGAAACGATTTTAAGATATGAAGGCCTTCTAATAAGGCAGAAATGCAAAAGTACAAAACCCGATATCGCGATAACACAACTCTACGAAACGATTTTAAGATATGATGGCCTCCTAATAAGGCAGAAATGCAAACAAGTTAAAAGTACGTAGCTGCGACTTTACATCTATACACTACAAAGATCTCGAGACAAGTGACGAGCTCATGCAACCACTCCGATAATTACAATGTGCTAGAGAGAGATAGATACTTCATTCATTCATTTTATAGTAATGATGTTACGTTATAACAGGTTTCAATGGATTAATTTAATTAAATAGCATATTTCTACGCAGTGAATACTATTGATCACAAAAATCTACGCGATAATTTTAATGATTTTAAATAAAAAATATTAGACATTTTGCTTTTCATAAACATTAATTGAACTTAATTATTTTCACTCTTAAATATCTTTTTTTTGTATTATAACTTTTTTGGAGGGGTAATATTATTATAGGAGGAAAATATGATTCAGTATAATTTATAGGACAGGGAACTCAAATTTTAAAATCTATTTTAATTATTTTTACTGATTTTCCAATTATAGCCGTTTAAAAAAATATGAATTTTAGAAATTAATAATTTTTGTGTATAAAACTACTTAAAAAAAACTAATAACTTTTTGGGAGATTGATGAAAATATGGTTGCGTATAATTCAAAGAAACGAGAATTCAAATTTTAAAACCTATTTAAATTATTTTCAATGATTCGGTTATAGCCATTTAAAAATGTCAATTTTATAAATTTTGTGTCTAAAGTTATCGTTAATTTATTATTTAGATTTTCAGGTGCCCATATTATTACTTCTCGCCAATAATAAAATTAGCTTATATATTTACTAATAAAATTATAAGATACTGAAATATTCAGTCCAAATTAATCTACCCTTATTAATTTAAAAAATACACTCACTTGCCAAATGGAATGATAGCTCCTTCTGGTCCCCGTGGCTATAATCTCTATCGTAGGCTTTTCCTTTGCGTTCTCGGAGTTGTGAAATCGATATTTTGATAGTCCTCAAGTTGATGAAAAGTAATTTCGAAGCATCCTAAATTAACATACAGAGAAAACTATGAATATATATATTTTTTAATAATCCGACGCCCCTTAGTTTGTCACCAACGAAACACTACATGCCGACCTAAGTGTCAGCGAAGTAAAGAAAACCTACGCTAACAAATATGAAGCGAAACTCCGCAACCCTCCCCGACAACCTAGCCATCAACCTCTTAAACAACAGTAATGAAACAAGAAGACTAAATTGACAAAAACTCCTAGACCTAATCTAACACCAACACGAGGGACCATCAAAGGATGGCACTCCTTCCCGCATGCAATTATATTATGTATTACATGTCAGTATAATTATTATTATCAATTTTGCTTGTTAGGTCATATGGGCTAGTTGTAAAACCATTTGCAAACAAACAAAAAAAAAATTGCAACTGGGACAAATATCACCGAATTATATCTAGTTTAGATTTTTTGATTTAACGACTGGTAACCGCACTTCACGCGCGTAAATATATCACTTACCGAGATCTGCTTCGGCAGAGTGCCACACCCAGTAATGGGTAGAAGGCGTGATATATTATTTTTTTGCCGGAAATCGCTAGTGTATTATTTATATATTGAACAAATCTGTATCTTTTATGATACGTATATTATACAGTTTCTGATAAAGTTATTTAAATAAATATTATTATTGATATAAATTTTTGTAGGTTTTCAAATTTAAATTATATGGCGGAACTTGTAATTTGACATTTGAGGCGCATGCGTGCTATGCGACAAGTTATTTATTTGTACAATTTAGGTTGAGTGGTCATTATACGTGTGAAAATTAAAATTGTTATTTATCTTATCATTTAAGTGAGAATCTATCACTTTAAATTTGTGGATTGATATGTGATATATTAAAACTGATGATCATGGCCGAAACTGTTGTTGATCAAGCAACCAATACATCAACAGTTATTGTTGAAAATGAAGTAACCTATTCACGCTAAACTATTAATTTCTTCAATATATTTCTTACCTTTTACAGGGTACGCAAGAAGTTCCAACGGTTAAATTACGTTTACGAAAGCCTAAACAAGACAAGAAAGTTCAATGGAGCAATGAAACTGTCGATAATGAAAACATGAATAAAAAGAAATCAAAATGTTTGTATCCTATTCAACTTTGATATTTAAACCATATTACTCATTATTAAATTTATTTAGGTTGCTGTATATATCAAAAACCTAAAAAATTCAATGAGAGCAGTTCTGAAGATGAAGATGAGTGTGACAACTGTAAGGGACATGTTGAAAAGAGAAAAGTTAAATCAGAAGATGATTCGCCAGAATCAACAGTTGCTAACTGAAATAGAGCCGTGTTGTTATTCAGATAGTACTTTAATAACACTATACGACATATACACCCACACACAAATCAGTTACACAGTGTATGCTGGCCATAGTGTTCACTAATTATCAGGTGAACTACGTTAGTCTAAATCAAATAAATAATTCGTGTATAATTAAATTATGTTCAAATTAAATAATATATAATATCAATGTTGCAATGCAAATTTCAAAATAATTCAACATTTTAACATCTACATTTAGTTTGTATTTATTATAATTAGATTAATCTATCATTCTACGGACGGATATTTTTTATACGCGCAAGAAATTTCAGTTTAATCTGAACAAAGACAAGCCAACACGAAGTGAACCCTCGAACGCTTTGCTTCAATAGAGATAAAACCAATATTAACAATAATTTAACATATTATTTTCTAATTTTCATATTTTCTCCATTGAAATGACAGTTCATACAAAGAAAATCTGTCAACATGTTATTATAAAGTCCGCGAGAGAGCAAATTCAAATGTTTTCTGTGCACGAGGTGTCCACTTCTAATTGGTGGGCTTTTAAGTTATTTATGTATTATTAAAATTATATTAAAGTAAGAATTGCACAAATATTAAAATTGTAGTTCTAGATGCGTACCTATTGTCAGAAAAAAGTTGAGGATGATTTGTAATCCCCGTAGAACACAATTTGTCTTTTAATGACGTCTAAGTGTCCGGACCTCCACAGCTCTTGGAAATGTGTCAGTATCCAAGTCTGCTTGGACTATCCTTGCCCGCGACCGCCACACTTTAATCGTGTAGTCATCAGATGTCGTGACCAGCATCTCCGGATCTCTGGGGTTAAAAGCCACCGAATTGACAACATCCGAGTGTGGAAACTTGGCTAAACATACGCCGTAGTGTCTGTCCCACAAGTACCCATGTTTATCCTCTGCACCGCTAGCTACGTATTCTTGACAAACATCAAGAAATATAAAAAAGCACTCGTTGTTGGGAGTGTAAGCCTTGTGGGCCCTCAACATAGTGCCAACTTCTTTCAGTGTTACTAGATCTATAACATGGATGTCAATTTCTTGAGCTATAGGCGGTGGATCAAGTGGATTACCTATCACATAGCCGCGGGGCCAAGGCCGACTGTTGACGTAGAGATACCTGTGATCAGGTGACAAAGCCATGCCAATGATATGGCCGTGCAAATCAATCAAATGATCAACTTTATCAAATTTATCTGCCACAGATTCAAAATCTAACCAATCTGGATCTGGTCTTTGCTGCATTTCTTTCAATAAAGCAACGCGTTCTTTAAGCGAAGGACCCGGATCTATTCTTTTAGGAAAATTTATTGATCGCATTCGTTTGAATCCGATTTGATGAGGTGTGTAGGTTTTCGATCCGGTGGTGAAAATTAAATATTTTTCTGTTGCGCTATCATCTACTTCTATTTCAAATTCTTCAACATCTTCATCGCACGAGGATGATTCGGTCTCGGAATCACAAGATGTGGACTGTAATCTGTTCACAGTTTCCGTTTTACGATAATCACAGTTGTAACCGAACGGTCGGGCGTAGTCAAGAGTATCTTGTGCTCTGTTTAACAAAAAAATCAATTGTTATTCATAAATGTGTCATTATAATATTATATGTACTTTATTTTAAAAATAAAATATCAACCCAGGTCTTTCATCTATTTTTATTTCACTCAAACACTTACAGGTACTTTAGTTCCAATTTTAACTCCGTTTCTAATTCACAAAAATAATTTATAGGGCCTGATTCTCAAAAAAATTTTAGTTAATCCTGAATTTTGGATTAGCTAATCATACTCTAGTCCAATTTTAAAATGTTAATCCAAATCACTTTCTGAAAACCAAATGGTAACAAGATTAGATTAGAGTTTATTAAAACTTTTTTGAGAATATAATTTAGCTAATCCAAAATTCAGGATTAGCTAAAACTCTTTTGAGAATTGGACTGTTAATTATTATAATACGAAATAAAAATAGAATTAATCAATTCCAAATTGAATCTTGTTACTATATTTGTTTCAAATTTAATTCAGTTATATCACTATTATTTTAAACCGGAATAAAAATAAAGATAATGAATTTCAAATTGAATACTTGTTTAATAACATACCTGATTGTTGCGTCAACTTGAATTCGATGACGTTGAAGTGAAGCAGGTGCTGGATTGATGTCCCTATGCGAAGGCGGATTTCCTCTTTCAACAGGTTCAGCGTCACCGCAATCCATAGCTGCCGTTTCATCATTATTGGCGTCAGTACCATCATGAATCATTTCCGAATCTGGCAAACAGTTTGCTACCATGATTGCTCGAATAGAACTGGCATTCTTATTGTAAAATCTAAAACAATATCTTAAATCATTCACACAATCTTTTGACAAATTCTAATATTGGGTTGCATGAAAGTTTTATCGGTTCATTAGCAACTAACGATTTAATAAATTTAAGAAAATCGCCATTGATACTGTTGCCCGATAAACAATTCTTTAACTAAAGAGCTCTTTATTTTTTCTTGCAACCCAGCAGTAGTGTTTCTTACCGATAGAGTTGACTTGTAATGGGAACATGTTCCGATTCAGTTTCCTGCGATGCTTTTATCAACCAAAGTACAGAAGAACTGACTAAATGTGCTAACCAATGTAAGTCTCCAGATAAGAGGTACTGATCACTGTACCAAGTGCCGAATATATCGTAAGGTTTATTCATCACGCGACATTGTAATTCAAAGCCACCTTGTAAACTAAAAACAGCTATTTCTCCAGATGTACTATGTGGAGTACCGAAATGCACACCAGAGACTAGTAGCAACGTGTCGGTTTCATTGAACTGTGAATACTGCGTATACTTCCACGAATGTGTCTTCATGTCCCGTTGGTATTTTAAAGACACTGGATATTTTGAATTCCAGACCTTAAACAAATAAAATTAAGCAATTATTTATTTACCAAAACATATTTTGATTTACCAAAATGTATCCATCTTTCGAACAAGTGGCGAATAATTTCCCATTATGTGAAAAACTAACATGTAGAACTTGATGTTGATGTTCTGTTAATGTTTCAGTTTGGGCAATAGGTATGTGGTAACATAATCGCTTATATTCTGATAACCACGTTTTTGGTTTACAAGCTGCAATTAAATAATTATTTATATAATTTGTTACATAAATAGCATGTAATAACGCACAAGTATATAACGTTGGATCTGTTTTAAAATCCCGATGAAATAAATCTCTCCACAGGAAATCATCGTAGCTGATATCATTCCAGGATTTGCAAACAAGCCCTGAATTTAATAAACTTTTGTGATCTAAGTAGCTAAATATATGTAATAAAACAGCATCTGGTATGTAACACCATTGAGGAAAATTGCTGTCATCATTAGCTGTTATATCATATTCATCCAAATTATCCACAGAGTTCATTTTTATAATTTACACATATAATAAATTATGTAATATGTCTGGAAACCCAAAATACAAAAATTAAAATTCATTCTTATGTAAACAAACAAATCTTTTTGACAGCAGATTCATCAAATTTTCTTACCTGAATTTTAAGTTAAAATTTATATTGGAAACAACGTTAACAAACATTAACAACAATATAAAATGTATATCACATAAAATATTAATATAGACAATATTTATATAAATAATGAAATTTCAAGGTTAGAAGAACTATCTACAATGTAACAGCAACATTTTACTGGTACTTTACTGCCATAGTACAGTGGCAAGCCTGATGCCTGGCTATTCAAAAATATGCGGGAAAACAATGTCAAAGTTTCTTTTCGCCATATTAATTATTTGAAATACTTATTCTCCTGCCATATTTACTTTCAAATAAGAAAAATAATTTATCTATTTGAAAGGGTAGCAAAGGAAACTGTACAAGGTGCAGTAAATTTTAACATGTTCTAATTATTTCATTTAGTTTAACAACAATAAATTTTACGAGAATATTTTTAATTTATCTCATATAATATCAACATTTAAATATAAAATTGTAAAATAAACATGAAATTTTAAATTAATTACGACAGAGACATGAATATAACACAAGTAAATTATATTATTCACCGAATGTTAAATTAAGCATCGAGAAATGTTGTTCAAAGACTAGGATAATTTTTCTTTATAGTAAAATACTGCTCGCTATACCACATCATTAATTGGGTATATTAAATCAAAATTGTCATATACAAAATAAAGATTACATAGATGACATAGTTAAAATAAATTATGCAATAAATATACCCATATAATTTGTGATAGCTCTTCTTTAATTAAAATTGACCCTACTTGATCGAAAGGCTACATTTAATAAAAAAATATAACAAATAAGCAAAATATGGAACAGCACATTTTTAAACACTTTTATATTTACAACACAACTAGGGCCTACTTTAGTATCACTAACGAGATTTCTGATGGTGGATACAATACTAATTTGTTGAGTATTTTTCATAATGCGATTTAACACTTTCATTTATGTACACATGAGATAGAACAATTGTAATGTAAAATGACTGTCGTGAATAAACATTTGTAGTTAGGCCAAAATAAATGCAATATGCAATCACCGGTAGTCTTAAGGAGCATTCTTCATTATTTTTTTCAGTTTAAATAAATATTGTACCTACATGTTTTATATACATATTACAGTTCTATACATACTTCTTTTATTTCATTCCGTGACTATTCATTTTCATTCTCTAGTTAAATATAAATAAAAATGAATTTTCACTATATTCTTGTTTTTTATTACAATGATACCATTAAATTCGTAATTAACTAAATTAAACTGAATCTATTACATTTTACATTATATTCATAAATTGCATATCACAAAGAAATCATGTACAATAAATATTTTAGTATGTAACATTGTCACTTGATGGATTAAAATATTTACTAAAGTAGGACGAAACAAATGAAATTAATTACGAATAATTTAACAAAAAGTATCATCTAAATAAATAACATGCATAATTTGTTTTTATTATTCACCCTCTTTTCAATTTCCACGCAACAATATTTAGACAGACAGGTAATCACAAACAAAACACTGTATCTTTTAGCAGCGTGCTTTAAACGAAATATCGGCAGTAACTGTGAACATATTCACGGACAGATTCCAAAATCGCGGCCGATACACAAATCTGCAAACATTTAATAATTATCATTGCTAATAGATAAGGGAATACGCATGCAGAATTAATATTGACAGCAAATGTTGAACCTTGGATTACTAATTCGTCTTCTTGTTTCAATAGACCGGTGATAAGTTTAAAGTCAGATTCCTGATTGCGTTGTTTCGGATCGCAGACCTGCTGGTTCTCGATGATTTGATGATTTGGATTACCATGATCTTGCAATCGTGGCATACTATCATCTGCATTCCTTTCAGTCGATCTGATGGTCTTCCTTCACCGGGCCTACCCAGCGTTTTTGCACGACTCATTCTACTTCTAAAATAAAACATATTATATTATATTTATAGTTTATAAGTCAATGACTTTTTAAGAACAGATAAAGATGGCTCTAATAATCTTTAAAAATATTCACCTAACGGAATAGTTGCTAATTTAATAACTGTAACATTATTACTAATTGACAGTTCTTGTTACGAACAATAGTTTTAATTTTATTTAATGACGCGACATTGACATTTAAAAAAGTTTTATCTAGTTCAATGTTGTTTTGAATTGTATAAAATAATGATCTTACTTTCTGTCACTAATAGTCGAAGCGGGACTAACAGGCTGCAGGCTCTGCGGTCCATCAACGATTCCTCCAAGGCTGGATTCCACTCGAGATCCTGGCGCCGAAGAAGACGATCCACAAACTGTCATCCCTCGTTGCTGCAAGTTTGGACTACTGGGTGCACTCCCCACAGAATTCCTTGCACTGTTACTCGCTGAATCAGGTACCATTAACCGGGCCACCAACGACCTAGGGAACGAATCTTTAGATTCATCCTCAGGAGATGACATCAGACTCGGACTCAGTAAAACCACGGGCACGTTGGAGAAGTGCTCGGTTGGTATCCGCATCTGATAAATAGTTGAATCAGTTTACAAATCTGCGAGAAAGTAAAATGTATATACTTACTTTTGTGTAACATTTCGCACATACTGTTCGCTTGCAAAGCTTGCATCTTTGACCCCAGGGGCCGAAGATTCCGAAACGGGTTTTGAGACACAGGAAACACACCTTGAAAATATAACATTCGAACATGGTTAACTATGCACAACAGGAACTTAATCCCGACAGTCCGAACAACTCGAATACGCGAACTCTTGCTTGGTGGACGCACTGTACTATAAATTAGTTTTCAGTGAATGTTTTAAGGTTTTGTGCTATCCCATTCAATGGGGTTTTATGTGATGTATGTATGTATTATTTTTTGGAAAGTAAATGTTAGTCTAAGTTTTAAGTTTCTTAAAGAGTACCTTCAAAAGAATTTTTATTTAGACGTGATATTTGAGTGCACACAATTTAAAGGTCAATGAATATCCTAAATGTCAATTCTTCGAAATGTTAACTAAATTATAATCATATTAGAATAAAAATCATTTGTTTTACAATCCATTAAAATGCATAAATGGAAATAAAATGCAATGCAATTCCAATTTAAATTACTCAATGATCCTTCACAAATAATTTACTCCTGCTATTAAATTTCAAATAACAATTTATTTGAACCATCACTATTTTTAATTAAAATTTATTTTAAATGCTCCTGTTATTCAGAATGCATTTTATATAGTTATCGTGTCTTGTGGACAAAATATTTTACCTCTTCCACTATATTAAGATAACTCTTCACTAATAACAGTTATAGAAACCCCATATTAATTTACAAAATAGTTTGTTATTATTTTAACGTTTTTGTAGCTAATTAAAATTAACAACTAAGGTGTATGCAGTCAATAAAATATTTCACACTACAAAATTCTTACAACAAATGAGATACGTATAACTGAACCTATTCTGTAACAAAAATTGCTAACATGATCTTTTGATAGCACCCTTTCTAGCAATCATTGTTGTTTGAAGTCTTAGCAATTGCTAAAAATAGAAATTTTTAAAATCCCAAACAACAATGGTTGCTATGAAGGCTGCTATCAAAAGATCATGTTAGCAATTTTTGTTACAGAATAGGTACAAATACATGTTTCAAATTCAGTTGTATATAAGCCTTCATTGTTTCACCCCTTAGCTACGTTTTTAGTTTCATGAATGAGGGGAGAATAAATTGTAGTTTAGCGAAACATGAGTCATCATATCGATTCATCAAAACACGGTGTAAGAGAAATACCTATGTTTATAAACGCAGAGATGATTCACTAACAGTACAAACAATTTTGAATTGTGCTTTTGTTATTAATTAATGAAAAAAAAATAGGTTTCATGCGGAACAATATTCTTATTCTTTACAAGTTAACATAATTTAATTCTGTTTCATACCTTTCTCTTCTCTACGTCTTCTTTGACATGTCCTTCAACAGGAAGTGCTTCCAGCTCCGCTTTAGTGAGCACGGAACGAATATGCACAATTTCCTCAAGGGTCAACGAGAGTCGGTCATCAAGCGACATGGCTTCCTGCCACTGACGGCTCTGGATAAGTTCGTCTTGGAGCGAAGAACGGCTCCAGGACATCTCCGGCAGGATAGCGCCGAGTTGCGAGTCTGTTTCGGAACTGTCGCGGGATTGGCGCGACGCCGGTCTCGACTGAGGGACAGACTGCGTGCCGGGAGGACCGAGGAGGTGTTCAGCGCCGCACGTGCTTAGGGTGTGACGGCGCATGCTCGCCCGTCTCGTCGGGCACTGGGTGGCCAGGTCATATGCTACAGAAGAAGGGAAAAGATAGTAACTGTTATAGTTATGTACCTATAACTCGTTTTACGTATGAATGCAGTCATTTGAAATGTATTAAAGAAATTATGAATATATTTAACCCATTCTAGCACAGATGTATAATTAATAAATTGACACAGAAAAAATGAAATACAACTTTTAATTAGGTAGATATCGAGACGTTGAAGTAGTGATAAGTTACTAAAATAGTTATTTGTATAACAAGGGTTGAAAGTCGCTGTTTGTGACACGAGTATAACGAGGGCTGCAACTAGTCGAGGTTTTTGCAGACCGTTTCCAATAGCAACGGTCGGTAAAGAGTTCTGTTGCCAGCAGCAACAGTCTGCAAAGAGTCCTTGTTCTGCAATTGTTCACCTTCCGTCACCAAATGACGTTCGAAGAGCCTATTTTTTTAACGATAAGGTTTATATTATTGTGATTAATAAAGCGGTATCTTCATCTCCCCCGTTACTGCATTCTTACGTAGGACAAGATAAAATATTCAATTTAGTAAACCTTGTAATTGAAACTAAAATAATAAACTTTGTAACTTGCTCTACTAAATATTATAAATATAGAATTTGGTCTTTGGTGTATGACCTTTCATCTGATCTAGTACAAATTAGACATTAAGATTTGGATCTAGATTGTAAATCATTTTATAATATTACTTGTAGAATTACTTAAATCAATTCAGATAAATCAAACATGGCTGAGAAAACTAGTTCATATACAAAGGTGGTTTATTTTAATTTTTTATCTAAATCGATAAATCTAGTAGTGATTAAAATATTTGAAGGAATTACAAGGTTTGCTAATCCAGTATTAGTAACTATTTAAAAACAAAATTCATGCCGAAATCAGGGAAATAATAAAATCGTGCGTATAAATAAAAACAGCATTCTTTCATGCGAAAATATCTCGATCACGTGCTCGTTCATATAAATTATATCAGAAATAAGACATAAAATTAAAATATTAGAAACAAAATTTTATAAATACTTTCATTATTATGAAAAGCGAAAGCATTAGTAATAAAATTAAAACCATTTAATCGCTTTTTTAAATGCAATCAAAAATACTCAAAAAATAATTTATAGCATTATAATCAACCATCAAATCAAAATGTAAAAAGGGAAATAAAATTGCGTAATCTAAGAATTCAGTGCAAAAAAATAGAAAACTAAATTGAAAATTCAGCGACACCAAACAGTTAACGATTAGGGGCCTACACTCGAGCGCGGTGTCGCAGAAGTGGTGATACTCGTCGTGGGTGATGCGCGTGGTTCGACTACCTGTGCGTCTCCATGGGTTAGGACTTGGTGGCCCGTTGCCACCGCTGCCGTTCTTAGTGTTGACCCCGCCACCATTTACGTCACTGGAACACGAGGGGTATCCTATGTCATCTTCCTCGTCGTCGTCGTCATCGTTACCCTAAACAACAGAAAATCATTTAATAAATTTATTTATCTGACATTTAAAATGTTACACACTTTGTTACAGATTCATTGTTTGCTATTAGTGATTAAAAAGCAGTATTTTTGAAAATTTAAAATTTGCTTTCACGGTTATTTCGAAATATGATGACTGATTTTAATACAAAAATATAATATCAAATTCCAAATGTATGAGTAATTTTCAAGTACTTTTTATATAGTATTAAATAAACATTATTTCTAGAAAAAAACAACATTTTATTTCTGCTACCATTATGATCGTTTATTTACAATTTTAAACCATAATAGTCTATAAAAAAATTTACAATGAAAATGTACTAAAATCCTATTTCGCTACCATAAAATATTCATTCAAATTGTTATTTATTATCTATATTTTTACTCGTAATAAGTATTTAAAATACTATTATTTATTAAAACATTTAAATACTTTACTGTTGATTGTGAAATAAAAAGATATTATTGTAGTTTGAAATATTAAAATGCAGAAGAATTTAAGAAGAAACATTACAATATATAAATGATAATTGAAATGTAAGATCTGAAGTAGTATTAAAGTTGAACAATGTAGTAGTTCTATGAGGCTTTTCTGTATCATGTCCTTTAATTTTGCGTTTGCCTAATTGAAATGCAACACAGTCCACAAAGCGTTAATTACAGAACAACAGACAAACAAACAACCAAGTAAATAAGGGCGCAATGGAGGGACATCGTTGAATTCAAAGGGACTACTTACAACAAATTTAAATTAGAGATCACTTTGAAAATGAAATGCTACAATTATTACGTGCCCATTGAAGTTCTACGAAAGAGCTTACATATATTCCGCTTTTAAATTTTCTTTTATTGTAGACAACATCACGTTATGTCTTATTAAATGGGGTAGTACGAACCACTTTCATTTCATCCACGTTTACAAATTCTTGCGAATTCCATTTACCATTTGGATCAGATCTAAATTACAATTACTGAATCAGATCACTTATTTATTTCCCTGGACTGCTTCCCTCATTTTATTCCTAGTACTAGATTTACTAATTTGAATTCAGCTTGAAGTAATTCACCCCAATAAGTGTATCAGTTTGCTAATTCAGTTCATTTAGTCTGGGGGGTCTAATTTAAAATATAAATAAATATATCATCACGCCGTCTACCCATTACTGGGTGTGGCACTCTGCCGAAACAGAACTCGGTAAGTGATATATTTTACGCGTGAGTGCGGTTACCAGTCGTCAAATCACGGCCACCAAAGATGTTAGTGGTGGAGGAGCCACAGGGGTAGTTTTTGAAATTATGAAAATTGTTTATCGTCTGTGGGAATCGAACCAGGGTTCTCAGGATCCACAGGCCGACTAATTTAAGTGAACCAAATGGCAAATGAAATACAGCTCTTACTTGAAATTATTTTTTAAGTGTTCCTCTTCCGCTCTAAGTAAACAAATAACTATTACAGACTGCTGTCAACAGCAACGGTCTGCAAAGTGCCTTAGACAATTGTTTACTTTCTGTGTTTCTGTCACCAAACAACATTCGAAAAGCGCACTTTTTTACTGATTGTAGAAAACCCAATTTGGGTGAAAAATTTGTAACGGTACATTTGCTCGCAAAAATTCAATTAGTTCGGATAAAATCTGTCAATCCCCGAATCCTTTCTAACAAATCTAACAATGTATCCCGACCTAATCAATAAACAATCCATTACACCAAACGTCAAATCAGTGTCCAACAATAGCAGTGTCCATTGTTGAACCTGCCTTGGAACGTGTACTCATACAAGCGCTGTAATCCATGTGCGCCAGAATCCAGAACAGCTGACAGGCAAATCGATTGCGCGTGGTGCTGGTGCTGACCCGGATTCTTCTGTTTCTCTACCCCACCCAGACGATCGTGTTTTGTTGTGCGTTGTTATGGTATTCGATAGGCGATGTCTTTGTGTAGGCATTAACTGGGATTTTGCGGAATATATTAAAGAGTGAATGTGTAAATATGAGAGGATTATTAATGCAGGATTTACTGGTAGTATTTTCAATTGTTCGAGTGGGTTTTAATGATTGTTTTGGTTGTATGTGCGCTGTGATTAACAAGATTATATACGATATTATTCACTGTTTTGATGTATTGTTTTAATAAATGTGATTTATGTCTAGATTTGGAATTCTTGTTGTAACTATTAACTAGCTATTTTTTATTTGTTTGCTACTCTACACAACAGGAATTTAATCTCAGTTACAACAGCATCTTTGGGGGGCCGTGGGTTGACGGCACTTCACGCGCAAAATATATCACTTACCGAAAACAGTTACGGAAAAGTACCACATTCAGTAATGGGTACCAGGCATAATGACATATTTATTTTATTTTATTTTTTTATGGGGTGGCTAGCTCAGTGGTATGAAGTCGGCCTGTGGATCCTGAGAACCCTGGTTAGATTCACACAGGTGACAATTTTCATCATTTCTAAAACTACCCCTGTGGCTCCTCCACCACTAACATCTTTGGAGGCCGTGATTTGACGACTGGTAACCGCATTTCACGCGCAAAAATATATCATTTACCGAGATCTGCTTCGGCAGAGTGCCACACCCAGTAATGGGTAGAAGGCGTGATGATATATTTATTTTATTTATTTATTTTTTTTACTAAACAATGAAATTGACAAATAAATTGTAAAAAATAGTTGTAGCACACCCCATTTAATCTATTTTTGAATTTTACACCGCATAATATATTACAATACTGAGAAATTTCTTTAAAAAAAAAAATTAAATTTAAGTGATTTCAAATTGAGACAAACACATTTCATTTTCATGAAATTATACTTTCATAACGGTGGGAAAACTAATTTAAAAATGTCTTAACATTTCCCCTTGCGAAACTTTCATGTTTCTCCAAAATGACCAAAATAATTTGCAATAATTTGGCAACAAAGAAATTAGACAACAATACCTGTAAGACGGAGAAGTCAACCTTTATTAATCGTCTTGTTGGCTCCTTCTCTTCGGATATTTCTTTTCGTTGTTTCGGTGTTTCATTTTGTACTGGTGTTAGAACTGCAACAAAATAAAAAAGAAAATCTTACTTTCCGATGCAAATTACAACACTTTGACTTATAATTAGAATTGCTCTAATAATACATTCAAATGATATGATTTAATAATAATTTCATGCCATGTGACTTTGAAAGCGAATTTTTGTAGTGTTACATTTTTATCATTTCAATATAACATACTTTTACTCATATTAATAACTATGTTAATTAAAAAATAACTGTATTATTGTTCTAAAAATAAATATATGAGAAAAAAACTGACATATCCGGCATATACATTTCCTGTTGTCAAAAAACATTTTTATTTAAATATATTTCTCTAAAATAATTTGTAAACATTTGACAACAGGAAAGATTAATTATTAACCGGACTTGTCAACATTTTTTGAAGGTACTATAGGTAGGTATATATACATATAAGGAAATAAATGCAAATTTCATTAACTTAATGAACTATTATGCATACACACACACGATTATGATATAATATTATTAAATGTCTTTCACTAGGAACAAAATAACTCTAGCATTGGTATTCATAATAAAACTATTCAAATAATTTACATATTTTGTTCCAAGCGAAATCATATTTCCATATGTTACGTTATCTAATGTTTTTTTATGCGTTTAATGAGAGTTGGGAGTTTTTCAGATAAACGCAACCGTTTTGTTTACTGAAACAAAGTAAGGAAGTGTTACGTTAACACTTTTCCTTCTCCTCCACGAAAGGTAGGTAGGTAGGTATGTTGAGTCAAGTGCATGGCGAGGTATCGATTCTTGGGCTTCAACGAAATGAGGGCGCCATGACACAGATCCGGATTGGATAAGAAAAAGACGCCAAAACGCTCGACGAAGTCAAATATTATTTCCTTTTTACTTTCTTTCTCTCGTCATAAGTTTGAGTATTTTTTAGTTTTGCAACTAACTAGAAAAGTTATTTAATTAGAAATGTTTGTGCAACCAAAATAAAACATAATTATAATTTGTAATTAAAATGATATCATTCGCAAGACGAATATTAATTTCAAATGACTCGGTTTAAATTAATTCTAAAAACAACATTTGTGGGAATCTTTGAAGTTTATTTATTTTCTTTAGTCGCACGAAGTCTGATAATTAAGTTTTCAACTTCACCTACGTATATTATTATCAAATTTCATCGTGGTTCCTTCAAATTAGTTGCCATGCTCTTATTCCAGCCTCATTTTTATCTCAAAACAAATCTGCATCTTTTTCGTACAATCAATTTTACGTTGCTACTAGCGACGGCCGTTAAAAACGTTTTTACAGTTGCTTTTATTGGCAATGTCCGCTGGACTGCTAAAATAGGCGTATTTCATTTGCAATTTGGATCAGATTTACTTACACTTACTGAATCCAATCATTTACTTATTGACTGTTTTACTTTGCTCCAATTTTAGATTGACTGATTCGGATTCACCCCAATAAGTGCATCAGTTTGCTTATTTCAGTTCATTTAGTTAAGTTGTTTAATTTACCTGAACTGATTTAAGTGAACGAAGTAGCAAATGGGATACAGTTATTGATGAAAATAACTGTTAAATAAGATTACCGTTTCTTTGGTTACAGATTTTAAAATTAAAATTGATAATAAATATTGTATTTTTGTTGTATACATAATGCAGTTGCATAATAATTAATTGTATACCAAGGGTTGAAAGTAGTTATTTGCGGACCGAAACCAGAGATTATAGGACGAGGTTCTTTCAACTAGAAGTGTACATAACATTTTTTCTATAATTGGAAATTAAAATTAATTGTAATTAAGACAAATTTTGATATTAGGTAACTACAAAAATAATACTAAACAAAATAAAATAATTTGAAGAATGTTGATTAAGCCGTGTAGATTTATTTGAGATTGTTTTTTATATTTTTCCCATCTAAAATAAAAATAACATTTGTAATCTGCAAAGATTACCGTTGTCAATAGCAACGATCTGTAAAGAGTCTTGGTCCGCAATTGTTGAAAAAATATATTGCATACATCACGTTCTTGAAATTTTTTGATGTACTTATAATGTCAAACACTCATTCATTTATTTATGCTACTCTGTACAACTGGATTTTAATTCCAATTACAATAAAGGGTCTGGACTCACTGAGCTGCAGTGTGGTGGTAGTTCGTGTATTATTAGTTTGAGTGGAATTTGAATTCGATTGCCGTAACTTAACCACACCACCGTACTAGCTGTATAAATAACTATTACTTGCTAATTTGCACAACAGGAACATAATTCCAATTACAGTAGTAATATAGTGAAATCCAAACCACTCAGACATAGTCGTATTTTTAGATAAGTAAGCGAAATAAAACACTTGAACTTTTGCTTAATATACGACAATTACGATAGCAGTTCTCAAGACAATCTCTTGATATAAATTTCAGATATGCTATGAAGGATATAGAAAAGATGTTGGAATAAGAGTGTAACATGATCATAAGGAAACTAGTTTGAAAAGGAGCAGAATTAACTTATTTGTCGGATTCATGTTGATATAAATGATTTTATTAAGCCGAAATGAAAGTAATGACTTAAAATTGAACCAAATCTGGTTCGAAACGTTCACCATCAAAAACTAGGAGAATTTATTTATTTTTTCCTCTTATTTAAAAAAAAGTAATCCTGTAATGGATGAATTCAGTAGATCTCAAGTGAACATGAGTGATAGAAACAAAACACAACATCGTTTATGTACAGTCTACTGTTAAACAATCCGCAACATCTGAATACCTGTGACAGTGGCGCGACTAGGGGAGTCCCAGTAACTCGAATCCTGCGCAATGGCCTCGCCGGCGTCATCTTCAACGGACTGCTGGTCCCGGTCCGGCACCAGGCCAGTGGTGACCCGAGTCACCCGAGGTTCACCCAACAACATGCTACACTACATCCTGATCACATAGATCAAATTGATCCCAAATCACCAACACTGTTACGATTGTTTTTCACACAATCTCATTTTTCTAGTTAGATTAGTCTGTTATTTTGAAGGAAGACCTATTTTATACTAAAAACTATTTAATATTTTCAAAGAAACATTTTAAGAACTTTATCAATCCATAAATATTTAATTGTTCTACGTGATTTAATTATAAATAAACAATTTTTATCGATATCAGTAGATATAGTTTATTGTTCAAAGAAATGTGTGCAATGAACGATAAATTATTTGAAACGTGCACAAATGCATTTATGAGCGTAATTATGATACAAATATGTTTACATGATATGATATGATACGACCATTTTTCTACCTATATTTACACTACAAACATATGATGATCAAGAGAGCAGTCAAAATGCAAGAAGAATGTCATGATAGACTGTACAGAATGTAGTGGTAATAAGTTTTTTGTTACCATTAAGTTCCTGGTTACTTTACAAAATAAGGTTTTAAATAAAAGTTGTAGAAAATTAAATTCTGTATCCAAATCAGTCTAGATATATTATGTTATACAACACCGACTCATAATAAGACTGTTATTATAGTTATTTGAAATACATAATGTCCATCATTAGTCACTCAGTGAAAGAATAATAAAGAAGTCACGGTACCATAATAACTATTCCATTGCTACTTTGTAATTTCTATGTTTAATTAATATCAAATGTCTTGTCATTGTCAAACGATAAATGAACATATAAAAACGATTTGAGACGTTTTAATAGAGGTGTTGGATAAAACGTTGTATTGGACTCGCCCTTCGGGCTTCAATGCGAAACTTCTCTTTCGTGACTAATATGTCACATTCCACACTAGTACAATAATAGCCTGATTCCCAAATAGTTTTAGCTAATCCTGAGTTTTGGATTAGTTATATTCTGATTTTTTAAAGTTAAACCAAATAACTTTCCTAAAACAAAATAGCAACAAGATTATTTTAGAGTTTCTTTTAACTTTTTTGAGAATATGGTTTAGCTTAATTTGACTAATCCAAAATTCAGGATTAGTTAAAACTCTTTTGAATATTGGATTGTTAATTACTATTATTATAATACCGTCGTGTTGGGTTGCATGAAAGCTTTATCGGTTCAATAGCAACTAACGGTTCAATAAGTTTCAAAAAATTGCTATTGATACTGTTGCTAGATAAACAATTCTTTAACTAAAGAGCTCTTTATTGTTTCTTGCAACCCAACATCAGTTTATTATAGCTGTATTCCATTTGCCACTTGGTTCACTTAAATCAGTTCAGATAAATTCGGCACATGACTAAATGGGATGGCTAGCTCAGTGGTATGAAGTCGGTCTGTGGATCCTGAGGTCCCTGGTTCGATTCCCACAGGCGGCAAATTTTCATAATTTGAAAAAGCTATCCCCGTGGCTCCTCCACCACTAACATGTTTGGGGGCCGTGATTTGACGACTGGTAACCGCACTTCACGCGCAAAATATATCACTTACCGAGATCTGCTTCAGCAGAGTGCCACACCCAGTAATGGGTAGAAGGCGTGATGATATATATATATATACTAAATGAATTGATTTATGCAAACTGATGCACTTATTGAGGTGAATTACTTCAAAGTAAATTAGAATCTGTAATTCTAGTACTGGAAATAAAGTCAGCCAAGTAATCAAGCGAAATAAATTAGTGATCTGGTTCAGTAAATGTAAGTTAATTCTGATTCAAATGGCAAATGGAATACGCCTTATAACGTGAAACATGGAATTTGCCATATCCATGGTTACGAATTGGACAGCAGGGTATCAGAGAGTTTATTTTAAAATGAACCATAGGTTGTCAAGTTAACATTGTTACCTTTTAATCTCGGTATTAGTATATGAATGAAAACGTAAGTAAATTGCATGTACGATAAATAAAGGCAAGCAAAACTTTTCATTTAACCAAGTTAACACGTTGTTCCTCGCATGACAGAATATATGGCGCGTTCACACTCACGAGACAGTAAATATTTAATCTTAATCTCCAATGAATTGAAACAGATTCTATTCACACAATTTAACAACTTGATTAGGTGCGAACCATTATAAAAATTAATATTCATGATAAGACAATACGAATAAAATGAAAGCGTACTGAATTAGATTCTATGTAAACGCCAAAAATCTGTGAGAAAACCAAAGATAGAATGAAGAATAATACCTATGCAAATCTTTTACGTAACTTGAGAACTGTTCCTTTTCACAATCATAAAATTGGTTGAAACTGTTTGTCTGTTTTTATTGTTTTTGCATCATTTACCATGCAAAATCAATGCTAATTCTGACGCAAAGAGACGATAACAGCGTACTTTGTTATTTATTGTTCCGTCTGATTAAATTGACGCCCTGTAGAGAAAGTAGGTAAATGTTGTTGACAGTTTGTTACGTCGTCTACTAACGATTGTTTGGTACAATTACATGTTGTACGACATTACGACTATTATAATGTAATGATTATAATGTCAGATACAAAACATGTAGTATATTTCACAAATGATAATGATAACAGTTGAATTTGTTTATAGTAACAGTCCTTGTTTAGTTATTTATGTAGGTTAATTTTAAATAACAAATACTTAAAATTATTTTTTCTGCGATTGAGCTGAAAGTAGACATTTCCAAATGTCAGTTAAGTGCAGAAAGTTGACGTTTGTCATTCGTCGAGCTGCAATAAGATTTTGCAGTAAAATAAGAGTGAATTTAAAAATAAAAAACTATCAAAAATTATTTTAAATTATTTTTCAAGAGTTTCTAAATGGTCGTAGAAAAAATATTATATGTACCACGAGTAGAAAGTGTCCTTTCCGTTCTTGCATGGTAATTGCTCTCGACTGTACCTCGATGAACAATCTCCATGCGCGAGCAGTAATAGACTACTTTCTGCTCTAGGTACACAAATAATTATTCTTGTGCTACGCTATGAAGTTATTGCTTCGAAAATTTTTGCGTTATAAATGCTCATTTCTTCCAACAAAATTTAAAATTTATGTCTGACTTATAAGAAAAGCAAATCGAATTAAAATGTCATATGAAGAAGTTTACATCATCATAAGTTTCGTTACGATTATGTTAATTATTTACAAGTTTACTAATTTAAAAAAACTCATGGATTTAAACAGAATTCAACCATGTCATTTTTGTAATAAAATATTTCTAAGCTCGCTGAGATGCTCGCGAAATGTAACTCAAAAACTGCTCTAGCAGGAATTAAAAAATAAAAACTTTAGGTGCCATTAAAAACAATATATTAATCCTTTCTTGTCCACGTTCCAAAGTTCGAAGTCTCGTTAATGTCAGTAACGACAGTAACGAACGATAAGCATTACGCAACGCTCCGTCGAAGCGAGAAAATAACTGAGTTACCAACTCACGGAACGACAATTTTAACAAATTACAAAACGCGAGTCGTCTTCTGTAGTGCTGTACTGCGCCGATACGGGACCTCGATTATTGTTTCCGCTAGCAGATAAGGTCACTGGTGACCTGCAGGCAAATGATGGCCTGAATTTGGGGCACTGCGAAACGGACATTTAAATTTTGACTGGCGGAAGGTCAGTTACAGTTAAGTGCTACAATATCTCTCATATAAACCGACTCAAGAAAAATAAAAAAGTGAAATGTTTCGAAAACCGTGAGAAATAGAGCAAAAATGACAAAATTTAGGTCCTTTAGTATGCCACTATAAACCAGGCCTGCAAACCGATGAAAAAATCGGTTCAGTTTCATTTCGAGGTTCATCATACTTTATCGAATCGGTTCAATTATTATTATTATTTTTTAATACATATCGGTTAGGGTTTGCTGTTCAAGAAAAAGAGCCGATTAAGTTTCGATTCAAAGGTATAGAACCAATAGTTAGTCCTTCGCTAAAACACTGTCAAGTTTTAGAAAAATAAAAAACTTTAAAATGAAATTTAACCCTTCTATATCACTTAGCAAAGTCTCAAGTACGTGAGGCCAATAGGTAGTCATTAGAGTGGAAATGCTTTTTGATAGTTATCACATCACATATAAAAATATTGAATTTAAATCAGCATTCTTTTCTAAGTAAAGAAGCTTCTTTAAAAACAATCATATTTATTTATTTGATACGCTGGACAACAGGAAATTAATTCCAGTTTCTATACAGGAAATCAACAACTTGTAGAGGACTATGAACTTCTCGGATACCGTTCTATTTTGATAATAAGTTGGTGTCAATAAAATACACAACTAATTGCTATTTTAGAATACACAACCTACCAAAATCTGCAAAAGCAGATCTAATACATCTAAGAAAAGGTACAACTACTATAATAATAGATCGCAGAAAAATCTAAAGACCAAAAATGTAAATGATAGCATATATTTTAGATAATTGAATATGACTTTCGGAATTTTTTGTTTGTTTTCTTTGCTCAATTACTTATTTTCTTATATCATATAAAACAAAATGTCAGGGATGCACGAAAAGAATTTTGTTGTTAATACTAAAAATGTTGATAAATCAGTATTACTTCATCGCAAGGACATTTTCATAATTACTGATAAATAATCATAGAATTTATAAACGCAATCATTATAATTTGTAGATCCAACGACATGAAATGAAGGATGAAATTTCCGTGATAGAACATCATTTCATAAACGCAATGTAAACAAAAATAATATCAGTATAATTAACCGATATTTCGAGTATTTTCGTAATAAATAATACCTGTATGACATAATGCTCCATGATATGGTGATGGATTAGTGAAGCGAAAAATGAAATAAGTGTTTATGTAAACATGATTGTTTAGGTGAAATGGTGAAGAACTGTGTCACTGAAGATATTGTGTCTGTAGGACATGAAACGAACATTCATTTTAGTTTCTCTCAAAGTATTGTTTTCTAACAGACACACAATGTAACACAAATATTTCATGCTACAGAAAAATCTATAAAACATAAAACCAATTAACCTCTATAGAGAAGCGTTCCAAAGTAAAAATGATGATGAGCAGTCAGATGTAATAACAAAAATAGATATTTTCAACAACTATTTACATTCTTTTTATTATGACATCAGTTGTATACATATTATTATACTTATTTTCTTCATTTAAATAATAAATTATGAAGCAATAACCGGCTGAATTACTGTTTACATTTCCAGATTAAGAGTTAGCTAACTTATCTGCCAGAAAATCTATTATTTCTACGAGATATTTTTCCATTTATTCGGCACTTTATCCGCAGGTGGAGAGACGAGCCATAAATATTTTAGTAGTACATTCGGAGGCACTCAAACGCTATACTTTTTGTTATCAATTTATTAGCTAGGATCGAATTTGGTACCGCTAGCTTATGAAGCAAGCGCGCTTACCATGTACCTGCTGTTTACAGGTAATCGTTATATTTAGGGCAGTTTTGTTCGGTAAAATCGGTAAAAACATTACACCAAAATCACAACACAAATTACAAATTAAAGTTGTATATTGATGCGATATTTTTAATGTATCCGGCAGATGCGTTATCTTTCAATTTATCTGGAGGTAAAAATGGATCTTATATACGAGTACTATTTATAAAAGATCTTCAACATTTCTCAAACATTTCTAATATCTAGTTTCATAAAACAAATTAGCTGCTAATATCATTAATAGTTTTATTTTCGTTTATAATTAATAATAATAGTTATCGTTATGTCGTTTGAAGCACTTACGATAAATTATTCCGTTTCGTAAATAGCTAATAACTTTAATTTGAAATATAACTGAAGATAATCTTTATTTGAAGCACTATTATGTAAATATGTAAAGATCTTTTAAAAACGGGTAGTAAATCAGCCAGTCAGAACATAAATATTGACAAATTATAAATCTACTAAACTGTCCAAATTCATTCTGTTACTTATAAGCCAGAATATCAACAAAACCATAACGGCAACCACAAAATACCAACCAGCCTAACCAGAACCACTCAACACGTAACCGGGTAACCGCACTAAACCCGCACCATCACCACCCGTCAGACTGTTTGGCGTCGTCGTCTGGCGCTGACTGCATCAAGGTATCCGCGGCCGTCTTGCCACCCCCGGCAATGGCGAAGGGTGTGAGGGGGTTGGAACTGCGCACCAGGGTGGCAGCCATCGCCGCGCATGCGTGTTACTGTCAATCGTTTGGGTTCCAACCCCTTGCAGGACCGGGAAGTTATGTTGCGAGATGCGTCATCCGCAGTTAAATATTTACGTCTGGTGAATTTTTCAGATGCGTCTACATTGATTGATGCTTGCTGAGGTAGATATTACTTGGAGTGAATATGAGAGAATGACGGTTTACTACCGGAAGAAAAGCCGTAAGGTAAAGGTAGAATGAATGAATGTCGTTTCACGGGGAAAATGATCCATGGAGTATGAACCGAGAGCTGTTACGACAATATTACAACATGAATAAAATATACCTGCTATATAATGTTATTCTACTGTCACTATTTCAGTAGCATCTGCTTTTATTTTAATTAAAATCAATGATATTATGTCCCGTAAAATGAAGGAGCACGAACCTTTGAAATATTTACTGATTTATTCATCAGATTCATCCTGCAATTAATCTTCGCCAAACATTCCTATTCTGGCCACACTACCCACATTAATAATTCCTTTCATACAAACTTATCTCATCCACAATTCATATATATATATATTCAATTTTAGACAATCATTCTTATTGCATACTGTCCACATTTATAAATAAATAAATAAATATATCATCACGCCTTTTACCCATTACTGGGTGTGGCACTCTGCCGAAGCAGATCTCGGTAAGTGTAAGTATTTATGCGCGTGAAGTGCGGTTACCAGCCGTCAAATCACGGCCCCCAAAGATGTTAGTGGAGGAGGAGCCACAGGGGTAATTTTAAATTGGTGAAAATGTCGGCTGTGGGGATTGAACCAGGGTTCTTTGGATTCACAGGCCGACTTGATACCACTGAGCCATTACCCCATTCCACATTTATAATTCCATTTATATAAGCTCGTCTCATATATCGTTCACACAACAACATCTATTTATTCCCAGGTCATTCACGAAGTCTCACACCCTCAATTTCACAAACCAACGTTTGTTACATCAATCTTTCTTTCGACATACGTTTCACATTAAATTATTTTAGACAACAAGCTCGAAATAAATGTTGTAGAAAATTAGTTAATTTTTTATGGTGTAAAACAGATTTAACATTTAACAATTAACATTTTCTATATTTCTCAAGAAAACAAGAGTGTATTTCGTTTGCTGTTGCGTTGTTTTGTTATGTTTTAAAAAATGATGTAATTCAGAAACTCTTAGACATGGTCCTACTAATTTTGTTTGCAATAATTTAGGAAAATTTGTCAACGGAAGATAAAGTAAATCAACAGTGAGCTAGTTAGTTAGTTAGTTAGTTGGAGAGTAAACTGTAAATTTGATCGTATTTTAGAAGTACCTAATAAGGGATGTTGCTGACCAAATTAGTTCGAGTATGATGTTAAATTAAGCAATGAATTAAACAAGAGAGGTTGAATTTAAACTTCATTAACTAGAGTTTACTGAGAGCATACTTGACAACGCTGGAAGCAATCCTGAAATGGAATGCATGAACATGTTGCATATTCCATATTCCAAGCATATTTGCGGACATATTTCGAAGCTACATACTCCAATTTCATCTAAATTGGAGCTCTCTGTACAACAAATCTATTTCTTCTAATAATTATTTTACAGATTAGATCCGCTAGCTACAGAAAAACACCTCAAAAATATTACTCTAAATTATCAACAAAAATAAATAATAATGTCATTGATTTTTCTGCAAATTAAAACTAGTTAAAGTGAAATTTATTACTGCAAAAACGACAGGATCTGATGTATCAGTTAATCAATTTAATTCCGAGGATTTATAGGCGTAATTGGTGCCGGTTTTTCATCGAAATATCCGAAATTTCTACCATTATCCAGTTAAGAAAGCTGACAGATTATATCGACAACCAACCCAAACAATTACTGCAAGAAAGTTAATTGCAAATCTTCATAAATCATAATTTAAACAATTTCACTGTGCTCGCCTTCAAACTAGTTCTTTTTTATTGTTCAAACAAAACAGATCTGAAATACTTGTTGAGAAAGACGCGGAGAGCTGCATTCGTGCTTTTGATATCATCAGTATCGTCTTCGAAATTGTCTTTTATTTTGGACAAACTGTTAATTCGGTTCTGAACAGATCAGAAATATTGACGACAATGATGATATCAGAACTAGAAGATGGCAGACTTGCAAATCTGCTGTGAAGGGTGGAAAAGATGCTAGAATCAGTTTATATCTAAGGGAAATAATTTGAGATGGAACACAATTAATTGTATATCAGTGCAAACATTAGTCAAAATTTGTTGTCAAAATGATTCATTATCCATCAAAAACGCGTTATTTACGTTATGTTTTGACATAAGAAGGTTTTTCTCGCTTCGTTGTTATATTCCACCTGTCATTAGATTTAAGTCTACGAATTTTTCTCCAGAAGCTTTTATCGTGCACTACACCTACTCGTAGCTACTAACTGATTACTGCTATTAGCTAAAAAGGACTTTCTAGCGCCTTTTTGTGTTTTTTTCTGGAGGTTCTGGATCGTTTATAAAATGGTAACATCTGGTTCAACTTCATCCCTTAAAGCCTTAAACCAAAATGACTCGGAACCGAAACTGGGATGAAGAAATAAATCTTGTTTTATTGCGTTTGAGAAGTGGAGCAAGAACTGTGTATCGTTTTTTAAATAGAGACATGGGATGAATTATTCTGTGTATGTTTCGGAAACTTAAATAAGTTGTTGCTTGCTTTTTTAATATAGCTATTAATATTCTATATATTTCTGCAGTTTTCCAAACGCTTTTGGAATACTTAAAGAACATACATGTTCTGTTTTTATAAATGGAGACATATTTTGAAGGCATTTTAAAAGTCACCTGAACGAGATAAAATTTACTTTAACTAAGAAGTTGTTGTATAATGAGTATATGAGAAAAATATTGTTAGAAGAATGCCTGTAGCAGGCTTTTCGGATGTCATTTAGAAACAGAATTTGATCAATTGCAGATCAAGGTTTTTTGCAAAGTATTTTTCTTTCTTTTTGAAGGACTAAAGTGTTACTTTTAATCCCGTCGGAATTAAATTGTAAGGTAAACAAGCATTACCGTAGCAACAAGTACATAATAAACCTCTAAATATTTCACTTTATTTATGTGGCCTGAGTTACGTAAGAAATTGTATAATTGTGAATCATATGTCAAGTCAATATCAAAATTAATCATTCATCAAAATGTATGGCTAAAAGTGCAAAAATAGTGTATATACCACAGAACTAAAGTGCATTTAATCCCTCAGGTGATTATTTCCCTCGTCTGCGGCTTGTGAAATAAACTTCACCCTCTGGATTAAATTATGCACTTTAGTCTCTTGGTATGTAATATACTAATACAGACCGTTACCATTAGCAACGGTAATCACAAATAAACAAAGAGTAGTCTTTATTCCCGATCTTAAAACAAATTTGGTGTATTTCTCTGCTTTCAAACCTTGATATCCAAAAAATGATTATTTATTTATGTACCAAGATCGATAAATAATTCACTTAATGCTCGTGGTACAAACAAACAAAAATTCTATAAACAAAGAAAAATAAATTGCGATGATTAATGTATTGTTGTGAAATTTTTGTTTACTGCCCTTGGGTGATAAATACTCCTTACATTCCTCTTACAAAGGATATAATGATGAACTTAATGTGTTGGTAGTAGAAAAAATAAACAAACAGCGAAGAAAAATTGTGCATCTTTCGTTTGAAATATGTCTGTCATTCTAATATGACAGGGATATGTTTGTATTCTGATTGTCTGCGTGACACCAAAGTAATAACTTTCCATTTACACAAATGTTGTTGTATGTAGATGACGCATTACAATAAACCCAACATCCGTTTCATCCCTTAAAAACTCCCAGCTGCCAACAGGAACAAAATTACCCACCAGCAATTAACCCCTAGACCGGGAGCGCTACATACATTATTAACCCGGAGCTGACAGTGCTGTTCTCAAGTCCGGGCTGAGTCCTGGCTTACATCACGTGTAGCGTCTCTCCTCCCCGTTCCGAAGGCGAGGGGAGGTAACGCAGGGAGGTACCGAGGGGTGGTATTGTGTATTCATCCCTGAAACGAGCCCACGGACCCACGAGCCCACGAGTTTGCTCGTGGGCGAAATGTCAAACGGTGCACGAGCATGCGCAACTGTTAACGAGATTGCGGCAACTGATGTTGCGAGAGCAACATGAGTGTATTTCGGGAGTTGGAAGTAGAGCAATTGTTTTTTATTACTTTTTAGTTTTTGTACCTGTTTAGAGGAAATTTATTAACCCTGTTTGGCTTGTTTTGCTGTGTGTGTAGTTTTGGAAGAAGTAAAAAACTTTGCTGGGAACTGTTTTTAATTAATCTGCTTACTTTTTATTTTTATTCACGCATTTAAGAACCCGTGTTTACATCTATACAAGATAGATGAATTTCAGAAGTCCAAAACTGCCAAGTTCATGATTAAACATTTATTAACTTTACTGAAATGCAATATTTTTATAATAACGCCCGTCAGTATAAAACTATTTAACGAATCGTTACCTAAATGATTTGTTAAATTACGAAAATTATGTAATAGCATAGACCGATATGTAATTATTTATCTCTAAATACATTAATTAATTATTTGTCTGTTTTATAATACATAATACAAATGTACAACTGTGATACAACTTTAAGATAGGAATTCACCTAGTAAAATTATTTTGGAGTTTCATTCGTGGTTACATGATGGAACGAAAAATGAAAAATATATTATTAAGTAAAAAAAAATATTAAATTGAAATTGCTACAGTTTTACAAATGCGACATCAATTTACATAAATTTCACGGCCGAAACGTCGTCTCGACCATGTTTTGAATATTAAAACATTATAACATCCAGCCAGAGTTCCATTTCTAAACCTTAAATTACTTATTTATGCTACTCTGCACAATAGGAACTCAATCCCGATTACAGTACAGGGGTCCGAACTCATGGACATGAAGTGTGGCAGTTCATGTATATTTAGTAAAAATAAATAAATAAATATATCATCACGCCTTTTACCCATTACTGAGTGTGGTACTCTGCCGAAGCAGATCTCGGTAAGTGATATATTTATGCGCGTGAAGTGCGGTTACCAGCCGTCAAATCACGGCCCCCAAAGATGTTAGTGGTGGAGGAGCCACAGGGGTAATTTTAAATTTGTGAAAATGTTTTGTCGACTGTGGGATCGAACCAGGGTTCTTAGGATCCACAGGCCGACTCGGATACCACTGAGCCATTACCTCATAAATGTATATTTAGATTGGATGAAATTTGAACTCGAGATCTTCGAACTCAAATGCCGTAACAGTAACTACACAACCGTACTGTCGGACAATAATAACAATATAAGAGAGACAGATGGGGTAGATAGCTCAGTGGTATCGTGTCGTCCGATTTTCGTAGCCGATAAACTTGGCTCCACATTAAAATTACTCCTGTGGCTCTCCCAAGACTAACATCTTTGGAAGCCATGATTTGACGACTGGTAATCGCACTCAACGCGTTAAAATATATTAACTACCAAGATCTGCAACTGCAGAGAGCCACACCCAGCAATGGGTAAAAGACGTGATGATATATTTATTTATTTTATTGAAGAGAGTTATTTTCAGGTATTAAAATTGGTTTTCTTAAATTTGTTTACATTTCTAAAACGGGTCCGTTAATATTTATTTGTCTAGGGCCCAAAAGGGTCAGCATGAACTCAACCGTATAAATCACGCTGATTTCAACTTACATCTAAAAAATACGACTGTATCTGAATGGTTCGGATTCCAATATAAGATGTAGTCTCCCCGTACCATAATTGGAATTATATTCCTGTTGTTCGTAGTAACAAATTAATGTGCCAGCTCAAGATTTGTAGATTTCGATAACCTGATCGTTAAAATGCGAAATATACAGTTAATAAAAAGATGTAGGGATGGTTTTATTCGCAGAAAAGTTTTTGGTGTAATTACAACTTATTACAATTAAAATAAAATCCTAAGATTGCAAAGCTCTGTCGTAATGTTACGAGTTTGTAAAGTATTAAATTATGTTATCTCTCAAAAGCAAGTTTCATTTTAGTTCAAGTTATTTGATTACTTATATTATGATTGCATTGCGTCCGCTATATTCAGACCGACAGAATATTATTACAACTAAATGCTAGATTCATCTGCAATAGAAGATGATTAGAAACTTAATTAGAACATCCTCAAAATGGCAACCGCTATTTAAACAACTACCTTCTCAACTAGTTTCAAATTCAAACAGTAATTTCACAACTTACAAATTAACACAGTACATTAATTACCTAAACAAACAATTAACAAACTAAATATACTTTCATTTATCAAGCTATCGAATCACCTCATTAATTAACAACAAGAATTGCTCGGGACACAAATAATACATCATTTTAAATTAAGCTCTACTGAGAAACGTCTCATGATTATAAAAACAGTAACAGATCAGCGAGTAAAAGTTAAAAGTGATCGCTGAATGCGGAAGATTCGGAGAAAGTTAAATTATCGAATTTTAAAATTTCTCACTCTAGCCAAAATTACAGGAAATCGTAGCAGAGATGAACTATTATCCATAGTTGCCGGTATTTTCGATCATTACTAACGATATCTATCGATAGTTTACGATAGTTAATTTCAAATTAGTTTCTCGTGATTCATCCAATATGAGCTAAAAATAGTATATTTTTTTTACAATACTTGTACTATAAGTTACCTATCAATAGACGTATTCCATTTGATCTAACTTACATTTACAGAACCAGATCTCTTATTTATTTCGCTGGATTACTTTGCTGACTTAATTTCCAGTACTAGAATTATAGATTCTAATTTACTTTGAAGTAATTCACTCCAATAAGTGCATCAGTTTGCTTAAATCAGTTAATGTTGTCATGTGTCGAATTTAACTGAACTGATTTAAGTGAACCAAGTGGCAAATGGAATACAGCTAATGACAAAATTAAAACAGAGTAAGTACAACTTTTATTGCACAGTAGTTTATATCAAGACTATAATATTTACTTACTGTCCACCGTGAACAGTAAGTAAACATTACATATCAAGGTCCTGTTTATTTTGACAACAATTTGACAGCTGTCAATTTTGAAACCTATTTTTCTTTTCCTTCTATTTGTGCAAGTATTGTAAAAAATTGCTTACTAAACTGTCACTTACAGTTCATGGTACGTAATATACTATTTTATAAGGAGCTAAAATGACACTACGGTACAAAAAAGTCACTTTTGCTCCACATACAATATGTTATTTTTTCTTCAAACGCTGAAATATTTACCCAATTATATATATTTATGTCATACATTTTTCTGAGGCTCGTAAGCGGCAGAAAAAACCTTTTTCTGCCGCTTGTGAACCAATAAAACGTCTTGATTTTAACGAGCGTCAGCAAAAGTATTTGTCAGAAAAGACGATACGATTGTGTTTGAGCGATTTTGATTCCTCTACAAGCTACTGTATTTGAGATTAAATTCATGTTGTACAGAGTAACGAATAAATAAAAAAAGTTACAGGGGGGGGGATCAGCAAATATGTCAGACTGTCCGAGGTTAAGTAGGAAATAAACCTTTAATCCCGGGTTATATCCGTGTAAATTTGGCTCTTTGCCATCGCTAGATATATATCTCCGTTTATTATTCCTGATTTATTGATTGTTCCTGAGTCTATTTTGCGAGGAATGGCGTGGAAACTATATGTTTTATCGGTTTCAAGGTGAACCTAGAGTTGTAGGTTTCTGGAAGGAGGAAATGGAAGATATTTGTTGGTGTGATTTGGCGTCTTCAGGGACAGGGGTTGTATTGTGCGGGAGTTGGCAGACGGATTCCCCAAAGATATTAAATTGCATTTAAGGGAACGGTGATAAACTTGAGATATTACGAAACCTAACATACTTCGTGTACATAAACTCAGCCATTATGGTACTTGTTCGAGCATTTAACAGCATCGTAAATACCAAAATTTTGACATGGAACCAATACTTAAAAAGTCTTCATTTTGCTACAATGTGCAGCAGTAAAAAATTTTTTTTGTACTCGCATCATTCAAGATAAGGTTTACATTAACTTGGAAATCGATGGAAAGTTTGATTTTGTGCACTAGTGCGCAAAGTAATTGAAAAACACCCATTTTTTATGGTCAATATATATTCACGCTTTAAATTTAATAACTTTTCTCATTGCCGATTATGTAATTTTTGCTCGTTACAAAAAGCATTGTACAAAACTCGTGCACGAAGACTTCATTTGCACAATTTGCGCAAATTAAAGCACGAGCGAAGCGAGTGCACTAAAACTGCGCACATATGCGAAATATGTCTTCGCGCACTTGTTCTGTAAATAGCTATTTCACAACTTTGTCAGAAAGTAAAATTTTCTGTCCATTAAGAGAAGAATGCTATACTTTTCATCCCTAGGGAAGAAAGAAAATTAATTTGATGTGCATTATTTAAGAAAAATAATCAGGTTCTAAAATGGCTTATACTTCAGAAATTCAACCAATTCCAATAGCCAGATAAAATAAAATTCAAGCAGTATAATACATAAATCATTAAATTTTCATGGAAAATAATTTTCATCGTAACTTGCTCCAATAATTTTCAATATAAACCAAAGGATAATATGATCCTTTTGAAGGTTGAAGGTTATATTTAAAATCGTTCAATCAACCACAGAATTTCAATCTTGTTAGCTCCATTCAAATTCGCTGATTCAGAATATCAGAATATCCGCTGATATTTACAAACATATATGGTTTCATTTACTATACTAGTTCAAACAGCTGGGACACATTGGACATAAAATATCTTTGAATACATTTCCCTGTCAATTAAACGTTTCTATATTATTTTAGAGAATAATTTCTCAAATAAAAGAAAAGAAAAACTGAATTTTCTACTATTTTATTAAAGAATTTTTGTCGAAAATTATTTTGAAACGTTTGACACTAGAGAATATAGAATGTAAATCTATTAATAGTATATTAATTAATGAGCATATAATCATTATATACGAATTAAATATACTGAAAAAGTTATAAAGATCGACTGACTACATAAAAAAATATAACTAGATGAATGACAGGGTGTTGCTACGTTTACATGTAACCAATTTTAAATTGATAAAATTTCAATTTTATTAAGTTTTATCAGGATTGATGACGTCAGTCGATGTTTATAACGTTTTTAGTATGCTATACTTTATCTACTACTATTTAAGTAAAACGAAACAAATGACAAATCACGTGCTTGAAACATAAGTAAATACTTGATAACTACTGGTTGAAAATAGGCCGCGGAATAAGAAATTTCATATTACTCTGGTGTAATATTAGCAGCTTTATATAGTATTTAGAGTTAGATATATAATACAGGTTTTATTTAATAGATGCAGATAAAATTATTTTCGGCACAGTTTCTGAAAGTGTATGTATGTGAACGCCGTTAGCTTCCAAAAAACTGTAGGTTCAAGCTAAATATTTACCGCATATAACGGGATATGAATCGTAACGCTTTGACAATTTCCTGATTATGAGAACTTTCACGAAAAAGTCCCACATAAAGAAATCAATAACGCGAAGAAATGATTGTCACTTTGAATAAATTTGCAAAATAACCTAAGTGAAATTTTAATAAAACGTTTGTTTCTCTTGCAAAAAAATGGCGCCTGTCTGTATAATTATATGTTGCGTTACATAATTAAAAATAACTAGTTATGTGAGTGTATTTAAGTTGATATGAAGTAACAAAGGTCAAGTTAAAAAGCTGACTTTTAAACTGTTAGCACACCTTGAGAAGTTGTTACACATAACAGATGATTTATTTAAATGATTTGAGTTAAATATGGCAACCGGTACTGAATTGAAACACGTATTTGGAAGACAAAGAGAATGTTAAATACATTGTACTTTGAAACAAACTAAAGTAGTTTAAAAAGAACTTGACATATGGTATATTTTCCGTTGTGAAAGATTTCTAAATTATTTTACAGGAAGATGCTTAAAATAAAAGACTAAATTATTTATATGTGACAGCAGAAAATACACGATACTCTGTTATTTTAAAAACCTTATACTGTACTGTAAAATTGTATAGGAAATTCCAATTCTATCTCGTCATAATATTAATAGTTCTTTAACAGCTAATAATAATGATTAAAAGAAATAAAACAGTTAATTTAATACTTAAAAAATTTCATTGCCATTATAAATAAGCAGTGTATTTTAACCTTACAAAAAAGGAGAGTTATTATCTTATTCACGCATTGTTTTAATCACAACATTATCAAAAATGAAAGAATTTAAAAAACAGGAAAAGGAACTTGATAAAAGATATGTATTTTTAGTTTTAAAAGCTGCTAATTATGTTATTTAAATTTAAACACGTCAGATGAAAATAAGAGATATCATTAAAATGTTTTAATAATAAGTACAGTTAAAACAATCTCAATCAAATAAAAAAAGCAACTATATCTTTGATGTATTAAAGATATTGACAATTACTAAGCATGAAAATTCATTTGATACAATTATAAATCAAATATTTCAGAATGAAATATTCCTTTTAAGTGCAAATATTGAGACAGAAATGTTGTTTGCCTCCAATAGTCGACCTATAACAACTGTAATACAATCTAACTCAGAGGTTCTCAACCTTCGATATAGTCGAAACAAAAATGTATCTTCACGATTTTTACTCAATTTTAAATGTGGTACCCTGCTATAGCAGATATATTTTTGCGCATGTAGTTCGGTTACCAGTTGTCAAAATGCAACCACTAAGTGTCAAAAATACACAAAGATAGACAGTCAAAAATACGACTGTTTCAGAGTGGTTCTGATTTCACTATAAGCTACTGTAATTAGGATTAAGTTCCTGTTGTACAGAGTTGGAAATAAATAAAAAATTGTGCCAGTACAATACGAGCTACTGTATTCAGGATTAAGTTTCTGTTGTGCAGATTAGGAAATAAATGTAAAATACGATTGTGACCGAGTGGTTCAGATCTTTATGCTACTGTAATTAGGATTAAATTCCTGTTGTACAGAGTTACAAATAAATAAAAAATAGGATTATAACAGTACACTAGAAGCTACTGTATTCTGGATAAAGTTCTTGTTGTGCAAAGTAGTAAATAAATATAAAATATGACTGTGACCGAGTGATTCAGATCCTACCTTATGCTACTGTAATTGGGATTACGTTCCTGTTGTACCGAGTAGCAAATAAAATATGACTGTGTTTCAGTGGTTTTAATTCTAGTAGAAGCTACTGTAATTGGGATTCAGTTCCTGTTGTTCAGATTAAGTACAGAGATAATTTTTAGAGTCTTTGATTTACTGACAAAATAAATCAAAAGATCACTGTCTTAAGATCATTATAAATCTTCTGAAAGATGTATCATTATGAGTCATAAATAAATCTATAGTAAACAGTTACTGGTATCAAATTTCTAAAACAAGAACTAAACAATTTTGTTGAAGTTAAAAATTTGGTGAAGAATCAATGCATGTACATTTTGAGAACGTCTGTTCCAGCTCATTGCCGTGTCGTTTGTCTGCAGTTCTCAGCAAGTAAAAGTGAACCAACGAGAACAGTCGTTTTTTAAATCCTAGTTCATTTATATGCCTATACTCTTGCGCAACTCAACAATCTCCTAACTCCAACACTACTAGTATAGTTGCATTGCATTATTACTGAATACCGACCACGATTCTGTCGCTATGCGCCATAGAGAAATGACCCGGATAGATATTTCCAGACATAAAGCAATTTAGATGTTGATTTTCAGCTGTATTGTAATGGAACATAAAGGACAGAATGAGGTTGAGGTTTCGTTGTTGATTAAGCGTTGAAGTCTCCAACTATTTTATTGATTTCTTTTGTTTTTATCAGTTTTCTTTGTTTATTTTCCACGCTCAAAAACAGGAAATTAATCCTAAGAAACAAACAGCTTATATTTGATTCAAATAATCGCAGTTATATTTTGTTTGTAAATTGAAGTCAGCCAGACTTTTCAGCAATTTTTTACCCACCTAATGATTTACTTAAAATAAAATATCAACACGCCTTCTATCCATTAATGGGAGTGGCATTCTACCGTAGCAGATCTCGATAAGTGATATATTTTACAGGTGAAGTGCGATTACTAGCCGTCAAACCACGACTCCCAAAGATTTTAGAGGAGGAGGAGCTACAGGGGTAGTTTTAATGTGTTGAAAATTGTTTGTCGGCTGCAGGAATCCAACCCGGGTTCTCAAATTAACTGTAAAATATATTTTTGATTATGGACTGAAGTTAGCAAGTTTTAAATTCATAAACTCTAACTTTTGAGGCGATCAGTGCAACCGCGGAACCACAACTAACCGTTATTTATTTAACGGTATTTTTGATACTATTATTATTTTTTTTACTTTGAGAAGATACAAAAAAATTGTTTGACCGCGAAAACGCTTTTGGAGAGATAGTCATGACCAAAATAATTTTTTTCTTCAACTTGAATTAAATTGGATTTTTACGTGGGTGTACTAAAGTAGCAACATGTTTTAAAATTTAGTGCACATCTCTCGACCTGGTTTGAATTTGAAATAGGAATCACTTAATTTTGATACAAAACATGATTTTCGTAATTTTATAGAATACAAATTTGTGAAATCGATTGTTTTGCATACATATCTATGCATTTTTACATAATTTCTTTTCATCATTTCATAATACCCCAACAAAACTAACTTTCAATTCATGGTATTATTTAGCAAATTATTCAAATTAATAAATTATAAATAATGATAAAAACGGACATTTAGATTTATAGACATTTACATCATAAGTATTTAAAATAATTTTCTCAGATAATCAAGAGAAACTTTCAATAACAAAAACATTTAGAACTGATTTATTTCTACACTTAACCTGCTTAGTACAACACTTACTTAATAGCAGAACAATAATAAGAACAATCAGGTTGTTGTACTTAATTTACTCTGAGATTTAATCTTACTTAAGTGATCAAATGAAGTAATAACACTTCGTTATTTCGTTTCCTGGAAAGTGAACGGTTTTTTAATTTAATTAACTTAATTTGTTAAGCGCTTTTAATCGGATCATTGAGAGTAAAAGTTGTTGATGATCACATCGACCCAAGAATAATCGTTAAGGAAGCACATTAAACTAAAAGTTTATTCATAGTAATTGTTTGATGCTTTACTTTAAATAATAATGAATACTAAAGTTCAAATTATTCATTGTTTAAACACAGAACGAAATATTTGTTTGCACAAATAATAGATATGAATAACTGTTAAAAAATTTGTGTCAATATACTATTACTACCTGTTAAGTATTTTCAAAAGTTGTTGACACATTCGACATGAAATTGTTAAATATTTTTTTACTATTTAACATCGTATATTGTCTGTTGTCAAATTATGCAAAATTTCTTGCTTAGATTCTTTGGCAGTCTCGACTTGGTCTCGAATGAGTTGATCTCGATTATCCAAATCTCGTCTCGATCGTGACGAATTAGTAACAATTACAATAAAATATTTGTATTACGCAAAGAAATTAAACACCAAATAAATGAGAGATTAAAACAGGTTCAAAATAAATTTGATGAAAGCTATTATAAGTGATGTTAGCATTATTTGTATTAATTTTCTAATAAAATTAATAAAAATTAAAAACTCTACTACTTTCTATTCGATTCGATTCCCACAGGTGACAAACAATTTTCATAATTTCAAAAACTACCCCTGTGGCTCCTCCACCACTAACATCTTTGGGGGCCGTGATTTGACGACTGGTAACCGCACTTCACGCGCAAAATATATCACTTGCCGAGATCGGCTTCGGCAGAGTGACACATCCAGTAATGGGTAGAAGGCGTGATGATATATTTATTTATTTATTTTATTTTTATAAAACTATCCCTGTACCTCTCGCTAATATCTATGGAGGGCGTGATTTGACGGTCGGTAATTGAACTTCACGCGCATAAATATACTATTTACCGAGATCTGCTTCGGCAACACTATTTGTATATAAAACAACCCAATAATTTTTTAAATATCAACTATTTTGAATAAAAATTCATGTATAAAATACTACATAATTTTCAGCCAAATTCTCAAACAAGTTTTAGCTAATCCTGAATTTTGAATTAGGCAAATTAATCTAAACCACATTTTCAAAAATGTTTTATAAACTTTAAAATAACCTTATTACTATTTGGTTTTCAGCAAGTGATTTGGATTAGCTTTGAAAAATTCAGACTAGAATAAGATAAGCTAATCCAAAATTTAGCTAAAACTTATTTGAATAATAAATTTCATCCATAACTTTCACTGCTTGTAATGTCAAAATAACTCTAATCAATTCTGGAAAAACTTTCACTGAAATTTACCTTCAGATATATCCATAGCCTTCTGCTTCATTTTGCACAAACTTCACACCAATCCACAAAACAAATAACAATCGAGCAATCAGCCCAGCTCTTTGAGCTGTCACGGTGTCAGTGACACTTGCCTGGTACAGCACAGGCACACATACACCCGATTAAAACCTCCACATGTCGAGGCTGCATAGCCAGCATGCTTGGCACTGAGCGACTTCGAACTACGTGAGCCCGGAGCGCGAAACAGCGAAGGTGGCTATGATGGGGGTCAGTGGCGCCGGGTGGGGGCAAAGGGGAGCCCTGACCTCGTGGAATTCAGAGAGTGAAGTTGGAAGTGTTATGGAGTACAGATAATTGCATTATTATGGAGAACTCGTACATGTAGACATTGTTATGTTAATTACTTGTTTACTGGTTTCCGTGAACGGTATCTATAAATACCAATCAATTGTTAATTGCAAATTTATAGTGTTTTAATATCTTTTTAATGTTTTGGAATAATTTTGATTAAGCCGTGAAGAAAGATATACTTAGGAAAATAAAAAATAAATGATTCCTTTATAGTTTGAATTCAATGCCATTAATTGTAAATTTATTAAACGAAGACGACGTTTCGAATCTTGATATGATTCATTTTCAAGTAGATTACATTTTTTTATAAAACATTTCTTAATTACTTGAACAAATAGGAGTAGGAAGGATAAAAACAATTACTCCTCTGTGGTTGGATTACTTGACTTTTTGTAATTTCCAAAATTTACAAAATTTTGAAAACAGACGACGTTTCAGGACTAAGGGTTGGTCCCATTTTCAAGTCTAAAAGACTCTGTACAACAGGAACTTAATCTCAATTATAATATAGGGCCCGGACTCAACCGAACCGCATTATAGTAGTACATTTTGAAGTGGTATTCGAACTCGAGATCTCCGGATTCAAATGCTGTAGCTCTAACCGCACCACCGCTGGTACAGATGAAATAGCTGGTACAGATGAAATAGCTGGTACAGATGAAATAGTTGTATTTCATTTGTCATTTGATACACTTACATAACAATTCAAATAAAACTGCGTAACTAATTGAAATAAATCAACAATTTGGGAGTATAATAAGTAAAAAAATAAAAATATACTACTCAACTGTTTGGATAACTTGGTTTGGTATTATTAAAAGTTACAAACACATGATGAGTGACGACGTTTCGAGATTTAGGGTTTGTCCCATTCTCAAGTCAAATTTTTTTTTTTAAATCGAACTGTTGCAACTACAGTAACAAAACTTTTCAATAAGCATCGAAGGTCAAAAAAATAAAATATTTACTTTTAACAAGAACAACATGTCAAAAAGGTAGGTGGTGACGACACCAGAGTCAAAAACTAATTAACCTAGGAAACTGAAGTACTTCAAACTGAATCTTAATCAGTAAACTTAATAGTGGAAGTAAAGTAAGTAAATAAGTGATCTACATTTCAGTAAGTGTAAGTTAGACCTGATCCAAGTGTCAAATGGAATACTTTTAATATAAAAGATATATGTAGGTGTGAAATATAAATTTACATCAGGTTCTTCAACTTTATTTGAATTCATACAATTAATTAATTAATAAAGTAACATTAGATACCGATTTAATTTTTAATTAAAGTAACAATTAAGTCTATTAAATAATCAAGCTTCATTTGTTAATCCGCTTAGGGAGAAGTAGAAAAAATAAGAGACAGTAATCTCTAAGAAAAATTAAATTACGGAAACGTAATCCTTGCTGTACCGAAGAAAATTACCTCAGGATACGGAAATAATTAAATAATAATCTGATTAGTCACAATTGCAGAAGCAATTAATATTATTATAGTTTAATCGCATAATACTTTTGTAATTATTTTATATATATATAGAAACTGCTAAATTGTTCAATGGCAACAACAACAGCAGGATAAGTTCACAACCCACAACACGAAGGTGAAGTGTGGGTTTCTATGTAGGTGCTTTATCTTGAGGCAAATAAAGTTTCTAAGTTCTTGTTATCAGCAAATAACAAATAGCAAATAAAAGAAATTTATTTCATTTCATTGTTACGTTCTTCAATTCTTTTTCTTTATAGTTTCTTTTGATCTCCTGATTTCGATAGAAGTTCTTTAAACGAGAACTACCTACTGAAAACTCTTCAAATAAAATAAAATTTCATATTTCAATAAAGACTTTTTGCTTTCATTTCCTTCAATTTATTTACAATAACTATTAGTCTTTTTTTTAATCAAACATCTTTTGTTATCAAACGCTTTGCGTCTTATGCCACAGGCAAGAAACGTTAATTTCACCAGTGGTCCATACAATATTTTTTGCACAAAAAAATAACATTTAATTATATGTTCAAAAGATTAAACTATGTAATTGTCATTTTATTTATGTATCTATAGAAATGATTACTTTTTGGCCCTAGGGTCAAAAAGAAATGTTTAAGCCCGATTTTTATGGCTAAAACAGATGAATTTCAGCCCGGTTGTGCATAAAAATCACACGCATATTGATGCTTCATTAGCTTCATTCCTAAACAATTTTTGGTGGCATATTAGATTGGTATAATTTATTTATTTATCTGTACAACAGGAATTGAATCCCAATTATAGTACAGGAGTCCGAACTCTCCGAGCCGCAGAGTGGTTGTTCTTATAATTTCTAGCTTGAGTGGGATTCGAACTCGGGATCTCCTGATTCGAATTCCGTAACGCTACCCACCCCGCTGTACTGCCGGATTAAATACACAAAATGTCTAGCCAACGAACAAAATAAGAAACATAATTTATACAAATATCTGGGCAACGGACAAAATCAATCCCAAAAAACTGTTGTTTCTATATATTTTTAATTTTTGTTTAAAATATTTAATAAATAATTTGAGCGTGTATTAATTAAATAATTTTATATAAATATCATTGAAAGCTTCAAGTTATCAACAATCTATAAATAATAGAATTAAAAGCAATCATATTTCAGTCGATTACCTCAACACTCAATCATAATAAAAAAATAAAAACAAAAGTCATTAATAAAAACAAACCACAAAACTCGCGACCATGCGAGCCACCTATTATCACGTCACGGAAATAATAAATAACAACCCATTAGAAAACATCATTAAATTCGTATCAGTTGGTCGGAACTCGGAAGTTTATGAATAAGTAAACGAAGGTAACTCAGTCGATATGTGAACTGTATTTATATACATATGACGTCATTGTCTGGTCGATATTTCACTAGAATGGGCTATATGTCACTGCTGATGTCATACATTTTATTACGTCAGGGGTTTGAATAACACGCGAACTCCTTTTTATGGATTTTTGGTTCAGTTTGCTCACTGCAGGGTTATGGTGTAATTAAAATGAAATAAAATGGAGGCCGCAGCTGCCCTAAATAAACGGAATGATATGCATTTTTATCCTTTACTGTTTTTATACATATAATATTATGTGATTACTTGTAGATAATATTTCTTCATTTAAAATATAATTTTCCACAAGAAAAACAATTTCTTATTGGTAATGTAAAAACTAGGTTTATGTATCTACATAAAAAAAATAATTAAAATTAAATGAGCTAATTTCAAAAGCAATAGAAAATTTAGGGCTTTCTTTTGCAGTTTGCATATTTTCCTTAAAATTTAATATTGTTAGAAAAGTGATTGTTTGTCAGTTGAGATGGTTAAGATATGTGTAATTTAACCCGCTGAATCCAATAGTAAAGTCGCCAAATACATATATTTTTTAGTTTTTAAGATAATGTTGAAAAAGCGGATAAGAAAACTTTAAAAAATGCTGAAAATTCATTTATAAGATAATCGAAGCACGAGAACTTCAATACCGTTGTGTGCGTCTTCATATCTCGTTTAGTTTTTGAGATATAGCCTCCGGAATATAGAATTTTTCACAAATTTCACTCAGTCTTAATTAATTTTCTTTAGCTGCCCTATATTTTAAAAACTAGACTAAATACGGACCTGGCGATTTCACCATTGATTTCCTCATAGTTTTCTGCATAAGTATGAATATTTTTATTAAATTAAATTGACTAATATATTTTTTATTACACAATTTGTGAATTTGGGTAAAATTCTCGAAAAAAAAAACAACTTATCCCGTAGCTATATCACAAAAACTAAGCAAGATACGAAGATGCGCTGAACGGCATCGAATTTCTCGTGGTCGAATTGACTTATTTACAAATTTTCAGCGATTTAAATTTTTTGAAATTTTCTTAAGGGGTACCCCTAGGATTTTTTGCGATTTTAGGCCAATTTCAGACTGTTTAGTCTAAAATTCTTTCTCGTACGAATATTGTAACGAAAATTTACATACATATGTATTTTGACCCGCTAAATCCAATGGTTAAATCCTCGAGTACGTATCTCTTTTAATTCTTGAGATATTATTCAAAAACTGTTTTAAGGGAAAATTTTGGTCAACAATTTTTTAAAAATAAAAATTGCTGAAAATAAGCTTACATGTCAATTAAAGCACGAGGAATTCAATGCCGTTGAGCGCATCTTCATATCTCGTTTAATTTTTGAGATATAGCCTCCGGAATGTATAATTTTTCTCAAATTTCGTCTCATTTTAATCTTATTCCTCTAGCTGTCTTATCTCTCAAAAACTGGACTGGCAACTTCACCGTTGTATATCTCATAATTTTGTTTATACTTAAATATAAATATTTTTATTCATTTATATTCATAGATACTTACAAATGTTTGATAATAACTGCAATATTCCTTTAAATAATAAATATTCTGGGGTTTGTGGAACCCATGTTTGTATTTAAAATATATAATAACTTAAAATAATAAAAAAATTGATGTTTGCTCTATATGAACTACACTACGGCTCGGTGAGTTCGGACCCTGTACTGTAATTGGGATTATGTTCCTTTTGTACAGAGTAGCATAAATAAATAAATGCAAGTATGTAATAAGTACTTTATGTATTGTTTATGTTTGCTTATAATTCTTGTGAAGAGGTGAAAGGAAATTCTATTTATGTGCTTTGCCAAGTATGAAATATTGTTCAGCAGTTTGTCAAAATAAATGTTCAAAAATGTCAACCCGTATCAAGTTGAATAATAGACTATACACACACGTGAAATTCATTTCATCTGCCTCATATGCCAGTCAATTTTCAGTAACGATAACGAATAATAAATATGAAACATATTTCCTGAAAAAGCACTACATTTCATAAGCCCCTGTAATACAGTTCTTTCAGGCTGAAAACTTGAAAACTAGATAATGTAAATGCACCCTGAAAAGACGTGAAATAGTTATTTCTATTCAGCGAAGTTTCAAAGTCAGTGAGATCTTTTCAAACGAAGAAGAGTTTCAGAACTTGAATAGGTTTCTTTTATTTCCGAATTGAACTAAAGATTCCAAGAGGAAATTTCTTTCATTGCTACTTTATTTTTGAGTCAATAAAACACCAAGAAATATCTCACAAATAACTAAAAAAAATCATTGATTGTTCTTTCAAGTTCAGCTGAACTATAACGAACTCAACGAATACTCGCGAAGCCAGTGACGTACGTTTTCGCAAACATTGTATCTGACAGCAATTTAAAATCCGCAAATATTATAATAAGAATATCATGTTAACCTTATTATCTGAAATAAGCAAGAGATAATATCAACGCAAAAACGAAATACGATGTTATTTCTTGACAAATATTGAGAATGTAAATGATAGAAGCAATAGTTATTTGAATACGAAGGGATGAAAGAGAAACATTTCTTTCCAAAGGTACCGTTTCGTTTCCCGAGCCGAAGATAAGGGATATAAAACATCAGAGGGGAGAATGATACTTTTACGAGGTATACATATAATTATCTTTCCTACCCAATCAGAAAATAATAATTTCAGAAATAAATTAGAAATTTAGATTTATTATTCCCTTGACAGATGTCACCTAGATGTCACTAATGTCAAATCATACCGTTGTTTTCCAGTTATCATGGACATGGTTTACTATCCTTCTTTAGGAAAGAAATATTTACTTCTTTTTTCACCCACATCAATAGCTGTATTTCATTTGTCATTTGGTTCACTTGAATCAATTCAGATAAATTCGACATATGACAAAATAAACTGAATTAAGCAAACTGATGTACTTATATGGGTGAATTAATTCAAACTAAATTAGAATTTGTACTTCTAGTACTGGAAATAAAGTCAGCGAAATAATCCAGCGATATAAATAAGTGATCTGGTTCAGTAAATGTAAGTTAGATCTGATCCAAATGGCAAATAGGATACGTCTATTATAACACTATTATTTGATCATTTTTAATAGCAAGAGAACGTTATTTTAGGAATGTTTTAATTACCATGAATACGTCATCGTTTTTTGGTCCTGAGACCAAAAATAGCATTTTTACTACAGTTGTCATCGTGATACTAATAATAATAATAACCTTCATTGCTGTAAACTTACTTCAAAAGTAATTATATTTAAATTTATAAATTCGAATCAATTTGATTTATTTGTTGGCATACATAGCATATGGGGTGGCTAGCTCAGTGGTATGAAGTCGGCCTGTGGATCCTGAGAACCCTAGTTCGATTCTCCCAGGCGACAAACAATTTTCATAATTTCAAAAACTACCCCTGTGGCTCCTCCACCACTAACATCTTTGGGGGCCGTGATTTGACGACTGGTAACCGCACTTCACGCGCAAAATATATCACTTACCGAGATCTGCTTCGGCAGAGTGCCACACCCAGTAATGGGTAGAAGGCGTGATGATATATTTATTTATTTATATATAGCATTACTGTCAAAGGTTCGACTGTCATTTGAATGAATAAATGTTATTTACTTTCGAAGTAAATTAATTTGCCGTTTTTAAAACTGGTCACAAAAGAAATAATAACAAATAAATGTTATTTACTTTGGAAATAAAATAATTTATTATTTATAAAACCGGCCATAAAACTTTCATTTAAAACTGAAGTATTTTTTCCCTATGGCCGACAAAAAAAACACCTTATCTCTTAATTGAGGAAAAAATTACTTTCTGATAGGCCCGTGAAAAAAATATGACTATGTGTCTGAGTGGTTCGGATTCCATTAAAAGTTTCAGTAATTTGATTAAGTTCCTGTTGTACAGAATAGTAAATAAATAAATAAAAATAAATACTGTTTGATTTATTTTTATAAGGGGGTATGAAGCTCTGTAGGTCTTCCCCCAACTACGTCACTGACAAAGCTCACTTCGATCGAGTGTGAAGTATGCACGACGCGACCTACTTCACCTGCAACCTCCGTAACTCGTCGTAAATCGTGTTGCGGTCATTGCATACTAAGGCGCTAACGTTTCCCACTTCGCAACTTCTCTGTTCCTCGAATAGATTCCGTGACGTACGAGTGTATCTCAATCTGAAGTAAATATCGTCGAAATGTTTCCTGAATCACAAATCAACTTCCGAAGTGAATTCCGAATCTGATATATGGAATTCTTCATACGGATGAACAAAAAGATTTCAACTTTGTCCTCGTGAAGTAATTTCAAACACTATTTTAGCTCGATTCTGTTAGAGAATTACTAGTAAAAAGTTGTTATAAATGTACACTATGCTTTTACTACGACTACGATATTGTTGTCCTATTAATTTATATTCTAAAAAGGAGTTTGTTCCGTTTTCAATATTCCTTCCACAATTCTAAATTAGTATCCTAGCAACGTAACAACCCGTGAAATATGACATATGTGTGCAGTGTATTATGTTTTCGTAGCAACGACAAGCATACAATAAGTAGATATCTTAAACGGTCTAACTTAAACCATGAAAAAAACATCTAAAAATAAGGTAACAAGTTCATTTGAACAAATATCCGTAAATTCTTTATTGCAGAGATATTTCTATTTTTCTAATTAACCAATGTGTGGGTAAAAATAATAAGTATCAATGATTCTAAACAAATTTATTGTTTAAAATAAAATAATTACATATCAGAAAACTACATAAAGTACTTATTTGATAATATTTGTTCAAAATGTTTATATATTTGATCAAGAAAGAGGCATTTCGTTGAATTGTTACAAACTAAATTTTGTATCGTAATTAGCTAATAACCATTGATTTCAAATTTAATTTAATTATTATGGCCTTAATAAGATAACATTTAGTAATCCGATATAAAGCTAATATTTTAAAGTAACGCTATTCCAATTAGAAAAATAGAAATATCTCTGGAATAAAGCATTTAAGGACATTTGCTTAAATGAACTTGCTCCCTTATTTTTAGGCTGCCTAAATTGTGGTACCCTATATATAAAAAAAGAAAGCAAGTACTCAAGTATATCTCATGATGTTTATATAAATCTATTAAGTTTCATATTTCTGTAGCTTTGAGTGTACGAATAAAAAAAAAAGCCATCTGTGACTAATTTACTTTATTTCTATTAAAAATTTATTGACTGCAGCGTTGTTACATTTAAATTGTAATCGAATAAGTCACAGTAATATTTATTCATTCATGTAATAATGTTAATATTGATGTAATACGGTATAAATAAATTTAAATAAGAATGATTCAACAGGTCATAAGTCAACAAATAATTTTATAACAGCTGATAACAAATACGATTGATTAAAGATTTTTAAAAATTTTATTTGTAATTTCAAGCACACTTCCTGAATTATCACAACTTTAAAAACAATTTTGATTAACACATCATTAATTAGGAATTTCTTATTTTAATTTTCACGATAATTTTTTGCCAAATATCGACAGAAGTGAAAAATTTCTCCCACTACTATAACACAGTGAATACGAAAGACTGGTCCTATTTGTAATTATTTATATATTTAAAATCAACTTCCACTAAAATCGAATATAACAGCTTGAGTTTATGGATCGTGAGTTCAGTATTTTCTATAACTATGAGTTTTTTACAATGCTATTAATAATATTTTGCATACTTTGAGCAGGAACCAGCTACCGGTCACGTCCCATGTTGCCAATGATCAAATCAGCACATCTCAGAATCCTATGAGGTCCATCCAGTCTATTCCACAGCACTACCACTCATATATTAACGTTTTTTTATATACCACACACTAATACGCACAATTTAAGCAAATTTACGCATTAAAATATCATTGAAATAAGCACTGAAAACACTTCGATCACTATAGAAGCCCGCACTCTACTGACGCGAACAGACGTACAACTTATGTAAACTAATTGGTATGCTGTAACTTGTTCGGTACCGTTCAGATGTTTCTATTTATCGTTAAAATGAAATATCTTACCTACTAAATATAATGTACAAATTCTATAGCCCTCGGATATTTGCGATAATGAACGAATGAGCCCGATTTGCGATTTAAACAAAAATTAACTCGCCAAAATTATCATACAATTTTGGAGATAGTGGTTGAGTTATTAATTTTTGAAATTAATTCAATTTTGCCAATTTCAAAATACCATGAGTTTATTTTAAAATGAAACATGGGATTTGCCATATCAATGGTTACGAATTTGACAGCTAGTAACCGCATTTCACGCGCAAAATGTTAACACACTTACCGAGATCTGCTACGACAGAGTGCCACATCCAGTAATGGGTAGAAGAATTTATTCATTTATTTATTTACGAATTTGACAGCAATATATCAGAGCGTTATTTTAAAATGAAACATAGGAAGCAAAATATTTTGATTGAACAATAATTCTTAACGACTATAATAAATACAAATAAATCTCTTCATTTATTGCCAAAAAATGCCCTAGTCGGTTATAAAACCAATTCATAATATTAGATATTTAGTCATCTGTAATTTTTCGAGACACGTTTTGAATCTGAATTTGTAATTCTTCTAAATATAAAATATTGCCAATATGTACTTTGGATTTTCAAAATCTTCCAGTAAAAATAAATCCAGTGGTGCCGATCTAGCAGGCCATTCTGTTTCTGCATCGTTCGACTTGAAAAAAATTAAATATTTGACATTTTCTTCAACTTATATTTCGTTTAATTTCGAAGCTGCGAATGACTCTTATCTTAGTAACCTACTCGTATGTTTCATTTTAAAATAAGAACTTTGATACAGTAGCTGTATTCCATTTGTCACTTAGTTCACTTAAATCAGTTCAGATAAATTTGACACATGAGTAAATGAACTGAATTAAGCAAACTAAAGCATTTATTAAAGTGAATTATTTCAAAGTAAATTAGAATCAGTAATTCTAGTAAGAATGCCAGCGAAGTAATCCAGCGAAATAAATAAGTGATCGGGTTCGGTGAATGCAAGTTAGATCTGATTAAAATGGCAAATGGAATACGCCTATAGGTGGCAAATTAGTAACCATAGAAATGGCAAATCTCATGGTTCACGTTAAAATAAACATATTACCTCTCTTGGTTGGATAAATTGCATTTTTTCCAAATTCCTACCAGAATTTTTTTATACATGACATACATTAGTTTTTATTAACAAAATATCTTTATTCATACGCATGTAAGCAAACACTAATTTAGCTTATATAATTTTAAATTAATCAATTAATTTCTTCAGCACAAATTTTAATTAATTTATGATTTTATGTAACAACGTGACATATTTTTCCATTCCAGTAAAAAACTTTTGCGCAAAATTAAAATATCTGTCGTACAATTTCAACAATTGAATTAAAAAAATTCTCACATCGATTTTCCCGTTAAAGAAATTAATTTAGCGGAAAAAATTCTAGGTTAGCTCTCTCGCAAGTGTTAACTAGCAAATGTGGGCGGTTAATTAAAAAGTGGTGACTAAGTTAATTAAAGCACCCCCTGAGTTAAGTTTATGTGCAATGTTGGCAACATGATACTGCTGTTTTGATTGCAAAATGTATAAATATATGGCAGCGAATTAGGCTTGATTTATGAATGAAGATTAATTTTTAATTAAAAATGATAATGTTGTTGGTTATTAGTCGGCAAAAAATATTACGAGAGAAATTGTTATTTCTTTCTTTTTGCTACTACAAGAATATCAATAAAAAGATGATAATAAAATTACGCCAGCGATTAAACTTTAGACGCTTATACAGTATGTTCCAGTTTTAACTATAAGAGCTACTAATTTTTTGTGCATTTTAGTACGTATTTCAAAATGTCGCAGTTTTCTAAAAGTTATTTGTACAACTAGTAATGAAAACAATACTTTTTATTCAATCGAATGAGTGTAAAAAAAGATGCTTTCATAATGTGTTGTACACGTATTTTTATGCATATTGATATGCGATTCAAATTAAATTATAAAGAACAAAATTGGAATACCACCGGGATTTGAACCTAAGACCTTATGAACTCAAAAAATATTGTCTAATAATCTAAGCCATGGTCGCGTTGGATGTAAATAAATTTGTTGTTATTATAATTATAATTTATAATATACATTCTTTGGAATTCAAAATGCAAAATTAATTGTAAATAAAAATAAAATAAATATATCATTACTGATTGTGACACTTTACAGTTTTCGATATATGATATATTTATGCCCGTGAAGTATGGTTACCAGCCGTCAAATCACGGCCTTCAAACATATTAGTGAATGTGGTGAAAATTGTTTCTCGGCTGTGGGAATCAAACTCAGGTTCTCAAATCCACATTCCGACTCGGTACAGTTCATAAACTAATAATCGACATTAGCGCTGCAATACATACTCGTCCAGAACTACAAATTTCATTGACAAAAAGCGCTGCCATTTGAATGCATTTAGTTAGATGTATATATTTTATCTGTGCAAAAATTAACTTGCAGTGCCCAATTCTCAAAAGAATTTTAGCTAATCCTGAATTTTGGATTTGTCAATTCAAGCTAAACCATATTTTCAAAAATGTTTAATCAAACTCTAATATAATCTTGTTACTATTTGGCAGTGATTTGTATTAACATTTTAAAATCGAACTAGAATAAGATTAGCTAATCCAAAACTCAGGATTAGCTAAACTCTTTTGAGAATTGGGCTGTTAGTTTTATCTAAACGGACATAACTGCGCCAATAGAATACAGCTTTTCTTATACATTTCTTATGTCTTTTAACAAGTTTAAAAGGATGAAAAGACGTACGTTAGCTGAGAACTTAGTCAATTAGTATTATCAAGTACTTAACAGAAAATATAAAACAGTTCTAGACGTTAGAATTTCTCTTCTTAAGATTGTTCTTGGTCTAGCGTCCAACTCTTACATTAGACATCATCAATTAAGTCCATCAGCTTTACCATCCTTCCTCTGTTTTTATCAGAGATCTTTTTTTGATGAAATTCACCTTCTGTGGCGTAACTTAGTAACGCAGTCCGTAACTTTCGCCTGTAATCAACGTAATTAAGACGCAACGACATCGTTTTTCACTGACGCATGCGCGCATCTCGTAACTGAAGAGATAGAAAAAAATAATTGCTTTCGTTACGGTTTTTGAGTAGCGATTGTCGCTGTTAAGGTTTTAGTTACGGTATTGATGTAGCTTAAAATTGAAGAATTTCAGAAATGATTACAGTTTTATAACTCCAACAGTTAGGTTCTGCCTTATAATTAAGTAAAACTGGTAGTTCTACTAGGAAAAATAAGTATGATTTATGTGCTTGCAAGATTCGGAAATTAATCTGCTTTTAAAGCTAGCTTATAGCAGCAATAGAAACATAAAATATTAATTTCATTTTTGATTTCTTTTAAAAATCCCAGTTTGCAAATATTTACCCTTTTATTTAAAGTTGTTTTTCCCGAATATACAAATAGTTAAGAAGAACATATTTTCCGCTGTCATATGTATCTAAATTATTTTTACAAACATTTTCATTAATTTAAAAATTGCCCCTGTAGCTCTCTCACCACTAACATCTTTGGGGGCCGTGATTTGACGTCTAGTAACCGCACTTCACGCGCAAATATATCACTTACCGACATCTGCTTCGGCAGAGTGCCACACCCAGTAATGAGTAAACGGCGTGATGATATATTTATTTATTTTATTTTAAATTTATTTTTATTAGGTTGTTAGATTTCTTATATCTTTTTTCGAGACGTCGCGGGCTGTAAGAAATTGTTTGTTTGACACCCCTGCTCTAGGGTATTAAATTTTGTAATTGTATTTTAAATTCAATAGCTTATAACTAAAAGGTTTTAGAGAGCTTTTGTTTAATATAGATAAAATTTAATAACCATTCAAATTTATTATTTTGCGCGAAAACTGAATAAATCAACATATATTAAATCTGGTGTGTAATATGCTTGAATCATTAAAAAAAAATTGCAATACACGTAAACAATTTTAATAAACTGTTAGAGCTATCAAATTTAATTAACGTGTAAAATGTAATTTAATACATTTCCTCATAGTCAATTTATTTTCAAATATATACTGGCGATAGAATTATTTCTTTTAAAAAATCCTAAAGTATGAAAACGCTGCAAACAATGAGTAAAGAAAGTACTTAGAAAAAGCAAGCAATGAGAATAAAACACCTAATCTAATTCTAATTAATCAATGTATCAAAAGAGAACAATAACTGCTTATAAGAACTAACCGTTCTCTGGCGTTTTACTTGTTTTAATCTATAAAACGATAACTTCAAATATAGGTGATTACTATGAAAAACTATATCATTAGGTATTAAACAGTGCAGTCACTTTTCCGCATTGCAACAACATAATAATATAAATATAGACAAATTTTCGTAAGAAGAACATGCCAATTGCCACAACAGTTATATTGCACTATTGTATACAGATCTTGCTGAATTTTATTTATATTTACAATATAAATGGTTTGAATTCCACTATAAGCTGTAGGTCCCAGTACTGTAATTGGTATCAAGTTAATATTTATTTATTTATTCTACTTTGCATAACAGGAACTTAATCCCTATTACAGTACAGGATCCGAAATCACCGAGCCCGAGTAAAGTAGTTCATATATTTTTAGTTTGAGTGGGATTCAAACTCGAGATCTCCGGGTTCGAATGCTATAACGATATCCACACTATTGTACTGACGGACGAAAAAATAAATAAATGATATTAAAATTTTGTAAGATGTCACTTTGACTGAGAGAGTATTTTTGTATTCTGTCACAAAACTATTAGATCGTAATTGGATTAAATAATTATCCAATCAAATGCATCTATTTCTAATTATGTGTGCGGAATCAACCAATGAAAACAAAATTAAACTGATAATTGCCCTAGAGCCTAAGTTTGATAGGTAACAAACAGTGTTTACCATTTAATTATTATTGTTATAACTGCCAGTTTCAAGGTCTAGTTATGAAAATAAAGATTGAAATGACAGAATTACTTAAAAAAAAAATAACCGAATATCCATCGATCATTGAAAAATTACTTATAATTTTTGAAAACTCCTCAAGCACGTAGCTTTAGGTAACCACTCTCCGTCTACAGCAACGAACTTTCGAAATTGTCAAAAAAAAAATTCGTTCCTTATCAATGACCCTGCGATAACAGCAGGAGAATAAAAATAATTTAGTAAAGTCCAGTTAATCCGCATTGTTTATAATTTAGTTTTACGAAAATTTGACTGTAATTAAAATAAAATTAAAAATCACTCACGTCTTGTCTTCAGCCTGCTGATAGGCCTCAACGTCTGCCCTCTCTTGATAGAATCCAACAACTGCTCCCTCGGCGTGGGCGCCCTCTTCAGCGGCGGCAATTTCCTATCCGACACCTTCCTCAATGGCGGCCTCGACCTGATGAACTCCAAGATGAGAGCATGTGCGTCTTTCTTCACTCGCTGAGGGATGTCACCATCTATCATGATTTTCTTGAGCTTGTACCTCCTGGACCGAATATCGTCCATGAGGATTTCGTAAGGGGTGAGTTCGTATTCGATGGGGGTTCGGCTGAAGTCTACCTTCTTTAGTTTCACCCCCATTCTGAGTTCGCCGATCACTTGGACCCAGAACCGCGCCTAGAATAAGGGGATGCGTGGTTAGTAATCTTGGAGTTGACTTGGTTGAAGAGAAGGGTACTTGATGTACGTGAACTTTTGAAATTTTTACTGCAGTTCAATCATGCAAGGGCTATTGAAAATGGAACTTATATTACAATGTACAACAAAAAGTATTGAAGTAATATTCGGAAAATACAATATTCAATTTTGCCAAATTTGATGTAACATAGCGCGATCTATTATTATTATTATTATTATGGGGTAGGTAGCTCAGTGGTATTGAGTCAGCCTGTGGATCCTGAGAATCCTGGTTAGATTCTCACAGCCGACAAATATTTTCACCAAATTAAAATTACCCCTGTGGCTCCTCCGCCACTAACATCTTTAAGGGTCGTGATTTGATGCCTGGTAACTGCACTTCACGCGCCTAAATATATCACTTACCGAGATCTGTTTCGGCAGAGTGTCACACCCAGTAAGGAGTAAAAGGCGTGGTGATATATTTATTTATTTATTTTATATTATTATTATTAATTTAAGAAATTTTGTTGATAGATGACTCGGGATCTCTGCCACATAAAAGATTTCGAGCAAAAAAAAAATTCTAGAAGCGTTACTGATAACATTCTTGTAGAATAACTAAAAAAGCTGTGTAGGTAATGGTGATTGATCATAACAAACTCTTTGCTTACTCAGAGGTCAGAGCTTTCATTTAAAGAATTTCAAGAAAACACTGTTCATCATTGTGTGTTTATTTATATACTCTATTGACCTAATTTAGTTCCTTGTGATACATTTTTTTTCTTAGTTAAAAATAACGGTTCAGAATATGATAAGTATACATTGTTCATTCAAAAACACTAAATATTTTAAAGAAAAGTGTACAGCTTTCGCAATATTTCTCTCATATTACTTCAGTACTATTAATTGTATTAGACGTTTTACTTAAATTGTAAACAAGGTAAATATATTTTAAAATACTAGTTGCTAACAGAACATTAAATTAAACTGTCGTAGCTAATATTACATCTGCATAATTTGTTCGATCTGCGCTCGTATGAACAACCGATAAAGGGTGATTAATTTTATCAACAGATTTTATTTTTCGCTATCAAAAGTTTTAAATTATTTTGGAGGAAAATGCTTCTTTACAGAACTAAATATTCGAAGTCTTTAATTGAATTATTTTGCTTAAAAATAATTTAAGAACCTTTGATAGTAGAAAAATAAAGTTAGTCTCCCTTAAACTATTAAGGGTGATTAACAAGCAGCTAATTAACTTTATTTATCACTACCAAAGTTTCTAAATTGTTTTAGAGATAAATGCTTCTCGGAATTAAATATTCAAACACTTTTTCGCATTTCCGGGAGTAAATCATCTATTTTATTCTTCCTTTTCGAGAACTAAAGTGTCATTTTTAATCCCTGGAGGTAAACAAGTATTACCGTAGCAACAAGTATATTATAAACCGCAAAATATATCATTTTATTTAGTTTGCCTAAGTTACCTAAAAATTTGTATAATGCTGTCATTGTGAATTATATGTCAAGTTAATATCAAAATTTCATTAATTGTTCAAAATGTATGGCTGGAAGTGCGAAAACTAGTGTATATACCACAGAACAAAAGTGCATTTCATCCCTCAGGTGATTATTTTCCTCGCCTGCGGCTTTGAAATAAACTTCACCCTCAGGATTAAATTATGCACGTTAGTACCTTATATGAAGTTTTTTGCTCAAAAATCATTCAGGAACGTTTGATAGCTAAAGAATAAAATTACCCGCCCTTAAACTATTAAGAGTGGTTTAAAAAGCAGTTGGTTAACTTTATTTTTCACTGCAACTTCTAAAATTATTTTAGAGATAACTACTTCACAGAACTAAATATTCAAACACTTTTATTTCAAGTATTTTATTCAAAAATAATTCAGGAACTTTTGATAGCTGAAACATAAATCGCCCTTAAACTATTAAAGCTGTATAACTATAATTTTTACTGCCAAAGTTCTATTACTTTTATTTGAAGTATTTTGGTCAAAAATAATTTAAGAATTTAGAAAGATCGAATAGAGTAATGCAGATGTGACAGTTCTAGTAGATTTTTCCTAGTTCGGTTCTGAGCTACAATGAGGAAGTACAATCTTCATTCATCCTTTGCAAACAACTACATAGTTCATGCAGACAACTTACATCGCTTATTAGGAGTCAAAGTTCCAAAGAGTGGATAGATAAACATAGCAACCGTTCAAAGAGTCCAGAGAGATAGAAACAACGTCTCATCATTCCACTTACACAATAACAGTACACACATTGCTGAAATTTCAAATCATATTTGCACATGCGCATATTTCTAAAGTTCACGGTTATTGACAAATGAAACAAACCAGAAACGTATTTAAATTAGCGTGTTTGTTCGAAACTTTCATCCCGGGATTTCTTCTTTACTTTTTTATGTTCTACATTGTTTGTTTTATTTTAAAATAATACGATTTTTCCATTACATTACAAGATAAAATAGAAATAATATTTTTCTTCTGAATTTGAATTTAAAATTTAATCAAAATCGTTCCAGGAAAATTGATTCAAAACAGTCGAGGGAGTTGCATAAATATTTTCGCTTTCAAATACTTCAAATTAAAAATAATATTTTTTACTACCTACTGTGATACTTTTAAAAGAACTAGACATGTTCCTAAACTATTTTCTATCAAGCATTCTTGTCTAAAATAGTTGAAAATCCATGCTGGTAAAACTATAACAGCAAAGGCAATAAATAGAAAATTTTATAGTCGAACATATTAAAAAGCATTTGTAGCAAAGGTTAAATACAAAAATGCGATATGATAAAATAATTTAGTGCAAAATAATGTATGTTTGTATGTGTGTACATACTTGCAGGGCCCGCCAAATCCTACGGTTCGACTGAAAACGGAATATTAAATTTCACTTTTGATTCATCATTCATTCAATCCAACTTGTCACACAGTCACAAAATACAACCCTGAACCAAAGGCATAAAAACAATTGAACACCAACAAAAACTCGCCAAAGAAATAAAACAAGGGTTCGATTCTTGATTAGCAAATCAATTAAGTTGTTTTGTACAAGAATTATTTCAAGGGAAAATGAAACTTACAATTCGTTTATAAATTGAATACGTTTATCTGCAATATGTTTCAGAAGGTCATATTTATTTTTAAAATAAATGTAATTTTGAAATTTTCTTGAACAAAGGAAACAATTTAAAAACTTGACACGTTACAGCATTAAAACGATAGTTCAGCTTTTTACAGTTCTGAAACTCATTGTTTCTGCAACGTGGTATTATGTTTTTCTCGTCATTTTCTTCATTTAAGTTTATTAAGTTTTTGCCAAGACTTTACTGTAATATTTTTGTACCTTTAATATTTGTAAGCAAATTTAATTTTGCGAAGCATTCTCATTTTTAAAACGCTTAATTTAATAACTAGTACTTGAGTAAACAAATAGATAATAAACAAAATTAGTAATATAAACATTTGGCATCGCTATCAAATATTTATTTTTTTTCACCCACTTAAATATGACACAATTATTTCAACTTTTTAATAGCAAAAGAACGATATTTCAGGAATGTTTACGTTACCATGAATCGTATTTTAGTTTTAGGGTCAAAAATAGCATTTTTTAAACAATTGTCATGGTGCTAAAAATAATTTTGTCAATTTGTTTCATTTTCATTTGAATAAATCTGCGTAATTTTCTAAATAATTAGTTAAAAAAAATTATATTATATAAAAAAACTATTTCGAGTCTCGTAATAGTGCCAGACTCCGCTACGCGTCGTCCGGCAACCTTTTTTACTCGACCTGAAAACTTGTATAAATAATTATGAGTGAAAAATATTCAAATAAAAGATATGAATTTAGTTTTAATTCGAAACATTTTTATGTACAATAATTTAGAAATATTTGATAGTTGAAAATATGCTATGCCAAAAATAGTTTTTATTGTGTATGAAAATATTTAATAGATTGTTTTGTAAGCTGCAATAAAAGTTGTATATCTGAGTGTTATGTACACATAAAATAATAGAAACAAAGTAAAAATATTCCATGCAAAAATATGTGAAATAAAACAGCAAAACATAAAACAAAAATAACAATTTCAGTTCTCCTTTTCTCTATGTCCTTTTACAATCAATAAAATATCCTGCAATACATTATCCAAGTCAAAATTTATAGTCTCATAACTCCAGAAAGAATGACAAAGAGAAAAGAAAACCTGAAACATCTTCAAGAAATTATATTTCTTACCCAGTCTTGAAAATTGAGCTGATCCAGGTCTCGACAAGTCTCGGCATCTGTAGTGAGCCGTAAGTCCCGTGTACCCGTAGACACCTTCTCCAGGAAGGTAGCGAGTTCGAGAGCCTCGGCCACCAGAGCTCTGCACACGGCACGGTAATGTGAATCCGCTCCCTCCCACGTGGTTATATCTACATGTCGAGCGCAAATCTATGAAAGATAAAACAGAATCGTTGTTAGGATAAAGATATCTTCTTCAGCGTGGTATGAACTAACCTGCAGGACGTTTGTGAGCGTGAAGGGTTGATGGTGTTGGTGACTGTGCGTGTGGTGGGAGTGGGAACTGTGTGATGGGCCGGGCATGTATTCGTCCGCGTCTCCGGAGTCTCTTTCGATACCTTCATCGTCGGTCTCCTGGTGCGGTTCTATATCTGTGATGTCATCGTCTGCAACAATACAAGAGGTAATTATTATAAGTTGCGTTTGAATCTAATGACACAAATATACAGGGTAAAGATACAAATAAATAATTTTATGCACAACCGGATCGAAATGAATGTGTTTTAGCCCTAAAAGCGGGCTCACACACTTCTTTTTGGCCCTAAAGTCAAAAAGAAATCATTCCTATGGATACATAAATAAAATGACAATTTTTGTTTATTGTGAATATTTGATTGTGCAAAATGTCATTTTGACAAATAATCTATGTACATATTTTAATCTTTTGAACATCTAATTAAATGTTATTTTGTTGTGCATAAAATATTGTATGTACCACGGGTGAAATTAGCGTTTCTAACCCTGAGCATGTTATTAGCCCTCGGCACTTTGCGCTTTGTGCTAATAATCATGTCTCTGGCCAGAAACGTCTGTTTTCATCCTTGGTATTTATATAACTAATTATTTGATAGTTTTAACTATAAAACGGTGATAGATAAAAAAGTTTCAAATAAAATTTGCAAGATCTATAGTTCTCTTTATAATTTCCAAGTAGTAATCCTGGAGGACAATTACGTAGACGATATTTTATTTATTTATTTGTTACTCTGCACAAAAGGAACTAATCCCAATTACAGTAGCTTATAGTAAAATCCGAACCACTCAGAAATAGTCGTATTTTGCAGATATAAGTAGAAGTCAGCAAGATTCAAAAGCATGAAATCTTGCTTCGAAAGGGTTTGAACATTGAAAAAATATTCGAATAAATATAAAAACGTCCCTAAAGAATTAGATTGTCGAAAAATAAAAACAACAATTAATGTTGATCGTACGTAGTTACATCCTGATAGAACACTTTCCGTTCACAATACGATCAGCTAACGCTATCGAAATGGCAGAGTTGAAATTCCAAAGCGACCATAATATTGCTCATTTGAACCGGTAATGAAATTCCGTAATTAATCACAATTACACCTCGTTGATGCAGCCTCCTACTCCGAAATAATCGCTCGTTTTACCACTAATTAGTGCTCTAATTACCGTTCCGTGAATCACCTGAGCTATTGTCTCTCTGCATATGGTGAGATCGCCTGCTGCAAAACAATGGTGTAAACAGAACCATCATAACTTCATCAGTGTCAATGCCAAGGAGCATGAAGTCATGCGAGCTTCTTCTACCATCGAAGACATGTTATTTTTACCAATAAGAAGCCTTAAAACTCGAGATAAGATTCCAGAAAGCATATAGACAGAATTACCGAATGAAATTAAGCAAAGGAAACCACAAAGGAGATGATGAAAGAGAAGAAGATGGTTCATTTTAAAAGGAATTTTCAAAATGTATTTGATGAAAGGATTTAGGTGAAAGGAAAAGTGATTAAAGAATTTTGTGTTTCAAAGAGATTGCTTCGTGTTTAAATATTACATTATAATTATTAGATTTAAATATAAAGACAATGAGTTGCAACTATAGCTTAACCGAAAGTGAACAAATTAAAAAACTATTAACCTTCTAAAAAATATGTAAAATTGATCCACCAACAGTTATTACTTAATGTAAGCTATGTAGCGAACAATAAAATGTTCACAGATTTTAATTTCTGATAACTGTTTTCTGTTACCTTTTACTTTTTAGCAATATTATTTTTTATAAAACCATAACAGAAAGTAGGCTTTTCTGCATTTATTTCATGCATGGAAAGTAGATATTTGCCACATATTCATGCGGCAATACGGTGGTGTAGGTAGCGTTACGGCATTTGAATCCGACGGTCCCGATTTCGAATTCCTCTCAAGCTTAAAATAAATGAATTACCCCATTACAGCTCGGTGAGTTCGGACCCTGTACTGTAATTGCGATTCAGTTCCTGTTGTACAGAGTAGCATAAATAAATATACTACAGTGTACGGAAATCATTGCTCTGGAGTACGATGATGTGAACAACGTTACGGCATTCGAATCCGACGATCCCGAGTTCGAATTCCACTGAAGCTAAATATATATGAACTATCACAATACGACTGAGTGTGTCCAGATCCTGTACTATAATTTATATTCAATTCCTGTTGTACAGACTACTATAAATATTTAAATAAATAGAATAAATAAATATTCGGTCTGTGGTTTGTTTTATTATAGAGTCGAAATTAGAGGATATGCTATCATTGCGTCATTGGATCTGGTTATGAAATAAATTATAGATCAGCGGAGCTTTCATTTTGGCTACCGTATTTAGTTTTTAAGGCGCAGTTTAAATTAAATTATGCGCGGAACTCCGGAACTATTACATTACATTCTTCAGTAGTTTCTCCAGTGATAATAAATTTATCAATGACAAAATATTGCATAGAATTATGACAACTAGTATCTATAAAATTCAAGGAATGCTGTTATGTTACCTCTTTTAGCTTAGAATAAATTTGTTATTAGAGAAACTTCTCCTACATTTGAAGGCACGTATTCAGACTATTTTATAACATTATTAATCGTGGCCGGAATACGTTGGCATATAATGAGTGAGAGATTAGGAAGAATATTATACAAAAAAAAAGTCATCACGCCTTCTATCTATTACTGGTAAGTGCGGTTACCAGTCGTTCAATCACGGCTCTCAAAGATATTAGTAGAGGGAGAGTTACAAGGGTAATTTTAAATTGGTGAAAATATTTGTCGGCTGTGGGAATCGAACCAGGGTTGTTAGGATCTACAGGCCGACTCGATATCACTGAGCCACTACTCTTTTTAATGAATAGTAAAGACCCTGTATATAAATTAGAATTTGAAAAAAATAAATATATCATCACGCCTTTTACCCATTATTGGGTGTGGCACTCTGCCACGGCTCTCAAAGATATTATTGGAGCGAGAACCACAAGGGTAGTTTTAATGTAGTAAAAATTGTTTGTCAGCTGTAGGAATCGAACCAGGGTTCTCAAATTCCCAGGCCGACCTGATACCACCAAAGAAGAATATCGTAAATTAGTTGAAATGGTTTAGACATTTGAAACATATATCGAATAAGGGTTTGGTGATATTGGGGGTGAGAGATTGCGTGGACGACCTAGAATCCCTAGGAATAAATGGATGGATATGATTGAAGGTTTGTTGCGTGAACGAAATATATGTCGAGCTTGTATAAAAGAAAATATCGCCAAAGATTATACGTAGAATGAAACTAATGAATTATATAGATATCCTGAACATTCTTCAGTTTCGGATTAAAATATGTGATTAATTCAATGTCATACAAAACCATAATGATCAAATTGTATGCAAATGAAACATTAATAACGTTAATATGCAACACAAATAATTATTTTTCATATTATTGATTGGCCTAATATTCCCGCAAATACAACGCGTGCAGAGGGTAGTATCAGTAAATGAAGTACTCACTGGTAAATGAGTTACAACCGGGTAATGTCGTGCGGTTACAATTTTACAACCGCGTTCGCGTGTTGCGGTACTGCGTTGCGGATAACCAGGTTATACATCCGCACTGCGCCTATCTAAAGCGTAGGATAACCGAATTTTCCTTTTTCCGACAAGAATGCATACTAAGCAACAAAAGATTGCTTTCTTTTTACTTTTCATGTTATTGCTTTTTGCTCTTAGAGCGTTTTTAAATTTTTATCAAAAGAGGAAAAAAACACGAAACATTTTCCATGTAATTACACCTCTTTTTGTGAGGCAAGAATAATTTCAGAACGCTCGGCAGAGAGAAAAATGCGCAAATTGTCATGACTTTGGAGGGTAACATTTTATTTTTATTTGAAGCTTTTCTAACTAAAATTAATTGGAAAGCAATACGAACAGAAAAACTGTTTTCCCTTGTTAAACGCTTATGGCCCGCTTTTCGAGATACACCCGGTATAAAAGTTGTGAAGAAATATACAAGGTGATAAAGATAGGAAATACGTTTTTTTACTACCACTGTTTCCATGATTACTTTACAGGAAAATGTTTCAAATAAAAGTTGTAGAGAATTAAATTCTGCATAAAATTCAACTAACACAAATCATTTTACTTATTTTATCCACAACTCATATATTATAAACACATAATTACTCTGATTTCAGTTGAATTATATGGCTTATAAAACACTAGTGTTTTATATTCCATTAAACACTATAAAAAACTTGTTACTTAGCAACCATTTCATGATCTACCGTATTTTGAGAAACTATATAATTATAACTGGAATCAACGTTAAAAATTACGACTAATATTCTTATACCTATAATTATGAGTTGTAGATAAAATTTTGTATTACACTTGTGTTTTATTGGTATATAAAACACTTGTATAATAAATAAATTATTATTACTGCTAAAATTAATTTTAAAATTTGTCAAAAATTATCTACATAGTTAGTCATGAAACTGGAACAAATGAAATCAAATGTATAACGTTTAATTGTAACACACACAATTTAAATTTGATTTTAACAATAACTAAATAAGTAAAACATAATATCTAGACTGATTTAGATGCAGTATTTAATACTCTAACCACTCATTTGAACATTTATCCTTTAAAGTAATCAAGGAAGCCACGGTAACGAAAAATGTAAGTGCCATGTTTTAGTTAACATTTAAAGAGCATTTATTTCCAATTCATATCATTTAAAATGTAAACAGTTTCACTAAAGTTAAAGTGTATATTCCTGCAATGGTATTACAGCATTTAAATGTAAATCTTTCAGATTTCAAACAACCAGTTCCTGTTTTGTTTGCAGGCAAATAAAATAAACAAAAGGATGGATTATAATGGTAATGGACTTACTACCAGCATGATTTATTTAAATATGAGTGCTGGTAATAAAAAGTCAAAACACCTCTTTGATATATGAGCTCGTTAAGAATAAAACATGAGGTGCTAATGATGATGATAATAATTGAAACAAAAAGAATGATCATTAAATAATATATTACATTGTCGTAGCAATTCTACTGATACGAAACTTGGATAAATAAATTGGCAGACAATAAATTTTAGGACAGACATCTTTCCAAAATAAATTCCTAAAAAACTTTTGAAAAAGTCAACGTATTTACTTAAATACTTATAAATATCTATTATTTAAAGCAATTATGGAGTAGGTGGCTCAGTGGTATCGAATCGGCTTGTGGATTTGAGAACCTCGGTTCGATTCTCACAGCCGACAAACAATTTTCACCACATTACCCATATGCCTCTCCGTCCACTAACATCTTTGGTGCAGTGATTTGACGGCAGGTAACCGCACTTCACGCGCTTAAATATATCACTTACCGAGATCTGCTACGGTAGAGTGCCACACCCAGTAATACTGGATAAAAGGCGTAATGATATAAATAAGAAAAAATAGGAAAAAAACAAATTTTCCATCACTTGTCACAAATTCCACAAAAATTTACAGCACGTTTGAATCAACTTATCAAGTCATCAACAAATTTTGTTTTTCCTATTTTTTCTTATTTATTAAGACTCAATTCCACATTGCAATTGACATTTTGTCTTCGTAATGATATATTTATTAATTTAATTGAAACATTTGCCAAGAAGTCAAGAAAGTTTCTTCAAAATTATAGCGGCGCGTCTATCGCGAGAAAGATTTTGTAGAAAGTAACTAACTTCATGTTTATAGTACAGTAGATTTCGAATCAAAGGGTAACTGACAGATTACCAATACAATTTTTTTATTTCTTCTTCTTTCTAAAAAGTTTCTCATAAAACTTTCTGCGTGTGCACAGGGTATAAAATAATTTGCAAAGTTTGCTAGTTGAGCAGTTGTAAAAAATTAAATAATTGCTGAATAAAGTACACATATTTTGTTGGATTATTACAAAAAGAATTGGCAGACCACCAACTGGAAATTTTTTACAAGCTAGTTTATAATTATCTAACAATTTCGTGTATAAAAACTGTAACTCAATAGATAACAAAAACTATAAACAAGAGATTTCGAAATGCATCTCAAAGCAATTCCTTGTAACATCATTTCATAGAAATTATTCTTAGTGAAGAGCGTATCCAATCAACGTAATTTCATCTGCATATTCCCGAATTGTGAATTAGATTCTCTGGCATGCGTGTGAAATTTCTAATTAAATTCCGACAGCATCACTGGCTACGATATGCGATTATACATTCAAATTGACGTCATCATGTTCCGAATTAATTTTCCCAGGACCGGTTCTACGGTTTTTCTGCAGAGATGAAATTACTTGGTCTATTAAATTCGTATCAAGAAAATTGCACAAAAAAGAGTTTTAAATGCAGGAAAGTCATTTCATACTCTGAAATTACTTATTATTTGAGAAATTTGGTCGTTTCTTAATTTCAGTTTCAAGATTATAATTGTAAATATAAGATGGCCAGGAAATTAATCTCAATTATACTACAGGGTGGCTACATTTTACAGAGAAATACAAACCACTCAGAGACAGTTGGGTTTTTGGAGACATAAGTGAAAATCAGACAGCTTTAAATTTAAGAACTCTTGCTTGTGAGCCGGGTGTTTTAACCACGTCCGTATTTATTTATTGCCTAGAGCTTACAGTGAAATCAAGACCATTTTATGCTTGATATATTTCACAAAAATAAAATAAAATAACTAAGTTTGAATTCACGAACCATACAGTCATAACTATCCGTAACTATATAAACATTTGGAGCATTCTGCACAATTTATTTTATGCAGTTAACTTTTTCTAAATTATTTTAGAAATAAATATTTCAATAAGACATTAAGAACTACATTTTCTATTACTTTTATTATAAAATAGTCTCTCTAGAATATTTAGAAACAATTGATAACAGAAAATATACGAAATATAAATGTTCAAGGTTTAATTACTTTTAAAATTACTTAAGTAAGAAACAAACCTTGTAGTTTAAATATTTTTACATCTCAAATACTACAAATAAATAAATAATGGTTGTACGCATTTTTGGAAACACTGTATATACAAATGATTATTAAATTAGCTCTATAAAAACAACGAAGTTATGGCTAACGACATATTCTTCATTTTCCATACTTCACAGTAATTCTAAAAACGAAAGCATGTCACCTATTAAAATCCATTTTGCACACGAAATCAAAAAGTAAACAAGAAGTGAAAATATTATTCAGTGTCACTTTCTGTAACCACATCCGTGATATTTCAGTTATAACTAAAGAGATTTTATTGTACATACCTTCTGACGTCATCAGATCTATAAGTTCTTCTAAGTCTCTACTGATTTGTCTTTCTTCACCGTAGTCGTACCCTGCATCTAATGCGTTGAAGATCACAACTCCAAGGCCTACGATTAACTGAAACAAGAAGAAAATTTCAATTAGAACACAATCCCACAAATTTTATTCTGGCGCCATAATTTTTTTTTAAATATTGTCAGCAAATCTATTAAAAATATGGTACTAAATAAATGAAGGAAATTATTAATGTGGGTAAAACGTGATAAGATTAGTTGTATGTTGGTAAGAAAGAGAAAGCTCAGTGGTATCGATTTGAAAACTTGGGTTCGATTCCCAAAGCCGATAAACAACTTTTACCATATTAAAATTACCATTGTGACTCTCTTCTACTAACATCTTTGGGGACTATGATTTGACGGCTGGTAACCGCACTTCACGCGTATAAATATATCACTTACCGAGATCTGCTTCGATAGAGTGCCACATCCAGTAATGGGTAGAAGGCGTGATGATATATTTATTTATTTATTTATTTATCACGCCTTTTACCCACTACTGGGTATATCAGTAGTGATATTATGTATTTTAAAACATATCTCTCTTATTTTACAGAAGTTAAGATTGGCTTTTCATTTATGGCCACGGTTTTATATTAAGTTTAATAAAAATAAATTAACTCAAAATGGTGGAGCAAGCCATTAAATATACAGTTTGCAAATATATTTACTTATTAACATTATGACGCCTCTCCCAAGATTAATTTCTAGCCACACCCTTAATTATCTTGTACAGCATTAACTGTTTTTATGACTTACACAGTTAACCATAAACAGTTTGAAAACAACTATGCAAAATTTGCAACACAATAGATTGCAAACTTCAGGATGCCAGTCCCCGCCAGTCAACAGGTAAAAAAAACAGGTGAAGCAGGTGTAGAACAAAGATAACTTCGGTGAAGGAGCGAACCACCTGATCCTCAAAAGAAAATCTGCAAAAGTAATTTCCACCACCTGCAGTGATTATTACAGTTTACGTTATACCATCTACATAATTCCTATTGTACTCTGAGAAGGATAACGATCAAATAGCTTCAGACAAGGAACATGACAGTTAGAATTCGAATAAGTACTGTAATCTCTTACAGGTGTATTTCAACACACAATTACTGATCTGTAATGTTGTTACTCTGGAAAGACTATGCGATGACAAAAGGAGATTAATAAGAACTTGATGAAATGTTGTACAAGTTCTTCGAATTGAATTCGTAGCTTTTGGTATATAATTAGTGTAATATTGAGAAGAATTTTGTTAGAAGAGCAGGTGTGGAACGTATATCAAATGAAAGATTAGTAAAATAAGTGTATAATGATAAATTGAGGGTTTGAAAATACGTGGATGAAATGAGAAATAAGAATAAATAAATAGAGGATATGATTGAAGGAATTATCGTAAATTTACACGAATACAATTTTCTGAATGACAATTTCAACGAATAACAATTTTAAAGAAAAACTATTTACAGAATGAGAATTTACCACGTATATGTGAGAACCAACAGAATCACGAATTTGTTTGAAAATGAACCAATGAAATGAAAGCTATTTTGATAATTTTCCTCTAGTGAATTTAATAAGTGATAATCCTTCACTTTAATTAAATCTCCTTGGTTACCAATAAAATAAATGCAATTTACATAAATGTCAATTAAAAATAACCTATCGAAATGTCAAATAATTCTCGATTAGGAATTGCTTTTACAGAAGAAATATTTATTAAGATTGAAGACATCGTTCCAAAAAATACCAAAAAAATTAATGCCACACCCAGTAATGGATAGAAGGCTCTATAATGCATTAAAAAAAATATTCGGAAAATTGATATGAAGTGAAATTGTCATTTGAGAAAATTTAAACAAGAAAATGTACGGTAATGCATTTAAGAAATCTACGTGCGGGAAGACAATTTTTAAGGAAATTATTTAAATGTAAAACTGTCATTCGAGAAAGTAGGATTTCTGCAAATAATATTGCGGGAAAATTATAATTAAGGAAAACAGTAATTCCTGAAAAAACATTCAGGAATTTGCATTCGGAAAAATAATCGGGAACAAAAGAAAATAAATGTTCAGTGAATGTTTGAAGGGTTAGTGCCACCTGATTTAATGAAACATAACGTTATGTTACGTACATATGTACCATAAGAGAAATAATTGTTCATTTAGTAATAAAGTATAAAGTAGTTGTTTATATCATAAAACCTAACTGTAATCCTAGTTATTACATCCAGTTGCAATATTAATAACACCAAATTCAATTAATATTAATAACTAATACACCACACCTAGCTAGCCAATTTAAAACCAATAAATTTAACTCTTCCACGTTCAAGTACAAGACCATAAAAGTTCCAACACAACGTTCGACAACATCGACTTCATCTCGGCATCAAGATTGGCCCAGTTCCCTCGAAAGAGAACCTCTCATACATATATCAGTTCACGGGAAGCATAAGGAATGTGTTTATACGTTCGTAAGGTGACAAGCGCCCCTCCTGCGTCCCTGTACCAGCGACCTCAGCCACCTGTTCCACACACACAAGCACGTAAGATGGAAGAAACCTCGTGTGTGTAGAAGAGGATGTGAGAGTGTGATTGGTTGTTTTAAGTAGGCAAACTTGCGCTTTGCTTCTCTGTGTTCCCTGCGGATATTTTCCGATCTGTCTCATTTTTCATTTGACCGGCTTGGTTGGTTGGAACGTTGGCGAGAACGCTTAAGTTTCTCAAGAATTTTTGTTGTAGATCTTGTTGTCAAGTAAATAGGTTATTGTAGAGAAGAATGAAATTTCTGGGTGAACCAGTTTTATGGTTCATTTGTCATGGATACCATTTATGAACTTCATCCCAATTAAAATTTAAAAGCATTTTTTAAAGTAAAATAAATAAATATATCATCATGATTTTTACCCATTAGTAAGTGTGGCACGCTTCTGTAGATCTCGGTAAGTAATTAATTTATGCGCGTTGCCAACCGTAAAATCACGGCCTCCAAAGATGCCACATTTGTAATTTTAATGTGGTAAAAATTGTTTGTGGACTGTGGGAATCGAACCCTAGTTCAAATATAATAAATATTTACTAATTTATAGATCACTATATTAACCCCTAGGACCATAAAAAAATTCTATGGATATATAAATAAAATGACAATTTTTATTTATTGTGAATACTTGATTTTACAAAATGTTATTTTGACATATAACCTATGTATATATTTTAATCTTTTGAACATGTAATTAAATATTATTTTGTTGTGCATAAAATATTGTATGTACCACGGGTAAAATTAGCGTTTCTGACCCTGAGCATGTTATTAGCCCTAGGTGCTTTGCTCCTCGTGTTAATAATCATGCCACGGCCCAGAAACGCCTGTTTTCACCCTTGGTACATAAATAACTATTATATATAACCGGTAAATAAAGTTAATTTTATTCTTATCAAAATCGTTTGTTAATGTGCTTTATTATTTACCAGGGGAAATAAAAATAATTAGTATCCCCTAGAGCAATATAGAGATTCAAGCCCACCTAGAAGAATTATTTTTTTCTTAGTATTCAATAGATTTTCTTCATTGCTCTTGTGACCACCGAACTTATCTGTGAAATTATTTACAGAAAATATTGGTAATATTTTTTAGTAACACTAAAAAGAAAAATAGATTTTCGTTTACAGGAATGCGATTCATCCTTATTAGTTTTACATGCTGTTGACAGGTTCTTTTTGTTAAATAACAAATTTTTCCGTTTGTATATAAAATATCGTATGTAGATTAGTAAAGTATCATTATTGGCTTCAGGATTCAATCTTCCTTCTCGACAAATAATAACGAACTTACTCCCTTATTATTATATAAACTTCAAGCTCTGAGATTTAATTTCATTGATTAAATTAAATTTCTATCAATGTAGACATACTTGTATATGAAAGGCAATGCATACAAATTATGTTTGAAGTAAAATGTACCGGCATCCTAAAGGTAATATATGGTAATATATTTATTTATTTAAATCAAAACTAGATTAATTGTTGCAGTAGTATTATTATTATAGTGCATATCTTGTAGAAATTACTTTAGAAACTGGTGCATCTTCTGTCTTAACATTGTTTGCATAAATTATCTCAACGAGATATGAACGCATTCTTACTGCGACTGAAATAATAATAAAAGTAAATTAAGATCACAGCATTCTCACGATAGCTTTGTAAACTATCTAAATTCGAAATATTTCGTATATACGTAATGAAACATAACTTCATAATAATTGCTATTTATGCAACTGGCCAACGTTACAGTTGTTGTAGATTTTGACATTTTTCTCAAAGATTTCTTCATCGCTCAAGGCAACAGTTTCTACTTTGGGGGTGGATGAATACTCTCAGGAATTAATTCTGTTTATATAAAAATAATAGAGATTGTCGAGATATTTATATCAAATGGATTTGATGTTCTCACACCTACACAGTTCCTCATGCAAATTATACTGTATTTGAATTTGTAATAATAGTCTTAAGTTCCTTCCATAAGATACAATCTTTCGAATAATATTATATACTTAGCTGCAGCTATATACAAGGTGTCTCACGAAAACTGGGCCACTGTTCCTTCCTCGATCATTTTACAGGGAAAACTTTAAAAATTGCAATATGAAACAAAAATAAAACTGCATCTAACTGATTAAAATTCTACAAGTTCCCTAGGGATTAATTTCCTGTTGTGCAGCTTTCTCTTCGTGGTTCGTACATCTATTATAGCTCCCGTTTATCAATAACAGATAACTTATATGTGAATTGAAATAAAATATAATTCAATTAAATCCCAGTAAAATTGCACATATCATCACACCTTCTACCCATTACTGGGTGTGGCACTCTGCCGAAGCAGATCTCGGTAAGTGATATATTTTGCGCGTGCAGTGCGGTTTCCAGTCGTCAAATCACGGCCCTCAAAGATGTTAGTGGTGGAGGAGCCACAGGGGCAGCTTTTGAAATTAGGAAAATTATTTGTCGCCTTTGTGAATCGAACCAGGGTTCTCAGGATCCACAGGCCGACTTCATACCACTGAGCTAGCCACCCCATAAATTAAACTAAAATAAATAAATATATCATCACGCCTTCTATCCATTACTGCGTGTGACACTCTGTCGTAACAGATCTCGGTAAGTGATATATTTTGAGCGTGAAGTGTAGTTATCAGCCGTCAAATTACGGCTCCCAAGGATGTTAGTGGAGGGAGAGCAACAGGGGTAATTTTAATGTGGTGAAAATTGTTTGTCAGCTGTGGGAATCGAAGCCGAGTTCTCAAATGCACAGACCGACTCGATATCACTGAGCAACAAACAACCTACCCAATGGATTTAGAATTTGATTATTTGAAACCCGAGCGATATAAGCCCTGCCTGGAATATATATTTAATATTGTAAATAAATGTATGAAATCAGAATAATTGTGAGTCCGTAGCCTGTATTGTAATTGGGATTAAGTTCCTGTTGTGTAGTACAGCATAATAAATAAAATCTAATATAACGGCTGCGTATGTGGAGCATTTATACTACGGATTTAAGGTTTGTTGTCAAAATGAGAACGAAGCGAGCTTTGCCTAGAATGCATCTTAATATAAAAAATAACTAGTCGATAATGCCTAGACACAATGCATGAATTTTCTACTTTACCGGTAATAGACACAATTAGTTTCTACCAAGCAATAGTTCAAGAATTGAAATTATGCAAATTTCGATTGTTTTTAAGTGATTCAGATTCTACCTTATGCTACTGTAATTAAAATTAAGTTCCTGTTGTGCAGAGTAGCAAAAGAAAATAAATAAAACAACCTCCTTTTTTAATTATCTCCCTAGTAACACTACCCTCTTTCCTTTCTCTCACTATCCCTTAATTGCTTAATTGAAACTTCAAAACAGCAATTATCACTCATCACTCTACTTCCATCCTCCCTGCTCATTCCGTTGACCAATATCCGTGTGAACGTCGTTTAGCCAGTCCGATAGCTCGGTGTTTGTTCGCTGGTCCAGCGCTACAGCATCAGCAGCAGCTCGGGCGCAGCTGACAGCTAGAATTGATCGGATATCGGCATCGGCGGCACCGTTACTCAGTCATTCGGTCGATGGGACACACAACCACGCACACATGATGCTCGAACTTTCATTAGCGACAGGTGAACCTGCCGGGTTTTGATTAGCAGGAAACTTCTGAGTTTTTTGAGTGAGATGAAACTTTGATTTTAGTAGTGAATTGATTGTTCTTAATGAAAAAGTTTTTCTCGGTATGAAGGGTTGAGATTGCCTTTTTATTCGAAATGTTTTTAAATTATTTTTCGCGCCTCCGTTCGAGATTGACAGTTTTTCATATCTTATAAGCGTTTGGAAACTAATTGTTTACCGAAATGATATTCCACCACACAAAAATTATCCTTGGTGATTCCCTCCTCACCACTAACATCTTTGGAGGACGTGATTTGACGGTTGGAAACGCATAAATACATCACTTACCAATATCTGATACGGCTGATTGCCACAACTAGTAATGTGTAAAAGGCATGATGATATATTTATTTATTTTTATAAAAATGCTTGAATGAGTATTAAAATTAAAAATGTATCCTTCAATTTAAACCAATGAAAATATACATATTTATCCAAAAAATTATGCCGATAGCAATAGTAAAGTCGCCAGACCAGTACCTATTCTAGTTTTTCAGATATACGGCAGTTAAAGAAAAATGATTAAAATTGAGTGAAATTTGAGAAAAATTCTACATTCCGGAGGCTATATCTCAAAAACTAAACAAGATATGTAGATGCGCTCAACGGCATTGAATTCCACGTGATTTAATTAACCTATAAACTTATTATCAGCAATTTTTAATTTTCAAAAATTGTTGACCAAAATTTTACCTTAAAACAGTTTTTAAACCATATCTCAAAAAGTAAAAGAGTTACGTACTTGGGGATTTAACCATTGCATTCAGCGGATCCAAATACATATGTATGTAAATTTACGCTACAATATTCGTACGAGAAAGAAATGTAGAGCAAACAGTCTGAAATTGGCCTAAAATCGAAAAAAACTTAAGGGGTACCCCTTAAGAAATTTTCAAAAAATTATAATCGCTGAAAATTTGTGAATAAGTCAATTCGACCACAAGAAATTCGATGCCGTTGAGCGCATCTTCGTATCGTGCTTAGTTTTTGTGATATAGCCTCTGGAAAAGTTGTTTTTTACCGAAAATTTTACCCAAATGCACAAATTGTGCAATAAAAAAATTATGAGTCAATTTAATTTAATAAAAATGTACATATTTATGCAGAAAACTATGAGGAATTCAATGGTGAAGTCGCCAGGTCCGTATTTAGTCTAGTTTTTCATATATAGGGCGGCTAAATTATATTGATTAAACCTGGGTGAAATTAGGGAAAAATTCTACATTCTGAAGACTGTATCTCAAAAACTAAACAAGATATGAAGATGCACTCAACGGCACTGAATTCCTCATGGTTTAATTGACCTATAAACTTATTTTCAGCAATTTTTATTTTTCGAAAATTGTTGTCGAAATTTTTCCCTTAAAATAGTTTTTGAACAATATCACAAAAACTAGAACAGATACGTACTCGGGGATTTAACCATTGGATTCAACGGGTTCAAATCCATATGTATGTTAATTTTTGCTACAATATTCGTACGAGAAAGAATTTTAGAGCAAATAGTTCGAAAATGGCCTAAAATTGATGAAAACTTAAGGGGTACCCCTTAAAAAATTTTCAAAAAAATTAAAATCGCTGAAAATTTGTGAATAAGTCAATTCAACCACGAGAAATTCAATGCCGTTCAGCGCATATTCGTATCTGATTTAGTTTTTAAGATATCGCCTCTGGAAAAGCAATTTTTTTTTTAAATATTACCATATCTCTCATTTTGTACAATTAAAAATATATCTGTTAATTTAAATCAATACAAATATTCATACTTACGCTGAAAACTATAACGAATTGATTGGTGAAGTTGAAAAGTCTATATCTAGTCTAGTTTTTGAGAAATAGAGTAGAATACTGTTGAAACGATGATTGAATTGTAGTACTACTACTAAAAGAACAGAATACTTATTAAAGAACGTTCCGATGTAATCTCTAAACCGATAATAAGCGCTTTAGAAACTCGTGTTCTAATGATAAAGCATGCAACACAAGCCTTGTATGCTCATATGTGATTACAGAATAGTAATTACGTTCATGTTTGATTTTCTGGCATCCTACTGATAACTGACAGATGCCTGAAAGCATACGTACTTGAATTATGTAAGTAGATTATAAGGTTTAATGAGTTTGAATACTAATTAACTGTTTGTTCTGTTCGTTAAATAATACTTTAAATTGTGGTTGCTGTTTCGAAAACAAAAGATTAAAATATAGGTTGCTGTGGACATAAATTATATGTTCGACAAAACGCACATTTGCAAATAAACAAACTATTTTTGCAATCAACAAAAGACTGTTGTACCAGTTCTTCTGTAAAAGATATGAAATATAAAACATCAAACTTTTTATTGGTCCTGAAAAAACAACATCATCATTAATAATGTCAGAGAAAGATATCGAATCTTTTGACATTTTATCTCGAAAGTAAAAAGTATCGTTGTTAAATAAAACTGAACAAGATACATTGTCACTTCAACTTTAATGATACCTTTAAGAAATATTCATCATTTGTCAACCACAAGAAAAGTATTTGGTTTCTTTTGAATGCAACATTGTTTTACGTAGCTTCTGAAGGCTGCATAGAAATTTTAATTAATAGTACGAATTTGGTACTAATTAAAAATGTACATGAATTCCACCGAGTCTGCATGAGCTAATATGAAAGTGGTAATAAAGAATACTGTGATGAATTAACTCTCTTGAGCATGAATAGAACAAAATGAAAATGAAATATGAATAGAAACATTGGTCTTACAATCAAGTTCGCGAACGCATATTCTCACATTGTCTACAAAGCTGCAGTCCTTGTTATTTTCGATGTCATCATTATTGATTTCAGGCCCTTTTCGTCCTATTTTATCGCAGAACCTTTTTAGAAATTATACGTGTTGGTTCGTACCTCTATACTTAACGATGAGGTTTTAATCATTCATGTTCCCAACTCACTGAAGGGTAATTCTTAAATCCATTCTTTATTATGTATGTATTGATCTCATATTCTGCACAACAGGAACTTAATCCCAATTACTGTACAAGAATTCTACAGCTTACAGTGGAATCAGAATCATTTAGACACAATTGCATTTTTTGAATATGTAACCAACAAAGTATAAAAGCCAGGTAATATGAATGTTAAACTCAAAACCCAAAAAATGTGCTCCATAACCCAATTTTTGACATGATGTAAATTTATCTTGAATTTATTAATACCATATTTTTTTAAAATCACCATAAACGATGCCTAACTTAAATTGAATTATAAATAAAATAAAATAAATAAATATATCATCATGCTTTTTACCCATTACTGGAAGTGGCACTCTGTCGAAACAGATCTCAGTACGGTTACCAGCTGTCAAACCACGGCCTCTAAAGATGGTAGTGGGGGAGGAACTACAGAGGTAATTTTAATGTGGTGAAAATTGTTTTTCGGCTGTGGGAATTGAACCGAGGTTCCCAAATCTACAGGCCAACTCGATACCACTGCGCCATCTACCTCGTAGTACCCTCGCTTAATTTGACTAATCCAAAATTCAGGATTAGCTAAAACTATTTAAGAATTTTACAAGATAATATTTTGGATCTAAATTTATGTATTTAATTACTGTTTAAATTAAGTTCGATAGGTCTATAGTAAACAACAAGAAACGAAATCACAGAAAAGTAAATAGCACATCATTTGCTTTAGAAAAGAGAATTCCAACTTGATTAAATATTGACTTGGCAATGTTTACTTCCTGAACGATACAACAACGAAACGAACAATACCCTCCTCATCACAAGCCATTCATCTCAAACAACCGTTGATTTGAATCCTCTCCTACTCCCGTGGAACAGGTTACACTTGGCGCTATCAGAGTTATCGAAGAGTCCGCGACCCACATTCACATCAGCATCACCAGCAACTGCTCGCTGCACTGCCTCGCTGTACCGGACGACAATGTACCGTGACGGCGTGACGGATACACCGGCGGCCGTGGCGGTGAACTTTTGACACCGGCCGCGAGGTGTTGACGGATGCAGACGAGTGGTTCCCACGAAGGCGCGGTCGATATGCGGAGGATACGGATGGAGAGGGTGTTTGGCAACTCATACTTAGTCTAGGTTTTCTATCACCCTTCAAAATTGATCTACAACCTGACTTTAACTTATATCTGGAGTTGACAAGTATGAAATGCAAATTTTTGCCAAAAACAAAAATACATATCCGAAATCAATCTGATTGGGATAAAATCAGAGTTGCGGCCGTAGTTTAGTTGGTTTAAAGATATGACCGGAATTCATAGGTCCCAGGTTCAAATCCTGGTAGTATAATACTAATTAAAGGTTTTCATGTCTGGTAGAAGTCTGCAAAAATATCCGATATCCGATTCAAAGTTCGGATACAATTTCCGATTTGAAATTTGGATGAAATAATCGACCCACAATTTTCAAACATAAAATAACTAAATATATCATCACGCCTTCTACCCATTATTGGGTGTGGCACTCTGCTTTAGCAGATCTCGGTAAGTGATATATTTTGCGCGTGAAGTGCGATTACCAGCCATCAAATCACGCTTCCCAAGGATATTAGTGGGGGGGGGAGCCACAGGGGTATTTTTAATGTAGTGTAATTGTTTGTCGGCTGTGGGAATTGAACCCGGGTTCTCAAATCCACAGGGAAGCGAAAGTAACAAAAAAAAACTCATTTCCCTTGTTATTGTGTACAGAGTTGTTTTCGTGGTCTGTGGGACGCTAATCTTTTTGACATTCTTTTAAATTCTTTTGTGTTTATAATTGCCAATATAAGAATAGTGCTATTACAAGCATATTATTTATATTTAGTAGGTAAGTAATAAAATTTTATATTTATTATTTTCTAGTTAAGTCGCCTAACGCCTAACCTATTGTTTGTTTTTTTTTTGTCTGTCATGTTCAATAATACTTTCATCTAGTTACAATAAAAATATTTATAATAATTAATGAATTAAGTACGTAATTTAGATACTAGAGCAATAAAATATTGTACCTACTTGTAATTACAGATATAAAAGTTGATTAAAATAACTTAGATAGCGTTCAAAATCATTCATAAAATTTAACTTTCACACACTTAATGCGTGAACTTTATCAGCTAAAAGAATTATATAAAACACATTAATCAATTAGCAATTATCTTTCGTCGAAACATCCGAATTAATACTAACATAAAACAATAAAAATATATAATTTGAACTCTGCACGCGTTATAATTCGACATAATCCCAGCTTAAATATAAATCAATTCATTGATAATCAGACAGAAAGCTAGATTAGCTCTAAAAATAATGAAATGACGAAAGCAAGAAAAATAATGTCTTAATATAGCAACAAATGATAACAGTTGGTAGCACGGATCAGCGCAGCTGATTTCACATCGATAATTGTCACTTGCGCATGCGTTGTAGTTTTACCGTACACTTATGCAGACAAGGCCGTTACTCGAGGAATTAAGTATATATGTTTTTGTGGATTGATAAGCACTAAGCAAGTATAATTTCTCTCAGTGCATTTATAGTAATTCGAGCACTTCTTGTTCTCAGATAAGATTATAATTATTACGGTGAGCGAGTGTGAGAGATTGTTAGACTCAAAGAACTGTTGTTTTATGCTTGTTCAAATGCGATAATGTTGAAGTTACATTTATCTTCCTTGTGATTAAATAATGATAAAATTTTATGTGACAGCTAAAGTCAAAGAGATTTATATTTATTTATTTTTCATGCGTTTTTGAAGACATGTTTTCATGTTGTATTTTCAAATTTACATATGGCTGACTGTATTTCCAGCTGTCAAAAGTTTCAAATGGTATATTAAAGATTGAGTTTTATTAACACATGTTTTTTCGCCCGCGTCATAGTTTAGAGAACGAGCCGCAGACGAGTTTTCTAAAGCACAAGGGCGATAAAGAGTTTTATAAAATATGTTATTTATACTCGACTTTTCATTTTTATTTTGCGTGTTTTATAAATTAAAATTTAGCCAATTTAGGGAAATTTGTATATGAATTATTGTGGTTGGCATCTGTTTTTGACATTCATGCAATTGTTCAATATTTCGCGATCATTTTAAAATTAATTCTATTATTAATGTTAGATTTTGTGTATTTATCATAGAGTATATGGTTCAGTGGTATCGAGTAGCCCTGTGGATTTGAGAACTCAGGTTCAATTCCCACATTCGATAAACAATTTGTTCCACATTAAAACTACTCTTGTGGCTCTTCCACCACTAACATTTTTGTAAACCGTGATTTGACGGCTGGTAGCCACACTTCACGTGCAAAATATATCACTTACCGAGACATGCCACGGCAGAGTACCACACACCCAGTAATGGGATATATTTATTTTATTTTATTTATAATGGAAGATGAAATCAATTGAAATCCGCTTGAGATACATAAAGTAGTTGAAAGCCTGATAAATAATCCACTTCAAAAGTAATTTTGAGATTGTATTGAAATTTTGTTCTCTAATTGGCAATTACAGTATATCATCAGGTACCAACCGTCTAAAACAAAATTTTGCGTTTCATAATAACTTCCTTATGAACGTAAAATAGAAAAATTATTTCTCAAATGGCTCAAAAAAAGTTGAGGAATTATTCTTTTATTAATTGTTTATTAATATTCTCTGATAATAAATCAAACAGATAGTAAATAAAATTCCGGAAGAGAAAGAATCTTACTTGCTTTTTCTGCAAATTGAATACGCAGGTATTTTAATAGCATTTCAGTAGTAAAACTATAAATGATCGTAACTTCTAAACAATTATTACTGTACATTATTATTGCCTATAATTGTTAAGAAGTTGAAAGAAATTTGCTGTATCACTATTCTAATAATAAAATATACGTTCTGTAATTATTGTTAATAGTAGACCTCACAGCTCAAGAGCAACTGGGTGGATACAATTATTTTATAATTACAATTCGGTGTTGTAAGTTAATTTTAATTAAAAACGCACTTTAATTTTTTTTTCTACGACCTTAACCGAAAGGAGGCTTTTCTCCCCTCATATGCGAGGCTGAAGTAACTGTTTTCCTCCCTTATTTATGGTTAGATATATAGCAACCGTTAGCATAGTCTTAGGTCCGGTTCCTTAAACTTTGTCAACTTATCACGTTGTTAATTACGCGAAAAAATTAAATTAGAATTATAAAAACACATCTAAGAAATGTCAAAATTTTTGACAGTTTTTAAACACATACAGAATTGGCTAGCTCAGTGGTATGAAGTCGGCCTGCGGATCCTGAGAACCCTGGTTCGATTCCCACAGGCGACAAACAATTTTCATCATTTCAAAAACAACCCCCGTGGCTCCTCCATCACTAACATCTTTGGGGGGCGTGATTTGACGACTGGTAACCGCACTTCACGCGCAAAATATATCACTTACCGAGATCTGCTTCGGCAGAGTGCCACACCCAGTAATGGGTAGAAGGCGTGATGATATATTTTTTTTTATTTTCGTATTAAATTTCACTTCATTACAAAAATCATAATTACCGTATGAATCTTACGACCTTGAATTAATACTGAAATTTTTATTTAATTTTCATAAAATAATTATTTTAATACTTTTCTATACTTTCTTTTTATGGGGTAGGTGGCTCAGTGGTATCGAGTCGATCTGTGGATTCTGAGAAACCTGGTACGATTCCCACAGCCGACAAACATTTTCACCACATTCAAATTACCCCTGGGGCTTCCCCGTCACTAATATCTTTGGGAGCCGTGGTTTAACGGCTGATAACCGAACTTCAGGTGCAAGAATATCTCACTTACCGAGATCTGCTTCGGCAGAGTGCCACATCTAGTAATGGGTAAAAGGCGTGATGACATATTTTTTTCTATCATTAACATTTGATGAATTTGCCAGTCATTTTACCAATTTATAAATTACCGTAATTTTATCAACCCTACTACAATAAATAAAAAGTTTCGAATTGCCTTACAGTAGACATGTAGGTCCCCTGAACTACAATTATGAGTTCATTTTCGTTGTGTGAAGTAGAAAATAAATAAATAAATAGACAATACACCGTTTTATTCTCTAATGAATTCTAGCAAATCTTTTGTATAAGTCTGTTTGAAGCATTCTGAATATTTCGCAGACAATAAGTGTCCCCTCCTCGCATATGTAAATCCAACCCTGTGCCAGAAACCCGAGTCACAATCACAGGTGCAGGTGCACATTGCGCAACGTTCCGTTTCAAGTTGCGTCGGTGTTTGATGATCGCTAACCATTTGACCGATATTCGACCGGTAACAACCTCTCTCCGCCTCCTCTCTTCCGCGAGAGAACAACTGAGAGCCCAGAATCGGCCTCAGGCCCCCGGACCGGCAAAATGCAGAGACTGAATCTAGTGACCCGACCCGAATCAAAACAAAAACATAAATACTTGCGTGCTGAGCATGGCCTACCTAGATGCGAACGCTCTGATGAGAACATCGCGAAATGATTGGAAGTGTTTGGCGTTATTTTGTGGTCAGTAATGTGCGCTTGCTGCGATGTGAGTTTGTTTTTGTGTTTTTCAGGTGTTTGTTTTTGTTGGAGAGTAAAAGGTCGAATGTGGACTGTAATACTTTTGCTCTGTTATCATGGGAATACTTTACAAAACTAAATTGATGACCGTGGTTCTCAAACTTCAATGAATATTTATTTATAGATCTAGATTGTCATTTATTGATACAGGGTACCTATTTACTACGCCGTACAACAGAAACTTAATTTTCAATTATAGTACAAGAAAATACAATTTATATTAGAATCCGAACCATTCAGACATAACTTTTTTTTTACATTAACTGAAGTCAAAAATATTTGGAATTCACTGGGTTACAAGTGTCTCATCTGACAGATAAGTTATCTGTCAGTTCATTCTAGCATTGATAAACGAACCCTTAGGACCAGGGATAAAGGAATCGCTGTATCAATGATACAGAGCCTAAGGGGAGCTCCACTAATCAACCGGAGTAAATTTTTATTTTTATTTAAATTTAAATATAAAATACTATTTATAGTAAAACATTTTTTTTTTATATGGAGTAATGGCTCAGTGATATCGAGTCGGCCTGTGAATCCTAAGAACCCTGATTCGATCCCCACAGCCGACAAACATTTTCACCAATTTAAAATTACCCCTGTGGCTCTCCCACCACTAACATCTTTGGGAGCCGTGTTTTGGCGACTAGTAACCGCATTTTACAGGCATAAATATATCACTTACCGAGATCTGCTTCGGCAGAGTGCCACATCCAGTAAAGGGTAAAAGACGTGGTGATATATTTATATTTATTTATATTATTTTTGTGAAATATTTACAAAACATTCACTTACTAGATTCATCAAATATTCAGTCCTCATCAAACATTCTCATCCTAACACACCATCCTCGTTTCAGCCACATTCATACATAGTTCCCTCCATATAAACTCATTTATCCTCACACTCAGAATCCTTCGTCACACAATTAACCTTCAATCACATCCATCAATTCACACCTTTACATCTGTTTCATTCATCTTTCATTCATCTTTCATTCATCTTTCATTCAACGTCCATTCCCTATACTCGAATCATTTCAACTGCCTCACGCCCACTTCTCTAACTAAATAATTTACCTATTTAATCGGGCTAATAATTTAGGAACATTTGACAGCTGGACAATAAAGTTAATCACCCTTAATGGCCGTTTATACAAGCGGTCATTGTCGTTTTAAAAGGTTGAATGAACTAATTTCACACCTTGTAATTAAATTATTATTAATTACGAACAGGAAATGAGTAAAATGAAATAATATAATTAATATGATATTATATATTATAACCCATACTGCTTATACTAAATAAATACGAGTAAACAAGAATAATAGTGAATTATAATATAATGTATCAATTTTAATTTCTTCTACAGTTTTTTGCTGCTAATAAATTTTTTATTATGATTATGATGGATGTACAAACAATTATCTTTGAGCAATATTTATTAACCTCATTTCGAATTTGTTGAGACGCGCTGATTCCACACACATCTTCAAACGGAAACATTTTTAGAACGCGAATGTGATTTTGTTTTGCAATCTCGTAACTTCATAACAATTTTTTTAATGGTTGTGGTTTAGTAACTGCAGTTGGATAACTATATAATAGTTGCGATAAAATATGACTGATCTAAATTCGAAAGATAATTGATTTTCTTCGCTGTTCGCTTCGCTAAGACAGGCAGACAATTTTTTATTTCCTTACTATCTATTATAGTATATCTAGAAATAAACGAATCTAATGATGATTGTAGTCTTTTACTGCCATTACACAAAGACAATAACATTATTGTTGTAATATTAAATAAGCAAAGAAAGAATACTATAGGTAGAAGAAATCCTTGAATACTATCTTTATGGAGGTAGAAGTTTTATGATATTGAAATTACGAGTATATTGATTATGACCAAAAAATAATTTACTTTTTAACTTTAAAAACTATGAAAACGCACAGCATTTTTTGAAGAACTTGATAATCATAATAAAATGTTATTTTTTTCAGAAATATTATTATTATGAAGTTAAATAATGTTAATTTTTAGTTGAATCAAATAAAAAGTAGAAAATCTTGAAAATACATTTCCATATCTCTTTTACTTTATGAATGATTGTATACGGGATGACAATTTTGCATTTAATTACTTTTAGAACTATAATCATTTTTTACAGGCATTCGTAGTACAGTGGATATAAACGAGGTAAAACTTAAATAAAATAAATAAATATGTCATCACGCCTTCTACCCATTACTGGGTGTGGCACTCTGCCGAAGCAGATCTCGGTAAGTGATATATTTTTACGCGTGAAGTGCGGCTACCAGTTGTCAAATCACGGCCCCCAAAGATGTTAGTGGTGGAGGAGCCACAAGGGTAGCTTTTGAAATTATGAAAATTGTTTGTCGCCTGTGAGAATCGAACCCGGGTTCTCAGGATTCACAGACCGATTTCATATCACTGAGCTAGCCACTCCATAAAAAAAAACTTGCGTTTCTTAATTAGCAAACAAGAGGTCGTGCGTTCAAATCTCACTGACTTCTACTTATATCAAAAAAATACGATTGTGTCGTGAGTGCTTCGGATTCCACTATAAGCTGTAGGCTCCCTGTACTGTAATTAGGATTTACTTCCTGTTGTGCAGAGAAACAAAATAAATAAATAAATAAATACTACAACAGTATATTATATACCAAGGGGTAGTTTTCAGGTGGTGGAAATTTGTCGGCTGTGGGAATCAAATTGGAAATTCGAGTTCTCAAATCCACATGCCGACTGAGCCACCTACCCCTAAATCATGATTTATAAAAAAAACTATTTTGCCACCTAGTAACTTAGGTGAGTTCACCCCTGGATTTCATGTTCATTTATTTGACAGACAAGTTTACATGTCAGTTTTCCATTAGACTGGAATACCATCTCTTGTAACCCGAATGTAATTTAACCCGATAAAATCACTAATTGAATTTGTAATCAGCGGAAACGCATAATCCACGAAAATCTTTCTGGTCCAGTTAATTTTCTCAGGCTCGCCAACACAATAAATGAGGGTGCTTGAATCTATTGTTACATAATATAATGAAGTCGTGTTTAGTATTCGGACCTTTACTGACCGTGGGAATATCTCAAACCTGCTCGATTTAACGCTCTTATAAATAGCCTTCTGCGCTCTTCGAGTCTTTCAGCCACAGGTCCCGTTTCTAGGAAAAAGTAAAACTGAACAAGCGAAAATGTTTACTCTGCTAACATGTTCTTGCTTCCTACGCACCTCGCCGTCAGCTGTTTTTCCTAGAATCTGATGAGTTATGTGACAAGGTACCTGCGGGTTATTGCTTACCGCCGGTAAGGTAAACGAAGAGAGGATAATTATAGGATGAGGTTAGTTTCTTCTACTTGCAACATGGAACTTGCTTTATTTATTGATAAAGAAGTGATGACAAGGAAATTGAATAACTGCAGGTGACAACTTTGCAGTTTAAATGATAATTTAATGACTTTTAGAACTATAATCATTTCTGCGCATTTTGCTTACAAATAAAATTGTATATACAGGCTGTAAAAAGGGTTATAAACTGCTCATCCCTCGCCTGAATTAAATTAACAGCTAAACAAGCATTACCATAGCAACGAGTATATTATAAACCTCAAAATAATTAAATATAAGGCGTATTCCATTTGCCATTTAGATCAGATCTAACTTACACTTACTAAACCAATTCACTTATCTATTTCACTAGATTACTTCACTCACTTTATTTTTAGTTCTACATAGATTCACGCATTCATATTTAGGTTAAAGTAATACACTCCAAAAAGTGCATCAGTTTGCTGTGATCAGTTTATTTAGTCATGTTTTCTAATTTATCTGAACTGATTTAAGTGAACCAAGTGGCAAATGGAATACACCTTATGTTGCTTTAGGGCCAGTTTCCCAATCATCGGTTTACTCTCGATTAATGTTAATCATGGTTAATTAATAATGGTAACCATAGTTTCCATTATTATTTAATCATGATTAACATTAATCGGTGATTGAAAAACTGGCCCTAAGTTAACTACAAATCTGTACAATGCTGTCATTGTGAATTACATGTCAAGTCAATATCCAAATTAATAATTAATTATTAATGTATGGCTGGAAGAGCAAAAAATACAAAATATCTAAAGTACATTTAATCCCGCAGGTGATTATTTCCCTCAGTTGCGGCTTGTGAAATAAACTTCACCCTCAGGATTAAATTATGCACTTTCGTCCCTTGTTATATAATATACTATATATAAGGCTTTTTTTTGTCCTCTCTAGAGAGGAATAAATAATTTTCGTCACTATAACGCGAAAAGAAATTTGAGTCTTCTGCATATGTCGAAAAAAAATACGTATTTTTGTATGAAATCAAAATTAGAATTAAATCGAGTGTAAACCTTTCTGCTTCAGCATTTCCCTAAATTCTTTCCGATACTTTGTCGGCAACATATGTTCCTCCACATTAAATATTCTTCCGAAGAAAGAATTGACTTTCTTACGCAAACAAATCTACAATAAGCTAGCAGATGCTCCGACATATGTCTGACATGTGTACAAAGCAATAATTGCTCAGCAAACATAGTCGAACCCTAACCTAACCTCGCAGGAGGAGATGTGCACTGGTGCGAGCGAATTATGCACGGTGGCACACTGGATTTCATCTCGTTATTAGGACGGAAACGGCGACGTAGCGACAAACGGCGGCGTCTTTACTTTCTAGAAGCTGTCGAGAACACGAGAAGCGAAGCTACTGCTCATTTTGTCAATTTGCGCAGATGATTTGCGAGCACTTGTCACGGGTAACAAGTGCAACAAGTTAATATAGATAGAACAGAAAAAATAAGGGTCGTTTTCACTACTTTTGTTCAGCGTGATCCCAATAGATGGTTTTCATAAATAAATAAATATATCATCACGCCTTCTACCTGTTACTGGATGTGGTACTCAGCCGAAGCAGAACTCGGTAAGTGATGTATTTATGCGCGTGAAAAGCAGTTACTAGTCGTCAAATTACGGTCCCCAAAAGATGTTAGTGGTGAGGGAGCCACAGGGGTAATTTTAATGAAGTGAAAATGTTTGTTGGTTTTGGGAATCGAACTAGGATTCTCAGAATCTATAAGTAGCCTCGATACCACTGAGCTACCTACCCCATGGTTTTCAACAAAATAAATATATCATCACGTCTTTATATGAAGTAATGGATCAGTGGTATCAAATCGGCCTGTGGATCCAAAGAACCCTGGTTCGATCTCCACAGCGTGATGATTTATTTATTTATTTATTTTATCACGCCCTTTTGCCTATAACTGGATGTAGCACTCTGCCGAAGCAGATCTCGGTAAGTGATATATTTATGCGCGTGAAATACGGTTACTAGCCGTCAAATCACGATCCCCAAAGATGTTATTGGTGGTTTTCATGATATTAATATATACATAACATGGGGTGTGAATTGTGGATTTAAGACCTCGGGTTCAATTCCTACAATTGACAAACATTTTCACCACATAATTACTCCTGTGGCTCCCCTACCACTAACATCTTTGGGGGCCGTGATTTAAAGGTTGGTAACCGCATTTCAAGCGCATAAATAAATCACTTACCGAAATCTACTTCGGCAGAGTACCACCCCCAATAATGTGTAAAAGGAGTGATGATATATTTATTTATTTTAAAATTACCCCTGTGACTTCCCCTCCACTAACGTATATGAAGTTATAACCTGACAGCTGGTAGCCGCACTTCACGGGTATAAATATATCACTTACCGAGATCTACTTCGGCAGAGTGCCACACGCAGTAAAGGATAGAAAATGTATATTACGAAAATGAAGAAAAATGAATTAATAGGGCGAAGTTAAAACACTTCTTTTAAAAACTTTTACTTGCATAAGGATTATCCTTGTTCCTTGCACCCTTTCAAGCTTTAGAAAATAATTTAAATTTGCATTCATTTCCTTTATAAAACGTTTCTTCGAACTAAAAGTAACAAAATTAATAACTGTGCTTTTACTAACATTGCTCACAGCATGAGAAATATTTAAGATTTATCATAATCCTAAAGAACTGTGACAACATATTGCAGCTTAACCACAGAACCTAACAGTATTTATTTTACCGTATACGTAGTCGATTTCCGAATAAAATTAACGAAATGACATTAGCGACAATTTCACACCGACATTATGTGTGATTGCTAACATTTACAATAAAATTAAATAATAAATATATCATCATGTCTTCACCTTATAGGGTGTGGTAGTCTGCCGTAGCAGATCTCGGTAAGTCATATATTTATGCGTATGAAGTGCGGCTACAAGTAGACAAAACACGACCCTCAAAGATGTTAGTGGAGGAGGAACCATAGGGGTAATTTTAATGTGGTAAAATTGTTTGTCGGCTGTGGGAATCGAACCGAAGTTCTCGAATCCACAGGCCGACTCGATACCACTGACATTGGACTAAGAAATGCCAAAAATCGTGATAATATATGGACCTGTATTTATTTATTTATATATATATATATATATATATATATATATATATATATATATATATATATATATATATATATATATATATATATATATATAAAGTATTTTCATAATTTCAAAAACTACCCCTGTGGCTCCTCCACCACTAACATCTTTGGAGGCCGTGATTTGACAACTGGTAACCGCACTTCACGGACAAAATATATCACTTACCGAGATCTGCTTCGGCAGAGTGCCACACCCAGTAATGGGTAGAAGGCGTGATTATATATTTATTTTATTTTTATTTAAGTATAGTCGTTCCCATGAGAAATGAGCGCTTTTGACCCTGAGCATGTTATTAGCCCTCGGCGCTTTGCGCCTCGTTCTAATAATCATGCCACTGACTAGAAACGCCTGTTTTCACTCATGGTACATAAATACCTATTGTTATTTTATTTCATTTTAATTTGAATAAATCTGCGAAATTTTCTAAATAAGTAGATTAAAAATATATATATATTTCTCAATCGGACTAAAAATACTATTATATTGAGTATCGTAATATTGTCAGACTACGCTACCTTTATTACTCGACCAGAAAACTTGAATATTAATCCTAATAACAAATAACTACTTAATTCTACATGAATGTTATAATTGATTTATGATCAAAATTTTATAGAACAAAAACAAATTGATTGATTTATTATATTATTTTTGTTTTCATTTTTTTTATCTTCATATGGATTTATTGAGGCTGGGTGTTTATTTAAAGTTTTCTAGATGGGGTTTTCAGGTTTTGTCCACCAAGTTTTGGGGTTTTGTGTCAACCCTGGTTTTTCCACCTGTTACAGGAGATGGCGAAGAATCTAAGTTTATAAAGTAAAGGAAAAAAGACTTACCTCATGTTCTGAAGACACTGGCCGTCGTCCGGAATCTGCAACGGAAACAAGATATTAGTACTCAAGATTTAAATTACGTTTCTCTTCTTGATTGCTTTGTAATTGATTTCAAACACTTGAATTAAATCATTTATGAATTAAATTACTTTCCTTTATGCAAGTAGGTATAATAAAATTCATCAGTAATTAATCATGATAGTCTAATAAATCAATAATTGTTACGTATTTTCCGTCCTCAAAGCTTACAGATAAAACCAGCCATAATAGTTATTCATGTATCAAGGGTGAAAACAGGCGGTTCTGGCCCGTGGCATGATTATTAGCACGAGGCGCAGAGAGTCAGGGGCTAATAACATGCTCAGGGTAGAAACGCTAATTTCACCCGAGATACATACAATATTTTATGCACAACAAAATAACATTTAAGTTAATGTTCAAAAGAATAAAATATGTTAATAGGTTATATGTCAAATTGACATTTTGTAAAATCAAGTATTCACAATAAACAAAAATTGTCATTTTATTTATGTACCCATAGGAATTATTTTTGTATGGCCCTAGGGCCAAAAAGAAATATTTAAGTCCGCTTTTTAGGGCTGAAACACGTCTTTTTAGCCCGGTTGTACATAAAATTATTTAGTTCTTGTTCTCGGTAATTCTTTCATTTATAATTAATCGAAACTGTAAATGATATTCTATTTCCTTTCTTTAATTGTAATTTCCGATCGGAATTCTCATGCATATTACTATCAATCGATTTATTATAATGAAAATCTTATTTACATAAAGTTGTAAAATAGGCCAATGGACAATTCATTTCGTTTTCCCCAGGTAGATGCACCAATAAGAGAGAAATTTTAATCATCTAATGTAGTGGATTACCTAGTATTTTGCAGAAATAATTTTATATTATAGAAAGTAAAACATTAATGTATAAAACAAACATATACGAGTACATGCTAGGTTAAGTTCAATTTGCATCAAAATTTCTAAATAATCTGAGAAAACGGGATCTCTAAAAAAATTTGGTTGCTAGTTTATTTTTAACAGGAACTTTATCCCAATTAAATTTAGTAGCACACTCAGGCAGGGGAGAGTGCCCTGAGAGTTCGAACACTCCTCTTGAAGAAATTAACAAACATGTTCTGAAATTCGAAACGACTAGTTATATAAAAAAAAACAGAATTTGCAACATAATGCCCAGTGTACACGAAAAAAGTTTGCTGAGAAAATTTTATAGAAAGAAGAAGTCAAAAATAAGATTCTTGAAAATCTGTCAGTTACTCTTTGACATGAAATGAGTAAGCTACTGTGCTATAAGCATGAAGTTAGTTGCTTTCCACAAAATCCATCTGGCGACAGAGGCGGCGCTATAATTTCAAGACACTTTCTTGACTTCTTCTTTCTAAAAAGTTTCTTAGAAAACTTTTCTCGTGTGCACAGGGCATAAGGAAATTTAATAATTTGTGTGAACTATGGTTTACTGCAGATTACGATAGATTAATTGTAATACTATCTATTTAGATGGCGGAATCATCTTTTACGGAAAAGCAGGTAACGCACAGTAGCCAAGCAAAATTTGTGATCCGTGTGGTACAATATGTAATGTAACCAAGTCAATTTATGTTAAATTCGAATCAAGCCATAATCTAAATCATCTCAAGAAAATCTTAAATAAATAAATAAATAAATATAAATATATCATCACGCCTTTTACCCATTACTGGGTGTGGCACTCTGTCGAAGCAGATCTTGGTACGTGATATATTTATGCGCATTAAATGCGGTTACTAGCCGTCAAATCACGGCCCCCAAAGATATTAGTGGCGGGAGAGCCACAGGGGTAATTTTAAATTGGTGAATATGTTTTGTCGGCTGTGGGGAAAATGTTAAATATATACAAATTATAAAAATGTATTTTTCTAATATTTACAATTCCGGAATATCATAAAAAATTATATATAAATTATTGCCCCCTCCCCCTGAATAAAATCCTGTGTCCTGATTACAGTAAGCTTATAGTGAAAATCGAACTACTTAGGTACTATTAAAGGACTCGCATTGGGCTAAGAATTGCCAAAAATCGTTATAAAAGGTCTCTTAAATAAATCATTTATGGATGTCTGTATTTCAAATACATATTGTAAACGAATGAAAATATTAATACAGAAGCATGAAACCAGTAAATAATTTACATAAATCTCAATATTACGAAGACATTCATCTAACTTAGTTAATTAAAACGTAAAATATTCATAATCCTATTTACGTAGCTTGGTTTCTTTGCCAAGTTTCTTCGTAAAAATAATGCATTTTTAAACGAATTAAAACTTAGCCGGTAAGTTAAGAAATGAAGGATGATTAACTAATTGTAAATATGTCAAGCATTTAATTTGAAAATCTCATTCAAAATAATAGATTCCTTATCAAATTGGGACTAGTTTTGTAGATTCGGACTGATTTGCATAATGGATCTAGTACGACAAATTCATTTCAATGTTTCTTTTAATGTAACAACCGTTTTGCCAATTCAGTCACATTTAGAACAGAACAAGTCAACGAACTTGTAAACTTGATACTTGATCTTTTATGTATTGATTGACATCGATTTTAGAAATGCCGCAAGATGATAAATCTCAATTGTAAACGTTTGCAAATTTATTACAAATTTTCTTGTAACCACAAAAAAACATTCATTTTATTTTATATTCCCATAAGAATATTTTTTAAATGGCTGTTCGATACCTAACTATTTTAGACGCTCTTTGAGATCCTTTAACAAGAATAAAACAATAATTTGTTTATTGTTTTTGACATGTCTGTCAGGTTTGATAATTCCTTAGATTTTTTTATTAGAATTTATGATATGGGGTAAGTGGTTCAGTGGTATCGAATCGAGATGTTAGTGAAGGAGGAGCCACACAGGTAGTTTTAATGTATTGTAAATTGTTTGACAGCAGTGGAAATTGTACGTGGGTTCTCAAATCCACAGGTTAACTTGATACCACTGAACCAAATATTCATGTTTTTAAAATACCTTAGGCTTTTCTGCTTCCTAATTTATCCTTATTATATCTCTTTATGTTCGATTGTTGACAAACATTTTCACCACATTAATACTACTTCTGTGGCTCCTCCTCCACTAACATCTTTGAGAGCCGTGATTTGACGGCTGGTAACCGCACTTCACGTGTAAAATAGTTTACTTATCGAGATTTGCTTCGGCAGAGTGCCACATCCAGTAATAGGTAGAAGGCGTGATGATATATTTATATATTTTTATTTAAGTTTCGGTCTCTATAATAATGGTTCGCTTACAGTAGCCACTCTGTATATCTATGTTAATTGTCTTTTCGTTGGTAATAGTAAACAAATAAACTAGTTGAAGTAGAAATTAGTTAAAAATTCACATAATTCGTCACGGTTTCCTCGCGTTGGCGTTACGTTCACGAAAATGAAAACGTCACGCGGTGCAGGTACCCCGGTCCGTGAAAACACGACGATGACGTCACCGGACCGTGACCTGACCTTGACACGCACAGGCGTTCGTCGTCAGGGGGCTCTCATTAATCACTGGATTTTGTAAAGTTACATCTCAACTCGGGAGCAGGATCTAACTGAATCCTTCGAGATATTTGCATTAATGGTTATTTAATTTGTATGCTGGGTTATCCTTAGACAAGGAATTACATTTAGTAGGTATGCTTTAATGTAAATTATTATTATAATATCGATTCATCATAGTCTTGGACATTTAGGGAATGCTTATTAATATTTAGATGAAGAGGGAGATAATTTTTCTGTCAGATAAGTCGTAATTGGCTCTGAATTTGGCACCTGAGCATTGAGTTATTTGAAACAAAATATAATTATTATTATAAACTTTAAAAAACAAGCGTAGCGCGGCACTCCCTTCCTTTCTTATCTATTTGATTCGTTTTTACTTCTTAAAATCGCAATGGAAGCAGTCGGCCTGTGGATTCGAGAACTCTGGTTCGTTTCTCACAGTCGATAATTTTCACTTCATTAAAAGTACCCCTGTGGTTCCGCCTCCACTAATATCTTTAGAAAAGAGTGATTTTACGACTGGTAACTGCACTTCACGCCCAAAATATATCACCTACCGAGATCTGTTACGACAGAGTGCCACATCCAGTAATGGATAAAAGGCGTGATGATATATTTATTTTTATTTAATCCAACAATTATGAGAAAAAAAGACAAATATGTAAGAAATTCGTCATGAATGCAGTTTTGTCAAAAAGAGAGTTCGCGCCTTCAAATCTCGCTGACTTCAACTTATATAAAAAATATAACTGTGTCATAGTAGTTCCGATTTCACTATAAGCTACTGGCACTGAGAGTAAGTTCCTGTTGTGCACAGTAGAAAATAAATTAATATAATATACACGCACTTCAAAGTAAATTTAAATTTCATAATATTTATTCACCTTCATTATGTACTTTCAGTCTTGTGATAACGAAATAAATAGTTTAAAAATGCTAGTTAAAACTAGGTTAAATTAATGATTAAATTTTATGTACCGAGTATTAATTAAATATTAGGTCAATTGATTTAGCTGCAGAATTTAATATTCCACAACTTTGATTTGAAGTAGCTTATCGTGCAAAGAAAAATAAACATTTTTATAAATAAATAAATAAATATATCATCATGCCTTTTACTCATTACTGTGTGTGGCACTCTGCAGAAGCATATCTCGGTAACTGATATATTTTGCGCGTGAACCGCGGTTACCAGTCGTCAAATCACGACCACCAAAGATGTTAGTGGTGGTTTTCATTATGTTAATATATACTTGCGGTGTGGACTGTGAATTTAAGATCTCGGATTCGATTTCCACATCTGACAAACAATTTTCACCACATTTTAATTACTCCAAAGCAGATCTCGGTAAGTGATATATTTATGCGCATGAAGTGCGGTTCCCAATAGTCAAATCATGGCCCTCAAAGATGTTATTGGTGGGGGAGCCACATGGGCTAATTTTAAATTGGTGAAAATGTTTGTCGGCTGTTGAGATCAAACCACGGTTCTTAGGATCCACAGGCCGACTCGATACTATTGAGCCACTACTCTTTTTAACGAATAGTAAACACCCTGTATATAAATTAGAATTTGAACTTAGTTTTAAGATATGAGCAGAGGTAACAAACATTAAGTAATAAAATAAACTACACATCAAATGCATTTACTCTATTTAGTGTTTACAAGTTATAAATAAAGCAAATCTATGATAATGCTACGACATATTCACGTTTATTGCACCTAAGTAGTTTCCCAAGAGAGTAATTATAAAACTAGTCTAACAGAAAGTTAGTTTAAATTATAATAATTGGTATTAGCATGTAACTTTATTTGTAAACAACATATTTAACACACAGTATTTCTCACTTTTGTGATTTACATATTTTATCTCCAGTTTTATATTAAAGGAGTGTATGTTTAACTGATAACAGAAATTATTATGTGTCATGTATGTCACTCATAAGTTCAAAAGAATGAGGGACTTTTTTCAGAGTATATGCTATGCAAACAAAAAATATGACAAGAAAATGAATTATCACTCTTTCTGTCACCAATTTTGAAATTTGGAGCATCAGAAGAAAATAAATTATGTCGCTACAAAAATTGTAATTTCATGCTGCAAAAGCATATTGAAAACTAGAAATTTTGTAATTTAAAAGTAACATATTGCTGTCAAATGTTTTTAAGGGCCAAATTCATAAGCTGTATTCCATTTGCCATTTGGTTCACTTAAATCAGTTCAGATAAATTAGACATTATGACTAAATGAAGTGAATTAAGCAAACTAATACATATATTGGGATGGATTACTTCAAAGTAAATTAGAACCAGTAATTCTAGTGCTGGAAATAAAGTCAGCGACGTAATTCAGCGAAATAATTAAGTGATCTGGTTCAGTAAATGTAAGGTAGATCTGATCCAAATGGCAACTGGAATACGCCTATAGTCGTGACTCATCCTCACTTCATTCTCACCTCACACTCAAAGTCGAAGTAACTAAGGCAACTAACTAAAAAATGTATACAATTTGAGTTAGTTGCCTTAGTTACTTCGACTTTGAGTGTGAGGTGAGAATGAGGTAAGGGTGAGTCATGACTATGAATTTGGCCCTTAATATACAATAATGGAGTAGGTGGCACAGTGGTATCATGTTGGCCTATGGATCCTGAGAACCTTGGGTCGATTCCCACTGCCGACAAACATTTTCACCACATTAATACTACTCCTGTGGTCCCCCTCCACTAACATATTTGGGGGGCCGTGATTTGACGACTGATAACCGCACTTCACGCGCAAAATATATCACTTACCGAGATCTGCTTCGGCAGAATGCCACACCCAGTAATGGGTAGAATGCGTGATGATATATTTATATTTATTTTTATAATGCTTGAAATAACAGTCGTAGAAAAGTATTTTCTTTTAAAATAATTTCGAACAAGCAAGAATGTTTCTGCGAGTAAATTATAATTTAACGCCATGACGCTATTTAAAAATAGAAGTATGCCATGAGAAAATATAAAAAGTAATTTATATTAATAACTAGAAAAACCTTTCTTCTGGATCAATAATTCTCAATTCTCACGTTTAAATACAAGGTTTACCACGGGTCATTAGTTTTTAGTTCCATAATAATCCAGTAAATCATTGATTTCTAATACACTAGTTTTTTATCATTGCTTATAAATATACCAAACAATAAACATACTTTACATTACCTACTTTACAAAATATCGGATCGATACTCACAGCCGATAAACAATTTTCACCACATTAAAATTACCCCTGTGGCTGCTCCTCCACTCTAACATCTTTGGAAGCCATGATTTGTTGGCTAGTAATCGGATTTCACGCGCGTAAATTATCACTTACCCAGATCTTCTACAGTAGAGTGCCACACTCAGTAATGGGTAAAAGGCGTAATGAGATGTTATTATATTATTATTATTACAATTACAATTTACATATTTAATTGGTACACCAAATGTTTCTCAAATATTTTATTAAAAAAATGCTGTAAATGCTACTTAGAAATGAAAAAAAAAATCATTCAACAATTCAAAGAATGTATTAGAAGATTGAAAACAAAATAGAATTAAAGAAGGATTTCTGTAATAAATCTATAAAATAAAAATAAATAAATATATCATCACGTCTTCTACCCATTATTGGGTGTGGCACTTTGACGAAGCAGATCTCGGTAAGTGATATATTTTGCGCGTGAAGTGCGGTTACCAGCCGTCAAATCACGGCCCCCAAAGATGTTAGTGATAGGGGAGCCACAGGGGTAGTTTTTTTTTTTAAATGGTGAAAATTGTTTGTCGCCTGTGGGAATCGAACCAGGGTTCTCAGGATCCACAGGCCGACTTGATACCCACTGAGCTAGCTACCCCATAATAATTAATATTTGTTGATAAGTAGAAAATATTGCATAAAGTCATAAGTTTCGTTGCGATTTTATTCATCATTTACATATTTACGGATCTACAAAAAATTTTGAATTTACACAGAATACCACCTTAATTCTACAAACCATTAGTATTATACCAACATACCAAAATTCCTAAGAAACTATACCAAACTCCGTAATGAGAAGTTTTTCCTTCAGTAACTTCTGAAATCATGGTTCTATTTTTGTAACGTACATTATTACATTAGCTTCTTGCAAACTTCAATTTTGATCACACAAAAGTAACAAGGCCGCGAAATAATTTATTTGTAATTTTTGCCTCCAAGGGAGTCACGGCCCTGAAAATGGAAATGACTGCTTGGAGAAATAGAAAAGCAAATTTTCTACCATTTTTATTCGAAGCAATTTTCTCTAAAGCCATTTAGAAATGTTTGAGAGCTGAAATTATTCGATATGAAATATGTGAAGATTGAAAATCATTTGACAACATTAAAAACAAAAGCTATGCGGGCACATCATAAATATAAATTGCATTTTACGAGAAAGTAGCTACATTAATGTCTCTAGAGGCTGAAGACATTACCAGATCCGTAAAGATCACTCAAGGATCAAACCAAACAAAGTGAAAAATATCCTGTGATCGGAGCAGCTTCGAGTCCGGTCACTCCGGCCCGGATCGATTAAGCGTCTCCCCGGAGACAAACGACCTTGATGTGTGTGCGTCTTGCTTCCCCCACCCTCAGCTTCATGGAATTAAACCACATACTCACATGTAAATGTTTTTTATGTTGTTTTATTGATTCGATTTATTTATTGAGTTCATACAAACAGAAGCGGATTGTACTATGTTGTTTGCTTGTAATATTGGATTCTTTTTTCTTGGTTTTTTTGTTCGGAAAATTGAGTTTCAAAGAAAAGATGATATTGTTTGTATAAGAATGGTGTGATATGTGATATGTAATATCGATAAAAGCGTATTGGGTTCTTTTGTGATGAAACATTATATTTTATCGAATATTTAGAGCAATCATTTATATTCATATCTTTACGCTATGTCCCATCAAATGGGGTAGCGCGAACCTTTCAATCATTTATTCATTGGATTCATCCTTCTATCCTGACATAACGATGATCTACATTCATGATTATTTTCATATTTCGTGCACGCAACAAACCTACAATCATATACATCCATTTATTCCTGAATTGTCCACGCAATCTCTCACCCTTAATTTCACCATTTCATGTTAAATCCCTATGTTCAACCTTAACAAGTACCCCCTTCTAACAACATTCTTCTCAATCTCACGCTCATCATACATCAAAAGCTTCTTTGAAAATGAAATAAATAATCGCCATACATTCATTTATTCCTAGGTCGTCCACGCAATCTCTCACCCTCAATTTCACCATTTCATGTTAAATCCCTTTGTTCACCCTTAACACATACCCCCTTCTAACAACATTCTTCTCAATCTCACGCTCATCATACACCAAAAGCTTCTTTGAAAATGAAATAAATAATCGCCATCCATCCATTTATTCCTAGATCATCCACACAATCTTTCACCCTCAATTTTACAATTTCATGTTAAATCCCTTTATTCGCTCTTAACAAGCACCCCCTTCTAACAACATTCTTCTCAATTTCACACTCATCATACACCAAATGCTTCTTTGAAAATGAAATAAATAATCGCCATCCATCCATTTATTCCTAGGTCGTTCCACGCAATCTCTCACCCTCAATTTCACCATTTTATGTTAAATCCCTTTGTTCACCCTTAACAACCATTCTCCGTCTAACAACATTCTTCTCAATCTCACATTCATCATACACCAAAAGCTTCTTTGAAAATTAATCAAATAATCGCCATCCATCCATTTATTCCAATGTCATCCACGCATTCTTACATTTCACCAACAATTTCTACGAATATTTTAAAGACCAACAAGCAATCAAGCACAAGTACAGTCAAAGTAAAATTATAATCTTTTTCTTCACAACATTTAGAAGTGGAATGTCATCTTCTTTACTTCCTTGCTTTTTACGTAATAACAATTTAAAACCAGTAATTCCCAGACTAAACTGTACAATCCGAGTTGTCATCTGCGTAAAGCAGTTTTAATATTTTACGGTTCTGTTAATTTAATGGTATACCCGGTAAGGGCAATGATCTTCTGCAGTAATGACTATTGTTAATTTTGCACCTGCTGGAAATGAAAAAGGCTGTGGTGCAGCACAACTCGCTTGTTTCTTGATTTTAAATAGTATTTGTTGCCATAGAAACAGCGTAATAAATACGTAATAATTTTTAATGTTACTATACCGTTACTTCTTTTATTATTATTGCTAAGGCAACATGCTACTGCTACAGCCAAGAAAACTGCCCTGTCTAATACTAGCAATTTTGCACAATTATTTAACAACCACAACTTTAAAATAAAATTGAGAAATAAATTATACATCTAATGGCCAGTTGCAATAATAAAACTTAAATTTTAAACTTGGTTTAAATAAATAAAAGTATATCAAATGTTTAACAGCAATATCAATTATTCCATATAACATGTAACTTTGATTTATTTTTATTAATTTACTTAAAACAAGTTTATAATTTTAGTTTTTTTGTTGGTTTCGATATTTTACCGATACGATTTTCTACAATTTCATTATTTCAAAACAAAAAATATGGGTTTCGGTTTTCTGTTACTGTTTCATGAATTTTCGTTACAATTCGGATTTCTAGTACTAATAAAGTAAAATAAAATAATATATAAATAAATATATCATAAAAAAATAAATATATCATTACACCTTCTACCCATTACTTGGTATGGCACTCTGCCAAAGCAGATCTCGGTAAGTGATATATTTATACGCGTGAAGTGCGGTTACCAGTCGTCAAATCACGTCCCCCAAAGATGTTAGTGGTGGAGGAGCCACAGGAGTAGTTTTGAAATTATGAAAATTGTTTGTCGCCTGTGGGAATCGAACCAGGGTTCTCAGGATCCACAGGCCGACTTCATACCATTGAGCTAGCCACCCCATAAATATATCATCACGCTTTTTACCCATTACTGGGTTTGGCAGTCTTCCGAAACAGATCTCGGTAAGAGATATATTTATGCGCGTAAAGTGCAGATATCAGTCGTCAAATCACGTCCCCCAAAGATAGTAGTGGTGGAGGAGCCACAGGGTTAGTTTTTAATGTGGTGAAAATTGTTTGTCGGTTATGGGAATCGAGCCGGGGTACCACTGAGCCACCTACACCTAGTAAAATGAAATGTGTAAACTGATCATTTACATTCTACAAGTTTATTTGAGTCTTTATTTTTATTTTTTATTTTGTAGTTTTCGCATCGCATATTCCTCAGTTGCTACTAAAGGTTTCCATAGTATATTTTATGGTAAAAGAACTATGTTAAATATGCCATATATCAAAATAAACGTAATAATGTCGTGATGTACCAGAATTTATTCCACAAAGTGCTTTCATATTTCGCTCGGCGTCAGAAATTCACCTGGCTTTAAACTTTGTGATTTAGATTGCCAAAGTCAAGCTCATAACTTTTGCTTTTTATGTTTTTATTCATCTGAAAAGTCTCTTTAGTTTACTTTCAGAATGAAAAACCTGATGCTCTTTATGATTTACGATACGAAATGCAGTTTAAACTTTTGCGAAATTTAACTTATGTGCAGAAAAAGAAAACAGCAGATTTTATCTTGCAGAAAAAGTTATTAAAAAACTATTAAAGAAAAAATGTTTGTAAATATTGTTGTAGGTGCGCCTCATAAAATTTTGTTAAAAATATAGAATTTTTATCATGATTAGGAAATTCTATAGAAATAATGAAACAGCATGATTAATGAATTAACTTTCAAAAAAAGAAAAATAAACCAATATAACACACTTAGTTTTTTTAATAAATCTATTAGAAGAGACGATATTTAAATGAACGCTTTTATGCGATGGTTCAGAGCTTGAAACAACTTGGGTTCAACCTTAGCTCGATTTCTATTTCTCTATTTTGTCAGTGAAAATTGTGGAGTTCAACTATAATAAAAATTTACAAATATATCGAATCTTTTTAGCCCGATTTCATAAAGCGATTTTAACTGTGTTCTTAACTAACTGCATAAAACATTGTCAGCTAATCATGTTGTTATCTACACTAAAAAGTTGAATAAGAATAAAAAAACACATTTAAGAAATGTCAAAAATTTTGACAGTTCAATATTTTAAAACGTTATAATTTCTATAGTATGCATTAAACCAATAATTATTTGTTACTAATAATGTTTTGCCATTGTTGTTTAACTAACAATAAGTATTTTAATGCTGATACTAATTAAATATAACCTAAAAATAAGAAAATATGAAAATATGGTGTCAACTATCTTGGCCATTGTTAATATTTAACAGGCTGTTAGCTAACAACTATGGCCGTATTTGCTTGGGAACTTTGAGTTCAACCCTGAACTGATCTAGAACTAACTCATGTTACTTCCAAATAAATGATGCATCTAGAGTCAATTATAAAAATTAGCCATAAATTTAAAATCTAATGCACGTACTAAGTGATATCTGCTTAATATCAAACTGCGATACCACCAATTCAAAATGGATACCAAGGAACACAAGTTGATTAGAAATAGATAGAAAACAGGTTCAAGCTGCCAAACCACCAAAATAGTTGTGGCAGTAGGATCAGTTCAGGAACTGTTCTGGGTTATTTAATACGTGCCAATTAAACAAAAGTACCCTACCAGGTTACTTTAAAAATGCCAAATAAATACGGCCATACATTGCTTTAAGCAGCCGGGCTTAAATGCTTCATATATTTTGTTTCAAAAAGATCAGTGTTCAGGTGCCAATTAGGTGCGTGTTTCACGTTAATAAACAGGACATTAACCACTAATATTTCTATTAAAATATAGTTAAAAACAGTTAATTAAAATTTATAATGAACGTAATGGAAAAAAGTGATTACAATATGCGGTACTTTATAAGTCCATTACTTTTTCCAGCGTCATTAGAAATTAAAAGAGATTACGTCATCCCAGGATTGAAGTCTTGTCCCAAAGGATATTTGCTCGCATCCAACCAGAACGAAACCGCGTATTTATCATCGCATCAACTATATTAAATTACATTCCCTGCATTTTATATGTCTCGGATAAAACTCTGGACAGTCATTTCACTGAATTAAAGATATTAAACTTGGAAGATTATTGCTGTAGTACTGGTGATGGTAGTACAATCATGAATGTAAATTGAGTCATATTTTGAATCTACTTTTAGAATTTTAATTAGAATAATTAGAAAAGATGTTTACTATACACGATTAATTAAAATTGGACATGATTTGATTAAAAATCTAATGAGGTTACAAATTTATGTTGAATGTACTACTAATTTATTTATTTATTAATTTGCTACTTTACACAACAGCAATTTAATTCCAATTACAGTACGGGGGGAGGGGGAGTTCACCTTATAGTGAAATCCGAACCACTTAGACACAGTCGTATTTTTATATAAGTTGAAGCCAATGAGAACTCATCAAGATGCACATCTGTCAATTATTTTTTTATTTATTTATGAGTTATAAAATTTATTCATTTAAATGAAAATCGAACTTTTGACAATATATAAGCCATAAAATAAATAAAATTGCAGTGGCGTACCTAGAAATTTTTCCGCCCAGGGCGGACTCCAATTTACCGCCCTTTCTAAGTCAATCAAATGGTACTTTTTATAAATTAAAAAAAAAAAATATCATCACGACTTTTACCCATTATTGCGTGTGGTACTCTGCCGAAGCAGATCTCGGTAAGTGATATATTTATATACGTGAAGTGCGGTTACCGGCCGTCAAATCACGGCTCCCAAAGATGTTAGTGGTGGGGAAGCCACAGGGATAATTTTAATTTGGTGAAAATTATTAGTCGGTTGTAGGAATCGAACCGGGGTCCTCAGAATCCACAGGCTAACTCAAAATCATATTTAAATTAGGCAGTACCTAATAAAGGAATTTTTCGAGATAATATTTTCAACCCTACATTAACTTGACGATGAAGAAAATTATTCGAAATCATATAGTAATTCATAATTTGTAGAAAATGTATAGAAAACTTATGAAGTGAACAAGTTGTTTTTTACAACTAAAATTAAATATAAAAAATGCCGCACGTTGCGGACCGCACCCATCGCCCCCCCCCCACCCCCTAGGTACGCCACTGTAAAATTGATTCGAATTTGTTAATTTAAATAAATTTATTGTCGTTTATAATATTGGGCGTAGATCTACAAACTGATCAAAGGTAAATGTTTCAGTTGGCAATACAATTCTGGGGATCTTTTTATCTTACAGTTGGCTCTACGCCATGTAAAGGCGGAAATATCATTTGACATGTCACTTTTATAATAAATATAAATAATTTGAGTGATAGAAATACTTTCGATTATTGCTTTGTGAGTAACTGAGTAATGTTATGAAATAAAAGATGTAGGTAAAGGAAACATTGATTTTTATTCATTTAAATTCTCAAATGTTACTGTCAACAGCAGGAAATAAATGTATGTATCAGTCTTACCAATTTCAAGTATATTTTGTTATTGCCAACTGAAACATTTACTTTTGTTCACTCTGTATTTAGATTATACATAAATTTCCAGACTATAAACAGATCATAATAACATTACACTAAGAGAAAATCTGAGAGACCTACATAAAATTCCTACAAATCTACTTCTTCAAGCAGATAAAATTATAAATATATCTTTGATTGTTTCATTATGGATTCTTTCCACATTGTTAGGTCACGCATTATACCAATTCTTTGAGTGAAATTACACCGTCGTTTTATCGTAATGTTCGAGCACGTTTTCAATCATTCCTTGCACGAATTTCATCTTCGAGTTCGAATCATGGCACTCGGAACTCGATGCGTTCGAAAGCAACGTGTCCGTGCTTTCGTCGCTCTACCTGTCTAAGTGCTGTTATTTAATCATGCCCGGATTATTGATAACAGTGTCGCAAATTATTTCTCACAGAGCCGTACCAAAAAAATGGAAAAATAACTTTAAATAAAGCTTTGTAGCACCAAAGTGTGCATTTATTCAAAGGGTTGTTGCGTCGATGAAAGATCTATGTGTAAAGAATTATTAATGTTGATGATGTGCCATGTCAGGCAGTACGGTGTTGTGGTTAGCGTAACGGTATTTGAATCCGGAGATCCCGAGTTCGAATCCCACATAAACTATAAATATATAACCTATCAAACTGTAGCTCGGTGAGTCCGGGACCTGTATTGTAATTGGGATTCAGTTCCTGTTATAACGAGTAGCATAAATAAATAAATAAAATATTTCATAATTTTACAAATAAAAGTACGGTTTTATATTGATAAAATTTCGTAACTAGGGCAAAATTCTGACACCAAAGAAATGCTTGAAACTTAATACAAAATTATTTTATTATTGTTTTATGCTGTCAGTTTGACGCAGTATTGGTTTATTTTATTTGTCTCAGATAGCTATAAATTTGTATATTCAAGCACGCAATTTTTTTGCTTACAGCAAAAGTACTTGAGTAAAATGACATTAAGTAAAACATCCTGTTTTGTGGACTCGGAATTTACCATGTAGTTTGTTCAGGAGACCGATTCTAATTCGTAGCAACCAAATATTTAGTTGAATGACGTATTTTTGATGACGTCAGGCGATTTAGTTAAAATTTCTAGGGAATTTATTTTCTACTGTTGGTTACAAAGATCAGACTTTGGTGTGGTATTTCTGAAAATTTTTTTGCCGCTTTTTTTGATTGTTTATTGTTAACAATTCCATTTTATTGATTGAAATCGTAACTATATTTCTATATTTAGTATTATTTATTAAAATAACCAAACTTTTCAAAACACGGCACTGCAAAACATACGAATAGGACGTAGCGACTAAGTAAGCGACTGGTTTAAAGCAGTTGCTAGCACAGTCGCTAGAAAATGTCTAGTCGCCAATAGGATGCGGGCACTCACGTGACATTGTGACGTAAAAACAGCTGTCCCGTGAAAGATCACTGCGCCACCTACAAAAATGAACTATTTTTTGGGACGAGATTTGAAAACAACCCGGTTCTTTTCAAATCTCGTCCCAAAAAATAGTTCATTTTTGTAGGTGGCGCAGTGATCTTTCACGGGACAGCTGTTTTTACGTCACAATATCACGTGAGTGCCCGCATCCTATAATGGTGGCAAGGTGGCTACACTATCGATAGCGACAATAAATGACGTCAAGCCAGTCGCTATAGCTGGTTGCTACGAATTAGAATCGGTCTCCTGTTTTCGATCATTTTCCCAAATGTTTTTCCGGAATGACTGTTTTCCAGAATTATAATTTTCTCCCATGATTATTTCCTGAATGCTTTTGTCCAGAATTTCCATTTTTCCGAATGCCTTTTTCCTGTATGCTAATTTCTTGTAATGGCAATTTAGCTTCTAAATATTCATTAAAAAAAAAACAGATGAAGAGAAAGTGGTCGAATATTTGGGGCAATTAATTGCAGGATGAATATGATGAATAAATGTTCAATGAATATTTCTATATCACAAATGAATCAACCAGTTTTTCAAAACATTGTTTTGTACCATAAACAATGACAATGACACATAATAATATTTATTTTCTGAATCATTTATACTCTTTTTGTTAATTTATGGAACCAGGAAGTACGTATATATGTACGTTATTTTTTTTCAATGTTTTAATTTCTTGTTCGTAGATGAGATGTTGCGCTATAGATGTGTGTAAATAAATATTTACATTTTTACTACCTGGTGAAAATACAACATCTAATTCTATACTTTTTACACTACATGGTTCTACATTTTACTAGATTAACTTTAGCATAATTTATTCCACATTAAACGAACCGGGTACAGTTTTTAGAATCACAGTGCGTAAACGTAGTAATTCAAATTTACTTCTCAATTTTTTCAGCATGTCAAGTTAGTAAAGCAATTTCTACTTTCTACAAAACAAAATCAAAAGAAAACACTTTTAATATTATATTATCTGGTATTACATAAAGAGAAAATGACATTAGTTAAACATATGGTTTTTAAATTAAATCGATATATAGTTTCATTAATCCTACTTAGATTTACATAAACTAAGTTGAATAGACACTTTAGATAATTGTTTCGAATTGAGAAACAAACCACTTGATACAAAATGGTTTTCTATAAAACATATGCTAGATAGAAGCTAGTTTCTTTTTATTTTTCACTTTTAATTCGTACATCAATAAAATAAGGGAACAATTGGAAAACAAATCAACAAGTTTATTTTCACTAATTTATCTGTAAACAATACTCATTACTTTTATACTAAACTTTCTTTTAAAATGTTTTCTTGCAACAAAGGCAACCCACTTAAACTACAAATATTGTTTTTTTGATATAAAACAATGAATAGTTGATAACATTTTTTACAATCGCTTTATTTTAGGTTTGAAGACAGAAAAAAACTTGATTTTTGTGTGTATCTACTTGAAAAGTAATGAAATGTATACGTTATTTCTGTAATCTAGAACAGTGGTTTTCAAACTCTTCGGAGCCATGATCTCCTTGGAAGCAAAAATTATAAATATATTCTGTCGTAAATGATACTACCACCTTAAGGATTCATTTAAAATAATATAAGACTAGTTATGAAATTGAAGATTTCACCATTCGATTCCACATATATTTCTGCAGCGATATACATATTTTGATCCTCAAAAATTATTGTTAATCGCCGGAGTCATGATCTCAAAAAATTCGTCTAATGCGAATTTTTTTTGTTGAACCAGTACAAAATCTAAAAATTTTAAAATATGGTTCTATATCATTCAGACTACGAGAAATCGAATGCCGTTGAGCGCATCTTCATATCTTTTTTGTTTTTGAGTTACAGCGATTTTTGACTTTTTAAAAATCTCAACTTTGAAGGTCCATATCTCGAAAACTAAAAGAGATATTGAAATGCGGTTTGAACGAGTGAATTTCTCGTGTTCCAATTAACTTATACTGAAAGTTTTAAAATTTAGAAAATTTTGCAATTTTTCTCAAAAATTTCTTTTGCCCATATATCAAAAACTTGGCGAGATAATGAAAATCTGTAAACACCAGTAGATTTCCCACAAAAAAGTACATATGTATGTAAAATTTCAGAGTTTTTGCTGTACGGATACAATTTTTAGAGCAAAAAAACTAAAAATCGCCAAAATTCGTAAAATTCTTAAGGGGTACCCCTTCTAAAATAATTAAAAAACAGTAGTTTTTCGTTTTCTTGTAATAAAAATTTTATCTGTGCGATTTTTTGCCTGAAATTTTGCATACCTATGTACTTTTACGAGAGGAATTCATTGGTGGTCACAGATTTTCAGTATCTTTTCAATTTTTTGAGAAATAAAAATTTTGAAAAAATTTTAAAATTTACAAAATTTTCAAAATTTTGGTATTAGTTAATTGGGGCACGAGAAATGCACTCGTTCAAACCGCATTTCAATATCTCTTTTAGTTTTCGAGATATGGGCCGTCAAAGTTGAGCTTTCCAAAAAGTCAAAAATCGCTGTAACTTAGAAACTAAAAAAGATATGAAGATGCGCTCAACGGCATTCGATTTCTCGTAGTCTAAATGATATAGAACCGTATTTTAAAATTTATCGATTTATTATTGGTTCAACAAAAAAAAAATTCGCATTTTCATTAGACGAAATTTTTGAGATGACTCCGGCGATTAAAAAAAATGTTTGGGGGCCGTGATTTGACGGCTGGTAACCGCACTTCACGCGCATAAATATATCACTTACCGAGATCTACTTCGGCAGAGTGCCACACCCAGTAATGGGTAAAAGTCGTAATGATTATATTTATATATTTATTTATATAATAAAGAAATCCTTCTAAAATAAAGGATCAGAACAATAACAATTATAAACATCTCCTAAGCGCGAGTTAATCATCTCATCCTCATTTACTACAATCCTTCATCGCACCGTATCAGATATCCACAGATCGTAAACCCCTCAAAAGGTAATGTTACGGTCCTGTGATCAGATAGGAAGAGATTAAGGCTGTAATTTCATCCAGATCTGCACGTTGTTAACAGATTAACTGAACAACATCTCGGTGGGTAACCTGTTCGATGTTGAAGTTGCTCTCGCGGCTCGCGTCGAAGAACATGTGATAGTTTTGCATGAAAACGTCCATAACTTGTGTGTAAGTTGTCATACAGGAAGTAAAAGAAGTTAACGCGCTTAGTTACTGTACTTTAACAGCGGTGTGAAGCTGTTTGAAATTCTTGCTGCACCCTCAACTAGTATGTGGATTTTTCTGAGAATTTCTAACTAAAACTAGGTGAAATCGGGAGGAACTAAAATTAGAATTGACTTACTGAAAAGTTTATATGCATAAGTTATAGATCTCATCATCAGTGGTACTACAACCCTTCAAGGGTCTTGACCTGCTTTAGGAGTTTTTTCCATTCTTCCCTATTTTGCGCTTTCCTTTTCCAATTATTTATTTTTAATGCTTTTACATCCTTCTCTATCTGGTCCATATATCGTAACTTCGGCCTTCCTCGCGCTCTCCTGCTCACTGGCATTTGTCTGATAATTTGTTTTATTGGATCTGTATCAGACATCCTCTGAACATGTCCAATCCATCTTAGCCTCCCTACTTTAATTTTTGTAATGATGTCTGAGTCTTCATATTCTCTGTACAGCTCGAAATTGTAGCGCCTGCGCCACTCTCCGTCCTCTTGTATTCCTCCATAGATATGCCGTAATATTTTCCTCTCAAATACTCCAAGTATCCTCTCATCATTTTGTGTCATTGCCCACGTTTCCGAGGCATACATTAGGACAGGCCTGATTAGTGTTTTATATATCATACATTTCGTGTTTCTAGATATTAAATCTGATTTCAAATGTTTCTGTAGCCCGAAATATGCCCTATTTGCTAAATAAGTTCTACGTTTTATTTCTAGTCCAGTATCGTTGTTGCTGGTTACTTTGGATCCTAGGTAGATAAACTCTGATACCGTCTCGATGTTGTATGTATCAATTGTTAGGTTTTGAAGCTGTTGCGGCACCTTCGGTTTTCTGCCCGCCCTCATGTACTTCGTTTTATTGGTGTTGATTTCTAGGCCTATCTCCTTGGCTGCTTTCTCGAGAGCTATGAAGGCCTGTACTACATCCTTTTTTGATCTTGCTATTATATCCACATCATCCGCGAATGCTAAAACTTGTATGCTTCTGCTGATAATGGTTCCTCGTGTATATATTTCTGATTTTCTGATAACCTTCTCTAAGGCAATGTTAAAGAGGATCGTAGATAGGGGATCTCCTTGCCGTAGTCCTTGCTGTGTATTAAAGGAGCGTGAGAGGTTATTCTGGACTCTAACACGACATTCCACCTGTGCCAACGTTAGCCTTATCAAGGCTATTAGATGGGGTGGAATTTTAAAGTCCTCCATTGCTTTGTATAAAGCATTCCTATTCACTGTGTCATATGCACTTTTGAAGTCAACAAACATGTGGTGTGTTTCCATGTTATACTCATATGACTTTTCCAAGATTTGTCTTAGTAAAAATATTTGGTCTGTTGTTGACTTATTTCTACAGAATCCACATTGGTATTTGCCGATGATATCTTCTGCATATGGTCTCAAACGCTCGAATAAGATATTAGCCAGTATTTTATATGCTATGCTCAAGAGGGTAATTCCACGGTAGTTTTCACATTCTAACTGATCCCCCTTTTTGTGCAATGGCACCAGTACTCCAACGTTCCATTCTTTTGGCATTCTGCCCTGTTCCCATATCTTCATTATCAGTATGTGTAGTTTCTCGCATAATAGTTCCCCTCCTTTTTTGATTAATTCCGCTGGTTATAGATCTACTAAGAGACAAATGTCTAAAAATATATTTACTTTATTCTACTACAACGGTTTTCAAAGTATAGGTCGCGAAGAAATTGAAGGAGGCTCTCGTATATTAAAAATAAGAAAAAGGAAAAACAAATTTTCCATCACTTGTCTCAAAATTCCACAAAAGTTTTTCAACACATTTGCATCAACTTATCAGGTCATCAACAAACGGCTGGTCAGTTCAGCTTTAACAATAGATGCGTTTCGTCCTTTAGGGACTCATCAGTATGGTGCGATAAACTATCCAACTAGACTAATTAGGGCCTAGTGAATTGTGCTGAATGGAATTTTGAGACAAGTGATGGAAAATTTGTTTTTCCTTTTTCTTATTTTTAAGACTCAATTCCACATCGCAATAGACATTTTGTCTTTTGTATTATCTCGTATATTACTTGAATGTTTCAGGAGTTCGTGCTACCCCAACTGATGGGATAGAGCATAATGTTATGTACGAGCCAAGAATCACATTATTTCGCCTACAATTACTTTTTCGGTAAAAATTTAAATAATACTAAAAACGTAAGTAATATTTGTGGTCATTTTCATTTAATGGGGTGGCTAGCTCAGTGGTATGAAGTCGGCCTGCGGATTCTAATAACCCTGGTTCGATTCCCACAGGCGACAAAAAATTTTCATAATTTCAAAATCTACCCCTGTGGCTCCTCCACCACTAATATCTTTGGAGGCCGTGATTTGACGACTGGTAACCGCACTTAACGCGCATAAATATATCACTTACCGAGATCTGCTTCGGCAGAGTGCCACACACAGTAATGGGTAGAAGGCGTGATGATATATTTATTTATTTTATTTTATTTTCATTTAAAAGGATTGGTATATGTTATATATTGTGAATAATTGAGATCTGTCGTAGCAGATTTGCAATATTTAAAATTGGATTGAATATTTAGTACTGATTGAATTTCAGTATTTCAATCAAATTGTGGTAGAAGTAAATGAATTTTAAATGACATCAATTTACGACTGAATTAATTTCAATTTTATGGATCGTTCCACGTGTGAGTTGACTGTAAAATAAAATTTATTGTCCTGAACTCGTGTTCTATACAGTTACACCAATAGAAATGTCCCAGGACGTAGATATATTTTAGGACCGGAAATCATTCATAAATTTTCCAAATGTCATTTATACGTCTACTAACATTTTACAAGCAAAAATCTTTTTTATCACGAACTACATTTATTTTTAGACCATTTTATTAAGGTCTTACATTAATTTTAATTACAGTAGCAGGAGCCTATAATTTATAACAGAATTTGAACTACTCTGATATGAACATATTTTCGACTATTTATTTATTTATTTGCTACTCTGCACAACAGAACTTAATATTTTCAGAGCAATTGGAAGGTCTACAAGAAACATTTTTATCGTAGATCACTATTGGGATCTCCAAAACTATAAGAGATACAAAACTGATTAAATTACCAATATAATGTCATTTTAAAATGTGATTTAAAAGATTTTTTATTGGATTGGTTACTAGATAATAGCGAAGAACTGCTTTTGATTGAAGTTTTCTTTTGTAAATAATTTCTAAACAGTTGCATATCGAAAAAATAATAGTATATTACAAAACAAGTCATGAAAGTGATATTTTAATCCGCTGAGTGCAATAAAAATCCTAAAAAATGACATTTAATCAAAATTTGATCATAAATAATTAAAAATGTTTCAATTTTTTGATACGAATTGTACTGACAACAGACTATGTATCCAAGGTTACAACAAAAACAACAGTCAGGTAAAATCTTTACCAGACTGTTTTGTACTTTATCAGACTGTTATTTTTGTTGTAGCCTTGGATAAGTACTTTACTTGACTGTTTTTGTAAAAATCTACTTTCCATACTAAAATTGGTCAGGAAAGTAGGCACTTTCTTGTCGGTTTCAGAAAAAAATACTTTTGCAGCCCAATTCTCAAAAGAGATTTAGCTAATTTTGGATTAGTCAAATTAAGCTAAATCATATTTTCCAAAAAATTAAACAAATTCTAATATAATCTGTATATAGCTACTTAAATTTTAGAACACTTGCTTTTGTAGGTATTGTTCTGACCATGGTGGCACAACATTTGGACGAAGCTAAATTTACAAAATTATCTGATTGACGTATTTTCTATAATTACTATATTTTGATGACCCGTTTGCAATATTTAGAAAAGCAGTTAATTGGGAATTGATAAATTAGGTATTTTCATCACTACGTTACTATTTTCTTCGACCAACTTATAAATAACAACAAACTTTTGTTATACAAACATGATACTCTCCTATAGAAACTAAAAATCTCTAATTTCGTTTGTGGGAAGATAGGAAACAATATCGAATCTGGTCCATGTCGAACACCAAACACAGACCGTTTCCGACACAGATCCGCGGTTAAATATTCTCCCACAGCTATTCTTAATTACGCGAGCATAATTAACCTCTCATTACCGAGACATTTGTCAAATTCGTAACTGTAAGGCTTACAACGTCCGCCTTCTAGATGCATGAACATGTACATCGTGTACAACTGCAGCGTTGAAACAATCGCAAGGCAAAACAGAACACTACAACTGCAAGATAATTATTCTCGAATATATCAAACGGATGGAAGGTTTATAATTTCATATCTGGTTTACGGCTGGCTGGGATGTATAAAAACAGGGACGTAATGGATTTGTTTTTTGTTTATTTCGCCTTCCGGTTGGATCGACGTGTGCCTGGATTTCTTACACGAAATATTTTTTATGTTTAAAGCGAAGTAGGTACAGAAGCAATAAGTGGTAAAACTGTGTAATTATAAATATAATAACCAAATCGTTTGTATCATTATTTTGTTATGTAATATTGGATTCACAGTTGCACGTAACAAATTCAGTTATAACATTATAACATTATGACATTGAATTAAGAATTACATCAATTTGTATTTCAATAGGATTAGGAAGTGCTTTCAACAATTTGTAATAATTTTTAAATATTTATACGTTGTATAACAGTATTACAGTATAGGATCCTGACGCGCCAAGCCGCAGTGTGATAGTTAATATGTAATAATGTTTTTCAAATATTCAAATATATTATGGGATGACAATCTCCATGGTATGAAGTCGGCCTGTGGATCCTGAGAACCCAGGTTCGATTCCCACAGGCGACAAACAATTTTCATCATTTCAAAAGCTACCCCTGTGGCTCCTCCACCACTAACATCTTTGAGGGCCGTGATTTGACGATTGGTAACCGCACTTCACGCGCAAAATATATCACTCACCGAGATCTGCTTTGGCAGAGTGCCACACCCAGTAATGGGTAGAAGGCGTGATGATATATTTATTTATTTATTTAAATATTCGAATGGGACAAAATTTTACCAAATATACTGCATTTTGTATTATCTTTCTCTCAACTGTTCATTTACAATCACATTCGAAATCATTCATCACACAACAAACCTTCATCACATCTATCCAATCACTCCTATTCACTTTTCATTCATCTTTCTTCAACGTAGTAACATATGCACAAAACATCTGAAATTACTCAAGCTTACTTCTCTAATAACGAATCTACAAGGATTATAAAAGAAGGAAGCGATTTTCTGCATTTGTATTTCAAAGAACATTCCATACAATTAACTAAAAATGAAACTTTATCAAATAATAACTAAATAGAAAAATAAAATCACCCTTATTTTCCAGTTACAAAATTCCTATTTCCGTTTCCACCTTCCGTAAACATTTCAATTTAAATTTAACCCAGTTGGCGACCATCAAATCTACCATCAAGGTGACAAAGTATTTACACAAATCACGATTTGTTTTTGCTTCGCCAACCGTCACGGCAGTTCGTCACTTATTCTGGTTACGGTACTGCGCAAAAACCAAACAATGGCCAGTGATTAGCCATGACCCATCCACTGTACACTTTTGACCAGATGACAACTACTGTTTGTCGAAGATTAATACTGGACGCAAATTCTCAAAACTAACCTGCAAAGAATCTTTGGGAGAGAAGAAAACTTCAGTGCTCCGTGGGGTTGTATTTATTTCTCGCCCACTTGTTCCCAAGTGCAGGGAAATTTGAAAATCAATACTGCCAACTGCATGCAATTGCAGGCAATTACAGCCAAGGTTTTTGTACCGAAAACAGAGTTTATTACGAATTACAAATGTTCATTATTTTTCTGTCTGCTGTGAGGGTAATCCTCGAGTGCTATTATTAACAATTGTTCTGTCTGTTCGATTGTTTCATTATTGTTAAGGCCGTAAAAGGCATACAAGGAAAACGATTCTATACCATTTTCAAAGCTAATCTATAATATAATACCATATAAACTAAATTGTTCGAACACTGAGCGTGAGGAATAAATGAGCTTGAATGAGAAGAATTTTTAATGTGAGTGAAGCTTAAGTTTAGTTAATCCTGAATTCTGGATTAGCTAATCTTATTCTAGAATTAAAAAATCATCCAAATGACTATCCAAAACCAAATGGTAACAAGATAATATTAGAGTTTATTTAAACTTTTTTGAGAATATGGTTTAGCTAAATTTGACTAATCCAAAAATCAGGATTAGCTCAATTTCTTTTGAGAATTGAGCTGTAATGTTAGAAAACGTGGCTCAGTGGTATCGAGTCGACCTGTGAATTTAAGAATCTCGGTTCGATTCCCACAGCTGACAAACACTAACATCTTTGGGGAAGGGCGTGATTTGACGGTTGGTAACCACACTGCATGTACATAAATATATCACTTATCGAGATCTGCGTCGATAGAGTGCCACCATCAGTAATGGGTAAAAGGTGTGATAATATATTTATTTATAAACATTAGATGGGGTTGGTGGCTTAGTAGTATTGAGTTGGCCTGTGGATTTATGAACTTCGATTCGATTTCCACAGCTGACAACAATTTTCATTACATTAAAATTACCCCTATGGCTTTCCCTCCACTAATACCTTTGGGGGCCGTCACTTCACGGCTGGTAACAATATCTGAGATCTGCTTTGTGTCACACCCAGTATTCGATAAAATGTGTGATGACATATTAATGTATTTTGTTACTTATATTAGAAATACATATAAAACCAGTAGTGTTAAAAATGTTTATATAAAGTAAACTACCCTTAATTTTGATAATTTTGGAAAAATCTATTTGATTTATGATCAGAACGTCATATAATATATAGTTTTTTTTATTTACAGGCCATTGTACCCAAATGGATAACACCCATGTAAAGCGTGCCTAAATTAATTAATAAGCAAAAGTCTTGTGTTCTAATCTCGCTGACTTCAACTTACATCTAAAAAAAAATAACATTCTTTTTGCGTTGTTCAAATTTCACTATTAGTTATATGTTCCCTGTAATACTACTTGTGATTGAGTTCCTGTTGTGCAGAGTAACCATTAAATAAATAAATATGGAAATTTATAATAGATTGATAAAAAAAGTACCCGTATACGCATTTAAAGTGTAAAGCTCGCTTAACACTAATTAAATAATTTGATAGGAATGCAATAATGATATGAGAAAAGAGTAGTTAATTGTTCGAATGAATGGTAAAAGAAAGATATATTTAACTGTATTCTGTTCACTACGCAGAACACTACTAAGGTTTATCTATTCATCATATTCATTTGCATCATTCATATCTTTTGTTAAAATCTATAAAATGTATGTTTCAGATTTGCATGCAAATTTACCTAAATGAATCAATATCATGAAAAAATGAAATATTCGTAAAATAATTGATGTATCTGCCTGGTCGTATTTCCTTTTCGAATATATGGCGTTAAGTAATTACTAATTCCACGCACAATATTGAATGAAAGTCTTAGTAAATTGATTTAGTGAGACAAGTTTCAGTTTCAAAGTCTAATTGAGATAATTCAATGTTTAATGGATCAACTAAACTACAATACACCTAAGAATTCATTTAAATTAAGAGCTTACTATAATTCAGATGTTTTTTTCGGAAACAGGTAAGAAAGTGCCTACTTTTCTGGCCAATTTTATTATGGAAAGTAGATTTATACCAAAACAGTCAAGTAAAGTACGTATCCAAAGCTACAACAAAAATAACAGTCTGGTAAAGACTTACCTGACTGTTTTTTTTGTTATAACCTTGGATACATAGTCTGCTGTCAATACAATTTATATCAACAAATTTAAACATTTTGAATTATTTATGATTAATTATTGATAAAATTGAACGGTTTCAGCGCTTTGTCAAGTAAAATATCACTTTCCTGACTTATTATGTAATATACTATTATTTGATAGATAAGTAAACAAACATTACATTATCCTGACATTAATAAAAGGGTCCTTAATATTTCATTATTACTATATTTTTTATTACCTTCTTCTCAATAGTTTTTGAGAAATTGAGTCAACATTTTGTTATTTTCCATTAATATTTGCATATAAATTAATTGTTTTTAATCAAACTGAATTACAAAGCGAAAAATTGGAATACAGCCAGGATTTGAACCTAGGATTCCTGTCTTACACTTTAAGCGAACTAAGCTACGTTCGTCCTGGATTCAAATCTAAATTTATTATTATTATTCAAAAATATGTAAAATACATAATATGTTTCATTTATAATAATAATAATATTTTATTTTATGGGGTGGCTAGCTCAGTGGTATGAAGTCGGCCTGTGGATCCTGAGAACCCTGGTTCGATTGCCACAGGCGACAAACAATTTTCATAATTTCAAAAACTATCCCTGTGGCTCCTCCACCACTAACATATTTGGGGGCCGTGATTTGATGACTGGTAACCGCACTTCACGCGCAAAATATATCACTTACCAAGATCTGCTTCGGCAGAGTGCCACACCCAGTAATGGGTAGAAGGCGTGATGATATATTTATTTATTTCAAAGATCAATTTCAGACCCAATTAGCTTTATTAGCATTAGCAACCCATATTGCCCAAATGTTTACCCGGCTATTGTCGTCATTGTCTAGAAAATTTACTCTAGTTTTGAGATCAGTGAATATATAATACAACACTGAAAAAAGATTGTGTTCTTTTTTAACTTAAATGCAGTATTTATAGACATTAAATGTAATAACTTTGCTTCTTGAAATTGTCTTTCACATGTTCTAAACACGTTTCAAACTTTGAGATTTTATTCTATTTTATGCTAAATGTATAAATTCCGCGATAAACTTTAATACTGCATATTGATTACAACTGTTAATCGAATTGTAATTAATTATTATTATTTAATTGCCGGCAGCTAGCTGTACTTACTTTTATATAATATTAATACTGATGTCAAACATTTCTAAATTATTTATATATACATTCAAGTTATTTTAAAAATTCTGCTAAATAAGTAAATATTTGATTAGTTAATAAAATGTGATTGAATTTCTGAGTAAAGAAATATCTATAATCAATAAGATAAACATGCCGATGGATCAAGTTTCTGCAGGAAAAATGCGACAGAAATTTAATTCCGATATTCTAAAATATTCATAAGAAATCAAATAAATTTATCGGCCTGCCTTTTGACTCTAAAAGCCAGAAAAAAGAAATACAAGTCATTTATTATTTCTTGTTCTATTTACGTGGAATAATTGTTTTATATACAGAATGTTCACAAAAATACGCGACATAGGATTTTAATATATGATTTTTAAAATGTGCGGAAATTTGCTCTCCTGTACATTTTAGAGTAAAAGTACAAGAATTAAATTTTTTACGTTCATGTTTTATGGGGTAGGTAGCTCAGTGGTATCGAGTCGACTTGTGGATTCGAGAACTCGAGTTCGATTTCCACAGCCGACAAACAATTTTCACCTCAATAAAAATTTTGGGGCCCGTGATTTGACGGCTAGTAACCGCACGCGCAAAATATATCATTTACAGAGAGCTGCTACGGTAGAGTGACACACCCAGTAATGGGTAGAAGGCATGATGACATTTAAAAAAAAAATATTTAAAAGAAATCTCAATCTGACAGTTCAACTCAACAATTAAAATAAGAAATTCTTGACAGCTGTCAAAATGATATTCTTTAATTTATTTTTTATTTTCATGGTTATCTGATTTTTGGCGAAAATGTCATATTATTTTACAAATATTTATTACTACCAACATGCTAGAATAACAAATTTAAACGTTTTACACGTAAAATTTAATTTTAAACAATTTTTTATTCTTGTACTTTTGCTTAAAATACACAGGGATCCAATTTCAGAATATTTTTAAAATCCTATGTTAAACTCGGATGTTCTATATTTCTATGCACATCGTATACCTACCTGTATACAGCAGGAACGAAATTGAGCTTTGAAAATAAAACCAGTCCGGTTCGAGCGGGAATAAACCAAATATTTCGTCGCATGAAAACGTCACCTTGTGGTTTCGGCAGCTTTATTTTTATTTAATAATAAATATATAAGAGAAAAATATGTCTAGTAATTTTATTTAGGGCTGCGTTTAAATTCTATATTGTCACCAGTGCCGGGTTTAATATTTGCGGGGCCCTACACAAAATGTAGCGTATACAGGGTGCTTGCGAACTCAATCAACAGATTATAATAATTAAAAGCCAATAGTAAATTTGTAATTTAATTTCTATTTTTGCGGAATCGAATTGGGGTGCCCCTTTGATTTATGGGCTCTAGATATTTGTCTTTTTTATTGGGTACTCAGCAGGAATTGTTTGTTGCATTACTGCTTCAAACGATTTGTAAACAACAAATGAATCATGCATAGGTTGGAAACTATTGTTTACATGAATGTCAATAACTCACCATCAATTCCTCCACCTGCGAAGATGGTGCTGGAGTGTACAGTCCCATTTCCATGCACCCACACTTGTTTAACATCAGTCACATTGTAACATTTCTCCCTGTTATAGGCAAGAGCCTCACTAAAGCACTTGGCGCACTGATAACACAGGGCCCAGGCATGTTCCTCCTTGATGGGGGCGTTGAAGCTGGCTAGGATGTCCCGGAGACACACGGCACCGTGTTCGTTGGGCGCCAGGCGAGCCGGCATCCTGCAGGACACAATGCACTTCTTATAAACTAACACATGAATTATTGTTGATGCACGACACACTCTTACTCGCGTGAAGGTTTGCGGCGACTGAAGCTGAATTGTAGATTGTGGAAGGCGGAGCTCGAGTACTGCATTTTGGTTCAGCGCATGCGCACTGAGTAGTTATCTGTCAGACAGGGTTATTGTTACTCGATTGTTGTGATTTGTGCGAAAGGTAACGAAATTGTTCATAAAATAAATAAATATATCGTCACGCTTTTTACCCATTACTGAGTGTGGCACTCTGCCGAAGCAGATCTCGGTAAGTGAAATATTTTGCGCGTGAAGTCCGATTACCAGTCGTCAAATTGTTCATAAGATATAAATTTATCTTTATATAAAAGCCCGCGTATTAACACTGCTGCAGAAATGATAATACGACTGTATATGTATAATATTACATTCCAAGACGAAATTAGGGTGATCATTAATTTTTTTGGTATAATCGGTATAAAATCCATAGTCCATAAAATAATATGTCATATATGGAAAAAATTTGAAAAAATTAAAGCAATAGTTATTTATATTTTTCTGTGGAATATATTTTATTTTATGACGTAAATGGCCGTGGATTTGAGAACCCGGATTCGATTCCCACAATCGACAAATAGTTTTGACCAAATTAAAACTAGTCCTGTGGCTCTCCCGTTACTAACATCTTTGGGGTCGTGATTTGATGGCTGGTAACCGCTCTTCACGCACATTAATATATCACTTATTGAGATCTGCTTCGGCAGTATGCCACACCCAGTAATGGGTAAAAGGTGTGATGATATATTTTTTTTATTTAATCGTGAAATATTTCCTTTAATTACATCATAGTATTAATCGCAGAAAATTGTTTCAAAAATTAATATGCTTTTTATAGTTCCTAACTCAAGATTTAAAATTCATTAAAGAAAAATCGAAAATCTGTACAATCAATACGCTATGTAAATAATCACCATAAATATTTTACAAATTATTTATCAGATCTGAAACTTAGTACTGACAAAATCAGTACGAATGGTCACTCCAAATTCACATTTGTCGCGGCGAAATAAATGTGAATCTGATAAATTTATAACTAAAAATTGAGCTTATCTGTTTTCTCTCCGCAACATTAAATTTAGTGAAGTAATAGCGTAATAAAATATATATAGATTTGACGTTCAAAATGATTTCATAAAATTCTAATTGATATTTGTTTTGCCGTTTATAAAAACCGATAAATAAGATTAAGTTATCAAACTCTGTCTTAACGAAGCAGTTATTTTTAAAAATGAATATATGCTTGACGTTAGAGTTCAAAAGTGAATTTACTAATTTTTGAGTAATCATCACTTTAATATATCGGGTATACTAAAAATACTTAAGAAACGTCCTTCCATTATGAAATCTGTACGATGATATTTGATAAAAGATAATGTTAATCCTTTGTATGCAATATTTACATGAAATTAAAGGCAAAATGACACTTCTTATTTATACTCGAAGTAGATAAGATAATAGTTTCTCTTAAACAAATAATTATCTAAAATCATGATATAGCCGCCAGAAAAATGTGAAAATGATAAAATTTATCTAATGAAAACAATGCATTTTTAACCTATAAATAAAAATAATTAATATGAACAAAAATGCAAACAATTACCTGTTTCAAAAATAAAATTATCTCGTAATTTAAAAGTAGATATCACGGTTTTCAAATTACTATTATAAAATATAAATATTATGTTAAATTATTTAAAAAAATGAGTTTTTGACAGCATATCTGTCATTAGTAATTATTATTGATTTGCATACTAATCTGAGCAAGCAAGTATACTAATTAATATGACAAATAAAAACTGCAACCATTACAGTAGATGTGAATTGCGGACTGCCTGCTAAAAACAAAAGACAAGCAGCTATTTCCTGAAACAACTGAAATCTAAAACAAAATGATGCACAAAACAACTGAAATAATGTTTTTCTTCACTCTGCAAGAAACAGATGACTATATTTAAAATCAGGTTCATTCTACATTAAATAAATTCAACAATTCAATATCGATAATATTAAATGCATTTTTGTCATTACATTAAATGTATACGTATATTATAATATATTAGCAAATGTTTATAATAATTTTAAAAGTTCCTTCAAAAAGGCCATTACCATATCTAACAGTCTTTTCGTCCCCTTTGCAATCACATTTTCTCAACTACAATCAAAATTCAGGAACATTTAACTACACACTAGCATCGGGGCTACTAAATCAGCAAAAATGTATATTCCGGGGTGGCTTTATTTTCTAATGGTCCAGAGTGGATCAAGAGCGCTTAAGGGATCGTTTGTATCTGTTACTGGGGCTATTCCTTGCTCTTTTAAAGCCCCAAAGGTTTCGGGAGTGAATTTTTTACGTGGTTTTGTTTGGTCTGTTGATGCCTCCGAGGATGCGCTTGATCGACGACTGGAGGATTCATCAGCAGCTAGAAATTAAATATTAACTTACAAACAAATAATATATTATATGACGATGCTGTAATGAATGCTATTATACGCTTTGCGCACTTGTATTCTAAACTTCATCTTTGGGAATATTTTCATGTAAATAATTTCACAGAGACTTTAAGAGATCTCTCTCTGATATGCACACAAGAGCAATGAAGAAGATCTATTGAATACTAAGAAAATAATTTTTTTCTAGGTGGCACTGCATATGATCTAGGATCACTTTATTTCCCTAGGGAATATTTATTTCCCTCGTAAATAATGAGGAACAGTAACTAATGATTTTGATAAAAATAAAATTTATTATCTGAAACGTACCTATGTTTACGCTCTGCATCTTGGCCTGAAGTTGTTTACCACTCAACAAATCTTTAGCATGTTGCAAGACTGCTTGATAGGTAAACTTCAAATGCTCCCGATCTCTAAGTACATTCTTCCTACTCTGCGACATCCTCGAAGCAGCAGCAGCAACATCTAAAGTCTGTATTGGATCACACATTGCAGCAATTAGGACACAAAGAACACCGCTTCTTCCAACGCCAGAGAGGCAATGAACCAAGACTGGCCGATTTCGAACCCGCTGTTGACGATGACAAGCCAAAACGGCACTAGCGAGAGAAGTCAAAGGGAATGCAGTTGTTGGGAAGAGGCCGCCGCCTGGCCAACCGGTGAACTGAAGATGAACCACGACCAAGTGCTTGTTTCCGTCTCCGACTGAAATGATTCGCTCGATCCAATTATCACGTTGATTTACTCCTTGAAGTACAAGCCTAAATCTGCCGATTTGTAATTCGCCGCCGCGTTCTGTTGGCCAGTAAACTGAAGCTGCAAAGATAAACAAAATAATGACATTACAAAATATATTAAATAGGTGGCAAATCCGAAAATTTCCCGACAATTTTATCTTTAACATAATTTATTGTTAGTTTCTAATACTAAGTAATTATATATTTTATCCTATTTCTACAAAATTAAAAATTTTGCATTTATTTTCAAAAGTAGTACAAAATTCTTCACATATTTTGATAGGTGGCAGCAGTTATCAAGCTCACAACTGAATTTCAGAAAATCGATAGTTTCAGACCTGCGCAGTGGCTTCCATTTACTACAAAACTTGCCAGATGATTTAAACGATTGCAAATACAGAATATTTCACATATTTTGAATAAACGAAGATTATATTTATAGGAAATATATCGATAGATAGATTATTATCGATATATCGAAGGGATTCACGAAAATGCATTTGTCTAGAATTTTTTTGAGATGAATTTAGGCATTTATAATCAGATGATACCCGAGAGTCTTAGCTTGAGATAATATATATTTGATGTCAATATTTATTCGAATAAAAAAATTGAAGTAAATTATAGTATGTGGTTCGAGTTCTACTATAAACTGTAGGCCTCCTATAGAGAAGATTTCAATATAATAAAGGGTAAAAATTCTGAATATTTCTAAAGTTTGCAAAATATATCTCTGGAAATATTTCTGGAAAATTTCCGCGAAAATTTTTATCTTCAACATAATCTAATACATTTTCTAATCAAAATATTTGATAAACATTTATATTTTACTTTAAATTAAAAAAATAACAATTTCGTATTTATTATCAAAAATAGTACAAAATTCTTCATATTTCACTGATGGCAGCAGCTACCAAGCTCAGAACTGAATTTTAGAAAATCAATACTTTCAGTCCTGCGCAGTGGCGATTATTTACCACAAAAATTGCGCGATGATTTGAACGATATGTAATATAATACATTTAACTTTTGACCTAATAAAAAAGTTTATTTCTGGGATTATTCTTTAAAAATTAAATTATTTACCTTCTTGTAGCATCTCGGTGTCTCCGAGCATACAAACGATAACTTCAATTTGTTGTTCCCAAACCATTGTCCAAAAATCATCGAGAGTAGATTTCAAAGGAGCTTGAGTAATTATAAATGGCGGTGCATGTAGACTGATTCCCTTTACGTGAGACGCATTAATATAATCGTCTTTCGTCGATGGCAATTCAACCCTGAAATGATCATAAGGCATAATGTCAGGGAACCTATTTTTCATTGGGTAACACCTGGCGACAGAAATGCTACATTTTTGTGCATCCCTGTCTTGTTGTTCTTGAATTTCTTTCCATTTAATATCGAGAGGAGTTGGACCGTTTAATGTTTTTGTTGTTAAACCATCTACGAATTTTTCCAGTTTATCCACTTCTTGAGAAAATGAGTTATAAGTTTCTGGATCGGCTAATGGATCCTAATAAGATTTAAATTATAATTTTTTCAGTTTCTAAATATGTTTTGTTATACTTTACCTGAATTTGCACTACCTCTGTTGTAGTATTTTCAACAGAAGCCTCTTTTTTGATTTCTTCTTGTTTAATAACAGGTTTTTCGGGTACTTTAGTAGAAGTCTCTACAACGGGTTCTTTTTTCGATTCGGATTTCTCCTCATTAGCAGCAATAACCGGAATATTGACCGGTTCCAACGGTGCTTGCGAAACTGAAAAATCTAATCCGCTCAACAGATCAACATTTGATGATGTTGAAGCGGAAGTTGTACTCTTTGAAGATGAATTATTATTTGCGTGCATCATCGTCATTGAATTAATTCCCACAGTTTGATATCCATAAGGAGATGAATAATAAGTTCTTTGTTTTGTTGACTCATTTGACACCGAAGTTGGTGTACTTTCCGGATACGTTGCGTTACTAGCGGCAGTATCATACTGGGATTCATAACCAGATGAAGCAGCAGCATTGGTTTGAGTTGGTTGTTGATGCTGTGTTATTTGTTGATAGTTACTAGTCGGATAATATTGAGGAACGTATTGATATTGCGACTGATATTCCTCGTTCGGAGCTTGGTATTGCTGATGAGCAGCATACTGTCCAGTATAAGCAGCTGAAGCATCAGCACCAGCTTGGTAATTACTCGGATAGGTGTAAGCAGAATTATTCGCCACGGTTACAGTTGGTGGTTGTTCAACTACTTGTTGGTAACCAGCAATAGAATAAGCGTTAACATCTGAATAGTTTCCGGTATTTGTTGGATAGTCTGTTGGTAACTGATAGTCTAGTTGTTGTTGTTGTTGTTGTTCTTGCTGTTGTTGTAATAATTTTTGTGAAGGAGCGCTTGTGTCAGTACATGGACTGTATATTGTATGTGATGCGTAGTTCATCTGTGGTGTTGATGATGGTGTATACGAGTCTGGTGTTTGGTAATATCCTGCAGGAAATTGGTAATTCTGTAGTGCCTGTTGAATTTTTGGATCACTATAAGTTGAAGGCATTTGGTAATTTTGTGGGTACGATTTAGTATCAGCAGTAGATGTGTAACTACTCGGTAGCTGATAATTTTGTTGCACATTTGGTGTTACATTGGTATTATTAGTTGGATAATAATTCGTCGGTATTTGATAGTTCGGTTGAGTTGGTGCAGTTTTAGCGTCTGTAGTTGGATAATAAGAATAATTTTGTGGAGCTTGCGCCGACTTTGGATCAGTATTATATTGAGAAGGATATTGGTAATTCTGTTGAGATTGCGTATTAATTTGCTCTGGAGATTGGTAATAACTAGAAGGGTAATTTTGCGGAACTGAAGTAGTGTTTGATACTGCAGGTGGGGTTTCAGCAAGAGATGGATTTGCAACATAAGGATAATAAGAATTAGGATCAGGATAATACTGCTGAGGAGTTGTTGCCGGAACATTAGGATAATAACCTGAGCTTGGTTGATACGGATACTGAACATTTGAAGGAATAGTTTGAGAAACTTGGGAAGGATAATTAGCGGAATGTGAATCATATGGCAATCGTTTATCACTGGTTTCTTCCTGGCCAAGAGGCGTCGGCCGAATAGATGGAACCCATTGAGATGTAGCTTCAGTTGTAGCTGAACCCGCAGCTGAAGACGCTTTCATGCTCGCGAGATAATCTTTTAATTTGGGAGCAGAAGATGTACTAGACTCTTTCGGTAATGGTGCTGCTGGAATTCTTGCTCCACTTTTAGCCAGCATTTGTTCTCTTTCTTCTTCATTAACTCGACAAGCGCTTTTGACTCTTTGTTGAAGTTTGCTTATATTTCCTTCTAATTTCTGATAGAATTCTATTCCTTTATTTGCTTTTGCAAGTAAATCATCATAAGCATCATACGAAGCGATAAGAGCTGATGTTGTAACTTCCCGACGTTTTAAAACATCGTAAATGTATCGTCTGGTTCCAGCGAACTTAGCATAAATATCAGTCAAGGCAGAAAGAATATTATCCTGAGCAGCTAAGTTATGTTCAATTAAAGAAGCTTGACGTTTGTGTTTAGTTAATTCTCTTTGGAATAATTGTTCCATGGAAACATCTGGAGGTTTAGTAACTAATAAAGCTGTAATGTCATCTGCGCAAACAGCTTCACGTAGCTGTGAAACTAAAGACGCTCTTTGCGCACGCATTTCATCAACTTTTGCAACAAGAGTTTCTAACTCGTTAATGACGCCGTCGTCGATGGATGGGTCACCAGAAACTGCAGATGGAATCGCTTTCTTCAATTCTGAGAGAGGCTGGGCTAAAACTTTCAAATTAGACATGTGCATCGTCATTGCTCGATGAAGAGTTTGATTTGATTCGTTTGCTTTTGAATGAGCTTCGCTGTATTTTCCAGCTTCACGACTAAGATCTGTTGAAACAATACTCGGAGGTCTGTTGCCCATTATCTTCTGGTATTCTTGTTCCTTAGCCTCTTCTTCTTTTATAAGTTCTTGAATATCACCTAACAGTGATTCAACTTCATGACAGGTGTTCGCTAATCGACCCATGACTTCAACTAAAGCTTGTGTTGCTTGAGGTTTCGCGCAAATAGCTGCTGCTCTGTCGACTATATCTTGAGGAACTCCAACAGCTTGTCGAAATTGTGTGAGACATTCTAATTGAAGAGATGACATAAACTCAACTAAATCTGAATCTTTAGTTTCGACAATAGCACTAATTTGTCGAATCATTTCAGCTTTTTGTTCGCTGTATAATGAGGAAGCTTCGTGAGCTTCCATAGGCACAAGACGAGAGAAAAGATCTTTCCCAGAAACATCAGCATCATTGACGCTAAAAGGAGTTCCTTTAACTAACGACGCTCCATTTACTTGTTGAAGAGCGTCTCTTTCAGGAACAACTTCATGATAGATGAACTCATTTTCGTTCTTAGCTGCTTTCTTCTTACCCTCAACAACATCTTGGGTGAAAGCGAGTGCTTCATCAACTTCGTGTTGTTGCTGACCCATGTTACCTTTAGCGATTTTTCTTGCTTCTTCCAGTTGTTCACTGGCTGCTTGGTAATACGCTACTCGTTCACCCATTTTCTGGGCTTCTTCTGATTGTTGGCCTTGGTAGAGTAATGATATACAACTGTGATATGCAACTTTGAATTTTAAGTAACGATTCCAGTCTTTGAGGATTCGACTACCTACTACATCAGCCAAAGTGCTGTATTCATTACCAGTTGTCAATATTTGCATAGCACTATTATAATAATCAACCACTTGGACTGCTACCTTAGCTGATTACATCAAATAAGATAAATATTTAAGAAATGTTAAATTGTTTTAAGTGTAAACAAAATTCTTACCAATGATTGTAGATTTTCTATTGTCCATCATACTCTTTTCAAGAATACATTCTTGTGCTTGAGCAAGGCACAATTGCTGCATAAAATGAATCACTTCTGGTAGGAGAGCCACAGTCACCATCTGAGCATAATTTTCTCTCAAATGTTGAAAAGCCCAAGCAGCACATTGAAAATGTGTACAAGACATTTTCATCCCTTCACTCGATGACCTAGAATCCGCTGAACCGAGTTGAGTATGTAGGGCACCAATATTGTGTAAAATACAGTTTAGTTCAAAGTTTATGTCGGGTAACGTATACGATATACCGGAATATAAATCCTTCCTGAAATTTAGTACAATATAATCGTAAACACACAACTTAACATGCTACAAATAACTCACCATGAAAACGGAACAGCAGCTACCTGACCTTTTTCCATGGGAAATCTAGATTTTAAGAATTTTAGTTGACAATAATACTGTTTAAGCGTTTGACATCCAGTGACGTCAACAGCCGGCCGGACAGCCGATGATCGTAAAGATTCCAGATTGTGAATCTCATTGTTATAAGATTCCGGATCTTCATGATAAAAACTAGCAATGTACTAAATTAAAAATAGGATTAGTGGTGACTAACATACGCCGTATATCTGATTTACTAACCTGTTTAAGTTTAGGACCAAAGGATACATTCTCTGTGCTGATTTTTAACTCGAAACTTATCATAGGCAGTCTCGGTGCCGCCTCCATACTTACAACTGCACCAAGAACCTTTAATATTGTTTATTTATTATTGCATAAATTGTTGAAACGCATATAACACCCAATGAGCAGGAATGACAGTTTAGTAATGACGTTTATCACGTGATTTTCTGATAATGGGAAGCGATCCCAAACGGTGGACATCAAACTAAAATGATACTTGGCGGCAAAATAATAAGGAATTACTTTTTCTTTATAAATTAATCTTTTATATCTTACATTAAGTATGTTTTCTATGCAGCTACTAGGAATTTTGTTTTTAATTATAATTATAAACAGTAATTAATATTAATCATACTCACATGATTTTATTGTTTTAAAAATGAGTCATTGATAAGTCAATGACATTGTTTATACATTAATCACAATGTAGGAAATAAAAAGTACAATAGATGTAGGTGATAATAAATCATACAAGTACATATTGCCCCAAATAATTACTTTATTATTCTCGCATCACCAGATTAATTACATATTGGTCCACAATTTTTATTTAACAATCCCAAAGGTTCAGTTTGTATATTTAGCCACTCAATGTCATTTGTATCTTTTAACAAAGGTGTTAATTTCTCTCTGCACTCTTTGTGATACGCATTTAAATCATTTATTTCTTGTTCTGTAAGCATTTCGTGGACAATCATTTTCTTTTGGATAGGGACAAGAGTTATTGTTTCAAAAGTCAAAAAGTTTGGCGATGGTTTAAAAGGCACAATGTAAATGATATTTTCTAAACGAATTCCAAAATTACCATCTTCATAGTACCCGGGTTCGTTAGAAAGAAACATGCCAGCCTGGAGACCAGGATCATCGGGATAAACCCTCCAAGATATTCCCATAGGACCTTCATGAACATTCAAATAACTACCAATTCCATGACCAGTACCGTGCGCATAATTCAAACCAACATCCCACAGAAATTTCCTAGCTAGAGTATCCAAACAATTTCCCCGAATTTTATCTGGGAACACAGCGGACCCTAATTGCAATTGACCTTTAAGAACACGGGTAAAACAATCTTTTTCGCGATCAGTGGGTGTTCCTAAATGAATTGTGCGGGTGATATCAGTTGTACCGTCTAAATATTGACCACCGGAGTCACATAAATAAAGAGCTTCATTAGTAATTTGTAAATCTTCTTTGCAGCCCTCTTTGGATGGATGATAATGGATGATGGCACCATTTGGACCTACTGAACTGATAGTTGTAAAACTAAGTCCAACAAAATTTTCCATTTCTGACCTGTAATCAGATTAAATAAGCAGACATGATTATTTTCTAGATAACGAAACAATGTCCATTGTTCTTTATCAAGATTACCTGAATTTTTCAAGTTGTGCAGCACCTGAAGCTTCAGTAACCTTTTGTCCTGTAGGAATAGTTCTTTCCAGCCACGCTAAATATCTGCAAACAGCAGCACCGTCCCTAATATGCGCCTGTTTCATCCCTTCAATCTCAGTTTTATTTTTAATGGCTTTCATAAGCGCAATAGGACTTGGTTGTACCAAAAGGGCTTTTTCTGGGACAGATCCAGTTAAAGCTCTATTAGCGGTACTTCCAAACCATACACGAGAGTTTTGTCCATTTGAAGCTGGTACCAAGTTACTAATGAAGTTGTAAATGTCTTCATAAGGATGAATTTGAGCGTTGAAAGTAGATAAATGGTCTTGAGCTTCTGGGGTTAATTTAGCGCTATCGATGAATACATGTACAGATGTTTGTGTTATGACTGCATATGCGAAGAAGACTGGATTGTATTGTATGTCAGTGCCTCGCATGTTTAAAGTCCAAGCGACTTCGTCTAATGCACTTACAACAAATGCAGTTGCATTGTTTTTGGTCATTGCTTGCCGAATATCTTTAAGTTTGTCTGATACGGAACGACCAGCAAATTTAACAGGCAAAATTGACACTTTATTTTTCGGTCTTGCCGATCTGTCATCCCACACCTAATTAAACAATATAATTTTATTTAATAATATTTAAATGAATAAATATATCATCACGCCTTCTACCCATTACTAGTTGTGGCACTCTGCCGAAGCAGATCTTGGTAAGTGATATATTTTTGCGCGTGAAGTGCGGTTACCAGTCGTCAAATCACGGCCCCCAAACATGTTGGTGGAGGAGCCACAGGGATAGCTTTTGAAATTATGAAAATTGTTTGTCGCCTGTGGGAATCGAACCAGGGTTCTCAGGATCTACAGGCCGACTTCATACCACTGAGCTAGCCACCCCATAATAATAATAATATTTGATACAAAAAAAAGAATGTAGCATATCCATAAAATGAATTTTAAAGAAATATCATCAACAAACATTCTAGGAATGTTTGGCAAAGACTGAATATTGTACAGTTACTTTAAATGAAATGTTTCATGGGTTCATGCTACCCTATTTAATTGGATATAGTGCAATGTAGGTATGTGCAAAAAAGAGTTAACGTATGTGATTACCTGTTCTACGAGACCATTCTCTGGCGTTACAGGAATAAGTGAATGACCAGCTGCTTGCAAATGATCATTCAAAGTTTTCCAGTCGCTATGTTTAATTAAAGAGAAATTTACTCCCACTGTAGATCCGTGAGGCAAAGTACTAGACAACCAAGAAGACTGACTTGGGGTTTCAGGAAGACTCTCCTTCATAAGAGTCCAATTTGAGTCCATTTCTTTTGATGCCTATTTATACATGGTGAAGAATTGTATTACAATTATTTGGAAATATATGTGGTGTAGATTTTATTGTATAACTTCAGAATAAAATACAATGACAAAACATAAAGTTAATATTAAGTGATAATAAACTAAACTTGTTATAGAGCTAACTTTTGCCGAAATATTAATCAGCATTGTACATCGAACATGGAATATATTCTAATTTACAATCAAAGGAACAGAAGACATAAAATAAATTTGTCAGGGCCTATTTCATATGTACATTAATTCCTAAATTTATTGTTATCAGTACGTAAAATGTACGAATGTTATCAAAAGTATTTAGTACGAAATTTTGGTGAAATAATAAATAACAATAAAAAGGGCCCTGTCATAATGTGGCTACCTGTAGGTAATATCTGCCATCAGTCCACAAGCACGCCTGCGCTTCGGTGACGATAGCGGTGCCTGCAGACCCGGTGAACCCAGACAGAAAAGCGCGTTGCGTGTCGCATTCGGCCAAATATTCGCTATCATGGGGATCCGTCCACGGTACGATATACGCATTAAGCGATGCAGAATTTTTCATAAGACTGCGAACTCTCGAAAGAACATCCACCGACCGTTTAGCCGACATTTTGTTTACTAATCCCACACACGATTCCCGTCAAATTTGAAGGTCAAGCACACGAACTGCTACATACATAAATTTATGAAATAATACAACGAAACTAATCGTCTCCGATTACAAATAAAACTAAAACCACTTATGAAGTCGCGAAGAATTTATCTCACATAACCTGCTACAAAATGCGCGCGCACTGCTGATAAATCAATTGAAACACGTTGGCAACTGTCAAAGCAACAATCAAAATTAACTGATTAATAATAATAAATGCACAAATTGTGCCCCCTAATCTGCAACTCGATCAGTATCTCTTGCCGATCGATAACTTAATGATAACGCTCCTTTTTCATAATACTCGACAGATTACAAATATTTCGACATTTTGTAGACTGCAATCAAAATCATTTATTATTATTCCTGCCGAATAAAAATACTGAACTGTCAGATTTTACTTGCAACAACTGACAATCTATCATAGTAATGTAAGTAAGTAAAGTCCATGAAAATAATCTATAAAAGCTGTATTCCATTTGCCACTTGGTTCACTAAAATCAGTTAGTAAAGTATCAGATAAATTAGACACATGACTAAATGAACTGAATTTAGCAAACTGATGCACCTATTTGTGTGAATTACTTCAAAGTAAATTAGAATCAGTAATTCTAGTACTGGAAATAAAGTCAGCGAAGTAATTCAGCGAAATAAATAACTGATCTGGTTCAGTAAATGTAAGTTAGATCTGATCCAAATGGTAAATGGAATACGCCTAAAGTAATCATGAAAAATAAGAGTTGTGATAAAAAATTATTCGGAATTCAGTCAATTTTGACAATTTTTTTATTTTGTCAACGTTCCGACTGCCTCTTCCAATCTTCATCAGGACAAAATAAATATAATTATAGAACAATCTTTATAAATAAATTATTAATAATGATCTAAATAAATATAATTAAACAGATAAATATGTAGATATATATTTTTTAATATATATAACGTAAAAATATATATCTGTTTAATTATATTTATTTAGTTCATTATTAATAATTTATTTATAAAGATTGTTCTATAATTATATTTATTTTGGCCTGACGAAGACTGGAAGAGGCAGTCGAAACGTTGACAAAATAAAAAAATTTTAAAAATTGACTGAATTCCGAATAATTTTTTGTCACTTTTAACTACAGTCAAATAAAAACTATATCATTTCTTAAATAAGAGTTGTCATTAACTATCGGTCATTAATAGTTAATGATCGAGTTATAGATAATAGTAGTGTGGGGTGTAGTCCACAAGGCTGTGGACGCAGGCACTTACCAACAAATCGGATTAGTTGGCTGTGTTGTGTTAACTACAAACAATTAGTTTATTTTTTATCATCGCGATGAGTAAAACGCGCCCGGTTACATAAAATATTGTATTTCCCTATTAAACTTGTTAGTTATATATCACAAAGTGTTTAATAATTGTCCGCACTTTCACGAATATGTGCCGTTTAAAATCACATAAGTGGTAATTGGTCGATTGGTGTAGCGAAATCGAAATCTTCTGGGAACAATTTTGCAGCGTGAGGGTACATCAGTTTGTAGGATTGACGGATGGTGACATCAGCAACCCCAGCAATGTCCCCAATTTCTTTCTGACTGCGTTTATCTGAAGACGCCTGTGAAGCCATGTAAATCGCTGAAGCAGCGACTGAAATCGGAGAACGACCGGGAACAATATCCAGCTCCACAGCCTTTCGGGCTATGTGAGTAGCGGCTCGTTGGACAACGTTAGGCAAGCCCAAATTCGAACAAAAACGAGACATGAAATCCCCAGTGGTGATTAAATCAACGGACGTCTCCAACGCCTTCAATATGAGTTTGAAACAACGACCGATTTCTTTTTTACTAATCTTACTGACGGCGCAAATTTCTTTGAAAGTACGAGGCACGCCCTCTTGACGACAAGCAATATATAAACAAGCGGATGCAATAGCATCGTTTGAGCGTCCTTTCAAATTTTTGCCATCATGAACTTGTTTGAATAAATTATTTGCCCTGTCAACTATAGTTCTCGGTAAATTGATTCGATCTGCCATTGTGTTGATTTCCTTGAATGCGTTGATCAATGCACGGTCAGAGCTACTCATGGTACGCCTGTTTTGATATTTTGAAACTCCAAATCCGTCAAATGAAGCATCACCCCTTCCCGGACCTATCATTGTGGACAAATCTGTACCGTTGAGAAGAGGATTTTCCGGACCACCAACACGAGAAGGATCGACTCCTGCTTTTTCGTTGCTGAATGTACGCCATTCCGAACCCACATCTATGACTCTAGATAATGAGGTCGATTGTAATAAATTGCGATAAGTTTGATAAATTTGTTTGCTCACCTGTCTCCAACGACCAGTCCGCATTCGGAACATATTTGATCACCTGCGCGGTAATCTTCGATTAGAGGAGCTTCAGGATGTGCTGGACAACATACTTTGTTGCTATCGTACCTTTAAAATAGAATAGATTTTCATTTTTATTGTGTTCACTTGTTTAGTAACAAACACACGTTCAAATTAACGTGAATTATATTAAAATAGCATCAATCACGTTAACGAAACGATATCTTTGTGTTCCTGTTTGTTGACAACGTACCGTGACGTGCTGGCCATGTTTGATTGATATTGAAGTTTTGTTTGTCAGTTATATAGCACGCACACAATGTTCTCTCACTAGATGGCAGCAGGAGTCCTGTAGACGCTCATTCTTTGCGCGCGCGAATTTTATAATCAATAAATACTACAAGAACAAGTCATTTTAGACACTACATTTATAAACTTTCACTTTAGGACTTATTGGAATCGTCAACATTTAAATTTAACTATAATTACTTATTTATTTGAATATAAGTAGAGGTAGACTTATCAATTTCGGTATACGTTAAATATAGACGAAATTCTAACACCGGCATACACTAAAAATTAATTTATTCTTATTAGAAATTATTGCGTGCATAATCTCTGTTCAACAGCAGCTAATCTTAGTTTCATTAAAGCATACATATCTGTCGCTAAGTCATCAACATTCGCATATCGACATTTTTTAAAGCAAAACATATCGCTAATTAGCCCGATTACTTGATCGCGGAAGAATACGCAAGTATCACGTAATGAATCGTCCGGTCCAAGGAACCCCCAGGCCAGCAGGGGCACCAACTGCTCGGAGATTTGGTAGAAGTGCGCCATGAATCCATCAGGATTTCGCAACATTCTTCTCTTTGCCTTCAGCACCGACCAAACTGCGGTGGTTAATGCTGTTTCTTTGAAACCATCTGATAACCACCGGTTTTGCACTACTGCGGTCACCGATGACGGAGGCTGCTCCAGGTCCTCAAATGCGTCCATTAAAATGTAGTCAATGACGACATCGTAGAATGTCAGGGCCTTGAATGATAATATTCAATACAAACAATGATTTATATGATTATCGCTCTAGTAAATAGAGGATTATTTTAGAATTAGAACAAGGTATTAGCATGACACATACATATGATCACATGCAAGAACATTCAACTTAACATTATATGATAATCACAGCGGTTCTCAATTGACAAACTCGTAATATGTCAGTCATCCTATATTAATATAAAAGAGCAATGCCACTCACAGAAAAATTTCATTGCATTTTGAATCATAAATAGGCTTGACAAAAGTAAAATTTGAAAACGTGTACCCCGGGGCAGGGCCGGTTCTACACTTTTGCCGAGGAAGTATCGGCTCAACAGGCGCCAAATAATTACAATAATAATTATAAAAATTAAATATACAAATCACAAACTTTAATTATTATAATTCTGGCCTTGGACTGTTATTCGAATACCAATTGATTTTTTTTTAAATGCTAGGCGGCCACAATAAAATGGATAACCTAATTAAATCAGTTTATACTTAAAAAAAAATACTAATAAAATAAACAAACAATCATTTATTATTTTAGCGAAAATATTCGGTATTCGAGACTTAAATCCGGAACACTTTATATCCGGTTATCTAACAAAATTGAGGAAATATTATAGTTATTTGTGTACCTAGAGCAGAAAGTAGTTTATTACTGCTCATCCATGGAAATTGTTGATCAAGGCGTAGCCGAGAGCAACAACCATGTAAGAGCGGTAAGAAAACTTTCTGTTCAAGGTGCACAAAATATTTTTTCTACGACCATTTAGAAACAAACGCTTAAAAAAGAATTTAAAATTATTTTGATAGTTACTGTTTGGAAATCCGGCTGACAATTTTCATGTATCCATGGATACGATAATACACTTTTTCTTTACCATTCGGCGAACGGAAAAATCTTATTGTCGCTTGGTAAGCGGCAAATGTCAACTTCCTGCTTTCAACTGACAGTTGGAAATGTTTATTTTCTGCTCGGCCGTAGAAAATAATAATTTATCAATTTCATTTGAAAGAGCTCCGGTTCTGTGCAGGGGGCATTAACTAAAGCATGAACCATTAAAACTTTTTAATTATATTTATACCTTTCAAGGAATTCTCATAAAATTAACTTAGAATTTTTGACATTACAAACTTTCCAACAAATTCTGTTTATTACTTTTAACTCATTAAACTTTAACTTTGACATTTCAATTACAAATTTTTATCTGAACTTCAAGTATTCAAAACATATAAATAACTTGTATTGATTTTGAGTTATCTGCGCAGCAAAAAATATTGTGTTAAGAATTTTCTCGATTCATATTATCAATAATATTTACTATAAAATTCCTTTACCATATCTGAACTATTAATAATAATGGCATGTTCAAAACAACAAAAATAATTTTAATTAAATTTAAATAACCGTAAATAGTAAAACAAGTAGCCTATTATAGTTAAATGCACTTGCAACACAAACTATCTAAAATCTCACGCCATAAATCAAATCTCACACCAATAAATTTCATCTTACCTTGACACCTCTTGCAGCGAGTTCTTGTTCGATCTGGGGCCGGTTCTCGGGGTTGTGAACGTAGGCTAACATGGATTCATAGGCCACCAAGAAGTCCTTAGGATCTCTGTCAGCGTAGAGCAACATATCAGCGAGGGTTTGTCTCCCCGCGTCAGCTATCCACTGCCAAATCACGACGTCGGAAAGAAGTTTCTGGTACGCGAGACGAATGCAATGAAGTTTAGCGAGGTATTCGGTGTCGGATCCAACTCGGACGAGCTCTGTTCGAAGTGATCTGTGGAAAAAGATATTTTGAAACAAAATTAGGATGAAGAAATGCAAATAAATGGTTTTTTTTTATGAATGTGGCATGTTTGTCAAAGATTAATTGCTGAATAATTATTTAGTGAATGTTTGCAAGGTTCGTGCTACCAAATTTGCTGGGACAGAGAGTGATGTTGAAAAAATAATTAGGAAGAAGAAAAATAAATTGTACTTTACTATAAATGCGGAGTGTTTGTCCAAGATTAATGGCTAAATAAATGCTAGTGAATGTTTAAACTGTTCGTGCTACCACATTTGATAGGGCACAGCATGTTGCTGTTGAAAAGAATTAGGCAGAAAAAAATAAATTGTTCTTTATTGAATGTGGTATATTTGTCGAAGATTAATTGCACGAATAAATGTTCGGTAATTGTTTCAAGGGTTCATGCTACCTCATTTGATGAGCTACAGCGAGATATAAAAAAATGCGAAAAAAAATTTGTTCTAAGAATGTGGAATGATTGTTGAATATTAATTGCATAAATAAATGTTCAGTGAATGTTTGAAGGGTTCATGCTACCACATTTGATGGGACACAGCGTGTTGCTATTGAAAAGAGTTAGAAGAAAAATAAATAAATTGTTCTTTACTGAATGTGGTATATTTGTGGAAGATTAATTGCACGAATAAATGTTCGATAATCGTTTCAAGGGTTCGTGCTATCTCATTTGATGGGCCACAACGAGATATAAAGAAAAATAAATAATATATTTTATGAATGTAGAATGATTGTTGAATATTAATTGCATGAATAAATGTTGAATGTTTCAAGGGTTCGTGCTACTCCATTTGATGGGACATAGCATGATTCTATGTATGTATAAATGTCTATTATTTATTTACTTAAATATGACACGAATAACTGTTGTTTTATAAACCATTAAATCAGGAAGTAATAAGTAATTAAAATATACATTTTTCAATAAATAATAATTGCTTTTTTATGTCAAATACTGTTTTTCATTATTTTATGCATTAATGTTTTATTTGTAGTTCCCAATTTTATGTGTACAAATATATTAAATAAATATTATTTTGTAACAAATTGAAATGTAATCCGCTCATAAAGGATTAATTCATCAAAACAACAAGCTGATGTATTTTGAATTTATTAAAACATATAACAGATTATAAAATATGTTCCAGTTAGATATTCTGCACAACAGGAACTTAATTTTCCAATTACAATAGCTTATAGTGGAAACCAATCCATTTATATTATTTGGATATAAGTTGAAGTCAGGCAGGTTTGATCTCAAAATAAAAATAATAAATACTGACCAACACAAAGAGACGTTCTAGGATTGTAATTAAATGATTGTACAGCAAAAAAGAAAATCTTTGAAATGTTTTTGATAAAACTATTTTCTAATCATGCTATAAAATCTTTCAAGAGCAATTCAGAGTGCATACCAGCAATCAAAGGCCGAGCATGTGCACTGAATTGTAACAACGTTTTATTGGTAATAATGATGTCAAAGATTTGATTTGATATTTTCATTTTAATTAAATTGCAGTTGGTGAGACTGCTAGATTCATTCAGGTCAATGAATTTTACGTTTACAAAATGACATAAAAGTTATTTGTAGTCGGTGATGATACTTGAAAGCTATGATATTGTTTATTCTAATAAACATTTCCTCAATTTTAAGTATTTAAATCTATCCTGATGAGCATAAATAATAAATAAACTCACATTTTATTACAAAATCAAGTTGTAAGACTTGATTTTAATAAATACATATTTGCAGGGCTAATTCTAAAAATAAAACTACAATAAAATGTGAATTTCAGAACACGAGTTTGATTACCACAGCCGGCAAACAATTTTCACCATAGTAAAATTATCCCTGTCACTCTTCCATCGCTGACATCTTTGGGATCCGTGATTTGACGGCTGATAACCCAACTTCACGCGCATAAACTTTACCGAGATCTGCTACGGCAAACTTCCACACCCAGTAAAGGGTAAAAATGCGTAATGATATATTTATATATTTTAATTGTAGATGGCTCAGTGGGGTGGCTAGCTCAGTGGTATGAAGTCGGCCTATGGATCCTAGGAACCCTGGTTCGATTTCCACAGGCGACAAACAATTTTCATAATTTCAAAAAAAGCTACCCCTGTGGCTCCTCCACCAGTAACATCTTTGGAGGCCGTGATTTGACGACTGGTAACCGCACTCCACGCGCAAAATATATCACTTACCGAGATCTGCTTCGGCAAAGTGCCTCAGCCAGTAATGGGTAGAAGGCGTGATGATATATTTATTTATTTTTTTTATAGCTCAGTGGTATCGAGTCGAACTCGGGTTTGATTCCCGCAGCTGACAAACATTTTTCATCACACTAACATCTTTGGGGGCCGTGATTTGACGGCTGATAACTGCACGCATAAAATATATTACTTACCGAGAGCTGCTACGGCAGAGTGCCACACCCAGTAAAGGGCAAAAAGGCGTGATGATATATTTATATATTTATAAAATATTAATAGTGAATCATTTTGCAAATGAACAAATATTTTTATCTCATTCAATTGCCAGTGAGGATAGATGAAAAACAGAATTGATTATGATAATTAGCTTGGAATTTTCCTCTAAGTAGTCTTATGAAATTGCGTGCAAAAAGAATGCAAGGATAAATAAGTACAAGCGTGTATAATTTGAATCAATATTAATATATGCCTTGATTATCACGAGTAATTTCTTAAAACTTGATTGAATTAAATGTTGCGGATCAAAAATCAACATAGCATTAAGTAATTATGTCATTATGTAAATAACTGCTCGCTTTATAGTTTATAGCGATACATATTTTTTAATGCATTCTATTAAAAGTAATTACTGTAGTTGATGACAAAATGCTGTCAGTTTTCCTTCAAAGCAAACAATATTATTATCTTTATTTCTCTGTTTATTTATTTATACTTAAAATGAAAAGTTTAACAGTTAGTAAGATATGAAAATGTTACTCTAAACATATTTCACTCAGTGAATCCTCCTTTAATGTAGGTATTCACAGTTTATTCTCGTTTATTAAAGAAGAAAAGCCGTAGATTACAATATGTAAAGTAGATTTTGTTCATTTTTTGAAAAAGTTAGAGTGAAATATTACTGCTTTTATCCCGCATATACGGATTAATATATGACCTACATTTGTACCATGTTCTTGTTTTCTCGTTCATATTTTTTCTGCAATACGTCGAGAATAACTTTAAAATGTTTCTGATGCATATCTTGTGCTTAGCATTAAATAATAATGAATTTTATTTACACATATACAGTGATTCAGTGTTTCAGTTGGCAATAAAAATTAAAAAAAGTACTTGAAATTGGTAAGACTGATACATACATTTATTTCCTGTAGTTGACAGTGACATTTGTAAATTTAAACTAATAAAAAACGTTGTTTCCCTTACCCATATCCTTTTATTTTTTAACATTACTCAAAGAGCAATAATTTGAAGTATTTTGATCACTCAATCTATTTGCATTTCTTATAAAAATGGCATGTCAAATAGTAATTCCACTTTTATCTGACGTTTTCCAATTGTGGAATAAAAAGACAAGGGTGGGTCCACGTATTTTTTATCTATTTATAAGTGTTATTTTTATTGGAGTTTGATAACCCTTATAGAAATAAAATCGCTGAAAAACTTTATAATACTTTGAAACAACTCTGAAAAGCTTTCAAAATTTGGAATGTTAGATATTTTCCGAGTTCAAAATTTAAAAACTAAAAATGGAATACAAAATACATACAAATATATATTCTACACAAAAATTACAGAATTGTTTGTCAGAATTATATATTTTCCTTAAAAAAGACAAAATGGCCTCCTCCTTGAAAATTTTCTAGATTCGCCCTTGTAAAAAGATCCCCAGAATTGTAATGTCAACTGAAACACTTACTTCTGACCACTCTGTAATAACTTCTTTTTAAAATAGTTTGAATCTAATTTTATTTACTTGTTAATATAAATAGTTTAGGAAATTAAAAATATTCTTTTTACCTGCAGGGAACTCCTGCGCCTTCTTCAAGCCTAGCGAGAGCTGCCACATAGAGTGCTTGACCACCACTGCCAGTCTCATCCTCGTCGTCATCGTCATCAAAGTCGCCCAGGTCGGCTACTCGGTCCACAGCGCTGGCAAATGACTCCTGTCCAGAGGTTGTTTCTCCTCCGAAGAGTACGGACCTCTGGTCTAGGAAAAGAAGTTCACCACGTTCTTGTAGCTCGCATGCTGAATCCAAAAGAGCCTGAAAATATATTCATAATAAAGACAATTAAGGCCGGTTTTAAATCTCCGGACTCAGTTTTCCGGTAACTATCGACAGGATAATTGAAGAAAATATCAGAAAAGAGCATATTTTGCGATATTTGATAGTGATTTGACGGATGGGAACCGCATAAATATATCCTGCTTCGGTAGGGTGCCACACTCAGTAATGGGTAAAAAGCGTGATGATATATTTATATTTATTTATTTTATAGTTATTAGAAATTTGATCTGTAGATGAAAAAACAATAAATGAATATGAATGTGTTTCTGTTTTACGCTGTATATTCAATAAATTGTATTGCAATATTTAAGATAATTCTGGATATTTTACTACTAAACTTCAGGTGTGAACTCTGCAATTGTAGCTCAGGGTAGATTAAGATACAAGGGCGGATCTAGAAAATTTTCAGGGAGGAGGGGGCATTTTGAATTTTTTTAAGGCAATCATATAATACTGATAAACAATTCTGTCAGTTTTGTGTGGAATATATATATTTGTATGTATTTTGTATTCTGTTCTTAGTTTCAAATTATAAACAGTCTGAAAAACTCGGAAAATGTCTGACAATCCAAATTTTGAGAGCTTTTCAGGGTTGTTTCAGAGTATTACAAAGTTTTTCAGCGATTTTATTTCTATTATCAAACTCAAATAATAATAACACTTATAAAAAACTAAAAAAAAAATAATAAGCTCAAGGGGGAAAGTATGGATCCGCCCTTATTAAGATATTTTGTTTGTGAAATGAAGTTATCAACCAAAACCAAATGGCATCGAAAATGATAAGTGCAGGGAAGAAATTTCTGGGCTCAAAATAAATAAAAATGGACAAGAATCGATCAAGAGGGCTTTTAAAATTAAAACTTCTTTGATCCTTAAACTCAAATTAACAGAATACTGTTTTTTCAACACATGTTGGATAAAATTACTAAACATGAATACTTAAGTATAATTTAAAATTTAAATAAGACACCTGGCGAACTAAAATTTTATGGACTTATGTAATGATTTATGGTGGGTAACCAATAAAATTTTCTAAGGCGAATATCGAAGGACAAATGACATAAAAACTAGACTTATTCCTAGACGACCTGTCTGTGTTTGTTGTACACAAATAAACAAGTCAATGAAACAAATAAAATAAATTAAAACAACAGTATTCTACTTAATTTACAAGCAAAATATACTCTTGAATGATACATATTTGGTGAATTAAAACCTGTACTGCATAATATTAGTAAAATGAATGATGTTAATGGTGAATAAACTTTTAATTTTTTAGGATCGAATACAGGTAGGTATTCTGTCACGCCTCGGTCATAAAAGTGTAATAAAATCGCTCACATACACACACGAAACATGAAACAGTATTAAAAGAACCATAAGAAATATTCTGTTTAAAGTTGCGCCTTAAAATTTCATAATGGTTCTTGACTAAATTTGGACCGTGTATTCTCAATGATAATGTAATATTTATGTAAAATATATGATGTAATATAAACAGCTCATCTTCTTTTTTGTTTTAAAATGTTTTTAGTAAATTACAAATTCATATTATACTTTTTGTAAAATTGAGGTATTACCATCACAAAATAGATTTGTATAAATAAAACAGGATATGGTAAAAAAATTAAACAGAGATACAATTTTATAATGCTTTTTCTACGGAAGCGAAGTCGAGTGCATATTTTATTTATTTTGATTTGCGCACGCTTTCAGGATAAAAAACTTAATCAAACAGTCAGGACCGAACTTACAAATAATGAAATTCAAAGCGAAAAGCATTTGTTTCATAGTTCTAAGAAGATCTGCAACGATTGTTGAGGAATAGCCCACTACCATTGCTTCTCTGATTAATTTACAGGAAAACGTTTCAAATAAAAGCTGTAAAGAGTATAATTCTGAGTCAAAATCATTTTTACAGTAATTATTTCATAATAATAATAATAATAATATATCATCACGCCTTCTACCTATTACTGGGCGTGGCACTCTGCCGAAGCAGATCTCGGTAAGTGATATATTTTGCGAGTGAAGTGCGGTTACCAGTCGTCAAATCATGGCCCCCAAAGATGTTAGTGGTAGAGTAGTCACAGGGGTAGCTTTTGAAATTATGAAAATTGTTTGTCGCTTGTGGGAATCGAACCAGGGTTCTCAGGTTCCACAAGCCGAATTCATACCACTGAGCTAGCCACCCTATAAATCATTTCATTACTGCTAAAACTGTTTTTTTAGGACCCTGTAGAAAGTAAAATTTTTCTTTCCTTAATTGAGAGAAGAAAATGATACTTTTCATCCCTCGGATCTCTAGGGAAGAAATAAAATTTATTCTTCCCTAGAAAAGGAAAGTAAAAGCATATCTGTGGTAAATGGAAAACAACAGTATGATTTATGATATCTGTCAAGAGCATAACAAATCATAGATAAATTTTAAATTTATTTCTGAAAATATGAAATTTATCTAACTATTTTGTTTGTCGAAATAACACTTTGCAGCACTAGTGCAGTAAAGAGAATGTACAAAACAAATATAAAAATATATGGGGTAGGTGGCTTAGTGATATCGAGTCGGACTGTGAATTTAAGAACCTCAGTTCGCCGACAAACAAATTTCAAAACATTAAAATTACCCCTGTTGCTCTCTCTCTCCACTAACTACTTTAGGTGTCGTGATTTGCTGGCTGATAACCGCACTTCACACACATAAATATATCAATTACCGAGATCTGCTACGGCAAAGTAGTGAGTAAAAGACGTGATGATATATTTATTTATTTATTTTATTTTGCATAAGAAATCAAAATTAATGGAAGGTTGAATTTTTGTAATTTTGTTAATGTTTTAATGAATCATCAAAGAACATATTTATCTTTATTATATTTTTGAATAAAATTTGCGATAGTGGATAAAACGTTTTACGATATTCGTATTGTAAATAATAATTTTCTCACTATTTCGGTAAATATAATGTTGAGTTTTTTACGTATGTTGTGAAAAAATGACTCGTCAAAAACTGATATTATTTAAACAGTTAGTCAAGAAAACTGGAAGAAATATACATAAATCCGTAACGCATAACTGTCACATACATAATTTAAACAGTTTCTAAAAAAGTAAAATACTGTCGTGAGTTCGCAAATGTAATTGTCAAACTTCGTGTATGCAAATAAATTTTTCAACAATTATTTACAAATTCCTTTGGGCCTGTTTCCTCGTTTACAATGCGGCCCTGCGACACTCGCATACTTAAACAAATGCTTATTTATGTTCATCATGAACTCTAAACAAGTTCAAATCTAAATGTCAATGAATTCTCTTCTCCGAAACGTTTATTGACATCGTTTGAACAATGCCCATTGAGTTGAGATGCTAACTGTACCTGAAGGTCTCTGCAGAAGTTGGCTTCGTCTGCACTGAGAACCGCTCCTACTCCGGCCCTGTACGCCGCCATCGCTTCTTCCCAATAGTCCACGCTCGTCTCCAAAGCCTCCATGCCTGCAAGAAGAAATCAAAACAAATCAAGAGGAGAAAAAAACAATATCAGATGACTAATGCATAAATCAATTTATACAATCGAGTTTAATAGAATTTATTACATTACGACTCCCAGAGACGATTGATTAAAAATAATCTAGTACCTATTAAAGGTGCTTTTTACTGACGCATTCATCAACTTTATTTGAAGAACTTGACAATGACAAGCACATCTTTTCTGATGACAAACGTTCTAGAAATTTTAGAAGAGAAATCTAAATCTAAAATAATTTAGGAAGGATAGCTTGCCAAGTTCTTTTGAAAATTGTTTTGTAACGTTTCCTTTCTTTCCTCAGCTATTGTTTAAGTTTGAGTTAGCGTGAAGACTTGTCTTGAATCAACATCTTTCTATATGAAATATTTTCAAAGTGCATGTGTGCGACCAATATACTCGTAGATAAGACTTTCATTCTTTTAACCGTTGTGTTGTTATTTACATAAAAGAACTTCAGGTTCTACCGGATGTCTACATTTTTAATTTCAACGGAAATATAATATTAATTTTATAGCACGATATTTGTGTTTTGTTAAATATAATATAACAGAGGAAGCACCCAAAAATCGTGTTAATTTGTGTATTTTATTAAAATAACTAAATATATTATCACGCCTTTTTTATCTATTACTGGGTGTGGCACTCTTCCGAAGCAGATCTCGGTAAGTGATATATTTATGCGTTTGAAGTGCGGTTTTCAGCCGTCAAATCACGGCCTCCAAAGATGTTAGTGGAGGGGGTGCCACAGAGGTAATTTTAATATGGTGTAAATTGTTTGTGGGCTGTGGGAATCGAACCCAGGTTCTTAGGATCCACAGGCCAACTCGATACCACTGAGCTATCTACCCCATATATTATTTATTTATCCCTTTAATTACCATATTATACAAAAATTGCACTTAGTACTGCATCAATGAATTTCTCAAAGTTTTCTGTTTAATTATGAATATTTTTATTGATTTAAATTAATGGATTAATTTGTTACGGTAGAAAAAGTAACGCTACACTTAACGCTTTTTTGGAAGATATGATTTGACGGCTGGATACGCATAAATATATCACTTACAGAGATCAGATACGGCAGATTGCCACAACTAGTAATGTGTAAAAGGCGTGATGATATATTTATATATTTTTATAAAAATGCTTGAATGAGTATTATAATAAAAAATGTATCCTTCAATTTAAACCAATAAAAATTTTCATATTTATGCAAAAAACTATGCTGAATATAATAGTGAAGCCGCCAGGCCCATATCTAGTCTACTTTTTGAGATATAGGGCAGTTAGAGAAAAAGGATAAAAATTGAGTGAAATTTCTTAAAAATTTAACTTTTCCGGAGGCTATATCTCAAAAACTAAGCAAGATACGAAGATGCGCTCAACGACATTGAATTCTTCGTGTCCAAATTGACTTATAAAAATGTTTTAAGCGAATTTTATTTTTCGAAAATTTCTTAAGGGGTACCCCTTAAGTTTTATTCAATTTTAGGCCAATTTCAGACTGTTTGTTCTCAAATTATTGCCCGTGCGAATATTGTAATGAAAATTTACATACATATGCATTTAAACCTGCTGAATCCAATGGTTAAATCCCCGAGTACGTATCTCTTCTAATTTTTGAGATATTATTTAAAAACTGTTTTAAGGGAAAATTTTTGTCAACAATTTTTGAAAAATAAAAATTGGTGAAAATAAGTTTATAGGTCATTTAAAGCACGAGGAATTCAATGCCGTTGAGCGCATCTTCATATCTCGTTTAGTTTTTGAGATATAGCCTAAGGAATGTAGAATTGTTCCCAAATTTCGCCCAGTTTTAATAAATTTTCTTTAACTGCCCCGTATATTAAAAACTAGACTAAATACGGACCTGGCGACTTCACCATTGAATTCCTGATAGTTTTCTGCATAAGTATGAAAATTTTTATTGTATTAAATTGACTGATAATTTTTTTATTGCACAATTTGTAAATTTGGGAAATTTTTTTGGAAAAAAACAACTCCTTCAATGGCTATATCACAAAAACTAAGCAAGATACGAAATTGTGCTCAACGGCATTGAATTTCTCGTGGTCGAATTGACGTATTTACAAATTTTCAGCGATTTAAATTTTTTGAAATTTTCTTAAGGGGTATCCCTTAAGTTTTTTTCAATTTTAGGCCATTTTCGAACTATTTAGTCTAAAATTCTTTCTCGTACGAATATTGTAACGAAAATTTACATACATATGTATTTCGACCCGCTGAATCCAGTGGTTAAATCCCCGAGTACGTATGTCTTCTAGTTTTTGAGATATTCTACAAAAACTATTTGAAGGGAAAATTTTGATCAACAATTTGTGAAAGATAAAAATTGCTAAAAACATGCTTGTAGGTCAATTAAAGCATGAGGAATTCATTGCCGTTGAGCGCATTTTCATATCTCTCTGTGTTTTTTAGATATAACCTCGGGAAGATAGTTTTTTCTCAAATTTCGCTTAATTTTAATTATTTTCCTTTAGTTGCCCTATATCTTAAAAACTAGACTAGATACGGACTTGGGGATTCCACCATTCAATTTCTCATAGTTTTCTACATAAGTATGAATACTTTCATAGATTTAAAGTAACGGACACATTTATAAATGCAACTTCTCCGGTGGCTAAATCTCAAAAACTAAGCAAGATACAAAGATACGCTCAACGGCATCGAAACCTTGGTGTTTTAAAATCAGTGACGAAGGATTGAGGCCAATTTTTTAGTTACGTCCCTGTATGATTTACTGAAATAATAAAAACAAACAACCGGAATAAAATGAACATTCTGCGGACAGTTTGAGAGTTCGAAAAGTTTCCATATTTGGTCGATAGAAACACATGAGTAATATTTCGCGTCTAAAATCACTTTAATGCTCATCAGAAATTAAAAAGTGGGCAGCGTTATGTAATTTTGTTTTCAGGCTGTCAAAAACATTTCGAAACATCGAAATTAATTACTTCCTCAGCTCTCTACGAATAACTAATTTAATAGCACAAATATCGCCTAAAAACTGGTCAGTTACTTCTTACTATCAGCTGCGATAGCCGACGTTTTGACTTGAATGCTTAGCACAGCGTAAAATTAAATGATAATTACAAGTTCCATTACAAGATTACATCCAACATACGCGCGTATATCGATTACCAAGTCGACATTCATTTTTTAAAAGCAATTTTTGATGTTAATAATTGAAGCGTTCAACCCTCCAAACCAGGGAAATAACACCTAAAGACGGTATCGTACAGCGCTTTTGCGCATAGCATTGTCTGCAAGGGAAACGTTCTATTTCGTCTCCTGCTGGTTGGGAACACTGTTAACTTTCTTTTTAATTGGTGCAACCTTTCATTTATTATTTTATAACATGCAAGAATCCTTCTATTTTATAACTACAATTGAGCGGTGAAATTTGAAACAATTGACAATTTGAAAAATGTAATTTTAACTTGTCGTGAACGGCATATTAAAGTAAGAGATGATTTATGATCGCCATTGTGTTTCAAGATGGCGGATAATATGATAATGAGGTGTGAGCATAGATAGGAAGTGATATATTTCTTCCCGAAGCTACTGTTTCATTACCCGATGAATTTTCAGAAATAAATTAAAAATTTAGATAAAATTCATTATTATTTTGACAGATGTCACCTAGATGTTACTAATGTTAAATCATACCGTTGTTTTCCAGTTGACACGGATATGGTAAATAAATAAATAAACGAGGATAGAAATTTGATTTTTATGACACCAAAATCATGATAGAAATAATCAATTTTAACCCGCCTTATTTTTCGTTGCCAATAACGACGGCAGTGAAGTATTTTAGTTCTGTTGCTAAGGAAAATGATTATTGTCGCTTTGATATTCTGTACAATTTTATACAAAAAAATAAACAAATTGGTGGTAACTACAATATCATATTTATTTGCTTCGGCAGAGTGCCACACCCAGTAATGGATAAAAGGCGTGATGATATATTTATTTATGTATTTTATTTAAATAATTATTTGTTAATTTTTTTTAAGAATATTCACTTTATATTTTGGGGTAGATTTCTCAGTGGTATCGAGTCGGCTTGTAGATCCTGAGAACCTCGGTTCGATTTCCACAACCGATAAACAATTTTCATCACATTAAAATTATCCCTGTGGCCACTCCCCCACTAACATATTTGGGGTCGTGATTTGACGGCTGGTAACCGTACTTCACGCGCATAAATATATCACTTACCGAGATCTGCTTCGGCAGAGTGCCACACCCAGTAATGGGTAAAAGGAGTGCTGATATATTTATACTTTATTTTATATTTTGCGGTCGTGGAAAAATTCCTGTTGTACAGATTAGCATTCATAAATTTATTTAAATTGTGAATTACTGGATTCAATAATATATTTGAGTGCTTCCGCTTCATTCCGCGCAAAGTGCAGTTCTAAGTGTGAGTGTAAACCGCACAGCACAAAGCAGAACCCCGTCACGCAAGCGAGGGTTCGTCCCCACTTCTAAACCGGCGGTATCGCTTCGCAGCTCGCAACTCCAACACGACTCGCAACTGTTCTATCTGCTCCGGTACCTCAGACTATTCAGTCACGACCACGAGGAGTTCACGAGTCCGATCAACAGTGCTGTGTGTGATTGTGAAGTGCGCGCAAATTCGAATTTTCTAGTGCACCTAGTTGTGGATTGGTGTGCCAACAACAGAACGGTTAGTAGTCATCAGAGGGTGGTGGTTGCTGCTGTCATCAAGCGCTCATTGTTGCGCATTTACCACGCTGAGGGCGAGTGAATTGATCCTGATTATTCGCCTGTCAACGTCAACTATTCCTCGGCTATCTAACACCAATTAATTGTTCAGCGTGCAATATTGCGGCAAGCCATCACTGTCATACAAAACAAACCCTAATTCAATTTTCACAATAAACACTTAAATCAAACGATATACAATTTGAATTACGCTTAAACTCGAAGTTAAAAACCAATTGCATTAACAAAACTAAGTTTAAACAACTAAAAGTTTATTGAGTATCAATTATTTCATGTTGGATACATCTTCGACTTCCGTTTATAAATATAAAGTAGGTTTAAAATTTCAGTTTTGTTGGTTCAACAACTTTACAGCCCAATTCTCAAAAGAGTTTAAGCGAATCCTGAGTTTTAGGTTAAGCAAATTAAGCTACACCATATTCGGAAAAAAGCTTAAACAAATTTTAATACAATCTTGTTACCAATTGTTAGAATGATTTAGTAAGCGGAAAGTAGAGTTGATGATATAATTTAATGAATATAGACTTATTTGTCAAAGTCTTTATTATTAGATAAATTGGTACCATTTGGTTTTGAGAAAGTGATTTGGATTACTGTTTAAAATCGGACTAAAATCAGATTAGCTAATCTAAAAATTAGGATTCGCTAAAACTTTTTTAAGAATTGGGCTGTTTAAGCGTGGGTTTTAAATACTATGGGGCATAAAAAATAATGAAGAATTATGGGTAATGCTAGCTTACGGTGACCATATATTTTTGGCAAAAATAAAGGACAAATCTGAAGGAGGGTCATAAGAATAGAAAACCAAATTGTATTTATTGCTTTATTTTCCAAACGAAGGTTCAAGACTAAAATTAAGATAATTTATTTCAAAATATTCATCAAAATGAATCATTGATTTCAACTCATTTAAAATGATTCTAGATTTTAAAAGGCAAAACAAAAAATACAGGACAAATGTTGATTTTTAAGAAATAAATAAATAAAGGACAGCACTTTTAAATAAAAGACTGTCCTTTATAATAAAGGACGTATGGTCATCGTAGCTACAATACAAATCAATTTAATTTAAAATAAAAAATTTCTACTAATGACTATTGGTTCCGAGTTTAAGTATTAGTTTAAGCCGTCCCTGTAAGATTGTTTGAAAAATGATAAAAGTGTTTGTTCCTTCCGAAACGTCGGTTGAAGTTGTGTAATTTACAAAAAGCCAAAGCTGTTCTAAATTGCTTTTTGAAAGGTAGGCAGATGAAATAAGTTTCCAAGTTTTTCTCGTTCAGCAAGCGGTTTCTGTTTAGTTTTTCGATTAATTTTTGTAGAAGTTTGTATTTCTTGGTGAAATACAGTGCAGTGAGTTCTTTGTGTGAACTGTTGGTGCATGGTAAAGTTGTCGCCCAGTGATTTATCTTTATGACGTGATGTTGGCCGGCCGGGTCGGTTGTTGGTTGTTTTCGATGACGTCACCGGGTGAAGAATGCGCGTTGTTTGTTGGTAACGGGGCCAACTGTTAATGATGCGTTTGGCGCGCTGAAGAAACGTGACGCCAACAAGCACCGAGATCTGCGGCGGGTGACGATGTTGATGCCGGGTTCAAGCTCATGAGCATGGCGTGGTTGTGTTGGAAACAAACAAATCGATATTCGCGTGTCGTGGCTGCAGCGTTGCAAGCTACCACACCGCGTGGTTGCTGGAAATGCGCGCCCTGCGCACAGTTTAAACGGCCCGTAACGGGCAACGGCCACAGGGACGGCTTGAGCACTTTTAGGTCTTTGGCGATCATCTGCAGTTGCAGAGCTGTTGCGCTTTTATATAGTTTATCGGACGAGGTTCGTCGGGGATAGATAAGCAGAAATAAAATAAATAAATATATCATCACACCTTTTTCCCATTACTGAGTGTGGCACTCTGCCGAAGCAGATCTCGGTATATACACATATTTATACGCGTGAAGTGCTGTTACCATTCGACAAATCACGGCCCCAAAGAAATTAGTGATGGGGGAGCCACAGGGGTAATTTTAATGTGGTGAAAATATTTGTCAACTGTGGGAATTGAACCAGGGTTCTCAGGAGCACTAGGCCACCTACCCCATAAATAAAAATAATTCTACTAATTGCGTACGTTTAGAAATATATGAAATTATTAACATTATATTTTAGTTGATTCGAGAACCTGGGTTCGATTCCACAGCCTATAAACAATTTTCACAACATTCAATTACCCCTGTGGCTCCCCCCTACTAACATCTTTGGAAATCTGTAAATAGCATCAAGCTGACAATGTTATTTTGTGTTCATTTGTTGAATGAAACTTATTAGATTAATTGGTTAACAGATGTAATTTGTACCTTAAAAGAAGGTTAATTTAAGCCTACAATTTAAATTACTACATTGGAAAATGTATAGTACTGGCAACTTTAGCAAGCAATATTATTCCACTGACACCAACTTATATAAATAAAATAAAAAATAAATATATCATCACGCCTTTTAGCCATTACTGGGTAAGGCACTCTGCCGAATGATATATTTATGCGCGTGAAATGCAGTTATCAGCCGTCAAATCACGGCCCTCAAAGCTGTTAGTGGTGGGGGAGCCATAGGGGTAATTTTAATGTGGTGAAAATGTTTGTCGGCTCTGAGAATTGGACCAGGGTTCTCAGGATCCACAGGCCGACTCCATACCACTAAGCGACCTACCCCATTATCAACTTAACATAAAAAATACAACTTAGTCGGAATAGTCTAGATTTCATATAAATTGTAATCCTCCCGTACTGTATTTGGAATTAATTTCCTGTAGTTCAAAGTAGCAAACTCGAAGTTTACATAACTTTGGTCTGGTGTTAAACATTCTCCATAACTTTACTCAACATTTCTGAAGTTCATTGATTTTGCCGGAGTATTGTCCTTGAATATTACAAAGTCAAGGTTTTGCGAAATAATAAAGTGAATTATTTCCTGTAGAAAACCTTACTGACTTCAAAGTAGGCTACTGTTCAGGATTAATTTTCTGTATGAATCTGGGGTTGTTGAAACAGTTGAACGAATCAACTAATTAATGTTCCTATACAAAACGTCAGACTGCGATTAAGCGGGTTAGAAAATCTTTCTCCTAGGACTCTTCAAAGTCTGGCGCCAATGTAATGTCCGTTCCGAGCCGGAGCTGAGAAAGCACATTCAATTTTACGTCTGATAATAAAACTAATTGCTCTTGAACATTTGTTACCTATAAATTATATGTACATACATTTTAATTTCCTTTTGTGTTTTTTATAAACAGATAATTAATAATATGTTACAGTTAGGACTCTTCTATCAATTAACACGCGCTGGTGAACCCGTATCATGTAGATTTAGTTAGTTGTAATGTCCGGATACTATACGCTTTTACTTTTTGTCCACTTCCTTTGCGTAGTCTACAGCCGTGATTTAGAAGGTCATTAAGTTTGGAATAGGATGTTCCACAAAAATGTTATTATTTTATATTTTAATCTACGTACAAACATAATTGTTCCTTGTTTTGATTTTTTTATTTTGTTGTAAAGTTTCTACTAGGAGAGAAAAAAAAACAAAATTTATTAATTAATCGTGACGCAGAAAAAGAGAGATATAATGAGAAAAATGGCTTTCTTTTTTTTAGAGAGATGAGTAGACTTTAACAAGAGAGCGAAACATCCCACGAAACTAGCTTCACTCTTGTTTTTGTCATTTTTTACTTTTATTATAGGAAATTTCTGAAGAACTATATTATACTGAACACATTCTAAGTGTTACTATACAAGTACTAATACAAATAATATTATTCTACAAATTTAAGAAGTAAACATTTATGTACATTTGTTAGGTTAAATTAAATGGAAGAATTTAATGTACTAGGTTACTGTGCTATTCTAACATTTATTGTTTTAATTATTGTTGTAATTATATATTGTTTTGCGCCAAATTGCCATTTCGGTGCGTATGCGCAATGCCTCACAATGTGAAGTTGCAGTTTAATTGGGTTACCTACGTCACAAGGACATCAATGGCGATCGTTTTCAATAATTCACTGTTTAATTAAATATTATCGATATTAATACGTTAGTTTTGATATTTTTTAGCATTATTGTAATACATGTATCGAGACATTTATGGAGTAGGTATCATGTCGGCCTGTGCATCCTGAGAACCCTGGTTCGATTCTCACTGCCGACGAACAATTTCCACATTAATACTACTCCTGTGAGTAACATCTTTGGGGGCCGTGACTTGACGGCTGATAACTGCACTTCACGCGCAAAAATATATCACTTACCGAGATCTGCTTCGGCAGAGTGCCACATCCAATAATGGGTAGAAGGTGTGATGATATATATATATATAAATAAAATTGATAAGCGTTGAATATTTCTTTAAACGCCGCACTGTTGAAATAGACTATTGTATCCAAATTATTGTTTAATCTAAGAACACTTTTAACAGGCAAAAAAACAAATAACTAATAACGAGTTTAATATTTGGTTTAATTCCACTTCATGAGAGGTTTATTCATTGCCTAAATTTTGACCAAGGATAAGATAATTAAAAACGAATTAATTGCTGTCAAATGCTCGAAATAAAACTGTGCGCAAGCTGTTTCAATTACAATAAGATCATTTAAATGGTAAAGAGGAAAAAATTTGTAAAATTCAACGCCGTCTCTGGCGGTAACGGATCTCTTTGTCGTCTCGCTCTCTCGCATCTGTCGTCCTTGTTAGACTCTATTATGTATCCCCAAGCGTGGTGCGGATGGGAAATCTTATGTTTCCATCTCGTTCTAGTTACCTATCGCTCTCATTCTAGCCCTTGTATACCTGTCAGGGTTCACCTTTTCCTGAAATACTTATTTCCCGTCCCTTTCTACGTTATTGCGTCTTTATGTGCTTTTATATAACGCGAGGGTTGCGCGCTCGTGTGCTTCTCGTCTCGTCTGCTACCCTGTTACCTTTTCGGATAATGTTATCCGCTCTCTTGCTCACACGGGTTATCTGTTTCTCTTTAAATGTCAATCTTACGCTTCAGTTCTTATCTTCCTTTTCGTTTTTTTTATAATATTTGTTTAAGGTTTCTGTCTGTTGCTATCTTTTGTACTGATTTTTTGTACAAATAAGGATGTTCTAGTTTCTTCCGAGCAATCAGTTATTCTTAGAGATTAGTCCTGAGGGAATTTTCTGATGGAGAACTTAATTAGAAAGCTTGGTGTACCGAAGAAGCTTCTGTGGTTTCCTTGGGATCTTAATTATGTTCCTGAAGACCTTTCGATGAAATATTAAAGGAGCGACGACGGAAATGATCTTTACTTTCATCGCTACTCATACTACTACGCTAAGATTAAATTTGCTAAGACGTAGATGTTACACACTTATTTCAACGTTCTTCCCAACAAATCTTCAACGCATATTCAAGAATTGACGCTAGCTCAGTGGTATGAAGTCGGCCTGTGGATCCTGAGAACCCTGGTTCGATTCCCACAGGCGACTGACAATTTTCATAATTTCAAAAGCTACCCCTGTGGATCCTCCACCACTAACATCTTTGGGGGCCGTGATTTGACGACTGGTAACCGCACTTCAACCGCAACTTGTATAGGTATTGTAAATGGAAGAACAAATGATAAAGGACAAAAGTTGTTTTTTTAAGAAATAAATAAAAGTACTCTAAAAAAAATGAATGTCATAAAGAACGTATGGTCACCGTAGGCATCATATCTCCTTATCTGTGATGTCATACTTTCTTCTGTTTTATTTTTCTGTTGATATGACTATATTCTTTTTTTCGTAGAACATGTATGACATATATCACCTAGTGTAACATGTGCTTTAGAAATTCATCTATGTGTAGAACAGTGTGGTTGTATGATAACACAAAGAGATGATAATATAATTTTCAAGCTAACCACAAAGGTAATTAAAAGCATATTTGGTTAACCATATCAGGTCATTCATTACGGACCCCTTTCATCAAATATGGGTTAATTATTATTAAAGTAATCTAATAAACCAACCGCATTTGTAAAGTGAATTTTCTAGCCTAGTTTTTTTTGTTTAATTGCTAATTAATCAATGCATGTTTAATTATGCAGATACGTTTCAAAACCAATCATGTACAACTCGATTAAATCTGAGTCATTATACTAATATATTGTTATTTAGACATGTTTCGCACATTTGCCAATAAATATTTGTCACTCTATTTACATAAAATAGTCTTTATCTTATCCGCCAAGCATATTTATAGTCTGGTTAGGTGATTAACCCTTTTTTCTCATAATTTCAAGTGTTTATTTACATACATATCATCACTGGTTTCCTAGCAACAGCTAGTGACAAATTCTCACGTACAGTAACTCACATTTCTGTTGTTTATCTTTGCCAAGTATTTTAATGTGATCTCAGTGTACAGTTTTGCATTTTTACATGCACAGCATCGTTATTTTTCCTCACGTTTATGCAGTTCTTTTGAACTATGTTCTTATTCAAGCTTATCCAATTATTTTCACACTTTTGTTGGCTCTCTCGTCATTAATTTTTTCCAGATTCCTTCGTTAGTAATTTGTTAAATATTTTTGTTGTGTTTTCTTGTGCTAATTATGATGGGACGTAATTTTTGATAACCTTTCTTTCATTATCTCTTCAGTTATTTTATTTTGAATGACAGCTTGATAACAACTAACATTCGAAGTTTTTCTAGCAATGACATAAATCAGTAAATAGTAAATGTTATTTTCAAACTATTCTAAAATATCTACGAATGTGTAAATTTTATCAGCTATAGTACCTTTTACAATTGTTTGACGCCTACATAACTAGAAAGGCGTTATTCAAATATTTATGATTGAATGGTCTTGGTTGTTGAAAGATTAAATAATCTTGATGAAAAGAAAAAGTGTGCTTTATTTGGTGAAAGAATGAATGGCTATTTCAAAACATACTAGATGAAATCACTAAGATATGCGGTCATTTAAATACCTACACTCTTACGATACTTTCAAAAGATTTTGATATATCCAAAAGTTATCTAGTGTTTTTTAATTGTTTATTTCGAGAAAATTATACTAGACGATAATAAACGAGATATGTGAAGTGCATTTAGAAGATAATTATCAAACGGTTCTAAAGTATTTTGGAGAGAAATATTTCAAACAAAAGATACGAAGAAAGAAATTTTCTAACCTTTTATTTGAAGTATTCCCATCTAAAATTTAGAGATGTTTAAAATAAAATAAATAAATATATCATCACGCCTTCTACATATTACTGGGTGTTGCACTCTGCCATAGCAGATCTCGGTAGGTGATATATTTATGCGCGTGAAGTTCTGTTAAAGCCATCAAATCATGACACCCCAAAGATGTCGAGGGAAAGCCATAGGGGTAGGACAGAATAAATTTACTTCTATGTATTTAAATTAACAAATTAGAATCAGTTTTATTTATTTTATTTTATATTACTGTAAAAAATTCGGTTGTCATTTGATCGAATAAATTTTATTTATTTTTTAAGTTAATTGTCGTTTATAAAACCGGTCATAAAGTATAAAAATGTTATGAGAATCTTATAGCAATTATATATGTATTTATTTGTTACTCTGCACAACAGGAACTTAATCCTAATTACAGTACAGGGGGCCTACAGCTTATAGTGGAATCTGAACCACTCAGACACAATCGTATTTTTTTTATATAAGTTGAAGTCAACGAGATTCGAACGCACGACTTCTTGCTTGTTAATTAGCAAACGCAAGTTTTAAGTTTTTTATAGGCTCAATGGTATCGAGTGGATTCTAAGAATCTCGGTTGGATTTCCACAGTCGACAAACATTTTTCACCACATTAAAATTACCTCTGTGGCTCCCCCTCCATTAACATCTTTGGGAGCCATGATTTAACGCCTGGTAACTGCACTTCACGCACATAAATATATCACTTACCGAGATCTGCTCCGGCAGAGCGCCACACCCAGTAATGGGTAAAAGGCGTGGTGATATATTTATATTTAAGTTTTAACTTAGTTTTTATCCACTGAGCTACGATTGCCTGTAAATTTTCTAGTACTTTTATTTGAGGTATTTCTGCCTAAAATAATTTAAGACTTTGACAGTTGAAAAGATATGTCAAATATATCAAGATCTTTTGAGAATCCAATGGCATCTTCAAAGTCCTCTAATCAAGAGACGCCATATTTAAAGTATGAATGCCTTCATCAGACTAACGGTACCAAACAACAAAATGACTCATTGGAACAATAAGAATCAGCGTCCATTCATCTCTGACTCAAAATCATGCATTGCTCATCGAGTTTCCGACCACGTAATGTCAAACTATTCAGAATTAGTTCCAATGATAGTCTAGTGAAAACTATAAACTACTGAACTAGTGTTGGTATCCTTCGGCAGTGTTTCCGCACTAAATATTAAATGCCATAATTCGGAACCGGTTCCAGGACGACTTTTACTTTCTAAGCCTCGGGACAGGATTCTCCAAGCGTTGAAGACTAGGTTTGCATATTTAATATGTGAATTATGCTAGGTTGGGTGATGATGCCATTTGGCAAATCCGGGTTTGGTGCAGGTTTTGATACCGAAGTTTCGGTTGATGACTTCACCGTCTTTTAATTTGTAACTTGGTTGAACTTTGTGCGATAAACTGGTCACCTCTACTGTATGTTTCTTTCGCTAGTTCTGATAAAGCACGGATGAAAAAATAATAGGTACGCTATATGAGTTTTCTGAGAAATGTAATTAATAATAATTGTGGTTCAGATGTATGTCGCCTTCCTGTGTGATTAAAATTAATGTGAAAATGGTAAAACGCAACCATTGATAAATTAGTAGTATTATACCTATTAGATCATTCGGATTTCACAAGATTTTAAAGTCTTAGTACGACATGCCTGTAATGAATGATATTACGAATTTTCCTTGAGCTAATTTGGAATTTAATTTATCATCATGAACAATAACAACCTATGAGTTATTCAGATTAATGGAGACAATTTTCCAAACAAATTACACATTCAGTATAGTATATTTTCCACTGTCAAATGTTTCTAAATTCTAAATTATTTTGTAGAAAATGCTTTAAATAAAAGCAATAAATTAGTGTTGAACAATATGTTCGGAAGTACGGTGGAGTGGATAGCGTTCCGGCATTCGAATCTGGAGATTCCGAGTTTGAATTCCACTCAAGGTAAATAAATATGAACTACCACACCACGCCTCAGTGAGTCCGAACCCTGTACTGAAATTGGGATTAAGTTCCTGTTGTACAACTTCATAAAAAAATATTCCCAAAAACAGTCGTACAAAAATGTATCTTATGCACAACCGGGCCGAAATGAATGTGTTTTAGCCCTAAAAACAAGGCTTAAACACTTGTTTTTGGTCCTAGGGCTATAAAAAAATAATTCCTATGGATGCATAAATAAAATAACAATTTTTGTTTATTGAGAATACTTGATTTTACAAAATATCATTTAGACATATAATCTATGTACATATTTAAATCTTTTGAACATATAATTAAATGTTATTTTGTTGTGCATAAAATATTGTATGTACCACGGGTGAAATCAGCGTCTCTGACCCGTTGAATGATTATTAGCACGTGGCACAAAGCGCCGAGGGCTAATATCATGCCACAGGCCAGAAACGCCTGTTTTCACCCTTGATACATAAATAACTATTGTAGCACTATTTTTGACAAAAACAGTTGTACAAAATTCTCTATGTAGTAAACGTAATATAGGAAAATATCTTTATCGTGAACTATTTTTCTTTAAAACAATTTAAAAAATGTTTGACAGCGGAAAATATATTATGTAAGAATTCAAATAACAATTAATAATTATTATATGTTATAACCGTTACAAAGATATAAATCTTGAACGAACAAATGAATTGTATATAAACAATTGCTATCTGCAATTTCTTATCGTCATCTTAGAAGGTTAACATATATTAATGTTATAAAATAATATAAATATATCATCACGCTATTATACAGTACGAGTCGTATGTTCCACTTAAACAGATACATGGGAAATCAGATTTTTGTAAATCAAAAAGTGCTTGACTAACAATTATGCTATCAAACTATGTATAGCATTACTAGACATCTCATTTACTACAGATTATCTTATTTTAATGTCAGAATTCAATTAAAATAGTTTGAGAAATCTGTATTTCATTTGCCACTTGGTGCACTTAAATCAGTTCAAATAAATTAGACAACATGACTAAATGAACTCAACTAATCAAACTGATGCATTTGTTTTGAGTGAATGTGGATCACTTCAAGCTGAATTCCAATCAGTAAATCTAGTACTGGAAATAAAGTGAGCGAAGTAAACCAGACAAATAAGTGATCTGGTGATTTTTTGCAACAACTATGCCAAAAATTACTATCTCGATCGCTGTCATTTCGTTAAAAAAATATAAAATTTGTAGACTTTTGTGGCAGTGAAATGAGGTAATTTGTATTATATGCAGGGGTGCTTTTATACTTCGGAAAAAATTAAAGGGTAATTATTACGTATCGTACTAATCACAGAACAAAAATTTGCAAAATTAAGGATGATTCACCCTAAGAAAATATTTTTAGTACACAACTGACAAACAATTTTTACCATATTAAAACTACCCCTGTGGCTCCCTGATCACTAATATATTTTGGGGTTGTAATTCGACGACTGGTAACCGCACTTCACGCTCAAAATATATCACTTACCGAGATCTGCTATGGCAGAGTGCCTTACTCAGTAATGAGTAGAAAATGCGATTTCCAGAAGTATAAAAATACCCTGTACAGTACGTGGATATATCTAGTATTACAATATGCAATTAGGTACCTTAAATGTTTAATGTTTTAATGGGATGGCTAGCTCAGTGGTATGAAGTCGGCCTGTGGATCCTGAGAACCCTGGTTCGATTCCCACAGGCGACAAACAATTTTCATAATTTCAAAAGCTACCTCTGTGGCTCCTCCATCACTAACATCTTTGGGGGCCGTGATTTGACGACTGGTAACCGCACTTCACGCGCAAAATATATCACTTACCGAGATCTGCTTCGGCAGCGTGCCACACCCAGTAATGGATAGAAGGCGTGATGATATATTTATATATATTTATTTATTTTTAAATGTTTGCCGAAATGTTTGCTGGGTGTTTTGAAAAAACTGAATTTTCACGTTAAAAACCTAATGCCTATTTATTTTGGACATACAGTAGGTGTACTCATTTCTGAGTGTGACTACTAACCATCAAAATATAATCCCAAAGAATGTTAGTGAAGGAAAACTCACCGGTATAGTTTAAATGCGGTGAAAATTATCATTTCCACAATTCGATGCATTTATCCTATGTGGTCATTTGAAAGAAAAACATAAATAAATAAAGGAAATAAAATATCTATATTTAAAATATTCACAGAAATACTAAAATAGTTTAGTTGACTAACAGCTGATAATAAACATCATGTCACCACGAATTTATTAATGGAAACAATTTGAAATGATGCGATAGGATAAATATGCAATTGAACTTGACAAAAAAAACCTAATTGTCCGCAATGACTAAAATTGTGTCACTAGAAACAACTAACAAACTAACAACTGCAACACGACGATAAGAACTTTGTCACCATGAAATTGTTGTAGGAATCACACACGGTTGCACAAGCAACATTTAGATTTCCACATAAAATAAACACTTTTAATCAAAATTTAACTTTAACAACATGGCGGATAGCTAGAGCCTACAAGACATGTCATTTTGATTAAATATTGTCAGTTTTAATTAAAGACTCGAGTAAAGGACAATTTACACAACCGGACATGGAACATCTGTCATTTACGTTTCGCGTTACGAACAATTTACTACTAACAGTTCTACTAGAACGAGAAATAGATCTTTATGAATTCTACTAGCATGGTGAACCATTAATCTAGATATTCTTTTTATATTTTTTCTTCTTTCAAATGTTTATGAACTTGAACTGCATAAGAAAATTCTAACACGTAATAGGGACATTTTTGAAAGGATTTATCTGAAATCCGTTCTGGCATTATTGATAATTTATCGGCGAATTATCAAGAATGAGGAAATCAATTTTCGATTCGTTCAACAATTATGTATATATTTGCTAATCTACACAACAGGAAATTATTATTTTATTAAATATTAGTTAAAGTCCAACAGCATGGGGGCATGGTTAGCGTTACGGAGATCCCGAGTTCGAATCCTAATCAAGCTAAAAATATATGAACTATACTGAAAACTTTATAAAGAATGACTGACGTCATCCAAAAATATAACTAGATGAATGACATAGGGTGTTGCTACGTTTACATGTAATCGGTTTTAAATATTATTCCGCGTTGCTTTTTTGGAGATGACAAGATTTCATTTTTCTATGACTTCGCAGACATTTTACTAACTTTTAGTGCGTCCGGTATTCTCTAATAAATTTTAAATTAATAATGAAAATTAATGACATATATTTACCTCTCGAACAGCACTTAAGGGCAAGAGCGATCCATTATTTGTATATTCTTGTTCAAAATAAATTATTAAAAGATAGCAATTCTCATTTCTTTGACAAATTTCTTTCTCTCGGCGTTGCTATAAAATAGCTTTTAAGAACTACTATAGGTCAAAGTCAAAGTCCTTAAACAAATATTTTGATGTTTAAAACAATAGATCATGAATCTGACAGATCAATGACAACCCAATATAGACAGAAATTGTGTGTCTTGTGAACGTGCAAAATATAAAATAATTGTTATAAATGAAACAGAATTATTTTCAATACGTGAATCGATAGTAAATATAGCTATTATTCAATATTTTTATATAAGATTTGTATTTTAATGCCACTTTATTTTTAAATTCATTTAAATATTGCATTTTATCAGGATGGATAGCTATTTTCAACCCTTGGTATTCAAATAACTAGTATTGAACATCATATAGTTCTTGTAATTTTAATATTAAATTAAGATAGTATTTCATCCAGTATAATATGTTGCAGTTAGTTAAAATATATTTACATTGACAAGTTGTATGATAAACCAGACATAAATAAGTTATAAAGATATAAAAACATTGAAAATTATCGTAATGTTAGAGGTATATTTAAACTTTCTTGGCATGTAGTTTGCAAGTTACATTGCTAACGCATATATACTGCATAATTTCAAATCGTAAAAATATTTATTGTAAAATATACGTATTGATTTTATTGCTTTAGCTGTGAGATATCTTAACAATCACCGCTATTTATGGAAGTTACACATTTGACCTTTGGTTTCAATTTGAAAATGAAAGAACTCGAGTTGACAAAAAGAGATTGCATTATTCAATAGCTCTCGAAATGATTACTTCTTTTATTTAAACGGAAAATGCGTTATACATTTAATTTATAAAATCAAATTGCATAGCACTCTTGAAATATTCACTAGATATTTAATCTTTAATTCATCCTGCTATTAATCTTCGATCACATTTTTTTTTCGCCGAGTCTTCTTTTCTTTTTTCCATATTCATAATTCCTTTATCACAAACTCGTTTATTTCTCTCATCAGAAATCTTTCATTCACTTAACAAACCTGCAATTTCAATAATCACATTATTTTTCACACTCAATTTCATCAACAATTTCACTTAACGTACATTCATTTATTTATTTATTTCGTACTGTGCACAATAGGAGCTTAATCTCAATTACAGTTGCTTCTAGTGGACTCCGAATCAACTCAGACACAATCGTATTTTTTTGATATAAGTTCAAGTCAGTCAGATTTGAATGCACGATCTCTTGCTTGCTAATTAAAAAATCTGGTGTGGTCACCACACGACTTTCTTATACACAGCATATTTCATATTAAAAACGCTGAATTGAACACTTATGACTTGCTCCTTGTATTTGACAATTATTATTTGACATATAAATGTTAAACATGTTTTTGTTTTTTGTTTCTATTGCTACTATGATTATTGAAATATATTATTAAATATATAAATTAGTTTTTCTCAAAATTAGACGCATATACAGCAAAATTGCAAATAACATTTTATGTTCCAAATATTTTTGCTAACATTTGAAACTTTTTTTCGTAATTGATTCCATTTTTGAAATAAATGGAATTTATTGTTTTGTGTGTCCAGTAAACTTCCTATTTCGGTTTTTCAATTTCATTCAAAATCAACTCAGCTCTTCGTATTTTCATGAAACTTATAATTACCAAGTTTCGTTAACAAATCTTATTTCGTTCATGAGATATATGGAGTGATCTATGAAAGTGGTTGAAGTGAGGGTGGTATGTTTGAATGAAAATGTTTGACGATGACTGGTTGTTTGATGGGTGTGATGAGTGAATGTTTTATGAGTGATTTTAGGGTTCGTGCTACCCCATTTGTTGGGATATAGCGTGAAGATATGTATGTATGTATGTATGTATGAGATATTGCACAACCGGACACACATCCATCCATCCATCCATCCATCCATCCATCCATCCATCCATCCATCCATCCATCCATCCATCCACACACACAGACATCATTGAGAAAATGATCAAAACAGATTCAGTGGACCTCAAAACATGTATTTCCGCGAAAATCTCGTCAACGATTTTTTTCACGATTCCAATACTTCCTTATACTACGTATAAGAAAGTAAAAACGAATGTTTTATTTCGCTTTTATCTACTTTTCCCATCCTGATACACTATTATAGCTTCATCTACAGTCATAATTCTTTTCATACAAGCTCATTTATTTCTTTCACTCCGAATCTTATCTTCACCTACGAAAATTAAAAGTTTATCTATTGGATTCATACTAAAATTAATCTTCACAAAACATTTCTATCCTGTCGAATTTACTACATTCATAATTCTTTTTATACAAGCTCGTTTTATTTTTCGTTCACGCAACAAACCTTCGATCCATTCATTTATTCCTAGGTCATCTTCACCCTCAATTTAGCCAATAATTAAGCTTGCTCTATTTAAATGATTAATGTCATTGTTATAATTGTCTCCCTGTTAATAAATATAGGTTACGTAGTAAACAAAAATGCGTTTTCGCAACAAGTGTATCCATTCCAAAAATAATTCAACAAAATTACAAATCTTTGTTTAAAAATAGTTCGCAAAAGTATTCAAAAACTCGTAATCTACATATATTCGTTGCGCTCGTTGATTCCTCTGATAAAATCTGAAATTCTTTTATTCATTTGGCGCTAGGCTTTAGCTATTTTCAATGTCATAGCGACCGCTATAAACAAAAACGCATATCACTGTTATTACGTTTAATTCTCATTATCTACAATTGCACCGGTTTTCCTGCACTTATTGTGGAGGGGAGAGGTACAGATATAATTGAAAAGCCATGTAATTAAATCCACTTGGTTGGAAAGTTATTTCAGCTGGTGTAATAAGGAAGCTGTAATCGTATAATCATTTGCCGCTGGAAAATTGGGCACATGGTTTTGATAACTACTGAAAACTCTCGACCTTCGTTGTATTTTCTTCTCGCTTTTACTTTAATATTCAAGACGAACAAAGTTCAAGCAACAACATCGTGACAATCGTTTGTTTCTCGTTATCTAATGTTACTACATTTTTTTTTTAGAGAAAATGTTTTAAATAAAAGTGGTAACATCAGTTGTCATGTTAAACTGAAACTGTATTTCATTTCCAGTTTTATTTTAGTAATTTTAACGGACGTTTCTAATAGCAGCGGCCGTTAAACCGTTCAACGACCCTCCCTAATATCAACATAAATAAAAAGATGAATTTCGTGGACAAAATCGTATACGTAAATATTAACTTTTTTATTTCATATTTGATTGATTTGATTCCAATGGGCTATTATTTTTTTTTTATCAAACCACATGAAAAAACTATGGCAATCAGTGAAAGTATGGTGTTTTCCCTCAAAAAATATTTATAGTTATGCAGAAAACTATGAGGAATTCAATGGTGTATTCGCCAGGTCTGTATTTAATCTATTTTTTTTAGATTTAGGGCAGTTAGAGAAGAATTATTAAAATGAGGCGAAATTTGAGGTAAAATCTCACTTCTCGAGCCTATATCTCAAAAACTAAACAAGATATGAAGATGCGCTCAACGGCATTGAATTTATAACGATTTAGTTGACCTATAAACTTATTTTCAGCAATTTTTATTTTTCAAAAATTGTTGATCAAAATTTTCCCTTCAAGCAGTTTTTGTAGAATATCTCAAAAACTAGAAGAGATACGTACTCGGGGATTTAACCATTGGATTCAGCGGGTCGAGATATATATGTATGTAAATTCTCATTACAATATTCGTACGAGAAATTTTTTTAGAGTAAATAGTTCGAAAATGGCCTAAAATTGAAAAAAACTTAAGGGGTATCCTTAAGAAATTTTCAAAAAAATAAAATCGCTGAAAATTTGTAAATAAGTCAATTCGACCACGAGAAATTCAATGCCGTTGAGCGCATCTTCATATCTTGCTTAGTTTTTGTGATATAACCTTTTGAATAGTTGTTTTTTTCAAAAAATTTACCCAAATTCATAAATTGTGCAATAAAAAAATTATCAGTCAATTTAATTCAATAAAAATATTCATACTTATGTAGAAAACTATGAGGAATTCAATGGTGAAGACGCCAGGACCGTATTTAGTCTAGTTTTTAATATACGGGGCAGTTAAAGAAAATTTATTAAAACTGGGCGAAATTTGGGAAAAATTCTACATTCCGGCATCTATAACTCAAAAACTAAACGAGATATGAAGCTGCGCTCAACGACATTGAATTCCTCGTGATTTAATTGACATATAAACTTATTTCCAGCAATTTTTATTTTTCAAAAATTGTTGACCAAAATTTTTCTTTAAAGCAGTTTTTAAATAATATCTCAAAAATTAGAAGAGATACGTACTCGGGGATTTAACCACTGGATTCAGCAGGTTTAAATCCATATGTATGTAAATTTTCATTACAATATTCGTACGAGAAAGAACTTTAGAGCAAATAATCTGAAAATGGCCTAAAATTGAAAAAAACTTAAGGGGTACCCCTTAAGAAATTTTCAAAAAATCAAATTCGCTTAAAAAATTTTTATAAGTCAATTCGGATACGAGGAATTCAATGCCGTCGAGCGCATTTCCGTATCTAGCTTAGTTTTTGAGATATAGTCTCCGGAATGTTGAATTTTTCACAAATTTTACTCCTGTTCACAATACTTGAGACCAATGAGAATGCTTGAGTACTTATGATGTCACTATATTTTCAATCGCATATATCTCTGGAGTATAATATTATTTGTAACTACTTTTTTCACTAATAGTCATGATTCAATATATATTTTATATTTTTATCATTAATTCGCTTTATTTCAATTTTGGTACAGGTACCCATTGAGATTAAGTGCCTGTTGTACAGAGTAGCATAAATTTATAAATCTTTTACAACAAACTCGTTATTCCTCATGCTCAGAATCCTCCCTTCACGTAACAAACTTTTAATCATATTCACCCATTTATTCTTAGGACGTTCACACAATCTCTCACCCACAATTCCACCACCATAATCCTATTCCTTCTTTTGATAGTTACATAAGATTTAGAAACGTGTAGCAACATGAAATATCATTGTCCTGTTGTATTCCTGTGTATGTAAACATGATTTATTTATTGGTAAAAAGCCAGACCACTGCGAGAATAATATAATAATATATTTACTTATTATTAACTTCAGTCATAAATGAATTGATAATTATATACAATTTTCCTGTACTTATGCACGTATGTTTTTAAAAGCATAAATAGCAGTTGGAAAAGAGGTAAATATTTATTTGATTTTCACGTCTGTTTGAGTAAATAAATTATGCAAAATATTGTACTACCGTGTCCCACATTTAATCAATAATTCAGAAAACATATGAACTGATCTTTATAGTTATATTCTATTTTTGGTATTGCGGTAAGATTTTATGGTTGCAGTAATGTTCAGAGTCACGATAAATTATTATTGTTACTAGCAGTAATGGGGCTGTTTTGAATATATTACCCACTGGGTCGTAAACCTAAAACGAAAATTATACTTTTTTGTATAGAAACCATTTCAGAATTATTGTGTTATGGATGGAGCTTTGCTATCGTTTGAAACTTGAAATATTTTATGATTTGTTTAGCTGACGTCATTTGTTACCATAAATTTTCAAATCTGGTTTATGTTATGACAGCATTTTAGAAAACACTGTCGGTAAATTATACTCACTTTTTTTTGTACTAATTCAAATAAATGTTGGCAAAATGCAGGTGCGTTTTATTTATAAAAACGTGGTTGCTTCGAAACAACTGACGAAAACGATATTTACTCGAGTCGTTTCACTTCAAAGTAACCAAATGTGAGTAACAAAAATGCAAATTTGGCCTGAGAAAAACTTAACCTCGAATGATATTTATTAGGAAAATTTATCGATTAAAATAAAAAATATATATCATCACGCCTTCTACCCATTACTAGGTGTGGTATTCTACTGTAGCAAATCTCGGTAAGTGATATATTTATGCGCGTGAAGTACGGTTACCAGCCATCAAATTACGGCCCCCAAAGATGTTAGTAAAGGGAGAGTCCCAAGGGTAGTTTTCAATAAAAATAAATAAATAAATAATCCCGCCTTTCACCCATTACTGGGCGCGGCACTCTACCGAAGCAGATCTCGATAAGTGATATATTTATAAACCTGAAATACGGTTACCAGCCATCAAATTACGGCCCCCAAAGATATATGTGGTGAGGGAGCCACAAGGGTAATTTTAAATTGGTGAAATGTTTTGTCGGCTGTGGGGATAGAACCAGTGTTCTTAGAATCCACAGGCCGACTCGGATACCACTGAGCCATTACCCCATAAGGGTAGTTTTAAATAAAAATAAATAAATATATCATCCCACCTTTCACCCTTTACTGGGCGTGGTACTCTGCCGAAGCAGATCTCGATAAGTGATATATTTATACACCTGAAGTACGGTTACCAACCATCAAATTACGGCCCCCAAAGATATATGTGGTGAGGGAGCCACAAGGGTAATTTTAAATTGGTGAAATGTTTTGTCGGCTGCGGGGATAGAACCAGTGTTCTTAGAATCCACAGGCCGACTCGGATACCACTGAGCCTTTACCCCATAAGGGTAGTTTTAAATAAAAATAAATAAATATATCATCCCGCCTTTCACCCATTACTGGGCGTGGTACTCTGCCGAAGCAGATCTCGGTAAATGATATATTTATGCGCGGGAAGTGCGGTTACCAGTCATCAAATCACGACCACCAAAGATGTTAGTGAAAGGACAATCATAGGGGTAACATTTGAATGTGACGAAAATTGCTTGTCGGCTGTGGGAATCGTACCGAAGTCCTCAAATCCACAGACCGACTCGATACCACTGAGCCACTTACTCCATATATCGAATGAAATATTTTAATAAAATTCAGCGTTCCCAAGGTAACGAAGTTAAATAAAACTCCTCTTCCCCGTTAAGCCGATGGTCAAACTGACGAAAGTTGTTTCTAAAATAATTTCGCAGACAGTAACATCATTTTATGTAACACCTGAACGTTTAATTAATACATTAGCTAATCACTAATTTGCTTCAGTATATTTATCAAAAGTATGCTAATTAAACATGTCATAATATGGGGGTCATAAAATACATGTGCAGTAAAATAACCAATTCTATTAAATAGCATGCAGTCAACATGGCAATTTTCTAACTATTATATAAGGCACATGTCTTCAAATGTTAATGCGATGAGTAAAAAACTTAATGTAACATTTACGAGCATTTACAACTTTCTTAATTTGAATAGTCAGTACGTAGTCGTGGGAGGTGAAATTGTCCAAGTCCAAAACAATCTTACTAGCTATTTATAAACTTAACTGATAGAATAATTACTTTTCAAGTTTAACTATTTGACATAATTTAACGAAAAGCAAACTAGATTTAATTGCTTTCAGAATCCTTCAGATTAATCTTGAAAAGAAGTAAAAGATTTAAAAGTTTGTTGGATGCTTGGAAGATCAATCTGAACTTTTTTACTGAACCAATTTTAAAATCTTTAATGCTCGATTGCTTAAATAAAAGTTTACATTTGCCGCTTGCCGAGCAGCACTAGGCGTATTCCATTTGCCATTTGGATCAGATCTAACTTACATTTACTGATCCAGATTATTTATTTATTTCGATAGATTACTTCGCTGACCTTATTTCTAGTACCAGAATTATAGATTCTCATTTACTTTGAAGTAATTCATCCAAAAATGTGCATTAGTTCATTTAGTCATGTGTCGAATGTGTTTGAACTGATTTAAGTGAATCAAGTGGCAAATGTAATACAGCTATAGTAAGAGTGTATCATCATATCCATGGATACATGATATTTGTCGCTCGAATTTCCAACAGAAAAAATGCCAAAAATTATTTTAATTTCTTTTTCAAGCGTTTCTAAATGGTGGTAAAAGAATGTTGTGTGCACCTCCTTGCCACCCTTGCATGGTTGTTGCTCTTGACTACGCATCGATCAAAAATCTCCATGTGCGGGCGGAAATAGACTACTTTCTGCTCTAGGTACACGAATAACTATTCTCCAGTCTTTTATTCGACTAAAGCCTTGTTTCCACCTCTTAACATAGTCTTAGTTTTAGGTTTTCGACATAACCTTGAGAGTTTGTCATGTGTGAATACAGCTGAGCGTTTCCAGCTACTGTTTTAGTCTCAGTCTTTGTCTTTGTCGCTGCACATAAACACAAAGTTTGCGGACTTCATACTTTCGACATTGTCTTTCGTCGCTGTTCTGTAAGAGAGAGTTAGCTGCGGTAATGCTATCTCTTGTTATGCTGTCAATTCTATACCGTATTTATCAAATGTCATTAGGTTTGTGTTGAAAATACGATAAATATAGACGATAGAATAAAAATAGTAACAATTTCAACTGTGAACAAAATAAAAATTACAACAAAACTAACATGTTTAAAAGAGAATTTATAAGTATAATTGCAATTTAATCATATTTACATCCATACATATCTTCACGCTATATCCCAACAAATGGGGTAGCACGAACCCTAAAATCACTCATAAAACATTCACTCATCACACTCATCAAACAATCAGCCCTCGTCAAACATTTTCATCTAAACAAACCACCCTCATTTCAACCACATTCAAAGAACATATTTGAATAATATAAAAATCAATTTTGAAATTTAAATTACTATATTTGAAATATTCTGGTTTGTTCACTACAAAAATGTCTCCATTTTCTCAAATTGTTTTGGAATTGTATAATTTAAATAAACTAGTGCTTCATTTTAATAGTAATTACTATTCCTTATTAATAATTTTATATAATTTTTAAAGTATTCCAAATAGTTTTATATAATTATTTTCTCATTTAAGTGAACAAACCTTTACTGGAATATCGAATGAAGATTATGTTTATTTTAAGAGCTGGAAATGGCTGGAATATTTCTGGCATAAATAGAAACAAAAAACCAAAAACAAAGACTAAAACAGAGACTATGTTAAGATGTCGAAACGTAGCTTAAGCCATTATTGTATTTTTAAACTGTTCTAGTCATTTGTGGATAGAACAATTACCTCACAAGCGAGTGCAAAAATGTGTTGGATCTGTTTCCCTTACAAGCTATTGTAATTGGTAGTAATTTCCTGTTGTGCATTAAGTTATCTAAAAAGTTGAATAATTTGCATGGCACCCTAACAATGAGTCCTTAACAAAAATGCGGGTGTTAATGAAATCATCTTGATAAGGCAGAAAATGAATGGAAAAAGTTTTGGTAGCCTGTTGTAATTTGAACTTGATTACAAAATCGATGTACGTTTCCTGCCTCAAAAAGAGGGCAGTATATCTTCCCTAGTTAATTCGGCGTTGTAATTAATGACTCTTAAACTGAAATCAATAAGTTTGCTTCGGATGCCAGCACAAAAATATGGACTATCTAATTTAGGAAGTAATAACATCTGTACACAAAGAAGTGCTAGAAAATGAACTTGATAATGAAGATCGGAAGTCTTTAATTAGACGAGCGTTTAGCTGCAGCCTGACACAATTATTTCCAGTTAATTAGAAAATCAATGGTTTTATCAAACGGAAAAAGGAACAAGAGACTGATATATGAGTTTCAAAAGCTATTGATTGCTCCTAATTACGTATTCTGTATTTTTAAAAACTGATTCCCATACTTTCAAAGACTGCTCTGTAGATAATTACGGCTTTTCAACTAGAAATAAACACAAAAGTAAGTTCACTGTTTTGTCATTTTACACGAACGCTTAAAACGGTAAAAGTATAATAATCGGATACATCCAATTATAGTTTTATTTCCGTACTTTTAAACGAATCACGAAAACTAGACTGAGTAGAAAACCACTGAAATTCGTGTTCATTTTGACAGAAATATTGATTGTGTAAATTTATTTGTTGATGGCGAAACCGGACATTATACCATTTCCCGTCGTTCGGAAACGTTTAATCGTTAATTAAATACTGGAAGCCTTTCCAAAACTCGATAGCTAGAAACCTATAAAACTGTCATGTGACATTTGCAACAACTGTTGCCATAGTGATACAAGATTATTTCATTCCCTATAAATTAAACCAATCAGACCTACGGTCTCGGGATTTAATCTAATTATTATATACTCAAACCCTTTCTAAGCAAAATTTTGTCAGTAAGACATGGCACATTTAATCGAATAAATTCGTGGCACTCGAGATATATTGGGTGATAAAACTGAAGAAATAGGTTTAATAATAAAATATATCATCACGCCTTTTATCCATTACTGAGTGTGGCATTCTGCCGAAGCAGATCTCGGTAAGTGAAATATTTATGCACGTGAAGTGCGGTTACCAGCCATCAATCCTCCAAAGATGTTAGTGGAGGGGAAGCCACGAGGGTAATTTTAAATTGGTGAAAATGTTTGTCGATTGTGGAGATCGAACCATGGTTCTTAAGATCCACAGGTCGAGTTGGTACTACTGAGCCTTTACCCCATATGATGTCTGAATACAAGTTGTTCTGCTGTGGTCAAAAAAACTCTTCCGGAAAGTAATTAAAAAGTAAAACTGAAATAAAAATTGCTTGTCAAAAAACAGATCCTCATGCATAATTAAATACAACAAAGAAAATCGGAGTTCTACTAGAATAAGTATATTTTCATAAAGCAAACCAACTTTATGAAGTTTTAGGAATCTTATAGCGCATTTAATGTCTCCATTAAAACTTTGAACATCTCTTCAAACTGTAATAAATTCAAAAGTAGACATTAAAATTTATTTGAACTTTAATTAAAGATAGATGATAAATCTAATAGCGCAATTATTGAGAGTGATTATATTCTTAATCTAGATGAATTTAGATTTTAATTAAAAATGTATTTGACACTGTTCGTTCGAAATTTAATTTGATAGACGAAAGTGAAACTGAACGTTCTGAAATGAGAACGAAAATTTGAAATTGGTTAATTACAGCTTTCAATAGAAATTGGCACGGAATGAACATGGGGCTCAGTGGTATCAAGTCGGCCTATGGATCTTGAGAACCCTGGTTCGATACCTAAAGGCGACAAACAAATTTCACCATTTTAAAACTACCCCTCTGGCTTCCCCATCACTAACATATTTGGGGGCCGTGATTTGACGGCTGGTATCCGCACTTCACGTGCAAAATATGGCACTTACCGAGATCTGCTTTGGCAGAGTGCCACACTCAGTAATGGGTAGAAGGCGTGGTGATATATTTATTTATTTTTATTTTAACTGAACGGAATTTGAAACAGTATTAAAACATATTAAAACTACCCCTGTGGCGCCCCCACTACTTGGGGACCGTGATTTGACAACTGGTAACCGCATTCCAAGCGCAAAACATATCATTTATCGAGATCTGTTAGTGCCATGGTAATGGGTAGAAGACGTGATAATATATTTATTTATTTTATTTGTACAAGAGGTACAGTACAGGATCTGTACACACCGAGTCGTGTGCTAGTTCTTATATATATTTAGCCGGAATTCGAATCCCAGTCAAGGTAAAAATATATGAACTATCACATTGCGGTTCAATGAGTTCGGACTCTGTATTGTAATTGGGATTAAGTTCCTGTTGTACAGAGTACTATAAATATAATAAAATTAAAATTATGTACATGAGTAGAGCAATAAATAATTGTTCGGCAGTTCGGTGGTGTGGCATTCGAACCCGGAGATCCCGAGTTCGAATCCCACTCAAGATAAAATGACTAGCACAGTGTGGTCCGGTGAGTCCGGGCCTTGTATTGTAATTGAGATTAAGTTCCTGTTGTACAGACTTAGTAAAAATAAATTATATGAGTAGAGCAATAAATAATTTTGTCATATATTTTCCGCCGTCAAATGTTTCTAAATAATTTTAGAGGAAAATGTTTCAAATAAAAGTGTTAGAAAATTTCGTTCTGCATAACATTTATTTAAAGAGTTTTTTTTTTCTAAAATGATTTAGAAATGTTAGAGAGGAGAAAATGCTGGAAGCCGAATGACAATGACATCCCAAATTGAATATCAGAGTACACCAATTAGAAATCTAATGACCTGGGTGTTAGGCGTGGTAGGATTATTATGCAGAGGCGTAGACAAAGCACAAAGATAGAATGACAGAAATTAGGTGACCGAGGAAGAACTACTGCGGCCTGGGAACGAGGGCACTGGTAACTGGACTTCATGCGTGCTTGACTAGCTAGCACGGGGTTCTTGATCTCGTGCTACTCCACGTTCTAGTTCCGCCGTCGCCGCTCCGACCTTGACGGCGCCGTGTCGTCGCGTCGACGCCGCCGGACCCTCGCTTCACCCCTGCGCCCTTACGCAGTGCCGTAGGGGAGGAGAACATATATTTCACCTTTATAATAAACTAATACTTCCATGGTTCAAATTTCCGCCATACTTTACTGAGTCATTTCAATTTTACAAATTTGTAGTAAAGAGAATGGAGTGCTAGCTCAGTGGTATGAAGTCGGCCTGTGGATCCTGAGAACCCTGGTTCGATTCCTACTGGTGACAAACAATTTTCATAATTTCAAAAGTTACCCCTGTGGCTCCTCCACCACTAACATCTTTGGGGGCCGTGATTTGACAACTGGTAACCGCACTTCACGTGCAAAAATATATCACTTACCGAGATCTGCTTCGGCAGAGTGCCACACCCAGTAATGGGTAGAAGGCGTGATGATATATATTTATTTATTTGTAGTAAAGAGAAATCTTCATTTCAACTTAAATCACAAGTGTTTATTTTTAAAACAAACTTACGGTAAATGACTAAAATGACTAACACTTTTACAATAGTTTTTTTTTCTTTGTTTAAGTTCTAGGTTTGTAGCGTTAACGAAATATTCGAGTGGAAGAAATAAATAAGAATGTACAAGTATGAATGTAAACATAAGAACTTTCTGATAGGGTCGTGAAAAAAGTGTTTTCAACGGTATCTCAAGTTTCTGTTATCATTCATCAAAATTGATATATTTTGCAGATATTCCAACAAAATTAAACTTTTCTTCACATAATTTCCGAGTTTTACTGATTGCGCCGTACATTATGCGAAGGTAGTATGCCAGGATAGGAATGTTTGGAGAAGATTAATGAATAAATGTTCAGTGAATGTGTGATGTGTGATGTAATTCCCAAACAATCGAACTAAAATGACAAGTAATTTCGGTCTGATTTCTTTTCGCGTTTTCGAAATTGGCGAAAAGTAGATAAATCGTACGGAGTATCAAGATACTCAACATTTGTGTTGCTTTCGGACAAGATGGTTCTTATCTGGGATTTTGGTGGACCTTGAATTTCTCGTTCTGTTCTTGAAAAGCTTTAGTGTTAAACCTTACAAGAAGTATTTACCCCATCTTGTTGCGAAGTACTTATTTAGGCTTTCGAGAATTCCACAATTTCTCAAGAAATAGATGGATACACATTTTCACAGATTATAGAAGATGATATCGGTGCTAAAGGTATTTTGGAAAGATTACTTCCGGTATCAATAATGTTCGTATCTTTTCTTCTGTCAAACATTTGAAGAGAAATATTTTAACTACCTGTTTGTTGCACAAGTTAATCACAATTGCAGTAGCATAAATAGAAACCAAACCGTTCAGATATGATCGTATTTTATTGAATTAAATCGTAGTAAGTTAGATTTGAAGGCACGACCTCTTACTTTCCAGTCCTTTAAAATGCTTCCGTATCATAACAATATTATAAACCTATACTATAATGAGATTATCAACACATTACCATAGCTTGTTATATATATATATATATATATATATATATATATATATATATATATATATATATATATATATATATATATATATATATATAATCAGATAAACCTATTCTACCCAGAGGTGTATAGGTGTATTTTACATTTAAGCTTATATTCTAATTACATTTAGCATGTCTAATTATCTTTAACCTTAATTTTATTTCTTTACAATTCATTTCAGTGTGTGTTGTGTGTTTCATTTCGCTCATCTCTTGTGTTTTCTTATTTTTGTATTAGTCGTGTACGAATTCTGCCCATTTCTTCTTGTTTTTTGCTAATGTTTTGGCACCCGTCCATGATATCCCTTTTTTCTCTAGTATTTCTCTCATCTTGTTGTCCCACGTTTTCTTCGGCCTTCCTCTTGTATTCTTGTTCGTAGTGTTACTAAGTAAATATCGAAAGTAGGATACCTGATTTTTATAATAATAGTTTTTTGTTAAACGTCTAATTATTTATTTTAAATTTTTCACTAATTTACGTCAGCATATAATTTTTTTTGTGTAATACCGATCGTAATTAATTATTATGGTAAGACTTTATTTAGTTCGTAATGTCCTATGGCATTATATAATTTTTAATATGTTCTGGGTCATTAAGAGTGACGTTGGTAATACTGTCAAAAACTAACATTTCTTCTATTCAGTATTTCCAGATAATCTATTATTTATTATTTAGGTTATTAAAAAATACTACTAAGACATAAAATATTGTATGCATCATGTGCATTACTTGATGGAGGGCATAAACATTTTCATAATACCCTAGATATATAAATAACTATTGATTTCATGGACGATTGGAGTATTTCTAGAACCTTCCAATTTATCGCTTATAACACCAGTAACTTGCCTTCTACATAAAGTATGATAGATTTGCCTTTCGCCGCTTTGAAGTTAGTGTTTTAAACATTTTTACTGACCAAGCCCTTTTAGTAGAAAGAATATATTCTACAGGACCCTCGGGGGTAGTTATGTCAACGCACATAAAATAAAACACGAAAAATGTCCAGGCATTCTATATCCCCGCTTTGTTGGTTTTGGGAAAATGGTGAATACTTTAGTCAAATTGCATCTTGTAGACGCACTCCGCCAGCCGCGTTTGCGAATACGTATGTTGCACAAAGGCAATTGTAAATTGTTGCGAATATATGTTATTGGGGCAGCTTAGCATGAATAATGAGGATGTAATGTTTAGTTAGAATGTAGTTCATGGACAAGAGGACACGACTAACTCTGAAGCTTTGTCATGAATAAAATATACGAGGTTGTCTACTCTACATAAATCTCTGCATTTACTAATAAAGCTTTAATTATGTGATGCAATATAGGCCATTTAATTTTCTCGGAAATGATGTTCATAAAATATTGCATAAAATGTCAGTTACTCATGATGTTTACACGAAAAAGTTGAATTTGAATGGAAAAACACATCTAAGAAATGACGAAATTTTTGGCTGTTCAATATTTTAAAGCATTATAATTTATATAGTATGAATTAAACTAATAATTATTTGTTACAAATATTGTTTTACCATTGCTATTTAACTAGAAATAAGCATTTAAATGCTGATATGAATAATTTATAACATAAAAATCTGAAAATATGTAAAATGTGATGTCCGCCATCTTGGATATTAACTTGTTGTTTTCGGGCCTAAGTCATGAATTTTGAAATATTTCTTTAAATTTCTAACTTTGCATTTTACAGGCATAAATTCATAAGTTCAAATCTCGTTGTATTAAACTTATATGGAGGATATGATATGGGAAATTTACCGAGCCGGAACGCCAATTCAAAATTATGATGCGTTAAAAAAAACCAAGTCTAAGAAAATGCGTTTCAGAACATTTTCTTTGCCGGTTTTACCAATTTTATAGATAGTTGTTCATTTTTGTCGCCCTTTTTTTAAATAAAATGCTATACTTTTTAAATATTGTATTATTATTATTATTATTATTTTGATGAGTAATAAATGAACTTTTATGAAGGGAACTATGAATGTGGTTGAATTGAGGATGAGAAGGTTTAACGGTGACTGATTATTTGTTGAATCTGTAAAGAATGTTTGAATGTATGCAGGTTTTTAATTCGTAACTCTCGTGGGTTAGGTGAGTATTCTATCTTGAAAACCTCATTTGTTGGTTGTACGGGATAACTTAAAAGTACCCGGAAATGATGTACAACTTTTTTATTTATGTATGCTACTCTGTACAACAGGAACTTAATCCCAATTACAGTACAGCGTCCGGACTGACCGAAGCACAATGTGATAGTTCATATATTTTTAACTGTGAGATTCGAATTCGAGATTTTCGGATTTGAATACCGTAATGTTATCTACACCACCGTCGTGCCGAAGGGTATAAAACTAAAATTTGCATCATCATTTTATAAAATCGTCAGCCGATACATAAATGCACTTCGCTACATCAACAGGGTTCGTCAAGTTGACATATGCTTCTAAAATGATGTCAAACACATCACAAGGGTTGAAAGTGGAGGGTGAACTGAACACCACGTGCAAATGTGTACGCAGCAAAATTTTTGCAACCCCCTAACCAGTGATTTTAGATTTGTGCTTATGCCACGAAATTGACAGACATTTTATGCTTGGTTTTATTGTGTTATAAAATACATTTGAAATGTGAAGCAATGTTTAATGGCGCCTTTAGGGAGATATACGAAGAGTTGTTAACACTTAATTTCCCTAGTTTATTGTTTCACGTGAAATTGTCATCGAGTAAATAAAAATAAATAAATATATCATCACGCCTTCCATCCATAACTGAATACGGCACTCTGAAGTAGCAGATCTCAATGATATATTTTTATACGTAACAACCGTCAAATCACAGCCCCCAAAGATGTTACTAGTGAGGGAGCCTCAGGGGTAATTTTAATGTGGAGTACAGCCAGCTACTCGAAGGCTCGTAAGGGCTCGTTTACAAATTAAATTTGACAATTTATTAAAAGAAAAGTTACGTTTTTTGTACTTCAATAAATTTAAATAAAGAACTTCAAATATTGAAAATTTAATATTCACGATGTAACCGCACTTCACGCGCATAAATATATCACTTACTGAGATCTACTATGCAGTGTCACAACAAGTAATGCGTAAAAGGCGTGATGATATATTTTATTTATTCATGTTTTTAAATTTATGCCTTGGCTAATGAAATACTTTGCACATCTCAAATGACAACAGAAGATTTGTAATTGGCGATTGCGTTTGTTTCGTGAGAGATTGAATAGCGATTTCATCCTTTGAAGTTTGAGAACATTTCTAAGTAAATAATTCTATGGCAACACATTTTATTTACATTTATAATGTACTTAACAAACACTGTGGGGTGACGCGACTTATACAAATTAGAGTAAATATATTATGAAATTTACATAACTGCCGTATAACGTAATTCAAACTTGAAGGAAATTATGTTATGACGACGAAATACGGGAAATATTAAATCAAATAAGGCAAAATAATCCGAAATTAGAGAAAAGAGACAAACATTCTTAAAATATTTTAGAGCAAAATGCTTCAATTAATAGAAAATTTTATTTGACGCATTATTAAAATAAATATATCTTTACGTTCTTTACCCATTATTGGGTGTGGTACACTACCGTAATGTAGTGTGGATACCAGCCGTTAAATCACGCCCTCCAAAGATATTAATGGAGGGGGACGTCACAGGGGCAAAGAGTTATTCTCTAAAATATTTTTTTCTACGATCATGCGAGTGAGTTATTATGTACTCATTTTCAGTGTAAAAGGTGATTGTTTATCGCACAGCATGCAATCATAATTATTTATGCAACTAGTGTGAAAAGCGACACTTTATTGCACAAGTGAGAAACTTTTAACAATTTATTTTCATCTTAGCTAATGTAGTTAAGCTTGTTTCGTACCAACTAAATATTGCCATTAGCAACTAGCGATAAAATGTTTTTCTACGATCTTAACCGAAAGCACATTTTAGAAAGGAAAATAACTGTTTTCCTTTCTTCTTTTTTGTTGGTTTCATAGCAACTTTCGTATCTTAAAAATCATATTATTTCTCAGGAATAAAGTGTTATTTCATATATAATATGAAGGTCTAAATTTGGCTATAGATACTCTCTCTAAGAAAGAAAGTAACTGTTTTTCTTTCTTATTTATTGTTGATTTCCATAACAACCGTCATATCTTAAAAATCATATTATTCCTCAGGGATAAAGTGTTATTTCTTTCCTTATGACATACACATAGCTAATATTCCACGCTGTATCATAAACAATCAATTTTCGCACTACAAAATAAGTGGGTATATAATGCCTCATTTTTCCTACGATCATATAAAACATATTATTGCAGATTACCATTTATAATGTACAATAAAATAAATTATTTTAATGTTTGAAATGTAATTAGTATAAAGCTAGATCATAGAAAAAATAGTGTATGCAACTTGTGTTAAAAGTATCTTTATTGCACAAGTGGGAAGCTTGTAGCACGAGTCGTAAGCGAGTGTTCCAAACATATCAATGCAATAAAGTGACACTTTCCAAACTAGTTGCATAAATATCTTGACATTGTATATTTTTCGTTATTTTTAAAAATATGCTTGAAATAGAAGTGAAAATTAAGTTTGCCGTAAATAATTTATAAAAATTAGTCAGTTGTAAATATCATAAGTATAAACAAACAAAAAGATATAAATAATCCAAGTCAAAAATATTGAAATAGTAAATAAAGCTCATCGTGCCCCGCAATGCGCAAAGGACGCCACTGCTCACCATAGCAACGGCGCCCAATCAATATCCATCGACTCTACCACCGACTGCTTGCTCGTTTCAGAGTCTCTCCAGCAGTTCCGCGATGCAATTCGCGCTCGTAGTGCTAGCCTTGGGGCTGGCAAGCGCCTTCGCCGACACCGAGAACGTCGTCAGCATCCTCTCCGGCCTCTCCGGCTACAACCAGATGGTCACGTCCAGCACGCTCCGTTGGCTCACACCTGGTGATGGCAAAGTGCCTGAGAACGCCGTCGAGGGCGCCGAGCAACGAGACAACCAGGGGGATGACGAGGTGGTTAGAAATGCGTGGGTGTGCAGAGCACGTGCTCATAGCAATAATATGTGGCTTGCTGGCATCCTCTCCAAAGACAACAGGTAGGAGACCTTTCTATTTCAGTTTTAGACTTTTATGTTTGTACTTTGTTCATGCAAATAAACTTAAAGACTTTATGTCTCTGCTTTAGTTTCAATTTGATTTGATACTGTCACTTTAAATATTGATCTTGAATTTCAGTTGTTAATTTTGTTGCCACTATTACACTTGTAGTTTGACATGACCATACGTTCTTTATTATAGAGGACAGTCCTTTAGATTTATTTACTTCCTAAAAATCTACTTTTGTCCTTTATTATTTGTTTTGCTAATTAAAATACCTATAAAAATTCAATCTCTAATAGCCCGATTCTCAAAAAAAACTTAGGTAATCCTAAATTTTGGAATAATTAATGCCATTCTAATCCAATTTTAGAAATTTATCTAACTTACAGTCTGAAAACAAAAACTGTAACAAGATTATATTAGAAGTTATTTAAACAGTTTTGAGAATATGTTTTTGCTTAATTTGACTAATCCAAAATTCAGGATTAGCTAAAACTCTTTTTAAAATTGGGCTATACCTGTTTAAATAAGCTGAAATTAAAGATAGTCGTGCAAAAATATCAATATTGTTATGTTGGCAAAAAGTTGATTGTGATAAACATTTTGAAGGAAAAAGTTATTTTAGTTTCATTCCCGAGTTTTCAATTATAAAATAAAACAATAAATACAAACTGTTTTTCCATGTTTATAAATCTTCCTCAGATGTTCTTGATTTTGTCCAAAAAAATATGGTCATTGTACTACCGTAACCATACATCCTTTATTATAGAGGACATTCTTTTATTTTAAAGTATTGTCCTTTGGATTTATTTATTTCTAACAGGCAGATTCACAAAACGGATTAGCACTAACACCATTGTTAATATTATCTGTAACTCTGTTTCAAATTAAAACAGATTCAAGAAATGTACTAAATTTGATGCTAATTAACTATCTTTTTAACTCAAGTTAAAATAAACTTGTTTCGTACATTGAAAAGAGAGTTAAAAATGAAATAAAAAAGCGCTTATCCGCTTTATGAATCTGCCTGTAAAAAGTTAAGTTTTGTCCTTTATTATTTGATTTGCCTTTCAAAATACCTAGTCTCCATCAGTTCAAAATGAGATGACATTACAGCTGATTGAGCAAAAATTCAACTTTTTAGCAAAAAGTGAAATAATTTATTTGTGATTTTTGCCTCTAAAGGGATGCATAATATGATTGTCCGTAAAAATACCGGAAAATAGGTGAATGCTGAATAAAATTCTATTATTATCAAGAGCATAGATTAAATTTAATTAAATTATCTCTGGGGACCTTTCACGGATGACAGTTTTGTTCACAATATTATGAAATACTCTTTCAAATTTGAATTTATTTCTCGTATTTAATTTCCTACTTCCTTTACTTTCCTGACAAGGTTCGATTGTTTCAATGAAATAACTAGTACATTTTTAATTAGATTAAATTGCTGCCCTGTCTTTTCATTTCAATTTCAAGAATCATTTTAGTAATCTGCTTAAATTAATCAGCTTAGTTTAAATAAATTTCAAATAGGGAAGACCATTTCAAATTTAAACAGTACGTTTAAGAAGCCAGAATAATTCGGTAATTTGAAATGTCAATAATGGAATTATGAATTAACATGTAGAAGTATTGATTGATATGTAAAGGAAATGGCACATTTGTTCTACTTTATTTCAGTTCTCGAAACGTTGAAACTAAATAGAATTTTTACCGTATATGTTTGTATAATCAGTTTTTCAAATAATGTCAATGTTGTATAATTTATTACAAGATAACAATATGTAATACTGACGCAAATATAGGAATAAATATATTACAAACTCTATTTACTGACAGGTTTTTCCTTTTCATTATAATTATAATAAAAGCTTAATATAAAACAAGTTATTAATAATTTAAAAATTGTCTGTCTGTTATTTATGTAGATTTTCCTGTCGTTGTCACTTTAGCAAGGTCATTGCCGAAATAATAAACCAGTTTCGCTTCTGGTGATTTAATTTCTTAAAATGGAAGTAATAGTGGTACCAATAAAAAATATTATAATGAAGTACCACCTTAATGAGTCAAAATTTTATACCGGTTTTTTCTAGATGAAATCTATCATCTATTCAGAGTAGATTTATACTTTTTTTATATCAACAAGTTATGTAACAATTTTTTTTCGAAACGTTGTTAATGAATTGTAGAAACATTTGCATATTATGGTTTGATGGAGGCGTGTTGACAAATTTAATAATATAAACACTTGTTTGAATAACTTAGCAGGTAAATAACTATTTTGCAAAGTTAGCGCCGGTAAATTTTAAATCTACTATATTTTTAAAATAAATATATTATCTTGCCTTTTACCCATTACTGGGTGTGGCACTCTGTCGTAGCAGATCTCGGTGAGTGATATGCAGTTGCCAGCCCCAAAAGATGTTAGTGGAGGAAAAGACACAGGGGTAATTTTAATGTGGTGAAAATTGTTTGTCGCTTACGAGGAAGGTAAAACCAAAATTTAGAATATTTGTAAATAAAGTAATCTATTAATAATCAAATATATAAGCTATGTCAGTGGTTTTCAAACTTTTTGGAGGCATAACCCCTTGAAGACAAAAATCACAACTAAATTCTTTCGCGACCTCTTTACTTTTTATTAGATCAAAATAGCAGTTTGTAAAAGTTTGATTTAACAAAGTATATTATACTACCCACAGATTGAAAAGCACTCATCAATTTTGGAAACAAAATAAAAATGGAATTTTGGCTGTTTTTGCATATTTTATTATTATGATGCAATTCCACAACCAGAAAAATGACGATGGTATTCAAAAATTCATGAAACAAACATTGTTTATTTTTTAATCAAAAGTATGTACACCTCAAATTTTTTTGTTAATATGTAAAAATGTGTATTTTCATTCTGTAACTTCTATTGCATTATTCATGTGCATAAATTCAGCAAAGTTAGTCGATTAAGTAAAAGTTGGGTATACTGACTGATTTATAGCCAGCTTACTTTGAAAGTGAAACTAATCGGATTCGAGACAGCGCCAAAAATCACATATACATACTTTGAAATATGTTAACATAAAAAAATATATAACAGTAAAATTGAAACAAGTTTCTGACCAATTTGTAGAATGTTAATTTAACTCTATGATGTAATAGGTATTAAAAAAGATTTTGCAATTTAAAAATAAAATATATTCGATTACTCAGCAAATGACACATTTTATAGTAAATTAATAACCATAAAACATCATGCAATATATTATCAACCTTTAAAAAGTCAAAATTTACCAAAAAGGTCAACTCTTACATACATGACGAGAAATTTAACAAATATGACGCAATCTCTATTGTCATGTTTACAATAATCTGTATACGTGATGAACTCTCTCTTTACAAATTTGTCTCGCCATTATTAATATTTTTATTTTATAAATATTTACATACAGTACATAGTACATGATACGCAATATTTCACTAAATTAGAAACAAAATTTCTTAGATTTCTTATCTGTGTTTCCTTCCGGTTCCGTCGAAACATTAATCAATGTTTTTAATTTTTATTTGTTTCAATGGTTAATCCAATTGTTTGAAATTGGTATACAAGGTTACTATTTTATTAGTATTTCGTAGTATTCAAATTAAATTTGTTCTTAGAAAATTCTTAATAATCTCTTACTCATAAAATAAAAACAAGTTTTGTTGTGCAAGTGTTAAACATTTCAAATTACTTTAGAGTTAAATATTTCAAATAAATTGGTTGATTATTTTTTTCTATTTATTACAAATTTTAATTTAAAAATCGTGTTATACATAAAATATGATTCTATAATCATGAAAATGTATCTTTTCAAAAAATAGTTCGTATTTTAGCAGACGTTGTCAATTACAGCGTAAAATAAATAAGTAAGTATTATACAAAAAAGATAAAATCGTGTACATAAATGTTAACTTTTTTTGATAGTTGCATAATAGATATTTATGCAACTAGGGTGGAAAGTGTTACTTACTACACGAGTTGACTACGCTATTTTTTATGATCGAGCTTTTACTAATTATATTTCAAGTGTCAAAAATAGTTATATTCACCTTAGATTATACAGTTACGTTTGTTTTGTATCAATTAAATACTTTATTGCTTGCTGTGTGATAAACAATCACTTAGAAAATGTGTACATAATGACTCACATTTCACTTGTCAATTATAGCGTAAAATAAATAAGTATTATACAAAAAGATAAAACCGTGTACGTAAATGTTAACTTTTTTGATAGTTGCATAATAGCTATTTATGCAACTAGTGTGGAAAGTTTTACTTACTGCACGAGTTGCCTACGCTATTTTTATTATCGAGCTTTTACTAATTATATTTCAAGTGGCAAAAATATTTCTATTCATCTTAGGTTATAAAGTTACGTTTATTTCGTATCAATTAAACGCTTTATTGCTTGCTGTGTGATAAACAATCAGTTTTCGCATAGAAAATATGTACATAATGACTCACATTTCACTTGATCGTAACAAAAATAGTATATTATGCAACAAATGTATAATAGCAGCTATTAATACATGAATATGGCTCGAATAGTAAAATGGGATAGGTGGCTCAGTGGTATCGATTTCCACAACGGACAAACAATTTTCACCACATTCAAATTACCCCTGCGACTCCTTCACCAAATAATTAAGTAAATAAATAATGAAATTTGTCAACGGCCATGGCTGCACTCGTTGCTACTGATCTAAGCAATAACGCGAGTTAAGTAACGTTGCGCGAGGGTAGTACTTGGATGGGTGACCGTCCAGAGAAAACCCGCGTTGCTGTTGACCATAATACCTAAAATGCAGATCAGGGCGTAATGGCGGCATATGACCTAAGTAGTTGGTCCGCCAAAGAAGCCACAAAAAAAAAAATGAAATCTGTGTCTTAATGAGTGTGATTAAAGTACAAATAATATATATTTAATAAGTAAATTAATGTAAGAGAGTGGAAAAAAAAATAATTAAAAACCGTTTGTCGCTAACAAATCCTTATTTCTTTTCCAGCGGTAACGGCAAATGCATAGTCTCCAACCACGGAATAATCCAACCATCCACCTCATACGAAGTCCTGCAGAACATCGAAGATGGCGGCAAGTTAAGTTGGATGAAATGGGATTACCTTCATTCCCCACCAAGTGGTTCTGTTATGATCTGCGCCGAACCAAAGATCTTCGTAGCTCGAAGAAAAGCTAGCGACCCTACCTCGACTGTCAACTATCACCTGGGCCGACTCGAAGAGGGACTTATGGGAAGAATAGTTGTCGTTGAAGATGGCATCGAGAAGACTTTTACTGATGGAGAAGTTTTGGTGGAAACCGAACCAATCAAGTAAGCTTTCTTTTTATTTTTAACCTTGGGTTTTGGTGTCATTAACATAGATAAAGCATTCCAGTTATGGCCTTTATTACTGTGAATCATAACCTTATGGTCTTGGAACATTTTTAAAGTTTATTATTACAGTTATTTCTGTAAATTTTTTGCATAATACTAGTTTGTTTACTACGACTTTTCCCCTTATTTGGTTGTAGCATTTTGTTATGAAACATTTGTTTATGACTTACTTGTTTATTTTATATGTTTACGGTTGATATTTCGTCCTTTTATAGATTAAATCTGATTAAATTATGCGCCATTTAGGGCAGTTACATTACGAACATATTTATATCAGGCAGCTGCAGTTGACTTCAACTTACGAGGCAAAAATCATTTGGCCCATAATTCTTTTTTCTTTAAAAATTTATACAATATTAAAAACGCAGGTATCTTACGTTTATTAAATTCTATAATTAATTTTCAACATTTTTAACTAAATTTAACATTACCTTAGACACAAAAAGTATAGCAAGTATTGCTAGCAGTTTTTTTTTTATAAAATCTAATTCAACACCTAAATGGACTATCATGATTACTATCTTGTAGGCAGTTTAACGGATGAAATCAAAGTTAATTATTATTTAAAACAAACATTAATATTATACGATCCCTGCGTCACATTTTTAATATTATTTCAATTTTTATCGAAAAAAGAATGATGGGCCAAAAATGTGATTTGGAGCTCGAACGTATTTGACTCAAACGAAAAAGTTTTAGTTACTTCCTCTTTCAATGGCTACCGTTCCAAGATGTACGTATCGATTGACTTCAAATTTTATGTGTGTATTAACAACATACAAGTATATGGCTCATTAAAATTTCATTTAATTCTTTTGCATACTACACGAAAAATACAACATCAAACGAAAAAATAAGAACTTTTGTAAAGCTGGGCTTGTATATCAAAAAAATACGATTGTGTCTGAGTTATTTGAATTCCAGTGTATAACCTACTGTAATTGGGATTAAGTTCCTGTTGTGCAGAGTAGCAAAATAAATAAACAACGTCATTATATTTGACATCTTGAGACATGATCAATCAAACAAAATATGAAACCAATCAAAGGAAGTAAAAAATGAATTAATAACCATAAATTATATATCTACATATGGATAGACACAGGTGTTTTGATTGATGTAAATGTCACCCAAAAATGGAAGTAGACATGTATCTTAACACGTTATCAAAATATAAATCAAAATTATATATCCACAGGAACTTAATCCCAATTACAGTAACTTATAACACAATCCGAACCATTCAGACACAGTCGTATTTTTTTTATATAAGTTGAAGTCATCATACCCATTATTGGGTGTGGTATTCTGCCTTAGCAAATTTTGATAAGTGATATATTTTGCGCTCCCTAAAAATAATAGTGGAGAGGAAGCCACAGGAGCAATTTTAAAGTGGAATAAAATTTTGACAGCTGTCGTGTTCTCAAATTTATAGGTCGACACGACACCACTATGTAGCTACCTCACAGACTTACTTTTACAAATCGAATCTGGAGATCCCGAGTTCTAATCCTAGTTAAGTTAAAAATATATAAACTACGCGTCGGTGGGTTTGGACCCTGTACTGTAATTAGGATTCAATTCCTGTTGTACAGAGTAGCATAAATAAATATATAAAAAAAAATATATCATCACGCCTTCTACCCATTACTGGGTGTGGCACTCTGCCGAAGCAGATCTCGGTAAGTGATATATTTTGCGCGTTACCAGTCGTCAAATCACGGCCCCCAAAGATGTTAGTGGCGGAGAAGCCACAGGAGTAGCTTTTGAAATTATGAAAATTGTTTGTCACCTGTGGGAATCGAACCAGGGTTCTCAGGATTCGCAGGCCGACTTCATTCCACTGAGCTAGCTACCTCATAAATAAATAAAAAGATTATATTGCAATCCGAATCATCCGAGATTTAAAGTCATGAGTGTTCGTTTAATGCAGAAGTGGACTACTAGAAAAAATATGTACCAGTCGTGTTGGAATGATTCATAAACTTAAGTGCAATTAAAACTTTTGATAAAAACAATTACGTGACGTTAGCTTAAATAAATTCTGGCGTCACCTGTCAAAAACCGTAGATTAATATTTGCTTAATACTTAACTTATGAAAGTATTTACACAGCAAATAACTTAAAATTTCAAACACACACTCTATGACCTTAACATTTAGAGCCAATCAGCACCCGCATCTTATTTTCTGGATGACACAATTTACCAATCAGAAGAGGCAATTTTCGTTCAATTAGTTCGACGTAGGCAGTGTACAATCAATACCTAAATATATCGTCACATCCTGATCGAATTATTCTCTGATTTCCTACCCTACATATTGCCAACTAAATACATGACGTCATCTGCCTAAACCAAACACGTATCTTTCATGATATATTACAGAGATTTATGACGTCATCCGCCTAAATCTCACACGTACCTTCAGTGATTTATTATTACTAGGATTTCTTCCAGTTGATGACGTAGTTTATTATGAATTTACTTTCGTTTGAATAATAATAATAATGATTGAATCACTTTGGGATTTATTTACACATAATATTTATCTTGAAGAGAATGTATGAATGTATCATTATGACGTCATAATAGTAGTTATCCTCGTGTATTTTGCGGTTTTTTTGAATCATTCACACATTGAAATTTAATTAATTAGGTTTAAATTTAACTTTGAAATGTTTACACAATACTGCAAATAGCGTTTCCCACATTTTAATAATAATTAAGGTCAAGTAAACAAAAATATTTATCGTGCAAATGCGTTACTACATGTAAATGAATTTAAAATTTAGATTGAAAAAAAAATGTTGTCGACGGGAAACAACACATTAGAAATACTATTTACCTTGGAATTTTAATATAAAAACAGTACGATGATGTGATTAATGTTATGGTATTCGAATACCCAAGTTCGAATCCCTCTCCAGCTAAAAAAAAATATATATGGACTAGTACACTGCGACTCGGTGATCCTGCACCCTGTACTGAAATTGGGATTAAATTCCTGTTACCTTGCACAACAAGAACTTAATTCCAATTACAGAAGCTTATAGTGAAACCCGAACCACTCAGAAACAATCGTATTTTTTAATATAAGTTGAAGTTAGCGAGATTTGAACGCAGGACCTCTTGCTTATCAATTAATAAACGCAATGTATTTCAAATACTGGGACGCAGTTTTCATCATTATATAGTGCAATAAGAACCACTCAGACACAATATTTTTAAATATAAGTTGAACGCACTTCTTGCTTGTCAGAATCGCAAGTTTTACCTCGCTTTTATCCACTGTGCTACGATTGCCTGTTGTAAATAAAATAAATATACCTATATCATCACGCCTTTTACCCATTACTGGGTTTGATACTCCATAGCAGATCTCGGTATGTGATATATTTATGCGCGTTACCAGCCATTAAATCGCCCGTAAAGATATTAGTGGAAAAAAGCCACAGAGTTATTTTTAAAATAAATAAATATATCATCACGCCTTTTACCCATTACAGGGTGGGGCACTCTGCCGTAGCAGATCACGTAAGTGATCAAATCACGGCCTCCAAAGAGGTTAGTGGAGGGGAAGCCACATGAAGCTATCTACTCCATAATTGGGAATCTATAAAAACTATCTATCAACGCAGTGCACAAATACAAAAATATTTGTCACCGTTTTCGGTCTATTTGCTATGGTATGTAACATCCGAAATACTTTTTTTACATAACACTGTGAGAATAATTTTTATTTGGTTTAAATATCATCCAAACACGAAATAAACAAAAAAACGTACCGTTATAAATGTCCCGGAAAGAAAGTAACAATTTCAGCGTGAAGAATAGAAAGTATATCTGCAAAATGTAAACAAGAAAAAAAATGAATAGACAATAATTACAGCATGATTGACTGACGAGTTCTTGCGAAGAATTTGATGCATTATACATGTTTGCGCAAACACTGATAAAAATAAATAATCGCTTGCAGTACGTCAGTTGAATTTTAATAAAAATCTTGACTTGTGGTACAGGATATGAGATTGATTTAGAAATAACTGCCATATTGAAGTAATTTTTAATGTTGTTGAACCTTGTAATGTAATACGGTCGTTTATACAATTCGTACAAAAAGTGAACGATTTTTTCTCGACATTCAGTTATTACTTTAATAGTTAAGGATGTTTCAACATAATTGGCAGTTTTTGTTGATGTAATAAGAGTTATTTTCCGTCCAAATTAAGATACGTACACATTATACGTTTATTAAATTTTAGTAACTTAATAAAAAGTGTCCAAAAAACCTCGGTACATTTTTTACATCCTCTCAAAAAGTAGATGTCAGTCAAGGTGATTGATAACCGTACACCATGTGTTAAAAATATTTCATCCCTTCATTCATAAATCATCATTCATGAAATAATAGTGAAAGAAAAATACCCTGTCGCGTACTATAAGGTTAAGTATTTTCACGGAAACGGTTTTAGTAAAAGCATTGATTGAAAGGTCGTAGGTTCAAATGTGAGGAGTGATGAACTCTTAGAAAATAGTTTTGACCCTATTTACACCTGTGAGTCAGCCGGATATTGCTCATTATAAATTTCCTTCTCTTAGAAGACAACAGCATAAATTGATCTACATAACATTACTAGCATCTTCTAGCGTAAAGGAATCGAATGAAAATTTGATGAAGAAACCATCTAAGGGAGCAGTTCGGTACCCTTTTAAATCAATGTACCCCTTGACATCCTTGTGAAGTGTCATAGAAAAATGTTATTTTAAATTAATGTAGGGAATTATTTTTCACTAGTTTAGAAATAATGAATATTAAGTAGTTTTACGTACTCCTTGGGGATACATAAACCTCTGGTTGAGTACTCCTGATTTAAGGTTTTGCAAGTGAAGGCGAGGTAAGGAAACGGTTGGATGAAAACTGCGTCCCAGGATTTGAAATACATTGCATTAATTAAAAAGCAAGAAGTCGTGCGTTCAAATCTCGCTGACTTCAAACTTATATCCAAAAAAATACGATTGTGTCTGAGTGGTTCGGATTCCACTGGAAGCTACAATAATTGAGATTAAGTTCCTGTTGTGCAGAGTAACAAATAAATAACTTGCAATCTATTTTGTTTCGTACTTGTGGGGCTGAGTGTACATGGGTGGAAACCAGTACAATTTGAGTCGCGCGGCATGTACTATTTGAGTAAAACATAAATAAAAAAATATATAAATATATCATCACGCCTTCTACCCATTACTGGGTATGGCACTCTGCCGAAGCAGATCTCAGTAAGTGATATATTTTGCGCGTGAAGTGCGGTTACCAGTCGTTAAATCACGGCCTCCAAAGATGTTAGTAGTGGAGGAGCCACAGGGCTAGCTTTTGCAATTATGAAAATTGTTTGTCACCTGTGGGAATCGAACCAGGGTTTTCAGGATCCACAGGCCGACTTCATACCACTGAGCTAGCCCTCCCATTTGAGTAAAACATGAGCTTTGTATTTCTATTAATTGCAATAAATATTATAATAATTGGTAACAGTTTATAATTTTCTGGAAGAAAATTAACCACTATTCTGTTGTCTAAAGATTGTTTAAAAAAATGTGTAGATAAAATCAAGATAAATCAATCATTTATTAATTGACAGTACAGAGGTCATGCACTGACTTTAATATCAACTTAAAAAAAAAAATTGCGTCTGAATGATTTGGATTACACTATAAGCTACTGTAATTGGGATTAAATTCCTGTTGTGCAGCCTAACTATTTAAGTTATTTAGGTAAACTTTAAAAGAAGAAAATACAAAATTGTGAATAAGAAAATTTGGTAGGGGACAAGCTTAATCTGTTGGACAATTTTTTGTTTGTTTCGAAAATCTCAAGTGTGAAGTTAATTAGCATTAAGTTCCTGCTTTACAAAGCAGAAATAAATATATACGATGTTTGCTAGTTTGCTAGTTGCCTTGAAATAAAATATCGCAATACAATTAAGCGATGAGGAAAGACCGGAATCCCCTCCAAAGCATCAAATTATCTCAAACCCACTAATCTGAACATTGCACATATCCTGATCAAAGCAAACTAATTTCTTATTTTATTTACAGATACGAGATGACAAATGTAAAATTCAACATCTTCCGTGCCCGATACCACCGAGAAGGAATGACTCTAGGAGCCACCGTCATGCGTAACGAAGACGAACCAACCGATGATGGTTTCGGAGGTGATGTGAGCCGTGTGGACACCGTCATCGCCTACAACCACAACCAGACCAGCGGCTGGGGTCAAGGCCACGCTATTTTATCAGGACTACCAATGACAGTCCTCCATACCAACGGCAGCAAGATGGATGAATTCAAATGGGCTACCGATACTTTCAAGACCCAATCATCGATATACCAAGTTGAAACTTTCTTAGAACCTGGCCGAGGAGTTAATGTCACCTTAGTAGGAAATTGGACTGAGTCCAATTTACCCTATACAGCAAAAGTTATTGCTATTTACGCAGATGGATCCAAAAAGCAACGAATGATCAGTGGGGTTAAACGAGAAGTTGGTATAAGGGATGTTCATCCTGAGTATGGTCCAGTTTACTATTTACACAACAATACCCACGTACCAACCACTAGCACTACTACCACTTCAACTACCACTACGAAGACGACAACCACGAGCGCAACCACCAGCAGAACTACTAGTACAAGTACAGAAGAGGCAAAACCAATTCCTGCTAGTCCAATGGAAGAGATGAACTCAACAACAAAGAAGGGAGATCCCGCAGAAGAAGGGAAGAAAAAGGAGAACCAGAGTTGGCTCAACGACGATCCGAAATCAGAGCCTAGTGGAACCTCATCAGCAGGGATTCTCGCAAGAGGTGGTTGGGTGGTATTTATCTGTGTCGTCATCATGAGTTTGTTTACGTAGGAAGGGCAACATTCAAAGTTTTGCTACGCTGTTGCTTGGCGCTGCGTTGTACATAATCCGTGTACATATAACAAAATGTATCATACATTGATGATTATTAATATATTAGAAGAGTAGTAGTAGCAGGGTTTCTCAAACTTTTTGGTTCACATATCTTCCGAGGTCAATCAAAACAAGATATTTATTTACTCAATACTCAATAGTTTGGGGAGGGTGTGATGAAACGTTTGGGAAATCCTGGTTAGTGAGAGAGATGAGTGTTTGACTGTGTACGCGCTGTGATTATCGTAGTTTGCGATGATTCTCGGCCACGGTTACTAGATTACGTTTATGCACTTGTGACGTCATGCCGGTCAGTTTTAGAGGAAATGATATTTATTCAAGACAAGTCAACATTAATATTCACAAATTTGAATTACGACTATATTTTGACATGCGTATTTTTTATTGATTGGCATTTCACTGATTAGACTATAAAAATAGTTTTTATTATTTACGACTGAAATTAATCTGTCGCCATCTAACGGCACTTTGGGAACTACAGCAGCCGGTATACATTTTTGACTTTATTTAATTGTATTCATGTTTATCTTCTAATATATAAATTATCAGATATTAACAGGCCAAAATATATCAAGAACAAAAAAGTAAAACATTTATTATTTTAACAGATTTAATTTAAAAATCAGTACTATTCGACGACAGTAGAGTTGAATAAAACAATTTACAACCATGAGAGACGTGTCTTGGGAGGTCGCTACTATCGCCAGTACATTCCGTATAAAAATTGTATTTAAAAAAATGACAGTTTATTTGTATTTATAAAATAAAAGACAGCGGGTAAATCTTTTCATTTATAAAAATAGTATGTCAAAATAATAATTATGATTGATTAATAATAAATATATCATTAATAAATTTGATCAAATATGGTGCGGCAGCCAAGTATTTTCACTAAGATTGTACAATTCAAAGCAACATAATTCGTTATATCCCTGAATGGGTGGAGTTAAAGCGCATTCCAGCCACGGTCTTTCATTTGTAAATGTTGAAAACCGTCGTGTCAAAATTTAAGAACCATTAGAGTAGACTTGATGTTGAATATTGAAGTACACAAAGAGATATTGAATAGTACGATACACTATTGCCACTTAGCGTCAAAATTTATGGTAAGTGACCGAACTTATAAAGCAGTAACCGTGGCCGCAGCGCTAAGTGATAGCGCTGCGAACGTCGTAATCCTTGCGATTGTTCTCAGCGCTAAGTGATAACGTCCGCAGGGCTTAGCCCCTGCAACAGGCCCGAGTTTTTTTACGAGAAGAGAATATTTTTTGCAAGTCGAATAGAAAAAAAGGTAGTATGTATTATAGTGAAAAAAAATCGTAGTACAACTTCATTGTGGTAAATGAGCCGCTTTTTTTCGCGATCCTAGCATCGGATCTCTATTTTAACTCTGTAATTATCTAATGAGTACATACCGACTGTCACGCGAATACAGGGCCGGATAAAGGAAATTCTTCTATCTATATAATTCTAAATTACGGTCCTGCACAAAATGCTAACTGTACTACTGTTTGATGCCATCGTGCAGACAGGCTTTCATGTTCTGGACAACAAATCATTGACTTTTATTGAAATTTAAATCATGTATGTTGTAATTTTGAGAATTGGCTACTATTACTTTTATTTAACTTACTGTTAACTGTTTAAATAAAATGATTGTATCTGTCAACTTTTTTATGTAGTAAGGTAGTAGCAGTGGTTTTCAAACTGTGGGTCGCGATCCTTCAGGGGGTCGCAAAGACATTGGACGGGGACGCCGGAGCTGTTTACAAATTTTTAAAAAGTTTCTAAAGATCCATCCTGTTGCACACTTTCAGTTAAATTTTAAGGATTACTTAAATGAAAAATATTAAATCGAATGTTTGACAGCAATGTTAAATTAGTCATTTGAGAGTTCACCTCGACAAGATGTTATTTATTTAAGGAAAACTTATTATAAAAAGTTAAATAACGGAAGTTTAACATATTATACCAACATATCTAAGTTCTTAAAAAATTATACCAAAGTTGTTAAAATGTTTATTTTGCTCATTTTTTAAATCGTGGTTCTATATTTGTAATAGTCATTAATAAATCAGCCTTTTAAAAACTACAATTTTGAAAACAGAAAAAGTAAGGGGGGTCGCGAAAGAATATATTTGTGATTTTTGCCTCCAAGGGGGTCATGGCTTCAAAAAGTTTGAAAATCACTGATCTAATGAAACATGCGAATACAGGGCCGGATAAGGAAAAATTTCAATCTAAATATTTCTAAATTACGGATCTGCACAAAATGCTAACTATACTACTGGTCGCATTTATTTGGCATTTTTAAAGTAACCCGATAGGTTACTTTTGTTTAATTGGCACGTTATAAGTAACCCAGAACAGTACCTGAACTGATCCTACTGCCCCAGCTATTTTGGTGGGTTGACAGGTTGAACTCGTTTTCTATCTCTAATCAAATTGTGTTCCTTGTTATCCGTTTTGAATTGGTAGAATTGCAATTCCAAATTGTATTTAAGCAGATGTCACTTAGAACGTGCATTCAGATTTCAAATTTATCGCTAATTTTTACAGCTGATACTAGATGCATCATTTATTTGGAACTAACAGGCGTAAGTTCTAGATCAGTTCAGGGTTGAACCCAAAGTTCCCAAACAAATACGGCCAAAGTTTGACAGGACAAAAAATAATTGACTATTATTGAAATTTAAATTTTGTATGTTGTAATTTTGAATTGACTATTATTTCCTTTAATTTACTGTTAAACGTTTAAATAAAATGATTGTATCTGTCATGTTTTCTATGTAGTAAGATAGTTTAAGGCATATAAGACGTCGGGTACTCAACGTCTCTATCAAATCTAGTAAATTATTTTTTTACGCTAACACAAATTAGTTTCAGGTGGAATGATAATGATGGGAACTGCCGAAAGAGAGCAGCTCTTGAGCATTTATTCTTGCATTGTAAAGATTATTTTAGTTTTATATAATAACAAATCGTGTACAACTAGATGTATGAAAAATGTGCGTGATATCAACGATGGCGTGAGTGTGCGTGTGCGTGAAATATATAGAAATGTAGAAGAGTGATTGTGAGCTGCTTTGCTACTGCTGCCGAACTGTTAAGATTGGAGACTGCGGTTAGAAACATTCCGATCATATTTTGTTTTGTAGATTTGTATTATAGATTGTCACTTATTATAATTATTATTATCATCATGGATTGTCATCAGTTATTTTATTATTATTATTATTTGAAATATACAGCGGCAACATCTGATACCTGTTTTTTAATCTTTAACCTTCTTAATGAATGTGATATCAAGATAATTACAAATTCTTATATCTAAATGTAACATGTATTTGCGCTCTAATATAGTCGATGTTATTTTCGCATTATCAATTAATTAAACTAAAAGAATATCATTGAAATGACTCTAATTTTATTAATTATTTATCGTACCAATTATCGTTATTTCAGATAATTTACATGCGACGTTGATTAGTTTTTGAATATCATTTCATAAATAAAACATTATGATGACCTGTTTTGATAATCGCTTTGAAAATTGTCGCAAATATTTTTTACAACGCATATCTATTAAACAAAAAACAATTTAGTTTTATCGCAGTAAATAGAAAACAAAATATGTGTCATGCATTATTTTCGTATTATTTATATACGCAATATTTATTGCAAAATCAGAAAAAGAAAAGAATAAAATAAATGTTAATGGAACATGGCGATAATTTTAATGTAGTGGAAATGAAACATTACGTATTGTTCATACTTTTGAAGTTTTGAAAGTTTTTTTTTTTACCAGCAGTATAGTAAGTATATCATTACATCTTTGTGTACAGGGACGTAATGAAACATTTACCGCCCATGAACGGTAACAACAAATATGACTTTATTGCCATGGTAATAAGACATTCAATCTAATTGTGGCACTATTGCTAACTCGAGAACTATAAGAGCTACAAGGTTAGTTACATTAGCAAAGAAATACCATTTTGCAAGTATATTACAAAACTATTAACAAATACACCCAGTACGATGGCCAAAGTCTGAGAATTGACGACCGTTTTGTACAGAAAATTTTATTTGTCCCTATAGTGAGGTTTATACCTGACTGAGGGATCCTTTTTCCAAAACCTTCATCCTGACTAACCGCACCTGGAGAGGACAGGTGCTACGATGTGAAAAGATTTTTTTACGTAATAATATCAGTTTTAATTTTTATCACATATTGTTAATCGATGTTTCAAATACATACAAAAAAATAGCCAAGTCATTTGTTTGGTGAAAAATCGTTGCCAGGATAAATTACTACTAGTTAAAAAAATATCATTTTTTCTATTGGTCAGTATTATAAATACGTACTGGAAAGAAATTCAGTACTACTAAATATCAGAGCTGAGCAGTAGCTAGCTACTTTTGTAGCTTAGCTACTAGCTTAGCTACATTTACCTTAGCTATAGCTGTAGCTTAGCTAACTGTGAAAAAATATAGCTGTAGCTTGTAGCTAGCTACTTTTTTTCTATTAGCTTAAAAATACAACTGAAGCTACTTTTAAAGCTACTCTTTAAGCAGAAGGTCAACAAAGTACGCATGCGTACAAGCTAAACCCATACAAAATAATTATTTGTTGCCGGTTCTAACTGGCTCTAATACGCAAAAATATACAATAGGTGCAGATGTTATGTGCTATTTTTGATTTTTTTGTACATAATAGTAAATTAACAGTCATTATAACAAAAGACTGATCATATGACAATGACAAATTTAATTATGTCACAATAATTTAAAAAAAGTAGCTTTAAAATTTAACAGCTACTTTAACAAAATATTTTACAAAATAAAGCTTATAGCTGTAGCTTAGCTACTTTTTTAAAGAATAGCTGTAACTGTAGCTTAGCTACTTTTTTTAACTAAAACACTACGGCTCGGTGAGTCTGACTTAAGTTCCTGTTATCGAGTAGCTATTTTAGAATAAGCAAAGTCCACTTTTATGTCAGATCCGTCCCTGTATCATGCAAAATACAGCCTAAACAATCAATCAATGTAATCATCCAATTCTCTTACCATTAAACTATTTTGAAAATACAACTGCATCAACTTTACTAAATGAGCGTCATGTGAGAAGTTGTTCACTCCATCCGTTCGTCGAATGCACACATCCGGCGGTGTATGTTATGTAGTAAGTATCAGCTTCATTGACTCGGAGAACGGACGTCAAGTCGACAAGCGTCTTGAGCTTGTCACGATGATTCTACATGAAGCTATTAATCAATCGAGAACATTGCGAGCACGCGTTATTCGACGAATCTAACAGCGTCGGTTTTGTCTCATGCGAAGATGATCATAAATTGGAGATTAACGTTGATGGATGGATAATTGACAAAGAAGGAAATCAACACGAATATTGTTCTGTAATGGGCTCCTATGCCATAATCGAAATAACAAGAATGAAGGATAAAAACATAAGATATGATATTGAATAATAGCTATTAGGGAAAAAATTAATTAAAAATAATGGTTAATATCAGAGATATAAGCGATTATAAATATAGTGACATCACATGTATTTCCCGTGCTCTAATGAACAACATACAACTTGGTGTTTGTAAAAAGAGTTTAACTGATGATCACGTTTTCATATAAATACGAGTAATAGTATATTACATTTTGATCCCCAATATATATCTTTTTAATCGCCGGAATCGTGATCGCAAAAATTTCTGTTAATGAAAATGCCAATTTTTTGGTTGTACCAGCAATTTTTGAACATCTCAACTTTGAAGACCCATATCTCGAAAACTAAAAGAGATATTGAAATGCGGTTTGAACGAGTGTATTTCTCGTGCTCCAATTAACTTATACTAAAATTTTGAAAATTTTATAAATTTGACAAATTTTTTTCAGAATTTTAATTTCTCAATATTTCAAAAAATTTAAAAGATAATGAAAATCTGTGAACACCAGTGAATTCCTCTCGTAAAAGTACATAGGTATGCAAAATTTCAGGCAAAAATTCACACAGTTAAAGTTTTTATTACAAATAATCGAAAAATCACTGTTTTTTAATTATTTTTGAAGGGGTACCCCTTAAGAATTTTACGAATTTTGATCATTTTTAGTTATTTTGGTCTAAAAATTGTATCCGTGGAGCAAAAATTCTGAAATTCTACATACATATGTACTTTTTTACGAGGAATCCACTGATGTTCATAGATTTTCATTACCTCGTCAAATTTTTTAAATAAGGGAAAACAAAATTTTGAAAAAATATCATAATTTTCAAAATTTTCAAAATTTCATTATAAGTTAATTAGACCACGAGAAATACACTCGTTCAAACCGCATTTCAATATCTCTTTTACTTTTCGAGATATGGGCCTTCAAAGTTAAGATTTTTAAAAAGTCTAAAATCGCTGTAATTCGATACGTAAGAAAGATATGAAGATGCGCTCAACGGCATTCGATTTCTCTTCGTCTGAATTATATAGAAACATATTTTAAAATTTTTCTATTTTTGAACTGGTCCAACCAAAAAATTCGCATTTTCATTAACCGAATCTTTTGCGATCATAACTCCTGCGCCCGTTCGCCAATATCTACAGATTCGCCACAAATGCACTTTAGCTCCTTATAAAATAATTACTATTTTTCCTTCGGGATGAAAAATATATATTTTCTCTCAATTGAGGAAAAGAATTTTTTTTTAACACAGTTCTAAAAAAAATGTCAACAATTTTATTTAACTTTAAGCTGTCGTTTATTTAAAAGAAAATTGCTTCAAATAATCATGCAAAAAGCTAAATTTGACTCTAATTTGATCTTTTCTCATAAAAGTACTGTTTTGTAGAGTTATTTACATAAATGTCACAAGAATGAGTTATTTCCCGAAGCGCTAACCGTTTTGTTTTCATTGTAATTCAGCACGAATAAACGAAACTTTTTCTAAATTATTTGTCGTTAAAAATAGAACCGTGTACTTGTTTCATTTGAAACGAAGGTCAAGTTGAAGGAATACGATCCAGCAGGCGGTGAAATTTTTTATTACACGACACGAAATACGTAGGAGTTGTTCATTTCCAAATAAATTTAAACTCAATTCAGAATTACGGAGCTGCGTGTTGAATAAGGAAGATAACGAAGAGAACATTCACACCATTAGAGCACGACTATCATAAACAGGACCGTCTTACGTCATGCAGGGGCCCTGAAGCACACCAAAATTGAGGGCCTTATAAAAAAGAATAAAAAATGTGAATGAAAATATCAGTATGTAGTTTTATTTAGTGATTTTATTATTATGGGGTGGCAGATCAGTGGTATGAAGTCGGCCTGTGGATCCTGAGAACCCTGGTTCGATTCCCACAGGCGACAAACAATTTTCATAATTTCAAAAGCTACCCCTGTGGCTCCTCCACCACTAACATCTTTGGGGGCCATGATTTGACGACGGGTAACCACACTTCACGCGCAAAAATATATCACTTGCCGAGATCTGCTTCGGCAGAGTGCCACACCCAGTAATGGGTAGAAGGCGTGATGATATATTTACTTATTTTTTTATTTACTTTATTAGTTATTATGGTTAGCTTTATACAAACCAAATATAAGTGAAGTGATTACTACTCGTATTTTGAGAATTGGATTTACATTAATGATGATAGTTTCTTCCGCGATTTCTGTTGTGCAAAATCTCCTATTATGTCCTCAAAGTTCTTTTAAATATTTAAAAGTTATTTTAATATTTGTATAAATTGTATAGGGTTAATTAAGAAATTTTAAGTTATGTATTTCTTTTTCCTTAGATTTATTTAGAAATCTCATCTGGGTTTATGGGGTAATGGCTCAGTGGTGTAAAAACCCTGGTTCAATTCCCACAGCCGACAAACATTTTCATCAATTTAAAATTGTGGCTGCTCCTCCACTAACATCTTTGGGGGCCGTGATTTAATGACTGGTAACCGCACTTCACGTGCCTAAATATATCACTTACCGAGATCTGCTTCGGCAGAATGCCACACTCAGTAATGGATAAAAGGCGTTATGATATATTTATTTTATTTTTATTTATACTTGGTTTTCGATTCACATTTAAATTTAAAAATTTTAACGGCAATTCATAGCAAAATTGCATTAAAAATTGAGCTCCTCTATTTTCCGACGACCGCGGCATTTTGAGGCCCCTATCAAGTCGGGGGCCCTGAGCGCGTGCCCCATGTGCCCTTATGGTAAACACGGCACTGATCATAAATAAAAGAAATTTTTGATATGCTACGATGAATTTTCATCGTTTTTATTCGAATTAAGATCGTGACCTGATTCTGTTGCAGAGTACTTAACAATTTGGTTCAATTGCAGCTGATAAAAATAGAACACATATATCATGTCGAATGACAAGTAATTTCGTATTTTGACATCTAGTACGTATTTTGCTGGTAAAAACATACGCATACGTGATAAAAATCTTCAACAATGACTTATTGAGAGCACGTGAAAAACAATCTATTTTGACGGATTTATAACAAAACGCAGCAAAAAATATGATACAAGTGAAATCTACTACCTTATTTGTCAACACAGAAACATGATACGTTTTTTTCAGAGTTAAATGTCATGGATTTTATATGAAAATAGATTAAGTTCTTCACAAAAACTGCTGGAGAAAGTGATTCATTTACATTACTGGTATTGAGTCAAACTGTGGATTTCAGAAGCCGGGTTAGATTCTCACAACCGATTTGCACCACGGTAACATTATCCATTTATGTCTTTGGGGGTCGTGATTTGATCATACTTCACGCGTATAAATATATCACTTACCAAAATCTACTACGGCAGAGTGCTACACCCGGTAATGAGTAAAAGGTGTGATGATATATTTATTTATATTATTTTACTTTATATAGAGTAGGTAACTCAGTGGTATCGAGTCGACCTGTGGATTGGAGAACCCGGGTTCGATGCCCACAGCCGACAAACAATTTTCACCACATTAAAACTACCTCTGTGGTTCTCCCTCCACTAATATCATTGGGGGCCGACATTTGACGGCTAGGAACTGCACTTCACGCGCAAAATATATCACTTACCGAGATCTGTAGCGGCAGAGTGCCACATCCAGTAATGTGTAAAAGGCGTCATGATATATTTATTTATTTTATTTTTACTAACAATTATTTAAAAAAAATAGAAGTTCTTTTTTTTGTGGACGACCCCATTCTTGAAATAAAACTAGATATTTTCCTACTTTTATTTCGGTAAAAAGGTTTTTCTTGTTCATCTATCTATACCTATATTAACTGACTATTCATCGTCTGAGTATGTAAATTGAAGACGTTTTAGGAAAGTTCTCCAAGAACTACGAATATGTTTAAAGATGAAGTACTCGACTATAGAATCCATTAATTAAATATATCTTATGTGGGCGCAAAGTTAGTTGGCCGTGGTTCAACTAAGTTTAAATTATAGAAGCATCGTTTGAAATTTTACTTAAGAACTTCAAACTTTTTTTTCATTAAGTATTGATGATAAAAAATACTTTTTCTTTTTCTATGTTGTGCGTTTAACATTATATTATTCTATCTTATCAATATTTTAAACGAACTTTTATTTTTAATTGACCAGTCTGACGTCAGCTTGGAGAGGAACTACATTTTTAATTTACTTTTTAAATAATTATGTACAACGGTAATGTTTTAAAAATGTATGGATGCCCTTCAGCAGATATGTGTTAAAGGGTAGTTATACAAGATCGGTAAGTGCGTCATTACACAACCAGAAAAGGTAAAAACTAGATCTCCAAAATCGAATTTGTAATATTTTTCAGTCTTGTAAAATTGAATGTTGTATTTTCTACGCTATGGACTTTATTGAAAAATGTTAAAACGAAACGAAAATAATGATCAAACGTCAAAATTACAATGAGATGAGGACCGTTATAAACTATAAAGGATTTGTTTTGCATTATTTCTATGACAATCATATTATAATGAGTTTGTTTTGTTGTTTATGACAATTACTGTCAATTCGGTAAATCCATCTGAACGTGACAACCAACAAGGCTGGTAAGTATAGAAAAATAAATCAAGGAAAAAAAATGAGACCTTTCTCGAAGGCGCCATTTCTTAAAGCACCTGAAGGAAGAGTTAAACTCTTCTTTGCTTTCTTTACGAGGCATATTATTATTTTTTCTACAACTGTCATTAAAATACATTTTTGTTGTTTTTTTTTTTTCATTGTTAATTCAAATTCTTTGACGCTTCTTAAAATTTATTTATCAACTATTTTCACGTTCCCTTGGTTACTACACATCAATAGTGCCAAATTCATATTATTTTTAATTTTTTCCTTCAATTTACTTAAATTAATTAATTTTTTCTTGACAATTGAGAAAAAATTTTGTTTGTATTTCGTGAACGAAATTAATGTTTTTTGATACGTTCGAATTACTTTTTTGTCTCGACCTGGCGATCTCGACTAAAAGTGACTTTCTCAGGTGCAAAAAAAAAACACTCATTTAACTATTTTATTATCCTATCAGAAAGACAGATGTCAATGACATGGCTTTACTTTCCTTCCCTAGGGAGGGAAAATTTACTTTCTTCCCTAGGTTTAAAAGTATCACTTTCTTCTCATAAGAAGGAAAGAAAATTTAACTTTCTAATAAGGTAAAATGGGGTATTTAAATATCAAGTAAATTATTTGCCAATAAATATTCTAAATAAAATCGCATCGAAAACTAAGTAACCTGTAATATGATCTTTAACATGACAGAATAATTGGATACTTATTTGGAGATTGAATTACTGGTCCCAAAAGAAATATATTAGGTAATAAATTTTGAAATAATATGAAACTTTGAGCTACATTTTAAAGAGTAAAAGTTATCAAAAAATAATTATTGTTTATGATAAAAGTAAACGCGCACAGCGATTTTTGTCCGTAAAGGTTTACATATAATTTAGTTATTATATTAATAGTAACAGTAACCGAAGTACAATTTCTACTTCGAGTTCAAGTTCCATTTCCTACAAATAACAAAGCACTAGCGCAGGTACCACCTCTCTCATCTTACAAAGCGTAGCAAGGTCACCATAACAACCGAGGAAGCAGCAACATCAACAACAAAACACACTCACCCATGACTCCGAGCTGCTGGGGGGTGAGACGTGCAGGTTCTCCTCCCGCCGCCGTCGCCGCGCTGCCGTGGTGGCTACTCGAGGCAATGGAGCCACGTTCGCTCACCGTCACCACGCTGGGGGGCCCTGCGCGAGATCCTCTGCCCCCGGCGAAACTGCTGCGACCGCCGCCGCTCACCACGCTTGCTGGGATGTTGTTGTATGGTAAACTGGAGATTGTGTCTGCAATTGGAGATACCAGGGTGTAGTGTGGGATATATACGAAGATTGTTTTAATAAGATTTACAGAATGGGAAAATTTTTCTTAGGTGGTTGCTGTTGTAGAATGACTATTTAAATTTACAAAATGGGTTTGTTGATTTGTGTCATAATTTTAATGGTTTTATTGCTAATTAAAGTTGATCATTTATGTGTAATATGTGTATATATTTAAAAATAAGTTTCAAATTACTGCATTGTAAGTCAAACCAGACTAAAGAAAAATACTTGAAATAAAAGTTTGTTTGTAATATATTTCTCTACATTAATTAACAAATTTTTGAAATATACGATGTCAATGTTATTTGTATACCAATGCTGATATTAATAAAATATAACATTAAAATCAAAAGCTACCCCTGTGGCTCCTCCACCACTAACATCTTTGGGGGCCGTGATTTGACGACTGGTAACCGCACTTCACGCGCAATATATATCACTTACCGAGATCTGCTTCGGCAGAGTGCCACACCCAGTAATAGGTAGAAGGCGTGATGATATATTTATTTATTTTATTTTAAAATCAGAAAATATGTAATATGACAAGGTCTGCATCTTTGACCACTGTTAATTGTTTGCCAACAACATAGTTAACATTGCTTTATGTAACAGGGCTAAAATGTCCAAAATAATTTGAAAAAAATGTAAGTCCAAACAAACATTTTTTACTAATTTTATTTAAAGCATTTTTGAAAACTTTTGGCCGAAAATAATGTAACACATTAAAATCTACAACAAGCGAATTTAAATAAAGCTACTTAATACAATATATAAAGTAGTACATATTTAAATATGCGGAAGTTGTATCAATCAATACAATTTTCTGTCCGACTATTAACGTTTATAATTTTGTTTAAAGCATTTTTGAAAACTTTTGACCGAAAATAATGAAACATTAAAATCTACGACAAGCGAATTTAAATAAAGCTACTTAATATAATATATAAATTAGTACATATTTAAATATGCTGAACTTGTTTTATACCAGTCAATACAATTTTCTGTCCGACTATTTACTTCTATAATTATAATAAATAATACCATATGACTAGAGAATTTTATCTAGTATTTATGTTATTACGTACACATTAAAACGACCTGTAATTAATGTTTTCTAGAAGATACTGCATTTTGCAAAATTATGAACGTTTTACAGATATCTACTTTCTTGTACAATGTCTACCTTGTAAAAAATGTATGTTAATATATTGATCTATTGATCATGTACGTAAATAAAACAGTATCCTTGTAAAGTTTTAATTGTGACTCATCAATAAATATAGCATATAAAAATAATAACTTTCAGTTTCCATAGATACCTTATTAATTTGTAAAAGCAAAATTAAAGTAAACATTGACACTAGATTTTGATGTAATTACTGATAATGATAAATGTTGTATTTTTTACTGTCCAGAATTGTTATACGATAACTTTCTTCTGGAAATATATGGGAGTAAATATAAGAACAGCTACCTCCATTTGGACTTTTGACGCCAGATCCTTTAGATCTCTTCCCTGTCCATCGTCTGTACTTCTTAGAATTAAGAACTAGTCTTTTTCTTCGCATATATTTAGCAAGAACGCCTAGAACTGCCACACTAGCTGTCACTGTCACTACAATTATCTGAAAGAATGTCAATGTTTAGCGTTTGATACTTCATGATTCAATTATATTACCTTTTGTGAAGATGAAGCATGTAATATTCTATCAGAAAATACACTTCCTACTAATTTTAAATGAGCTAACACTGGATTTAAATGACTTAAAAGTGACATTCTTAGGTTATAATATGAAATGTAAGGTTAACAAGTGGTTATTGTACAATAAAATAAGGCTTTGTAAAAGAAAAATTCTAATATGACTAGATCTATACGCGTATGAATTTAAAATATCGAATTTTAGTGTAAACTAAGGTCATATTTATACCGTAATAATTTCAAATTCCCGGTACTTTGACGTTTCACATAAGGACCACATGATTACTACAGGCTGGCGAGAGAAGAGAATTCAACCTGAATCAACCAATAAGTATACCAATGCTACGGATAGATGTCGCTAGTTGTACCGCGAGAAACTTTGCGCACCAATATAATTAAAATATCGGTACTCAAAGCCTAATAAATTAAGTAAATAAGTCATTAAATCACAGGTTTTTGTATTCTTTATCACACTTTTTTGTAATTATCAATATCACGTGAATATTTGAAACAACTATAAAGTTAATTCCTTATCTATATATTGATTTATATCTATTTTAAATTCAATGAGAAACGATAGCAACATGTTGTCTTTAGTTAGTTTACATATTATTATTAGAACAAACAGATTTAAGTAAACACGTCCCTTGGGACAAATATATTTTCGGAAACATTTTTGAAGTTTACGCATGCAAGATTGTATTCAGTTCTATCCGCAGATATTTATTGCGGTAGGTCATGAAAATTCGTGCAGTTTTTGAAAAGTTTTCGCGTTAACAACAACTTTTCTATATCAAAGTGACATGGAAGATTTACAAGATATTAACGAATTATTAAACAATCATTTCAATGGCTCAAATTTAGATTTAAATGAAAAATTATGTCGTGTAGAATTGTCTCCATTAGGTGGAAGAGGTTTATTTGCAAATCGGGATATTGATCCAGGCGAAACAATTTTTATTGATCATCCATTAGTTATTGGACCGAGAGCGCATAAAAGTGTTAAAATACATTGTGTTATTTGTTATAATTTGAACAATATTCACGCTTGTTCTAATGGATGTGGCTTGCCTTTGTGCTCAACAAATTGTGAACAAACCTCAACGCATTTAAAAGAATGTAAATTTATTAAAAAATTAAATAAAAATGAACGAATTCCCAGAATATCAACAGAAATATTTCGAGGGTTAGTTCCTTTGAGAACTTTTCTTCTAATTGAAAATTCGTACAATATATTAAAAACATTATCACTTCACAAAGGGAAGCATCACTCGTTTGAAGTGGAATTATTAAAATCAAAATTAAATTTTTCCGAAACAGAAGAAACTGTTTTAAAAATAATATGTTGTATTCTGGACACAAATGTTTTTGAAACAATTGTGCAATATAAAAATTATCCAATTAGTTTACGCGCAATTTATTTTATTGGTGCAATGTTGAATCATTGTTGTACACCAAATACTACTTATTATTTTGACAACAACCAACATATGATTGTTAAATCAACTGTGCCAATAAAGAAAGATACGGAAATATTTACAAATTATACACGAGCATTATGGGGAACAACATCTCGAAGACATCATCTGGCCACAACAAAACATTTTTGGTGTTGCTGTAACCGATGTAAAGATCCAAAAGAATTCGGGACTTCTTTAAGTGGCTTGAAATGCATCTCGAAAAACTGCGAAGGAGTTTTATATCCACTGGATTCTTTGAATATTACTAGCAAATGGCAATGTGATGTCTGTGATTTAATAATTTCCAATCAGAAAATTGGAGTTATTCAAAGTTCCCTGGGAGGATTATTAAAAACCATTGATGTAAGCGATTTGGGAAAACTGATTTCTTTTTTAAAAGAACGACTGGAAAAATTTGTTCCTCTTAAGAATCAAATTGCTATTGAAATTAAATGTAAAATTGTATGGGTTCTTGGTAACGTCGAAAATTATTACTGGAATGGTAAGTCATTAATATTATATGCACATACATACTTAAAATCACGTCTTGCTCCATTAAATGGGTAGTATGAACCCTTAAAACATTCACTGAACATGTATTCATTAGATTCATTATAGTGTAAATAAATATAAAATATATCATCACGCCTTCTACCCATTATTGGGTGTGGCACTCTGCCGACGCAGATCTCGGTAAGTGATATATTTTGCGTGTGAAGTGCGGTTACCAGCCGTCAAATCACGGCCCCCAAAGATGTTAGTGGTGAGTGAGCCACAGGGGTAGTTTTTTAAAATGATGAAAATTGTTTGTCGCCTGTGGGAATCGAACCAGGGTTCTCAGGATCCACAGGCCGACTTGATACCACTGAGCTAGCTACCCCATCATTATAGTGTATGTGGCTTAATAGTATCGAGTCGGCCTGTAGATTTGAGAACCTCGATTCGATTTCAACAGGCGACAAACAATTTTCGCCCCATTAAAATTACCTCTGTGGCTCCCCCTCCACTAACATCCTTGAAAGCTGTAATTTGACGGCTGGTAACCGGAATTCACGTGCAAAATATATCACTTACCAAGATCTGCTACGGTAGAGTGCCACATCCAGTAATTGTTAGAAGGAGTGATATGTTTATATTTATTTTTTTAACATGCTGTTATTTAAATCTAACTAAAATAATACGTACAATTATTTATTCTAGCAATAAACATCACGCTATATCTCATTAAATGCGGTGGCAGGAACTCCTGAAACATTCACTGAACATCCACTCATTAGATTCATCAAATAATCAGTCTTCATCAAACATTCTCATCCTGACACACTATTCTCGCTTCGAATTCGCATTCCCTCCATACAATTTAATTTATTCCTCACATTTGAAAACTCTCATTTCGCAACAAATCTTCAATTACATATTTATCCTAGAATTACAGATTTGCTTAAATTGATTCCAATATTTTATTTACATTTACTACAAATAATAGCTGTATTCCATTTGCCACTTGTTTCACTTGAATCAGTTCAGATAAATTAGAATATAAGACTAAATAAACTGAATTAAGCAAACTGATGTATTTATTAGGGTGAATTAATTCAAAGTAAATTTAGAATCAGTTATTCTAGTACTGGCAATAAAATCAGCGAAATAAATAAGTGATCTGGTTCAGTAAGTGTAAGTAAGATATGATTCAAATGGCAAATGGAATACGCCTATTATGTATTGTAAAAAAATTGTATTTAATAAAAAAATAGCTGAAAATGTTTGATATGACAGGTGTGCTAAAATTTGACAGGTAAATGCGTTGGTTAGGTCATTTAAATGTCACAAATAATACAATAACAACTATGCAATAAATATGGCATGACGATTGGAATGTTCTCTGTACGAACTGTTTGGCTATTGTAATAACCACTATTAAGTATTTTTGGAGTCAACTACAAAATATTGTCTGTTTACACAATTTTGTAAATATACACAAAGTTGTACAAAATATGATAGAAATCCCAAAATAACAAGTTTCTATTTTGATATACATACGCGAATGATGCATCAAGATTCGTTTTCTGATATGTAAGAGCCAACTGAAATTTTATTTACTTTTTACAGATATTTCGGATGAGCATCTCATATTTAAAGAACAACTATGTAGAGAGCTTCTTCAGCTGTTAACTAATCTTAAGATTGGACAAAGTTCATTGCGAGGACTTATTTTATACGAACTTTATCGTTGTCTTATCGAGAAGTCCTTGCGAATATCTTTGACGGAGACCTTACAGGATATTGAGGTAATTATATATGTGGTGATAAATACTTTTGTATGTATACTTATACTTTTTGTTTTGTTTTATTCAAAGGATTTTGAGACAGAGGGAAGGAAATATCTTCAGGAAGCTGTGGAAATTTTGGAAAATGATGTCACAGCGCCAGTTGAGATTAAAAATATTGTAAATTGTACACCGAATAGAAATCAAATTTAAAATTGTTAATCTTTATATTTATAAGCATTATTATTATATCTTGTATTAAAATTTAATAAAACTCAATGTTTAATTATTATTATTAAAGGTACTTTCATCCAAATTTAAAATTTTACTAAAATAGTCGAGTTTATTATAAATATATATATATATATATATATATATATATATATATATATACATTTTTTGAATTTTACGTTATTGATCACATAGTGCTAAGGGGAGAAGGCTGTTCTTGCATCTAGTCCTTAGAAATATAGTACAAACATCCTGTGCCTGGGTGGGATTCGAACCCGGTACCATTTAGTTCATTTCATTTATAATTATATCTATTTTTGATTATTGTTAGATTCGTTATTAGATTCGTTGTTAGGAGTAAGCGTGCGTAATTTGAGATGTTTTATGCATGTATTATGTACGCCGAAGAAAGATGTGAATGATAAGTGAACAGGAGTGATTGGATGGATGTGATTGAGGGTTTGTTATGTAAGGAATGATTTCGAGTGTGATAAATAAATGAGTTTATATGGAGGGATCTATGAATGTGGTTAAAGTAAGGGTGGTGTGTTTGAATGATAATGTTTGACGGGGGCTGATTATTTGATGAATGTTATGAGTGAATGTTTTATGAGTGATTTTAGGATTCGTGCAACCACATTTGATGGGATATAGCGTGAAGATATGTATGTATGTATATCCTTCAAATCGTTTTTGTGGAATTAACTCAAAATTTTTAAATCATTTTCCATTAATATTTGTTGATTAAAATTTATTACAACAATTTAAGAAATCTGTACTGTACATAATATATTTTTATTTGGGGTAGATAGCTCAGTGGTATCGAATCGGTTTGTGGATTTGAGAACTTCTTGTTCGATTTCCACAGCCGACAAACAATTTTCATCACATTAAAATTACCCCTGTGACTTCCCCTTCACTAACATCTTTGGGAGTTTTGATTTGACAGCTAGCTTCTTCATGAAATTAATAGTTTTACTATAGTTTTATAATTGATATGCTGCTCAGCCAAAATACTAGACAATACCTCGAAAGACATTCATCATTTTTATTTCAATCTCAGACACATGAATTGAATATAGAATACTGTTAAATATAGCTTAAAATAAGTTCGTCGAATGAAAAACAGATGTTGCTAGATGTGCTACTACTATACTAGATCGAATTTTAATATTGACAGCAAATTTCAACTAACAAAACAAGAATACAATAATAGAAGCGTATCGTTCTTTATGTCAGTTAGCACATTTTTTTTAGTCCACCTACATTCGGAACAACATGTACCACGGAAATAGATTTCACAAAGTTTTTTTATCTTTGCATAACAAATATTCAGTCAGTTGTAACAGACGCAATGCATTCTAGTAGATCAGGATATATAGTTTAATTGTATCAAAAGATGGGAAGAAATAATTTGTACATTTTCTAATAAAGTGATAAGTGATTTTTGTGCAATGGAAGAAACACCACATTATGTTAGATTACTAAATAATCATTTGGATTTAAAAAACTTAAATTCAGATAAAAAGTTATGGCGAATTGAAACATCTCCGTTAGGTGGAAGAGGTTTATTTGCAACTCGTAATATTGATCCAGGAGAAATAATATTTATTGATCATCCAATAGTGATTGGTCCGAGAGCAAGTAAAGATTCAAAAATTCATTGTGTTATTTGTTATTGTTTAAATAATATTCGCGCTTGTAGTAAAGGATGTGGCTTGCCTCTGTGTTCAACAAATTGTGAACAAACATTAATGCATATAAAAGAATGTGATTTTATTAGGAAATTAAATAATAACGAACATATTTCTGAAATTTCAAGAGAAGTATTTCGTACTTTAGTTCCTTTAAGATCGTTACTGTTAACTGAAAATTCGTTCAATTTATTAGGTAGTATGATTAACCATAACAGACAAAATGAGTCATATGAAGTTGAATTAATTAAATCAAAGTTAAATTTATCAGAAACTGAAGAAACAAAATTGTTATTAATATGTTCTATCCTTGATTCAAATATATTTGAAACTTTAGTTCAAAATAACAACAATCAATTAAGTCTCCGCGCAATCTACTTTCTTAGTGCAATGATGAATCATTGTTGTACTCCGAATACTACCCATTGTTTTGATAACAATCAACAAATGATTGTTAAATCAACTGTACCAATAAAAAAAGATGGTGAAATATTTACGACATACACAAGTCTATTATGGGCAACATCATCTCGAAGACATCATCTGGCCACAACAAAACATTTTTGGTGTTGCTGTAACCGATGCAAAGATCCAAAAGAATTTGGGACCTCTTTAAATGGATTGAAATGCATATTGAAAAAGTGCGAAGGAGTTTTATATCCACTGGATCCCTTGAATATTATTAGCAAGTGGCAATGTGATGTTTGTAATTTAATCATTTCTAGTCAAAAAATTGGAGTTATTCAAAGTTCCCTGGGAGGATTATTGAAAACAATTGATGTGAGCGATTTGAGAAAACTGATTTCTTTTTTAAAAGAACGACTGGGAATATTTGTTCCTCTTAAGAATCAAATTGCTATTAAAATTAAATGTAAAATTGTTTGGGTGCTTGGCAATACCGAAAATTATTATTGGAATGGTAAGTAAGATATTTTATATAAGTTAATTATTTTTTTATTCTTCAATCATTCATCAAATTGAATTGACTAATTACAACCGTTATTATCAACCTCAATTATTTCTTAAATTAACATTACTGTCAACATTTGAACGGTTGTTAACGATAAATGAGCATTTAAAAATTTGTGATAATTTCGGCCACTAATGTGACGTATTTATTAAATGTTTCTAAATTATTACAATTAGAGAAATACGCGCGATCAAATCTCGCTGACTTCAATTTATATACAGTATGTCCCACTTAAAGTCTAGTCACCCGCATGATCTTTTAATTTATGAACCGATTTTCAAAATATTTTTGTAGCTAGTTATGCAATAATTATATTCAACGCGTATTTAGGTTACTTTGTAGATGAAAATCATGACCAACTACAGAACTATCCAACAAATTATTTTTTTAAATTAGTTCATAAATAAAAAAATTTGCGAGTGAGTGTCTAGATTTTAAGTTGGACACACTGCATATTAAAAAAATACAGTCTGGTTGGTTCGGATTCCTGTATAAGTACTGTAATTGGGATTAATGATTAAGTTCCTGTTGTGTATCATAGCAACTAAATAAATAAATAAATGATAAAAATAAATAGAGTGTTATCTATTTTTATTAAAAATGAGTGATGCATTTCTAAATCCAATATTTAGAAAAGTCCCGTGCCAACTAAAGTTTGTTTCGCAGATATTTCAGACGAGCATTTAATATTTAAAGAAGAACTATGCAGAGAACTTCTTCAACTTTTAACTGATCTGGAAATGGGACAAAGTTCAATGCAAGGTCTTATTTTATACGAACTTTATCGTTGCCTGGCTGAGAAATCCTTACGGAAATCTTTGACGAAAAACTTGCAAGACATTGAGGTATATACTTTATAGAAAATATATTAAAACGTGTACTTATTCATTATGGTTTGTTTAATCCATAGAATTTTAAAACGGAGGGTCGCAGGCATCTTCAGGAAGCAGTGAAGATATTAGACAAGGATGTAACAGCACCAGAAGAAATTAAAAATATTGTAAATTGTACTCAGAATGGACATTGAAGTTCTATGTTTCCATTTATTTGTAATATTATTTAAATAAAATATGTTACAGTTGAAATTATTACATTGCTATTTTATTATCTATTCAGGAAGAACTTTTTAAAAAGAAAATATCATTTTTTATTAGGGTTGAAGCGGCAAATTTTTATTACAATTTTTTGCTAGACATTCTTTGATATATAAAGGAATTATAAACTTTATTATTTAATAATAGAACACTGATATTATTTGACTATTCTTATTATAACATATTGGTGCAGATTCGTTGATTGCTTTCGCAATTTTTTAATCTAATCTAAATCACGACTTCCAAAAGATGTTAGTGGAGGGGGAGCCACAGGTGTAATTTTAATGTGGTGAAAATTGTATGTCGACTATGGATATTTTTATATAATCGTCATTTTGTACAAAAAAATATTGTCAGCGTAATAATTATAAATCCGGCACTGCCGTCCACGAAATATTGAAATAGCCAATCATTAGCAATCATACCGATGCATTTCACCAACATATTAAAGAGACCCAAGTCAAATACCGAAGCCGAGTAGGTAATCATTTAGTTTCCTTCAACGAGTCGATCAAAAGTTACATAAGAGAAATTCAGTGATAAAATTAGCGAAGTAATCGACGTTCAATGACGTCTACTACATAAAAAATTCAGTAGAGGTGGACCTCAAATGAAGAGTTAATTATTTCATTAGTATCGTCAATTGTCAGTGAATTCTTGGTGTTGACAGGTGAAATGGGAAACTTAAACCAGTTAAATAACTTATTAAAGTATCATTTAACTTCGAAGAATTTATATCTTCAGGATAAATCATGGAGAGTACAAAAGTCACCGATAGAAGGAAGAGGAATTTTTGCTAATCGTGAGATTAAACCAGGAGAAATTATTTTCATCGATCATCCGATTCTGATTGGTCCAAGAGCAGGAACCAATTACATTTTTCATTGTGTCATTTGTTGTAAATTAACCAATTTATATGCTTGTACTAAAGGATGCGGTTTACCTGTTTGCCCAGAATGTGAGTCAAGTTTAGAACATTTAAAAGAATGTGAGTTAATAAATAGTTTATACAGTAACGGCAACAAACTAACAGAAATATCAGCAGAATTATTTAGAAGCTTAACGCCTTTACGCTCACTTTTACTTGATGAAAACTCGCGTGAACTGATTAAATGTTTAGCTTGTCATTCAGGAAAAATTCATGGCTTTGAAGTCCAGTTAGTTAAACAATATTTAACCCTAAATGAAGACGATGAACAATACATGAAAAGAATTTGTTCTGTATTAGATTCAAATGCTTTTCAAAGTGTAATACAAGTTAACAACACTCCAGTAAGCACAAGAGGACTTTATCCTTTAAGCTCATTACTGAATCATAATTGTTGTCCAAACACAACTCATTTGTTTAACAACAAACAACAAATGATTGTAAAAGCAACTGTTGCAATCCCTAAAGACACGGAAATCTTCACTACTTATACTAGAGTACTATGGGGAACATCTGTACGAAGACATTATCAATATATAACAAAGCATTTCTGGTGTCTTTGCTCCCGATGTAAGGATCCTCAAGAGTTTGGGACTTGTCTAAGTGGACTTAAATGCACGTCAGAAAACTGTCAAGGAGTTATATATTCTTTAGATTCGTTAAATAATTCTAGTAAATGGAAATGTGATATTTGCGAATCGCTAGTTTCAAGCCAAAAAGTTGGTACAATGCAAAGTATTCTAGGAAGTTTGCTACAAAGTGTGTGTGTAACGGAAATGGAACAATTGATTGCTTTAATAAAAGATAGATTGCATAAGATTGTACCTCTTAAGAATCATATTGTTTATGAATTAAAACTTAAAATTATTTGGACTTTGGGCCGCGATGAAAGATATTCTTGGAATGGTAAGTTTCATTTATAATTTGAAATATTTGATAGTACTTTTTGTTTTGTTATTTTACAGATTTAACAATGGATCAATTAGATTTTAAAGAACAAATATGTAAAGAAGTGTTAAAGGTTTTAATGGAATTGCAGTTAGGGATGTGTAAAATGCGAGGTCAATTATTGTACGAATTATATCGTACACGGCTTGAAAAATGTTTCAGAATTACAAATAATACCAAAATTATTAAGGTACGTTTCAAGTATACTAATACTGGTAGACATACATTTTTTTCACAACATGCATTGCACACTCAAATTTGTTCTTGCAATATAGTGAGGAAAATTTGTTTTCCCTCTCTAGACAGGAAAAAAATTCTAGTGTTTCATGGATGTTATTTGGTTTGACAAAATGAGTAATGTGAACTAAATTAATGCTGAAAGACTTTTCCAAATTTTATATTTACATAATATTTATATAGCGAAAGGAATGCACTACTTAGTCTAGTTTACTTGCATATTTTCTTAATGTAGTTCAAATCGAGATGAGTGAATGATGTATGACAGATATATTTAGCTTGAATTAAAGATAACTCTAAAAATAAATAAATAAATAAATATATCATCACGCCTTCTACCCATTACTGGATGTGGCACACTGCCGAAGCAGATCTCGGTAAGTGATATATTTTGTGCGTGAAGTGCGGTTACCAATCTTCAAATCACGACCCCATATATGTTAGTGGAGGTGCAGCCACAGGGGTAGCTTTTGAAATTATGAAAATTGTTAAAAAGTACTAGATAAATTAATTACACATTATAAATGGTTAAAAATATATTCTAAATTTAATAGTACGTTTGTTTACGCAGAACTTTAAAGAAGAGAATAAATTACTGCTAGAAGAAGCAAAAGAAATATTAGAAAATGACGTCACTGCTCCCTCGGAATTAGCAGATTGCGTAAACTGTTATTAGAGTATTTAAAACGGTGGTTTTCAATGTAAGGGTCATGATTTATAATTAAAGTGTGTTTAATTTATTATATTATAAATTGTACTTACATTTTGAACATTGTTCTTTCTCGCCCAACGCTTTATACTACATCATTCCTTTTTATCATTAATATAAATAGGTATGTCTTTAATGGCTTTCGACGGTAATTTAATCCCAGGAAAAGTTCAATGACAAAATTAGCAAAGTGACAGATGTTCTGTGACGTTCCTCTAACATAATTAGATAAAAAAATTAGTAGAGGTGGTAGTTAAATTAAGATTCATTAATTCATTAGTACATATCTTGAAATGTGAGTGAACAGGTGTAATAATGAGCACGCTAAACCAGTTAAATAATCTCATAAAGTATCATTTAAGTTTAAACAATTTATACACTGAAGAAAAGTTATGGAGAATACAAGACTCTCCAATAGAAGGTCGAGGAATCTTTGCAAATCGTGATATAAAACCAGGAGAAATCATTTTCATTGATTCTCCTCTTCTGATTGGACCACGTGCAGGAAGTAACTTCACTTTTCACTGCGTCATTTGTTGTAAATTAAACAATTTATACTCGTGTACAAAAGGTTGTGGCTTACCTATCTGTTCATCTGAATGCGAAGAAACTATAGATCATTTAAAAGAATGTGAGTTAATCCGAAAATTAAGCAAAGACAAAATTTGGACTGAAATTTCATCGGATTTATTTAAAAGTTTAACACCTTTACGAGTATTTCTAATAAATGAAAAATTGAGAAGTTTACTTAAATTTCTATCGTATCACTCAAGTATAATTCATGGAAGTGAAGTTGAGTTAATTAAACAACATATAACTCTGAGCGAAAATGAGGAAAATTTCTTGAAAATAATTTGTTCAATATTAGATACAAATACTTTTGCTACCGTTGTCCGAAAAGATAATACTCAAATTAGTGTACGGGCCTTATATCCATTGAGTGCGTTTCTGAATCATTCTTGTTGCCCAAATGTTACTCATTTATACAACAACAAACAACAAATGATACTTAAAGCAGCTGTATTCATACCAAAAGATTCTGAACTCTTCATAACATATACAAGTATCTTATGGGGTACATCTTTAAGAAGACTAACACAATACGTCACTAAACATTTTTGGTGCCACTGTCTTCGTTGTCACGACCCCAAAGAATTTGAAACATGTTTAAGTGGACTAAAATGTCTTTCTAATGATTGCCAAGGAGTTATTTATCCTTTAAATCCTTTGGACAACTTTAGCAATTGGAAATGTGAAAATTGTAATTCTGTTATTTTGAATAAACAAGTTGGAGAGATTCATAGTAATTTAGGGATTTTTTTGCGAAGCATTGGAGCTAAAGATCTTGAGCAGTTAATTGTTTTAATTAAGGACAAATTGGGGAAAATGGTTCCTGCTAAGAATTATATTAATTTTGAGGTTAAAGTTAAAGTTATATGGTCTTTAGGGCACAAGAAGGACTATTTCTGGAGTGGTAAGTTTATTTTACTTTACTTGCATTGCATCAAAAAAACTTTGCGAATTTTGTAACTTTGATATTTAAACTAAACGGTGATGTGGGTAGCATTACGGAATTCGTATCCAGAGATCTAGTGTTCGAATCCCACTCAAGCTAATAATATATAAATTACCTCACAGCGCCTCGGTGAGTTCGGACCATGTACTGTAATTGGGATTAAGTTCCTGTTCTGCAGAGTAGTTTAAATAAATAATCTTCAATTAAAAGTTTTGTTGGTGCAACAACTCAAAATGTAAAATTTAGTACGGAATTAATAAAATAAATGATCTTGTTTAGATTTATCCTTAGATCGGTTAAATTTCAAAGAGCAATTATGTATGGATGTACTTCAAGTCTTATCAGACTTAAAACTGGGTTTATGCAAAATGCGTGGACTTATTTTATATGAATTATATCGTACGAGACATGAAATATACTTAAGAACTGCAAAAAATTCCAATAATATTATAGTAAGTATAAATCAATGATTTTGATGTAAAAATAAATAATAAATAAAAAAGTATTATATTAAATGTAGTTTCTAACATTCTTTTATGATTATTTTATTAAAACGTATATTAATATTACTTCTACTAAATAATAATTTTCTTTTAAAGAATGAGAATCCAGAGAACAATAAGATATTAAAAGAAGCCGCTGAAATTTTGGAAAATGACGTGAATGCTCCTCCCGAAATTATTAATTTTCTAAAAAGTTCTCCTCAACATTGACAATATTTTGGCGATGTCAAAGGACTTGACAATTATGGTACAAGACATATTTTGTATCTATAATTTTTATTTTAAATACTATTTTGTTTCTGGAAATAAGTGTTACAATTTCTTGAAATTATTTATTATTATATTACGTATTTACAGGAATAAATGTTTGGAATACAACCCTGTTTAGTTTCATTTCTTTCACTTTAAGGTCTGTTTAACATCTTTGAAATTGTTTCAACAATAAAATTTCACTTTGTATTATATTACAATTAGTAAACCTGTTTTGAAAACAGACAAGATATTTGCAGAAATTCATTCTTTTAGGTATTATCTGTCAGAAACGGTTGTAAGGAAGGTTAAAATGTACAGTCCAGAATATTTGTGTTTGTGGCATATCCTAGATTATTCCCATAAGATATTATTAGGATTGTGCATCTATATTTTTGGTAAGTAACTAATAATTATCTATTTTCTGCTGTATTAAAGTACTTCAAGTAAATATTACAAAGAACAACATTATCTACCATATTTATTAGAAGTATTTCACTATAAATAATTTAGGAACATTTGACGACGTAAAATAAATAATGATTTTATGTAATGGAAATTTTAGGGGCAGTGGCAACGATGTTGAATATCTGGCTTGGCTACGCATTTATAAAAAGTCGATTGTTAACATTTCAAAGTCATCTTTTACTTCTAAGTTTATGTTTTGCAAGTTTTATGAAAATGTCTTTAACTGGCTTCATATTTTCTGGTTCTTCAGCCTTGGCAGGAAGGTAATTACTTTTTAAGGCAAACGAAACTAATTAGTAAAGTTTGAAATTAATTTAAAACGTAGTTATTTCATTTCAGATGGTTGTTTGGTACCTCAACTTGTCACCTTTTTGCGTTTTTGAAGCAAATGTTCGCAGTTTTTCAAATTGCAATACTTACTGTAATATCTCTTGAAAGATATCTTGCTACTAGACCTAAAAGGGAAGGTAAGAGTTTGTGCTACTCCATTTAATGGGATAAAGACAATTAAAGCCCAGTTGATAAAATTGTGGTAATCTGGATATTAATCAAAAAAGCTAAATGTTGTCATTAACTTATCGATCATTAAAAGATAATGATAGAGTTGCAGAATAGGGGGAAAAATTACGGTAATATTGCAATATTTTGTGATTTAACTATGGTGAGAAATATCAAAATTTTTGTATATTTATTTTTGTTTATTTGGTTTTTCATTTAACTACTAGTATTCATTCTTTTTTTTTGCACAGAGAAATTGATTCAGGTATAATAATTTTCTGATTAGAGCAGAAGAGGAAATAATAACTATTTTTACCTCGTTTCTTATTTTCTGTGGGGGATATAATACATTAATCGAAGATAAATAATTATTAAAATTTGACATATTTTAGGAACGACTTTGCCATTATGGTTTTATACAACAGGAGTATCTGTCAGTTGGCTCCTGGCTGTAGTATTTTCGCTTCCTCCATTATTAGGATACGGAAGTTACAACTGTGACGTCAGTGGTACTATTTGTGAACTTGATTGGAGAAATTTAACAACAAGACAAATAGGATTCAATATTTTGCTATTAATTTTCATTGGGTGTGTTCCAATATTTGTTATGTAAGTATGTTTTGTTTTGATGTAATTTGAAATCTTTATTAATAATTCTTTTTGTTAGATTTACCTGTTTATGGGGAGTCAACTGTTCTGAGTATAAAGTTCATTCGTACATGAGTTTTGATCAAACTAGTTTTACAAAGGTAAAATTTGTTTTTTTCTTCAATTAATTACTCTATATCTCTAAATCTACATTAGATATGGAACTGGAAACTTTACTATTGAATTCCTCATGGTTTTCACCATAAGTATGAATATTTTTATTAATTTAAATTAACGGATAAATATTTGAGGATACATATTGTGAAATTGTCCTGAAAAAATTTTGAAGATCAACTTTTCCGAAGGCTATATCTCAAAAACTAAGCAAGATATGAGAATAAGCTCAACGGCATTGAATTTCTCGTGTCCGAATTGACTTGTATGCATATTTTAAGCAATTTTCATTTTTTGAAAATATCTTAAGGGGTACCCCTTAAAAAAATTTTGATTTTAGGCCAATTAAGGACTCTTTGTTCTAAAATCCTTTCTCGTACGAATATTGAAATGAAAATTTACATACATATGTACTTCAACCCGCTGAATCCAATGGTGAAATTCCCAAGTGCGTATGTCTTCTAGTTTTTTAGATATTGTTCAAAAACTGATTTATGAGAAAATTTTGGTCAACAATTATGAAAATTTAAAAATCGCTGAAAATATGTTTATATATGAATTAAAGCAAGGGGAATTCAATGCTGTTGAGCGCATCTTCATATCTCGTTTAGTTTTTGAGATATAGCCTCAGGAAAGTAGAATTTTTCCAAAATTTCATCCTATTTGAATTATTTTTCTTTAACTGTCCTATATCTCAAAAACTAGACTGAATATTGACGTGGCGACTTTACCACTGACTTCCTTATAGTTTTCTACATAAATGTGAGTATTTTTATTGATTTAAATTAACGCATACATTTTTGATAGTACAAAATGTGAAAGGGTGTATACAATTTTGAGAAAAATCTACTTTTCGGAGGCTATATTTCAAAAACTAATCAAGATAAGAATTTTCGCTCAACGGCATTGAATTTCTCGTGTCCTAATTGACTTGTATGCTAATTTTAAGCCATTTTAATTTTTTGAAAATTTCTTAAGGGGTACCCCTTGATTTTTTTTTAATTTTGGGCCAATTCCAGGCTCTTTGTTCTAAAATCCTTTCTCGTGCGAATATTGAAATAAAAATTTACATACATATGTATTTCGACCAGCTGAATCCAATGGTGAAGTTCCCAAGTGTGTATGTCTTCTAGTTTTTTTAGATATTGTTCAAAAACTGTTTTATGAGAAAATTTTGGTCAACAAATAAGAAAATTTAAAAATCGCTGAAAATATGTTTATATATCAAATAAAGCATGTGGAATTCAATGCCGTTGTGCGCATCTTCATATCTCCTTTTGTTTTTGAGATATAGCCTCAGGAAAGTAGAATTTTTCCAAAATTTCATCGTATTTATTTGAATTATTTTTCTTTAACTGTCCTATATCTCAAAAACTAGACTGAATATTAACCTAGCGACTTCACCACTGAATTCCTTATAGTTTTCTACATAAATATGAGTATTTTTATTGATTTAAATTAACTCATACATTTTTGATAGTACAAAATGTGAAAAGGCGTATACAATTTTGAGAAAAATCAACTTTTCGGAGGCTATATTTCAAAAACTAAACAAGATACGAATTTTCGCTCAACGGCATTGAATTTCTCGTGTCCGAATTGACTTACAAGCAAATTTTAAGCCATTTAAATTTTTTGAAAATTTCTTAAGGGGTAGTACCCCTTGATTTTTTTTTAATTTTTGGCCAATTCCGGACTCTTTGTTCTAAAATTGTTTCTCGTACGAATATTTTAACAAAAAATTACATACTTATGTATTTCGGCCTGCTGAATCCAATAGTGAAGTTTTCAAATGCATATGTCTTATAGTTTTTCAGATTTTGATCAAAAACTGTTTTTGGGGAAAATTTTAGTCAAAGATTCTGAAAATTTAAAAATCGCTGAATATATGTTTATAGGTCAATTAAAGCATGGAGAATTCAATGCCGTTGAACGCATCTTCATACCTTGTTTAGTTTTTGAGATATAGCCTCAGGAAAGTAGAATTTTTCCAAAATTTCATCGTACTTGTATTATTTTTCTTTAACTGTCCTATATCTCTAAAACTAGACTATATACGGACCTGGCCACATCACCATTGTATTCAGCATAGTTTTCTACATAAGTAAAAATATTTTCAATGATTTTTATTATTCAGAAACAAATATTTCATTTAAAAATCCTAGATGGCCACATCTCTTTCTAAATGAATCAATTTTCTAAATTGAGTGTACAGTTCTTTACATAAATCACTGACCATAATTGTGATTGATTATAAGATCTTCATCACAAATTGTTGACGTGATTCCAACAAGTACATGTGGTTCTTTTATTCATAATCAGATTAACTTTTCAAAAGAGTTTTAGGTAAACCTGAATTTTGGTTTAGTCAAATTAACCTAAACTATATTCTCAAAAAAAGGTTAAACAATCTCTAATATAATTTTGTTGCCATTTAGTTTTGGAAAATGATTTGAACGAAGTACTAATACTTTTACTGATATTTATTCTATTTACAGACTATAACAGTAATGACAGTGGCTCTGTATTTGTTTTGGACACCTCAAGCAATATTATCCATGTGGATTTTCGTTCAGAATTTGCATCCTCCTCGAGGAATACCTGTTGCCCTAAGCGTTATAGCTCCGATATCCTCTGAGGTAAATTTTAGACTTAATTACTCTCTTTTTAAATATCTTAAAAACATCATGTTTCAGGCAGCAGAAATCATTCCTGTAATCTGTTACTTGACGTACGATTTAAGACTAAGATCAGCATTGTTAGATATTTGCGAAACAATCAGTTACAGGAACAAGACAAAAAAGATTATTAAATTGATTTCTTTTAAATAAAAATTATATCAGGTCTTTGTTATGAACGTATACAGTGAAAAATTAGTACTTAGAAATAAATATTAAAATTATATACGTTAAAATGCAATCCGAACCAGTCAGATACAGTTTTATAATAATAAAATTAGAAATAAAAACACTTGATTTGTCCACAAAATATTTATTAAATATACTACGATCGTTTCGACTTTGCAGTCATCATCAGATCTGATGATGACTGCAAAGTCGAAACGATCGTAGTATATTTAATAAATATTTTGTGGACAAATCAAGTGTTTTTATTTCTAATTTTATTATTATAAAATGTTCCACCAAGAACCGACTACACAATCTCTTACTTTAAGATACAGTTTTATTTACTTAGTCCGATAATTATTTTGTTGTAATAATAATTTATATCAACGTAAATAAACACTGAGTGTAAAAAATATTCACATCGAAACAACTAGCACAAAATAAATTAAAAATTAAATTATATATTATCTAAATTACGTAAAAAAGCTCCGTCTTCAATTATCTATAAATAATGACTACAAATGAGGTAAAAAATTAAAATATATAACTTACAATAAGTGCATTTCTATGATCCACACCATTCCACGGCAGCTCCTAAACACAAATGACATGGGAAATAAAAGACATGCATGAGCGAGGAAACTCAGCAAAGATCGATAATACTGAGCGAAACCTGTGCTCAAGAGTTGTATAAACTCGTTCATCGAGAATAAAATGTTAGCAAAATTAATGAATTATTGCTACGAAAGTAATCTAAAGGGCCAGTTGAACCGCCAAAAGATAAATTTTAAACTTAATGTAAATATATATTTTTTTAATCGTATATTTGATAGCAGTATCGATATTTATTGCATATGATAAGTAAAAAAATAGATGTCGAGCCTGATGTGAATCAATACCTGTATTAGTGTGTATAATGAATGTGAGATTGAGAAGAATAATGTTAGAGGAGTGTATTTTTATCAATTGAGATGGTTTTTTTTATGTGGGGTGGCTCGACCTGTGGATCCTGAGAACCCTGGTTCGATTCCCACAGGCGACAAACAATTTTCATAATTTCAAAAACTACCCCTGTGGCTCCTCCACCACTAACATCTTTGGGGGGCCGTGATTTGACGATTGGTAACCGCACTTCACGCGCAAAATATATCATTGATCGAGATCTGCTTCGGAAGAGTGCCACACCCAGTAATGGGTAGAAGGCGTGATGATATATTTATTTTTATTTGAGATGGTTTTTTGAGAGTAAATTACGTGGATGATACATATTTTTTTTAAATAAATAAAAAATAAATATATCATCACGCCTTCTACCCATTACTGGATGTGGCACTCTGCCGAAGCAGATCTCGGTAAGTGATATATTTTGCGCGTGAAGTGCGGTTACCAGTCGTTAAATAATGTTAGTGATGGAAGAGCCACAGCTTTTGAAATTATGAAAATTGTTTGTCGTCTGTCGGAATCGAACCAGGGTTCTCAGGATCCACAGGCCGACTTCATACCACTGAGCTAGCCACCCCATTTTTTAAAAATTTTGGTTAAACCTAACTAAACTTTAAAATGGCGGGAAAGTAAAATTAATCAATTAATTATGAGATCAAAATTTACTTAGTCAATTTATGTCAATTTTGCTAATTATCATTTCGGTAAATTATCCTTGGCCATTTCTACGTTTAAACCAACTAAGCTACGGTCGCCCTAAATTCATATGACCGGAATTCTTAGGTCCCAGGTTCAAATTCTAGCGATATCCTAATTTTTATCTTTATAATTCATTTTGATTACAACAATTTTTAAGTATTTACTGAAAATACTAATTAAATAGTATATGAAAGGAATTATGAATGTGGATGCTGTGCCAGGATATTTGGCGAATATTAATTTCAGAATGAATGTAATGAATAAATGTTGAGTGAATGTTTCTATTGTTCGTTGGAACATATTATATAATAATAAACTTATATAATAAAAAAACTTTATTTGCAAAACAATGAAATATTTAGTTATAATATACAAATTTATTAAATAGAATTTAATTACAGTATCAATAAAAACATCGGTCCTAGCTGAATAACAATATACAACATGTCAACAAATGAACTCTCAGAGCTTTTAACTTTGAACACAACCGTCAGCATTCATCATTCCCATTCATCATTCAACGAGTCAATCAAAAAGGAAGAAGAGGATTCTGATATCAAAAAATTCAGTCGATCACGTTTAAAATGCACTTCGGGTATTCAGTAAGAGTTGTATAGAATATCAAGAATATACTTATGTCACTTCGGTAATAATAAAAAATTTACAATTGACTAAAATTCGCTACAATATTAATCATAAATTTGGTCAGTTCTCGCGCTTGTCATTCACAGTTTCTCATGTACGCGTTCACACTGCTTGGAAGCTTGATATGGCGGATTTGTTGATCGGTAGCCATGGCTACCATGATGGAGCTGTGCGCGAAGCTACCACTACGTGGTGCTGAATGTTAGAGGCTTTCGACACGGATTACTCGGCTCTCTCTCCGAGCTTGTGTCCTCTGCAGGTAAGGAATTGCGAATAACATCACCCCACTGATGGCGATGGTCACTCCAGCGACGTAGAAGCCCGGGTCGTACGACTCCAGAGCGTCGTACAGCGACCCTAGAACAAGATATTTATTTATAAATAAAATATAAATATATCATCACGCTTTCTACCCATTACTGGGTGTAGCACTCTGATTTATGAGCGTGAAGTGCGGTTACTAGCCGTGAAATCATGCCCCCTAAGATGTTAGTGGAGGGAAAGTCACAAGGGTAATTTTAATGTGGTGAAAATTGTTAGTCGATTGTGGGAATCGAGCCAGAATTCACAGGATCCACAGGCCGACTCGATACCACTGAGCTACCTACCCCATAAAGATTATTATTTATAAATAAAATAAAAATATAAATATATTATCACGCCTTCTACCCATTACTGGGTGTGGCACTCTGCCGAAGCAGATCTCGGTAAGTGATATATTTTGCGCGTGAAATGCGGTTATCAGACGTCAAATCACTGCCCCCAAAGATGTAAGTGGTGGAGGAGCCACAGGGGTAGTTTTTAAAATGGTGAAAACTGTTTGTCGCCTGTGGGAATCGAACCAGGGTTCTCAGGATCCACAGACCGACTTGAGCTAATGATTTAAATCTAACCATTTAATTACATGTCTTAAAAATAGATATAATATAGTTTTCTCTTACGATCAATAAAACATCAGAGATTCACAACTAGTAAACGTTTAATCAAATTAAATTTCTTCGTTTCGGTATCGTACTATTACACCCCCAACTTGCAATAACCATTACCATAAACCGACCCGTTAACGTAACAAACATCTCCGCTGTGCGTAAACGTAAACGTAACATAGTAAACCGTAGTAGTAACACAACATAATCATCTGAAACGTACACGTAAGTCAACAAGGTAACACGTAACACGTAACACGAGAGTCCCGTGCGTAATTCTATAATGAGTTGAGCAGTGCATTGGCTAACGCATACAAATGAACCAATTACGGGTAAATTCACGCAATTCAATTAGGGCAGGAGGTCGTTTCTAAGACATTTGCAAGTTTACTTTGTTCACCAAAAACCTTGGATTAATTCATTGCCTAGTATTGGCTTTATTGATTTGTGTGTTTGCATTGTTAACGGAAATTTACAATGACTGATCTAATAAAAGATAAATTAGAAATTTACTATGTATTGTTGTAGATTATCTTGACAATATAATTATTGACAAACAGTGGCGTAGCCAGCACTGGGTAAAATGCTAAGGAAGCCTCGCTTTCAGTATAATAAATAGCAATCGCACTAATTTATACATTGTTAAATTTATTGAAAGACATAATTTTATAATGCTATATTTTGAGAAAATGACGGAAGTGATACTGATATTAAAAAAAAATATATATAATAGCTATTTACAAAACAGGTGCGCGAAGACTTGCTCTTGCTTTAATTTGCGCGAATGGTACAAATGACGTCTTCGTGCACGAGTTTTGTACAATACTTTTTGTAACGAGCAAAATTATATAATCTAAAATGAGGAAATTTATTAAATTTGAAGCGTGAATTTATATTGACAGTTAATTATGTCATGAATTGACATTATTTGTTTATTTTTCTCGTAAAATTTGTTAAAATATGTCTAATTGATGGCGTTATTAGTTAATGTCTCTATTTCTTTTATAAATTACTTAAAATGTGTGTGTATAAGTTTCAATTACTTTGCGCCCTACTGCGCAAAATCTAACTTTCCATCGGTTTCCAAGGTAATGAAAACCTAATTTTGAATGATGCAAATACAAAAATATATTATCGCGCCTTCTACCCATTACTGGGTGTGGTACTCTGCCGTAGCAGATCTCGTTAAGTGTTATATTTATGCGCGTAAAGTGCGGCTACCAGCCGTTAAATCACGGCTCACCGAGATGTTGGTATGGTGAAAATTGTTTGTCGGCTGTAGGAATTGAACCCGAGATCTCGAACATGACACCAACCCATAAATTTTGCCATTTAATATTTTAAAAACGAATGTACGTCGCCAAAACCTTCTAGGCTGTTTTATTTATGTGAAAATGAAATTAAGAAAAAGGTCAGCACAAAGTGGAAAAGTCAATATTCTTACCAGCAATAGGTGGTCCAATAAGCGAGGCAATTCCTTGGAAGAGAAGAAGAAGACCGAAGGCATTGGTGAGCTTGTCTAACCCCAGGAGGTCCACTAGGATAACTGATGTGAGACCCACGTAAGCACCGATCGTAAACCCGAACACTACACCATAAACCGCTAGAGAGCTGAAGTTCCAACAGAAGGCACTAAACGTGGTGGCTGCAACAAATAAACAATCTTAAACTCACTGTTGCGCTTCGAAACGGAACTGGAAACGCTGCAAAAATGGAAAATAACCACGGAAAGTATTTGCGAATGTTTACAATTTAAATAAGATTCTCTGTTTGACAAAGATTAACTTACATTTGGAATTCTGGATATTCTTACTTTTAAGAATAGCAAATCAAGGGTAGTAATTAAAAAAGACTCTTAATTAATTGCTGGAAAAATATTTACTTAATAATGAATTATGTTTTAAATAAACTTGTGTAACAAACTGTGAATAAATGGATAAATATGATTAAAGGATTGTTATGTGAACGATAGATTTCGTGAATGAGGAACAAATGAACTTGTATGAAAGAAATTAAAAACATGGTCGAAGTGAAAGTGGAATGTTTGGCGAAGATTAATTGTAGGATGAACCTGATGATTTTGTTGTTTAGATACTTCGTTAGAATGTTTTTCTGCAGTTGTGTAAAGTTCACTTCCAAAAACAACCACAGAAAACCACTCCCTTCCTTTCTTATTTTATTGGTTTGTTTTCAGTTCTTAAAATAAAATGTCTAACTGCAATTTTGTGGAATTTTCTTTCAAATACAAGTGCAGGTTGTTGCTTTCTTCCTTTCTATTTCATTGTTACAAGAGTGAGCGTGAGTAATTCGAAATGTTTTGAGCATGTGGAAAGTTCGTCGAAAGGAGAATTAATGATAGGTGTATAGGAGTGATTGGATGGATGTGATTGAAGGTTTATTGCGTGATAATTCCAAGTGTAAGCTTGTATAGAGAAAACTATGAATTTGGTTGAAGCGAGAATGATGAGCTAGGATGAGAATGTTTGTCGAGGATTAATTATTTTAGGAATCTAGTAAGTGAATGTTTCGTAAATGATGTTGGGGTTCATGCTACCCAATTTGATGGGATCTAGCGTGATGTTATGTATTCTGGGCCAGAGTATAGAATGGCAATAAAATTAGATTAATATAAAACTTTTATTTATAATTGTACTGTATTTCATAGAAAAACTAGTGTGAGAGTGAGTAAATAATAAATTCCGTTATTTTGTTTGGTTTAGGTCTAATTCGTTTAGTTATTGACTTGAAATATTTGTGTTTGAAAAACGTGACTGCTTTATAATAATCACGGAAATAAATTTCGCAGTGGAATGCGTGAAGGATTTTGTAATTATTTGATATAGAAGTTCGTGACTATATTTTGTAAATAGCAAATAGTATTGATAACCTTAACACTATGGAAATAACGAAAACAAATAAGTATATTCATTAATAAAACAACTAAAAAAAGGCAATATATCTATAACAGCTGATAAGCAAATATTGGAAGTATGTCGAGTACCTACTAAAGTGGAACTATTATTTACACAATACATTTTTATTGTTATTTTTGAATAATTAAATTTTTATGATGTACCTATTTTGTGAGAGTATACAAAACAGGATTGTGTTCGGAATACATGAGTTGAGATGGTTTCGGAATGTGGAATGTACGAGTATGTCAAAAACTGTATATTGGTGAAATTGAAGGTAAAAGATTGCGTAAAAAAAATCTAGGAATAAATGGGTGGATATGATTAAAAGTTTGTTGAATGAACAAAAGGGATATATCAAATTAAATTATAAAGATATAAATATATAAATAAGACGAGTCTACATGAATCCAATAAAATACGAAATATATTAATAAGAACGTTTTGAGTTTAAACAAAACTCATTAGCATCAATTTTGACATATTTATTTATTTAGTTATATTGTATTGTCTGAAGCTAAGGATTAGTTTTGTTTAAACTCGAAACGTCCTTATTCATATATTTCAAATTTTGTTGGATTCATGAAGCCTCTTTATATTTATATTTTTATTTTTTGGTTCCAACATTGTTTTTTTCTAATTCTTGAATTATAAAGAGAAATATTGGAATAGCGCCAGGATTTCTTGACCCTATGAACTCTGATCATATGCTAAGGTGACCCGTGATTCAAATCTGTTGTAATTCCAATTTTTATTGTGCCAATATCTGCATTTTTTTCACTTTATAATTCAATTTGATATCATTAATTGTTAAGTATTTACTTTTAAAAAATACTTTTAAAAAATAATGTTTAGTGAATGTTTCAAAGGTTCGAAGTTCTATATTTCCATGTATGTATGTTAAATAAAAAATAAAGAATAAATAAGTGTGACTTACCTAAACCACAAATCGTTAAGCAAATATTGTAAACCCACAGCCTGTTAATCCAGGGTTTATCTGATAGATATCCAAGAACAATTCTTCCAACAGTGTTCGCAATTCCAATAATCGACAAGAGGTAACTCGCATTTTCCGCGGATATTTGCAGATCCTTTGCTTTTGGTACTATATACACATACGGAATATTGAAGCCAATACTCGTACAAAAGTTAGAAAGAGTGAACAAAATAAATATAGGATCCTTCAATAAAGACATATCTAACATTTCAGAAAGAGTTTCTTTGGTGTCTTCAGATATACATCCACATTTAGTGGACTCCTGAGATTTCCTATGACTGAAGGAAGAATGAGATCGCTCCATTAAGCCATCTTCTTCGGGGGATCGTACATCCGATTTGGAGCGATATGAAGGAATATTTAGTAAACTACCCTGATAAAAGACATCTTTTCTATGAAGAGGTCCGTTTTTTCTAAGGCTTTGGCTTCCGAAATTGTGTCTTCCTCCTTCAGAAGCCGTTGAAGTTAGTAACATTGGTTGACTTAGCGCTAACCTAGCTGATTCTCCATTACTATTACTATTACTTTGTTTTATACTTGGTACGTTGCCATTCCTCTCCATTAACGGCATTTTTACACTTTTATTTGGAAGAGAAAAATGCCCGATACTATGTGGTCTTTGTATGGATATATCTCCATTTGTTATCATCAAAGCTGGTGTTGAATTTTGAAGATCATGTGCAGACGAATGAATGTTTACTTTAGCTGATGAAGGTTTTAAAGTGTACCCATCTTCTATTACATCATAAGACTTTCTCTTTTCTGGTTCTTCATCGTATTCTAACGGTCTGAATAAAGCTCCAAATATGATACAGTTTAAGATGATTGCTGCAAGGATCATAGTTGCTCCTCGCCAACCGTATTCTTGGATCAAGTGTTCGTTGATTGGAGCAAAGATGAACGTACCGAGACCAGATCCGCAGACTGCTATGCCAGTTGCAAGAGATCGGTACTTTTCAAAGTACATGGTGACACTGACTATAGCAGGGAGGTAGATTAAACCAAAGCCGAACCCTGTTCCTATTCCTATCGTGAAGTAAAGAGTTGTGACGTTTGGTGCAAACACACTCATGAGCATGGAGACGGCTGCGAGAATCGCACCTGCTATTGTTACTGTTCGGCAGCCATATTTGTTGACAAATGCGCTTGATATTGGCCCTAGGAATAATACATTTTATTAGAATCTTTCATAAGCTTAATAAAACATCGTTTGTGACTCAAATTGTATTAATTAATTTAAAAATAACAACTAGGGTTGTAGGTTGTATCCGGAAATTCTAACATTCGGATATTTACATAACAAATATTAGCATTTGGCTATCCGGATAGTTCGAATATCTGAACTAATCGAATATTCGAGTAGCCGAACAGACCGAATAGTTCGAATATTCAAATAATAATAAAGAACGAATAGTTTTAATTGCAGAATAGTTCTTAAAAATACTTTTGAATTTTGAAGTTATTAAGCCGAAAATATTGTTTAAAAAAGGAATCAAATAAATGATCCAGGAGTATTGGATAAAATGGCTTTATTGAAGTTAACTTCTTCAATTAATTAAATAAACGTCGTCATTATTATTTAATTAATAATTTAACTTCTTCAATAAAGCCATTTTCTCCAATACTCCAATCATTTATTTGATTCCTTTTTTAAAAATACTTTTGATAATTAAATAACCTCCAAAATTATAGCACGTTCTAATAAACAAACTAATTGAAAAATCTAATCAGTTAACTATCATAATAGTATAAAATTAATCTAATATTATGGGGTAATGGCACAGTAGCAATAAGTCGGCCTGTGGATCCAAAGAACCCTGGTTCGATCCCCACAGCTGACAAAACATTTTCACCAATTTAAAATTACCCCTGTGATTCTCCCACCACAAACATCTTTGAGGGCCGTGATTTGACGGCTGGTAACCGCACTTCACGCGCAAAAATATATCACTTACCGAGATCTGCTTCGGCAGAGTGCCACACTCAGTAATGGGTAAAAGGCGTAATGATATATTCATTTATTTTATTTTATGTTTTAATATTTCAATAGCATACTGCTTTATGATTTCCATTATCTTTTCCATTTCATCTTTAAAAAAGATGTAATTTTAATTTTTTTTTATAATAAATTTCTATGAAATTAAAATTACGTACTGTTGTTCAAATATTATCATTAAATATAATAATGGACACTCTATAATTACTCAAATTATTTGAATATTGGAATAATTTTTCAATATCCGACTAATGAAAATGGAGATTAAAGAATATCAGAACTTTCGGATACAAATACTTGATTGACTAAATATTCGTTTCCCAATTTTTTTCAAAATCGACATCTATTGATGATACAATTTCAAATTTAAGAAAAAAGGGTTGCTTTTATTCTACTATTGATTTAGTTTGTAACTATGCAATCGTATTTGTAGTATTATAGTATCTACAATAAATTAAGTGCATGGTATGAAAAGCCAATTGAATTTATTTGTTTCTTTGCACAACAGTAACTTAATCTCAATGACAGTAGTTTATAGTGAAATCTGAACCACTCAGAAACATTCGTATTTTTCTGATATAAGTTGAAGTCAGCGAGATTTAAAGTTCTACTTCGTAGAAGAAAAGTTATAGACATCTGCATTGTCAGAATATTCCGATATGGAATGTGTGTGCCAAGATTGACAAGTTGTTTGCCCATATTTCAGTTACAAACCGTCATTATATCTATCCAGATTTCAAAGTTACTTTACAAAGTATCAGATCACAGTTGAGTGAGTTTTGAATAAAGTTCAGATAAACAGGTTAAGCACAGATATTTCCAATAAATGTTAGAGAATTTAGTGCGCAGCTGACGAATAATAATGAGACAATTTTTTAAAGGTAAAACTTTATTTTTGTTTCTCTTCCAAAGATAAACAACAGTTTCTTAAAAGAAAGACAAGAGTTTGTTGAAAAACTCATTATGATTTGTTGTACGACATTACCGACAACTTTTCATTGTGTGAGCTTTGGGTTTTTCTCAGAAAAGTTTGTGAAAAATTGATAAAGACATCTGGAAGGAACTTATCGTAGCGATCAAGAACTTGAAACAATATAAAAAAGATCATTTCTTTCACGCTTATTTTACTTTTATTTTAAAATGTATTTAGACAATTACCTTCGACCAAGAAGTTAGCTTTAAATCAAAATTAAGTCATATATCAAAAACTTATCAAGATTTTCGTTCGTATGGTTGGTTCACAATAAAAGCTGAAACCAATGTTGTCATAAAAATTGAGCTTTACGATCTTCGTTACGTCATATCACATTCCTCAGAGCGCGACACGTTGCTGCGTCTCCAGTAACGCGGCTAAATTCACCGGAATTAATCCGGGTGACATCCGGAAGGCAGTTATCAGTGCCGTACTTACGGAAAAGAATGAAGAAAAATCTACCTTTGCTTATAGGATATTCTTAATAACAAATATTTAGTTAAGGAAAATAAAGTAAAAGATTCCTTTATTGCTTGAATTTAATAGAAATTTATAAAACCGGGTACGATTTTCACACCCGACAAACAATTTTTAACACATTAAAATTACCCCTATGGCTTTTCCTCCATTATCATCCTTGGGGTCGTGGTTTGACGACTGGTAACCGTACTTCACGCGCATTAATATATCACTTACCGAAATCTGCTATGCCAGAGTGCTACACCCAGTAATAGTTAAAGGAGTGATGATATATTTATTTATTTTTTATTTAAATAACAAATATTATTTAAAAATTTAGATAATCTAGTAAAACTAACCCGAAATCCGGAGAAAAGATATGAACCCGTAGTCCCCAGATTAAAAAGCCTAATTATCAACCCTATAAAGAATATAATTTGAAGTGAATCCAGTCAATAATATATGTGGCGTGCAGCATAAAATTCGCGAATATGTACCCTCAAAAATATCTGTGTACGCCACTGGTAGTTATCACCCCAACCCTAAGTCACAACCACTAGAACGCAGAATTATGACATGGTGTAGGAAGACGTGTGAAGACCACGATCGAGCTTTTAAAGTTGATGTCTTTTTAAACGAAGCTTTTACGGAAAAGTCTTTTTCGAAGCTTTGGGCAAAAGAAAACATTTTTTAGCAATTTAACCCCGTTATCGGAAAATATGGAGAAATATTGATTTTGTGGAAATATCTGTGCAGATTTATAATTGTATATTGTACAACAAGCAAGGAATGGTACTCATTTCGCATGAGTATGAAAGTTTGTAGCATGAGCATGAGTAGTAGTAGAAAAAGAATTTAATTTGTGATACAATAGTTATTTATGTATCAAGGGTGAAAACAGGCGTTTCTGGCCCGCGGCAAGATTATTAGCACGAATCGCAAAGCGCCGAGGACTAATAACATGCTCAGGGTCAGAAACGCTAATTTCACCCGTAGTACCTACAATATTTTATGCACAACAAAATAACATTTAATTATATGTTCAAAAAATTAAACATGTAAATAAGTTACAATGATAATATATATCCTACTATGTTAAAATGACATTTTGTAAAATCAAGTATTCACAATAAACAAAAATTGTTATTTTATTTATGTATCCATAAGAATTATTTGTTTATGGTCCTGGACCAAAAACACATTAATTTCAGCTCGGTTGCGCATAAAAACTATATAATTTTCTAGAAACTAATGAATATATTCAACTCTCTCTCTCTCAATGAATATAAATTACCAGGTACATTTCTGCTTTAATTGCGATGATTACAAGCCAGTCTAAACTTAGTCGTACAAAGAACAAGTGCAATATACATAACATGCCGCATGAATGTCGTTATCACGACTTCATACTCATTGTTAACATAGACAACAACAACAAAACATATGATTCAAGTGTTATCAGACTTACCGGAACACAATGTGACACCGACAAGGATAGACAATATCCATGCTGTTGCTCCTTTACTAGAATCGAAATAAGTCAAAAACTGATCGTAGAACACTCCGAAAGAATACGTCACTCCGTCAGCTGCAAGAAAGAAAAACATTGTTTAGTAAATATACAAACTATTATTTATTGTTACTCTGTACAACAGGAACTTAATCACAATTACAGTAGCTTATAGTGGAAACTGAACCACTCATCTGTAAGTTGGTATTAATGAGATATGAATGCACGTCCTCTAGATTGAAATGCAAATTTTATCCATCTGTGTTTTTATTCCATGACAATTTAATATTTTTCACACTTTGTGGGTCCTCCACCACTAACATCTTTGGGGACCGTGATTTAACGGCTGGTAATCGCATTTCACGCGCAAAAATATATCACTTACAGAGATCTGATTCGGCAGAGTGCCACACTCAGTAATGGGTAGAAGGCGTGATGATATATTTATTTTATTCTTCCTTTTCGAGGATTTAAGTGTCACTTTTGATCCGGGAGGGATTTAATTAACAGGTAAACAAGCATTACCGTAGCAACAAGTATATTATAAACCATAAAATATTTCACTTAGTTTATGTTGCTTAAGTTGCCTAAGAATATGTATAATTCTGTTATTGTGAATTATGTATCAAGCCAATTTCATAATTAATCATTAATTCAAAATGTATGGCTGGAAGTGCGAAAAATAGTATATATATACCATACGACTAAAGTGTATTTAATCCCTTAGGTGATTATTACCATCGCCTGCGGCTCGTAAAATAAACTTCGCCCACAGGATTAAATTGTGCACTTTAGTCCTTTGATATATAATACACTATTATTGAACTACAATCTTTTTGATTTTTATTATTGATAATGATTATGTTGTCATCTATTGAGATCTGCAAATGAAGAGCCGAAATATCAACAGTAATAGATTTATATATTTTTTAGCAACATTATAATGTTTAGTTTTATCAGTTCGTTAACTTTTGAGTAGTCTACACAATATTCTAGTGTTATGTGACTAAAATAAAATTGAAAAAAATATATTTTGAGTTTCTAGGACAATAATTTAACCTTCAACATCGCATAAATTTGAAAGTTCATTATACTGATTTAAAAATACATAAGATTTTTGTATTAATACATAAAACAATTGCAGCAAAATTTCAGAAGATGTTGACTGTGACATTCTCAAAAATATTTGTATATTTCATGTTGGCAAACGTGTCCAAATTCTATAGAAAACTATGCTTAAAATAAACTGAATTTTATATCACTTTTATCTTTTGTATAAAACATATGTTTGTAAAATAATTTATAAGTACATTTTTGATGACGTTAATAAGAAAATATTATACATATAATTGAGTTTATACAAGTTATTAATTTTGTTATGTTTAAAGTAGTTTTTCTTTATGGCTTTCATCTGAACAAATACAATTCTTCGTTCAAAAATATCTTGAAATTTTCAGGAAATGCAGAAAGCATTCTTCGAAAGTATTTGTTTTCTTTGGGTTTATTCATCTTTTGAAAATATGCCAACACGTGTGAAAGAAAGTAAAAATAGATGCTATATTAGCATTAATGATAAACACAATATGACATATATGCAATTTTTTATGTGCTAGAAGAGTCGATATGTTTACTGTAAACATCATTTGCATATGTACACTTGTCAGCGCGATAATAATTTTGCTTTGTGTCTCTGTTTAAAATTAATATTCCATGTGTTAATTAAAAACTAAATATGCGAGTCCTTGAATTTAGTTTCATTATTAAAATCTAATCTAAATCAAATTCACACTAACGAACAACTACTAAAGCTACTTTTAGTTTGTTTTCTTTGCTAATTTACGAAGACATTATTTATTTTATTCTATTTTATTTTATATATTTATTAGAACGTTGCCTGTAGCAACATCCTAGAACAAAGAGGAAGTTTATGATCTCATATGACGCGAATTGTAAGTGAATCATATGTTAATTATTAATAAAACATTTACGTATTTGGTCAGGCAATATTCAAAGTACGTGTCAAAGTTTATACAAATTTAATTATTCAACGATAATAATAATAGAAAACTGTTACTCTACTCCTTTCGTAGTGGTCTGATATGAGTATAAACACATTTGGTAGATATTTTAATAGTTCTGAATGTGTACAGAATTTTCAGAAGCATTTTAGAAACATGTCTTTATGCGTCAAATATGTTCTTAATTTTTACAGACTATCGTAACCCAGTGGATAAAACCGAAGTAAAACTTGCTTTTATTAATTAACAACCAAAAGGTCATGTGTTTAATTCTTGACTTCAACTTATATAAAAAAATACGATTGTTTCTGAGGGGTTCGGATTCCACTACAAGCTACAGTAACTAAATAAATCAATCAATCATTTATTTGAAGCAAAACATAAACGAATTCATATTTGATAAATGAAAATGTATTTTCTGTCAGCTTGTACCAAAATTACAATTTAATATTTACAAATAAAACACGTGTTTCAAATTACATATGTTGATAAGTTGATATTATATTGTTTTCGTTACATGTTCAACATTGAATTTGTTGTTAACGAGAAACAAATATTGATAAATATAATAATAATCAAATCATAGTTGAACAAAGGAAATTTTGACATGGCTTAAGTGATATGAACTTGCTTTCTCTCAATAAGAAGCGATCATTCAATTACAAATTTATAATATAAATATTTAGGATCCAAACAATAATAATATACATAAAACAAGGTTTAAGTTTACCTTTTTTTATATTTTGACATATTTGAATATTTTGTATTTTGATTTGTCTTATTTTGTATTGTTTGAAGCTAATAATGAGTTTTGTATAAGCTCGAAACATCCTTTTTATATATTTTATATTTAATTGGGTTCCTTGTTTTATTTATATTATTAAGAATTTAGTAAGCAGGTACGTAGTATTAAGCACACTTTTATTTTCAAACAAATAGTTGTAAAATCTATGAATACACTTAACATGTATTCAAAACGTGAATTTGGAACCTTGAGATAGTTGCCAGATTATTATTTTATTTAATTTTGTAAATCACCCACTAGTAGTAACGAGTTTCTAACAATAGCATGAAATATTTGAAATTTGCTCTTGACCAAAGTTATAAATGCAACAATGTGGTTTTAATCAAGAATGTAGTTAAATTGAAATATCTTATTAATAGAAGACTTAATCCAAAACGTAATAATAATTTTTTAAAGATAATTCTAAAATATTTTGTGTTAATTATTTTACAATACAAAGGTCAATCATAATATTAAAATGATTGATGTAGCCCTAGATATATGGGGTCACAATTTATATTACTTGAAGAAATTACAAGTGGACCAAATATAATTTTTTCGTTTAATGTTTTATTTCTCTTGTTATATACAAGATAATTGAATGAAATTTTACTGAGAATTGTGTTGAATTAGTTTTTGTTTTAATTAAGACATATTTATATCCTCTTTCGATGGCTATTATTCCAAGATTTATAAATAGATTATCTTCAAATTTTAGCTGTATATTAACAACATATTAATATATATTCCTGTAAAATTTTATTTAATTATCTCGTATAAAACACGAGAAATATAACATCAAACGAGAAAGTATGATGTGGTCCAAATTGTATTATTGTAGAAAATATATTTCTCCTTATTTTTCATTTGAACTATTATTTAATTAAATAATTTAGAAACGATTAACAGCGGACAATGTACGTTGCTAAATGTTCAAGTTGTCCTAAAATTACTATACTTGTGAATCTAACCAATATCCTTTGATATATTATGAATGTAAGATCGACATGAAATAGAGCATATACATCTCTTTGTGTTAAAAACGTGAAAATCAATGATAATATAGTAAGCAAATACAAATAGTCTGTTAAAATATTTTATCTTACATAATAGTTTAAGATAAAATATATAAATATTGTAACTTATAATTCCAGGGTGCAAAGTTCCGTTCAACATCACAAGCTCGCTACAGTCTAGGGAATAAACTTTGTAACATTTAACAAAGCTTAGCCATCAATTATTTACATATACAAGTCAAACAAAAGCAAATATTAGCCCAAACAATTTCAGTAACAATAAATCAAGCCAGTGTCAACAATGCAACATGAAATTACTTCACTGTTGGCGTACAGGATAATGCTGCTACTTTGTTTACTTTGTTGGATGATTGGCTGATCTTCATTTATTAGAGTCATCTTGGCAAACAATGAAAGAGCAACGACTTGGATTCGTGTGCGGTATTGCGTTTCTACTAGAATTATTTTTGTTGCACTGCAACGAGTGCAACGAATGCAATTTATAAATAGCACGCGCATAGACGAAAGTTCTACGATATCTTTGTCAAGACACTTTAAAAATTTTATTGTACTAACTCACAATTAATGTGTGATATTCTGTACAACAGGAAGTTAATCCCAATTACAATGATTACAGAAGAATCCAAACCACTCAGATATCGTATTTTATAGATATAAGTTGAAGTCTTGCTTGGTACAAATTAAATTCTTTTAAATAAAATCAAATATAAAAAGGCAAATATTCTAATGGAATTGTATTTACAAATATGTATACAAAGAAAGAATGTTTGATGTTTGCCATATACCTATTAAAATTGTTTCAGCAAAGGGAACACTGAAACAGAAGAAAATATATGGTTTATTTTATAAAACTATAAAGAGAAAAGGTTCTACACTGGATGTTGCTACAAGGCCAAGCTTTTTATCTTTGAAAAAACGATTTGATTCAATTTGTAATAAGGAAATGTGCGGTTTTGTTCAGATAAAATGCAGACATGACGAAAGAAAAACATTTTATCTCCAAAAACGTGTTTTGTGTTCTAGAATACTGTAGTTCTTTTCAACAAATTTAGTAAGAAATATACAAGACAAGACATATGCCATTTGTAAGCCTTAATCACAATTACACCAGCTTCTAGTAAAATTCAAGCCACTCAGGCACAATCGTATTTTTTTTAATAGCAATTGAAGTCAGCGACAATTGACCACGTTGAGCTAATTAGTTATTTTCACCCATTCGTTAAGGGTGGAATAAATTGACTGATAAATAAGTGAAAACAATCCTTTTTTCACGAATCTGAAGTTTGACGCATGACGACGAAGCTGAAGTATATAAATTAAAATGAGTGAAAAAAAGGTGCTTTCATTAGCTGTTGCGCACGTTATTTTTCTGCACATTAATTATAATTAATTATGAGGTGGCTAGCTCAGTGAATCCTGAGAACCCTGGTTCGATTCCTACAGGCGACAAACAATTTTCATAATTTCAAAAACTACCCCTGTGGCTCCTTCATCACTAACATCTTTGGGGGCCGTGATTTGCCGACTGGTAACTTCACGCGCAAAATATATCACTTACCGAGATCTGTTTCGGCAGAGTGCCACACCCAGTAATGGGCGTGATGATATATTATTATTATTAATTATAAATTAATAAAAAATTATTTTGACAAATGGCAAAATTTCGATAGCATATTGTTAAATTTAAATGATCTCAAAGGAATTAGGCGGATAAAAATAATAAAATAAAAAGATTTTTGTTAAAAATATGATTTTTATGATCAATATGGATTCTCTACGGACATAGGAGATTTGGTAGATCGAATAAAATGTGGCATCAGAATATAAGAAAAGCCATGAAGATAAGAGACCTCTAAGAGGACTATTGGATAGATAGAGAAGTTTGGCAAAGAGGAAGCGATAAATGGCGACAGCCGTAGAAATAAATCTAACTTTATTTTTAATTCTGTTCCAATTCCTGAATAGTTTTGGCTTCACAACCCTCTTCGTAAACGTTTTGTTCAAGAAGGTACCAAAAATCGTTATATAATAATATTTGGTATCAATAAATGAAGATATAAAAATGAAATATGTAATAACAAGCTGAAATATGTAAAGACCATGTTAAACAGGAAGACGTCATCATCAACGAAGCCTTTGTACTATAAAGAATGACGCAAGTATCTTCCCATCTGACATTTTAATTTCTATTTGAAAATGATGAAATTCGGTGTATTATTGCAACTGAAATATCAAATCAGAAGACAAAGACCAAATTGTGATAATATGTTTACGCAGTTATTGTATAAAAATTATTTGGTGTCAGTTTCAGACTCAATATGCGTAAAATTGTAAATATGTTTTCGATTTACGAACATATTTATATTTCTGATATCTAGAAGATAATAAAAATACACTCATAAACCTTTTACTATAATAATCCATATGAAATGTTGAAATATATTAAAATATATTTAAGTGACACGTTTTATCAATAAATTTTACATTGAATTGATATTGTATCCGTGGGATTGAACTTGAAGACAATGCGCATACATACATTTTTCATATCCTTGATACTTCTTCCATTTTACAATACTAAAAATTTATTATGCATAGCTTTACTACACAATTTATAAAGGAAGATAATACATACGACGTTATTTATGCGGTAATATGATAAAATATGTAAAATTAAATTTTAGATATTGTAATATTATTTACATATATGTTATGGAGTAGTGGCTCAGTGGTATCGTGTCGGCCTGTAGATCCTGAGAACTCTGGTTCGATTCCCACTGCCGAAAAACATTTTCACCATATAAATACTACTGTAGTTTTCCCTCCACTAACATCTTTGGGGGCCGTGATTTGACGCCTGGTAACCGCACTTCATGTGCAAAAATATATTACTTACCGAGATCTGCTTCGGCAGAGTGCCGCACCCAGTAATGGGTAGAAGGCGTGATGATATATTTATTTTATTTATGTTTATATATTAGTTTAAATTATCTACAGCAGCGGTTCTGAAACCATTTCAGTTAATGTATCCCTTGACTTTATTATGAAGCATTAAATACCCCTTGTCAATAGGATGCGAGCACTCACGTGACACTGTGACTTTTTGTGACGTAAAAACAGCTGTTCGGGTAAAGATCACTGCGCCACCTACAAAATGAACTGTTTTTTTTGGGACGAGATTTGAAAAGAACCGTTCTTTTCAAATCTCACCACAAAAAATAGTTCATTTTGTAGGTGGCGCAGTGATCGCAGCCAAACAAGATTTGAAAAGAACCGTTCTTTTCAAGTCTCGTCCCAAAAAAATAGTTCATTTTGTAGGTGGCGCAGTGATCTTTGCCCGAACAACTGTTTTTACGTCACAAAACGTCACAGTGTCACGTGAGTGCCCGCATCCTATAGGTAATATGTTTTTTAAATTTATAATAAAGGAAATTGTGATTTACTATTTTAAAAAGCACGAATATTTTGAAAAATAATTTATGTACCCTTTGTAAGAGCTTTAAGTATCCCTTGGAAGTTCATGGATCCTTGTTTGAGAACCTCTGATCTACAATTACCAACTTTTAAATAATTGTAGCATACATAGATATATGTAAGTACAGGTTTTATTTAGTGCATTGTGACAATAATACAAACAATTTATTATTCTTAAAATGTTTTAAATTATTTCTTATATTTTAATATAAATAGTGCAGAATTAAACATTATTATTGTGTAAAAATGATAAAAATTCATTTCTAAATAAAAGTGACATTTGGCAGTTAGGTTAGAAAAATGAAATGTCAAATTATGGTAAGTACTAAATTTAATTTTCTAATTTAAATACTAAGGCCCTGTTGCATAAAGCGATGTTAACTATGTGGTTAGCTAACAGTTATTGTTGCTAGATATTTTTTAGAGGTTATCTTATTTTTATTCACGTGAGAATGAATTTCCTGCCAGTATTGAAAGAAACTTATACATTAATTAATATGTAAAACTATGTAATACAAAAAACAAAGTATTTATAATTTTGTTGTTATTGTTTAGTTTTTGTTTTATTTATAACTATTGACATTGAAACCAAATGTGACTTTTAAAAAATGTGGCACAGTTGTTATGATTAACTTGGTCAATATATAAATCATTTGTTTTAGCTGCGTAAAATTATATTTTTGTCAATGTCATTCATATAAAACATGCCACAAACATACATTGACAGAAAGCAGAACAAAAAATAAACAAAAACAAATGTGTTTTTGACCTTGTTTCTTATAAGAAATATAAAATTTAATAGCTACAAATCTGAAATTCAATTGATTTTAAATATGTTTACAAACAAAATAGAAAAATAAAAACGAAATCAATTTAAATTTGCTTTGTTTGTTTTGTACTGTTTGTCATAAAACATAATCACCAGAATTCAAGTTACGATAATTTTATCTAATATATGCAAATAGCCAAAGTCATATTTACTCGATTTAGAAACAACAGATAATGTTTCATATGTGATAGGGAATTTATTTTTCTGGAATGTACCCAAATTAATTTAAATAATTTCACTACGATTGTCTGTATTTTATTTGAAGCATTTCGCTCTAAAATAATTTAACGAGATCATGGTCATTTATTGTAATAATAATCATTTTTTAGTTAGTCGATAACCTATTACATTTGCAGGAAATGTCGTATAACTATAATCTAATAAAATGTTGTCATGGAGTAGGTGACATAGTGATATCGTGTCGGCTTGTGGATCCTGTGAACCCTGGTTCGGTTCCCACTGTTGACAAACATTTTCAGTAATAATATAACAAGAGAAATTGAAAATAATTTGACAGATCTTTCGAAAACTTGTTGTCAGGCAATAGTCACGAAAGCTCGTAGGGCTTGAGTGGCTATTGCTAAATGGCAACAAGTTTGAGAAAGATACTGGAGAGTTATTTTATAATTTATCGAACTTTCGAGTTATATTTCATTAGATTATTTTTTGACTTAGCTGTTGAGGTCGATTCATCCAACTTTGAATTGTTTCTAAAAATTGTAGATGTATTTCTGTATCTGAAATGCAAAGATGTTTTTCACACATTTTACTTGACGCGTTGACAGTTTTAAATAATTATTTGACATCTACCTATCATTTGTCACAAACAATAGCACCTACAGAGATAATTTCCGGGAATAATCACAAGAGCTTTATTCTCAGTATAATAATGACAGAATTGGTTAAAACGCAGACACGTGACATACAATGAAGCATTTCATTGATTTAAGAAACGTCAAAAATAATCAGCACAATTAATACTACCCCTGTGGCTCCCCCTCCACTAACATCTTTGAAAGCCGTGATTTGACGGCTGGTAACCGCTCTTCACGCGCAAAAATATATCACTTACCAATATCTGCTTCGGCAGAGTGCCACACTTAGTAATGGGTAGAAGGAATGATGATATATTGATATTTATATAAATGATTCCACAAGAAAAAGCAAATTTTGCAAATTTATATTCTAATGCCGTCTGCAAAATTGCACAATTTTCAAAATTAGCTAAACTACGAGTTAATATTGTTTATAATTTGCAGTGATTCGCGTCTTCCACGTGTCTATTTTTATTTTGTTTTGGCAACAAACAACATTGTTGTAGTGTTGTATAATACGAACATCTTCATCTAAATACTAAGGAGATGCCGGATGTTAGTTTAGCTACTACACTATGAAGTAGTTGCAGGAAAAGTTGGCTCAATTCATACTACAATAAGCGGAGGTGTGAAATATTTAGTAGTAGTATTTATAGTGTTAACGTTTGCATTTTCGAATTCTCAGAAATAAGCTGGAAATACTTGAAACATTGTTTTATAGACTTTTATTAATAGTTTGATACAGATTGCTCAACTTTTCTTGGAATAGATGTTGTCAGAAAACATAATAGTTATTTGTATATCAAGGGTTGAAAGTAGCTGTTTGCGCACCCAAACTAGAGATTGTAGCACGAGTGTAGCGAGGGCCGCAACATGTTGAGGTCTGCTAAGATTCTTTCAATACATTTTTCTACGATCAGAAAAGAATTAAATAATACAAATTTTGAATGTACGTAACTCGAAAAACAATATTAACACAACAAAAATGTAAAATTTATGACATTTGTGGTCCGTAAAAAGCCTTGCAATTGTTTACTTTCTGTCACCAAATGAGATTCGAAAAGTTTACTTTTCATATTGATTATAGAAAAATACATTTTTATGTTATTATTATTGGGTAATGGCTATTTTCTGTTGTTATTACCGTAATTTTTGCACTCTGAACATCTTAAGAATGCATATAAATTAATAAATTTACTTATTTTATGTATAAGTATATTCGAATCAGAAATATAAAACTTTTGTTTTTAAGTCGAGAGCTAACCACAACCACTTAATCATGTTTACAATCACATTAAAATCTGGTGCTTTATATAAACAAATCTTATGTGTTTTCAAAATAAAATTTTTTTTCTGGCGCCTCAACTCTCACGAAAGAATATTTTATTATTTATCAATAAAAGTAAATATTATGTTTATGAAATACCTGTCTATTAGGTTTGTATAATGTAACCTTTACACGAAAATTCATTTTTCCATAAGATCAATATAAGAAATATTTACTTATACTGTTACAGGAATGTGATAACAAAGCATTGATTATTTTATTAGATATAAATAAAAAAAAAAATAAATATATCATCACGTCTTTCACCCATCACTGGGTGTGGCACTCGGGCACTCCACCGTAGCAGATGCTGGTAAGTGATATATTAATGCGTGTAAAAAGCGATTACCAGCTTTTAAATCAGGGTCCCCATGAAATTATCAGCCAGATTCTCAAAAAGCTAAGCCTGAATTTTGAATTAGATAATCTTATGTTAGTCTTATTTAAAAAAGTTAATTTAATTCTCTTTCCGAAATCAGAATGGCACGAAGATTGTATGAAGGTTTAGCTTAATTTGTCTAATCACAAAACAGAATTTTAGCTACAAATTATTTTGAGAATTGGGCTGTAAATGCTGAATAGGTCGCTCAGTGGTATCGAGTCGTCTTGTGGCTTTATGAACCTCAGTTCGATTCTCACAACCGACAAACAATTTTTACAACATGAAAATTACCTCTGAGGCTCGTTCTTCACTCACATCTTTGGAAGCCGTGATTTGACGGCTGGCAACCGCACTTTACGCGCATAAATATATCACTTACCGAGATCTGCTTCGGTAGGATTAGGTAAATTCTAGCTAAAACTCTTTTGAGAACTGGGCTGTAAATTATCTTTTCTATCTTCAAAATATTTTAGAAATGTTTGATAAAGCGATAAAGATGGATGGGATTTCTATAATACATATAACAATGGAAGTAAATCTGCGAGAAATCTAAGAAAACAAAAACTTAGTAAAAATATCTAATCAGCGTTGCTATGGTATGGTAGGAAAGATAAATTATTTGTTTCAAAAACGAAAGATAGCTTTATCATGTAGTTACGGAAACAGGTCTATCTTCTGAATAGCTTAAATAGTTGTCTCAATATTTTACCGATAATCGTAGAAAATACAAGAAGTGCATTTTAGTTAAAGATTAAAAATATCTCATTGTCAGTTTTTTTTTAATTTGCCGCATTTAAAAAAAAAATCCTTAGTTTTCAAAGATAAAATAAAGATTTAATTTCACACAGGATTAGTTTTAGTGTTATGAAAATTGTTTATCGGTTGTGGGAATCGAATCTGGGTTCTTAATTTCACAAGTCGACTCGATACTACTGATCCACCTTCCCCATAATGCTCTCGATTTATAGAAATGGGTAAAAGGTGTGATGATATATTTATTTATATAATAATTAAACATGGTATCGAGTCGGCCTGTGGACCCTGAGGACCTTGATTCGATCTCCATAGCCGACAAACATTTTCACTAATTTAAAAGTACCCCTGTGGCTCCCCCACCACTAGGACCGTGATTTGACGCCTGGTAACCGCACTTCATGCGCATAAATATATCACTTATCAAGATCTGTAATGGGTAAAAGACGTGATGATATATTTATTTATTGTTATTTTACAAAATTTTGATTTAATTTCTCAAAAAAACTATTGAGAGGAAGGTAATAAAAAAATTGGGCATATTTGTGATTTTTTCCTCAGTAAAGTTTTATTTGTTTGAATTTTCCAGTTTTCTGTCAGTGGTACTTTCCGCTGGCACTTTCAGTTTATTATTTAATTTATGCTAAACCCTTTCAGTATTTCAACACTCTTATTCTTCAGAATGCTAGTAAAATATTATTGTAACCAAAATTTCCATTTTGAATACACTCAGCGGAATAAATCTTCCGGATATTCGTAACCTGATAGAAGCAAACATTTTTACTTGTAACAGTTCAACGAGTAGTTGCCAGTAGTGTATTGATCTGCAATTCTCATCCTTCGGCCTTGACTTCAGCCCTTTAACTAAACTTCTGGCAGGTGTTCCGCTTGAGGTAGAACTGCCCTTTAGGACGTTCGGTCATTTTACCCTTTTATATGCAAATTTAAACAGGTTCTAGACCAAGCTCAGAGCTGGAATTGAATCAAAATACGTGCAATATTAATTACTTCGCATAGTCCTACTAGAGAATGTTTAGATTGGATAGTGGCTCAGTGATATCGAGTGGGCCTGTGGATCCTGAGAACCCTGGGTCGATCCCCACAGCCGACAAAACATTTTCACCAAATTAAAATTACTCCCGTGGCTCTCTCACCACTAACATCTTTGGAGGCCGTGATTTGACGGCTAGTAAGTTCTCGGGCATAAATATATCACTTACTAAGATCTGCTTCGGTAGAGTGCCACACCCACTAATGGGTAAAAGGCGTGATGATATATTTTATATAAATAAATATATTTAGAAAATGTTTAAATTATCTTATGCACAACCGGGCCGAAAAGCATGTGTGTTAGCCTTAAAAGCGGGCTTAAACACTTCTTTTAGGCCCATGAGTCAAAAAGAAATAATTCCTATGGATATTTAAATAAAATGACAATTTTTGTTTATTGTGAATACTTGATTCTGCAAAATGTCATTTTGACATATAACCTATTTACTTATTTTAATCTTTTGAACATATAATTATATGTTCTTTTGTTGTGCATAAAATATTGTATGTACCACGGGTGAAATTAGCGTTTCTGACCCTGAGCATGTTATTAACCCTCGGATCTTTGCGCCTCGTACTAATAATCATGCTACGGGACAGAACCGCCTGTTTTCACCCTTGGTACATAAATAACTATTATAGTTCTGCTTTGTTTTAATAGGTTCGCACTATCACAAATAGTTTTGAGGATATATAACCTTCATGTATTTCGCTGTAAAGAATTAGAATTGTAAAAAAACCAGGGATGGGTCATTGTAGTACCTGCAAAATATACAAATAACAACAAAGGAGAGTAATTAAAATTAACAGAATTTTTTTATTTATCTTGATTATAATTATGATATAATGTTATTCATATTTAAATCGTATTTAAGACCGTCACGCGTTTTTTCTTGACAATCACTTGGCACCAACGGTCGTCGTATTCTGATATTAATAATATTTTACGAAAAATACGCAAAAAATTCTCACAACTTATCATTTTGACGAGAACTTAGAATATGATAATTATATTTCAACTTTTATTCTATATTTCATAATAACAAACAACAAAGAAATTATTGATATGTATGAAAATTTTAAATATATTCCTGTATTGTTATTCGAGGATTATAACTGTACTGCAGTGGCCCATCTATTCTAACCCAGACATGTTACTGCTTTTCTGGAATTTTCAAATGCAACATTTGACTGGGTACCTGAAAACAGACCCTCGGTTCTTATGAAAAGAAACCACAATTTCAACGTCAACTTTCATACTCTAGTGGTACTATACTAACATAATTCTTCTTCTTCTTTAACGACGCTACAGCCCGAGTCGGGCCTGGGCCTACCGGGCACACCGAGCCGCAGTTTTTACGCTACCGTACTGCCGGTTTTCTGAGTCGATATTACTTATTTTTAAGGCATATGTATAAGTGACTAGCTTATAGCGCCCGAGTATGATGAATACAAGTAACTGTATTTTTTTATTTAACGACAAATCATACTTTGTCGACAGGCGGATTCGAACTGACGAACCTTGGTTCGGGTGACGTCACAACATAATTAATCTGTTAGATATCTTATTCTTCCTGCTATTTTAAATAATTCGTTCGTATTAGTTCTTTCTTTTAGTGAGTATTTAATGAAATTCCAGTGGAGAAAAGGGTCTTTCTATCGATGTTCGATGGAAATGTTTGCTACGGAGGTCAATTTGTCAGGATACCGCATTGCAGTTACTTTGATATGAAAAGTAAGCGAAATCCATAAAAATAAACCGAACCTGCATCGCGTTTCTACGATCGCGGAATTTATAAACGTGAGATATATTACTGAAGTATCATCAAACATAACATTACGATTTTATCTTCAAACTCTAATCTCTAGATCTAGATAAATTACCCATTTTTTTGTAAAGATTATCTAATAAACAAGGTATTTAAAACTGATGGGATTAATAGAAGAATTAAAAGTTTGTCAGTGGCGTAGCTATCAATAAACCTCTGTGGCTTAGTGGGTTAGACTACTAGGCACTGACCCAGAGGTCCCGGGTTCGATTCCCGGTCAGGGCTGGCATCAACCAGCGTCTGTTGCTGACTACAGCGTAGACGCTTCCATCATCATACCATCCCGGCTAGTAACCAAAGCAGTTGAAGCCGTATAAAAAAAAAAATAAAAATAAAAATAAATTGAAGTAATATATCATCGTCTGCCTGTACGATGGTGTGGGTAGCCTTACAGTATTCGAATCCGAAGGTCCCGAGTTTGAATCTCACTCAAGCTAAAAAGATACTACGGCTCGGTGAAGCCGGACCAAAACAAATTAAGTTTCATTTTTGTATTAAAACTTTTTAAAAGGAGCCTTATTAATAATTCATAGCTTCGCTTCCTTATTATTATTATTATTTATTTATGGGGTAGCTAGCTCAGTGGTATCGAGTCGGCCTGTGGATCCTGAGAACCTCGGTTTGATTCCCACAGCTGATAAACAGTTTTCACAACATTAAAATTACCTCTGTGGCTTCCCCTGAATTTACATATTTAGGGGCCATAATTTGACGGCTGGTAACCGCACTTCACGCGCATAAATATATCATTTACTTATATCTGCTCTGGCAGAGTGCCACACCCAGTAGTGGGTAAAAGGCGTGATGATATATTTATTTATTTATTTATTATTTATGTTACGCTGTAGAACAGGAACTGAATCCCAATTACAGTACAGGATCCGGACTCACCGAACCGCAGTGTGGTAGTTCATATAATTCTTAGCTTGAGTGAGATTCGAACTCGGGATCTCCGGATTCAAATTCCGTAACGTTACCTACATCCATCCACAGTCATAATTCCTTTCATACCAGCTCGTTTCTTTCTCCCGCTCTAAATCTTTCGTTTATGGAACAAACAATTAACTTAGATGTCATTTATGAATTTATGAAATCGTTCTATTATTAGTTATCTCTACTAAATCGGTTATGAAAATGTAATAACCTGTCATGAACATTGAGAACTAAAGGCTGCAAAACTTAAACTGTCATATAAACTATACTACCTGTTGTCACGAATATTTAATTGATTATTTCATTATTTTATTATTAACTGATTATCGTAATCGTAATTCATGAAAATGACATTTCTATAAATAGTTTTTCCATTAATATTTCCAAACGAACGAAAATTTGTTGTTGTTATTCGAATCAGAATAGAGTCTTTTAATTTAATGATGAAACATATAATATTTTCACATTGAAAATATTGATTTTGGGAATATCCACGTGACGACCACGTGACTGATTAAATAAACCCTTTGCTAGTGGAAATTTTACATACATTTTTTATATTATTTTATTATTTTTTTGAGGTGACTAGCTCAGTGGTATGAAGTCGGTCTGTGGAACCTGAGAGCCCTGGTTCGATTCCCACAGGCGGCAAACAATTTTCATAATTTCAAAAACTACCCCTGTGGCTCCTCCACCACTAACATCTTTGGAGGCCGTAATTTGACGACTGGTAACCGCACTTCACGCGCAAAATATATCACTTACCAAGATCTGCTTCGGCAGAGCGCCACACCTAGTAATGGGTAGAAGGCGTGATGATATATTTATTTAATTTTTTTATTTTTATGGGGTAGGTGGCTCAATAGTATCGTGTCGACCTGTGGATTTGAGAACCTCGGTTCGATTCCCACAGCCGAAAAACAATTTACACCGCATTAAAATTACCCTTGTGGCTCTCCCTAGACTAATATCTTTGAGGGCCGTAATTTGATGGCTGGTAACCGCAATTCACGCGCATAAATATATCATTTACCGAGATCTGCTACGGCAGAGTGCCACATCTACTAATGAGTAAAAAGCGTGATGATATATTTATTTATTTATTTTTACAATCAAGTTCTGTTGAAAACAATTAAATATTAAACTAAAACAATTACATATAATTTGGTACGCGTCTTCAATTGTTATATTTAGACGGCGCCACGATTTATTTATTTATCTTATCAATTATTTACCCAGATTTTCTGATTAAGTATTACCTGATAAACAATAAAGTAATATGTAATTAAAATCGCGGTTTAAGTACTGGGATAACTGATATTAATCTATTACGTTGAGAATGTGATAATATTCAACGCTGCAATATAGACAAGAGTCGTTTAGATTCTAAAATTAGAGTGTTAAATTTTATTTCTGACCTGATTCTCTTTGGCAAAAATAGATTTACCTGACGATATTTTGTTTTTGTTTAGTTAAGAATTTGTTACTTTACTGATAAATGCACAATGTAAATATGTACCTTTATAGGCATGTCTTAAATATATTTAACTTGGAGTCAACGCCAGTAAGATACTAAAATTATATTTTAACTGAAAAATTTCCAAAAGATTACAATTTTCATTACATTAAAATTACCCCCGTGGCTCCTCTTTCACTAACACCTTTAGGGGTTGCAATGTGACAGCTGGTAACTGCACTTCACGCGCATAAATATGTCACTTACGAAGATCTGCTACGGCAGAATGCCACAGCCAGTAATGGGTAAAAGGCGTGATGATATATTTATTTTATTTTATTTATTACATATTCTGTTGTCAAACGATTTCAGGTTGTTTTAAAATATTTCAAATAAAAATATGGTGAATTAATTTTCTTTAACTTTTATTTCAAGCATTTTTTTCTCAAATAAATTAAATTAATAAAAATCCTTTGAGATGCAGTATGAGCAATTAATGTGTAAATAATTATTATGGAATCGTGTTCAATATAACAATGATTATCTAAATAATTGCATGTGCAATTAAAATACAATTGCATAATAATATGTGTGATTTATTTAATAATCTGATAATCATAATTGTAAATTTGTTATTTTGTTGACTTGCCGATTAATACTTGTTTACCGATTTAATGATAATTATTGATGCATTAATTAATTTATTATTAACAAAGAGGAACTATAAAGTAAATAATAGTATTATTTATTCAAGCAATTTTTATTATTTTTAGGCATATTTATAAAGAAAATTAATTAGCTTCAGATAATATAAAATAACACAAATCAGAATGAAAAATATGGAATTATGTCAGATTAAAAATATGTCAAAATTAAACTTAAAGAAGACACAAAGTTTAAACAGTTTAATAGTTATATGTATCATTAGGACAAAAAATGGAAGTTTTCGCATCAAGTAATAAAGGTTTTAAACCGATTGAAACAAATTATTTTGTTGTACTCACTTATTTAGAAAATTTCGCAGATTTATTAAAATTAAAATTAAACAAATTGACAAAATTACTTGTATTACCATGACATCTGTAGTAAAAATGTTATTTTTGGTACTAGGACCAAAAACGGTAAAGTAAACAATCCTGAAATAGACTTCTTTTACAATTGAAAAAGTTGAAATAATAGTATCATAGTCAAGTGGGTGTAAAAATAAATACATTTTTAGAAGAAGAATAATTTTATACATGTTGATAGTTGAAGAAATTATATTTATATTCTTTGGCTCCTAAATATTTACTTTCTAAATTTTGTTACCATTTATAATGGAATAATTTTGTATATTTGTAATAAATATAAGTAGGTAATTAATAAAAAAATAAGTAAATAAAGGAAATCAAAAATAAATCGTAAAAATTGTAAAAATTGTTTGACGTTACGTAGTAATGATAACATACACGTGTTACTACGATGTATACTGAAAGTTGATGACACAAGCATGCCATGTGCTTCACCGCATTGCCGCCATATGAAACTAACATCGAACAGAAATAAAATAAAAATGAATCACTTACTAACGATATGTATCATAAACGATCCAAAAGTAACAGCCCAGCCCCATCCGCCATCAGGAGGCGGAGGACCATCAGAAGAATCCTCATCATCTTCATTCCTCCTCTTGTTGCCCCCGTGCGACATGTCACTCAATCACAAACTCAAAAACAAAAAACAAAAAAAAAACAAAAAAACTTAACAGAAAATCTAATAACACTAGCACACGCGCGAAAACATTACAACAATCGTGGATGATTCGCAAGTTCCCGGTTTGGATTGTTGTGTGGAATACACCGCGTTGATTGGCTCAACGTTCGCGCGCTTGGAAGTGAAGTGAGCGAGCTGCCAGGAGCTACTGGTCTGAAATCAGCTGCCATTACTCACAACAGCTGATTGCGCCCCGCGTCCCGCGATGAACCAGGAGGTAGATGTTGTCGTCGCGTGCTCACTGCAAGAAGATTATTACAATGAGTAAATACTGGATTTTTGTCAATGGATTTAGGAGTTTTTTAAGACTACGACAGAGCAGACATGTGTGTTGTTAAAGAACAGATGTGGTTTAGGTCGAGACTGAGACGAGACGAGACATGTGGTGGAGCTTGCATGGTGGTTTTAGCGGAAGAAGTATTTTTAGAGTCCCTAACCGCAGTATTGGAATATTTGGTTTTTTGTTGGATTTGTATCTGTTTTGTCTGCGTGCTACTCAAAACTAAACCAATTGTAACAATAAAAGAAATTATTTTTTTTACGGTTGTGTTGAAAAGTCAACATGTCAACATTCAGAATAAGTATGGAAAGTATCTTTTTGCAACACTAATGTTCGCTTTCTTTTCTAGTTTAACAAATAACTATTTTCTGAAACCGGAAAGAAAGCATGGGCTGTCGCAGGGAAGGCAAGGAGGGGCGCGCGCCCCCCCCTGGATTTTAACTAGGGTGGTGACATAGGACTTTAACATGTAAAACTATAATTTTTTAATTTCCTGCTTCCCTAAATATTTTAAGCAAAAAAGCTTGAAATAAAAGTAATAAAAGTTTTGACAAATTGAACGTCAAACATTTGTTTAATTTTGTTTCAATTTCATAGCTATCGATAGTTTTGAGACAATTCTAGTCATTTTCAGATCTAATTTGTGCCGTTACAAAGCATGCAAAATTAATATATATATATATAAATAAAAATGAAATTATGAGTTTAAAGATAATAAATTCAAGCTGAAACTGAATTTCCAGCAGTATTCTTGTGGCCAGCTAGCGACATGTTTCCTATCATAACGATTGAGCAATTTAAGTTTATTAAGTATATACAGACACAAAATATTAGAAAATAAAAACTGTAAAACTGCTAAATGGGAATTTATTGAAGAAACGGTGTCATTTTATGGAAGAGTTATTAGAAAATTGTCCTTCCTCTTCAATTCAACCCAGACGATGAAGATTAGTAATTTATTTCACAAATTTTTTTTTTTTTATCTATTTGTTATGTGTGTTTATTGTTTATATTGATGTTATGTAAACAAAATATATTTTAGAAATTTATGTATATCTGAGAGTTTTTTGCGAACGCCCTCCCCCCCCGGAAAAATGTCTGTGGACGCCCATGCAAGAAAGTGTCTACTTTCCTGTCCAATACTAGTATGGAAAGTAGATTTTTACAAAAACAGTCAAGTAAAGTACGTATTCAAGGCTACAACAAAAATAACAGTCTGGTAAAGTACAAAACAGTCTGGTAAAGATTTTACCTGACTATTATTTTTGATGTAATCTTGGATACATAGTCTGCTGTCAATACAATTCATATCAAAAAATTTAAACATTTTGAATTATTTATGATTAATTATTGATTAAATTGAACGATTTCAGAAAAAATAATATACATAATACGTCAGGAAAGTGCTTTTACTTGACTCAGCGGATTAAAATACTCGATTTGCGGTCTCGTATTTCAAACAACTGCTTCGTCAAGTAAAATATCTCTTTCCTGACTTACTATGTAATATTGTATGCAACTTTTAATTCTGAGCAATTATTGCAAGCTACAGTTTTTGCGGTAAAATGAACAAGACAGTAGATAATTGCATGAAACTAATTTTTATTTGGAGCATTTTTTCTAAAACTATTTGAAAACGTTTGATACAGAAATGAATTACAAATATTTGTAGTTCAGTGATTCTTGCGTTCAACTTATATCCAACAAATATTATTGTGTCTGAGTGGTTCGGATTTCATTATAAGCTATGGTAATTGGGTTTATGTTCGGGTTAAGAATATGAACTGTTATGCCTCTGGTGTTTAGTAGCAAATAAATAAAATAAATAATTTGAATACTGTAGCCCGGAAATATTCTGTCTAAAATAACAATTTTATTAGTGATTTATGCAGCTAAATATAATTAATAATTGTCTACCATAAACATATTTATGGACCACAGTTTGTCAGTTCAAAAATATATGTATTATAATCCGAATTAATTTCCTGCTGTCAGCGTAATAAATAAAACAAAATCATTATTGGAAATAATAATGCTGTACACAGGGCCGTCTGAAGTTAAGCAGGGGCCCTAGAGGACACAACAATTGGGGCCCTTTTAAAAAAGTAAAAGAAAATGTAAATGAAAACATCAGTATATTTTTATTTGGTGACTTTGTTGGTTATTATGGTTAGCTTTATACAAATCAAATATAAGTGAAGTGATTACTACTCGTATTTTAAAAATAGGAATTACGTTAATGATGATAGTTACTTCCGGGATTTCTGTTGTGCAAAATCTTCTATTATGTTCGCAAAGTTCTTTTACATATTTTAAACTTATTTTAATATTTGTATAAATTTTATAAGATTAATTAAGAAATTTGAAATTATGTATTTTTTTTTATTTAGTAAAATTTTGTTCATTGTTTAAAAATTCTTTAGAAATCTCATCTGATTTTCGATTTACATTAAAATTTTAAAATTTTAACGGCTATTCTTCGCAAAATTGCATTAAAAATTGAGCTCCTTTATTTTCCGTGTAAACGACGGCATTTTAAGGCCCCTATCAAGCCAGGAGCCCTGCGCTTGTGTCCCATGTACCCTTATGGTAAAGACGGCACTGATTGTAGACACTGTTTTACAAAATGTAGATACATGCAATTGGTAGCAGTTCTAACTGAAAATTACTAGATAAAATAAATTACTATTTACCGAGGAATAGAACAGATTATCAACTAATATTTACTTTGATTAAAATGTAAATTTTTCTTATATTCTTATCAGCATTTTACTAAGAACACATGACGAAAAGTAAATACGTTCAAAGTAAGTGAACGGTATTAAATTTTAATGCAATATACTAAATTGATTTTATCATCACGAAATATTTAGATAATCCTTATTACCTAGATTACACAGTAGCAAACTGGTACCTATCTGCTTTAGTAAATATACTGCTTAAGATAAAAATGATAAAAAATATTATTTGACCTTGTTTGTGCAATTGCCATTGCGTATACGATAAAATGATAATTATGTCGTAATAATATTTAAAATTATTTCTTGTAACTATCAATAAATTGATTGTTTGAAATAGAAGTATGCATACCAGAGTTTAGATAATGTAAGTAAATATTTCTTAATCTTTGTGGGAATGTTACAAATGATAAATGAAACACTTGGAAACAAGATTTCTTTCAACGAGATAAGGGTGTAAAGTGAGCATTCGGTCGTGAAGGAAATGGATTGATTTCATTACAAATTTGCTGAAACTCTACGAGAAAACTAGAAAAGTTTTGACTGGTGGCTTTATTTTTAGATTTGAGGCAAAGGGATAAAAGTAATAATTAAAAAAAACGAGAGAAACTTTACAACAGCTGAATTTGTAGTTTAAGCGCCTTAGCTGAAATAGTCTTTTTAATTTCATTTGAGGTATAATCCGAGGAAAATAAATTGAAGTATAAAATTAATGCTCTAAATGAATTACTTGGTGTTCGCTAAATGAAAAGAAAACGCTACGAATTCAAATTGTTTCCAATTAAAATTCTAATTTCATTCACAGCTTCGTATCTTTAGAAAGGAAATAGAATGAAACAATAATATCGATATTGAAAGAGTAGGCGTGAGTTAGATGAGATGTTTTGGACATGTGGAACGTGTGATCAATGAAAGATTGATGAACTTGAGGGTGAAAGATTGCGCGGATGACCTAGGAATTATGAAAGATTCATGCTGGGTTGCAAGAAAAAAATAAAGAGCTCTTTAGTTAAAGAATTGTTTATCTAGCAACAGTATCAATGACGATTTTCTAAAATTTATTGCACCGTTAGTTGCTAATGAACCGATAAAACTTTCATGCAACCCAGCGTTAGAGTTGCAGAATATAAATGTTTTGTGAAGTGTAAATGCTGGATGAATCTAATTTATTTATTTATTTTGTTACTCTGCGCAACAGGAAATAAATCTCAATTACAGTACAGGGGGCCTACAGCTTATAGTGGAATCCGGACCACTCAGACACAACCGTATTTTTTTGGATATAAGTAGAGGTCAGTGAGATTTGAACGTACGATCTCTTGCTTGCTAATTAAGAAACGCAAGTTTTACATCGCTTTTATCCACTGAGCTACGATTGCCTGCCAATGAATACATGTTTAGTGCATATCAAATGAAAGATTAGTGAAATGGGTATATATGGGTGAAATTGGGGGTATGAAATTACCAGAATAACCCAGGAATAAATGGATGAATATGATTGAAGATTTGTTACGTGAACAAAATATTTCTAATGGGATGATATGTTTGGTGAAGATTAATTACAGGATTAATCTAATTACTAAATGCCTAGTGAATGTCGAATGAAGAATTGGTAAAATAAGTGTAGCTGGTGATATTTATGGTGTGAAATTGTATGAACAACCTATGAATAAATGGATGGATATGACTGAAGGTTTGTTGCATGGACGAAAGATTTCAAAGGAATGGAATGTTTGTCGAAGATTAATTGCAAAATAAATCTAATAAATGTTATAAGAGTTCGTTCTACGTCATTTTTTGGGATATAGTGTGATGTTATATAGAAAAGCAAATGTCAAAATTCGCTATTGAAGTATCGCGATATGATATCAAATAGTTGTGCGTGACCTTACTGATAAAAATTGACCTAATGATATGAAACGCAAAAAACCGCAACTAAATTATTTCATCACTCGTTTACTTTCTTTTGTTTCTTTTTTTTTATCGCAAATTTCTTTGTCATGTTTTTATCCGAGCTTGTTTAGCATGCTAATCCCAGCGATTTACTGAAAAATTACCCTTATATATCTCCGTTTTTGTTGGAGGTTACGGCGAGGGTTGACACAAAAAGTAAATGGGTTTTAGTCTTCTTTCTGCAGGAATTTTCCATGAATTAATTGTATCAAAATAGCGACTTCAGTGGCGTTACCTCAATGAAAAATTCAAAAGGTTTCTTCCGCTTAGGAAATTTTTTAGTGTTACGCTACTGGTGCCTTTTGAGGAGGCGGCAAGAGACGAAAATTAATAGTGACCTGATGTGGATGAAGCGGCAAATTGTGCTTTGTAATTTAGAAAATAGAACGTACAATTTCAGATAAATTAGTGGTGGTTTCGGTTCATCAGATGACACTAGTAACTAGTAATCATCTAGTTTGTTGACTTTAATTCGCAGTTTGGCCAGTTCATTAATGTTATTTCATCGCATGTCAACCACATAATTAGTTTATTTTGTACCTACATAATAAATATACTTGCAAAGCACCAAATTACACCAGTTTTGCTTTTCAAATGCTAGGACATAATTTATTCCTACTTCAAACTTCAAACTTAATGAAAAGAAAACTTTGAACAAGATTATCTTTATATGTATTTAGCTAGTTGAACCACAGACAAAATATATATAGACGTCTAATTAAATATATTCAAATGACTGCGTTTTCTCAAAGGTATTTCTAATTCTGAACGAGTCTGTTTTGCACCACTAATGTCGATTTAGAGCTAAAGGACTATTAGTTAAGGAATTATTATTTCCTAATACACAATTCATTTTAAAAATAATTAATTCACAATTCAAAATAAACTGTAAATATACCCTAAATTATCGTTCATGAATTAATAATCGACATTAGCGCTGTAATACAAACTCGTCCAGAACTACAAAAATTATTGTCAAAGAAAGGTTATAATTTGAATTAGTTTAATGATGCCCGATTTATCAATCGATTGTTAAGTAAATGTTAACTAACAGCAAAATAAATTACGTGTATTCTCCTTTATTTAACAGCTAGATAAATATAACAGAAACATAACAGTAGATTGAAAAACTGATGATGGGTTTTATCGGTTCATAAGCAACTAACGGTTCAATAAATTTCAGAAAATCGCTATTGATACTGTTGCTAGATAAACTATTCTTTAACTAAAGAGCTCTTTATTTTTTTCTTGCAATCCAGCATGAGCATAAGAAGTACATATTTTGTCTGTGGTTGAATTTTCAAAATGATACATTATTTTACTTATGTACAATACTGCGCGGTAAACCAAAAAAGTAAAGAGTAATGTGCAAAGAAAGTAAGAAAGAAAAAACAAGAAAAAATTGTGTATTTAATTGATGTGTTGCAAAATATGTGAATGGTAATACGTCATTGATAACAGGAAACAAAATACATAAAAATAAACTGTATCCATAGTAACAGATCAAGCACGTCATAAGTCAAACGTCAAATATGAATTGACATAAATAATTAATTACTGTCATCAGAAAAAACATTATGAATAAATAAGAAACTAATTATAATTCACATAAAAAGCACTTACTTAATTTTGAAGTAACAAGAAATCCAAGATATATAAAGATGTACAATTAAAATGTCACAAAAGTCATTAACTGTCACTATACTACATATTGTTTATGACACAATTCTACAAAGCACAGTTGATCAATTTTATTTAAAGATTTCTTCTCCAAAATAATTTAAAAACCTTTAACGATATACGGTTTTTTCAATAACAGTGATAAATAAGATATTATAAAATGGTTAGAAAATATCTAAACGATCTCAAAATTTAATGAAGCATAAGGAACAGGATTTTAATTTTTATGTAACTGGAGCACCGATAGACACGTTGCAACCAGCGTGACAGATATGAATATACGGATATATGGCAGGAGACATTACAATTTCAAATTTAACTCGTTATCCTGACACTTTTAACGCATGCCTAGATAAGGATTTATAAGGATTATAATTGGTCAAACTAGAAACTGTAGTCTGCAGGGTTCATTGAACTGGAAATATATCATTTACTGACATTTACATTTCCGAATGGATGTTAAAGGACAATACATACACTAAAATCTAAAATTAAGAAAGGTGTGCATACATTTAATAATAAAGCTTATGGGTATGAAGTCGGCCTGTGGATCCTGAGAACCCTGGTTCGATTCCCACAGGCGACAAACAATTTTCATAATTTCATAAAGCTACCCCTGTGGCTCCTCCACCACTAAAATCTTTGGGGGCCGTGATCTGACGCACTTCTCTTCAGTAATGGGTAGAAGGCGTGATGATATATTTATTTATTTTATTTTTCTATTGTCAAACATTCCGAAATAATTTTAGATTTACTTCAAATAGCAGATAGACGGAATTAAATATTTTTCTATTATTTTGTATGCAACATTTAAGAACATTTGATATCAGAAAAATTAAACTATTTATGGCCTGTTGCAGCTACAAAACTTATATTTTAAACTTGGTTTGAATAAATAATAGCAAAACAAATGCTTGACAGCAATGTCAATTATTACATATGACACATAATTTTGCTTTGCTTTTATTTATTTAAACCAAATTTAAAATTTAAGTGCTAGTTAGTAGCCTCTTAATCGACATTTAATTATATATTTCACTTCCCTGTAAAAAAGTAAAATTTTCTTGCCTCATTTGTAAGAAGAAATTGATAGTTTTCATTTATGGCAATAAAGTAATTTGTTTTTCCTAGGGCAGGAAAGGACAGCTATATCCATGGCAACTGGAAAACAACTGTTTGATTTGACATTAGTGACATCTGTCAAAAGAATAATAAATCCTATCTAAATTACTGATTTATTTCTGAAAATTTTACTGTTTGACAGGATAATGAAGAAGTAATGTTTATATTTCATGAAAGAAGTGTTAATTTTCCCTCAAGTGCTTTATATCCCTTGTCTTCAGTTCGGGATATGAAACAAAACCTTCGGAAGGAAATATCCTTCCTTTTAACTATAATTATAGCTTTATTTAACAGCCGAGTATAATGAAAAATTAATTTGCATATTAATCAAAATAATTATAACTTGTACTAAGATCAATAATTCTACCAATTAATGCAACATATATTTGAATTCATTTGACTAATATTTTTGAATGAAACTATTTCACCCTCTGCTTTATGTATCAATTAAACATTAAAAACTATATAAAAAATTAATAATCCATAAAAATATCATCTAAAAACAACATCAATGTCTCTCGACCACTACAAAAAGGCAAAATACACCACAGACAATATCTCCATACCTTCAGAGCAAATCCACCATTTCTCCAGGGGTAAATCTTGCACAATTCATCGTTTTATCAATCACCCTTACATGCACATGCACCCTGATAATAGCACCACGACACGCAGTCACCCTACCGGTGTTAGTACACGGCGTGGCCGCCAGCAGCGCTTGCGAGCGACAGCGCCGCGACGCCAAACTACCGCGAACATATGAGCAGAGGGTATCAGCTGTTTGAGGTAATCGCGCATGCGTCCTCCTGCACAAATATTGATGCAGCTGTTCTCAAACCCGAGAGCGGTTAAATAGCATGAATTGATTTGATTATATGAGTGATGAGGAATGAAATGGAATAGCGGAGGAGCGAAGGATTAAATTAAGGGTAGGTTTGGATAGATTGATGAGGTGCTGATTTGATCTGATCGGGGTTGAATATCGTATAGCAGGAGTTGCAGGAAAGTTACACTGACCTAAAGAGATTTGCGAAATTACGAAATTTATTATTTATTTATTTCCTGCTCTACACATCAGAAAATTAATCCCAAATTACAGTAGCTTATAGTGAAATCTGAACAAATCACTTATTTTTTTAATATCCCCCCCCCCTTTCTGTAACTGATTCATTATCTGTTAATGATCGATAAGTTAATGATAATTTTACAGATGATTACAATTTCGGGAATTCTGAGACCGGAATAATTTACTTTAGCATTTTTATATTATATTCATAGATTTTGTTTACTAATATGCGTAGCTGTTATTATAACAAATTATGTAAAGTCAGCTCAATGATAATTCCGTAAAAAAGTATGACTAAAAATAATATTTTTTTGTACTGGCAGTTTTGTACGAGAGCGAAATATATAAAAGTACCAGAATAAATGATTTTGGTTACAAAATGCCGAAATGGTGGTAATCTGCAGATTAATCATAAAAAAATAGGGTTGTCATTAACATATCGATCGTTAATAGATAATTATTGTGTTACAGAATAGGGAGGATAATTTGAAGTCAATGAAATTGGAACAGATGTCAACTAAATGTCACTAATGTCAAATCATACTGTTGTTTTCTAATTGCTTTACTTTCCTTCACTAAGTAAGAAAAAAATGCTTCCTTCCCTATTGATTAATAGTATCATTTCTTCCTTCAATTTAGGAAAAAAAACGTACTAACAAGGTTGTCAAAATAAAATGTTGTGTGTACAAAATAGATTTGCCGCACTCGTATATATTTATGGGGTAATGGCTTAGTGGTATCAACTCGGCCTGTGGATCCGAAGAACCCTGGTTCGATCCCCACAGCCGACCAAACATTTTCACCAATTTAAAATTACCTCTGTGGCTCCTCCACCACTAACATCTTTGGGGGTCGTGATTTGATGGCTGGTAACCGCACATCACGCGCATAAATATATCACTTACCGAGATCTGCTTCGGCAGAGTGTCACACCCAGTAATGGGTAAAAGGCGTGATGATATATTTATATTTATATTTTTTGTATAAATTTACAATTTCCTTTCTTATGCGATAAACTGTCACTTTGCGTACTACTGCCTATTCAAATAACTATTACTTTCAATCACAGTTACTTAGGTGGTACTAGATAATACATAATTTTAAAGATATTTATTGATTTTTGCTACTCTGTACAACAGAAACTTAATCCCAATTACAGTACTGGGCCCGGACTCACCGAGCCGCAGTATGGTAGTACATAAATTTTTAGCTCGCGTAGGATTCGAACTCAGGATGTCCGAATTCGATGTGTCGTAACGCTAATCACATCAATATAAATTCTATAAAAACCAATAAAAAAGTAAAATGTAGTATTTGCAATGAAAGAAGATAATTGAGAAATAATGTGAAGCTCTTGCGAAGAAGAATCTATTCAGAGTCTAAGAGTATTGGGAAATTTTTCAATAGATGTAACACTCAATCGAGCGGCTAATTCAATAAACTTGAAGTTAAAATGAAAACATCAAAAGCATCCATAGCAATAACGGCACCATATTATCACGTGTAGCCGTGTAAGGATAATCGACTGTTACGAAAAGAAAGATGTCTCAAGAAGACACTTTTCGCAACCAGCGTTACTAAGCTAAGCAGCTGGAAAGTAACTGTTAAGAATATAAATAAGAACTCTGAATTGGTATTCAGTGATAAGAACTTTAATAGTTTAAATTAGAACTGGGAACACAACATAATTAAGTTGGTTTTGAGAATGTACATAAACCTAGAAAAACTTTAAACGAAACTTAACAATTATACGGATTGTATATGTGATATAGTAAATTTTAAAATATGGTTTTATATAAATTAGACTACGATAAATTGAATGCCGTTGAGCGCATCTTCGTATCTTTTTTTAGTTTTCAAGATACTGCGACTTTTGACTTTTTAATAATCTCAACTTTGAAGGTCCATATCTTGAAAACTAAAAAATATCTTGGAATGCGGTTTGAACGAGTGTATTCCTCGTGCTCCAATGAAATTATACCGAAATTTTAAATATTTTGAAAATTTTCCAATCTTTTTGAAAATTTTTTTTTTGCCTATATTTAAAAAAGTTGAAAAGATAATAAAAATCTGTCAAAATTAGTGAATTCCTCGTGTGAAAGTACATATATATGTAAAATTTCAGAATTTTTGCACCACGGATAAATTTTTTAGAACTAAAAAACTAAAAATGTCCGAAATTCGTAAAATTCTTAAGGGGTACCCCTTCAAAAATAATTTAAAAACAGTAATTTTTCGTTTTTTTGTAATAAAAACTTAATCTGTACGAAGTTTTGCCTGAAAATTTGCATTCCTATGTATTTTTACGAGAAGAATTCACTGATGTTCACAGATTTTTATTATCTCTTCAACTTTTTGAACTATGGACAAAAAAAAAATTCTGAAAAAAAAGGAAAATTGTCAAAATTTTTAAAATTTAGGTATTAGTTAATTAACACACGAGAAATACACTCGTTCAGATCGCATTTCAATATCTCTTTTAGTTTTCAAGATATGGGCCTTCAAAGTTGAGATTTTTAAATAGTTAAAAATCGCCGTAATTCGAAAATTAAAACTAAAAATAATATATATTGAATAACTATATGTCTTTAAAATTAATGCACGATGTCGTTTATAAAACTACCATTATTGTTGAGATTATTTCAAAAAAAAATTGATTTGTTATCAGTACATACCCTTAAAATTAATGCATGCTGTATACCGTCAAAAGAATTTTGTAATAGTGAAAAATTGGAAAAAGTGTTATCTCCATGTGAAATATTAGATTGTTTCGTCCAAGTTGCGGTCCCAGTGAAATATATGGCCTATACCACCCTTGTAAATTATAAAATGGAAATGTGACTGACATCTATCGTGTAAGACCGCAAACATAGCGTAGCATGGACGAGAACCAGCTTTACGTTCCATTTATATGCAAAAACGATTTTGTCTCAAGGCACAGAACGTCGGAACAAAATGGAATATGACGTTTTTGTCCCTTTACGGCGAAAATAATAGAAGGAAAATGTGAGATAATGCAGTTTTCGCGTACTTGAGTTCTGGTGTTGTGTGGCGGAGCTGTCTAATTTAATCATAGTTTTGTCCCAACATCGAAGAAACAATTCAATTATATTTATTCAATTTTGCAGTTTGTTATTGGATACTTTTGACATTTCTTTCTCTGTTATCTGAAACGAGAAATCTAAGATAATATCATTTTTTATAGAATATCGTTTTCTTTCTTGGTTGAAGCCCAATTTCGTATTTTATACAGTTCATTTTAATGGGGTGGCTAGCTCAGTGGTATGAAGTCGGCCTGTGGATCCTGAGAACCCTGGTTCGATTCCCACAGGCGCCAAACAATTTTCATAATTTCAAAAACTACCCCTGTGGCTCCTCCACCACTAACATCTTTGGAGGCCGTGATTTGACGACTGGTAACCGCACTTCATGCGCAAAATATATCACTTACCGAGATCTGATTCGGCAGAGTGCCACACCCAGTAATGGGTAGAAGGCGTGATGATATATTGATTTTTTTATTTTAATAGTACGGTAAACAATTTTCGCGATATTAAAATAATGCATGTAATCTCCTCTTCACTATCATCTTTAGGGGCCGTGATTTGACGGCTAGTAACCGCACTTCATGCGTATAAATATATTACTTAAAGAATTCTGCGACGGCAGAATACTGCACCTAATATGGTTAAATGGTATGCCATATTTATTTATTTTTTTACTCAAAATCACATCCATCTTTCATTTGATGTACACTCCACATGATCAAATCATTTTGTCACCCACGCTTACTCTTTTAACAACGAATCTAAAAAGATGAGAAAGGAAGGGACGTTATTCTGCGCTTGTTTTGAAAAGTAAATTCCAAACAATTGCAGTTAAACACTCTATTGTAAGAACTGAAAACGAATCAAAAAGATAAGAAAGGAAGTGATTTTTATATCTACATTTTCGGCGGTGAAATGTTAAGTTCTTCATATTTTTTATTTTAAATATTTTGGCTCCTGTAGAATAGAACATAATAATTTACAGGGCCGGTGCTAGAGGCGAGGCGGCGAGACGTCCGCCAAGGGCGACACTTTTTTAATTCGTAAATATTTTTATGTTTTCAATAAATACAAAAAATTACTTGAATTCAAATCCCCATTTTATCAGCTAATTCTCTTAAGTTATGCTATTCAAATTAAAATGTCACCTCTGCAATTACTAAACTATATTTATGACAAAAACTACCCTGATATCATAATTATCATAAGAATATTATCGACAATTCCGGTAACAATTGCAAGCAGGGAACATTCATTTTCCAGACTTAAAATGATTAAAAATTACTTAAGATCGCCATTACATCAAGAAAAGCTAGCTGTATTAGCAATAATTGCTATTGACCACGTCATTGGCCAACATAAATAATAGATAACTTTGCCAAAATTAAGGCAAGAAAAGTGCCAATATAATAGATTCAATTTGAGTTTGCATAAACTGTACTGTGATCAAGAATTATTGTAATTTACTTTGTATGTAGTTATTTAATTTTAAAATAAATTCATCGTTATTTATACATATTTTAAACCCGCCCACGCCTCTTTGAGGCGCAATAGAAAAGTTCGCCTCAGACGACAAAATAGCTAGCGCCGGCCCTGGTAATATATCTTATTCTATTGTATAGTTGCGCTGGTATAGCAGTAATAAATTTAAAGAGAACAATAATAAGTGTAGTGAACAATATATATCATATATTATAGACAACAAAAGCAACAATTATTAACGCAACATTAGAAGATAAATGTAGGGATAAATGTTGGACCATTTGCAATAGCATACATGATGATGGTAATTCTCGTCTCTGGATTTTGCGGTATCAACCATAATTTCCATCATAACGAATTCTGGTTCACATATGACGCGTCAAAAAAGAATATCGTAAGACGAATTTCCTGCAAATCCATCTGGTGATGACGTCACATCTCGCTACTTGAAAGGAGATAAACCAAGCACATCAATCATCTTTCCAACGCCGTCAAAATGTCGAGAAAATTCCAAAGGCAACGACTTTTTCCTGGAATACTTCTTGCAATTTGTAAAACAAAACGATACAAATTTATCGTCAACACCGACACGATTGAAAGTTGCAGTTGGTAGTGTGGGTGATGTTTCTGCACCCTTTTGGTTTATTTGGTGATATTGTTGTCCAGTAGGGAATTTAGTGTTGCCAACCGTGTGCGGCACCGAGCCAAATGCCCCTATTTTTACTTTGTTGCCTTTTTTATCTGGTGCAAGCCCGGATACGTAAAAGCTTATCGGACACTACTAAGACAGTTTGCAAACGTATCGTTTACAGTTTGCTGTGATGTTGTCTTAGTTGAGAAGGATAAGGTGGGCCCCTTTTCTATACAACTTTTATTTGAAAGCTTGTAGAACTCTTCAGAATACTTAAATCTCTGAAGCCAGGCATACAAATTAATTATTATTTTATTTAAACTATTATATAGCCAAGTATAATAATAAAATATATTCTAAAAAAAGCAAAAAATAATTTAATTTTACATATTTAAAAAATCAAACATATTTGGGTTAAAATTCAACAATAGAAATAATTTTTAAATTGGCGCGCGATAATACAACACTCACGACTGACAGTTGTACAGTAATTCAATTGTTTTTGTGAACAATAGCAGAAGGAACTGCACTTCGTCTATGCTTTTGTAAACTTTTAAGTGGAAAATTTTGTGTTAGCATAATTGATACATATATCAATCGATTCGTTATTTTTTGACGGTCATTTTGATATATAATTTGTATCCTAAATCAAAAAATTTAGTTTGAAAATTACAATCAACAATTGTGGCTCTGGTAAGAACAACGAATACTATTTTGTATTTGTTAAAGAATCTATTTATATGTATAATAATAATTATTTTAATCCTATTTATTGATAAAATTAGTTAAATAAAGTAATATTTATTAAGATTATGATCATTAATAATGAATAAAATATCTCATTCATTTGTTCATTGTTGTATCTCGTATGTTTATCATAACTGACATGTAATACTCAGGAATATTGGCTAAAAATTAGTTTTAAAACTTGTTTATTAATTAAATAGGTATGATAAATTGATAAATAAGATTATTCCGCCTCTATTGATGTAGAATTTGTTTAATTATGCAAAAAATAGACACCGAAAAACTTAGAAAATTATTTAACACACATAACCTATATAAAATTCGGAAATTTATTTTGTGTTAATTGTAAGCCTTTCCAACTTAATAAAGAATTAATTTGTATTATTTGGTAGTAAATAATAAAGTATTTAGATGAAAATCGTTTAAATATGATTTGAAATTGATTTAATTAATTTTTAATTGAACTTCTGTAACTTGCATATAATTTTTTGACATAAATTAAGATACATCTTATTAATTATAGGAAGCAGTCACCATAGAGATGTTTCACCAGGTCAAGGATAGTCTGAAGTAAGATCCAGTCTACAACCAGTCCGCAGTTTACCCAGTTCTTGAGCAGTCCAATTTTGGTGGAGGCGCTACTGCAGAATGGTAAGTGCAACAAATTTCATCTTATTCGATTCAAACTTTGAAACAAACTATTAATAAGTAAAGTCATATTTTCGTAAGAAGAAGATTCTAATAATTTCATTGCAAAAAATAAGTGAAGATATCATTTATAATAGCGTTACGGCATTCGAATCCGGAGATCCCGAGTTCGAATCTCACTCAAGCTAAACATATATTATGAACTACCACACCGCGGCTCGGTGAACCCGGTCTCTGTACTAATTAAGTTCCTGTTCAGAGTAGCATAATTGATATTGTGTTTATTGGTTTATTTATTATTTATTAGTAACTTTTCAAATTTTATGGGATAGCTAGCTCAATGATATGAAGTCGGCCTGTGGATCCTGAGAACCCTGGTTCGATTTCCACAGACGACAATTTTCATAATTTCAAAAACTACCCCCGTGGCTCCGCACTTAACGAGCAAAATATATCACTTACTGAGATCTGCTTCGGCAGAGTGCCACACCCAGTAATGGGTAGAAGGCGTGATGATATATTTTTTATTTTTTTTATTTTTTACTTTTCAAATTTTGCCAACCTTAAAATCGTCAAGTGCATTATTCTGAAGTTTACCCAAATTTCTAATTTATTTCTGAAAATATAATTTTCTGATAGTGTAGTGAATAACGTTTATGTGTTCAGAGATTTTATAACCCTTTGTCTTCGGCACGAAAAATAAAACGTCATTTTCTGGAAGAAATGTGTCACTTTCATCCCCTGATATACAAATAACTACTATATGTGAAACAGATAATCCCTTGTTTGTAAAATTAATGACAAAATTTATCGTGTTTAAAACAGAAACAAAATGTACCAAATCCTGAAAAATCTAATTTAAATCGTATGTAAGTAGATTTATTCGCTTGTAACCTGCATATGACCCAATTATCGCAGGAAAACGCCCCTGTAAAAAAGCCAGGATGTCTCTTTTTTGTTCGGTGAAAATTTTACACTAGCGATTACATTTTTATCCTGGCAACATTGCCTGTCAAACAAATGACGCTTGAATTACGTTATCGTGAAAAGCGTGGCATACTTGAAGCTGATAACAAAGCGGTCACGTGGTGCGCGTTGAGTGGAATGCAGTAATTAAATATTGCGCATGACAGCGAATTGATGCGTTCGGATATAAATGGATTTAAAATCGCCTGAACTAATTTTTTCTTCCATGTGCGAGGTTTTTGATGTTGTTGACGCTTGTTGTTATATTGTTGTTTTTGTGGTAATTGATTGATCGTCACATGTTCGCTCTTTTTACCCATGTTATATTTCGGCGGGTTTTTTATTTTTTAGAATGTGATAAATGTGTTTGAGGGCAGATGAGAATAATGATATTTTGTGTAATATTTTATCGTAATCGTGTATACAAATTTGTTACATTTTGGACAGCATTGTATAAGAAATAAATCGTTATTGCGATAAGGGTTTTATTGGGATTGGATGATAAATATATATTTCGGATTTCTACCGTAATATGGCGCATTTGTCTCAACCAAAATAAATACAAGTTTCAATACAAGTTGATTTCTAAAATACTGTATTTTTATTTTGTCTCACTGTGACTCCCGACAAACATTTTCACCACATTAATACTACTCCTGTAGCTTCCCCTCCACTTAGATCTTTGAAGGCCATGATTTGACGACTGGTAACCGCACGCGCAAAATATATATATAATTTACCGAGATCTTCGGCAGAGTGCCATATCCAATAATGGGTAGAGCGTGATGATATACCTGTATTTATATTTATTTATGTGAAATTAAACTGTTTAAATTTAATATTTTATCACATTCATACATAATATCGCGCTATGTCCCATAAAATGGGGCAGCATGAACTCTAGAAACATTTCTATTCTGTCACAACATTCACATTAATAATACCTTTCATGCGGCTCTATATAATTCAAAAAAGATGTACTCAAAAAATAAAAATCGCTCAAAATTTGCATATAAGTCAATTCAGACACGAGGAATTCAATGCCGTTGAGTGCATTTTTAAATCTTGTTTAGTTTTTAAGTTATAGCCTCCGGAAAAGTTCAATTTTCCTAGAAATTTAATTCATCAAATTCTCGAATTTTCTGAGGCTATATCTCAAAAACAAAACAAGATATGAAGATACGCCCGCCGGCATTGAATTCCTCGTGACCGAATTGACTTATATGCAAATTTTTAGCGTTTTTTATTTTTGAAAAAGTTTTCACCAAAATTTTCTCATCGAGCAGTTTTTGAACAATATCTCAAAAACTAAAAAACATATGTACTTGAAGATTTTACCATTGGATTTAGCGGGTCAAAATACATATGTATGTAAATTTTCGTTACAATATTCGTACGAGGAAGAATTTTAAAGCAAATAGTCTGAAAATAGCCTAAAATCGAAAAAAAATCAAGGGGTACCCCTTAAGAAATTTTCAAAAAATAAAAATCGCTAAAAATTTGCGTATAAGTCAATTCGAACACGGGGAATTCAATGCCGTTTAGTGCATTTTTATATCTTGTTTAGTTTTTAAGATATTCGAGTCCAGAAAAGTTAAATTTTCCAAAAAAATTACCTGATCATATTTTCGACTTTCTCGAGGATATATCTCAACCACATCGAAGTCCTCATACTTCATTTAACTTGTAACAAAACTTTCTGCAATTTTTATATATTAGAAAAAATATATTTCCTATTTCTCGTCATCATTTGATTTCGTATATTTTCGTATTTTATTTATTTTTATTTTTTTGTACTGTTTAACTAGTTCAATAAAAAATACACATATTTGAGGCTTCACTTCATGGTAAAAAATACAGTTTTATAAAAAGTGAATACCATCGATAGTTGCGCATCACGTATCACCCTGCATCGTGTTCGTTTTCGGGGTCCATGCATCAGGACATCCTTTCTCAGGAACCCATTGGGCAGCACCAGCAGCAGGATTTGTATTTGTTGATCAAATATTCATGCCTAGTTTCCACGGAAAATCCAAAGAAAAACTTTTAGTGATCTTGGTATATTTACAAAACCTCTTCAACTCTCTCGGTATATCACCGGAACTTTGTCAAATCACAAACACAAACAAGAATACACTTTTCTAACAAACTTTCCTTAGAAACACTACGGATTGTTGATCCCAGTTTGTCGATGTGGAACGCGCTTTCCCGGATGTTATTTCAATTTAAAGGATGAGTTTGAGATTGACAAGAATGTTATTAGAAGAAGACAGATAGATAATCGTTGCTGGATGGTGAAAACTGAAGTAAAACTTGCGTTTATTACTAACAAGCAAGAGGTCGTGTGTTCAAATCTCGCTGACTTCAACTAATATTAAAAAAATACGATTATGTCTGAGTGGTCCGCATTGCACTATAAGCTACAAAAATTGAGAATAAGTTCCTGTTGTGCAGACAAACTAATAAATAAATAAATAAATAAATAAAATTAAGAATAAATGATAAATATTCAAGTCAATAATGAGTATCGATTCATTGATGTTTAGCCCTCAATTAATGGCATCCGCAGGTAGCTGAAGGTGATACAATTCAGAATATTTCAATTTGTATTTTATGTCAATTTATTTTTATGTTTCTAGCTCTAAATAATGCTAAATATTAATTCTCTATTACGCCAGAAGGTCAAATAATGCTCAGAAAGTCATTAAAAAAATGAAAGCAGCAGTCAAATGACAAAATAATTTATTTTATTCTTGGTATTTTATTTAAGAAATATAACTAATTAAAATAATGAAACAGATAATAAATATTAAATAATTAATTATTTTGTATTTACAAATAGTTTATTTTTGCACATTTAGAATATAAATATATTTGGATACAAATTCAACAATAGAAATGAATTTTAAATTAGCGCGCGCACATACATCTTACTTGGCTGACAGCTACAGCATAATTCAATTGTTTTCTCAACAATAGCAACAAGAAATCCACTTCGTCTGTGCTTTTTATAACTTTTCAGTTGCAAATTTTGTTTTAACCTAATCGATATTTATATCAATCGATTCGTTATTTTTTCGCGCTAAGTTTGATATATAATTTGTGCCTTAAATAAAAAAAATTAATTTGAAAATTATAATCAACAATTGTGGCTATGGTAAGAACAATGATTCATATTTAATTTTTGCTATTGATACTGTTTATATGTGCAATCATTATTATTAAGTAGAGGGTGACTTCTAACTACCCCAAATTATCATTTTTAATATGTATTTTACCCAATTATGGGTGTATGAGAACTACCAATAGTAGATATATCTTGATAAGGTACCATATGGTGCTTTTTACCTAATAAAAATTATCACCCGTAATTATAAGTAAAGGGTGACTTCTAACTACCCCAAATTATCATTCTTAATATGGATTTGACCCAATTATGGGTGTATGAGAACTACCAATAGTAGATATATCTTGATAAGGTACCATATGGTGCTTTTTACCTAATAAAAATTATCACCCGTGGTCGTAAGTAGAGGGTAATCTTCATCAACCCCTGTTATAATTTTCAATATGCATTTTACCCAATTGTGGGTATATGAGAATTGCCGATAATATAGATATGTAACTTATTTAAAATTACTTAAATTACAATTAATAACAAATTAAATAATCACCCAAAGATTGAAATGAAGGGTGATATTCAAGTATTCTTTAAAATAAACTTTTCGAAACATTTCACCCGATTCTAGAGGTAGCAACATTGGAAATTGGAGATATTCGCAGAGTACAAGAGTCGCCAAAGGTCAGTAATTTTAATTTTTTGGTCTGGTGTTTTTCTCATCACCCACAGGTATCAGCGGAGGGTGGTACCAACGTCGAGCATATTTTAATCTGTACTTTGTTTATTGTGTATGCATAAATGTTTCGAATATTAAGTAAATATTGTTTTGTATACTTAAATTAAATAATATTTTTATTCAAATATTTTTACCATGAATTGAAATATCGAAAAATATAATAAATATTCTAGAATAAATTATTAAGTATCTGCAAATAATTTATTTTTGCATATTTGAAACAACAAATATATTTAGATAAAAATTAAATAATAAAATAAAAATTTAAATTTCCGCATCCAAGTAAGTTAGAATATGGATATATGATGCATATAGGTATATCCTATTCTGACTCACTTGCGCGTTCCAATACATCATCTCTGTCAGTTTTAGCATTAATTCAATTGTTTTTCTCAACAATAGGAGTAAGAACTGCACATCTTCTGTGCTTTATTTAACTTTTGTTGTTGCAAATTTTGTGCTAGCATAATTGAGACTTATATTAATCGATTCGTTATTTTTTCGCGCTCATTTTGATATATAAATTGTGTCCTAAATCAAAAAATTTAGTTTGAAAATTATACTCAACAATTCTAGCTATGGTAAGAATAGCAATTAATAATTTGTTTTCGTTATAAAAATATTTATTATTTTCATCCTATTGAATAATAAATTTAGTTAATGAAAATAATTTTTTATATTTTATGATAATTAATAATAAATTAAATAATACATTTTTTCCACTTTCACACAATTATTAACATACAGTTATCCGTTATTATAGTAAATATTGGTTACAAATCAGTTTGAAAAGCTGATTGTCAATTTAATAAAAAAAAAAAAAAATATCATCGCATCTTCTACCCATTACTGGGTGTGGCACTCTGCTGAAGCAGATTTCAGTAAGTGATATATTTTGCGCGTGAAGTGCGGTTACCAGTTGTCAAATCACGGCCTCCAAACATGTTAGTGATGGAGGAGCCACAGGGATAGCTTTTTCAAATTATGAAAATTTGTCGCCTGTGGGAATCGAACCAGGGACCTCAGGATCCACAGGCCGACATCATACCACTGAGCTAGCCATCCCATTAATAATAAATTAATTAATTATTAATTAATTTAATAGATATAATAAATCGATAATTAAGATTGTTTCGCGTCTAAAAATTATTTTGTGTGTTAATTTTTAAATGTTTATAGTCCAGTAGTTAATTAATTTGAATTATTTGGCAATATTTATTAAAATATTTAGTTGAAAATTGTGTAAATATGATTTGAAATTAGTTTAATTAATTTCTAAGTGATCTTCAGTAACTTGTAATTTAATTAAGATCAATCTTATTACTTCTAGGGTGGTCCAATGTAAGGTTCAGTCGACAAGCAGTTTGTAGTTTACCCAGTTCTGGAGCGCAGTGCAGTCCAGTTTTGGTGGAGGCGCCAGTTCAATACGGTTAGTGTTTCATTTTATCTGTTCTTCTCTGCAGCTACAGTTCTGTAGTTGCAGATCTCGACATAACAGAACCTAGACATCTCTAGTACCCAATTATGGGTGTAGCAGGTTTCATGGTGCAGATATAGGATGATATTTTGTTGTGTTGTTGTTCGAATAGATATTATTATCTACCAATGTTACTGGTGGGTGAATTACTCTATTTGCTCTATCAAATCTCTCTTTCTACCCTATTCTGGGTATAGTAATTTAGTCCTGTCATTAAAATTGTATTTTATAGTCTCTAGTAAACTTAAAAATAATTCTATGAAATTTTTTTCAACACATTTAAAGTTAATTTCTCTCTGCTTGTTGCAGGGTGAAAAATCACCTTCACTCATTTTTATTCCTCTACTTCTAGGATGTGTACACATTCATTCACCTTTATTCTCACCTATTTATACTTTCTTCACTATTTTTTCAACTGATAAACGCTCAACATGGTTAAACCACCCTGACTGACTCACATCCATTCTTTGAACAACATTCTTCTCAATTTCACACTCATTGTACACCAACTTATTCCTCATACGACCCCGTTTCTTTCACTTACACACACCCTTTAAATACCTTATTTCCACAACAGTTATACGTTGATAAATAATTGTGTTCGGTGTATTCAAATTAAAAATTTAGGTTGGGTTCGAACATTTCAATTTCTTTCTTTGTTCATTAATAATTGTTTCACTATAATTGTACACATAATGACGGCTGGTAAGGTCGTCGATTAAGGGTGACTAACTTTATTTTTCTGTTGTCAAACGTTCCTATCTTGTTTTAGAGATAAATAATTGAAATAAAAGTGATACAAAATTTAATGATTAGTATTGAGATAAAAATGAAATATTCAGGGTGCATTTATCGTTGCAGATCAACTCATATAGGGCATTAGGAGTTGTAGTTTTAATATTCAAGTTAAGGGTGAGGGTGGGGGGTGTTAATTGTCGCAGATCATCGTTATGTAGATTAGGAACAATTAAAAATACATTGTTGGTAGTTAGATATTTTTAAATTTGTATATATTCGCTTTAGCTGTGCATGTTAGTTTATAAGTTGTGCGAATATATAACAATTGAACGATATAATAGAATTAGGAGCTCTGAATATTTCTAATAACACTTGCAATTTTTATTATAATAAATATCTACATCCATAGGTAGCTTAAATATAATTTTCTTCACTTTTTATGGAAAATATTTACCTCTAAAATAATTTAGAGATTTTTGACAGCGGAACAATGAAGTTAGCTACCCTAAGTCGGCGTTCATATTAGCAGTGATTATGTGTACAATTATCCTGACATAATAATTATTGAATACGGAATTATTTGAAATGTTCAAACAAAATCTAAGTTTAGAACTTTGCAATCCACTGAATCAAATTGTTTAACGGCGTATAATTGCTGTAAAAATCAGATATTTGAGGGGTGTGTTTCGGTGCACGAGACGGGGTCGTGTCTGGAATACTTTGGTGTGTGATGAGCGCTAAACTGAGAAGAATGTTTTTAGAAGTGTAGTTGTTCGCCAGTCAGAATAGTTTGGCCATATTGAGTGTATGTCGGTTGAACGACTAGCGAGAAAAATATTTGTAGGTAAGATTAAGGGTGAATGACTGCGTGGACGTCCTTAGGGTAAAGGGATGAATATGGTTGATGGTTTACTGCGTGAGCGAAAATATAAGGTATAGTTAGCGTATGAAGTCAAAAGGTATGGGTCAGTTAATTACAATAAGTGCAAAATATTATATTATTTTTGATGTTTGGTGCACACCCACTGTCTGTAAGTATTGTGGTTTTAGCAACTTGGAAGAAGTTGCACCCAGGCTGTTCAAGGACATTCCTGGAGAAATAATTGCATCCAGAACGTTCCTTAAGGAAGAAATTGAGCCTGGGATTTCCTGGAATATTCAGGATGCATCCAATGAAGGGATGAAGCGCTTTAGGAAAAAGCAGAGTATAAAGATGAGTAAACTGAATATTATAAATTAAACATAGATACACTATTTGTAAATTTAGAACAATTTTTAAATGATTAATTGATGAATATTTCAATGTTACTTCAGGGTAAATTTATCCCCGTCATTCAAATTTTATTTTATAGTCTTTAGTAAATTTAAAAATAATTCTATGAAAATATTTTGAACACACTTGGGGCTAATTTCTCTCTGCTTGTTGCATGGTGAAAATCACCTTCAATCAATTTTATTCCTTTACTTCTATGTGTACACGTTCATTCACTTTTATTCTCACCTATATATACTTTCTTCACTACTTTTTCAACTGGCAAACGCTCAACATGGTTAAACCACCCTGACTGATTCACATCCACTCTTTGAACAACATTCTTCTCAATGTCACACTCATTGTACACCAACTTATTCCTCACACGACCCCGTTTCTTTCACTTACACACACCCTTTAAATACCTTATTTCCGCAACAGTTATACGCTGATAAATAATTGTGTTCAGTGTATTCAAATTAAAAATTTAGTTTGGGTTCGAACATTTCAATTTCTTTCTTTGTTTATTAATTTCACTATAATTGTACATATAATGAGGGCTGGTAAGGCCGTCTATTAAGGGTGACTAACTTTATTTCTCGGTTGTCAAACGTCCCTATCTTGTTTTAGAGATACATAAATACTTGAAATAAAAGTGATACAAAATTTAATGATTAGTATTTAGATAAAAATGAAATATTCAGAGTGCATTTATCGTTGCAGATCATCTCACATAGAGCATTAGAAGTTGTAGTTTTGATATTCAAGTTAAGGGCGGGGGGGATCTATTGTTGCAGATCATCGTCATGTAGATTAGGAATAATTAAAAATACATTCTTGCTAGTTAAGGGTGGGGGGTGTCTATTGTTGCAGATCATCGTTATGTAGATTAGGAATAATTAAAAAATACAATGTTGCTAGTTAGATAATTTTAAATTTGTATATATTCGCTTTAGCTATGCATGTTAGTTTATAAGTTGTGCGAATATATAACAATTGAACGATATAATAGAATTAGGAGCTCTGAATATTTCTAATAACACTTGCAATTTTTATTATAATAAATACCTTTGCCCATAGGTAGCTAATACCTAATTCTCTTCACTTTTTATGAAAAATATTTACCTTTACAATAATTTAAAGATTTTTGACAGCGGAACAGTGAAGTTAGCTACCCTTAGTCGGCGTTCATATTAGCAGTGATTATGTGTACAATTATCCTGACATAATAATTATTGAATACGGAATTATTTGAAATGTTCAAACAAAATCTAAGTTTAGAACTTTTCAATCCACCGAATAAAATTGTTTAACGGCGTATAATTGCAGTAAAATATCTCATCACGCCTTCTACCCATTGTTGGGTGTGGAACTCTGCCGAAGCAGATCTCGGTAAGTGATATATTTTGCGCGTGAAGTGCGGTTACCAGTCGTCAAATCACGACTCCCAAGAATGTTAGTGGTGGAGGAGCCACAGGGGTAGTTTTTGAAATTATGAAAATTGTTTGTCGCCTGTGGGAATCGAACCAGGGTTCTCAGGATCCACAGGCCGACTTCATACCACTAAACTAGCCACCCCATAATTGCATTAAGAATCAGATATTGCAAGGGTGTGTTTGGGTGCACGAGACGGGGTCTTGTCTAGAATACTTTGGTATTTGATGAGCGTTAAATTCAGAAGAATGTTGTTAAAAGAGTTGTTGTTATCAATCAGGATGGTTTGGCTATGTTGAACCTATGTCGGCTGAACAGCTAGCGAGAAAAATATTTATAGATGAAAATATTGTATTATTTTTGGTGGTTGGTACACACCCACTGCCTGTAAGTGTTGTGGTTTTAGCAACGTGGAAGAAACGGTTCAAGGACATTCCTGGAGTAAGAATTGCGCCCAGGATATTCATGGAGCGCCCAGAGTGCATCCAGCTTAGGGTTGAAGCGTTCCAGGGGAAATAGGAGTAAAAAGATGAGTATACTGCACATTATAAATTTAAAAATGATACACTACTTTTTCAAAAAAATAAATATATATATTGATCAATTAAATGTCCAGAAATTATTCTGATTTTTTAACAAAATTTAAACTGCAACGTTGTGTACAATATTTTAGCTTAAAAATTCGTAAAAATTTTACTTTTTATTTATAAATGACAAATAAATATATCATTACGTCAACGCTGGTTCGCGCGCTCGCTTCACAAGCGACAGTTTGACGAGTTCATTCCTCGCTAACTAAAGCTACAATTGTAATTGGTTCGGATCTCACTATAAACTGTAGGTCCCCTGCACTGTTTTGTGCAGCGTAATAAATTAATAATTAATTTAATATTTTAGCAATAGATTTAATTTTTCCAAATTATTTTGTATAATTAATTTAATTAATAATGGTATCATCACGCCTTTTGCCGAATGGGCGTAGCTTCTCTGCATTTACACATCGGGGTAGATAACATTTTTACTGCAAGGTGCGGTTACCGGCCGTCAAATCACAGTACACACAGATCTTAATAACTTTTAAATAATAGATCAAAGTAGATTTATTTGCCATTGTCTTAATACCATTAATTATCCATTGAAAGTAGTTAAAAAAGTCAATTATTTAACTTAATACTAAACAAATTAAAAGTAGTATTAAATCAAAATTAATTATTCTCCTTTATGCATCACAGATTTAAATTCGTTTATTTTTAATCCGGTTAGTTATAATCCGTGTAATTTTAGTCCGTGTAGTTTTCGTCCGTATAGTGTTAGTCCGCATAGTGTTAGTCCGTGTAGTTTTAATCCGTTTAGTTTTAGTCCGTGTAGTTTTAATCCGTGTAGTTTTAGTCCGTGTAGTTTTAATCCGTGTAGTTTTAATCCGTGTAATTTTAAGTCGGTTACATCCAGGTCGGTTTAGTAATAGTCCGGTTTCTGTGATGTTTAAAGGATCGTTACAATTTATTTATTTTTATATTAAATAATAAGATACCTATCAAAAAGGATGAGTTATTTATCTTTATAAATACATAAAATATTATACTTAAATATTATTTAGAGATAGATTGTTGGATAGCATATCGTATTGAGGTAATGGCTTGTGATTTTAGGGATATTGGGTTCGATCCCAGTCCCCTTCAGTAATATCTGTGAGCGTCGAAATTATGTGTCGGATAACAGTACTTCACGGGAAAATGTGTCATCTATTGTGATCTGTGATTGCAGATCTGTCTCGCTCAGTAATGGAAAAGGTATAATGATATATTTAATAACAAAATTCTAAATTAATTTTGAGCTCGGGGGTGGTTGGGAGGATGAATAAAATAACAAATTTGTTATTTTATGTTTGACGAGTTCTGAAACTTATTTATTAATTTAAATATTTTACTTAACATTTATAAGCAGTTTATTGCGCTGACTGTACTTTATAACGTACTCAGAAGAGGATAAAGATGCAGTGATATATTTCCTAATATTAATTTTTAAATTATTCACAATTTACTATTCATCTATTATTTATTAAGAACAGCTTTAAAACTTTTACATAATGTTACAGTTTTCTATTAAAATTTTAATAATTTTTAAAGTAAATAATTATTTTGGTATCATGATAAATTTGTAAAATACAAAAAAGAACCACATACTGTTCACATTTTGTCATTAAGTTTGCAGATTTGGCGTAAAAACAACGCCGTCACGTGGACTTGAAAGTCTGTTGAAGACCTGGCGATCCTCGCCAACGAAGTAAGCGACAAAGAAGCCGAAAAAGTCGACAGAAAACTGGGCTACTGGAATATTATGAAAGACAAACGCTGCGCTAATTTGACTGCGAGACTTTAATTCGTAATTTTTTCACAATATTAATTAGAGGCTACTTGATTAAATTAATATAAATCCTTATTTTTTGTTCTAGCACTGAAAAATCTCAAGTTCAACTTAGAAGAAAAATATAACTACATCCAAGTGGTTCCGGCTTCGCTACACGCTGCAGGTCCCCTGTATTGAAATTAGGATTAGGTTCTTATTGTGTAAAGTATCGTACTACAAGCACAAAAATGTAGGTATCATATGTCGAGTGTAGCACAAGCTACCGCCAAGTTTCGCAGTCGAAATACGCAACAGCAACGAAACGCTCAAATCCGGGCTAAAACTTAAAAAGTAAAAACTAGGGGGGGGGGGTCTAGCTAGCATTCGTATTTATTCATTATAAGATATTTGCGCGCTGCACTGTAATTAGGATTAACTTAAGTAAAAGTGATAAATACAATTATGGCGTGGGGGCCTTCAGATGACCAGGGGGCCTTCGCCAGCGAGGGACACAACGCAGAACTTCATACAAGGTACTTGATATAATGATATAGTTACAAACGCGTTTCGAAAAACTGAAATTACTTTGTTCAGAACTCGAAATTATTTTTATTTTCTTACACTCAATTTAGTGGTACACAGTAATATTTGGGGGTTTGTCTGGTTAATTTTATAACAAATAATTTCATTACGTAAACCGTATTTTTGCGGGTGGTATGGGCTGTTTCTTGTTCTTTATTGTTTTCAGGAATGTTAAGGTATGTGCAATTTTATATAATGAAATATTTAGCTACTATTATGAACCTGGATGAGGCCATGGTCAAATTTAGTATTAAAATAGTGCAGCGACGCCTAGTATCCGCGGGTTAGGGGTAGAAAAAAATAGTATTATTTTTACAGGAAAGAAGTAAGTTATTGTAGAAAATCAAGTCCGGTGTAATATTTGTGTGATAAATATGTAAGCAAGACCTTGCGTTTATTGCGTATTTATTATATTTCGTAACATCATTTGAAGATACTACGGGTCGAAAAATAAAGACCCAAGTATTTGTGTTTGTTAAATTGTAAGCAGGGCCTTTGCCCATAAATTATGCTTGTAGTACGATCATTCTCGATAGAAATAAGCTTATGCAGATGTTAGGGGTCGAAAAATAAAGACCCCGAGTATTTATGTATGTAAAATTGTACATAGGACCCTTGCTCATCAATTGTGCTTGTAGTACGATCATTTGTTAGAAATACGCGTATGCAGATGTTAGGGGTCGAAAAATAAAGACCCGAGAATTTGTGTATGTAAAATTGTACGTAGCGCCTTTGTCCATCAATTGTGCTTGTAGTACGATCATTATCTGTTTGAAATAAGCTTATGCAAATATTAGGGGTCGAAAAACAAAGACCCGAGTATTTGTGTATGTAAAATTGTACATAGGGCCTTTAGCCATTAAGAACCAGTTTTTTAATCACCGATTAATTTTTAATCATGATTAAATAATATTAAAAACTATGGTTTCTATTATTTAATCATGATTAACATTAATTTAGATTAAACCGGCGATTTGTTAGATTGAAAAACTGGTCTTAATGATGTATGTAGTAGTATCAGTATCAGGTAATAGCTTCTGCAGATATTAGTGTTAACAAAAACAAGACGGTGATATTTTGTGTGTGATAAAAATGTCACTAGGGCAGTCTGTCATCGCTCGCTATTTGCGCTTGTAATACGGTACGTACCTAACCTGTAAAATGACAGTATCTGAAGTTATTAGTGGACGAAATAACAGTAAATCGTGTGATATATGTGAGAAATGTCATTAGGCCCTTTTGTTATCATTTGCGCTTATAGCACGATCTGTATCTGTCAGATAACCTCTTGCGCAGATACTAAATAGTATAACAAATTCACGACAATAGTGATTTGTGTCTAATAGAAATGAGAGAAACGACATTAGGGCCTTCTGTCATCTTTGGCGCTTATAGTATGTCTTGCGCAGATACTAGTGTTAAAAATTCAAGAAAATAGTGTTTTGTGTGTGATAGAAATGGTAGAAATGACATTCGGTCCTTCTCTCATCGTTTGCGCTTACAGTACGGAACATAGCTGTCAGATAACCTCATACGCAGATACTAGTATTAACAAATCCAAGACAGTGATACTGTGTGTGATAGAAATGTCAAAAACATCATTAGGTTTTTCTGTTATCGTTTGTGCTTATCATACGGTCCGTAGCTGTCAGTAACATCTTGCGTAGATAGTAGAATTAACAAAATCTGCTGCGATGGGTATGGTAGAAAAGTCAAAAAACGTTATGACCTGTCATCATTTGCACATGTATCTGTCAGATAACCTCTTTCGCAGATACTTGTGTGAAAATAAATATAGTGGTGAATTGTATGTTATATAGCTGTGAGAAACGTCATTAGGGCATTTTGTCGTCAGTTGCCCTGTAGATGTCAAAAACAGTCATCAAACGAGGTAAACAAACCATTTAAATATTCATTAGATTCATCCTTCAAATTTTCTTCAGAAAACATCCTTATGCTAATACATCATTTACGCTTCATTTTCATTTAAATGGACCTATTCTGTAACAAAAATTGCTAAGTCTTAGCAATAACTAAACTTAACAAGTTTTATTACAAAATGTAGGTCCAATAGTTCATGCAAGTTTATGGATTTCTATCGCTCGAAATTTTTTGTTCTTGCAACAAACATTTTGTCACATCCATTCGTTTTTTTTTACTTTTAATATTTGTTCTCATCTGATACTAAAAAGGGCAGTATGAGTATATATTGCTAGATCATTGTCAAACATTTCTACATCATTAACTTTTCAATGGCATTCATTTCAAGCATCTTGTTTTACTTTTGTCCGCAGAAAATATAGAAATGTAGATAGTAGAATTTGCGTGAAACTATATTCTCTGAAAAACCAAATCCAAACGATACATCATTTACACATTACCATAACAATTACACAGTTTCGAACACAATTACCGTTTGCACATCCGCGTCCGGACAGTATGAACATTCGCCATTCAGCATTCAACATCGTTCCAGAAGCTTGACTCTCGCTCGGCGAGTTCACCCCCGCAACCCTGGCGTATCCGCTCTGAGAAGGGTGTAACCCCGAGGGAGGTATTATTGTCGTTTTGCCGCGGCTCTTCATTTTCCTTCGCTGACCGGACTCACTCCGGAGTTACTCCGGGCTTGCTTGATGGACTGTCCCACTGTGCTGTATGAGAGAGGTAACTATTTCGTTGAATTTTTAATGTATTGTTGTTAGAGGAATTGCCTCACAGGAATTTTTTAAATGTGATGGATTTGAATATTTCAAATGAAAATGTTTCTGAATAGTTTTAATGAAATTTTTAATTAATTTGTTTGAAGGACTTCGCTTTACAATGAAATGCGTTCTAGAAAGAGTAACTTTTAATTAATTTACTTTAAAAGGAATTTGTCATTGTTAATTTTTGAATGGAATATTTCTGCACGTTTCACTCATTGCAATATAGAATTTTTGTACTAAATATCATGCTTCTTCTGTCGTCAAATTACACTTTACATTCAAAATATTAGTTGGTAAAATTCACAGTTTCATGCGATATATTATTCAGTTCATTTCGCCCCTTTCTTGAATATTATTTTTTCATAAATTATTTTATCCATATCGCTTCATTTCATTTGCCTTTTGGATCAGATTTAACTTTCTGTGTGCGTTTGCATTTCTAAACTTAACGAGTATTTAATAATTTTTGAAACTAAAATATAAACTTGAAGATTACCGTTGGAATACATGAATGTAAATTCGGTTAAGCTCTTTATTATAAAATAAGCTTCTTATAATTCTGGGTATTAACAATTATTAAATACGGGTTTATAGTTAGGAAAAATTTAATCTGAATTTGAAACAAAAAATAAATATTTTCTAATTTCATACACCATCAATTTTCAAATAAATTAAACTTGAAGAATTCTGAAATTATTCATAACTGCATTGAACCGCGTCATCATTACAATAACAATATAAAACCGCTATTAATTTTTATTACTCCCGATCGAAGGGAGCCGCTAAGCACTAAGGATAAAATCATTAATCGTCCTTAAAGAGCGGTTAAAATTTATCAAGCACCTTCGATGATTCATTAATCAGGATGAGGAATATTAAAGATCGTACCGAGACGGGCGGTTTGGTCCTAGAACGAAGGACACGTAAAGTGGAAGAACGACCGAATAGGTGGCCGTGTTATAAAACTAAAGCGATATATCGGCTGCTATGCCGGTACAAGGGATGTAATTAGGTTTATTTCTTCTGTTACTCGTTTAAGTGCTTGGCGTTTTCGACTCCGGCCCGTTTGATGCCACTGCTCTCTGATCGTGATCGGTCAATCCACAGGGTTGGATTCAGAAGAATCTCTCTGTGGACGTGAACAGAGAAATTAACCTGTTTTGTACTTGACAAAATAAATTGCCTTCCAAAGTAAATACATTTTAATTAGTCAAATGACAATCAAACTTTTGACAGAATTGTTTTATACTGATGCTGGGTTACATGAAAATTTTATTAGTTCATTAGCAACTAACTGTTCAATAAATTTTATAAAATCGCTATTGATCCTGTTTCTAGGTAAACAATTCTTTAACAAAAGAGCTCTTTATTTTTTTTTTTGGAATCCAGCAGTCATAAGATTTAGGGCAAAATTAGTGCTTCACGCGTATAAATATACCACACCCACTAATGTCCTAAACATTCGCGACCTAAAAAAATCACTTACAGTTGAATGTTAGTGAACTATTTTTTATAATACTTGCATAAATAGAAGGAAAAGAAAAATAAGTTTCAAAATGAACAACTGTCAAATTGTCAAAATAAATAGGACCTTGCTGTGTAATATTTACTTACTGTCCACGGTGGATAGTAAGTAAATATTAAATTCCTGATGTAATCATGGAAACCACTGTGCAATCAAAGTTCCACTTACTGTGTTTAAATTTTGTCATTACTAGGTAACTTACAGTACAAGCATTATAAAAAATTAATTTACGCACTTTTGCGAAAAGTAGTACTTTCCACATGAGTAGACGGCAAATGTCTACTTTCTATACATGAAATAAATGTAGTATAGCCTACTTTTCGCCATGGTCGTATAAAAATATATGTACAATACCTATATGTTTCATTTTAGAATTTTGTTTCAAAAGATCGATGATCATGTGCCAATTAAGTGCATGGCTCATTATAACTTGATTATACAAGAATATTTATTTGTTTGTTATGGACTTTTTCCTAATTTGCTTATTTATAAAGCTTCACCAACTTTTCGTTCGTTTTCCGAACGCAAATTGGCTCATTCTATTTTTCTTTTTCGAAAGTTGTTTAATAAAACTTTGAATTTCAAGTTATGCTGTTCGTAAAGATTACTCAAGTTTTATAAGTATATCATATTCATTGTATGAGCCACGAGTACCTATATACGAAGTAATCAAATTAAGTTGTTTGCTACTTCTGAAAAGCATCTTAATATAATCTTTAGATATATGAGCTCACAGGTAAATTAAATGCTATGTTTGGTATATAGTACTTACAATTGCGACTATAGTATACACAAATCAGTTCTAAACAAAGCCTGTTGTTAATTTTGCTCCTCTGTAGGGTGCAGAAACCCTACCCAGAACATCAGTATTACTCAATAGATTATCTGAACTAGAGAATTATATTGAATAGGTATTGAAATTGTTAATAATAACCTTGATAGTTGTTTGTTTAACGCAGTAGTGTAAATAGGAAACAGAGGGCCGTCTGCACCATAAACTATGTACATATCGGATTCCAATTGTAGTATAAATTAATATTAATTTTCAGCACATTAAAAATTACCCCTGTGACTCTCCCACCACTAACATCTTTGGAGTCGTGATCTGACGGCTAGCACTTCACGCGCATAAATATATTATTTTTATGGGCTACGTGGCTCAGTAGTATCAAGTCGGCCTGTGAATACTGAGAACCTCGGTTCGATTCCCACAGATAACAAACAATTTTTACCACATTAAAAATTACCCTTGTGGTATCAAAATGTATCACTTACCGAGATCTGCTCCGGCCGAGAGCTACACCTAGTAATGGGTAAAAGGCGTGATGATATATTTATATATTTATTTACTACTCGGCAAGCCTTTTATTCTTAGGTCGTTTTAATTTTCCCAACATACTGGGTGAATAAAGTTTATGATGGGGGTATTAATTTAATATAGAAAATGTGTGAATGTTGGATAAACAAAACCTTAGCAGATTTGCCTTCCGGTTCGTACTTTATAATAATAATATCGAATAAAAAATTAACCAGCCACCATAATGAAATTTGCCGGCCTAAATCCACTCAAGCCCCCGAAACACAATCATCTAACCCCGCTGAATAATTGAGGCCGGTCCTGCGTGGTGTGCTGGCGGTGGGACGACAGGGGCTATCGATCGTTCCGGGGAGCGGACGGTGGCGCCGCTGCCGCCTCCAGCCAGCGTCGCTGGCGCTCGGCGTCGCGGCGTCAGTAGAGTGGCGTCGCTTGGCCGGTTGCGACGTTTACAAGTGATGGAAGCTCTTCGTGTCGTGCTCATCGCCGCTGCGGCCGCCGCCGCCGCCTTCACCGGCGTCCAAGGTCGAGCGGTAAGTGCGATCTTCACTCTCTTCACGCTCTGATATTGCTTGCGTTGCTTGTGTTGGCAGAGCTGACAGCCGGTGAGATTTGGGGAGGGACTCCTTCTTGCGGATTTGTTTGTTTTTGTTTTTGAACATGCGGTAAATTGGGGTTAATAATTTCAAAACAATTTCAACACTTGCCTGACTCCGTTTCATGTTTAAATAATATCGCACGCACCTATCTTATTCATAACATCAATTGTTTAACTTTTCAAATGAATTACGTACAGATGTTGCGCGGAACGCACATTAAAATTACAGTTAATGTAATTTCCTCTATTTGAATGCGATATTTTTTGTTTGTTTAACAGTTAAAGTTATTAGGAACTTTGTTCGGAGATTGAAGTAACGGACCTTAAAATCTAACGTGTTTAAACTATTTGAGGAAAAAATTGCTTCAAATAAAAGATTCGAGAAACTAAATATTCTAGCACATTTGAAGCACTTTTCTCTAGTAATTATTTATGCAACCAGAGCGAAAAGTTTCACTTTATTACATTAGTTACGTACACAATTTTTTTACGATTGAGCTTTAACTAATTAGTAATTTTACTAATAACATTTCTAACATCAAAATATTTATTTTTATCTTTAAGATATGTTTCTACGTTTACTAAATTGTACAATTAATTTTCAACATTTTGAACTAAATTTAACATTAAATATACTTTAGACACAAAATAGCAGGAACACCAGCAATTTTTTTTTAAATAATCTAATTTGACACTCAAATGAACTATCATGATTATTATTTTGTAGGATAAATCAAAGTTAATTATTATTTAAAACAAACTTTATTTTTAATGGGGTAATGGCTTAGTGGTATCGGCCAGTGGATCCTGAGAACCCTGGTTCGATACCCACAGCCGACAAAACATTTGCACCAAATTAAAATTACCCCTGTGGCTCCCCCACAACTAACATGTTTGGGGGCTGTAATTTGACGGCTGGTAACCGCATTTCACGCGCATAAATATATCACTTACCAAAATCTGCTTCGGCAGAGTGCCACACCCAGTAATGGGTACAAGGCGTGATGATATATTTATATTTTATTATTGTACCAAGATAGTAATAATTTCATTAATGGGTAAAAAGTGTGATGAAATATGTGTATTTATATTTTATTTATTATTATTATGCAATTTTTAAATAAAATGAAAAAGTTTTAGTTAATACAGAAATGTTTACTTCATCTTTCAATGGCTGCTGTCATTCCAAGATGTATGTATCGATTGACTTCAAATTGTATTTATGTCGTAACAACATACTAGTATATGTCTCATTAAAATTTTATTTTATTATCTTGTATATTACACGAGAAATAATACAGTAAAATAAAACATCAAACGAAAAAATAAGATATGACGCGGAATTCGTAGTTGTTTCATCGCACGTTGTACAATAAATAATAACTTTTCACACTGAAAATTAATACATAAAGACTCATTTTTCGTACTATAAAACTTGGTGAAAATTATTTGTCGGCTGTGGGACTCAAACCCGAGTTCTCAAATCCGCAGACTGACTCGTAACCACTGAGCCACCTACTCCATTAAATACAATACATCATGCTGTAACTGAGATATTATTATGTTATAGTCTTTTAGTTATATGTAACATTTATTTGAAAAATTGTATGTAGAATAATTTAGGAACATTAGACAGTGAGAAATATACGCCCATTTGTAATGACGTCATTGTTAAGTTATTCTGAAAATAGTATACAAATATTTCATTCTCCTGCAATTTGAAAGTGGCATTACGCGCAAAGCACAAAAGCACTTAACACCGCGAACTAAAATGGAAGAATGATACTAAGCCGTTGCTGGTACATTTTCTCTGGAAAATAATTTATAAATAAAAACTAAATGTCCCTACATTTTAAAAGGAGATGTAATTTAAATGGTCGTTAAGTATAATTGGAGAATAAATGGAGTACTGAAAAAAATAAAACGTTTTTCAGTTTTTCTAATTTAATTAACCTGTTGCTACCCTTAATGTAATCAGAAAAAACTCGACGCGTAAATGAACATCATTGATAGTAATAATAATTATTTGAAAGCAATCAAAATATAAAAATATAACAAAGCAAACCAAGATAGTAACGGCTCAGTGGTATCGAGTCGGCCTGTGGATCCTAAGAACCCTGGTTCGATCCTACAGTCGACAAACATTTTCACCAAATTAAAATTACCTCTGTGGCTCTCCCACCACTGCCATCTTTGGAGGCCGTGATTTGACGACTGATAACCGCACTACACGCGCATAAATATATTACTTCCCCAGATCTGCTTCGGCAGAGTGCCACACCCAGTAATGGGTACAAGGCGTGATGATATATTTATATTTTATTATTTTACCAATATAGTAATAATTGCATTCAGTCGTTATTATAATTATTAATTTTGGATGAAATTCTCAAAGTCAGTTGTTACCCGCAAATCACGTGTCCAAAACTAAACCACTTTAACAAACTTTCCACCTCGGTTAATTGGGTAAAATGCGTGATGAATTATCCAATCGGCTGTAAGATCAATAATTTCGTATCTTCAACAAGACAGAATCATTAAAAAACTTTTATATTTAGACATTTACTGTCTTTTTATAAAATGACTAACAGATTTATAAATCGAGGCAGCAAAGCAAGTTAGCCACCATTTTTAATATCATCTTTAACTTAGTTTCCAGTTTAATCATAACTAATATATAAATTATGAAAAAAAATATGTCATCACTCCTTCTACCCATTACTGGGCGTGGCACTCTACCGAAGCAGATCTCGATAAGTAATATATTTTGTGCCTGAAGTGAGGTTACCAGTCGTCAAATCACGGCCCCCAAAGATGTTAGTGGTGGAGGAGCCACAGGGATAGCTTTTGAAATTATGAAAATTGTTTGTCGCCTGTGGGAATCGAACCAGGGTTCTCAGGATCCACAAGCCGATTTCATACCACTGAGCTAGCTACCCCATAATAATAATAATAATAATATAATAATTATTATAATGTGGTGAAAATTGTTTGTCAGTTGTGGGAATCGAACAGAGGTTCTCAAGTCTACAGGCCGGCTCGATACCACTAAGCAATCTACCTATATTAGGGTGGAATTGGGGGTGAGAGACTGCGATGAGCTTATATTATTTATGACTGTGGATAAAAGAAAAGTAGTGTGTTAGTCTATACAATAATATTTTTCGAATCAATAATACTAGAATTCTTGTATTCTTTGCGTAGCGTTTCGATCAAAGTAAATGTATTTTCTAACGTGAAAATGGGAAACAATGGGTAAAACAAAGTTAAAGCGTATGAAAGAAATAAAGATGGAAATGTTTTTCCTAAGAGGGCAGATTATTACGAGTTTAGGAACGTTATTAAAATCCAGATATTACGACTCACGGTTTTCTTGTTCCTAAAGAGTTCATTATTTTTGGTACTTTTTTGTACTTTATTACACTTGAGAGCGTAACTTAATTATGACAATCTCATAATTAAGAATTTCTTTATTTCTTAGAAATAAGTTTAGGACAATGTAATTTAATTAAATTTTTAACTATGTTAATTTTTAATATTTCGAGGCGAAATGTGACTCTTTCACAGGGTGAAATTTGCATTGTGAAACAGAGGTTGTTAATTTGTATATTAAGGCCTGTTTCATTTTAATTAAATGAAATGATGGAACGCGGACAACAAAGCCTTATTTTATTTTGTCAAATTAAAATATTGATGATATTAACACAATATAAATCAAAACCGTGCCGACAGCTTAATTTACAACCAGTTTCCGTAAATTGAGTTCCACATATTTTTTTTTTCTGTTAATCTATTCTCCTAATTGTTTCATTATTTTATTATGGTACAATAAACTTCAATTTTTTTTTCGTGTTATATACATTTCAGTAGAGATTTATTGCAAAAGAGAGATTAATCTAATGAATAGTTATGGGGTGGCTAGCTCAGTGGTATGAAGTTGGCCTGTGGATCCTGAGAACCCTGGTTCGATTCCCACAGGCGACAAACAATTTTCATAATTTCAAATGCTACCCTTGTGGCTCCTCTACCACTAACATCTTTGGGGGCCGTGATTTGACGACTGGTAACCGCACTTCACGCGCAAATTATATCACTTACCGAGATCTGCTTCGGCAGAATGCCACACCCAGTAATGGATAGAAGCCGTGATGATATATTTATTTATATAATATTTCAAATTTGAATGTTTAGTGAGAAAATGAATATTACACGAATTCCTCAGCAATTTTGTTTCAAATATGTAGAGGTAGACAAATGAGTTTTTCTTTCATCTACATTATCCAGGAATTATTCATATTTTATAGAAAATTTTAATAATTTCAGTTATTTCTTTTATATTTTTAATGGAAAATTTTAATAACTTGAATCTACGCTGATTTTCAGGAAAAAGGTAGATTTTATTTTTTGTTTTCCAGCTGGAAAATAATTAAATTCCTGATAGGAAAACTGCATAATATTTGACATTACATAGTTCCTTTGCAGTAATGGAAAATAGAAAAGAAAAACCAATAATAAATTGTTGTTAAAAATCAAATATAATGGATGCTGTAGAAAACGGTTTTCCAGGAACAGGTAATCCTGGAAAATAACAATTCCCTGCATGAACTAATTTCATGTGAATTGATTTGTTAAACATGTTTTGTTTACTGATCATTGTTCTCTTTTTTTGTTCACGGGATAAAATATTTATTTGTGTTTTTTACTGTCATTCTTTTGTTTGTTTTTATACCACGAGGAAAAATATATGTTTTAGCGAATTTTTATTTTTGTTACCTGCAAATTTCTAATTAATTCACTACAAACAAATTTAAAAATATACCAAACTTTTTATGGCGTAAATCGATCGGGGTAAACGTATTGGAGTATAAAAATTAGCATGGCGTGATGACAGATTTATTTAGAAGTTATTCCTTAAAATTATGGTTTTTAAGAGTGGGATGAGACCCTCTGGGAAGTCATGAAGACATTGGCATAGGATCCTTGGATGACAATTAAAAATTAATTGAATTCAAAGAATCAAAATGCTATTCATTCTGCAATCTATTATTTTTTTTTTTTTGGCTTCTTTAGCGGACCATCTACCTAGGTCATATGCCGCCATTCCGCCCTGATCTGCGTTTTAGATGTTATGGTCAACAGCAACGCGAGTTTTCTCTGGACGGTCACCCATCCAAATACTACCCGCGCGCAACGTTACTTAACTCGCGTTATCGCTTAGATCAGTACCAACGAGCTGAGCCATGGCCGTTGACAAATCTATTATTTATTTATTTAATTATGCTACTCTGTACAATAGTGAATCCTAATTACAGTACGCGAGTCGCAGTGTCAGTTAATATATTTTTTAGCTTAAGTAGGATCGGAACTCGGAATTTTCGAATTTGAATGCCGTAACGTTAACCACACCACCGTACTGCCGGACTTATACTAACATACCAATTTTCCTAAAAAACTATACTGAATTCTTGGTGAGAAATATTTTCTTGACTAATTTCTGAAATTGTGGTTCTATTTTTGTAACGCACACAATTAAATTAGCCTCTTACAAATTTCAGTTTTGATCATTCAGAAATAAGGAGGTTGTGAAAAAATTTATTTGTAATTTTTGCTTTCTAGTAAGTCATGGCTCAGAAAAGTTTGAAATCCACTGTTTTAAAATAATTTATCAATGTTTAATAGCAATGAAATGCTTTATTCATAGTGAGATATTAGTAGATAAATTCTAAATTAACAAGTTTAGTTCGGTTCATGGAGTCGCGAGCATTCGGTTTCACTTGCATTTCGTTTAAACATGTTTTGTCTCAGTTCTCGCGTATTTTTAGTAGTGTACAGATCTTTTATGTTAGATCTTCCAAAATATTTGTGTTTTTAGTGATTTTGTGGACTATATTTTATTGTGAATATGATGTGTGTGCTTCCTAATATTTGCTGTGTACTGTAGTATAATTTATAATTATATATATTAGATATTATAATTATTCGTGGATAAACTGACTTTGAAAAGTGCTATTTAATTTGTATGGGCAAGTTCCAGCACTGGTAAGTTAGCGTACATTGCTGTTTAATTAAAAATACGTATAGAAATCGTTTATCAGTACGCTATAGTTTAGAGCGAAAAATTCTTCAATTAGCTTATTGTTTAGTTGCGCCTTTTATTTATACAAATGTAGGTGTTTAATTCTCTGATGTTTACAAAATTTAACATACCGAAGATCTCGAGTTCGAATGAATGTATGTATATAACTTTGTTTTAAAAATGGTGACAAATATTAGATAGTATATTGCGCAATATGAGAAAATAATGTACAGGAATTAAATATCAATTAAGTCCACATACCGGAATATTCATTTGTCTGACTCATCCGTTTGTAGATAGCATCTAGAAAACAAAAGAGTAGAAATGAAAGCACGAAACAGACAACCACATAAATAATGAATCAATAAATTCAACAGCAATCGCTTAGACCAGTTAGAGGCATCAGCATGCTGAAAACTAATGCTCGTTGCTTTCAACAAAGTTTCAGGATTCACCGAGCTAAGTTTTCATACTGTTATATTTTTCCATGAAGCAATTTTACTTCACTTAAAACACGAGGTGTCGTATTTACAAAGTTTAGAATATGATCCACGAGATACGATGGAAATAACAAGTTCAAATATTTCGCCAGAAAGTTGTAGAAGGCTTTGCGAATAAAACACTGCTGTATAAATAAAATCCTATCACTGCTAATACGAAAAGTTTTGAAATATGATCAATATGTTAGACGTAGTTCTCGAATCTCGATTCGGGATTTTTTTTTGCTCTTTTTTCTCTAGAATTGTACAAATACTTTCTTGTAATGTTCGTTATTGCAAGCACGACTAAAGAAAATACAGTCATTTCAGATAATTCCTACAAGTTTCTATTACTATTTAATCTTATTGCAACTTTTAACTGTTTAATTGCAATTAAATTTTCTCCATCTCCTTTTAAATCAAGACTGATTCTTTGCACATTTTCTACTATCAATAATCTCATTGTTACAGGCCCGGATTTACCTAAGTTTGCTTACGTATTGAGGGCCCCGGAAAAAAATATTTATATCTGTTAATTAATTTCTGATTAAATAATTTATTGTATTACACTATTTAAAAAACATTTAATAGTATATTACATATCATGAACTGTAAGTGACAGTTTTTAGGTCAAGAATGTTAAATTTGAGGCCCGAAGAGTCGAGATTTCCTAAACATTCACGACTTAAAAAAAATCACTTACAGTTCGAGGTTAGTAAGCTATTTTTATAATACTTGCACAAATAGAAGGAAAATAAAAAGAGGTTTCAAAATTAATAGCTGTCAAATTGTTGTCAAAATAAACAGGTCCTTGATGTAATATTTACTTACTGTCCACGGTGGAGTGTAAGTAAATATTAAAGTTCTGATGTAACCATGGAAACCACTGTGCAATAAAAGTTCCACTTACAGTGTTTAAATTTTGTCATTAATAGGTAACTTACAGTACAAGTATTGTAAAAAAGTTATTTATTTATTTTATGCACAACCGGGCCGAAATTAATGTATTTTAGCCCTAAAAAGCCTATAGATACATAAATTAAATGACAATTTTTGTTTATTGTGAATACTTGATTCTGCAAAATATCATTTTGACATTTACATAGTTTAATCTTTTGAACAAAAAATAAAATGTTATTTTGTTGTGCATAAAATATTTTGTGTCACGGGTGAAATTAGCGTTTCTGACCCTCGATACATAAGTAACTATTTCGGGCCTCGATTTCCCAAACTACATTCTTGACCTAAAAACTGTCACTTACAGTTCATAGTACGTCATATACTATTACGATATAAATGGGATAAGAGCATCCTTACGATACGCGTGTGAAATTTGCACAACGAGGCGACGGCTGTGTTGTGTAATCACACAAGTATCTTAATGATGCATTATCACACTTATATTGTAAATAACATATGCAATTTCGAGTAATAATTGTTTATCAAACAGTTTTTATTTGCAAAAAAAAAATTACCTTATTAATCAGTAATGTTCGCCTTTCAAAGGGAGACACGGTACACGTGAGTAACTTTTTGCTGAGTAAAATACGTTGAAGATGAGGGAAATTCGCTAACCCGCATCTAAAAGGATTTTTATTCTGTTATCTTCCAATGGAATTTTCCCTAAAGAAAAATAAAAGAATTCTACCTAAATTTCCAAGCATACTTGATGGTACAAAACACATTGAAATATTAAATAGCGTAGTAACAAAAAATATGTAACATAATGCCGAACAAAAGAATTTGGGGGTTTGGAAATATGCTCGTTGTTTTTAGTTTGTAATTAATGAATTGGACTAGAATAAAGCAAGATTAATGAGTTCATGGCAGCAAGAAAGATGCAACATTTTTATAATTATTTCCACAAAAATTGGCGGGTAGTTTTATGATGAATTACTAAAGCTTATTTTCGTTTCAAGATAAATTTGCCAGTCTAATAAAGACTATTTTATTAATTGGGGTCTGTTTTTAGAAACTTTATTATGAGCCTGATTATCAATCTTGGAATAAATAAACAGATAGCTTATCTGCCAGATATCTAAACAAACTATAAAAATAAATAAATATATCATCTCGCCTTCAACCCATTACTGGATGTGGCACTCTGCCGAAGCAGATCTCGGTAAGTGATATATTTTGCGCGTGAAATGCAGTTACCAGTCGTCAAATCACGGCTCCCAAAGATGTTAGTGGTGGAGGAGCCACAGGGGGTAGCTTTTGAAATTATGAAAATTGTTTGTCACCTGTGGGAATCGAACCAGGGTTCTCAGGATCGACAGGCCGACTTTATACCACTGAGCTAGTCACTCTAACAAATCTAGTATTAATAAGTCTCGAACAGTGAATATGATTTGTGCAATTTATAATTTGGAGTAGGTGGCTCAGTGGTATCGAATCGGTATGTAGATTTGCACAGCCGACAAACAATTTTCACCACATTAAAATTACCCCTGAGGCTCTCCTTCTACTAACATCTTTGGAGGGCCGTGATTTGACGGTTGGTAACCGCACTTTAGGTGCATAAATATATATATATATATATATATATATATATATACTTACCAAGATCTGTTATGGCAGAATTATACACCCAGTAATGGGTAAAAAGAGTGATGACATATTTATTTTACAAACTTAAAACTGAAACAATGTTTTTTTTGTGCTCGCATCATTCAAAATACGATTTGGAAACCGATGAAAAGTATGATGAAAAAGTATAATTGGAAAACACCTATTTTTATGGTCCTAAATTTTGACTCTTAAAATGGTAATTGTACTTATATACACACATTTTAAGGAATTTATAAAAGAAATAGAGACATTAGCTTATAATGCCATCAATCAGACATATTTTAACAAACTTTACGAGAAAAAAAATAAACAAATAACAAATGTCAGTTCATGGTATACTAAACTGTCAATATAAATTCACGCTTGAAAGTTAATAAATTCCCTCATTGTCGATTATATAATTTTTGCTCGTTACAAAAAGCATTGTACAAAACTCGTGCACGAAGACGTCATTTGCATCATTCGCGCAATTGTGTCATCAGGTGGAAATTTATTCGACAAATACTAGGTCAAAAACAGTGACTATGTTAAGATCTATAAATGAGATTAAATTAACTAAGCAAAATTAAATGTATTGATTGATTTCCATGTAGAATTTAATTCTTTCCAGCTTTAGTTTGAAACCTTTTCCTATAAAGTAATCAAGGAAACAGTGGTAATGGAAAACTCATTTATATGTTAATATCCTGGCGGCGCAGTTTTCGTGGGACATCTTATATATAATCACTATAATATCCAGCGATATATTTCTAGGTCGTCCCGAGGGTCGTCCTCACAAAGACGCTAAGATATTAATTAACGGTTTTAGCAGTTGCATCTGTGAAGTTAACGTCAAAAACATACAAGTATATTAGATTAACATTACGTGAGTTAAATTTACTGAGATTACGAATCTCGCAGCTGAACGGTGGCAAGTGTTTAGTTTCATATCATTTGGAAATAATCCTCTGTTTGTGTTTACCATAAAGTTTTAGTCATTAGAGAAACTAACTTTCCTAGATTTGCCGTGACAGATATTAAAATGGAAATAGATAAGAAACCATAACAACTATAAATTAGGACGCCTTGCTCTTCTTGAGATTTTGCGGAACTATTATTAAAGTTCATGAATTTCTGCGCCTTCCTTGATTAATTTTCTAGTTATGTTTACTTACTCTGGCAAAAGCTCGTGTTGGATGCCACGAGCAAAATAAAATACAAGCACAACAGGAGGATTTGGTGGCGTGTGTGCTTGTCAGTTGTGTAAATATTCACGGATATTGAAATTTGTTGTGGTTAAGAAGAAAATTATTTGCCAAACTAATTAGCAATATCGTATACGTAAACAAGGGTTAAAGAGTAATAATAAACCATGGAAGAAAATATTTCATTAATTATTTTAGAGGTAGAGAATTTTGTTCAGTAACAAATTTAATTTTTCTGAAACCGGCAAGAAACTGCCTACTCTCCTCACCAATTTTAGTATATGGAAAGAAGATTTTTACAAAAACAGTCAAGTAAAATACGTATAAAATCAAAAATAACAGTCTGGTAAAGGACAAAATAGTCTGGTAAAGATTTTATCTGTCTGTTTTGTATTTTACTTTTTTTGTAACTTTGGATACATAGTCTGCTGTGAATACAATTCATATCAAGAAATTTAAACTGTCTAAGTTATTTATGATTAATTATTGATTAAATTAAACGGTTTCAGAAAAAATAATACACATAATACGTCAAGAAAGTGTTTTTACTTGACTCAGTGGATTAAAATAACAACAATAACAAACAACCGCTTCGTCAAGTAAAATATCGATTTCCTGACTTATTATATAATATATTATTACCTCGTCCTAATAACTGTAAAAATTTACAGTAACTATACTGAGAACGTTATAAGGATCGACTAATTTCTTTATATTGTTAATTAATTTCAACAATTATATTCTGGTGAGTGTACTGTTCAAGTTGTATTGACCAACAATTAATTAATTGTTGAATTATTTGATTACATTTAGACCTGAAGATGACTACACCCGTAGCCGAAACGTTGTCAACTAATCTTCAATAAAAGACTACAACTTAAGCCTAAGTCTTTTAATTTTATTCCTATTTTTTACCTGTGATTAAAGTTTTAAAATACTGTAATAAATTTGAAAATTAGTTTAAAAAAAATTGTGTTCAGGTACCAAATTAGGCGTATAATTCTCTGTAACCAGGTGTAATTAATGAAATACAATTATCGAACAATGTTATTTATTTAAATTTTGACAAATTCACATAAATTTTAAAGCGTAGCGTGTTTCTATACCAACAATGTGAGCTCTGTGAGCATATTTGTGTGAAAATCTGAATGGTCCACATACGCATTCAGATTACCAGGAATTCGCACATCAAATAAACCAAGATTTATTCATTTTCTTCTCGGTCGCGGCGCTGGGCTGGAGAACAAGTTTTTCCCGCAAGCGTAACCGTAACGTTAACATAACGTTAGAGCGTCGCGCTTCGTAGGATATGCGTCAGTTTTCCAAGCTTTTATTGTTTGAAATTAACTTTTTCCGCACTTTCCTCTTTTTGCTGTCATTCTTGATTCGTGTTTTTCGCCGACGGGGAAATCGCATTTCGTAATTTAGCTTGAATAATGCGCGAAAGAAGTTTTCGCAGAATGTTGTTCCAGCGCGGCGTTTTGCCGGATTCGCGGGACAAAAGACAAACGAAACATACGCACATATGGTCATAGCCGGAGCGGATAATCCGGTTTTATTTCGTTCTTTGAGGTTGTTTTATCTTGTAATTTCACCAGATAGCTTTAAAGATGCTTGCCAGTTTCAATTCACAAAGTGAATGTTGGTTATTTTAAAAAACTTCTCTTTATTCTATTTGTTTCATTTTGTGTAAAACGGGATTATTTTATTTCCCACCAAATTTTATGTATAATTCTGTTTTTAATGAAATAATCTATACTTTCACAATATTTTATTTATAAATATAAAACTGTATAATTGCTAAATTCATGTTTTATTCAATTTCGAATATATTTTTATCACGGTGCAATTTGTTATATTCAAACAAAAATATATGTAAATAAATTGCATTTATTAGCTTACTTATATGTTTATTTAATTAATGCAAATCAACTAAATATATTCAATATTTTATTAAAAATAAACTATCTATACTAAAGCAAAATATGTGCACACCTACACCATAAAATTATCTAGCTAAAATAACTAAATTTATTTATTTAATTTATTTATTTACTAGATCATAACTAAACAACAAGAATTATATGGGATAGAGAGTTTGTGTGGAGCAGTGGTTTTCAAAATGTGGGTCGCAATCCTTCGGGGGGTCGCGAAGTTATTGGAGGGGGTCATCGGATGCTATTTACAAATTTTAAAATACATGTTTCCATAGATTCATCCAGTTGAAAATTTTACAAATAATTTCAAAATTTTTATTTTTTAATTTTCAAAAAATTGAAAAGATAATGAAAATCTGTGATCACCAATGAATTCCTCTAGTAAAAGTACATAGGTATGCAAAATTTCAGGCAAAAAATCGGACAGACAAAGCTTTTATTACAAAAAAACGAAAAATCGTTGTTTTTTAAATATTTTTGAAGGGGTACCCCTTAAGATTTTTACGAATTTTGGCCATTTTTAGTTTTTTTGCTCTAAAAATTGTATCCGTGGAGAAAAAATTCTGAAATTTGACATACATATGTACTTTTTTGTGAGAAATCTACTGGTGTTTATAGATTTTCATTATCTCGTCAAGTTTTTGAAATACGGACAAAAGAAAATTTTGAGAAAAATAGTAAAATTTTCAAAATTTTCAAAATTTCAGTATAAGTTAATTAGAACACGAGAAATACACACGTTCAAACCGCATTTCAATATCTCTTTTAGTTTTCGAGATATGAGCCTTCAAAGTTAAGATTTAAAAAAAGTCAAAAATCGCTGTAACTCAAAAACTAAAAAAGCTTAACGGCATTCGATTTCTCGTAGTCTGAATTATATAGAACCATATTCGATTTTCAACCGGGTCAACAAAAAATGCGCATTTTTATTAGACGAATTTTTTTAAAACCGTGCGATTAAAAACTATTTTTTTGAAGATCAAACTATGTATAGCTATGCAGAAATATATGTGAAATTGAATGGTGAAAACTTCAATTTCATATTATTTACGACAGATTTTAATGAAATTTAAATACATTATTTTTCATGAGTTTCTAAATTAGCATGAAAATTTCTTGTTTTGTTTATAACTTATACTATAGATAAAATTTAATACTTGTTTTTATAAACTTTCTCGGCTACCAATACTTTTATAAAACAGTCATGACAGAACCACCTTAATGAAAAAATATTCCTTTACTAATTTTTGAAATCGTGGTTCTATGTTTGTAATGTATATTATAAATTAGCCTTTTACAAACAGCAATTTTGATCACATAAACCGAAAGGAGGTCATGGCTCCGAAAAGTTTGAAACCCACTGGTATAGAGCATCATATATAAATAAATACATAAATAAATATGAATGCGGGAACTATTGTTTCTTAGCCGCAATTTATATCCACTACGCTACGATTGTAACGAACCTTGTAAAGTACGTAAACAAATTGACATAAATTTATAATGATCGTAGACGATACAAACACGTAAATGTACTGGTAGGTCAATTAAAGTCCTTTCATTTAAGTGTCAAGCAATCAATAAAATTAATTTTTGATTCAGTCCCGAAGGACACCAAATTAACCTTTTTCCTCTAATGTAATTCCTCAATAACGAACAGTTTCTCTTTTTGTTTTAATTTGAATTGCGTAAAATAAAAAGGTCAGCATAAAAGATGAAAGAACCCAATCAATAGTCCAATCGTTCCAATGAAATATAAAACATTCGATGTGAGAGAAATATATTTTTAATAATTCTATGAATTGCGTCGATATTTCGATGTTTCCTTAATGGCGCAGCCCACGCAGAAAGAAGTGAAAATAAAAGTTAGTGACATGACTGACAAAGACTGTTGTCTCGCTTCGTAACGATTCACATATTTCATGACGGTTTTCGCTCGTAGACGATATAAATGAAGGAATTGTCCGCTAGAACCCAAATAGAAAACTAAGCAATTTTTCACTTTTGTTGGACATTGGATAAGTTGCAAACTTAGGTATTTTCGTAACAACATTTCGGACACTTTATTCTACAAAGATACACATATATCATCGGGTTCTTTTATACCTTCACTCGCCTTACTTTATCCACATTACATTTATTTTGGAAATTATTATTAAAAACTAACTAAATACGAATTAATTACAGAATGAAGGTGAGAATATTATTATTTTCCTATAGATTTGAGAACCTGAGTTCGATTCTCACTGCCGCCAAACTGTACTCCACATTAAAATTAGTCCTTTGACCCTCCCTCCATTACCATATTTAGGGAAAATTAGTATAAAAATTAGTGTGATATGCTAATTGTTACACTAATTTAATCCAGGGAATAACTCAATGCATCTTAGAGTGTTAGTTGTAACGAATTGACGTAACCCACGCAACTAAAAATTGCAAGAAAAAGTATGATTACTTCGTCGAATGTTTGTAGCTCAATTTGTTAGAGCCGTCATCAAGCTTATGAAAATCTCTGGGTTTATATCCCGACAAATGCTCATAGCTTTTTCAAAAAAATATTTCTAATTTTTACATCGTTTCTATATGATAATTTTTATTTATTCATAATGGGGTAGATGGCTGAGTGGTATTGAGTAGGCCTGTGGACTTGAGAACCTCGGTTCGATTCTCACAGCCTGCAAACAATTTTCACCACATTAAAATTACCCTTGTGGCTCCTCCTCTACTACCATATTCGAGGGCTATGATTTGACAGTTAGTAACCATAATTCACGCGCATAAATATATCACTTACCGAAATCTACTTTAGCAAAATGCCACACTCAGTAATGGGTAAAAGGAGTGATGATATATTTATTTATATTTACGTACTTTTTCCTAAATTGGTCATGCAATCTCTTACCCTTAATTTGACGAACATACATCTGTTTTACCATTCGTTTATTCTTTCATTTTTATTCTAATTCAATTTAGAACTACTGTAAATTAGATAATTGGAGACACTTTTTAATAGTTCCTAAGTTTCTTTAGAAAAATAGAATCACAAAAATGTAAATTCATCTTTGTGCTAATTGCAGTACAGTAACTAGAGTCGGGTGTAATAGATTGAATGTAATAACAGTTTTAACTACTTCGATAACAGCATTCCATTGTAATAGTATCAATGTTTCAAGGATAATTATACTCTTTCCAATTAATTACCTCAATATCGTCCTCCCTTACTGCTGTTTCAACCCTAACTCATCATTATCCCGTTGAATCTTGTCATGATCGCATCCGTGTACAAATAGTTTTCCCTGATAAAATCGATTATGGCAAAAAATTTACTACAAGATCAGTAGTCACGGCAACAGTAAACAAAAAAAAATAACTAGAGGAAAGACAAAAGAACAATGAAAAAAAAGAGAAACGCTCTTAGTTTAGAAAGGGTAGCGAGAGAAAGAGGGGAAGGGTAGCTCAACTGCTCAACACATTAATAAAAGAGGAGAGTTGTTTCCGTTTGGACAAAGAATCAAAGTGAACTGGGTAGTGGATTTATTGACCGGATGTGCGCTGTGCCAGGCCTACCGGAAACGAGACAGAGCTGCTATATGTCTTTATATGAAACTTCATAAAAAGAATATTATAAAGAATTGTTCTACTGTGAAGTACTGTTATTTTCGCTTTTAATTTATCACGAACTTTGACAGAAAATGTTTCAAATTTATGTTTACTCATTAACTTTTACTACTGGTTACATAATATACTCTTTTTTCATGGCCTTATCGAAAAGTAAAGTTTTCTTTCCCTCATTTATTCAGTGGTATCGAGTCGGCTTGTGGATCCTAAGAACCCTGGTTTTCACCAATTTAAAATTACCCCTGTGGCTGCTCTACCACTAACATCTTTGGGGGGCATGATTTGACGGTTGGTAACGTACTTCACGTTCATAAATATATTACTTGCCAAGATCTGCTTCGGCATAGTGCCACACCCAGTAATGGGTAGAAGACGTGATGATATATTTATTTAATATTTATTTACGAGTATATTTAAGAGAAAATTATACTTTTCATTTACAGGAAAGAGAGTTTTTTTTCTACTACTTTAACTGAAAGTAGGTTTTTTCCAGGGGTAGTTTTAATGTTGTCGAAATTGTTTGTCGGCTGTGGGAATTGAACCAGAGTTTCTTAAATCCACAGTCTGACTCGATTCCACTGAGCCACCTACCCCATTAAATTAATAAGTAATATTTTACAAAGTACTGAACAATTTACTTAAATTTCTCCGATATTGAAAACATGCATGCATCTTTTTATTTGGAGCAAGGTTGCGTTTGATCATAACACATATGAATCTCACCCCCAATAGCTGTCATCCCTCACAAACATGTTGACCTTGTAAGTCATATTTTCCCCTAGCAAGGAAACTGTTATCTAAATCTCCAACTGTCAAGTTATAAATTTTCACACAAAACATAGCGCTCGCAAAAACCGAATAATTGAATATCATATTTTAGAGAACGTCTGCGTATACATCATATCTCGGAATTCTCGTTGGAGAATGGAAATAATTGGAAGAACGTCGGTTTTCCATTAATAATAGAATACAATGGCCGACAGACTTTGTAAATATTTTACATGTTTTGATAATACGTTTGATTGCTGTGAACTAGAATGAAATATTTGCCAAATATTTTCAATTATTACTTTTTCGATATTTAGAGATCATATATTATAAGAAAAGTTGGACAAGTATTGCAGATAATTTTTTTAAAATTTGAAATTTCTTGCTAGACTATCTAAAATTAGGGGAAAAAATAAGGAGAACAATTGAATATTAATAGCAATTTATTGCAAGATAATAAAGAAATATTTATATCAAAAAGTAAATATAAAAAATAAATCTTTAATTTAAGGAAATGTTGGCGACATCATATTCTTCCAGTGTCTTTCACATTTTTCTTTATATTGTCTTTTCTGATCTTCATTTAATAGCAATTCAATATCGCTATCATTCAGATCCATTTCCTTACCCGAATAAAATTCCTAGAACAATATAATAGTTATTTATGTACCTCGAACGACTTACAAACCTTTGGGTCTGAGGCCCTCAGCCTTGTAAGCATCGCACTTAGACGACATAAACATCAAGTAATACCCGTGGTGCATATAATATTTTATGTCTTACTAGTATTTTTAATACTCTAACTAATTAATAACAGATTACTTGGTAACACTGAATAGAATAAAGGTCAGTTTTTGACAATATTACATCACTTTCAATGCTCTATAGCCTATTAAAATCATGTAATGCCCTAAGGTATTATAAAATTAATAATGTACCTTGTATCAATAGTATTAAAAAACAATCATGAACTAGGAAAACAATAAAATTTTTGTATTATGTGTCCAAAATGAATGTTTTGTTGTTGCGTGCGAGAATCTCACTATTTAAAAGTCATTCGAACGCGCCAGAAAACACAAATTTCGTCCACGAAATACAAATAACAGTTTTTCTACAACTGTCAAAAAAGAATAATTAAAATATATTTTCAAAACGTTCAAAACGTTTATTAAAACAGTGATAAAATATATTTTATGCACAACCGGGCCGAAATTCATGTGTTTTAGCCCTAACAAGCGGGCTTAAACACTTCTTTTTGGCCCTAGGGCCATATAAAAATAATTTCTATGGATATATAAGTAAAATGACAATTTTTGTTTATTGTGAATACTTGATTTTACAAAATATCATTTCCACATATAACCTATGTACATACTTGAATCTTTTGAACATATAATTAAATATTATTTTGTTGTGCATAAAATATTGTATGTACCACGGGTGAAATTAGCGTTTTTGTCCCTTGATACATAACTATTTTTCATTATTTGAGTGGTTGTTAAGGTAATATAGTTATTTTTTTTCACGTGATCAATAACAATATAAAATGTCGTGTTTTTTTGAGAGCTGTAGAAAAATTATATTTTTACACGTATTTTAGTATAATTTCTTAACTTACGGCTGCTCGTTCTTCTTTAAATTCTTTTTCCAGCTCAATATTTCCATGAATAACATCTACAACAAAGTTTAGAAAATATTCTATATTACGATCTGTTATTTCATATTTTGAGTATAGTTTCAAAATTGTTTGATATTCCGGAATTCTAAATGTTTTAATTGTCCAAAATGTTCCATTGTACTTCATAGAAAATGAATATTTTCTTTTTGAAGAAAAGTGGTCAGGAAACAGTTTTTTAGGTTTTATTGAAAAACTAATCATATCGGGACTGAAAAATGACCATGTTATTCCTTGTATGGAAAATTCCTGAAATGCTGATCTTCTTGCTTGCTGCTCAGCTACTTTCCTTTGTTCTTCTTCTAACTTCTTTTGTTTCTTTCTTTCTATTTCTTTCTGATGTCGCCTTTCAAATACTATTGAATAATCTGTAACATTAAGATTGTTTAGCAAAGTACAACATATTTTTCAGACGACCACTTATGAAAACAACCATAACAACAACATAAATTGCTACTGAAAGTTGAAAATAACATACACTGATATGTTATTATATCGCACACTTGTAACATATCAGATGAAGTTCCACTGCTTGACAACAGATGGTGTTACGATGAAAGAAAATTATAAAATAAGTGAAAAGAATTTATATTATTACTTAAATCAAAGTTTTGGAGATTTTTCAACACATTTAAGCCGATAAATCTTATTTTTTAAATTAATAATAAATTATTTACTAATATTTTAGCATTATTTACTATTTTGGCATTACGGTTAGTACAGTAGTTGGTATCACCACACCTAACTTCAAACGTCAAATGTCAGCGCTTACCTTCAAAAACGCATCAGCTATCAAAGTGTAACAACAAGGCTCTTGTAAAGTTTAAAAAAAAATATTCTGTGGTCGTCTGAAAAATAGTGTAATCGCACGAAAGTGTGATATATATGCTCGTGTACTTAAATCACTCGACGCTACGCGCCTTCTTTTTCAATTTGTACACTCGCACGTTATCTTGCACTTTCGATGTTTGTTATGTAATATACTATAAGTTAATATTCGTTAGTTTGACTAACCTTCACTACCAGTACTATCAGAAGGAGAAGGAATAGCATAGCTTAATTGAGACTTTGCTGGTAAATCCCAAAGAGTAGTAGTTGATGAAATATAACTAATTGGAGAATCTGGTACATTGGTTTCTTGGAGATCATCTTCAGTAAGTTCTCGATCATCAGATCTCATTGGCGATAATACCATCGACGACATTGAATTTACACTTCTGATACTGCTGTCAGAAGATAATCTCCTTCGAATGCTAGATGTTTTTCTGGTGACAGCAATTTCCGGTATTTGAAAGATATTATTTGGACTAATTGATTTATCTTCATTTATGTTTCCTCGACTAATTACGTCGTAGGATTTTCTTTTGTTTAATATAGGTGATAATATTATACGATCATCTTCAGTAATTTCTTTATCTGTATATCTGATATCTTCTCTTTCATTTTCTGGACCAACCAAATCAATAGTACTTTTTCTGGTTAACACGGCAGAAGATGAACTTTGTGGTGAATTTTGTTCGAACCATAATTTTATTTTCTTTGCTAGTTGCCTTGTATCTTTTATTATATTTCTTCTTTTTCTTCTGGATTCAGATGTAGGAGAACGTAATTCATAATCAGTTAATATTTCTTTTGATGATGGGGAAGAAGCACAATGAAAATATTTACTAACAACTGTACGACCAGGTGGTGGTAAAATATTATTTGGGTCTTCTTCAAAATCTATTACTACTCTTTGATGTATTGAGTTAGAAGACAAAGAAGAAATATAGCTATCAGGAGTAGGAGGTCGAGGTATAATAGCAACTATTGGAGATATATAGACGTGCATTGATTTTTGTTTTGGAGTAGAGCTTCTTGGGAACTCTCTATTAGAAGGTGTAATTGGTGTTTTTGGTCTAGTTTCGGTTTCTATGTCGTAGTCGCTTAATGGTATCACTCTTTTTCTTTCCATCCTTATCACTGGAGATAAAGGTGGAGATGTTTGAAAGAAAGACATGTTTCTTACGTTTTCTTGAAGTACCTGTGAAATAAACAGCGTCGTTACTAACTAAAGTTTTTTGAAAAATAATTAAAACAAGTTTTGGTCAAAGTTCTGGAATAATTTATTTAATTAGACGATTTGGTATATTGAAAACGTTATGAAGATCGACTGACGTAATCAAAAAATATAACTAGATGAATGACATAAGGTGTTGCTACGTTCACATGTAACCAATTTTAATTGTATGCTTCTTTGGAGATAACAAGATTTCATGTATCTTTGACTTCGCAGATATTTTAGAGACTTTTAGTGCGTCCAGTACTCTCTAATAAATTGTAAATTAATAATAAAAATTAATGACATATAACTAATTTACCTGTCGTACAACATTTAGAGGCAAGAGCGGTCCATTATTTGTATATTCGTATTCAAAAGAAATTATTAAATGAAGAATCAGCAATTGATATACATTTAACAAATTTCTTCCCATTGGCATTGTTATAATATAGCTTTTAAAAACTAATGTTGGTGAAACTCAAAGATCTTAAACAGATTTTTTGATGTTTGAAACAATTGATCATTAATCTGACAAATCAATGACAACTCGATATAGACAGAAAATGTGTCATGTTAACGTGCAAAATATAAAATTATTATTAAAAATGAAAAATAATTATTTTATACATCGATAGTAAATAAAGCGGTAAAAGTGCAGTATCACTGACCAATTTTTTTAAATGTAATTTTAGGTTGGTAAAATTTTATGAATTTCAAAACTCCCTAAAAATTACTAAATAAACCAGTGATTCGAAACTGTTATTTGAAAAATATTTTCACAAGCATGATGTAATCTACTATTATCAGGAAATAAAAAATAATTCTTTTTAACTTAACCAAACCTTATCTCAGTCTTTGCCGTTTTTATACATTTATGACATTTATACTCCTTTGCGGTGAGCTTCAAATCTCTGAAAAAGTTTCAGGATCGCTGATAAGTAAATGTCATTATAGTGGTGGGAGAAATTTTAAAAATATGTCAGTGATACTGCATTTCAGCCAATATAGCTATTATTCAAAGTTCTTATATAAGATTTGTGTTTCAATGCCTTTTTTAAAAAATTGTCATTTAAATATTGCACCAGTTCCTTATGATTTTATTAAGTTTTATCAGGATGGATGACGTTTATAACGTTTTAAGTATACACTAAATATGTAGCTTCCCTAGGAAAAATATTAAAACAACAAAACTATAAAAAACTATGTAACAAGAAGTAAATGAAAAAATGATGTGTAAAACTTTTTTACATTTATTAGTGCGATGTATCGGCTAAAGTAATAAAACAATAAAATTTAAATTACATTTTCAAACACAAATTGAAAAATTTTAAAGATAAAATCATGTTGACTAGTGAATAAATAAATATGATATAATGTTATGCAATAATGAGAGTACGAGAATTTATCATGTGTCACCTTCCAAACAAAAAGTATCAAATTCCTATGAAACAGTAATCGTAACATCAACGATTATTCCAGGTGACTAATCAAAGTTTCATTTGGACTGTTTTTGTGCCATGTCACTGTTCGCACACATACATAAACTCACCTATACACATGTGTATAATGATTGTCAGTGATATATGAACACAGTAAATATAGTAAATGTAATGAATACATGCGTGACCACACGCAAATATGATATACATTAAATATTTAAACATTAAACGCTGCTATACTGACATGCAATATATTGGGGAACAATTTATCTTCTAATTTATAATAACAATTGAAATGTCATTGGTAATTGCAAGTTCTATATATGTTACCACGAAATACAGCATGTTATTGGCCTTTGCAATATATGATCATGTCAAAGCTTGTTAATTATTAAAGTTATTATTCTAATTCAACCAAATTTCAAATTGCAAAACTACCTGTTTTCTATACAGGGTCTTCTTTTTTATATTACACATAGGAGAAACAATGTTAAATTGTTACATGTTAATTTGCCATAAGAATATTTATGATCGAAGTGGCGAAGGAAAAAAGTGAATCAAAATAATTGAAAACGTCAGTTTGACATAAAAAATTGATTCATTTTTTTCCCTTCGCCACTTTGATCTTAAGTCCTCTTGTGGAAAATGAACATGTAACATCGTTTCTCCTATGTGTAATATAAAAATAAAGACTATGTATAAATACAAATTAAAGACAGTCTAATTAAATTACAAAAAGAAAAATTAAAATACCGCCAGGATTTGGACCTGGGCCCTATGAACTTTGGTTATATGCTTTAGCAATTTAATAGAGAGGAAATCTGGAATAAAATCAAATTTAAATTGATTAATAATTACTTAGAAAATAATAATTAAAAAAATATATATATTTCATCACGCTTTCTACCCATTACTGGGTGTGGCACTCTGCCGAAGTAGATCTCGGTAAGTGATATATTTTGCGCGTGAAGTGTGGTTACCAGTCGTCAAATCACGGCCCCCAAATATTTCTCGTTATTTGAATAATATAAAACCACATTTTAAAATATTTGAACAAATTTGATTGTTTAAAATTCTTGAAATTAGACTAAGTCAAGGCCCAGTTTCATAAAACGATGTTAACTATGTTGTTAGCTAACACTATGTTAAAAGTTAACACTAGCCAAAATGGCTGACATCACATTGTACATATTTTCTGATTTTTTTGTAATAATTAGTTAATATCAGCATTAAAATGTTCTTTTTAATTTCAATAACAATGGTAGAACAATATTCATACTACAGAAATTATAACGTTTTAAAATATTGAACTGTCAAAATTTTTGACATTTCTTGGATGTGTTTTATTTATTGTAATTCAACTTTTACGCGTAGTTACGAACGTAATTAGATGACAACATTTAATGCAACCGAGCCTAGTTATAGGTAAAAAAGGAAATGATAAATTTGAATGTATTACTACAAAGAAGAACCATCAGACGTATCCATGATGAAAAAAACAGTATCAGCATATGTGAAACGAAGAAGTGCTATACTCATACTTATCATTGATATGCACAAAGATCACGTGCGTTAAAAAAGGATAGTGATAATGTCCATATTTGCTCCATAGTTGCTGAATTTTAGCGAGTGTTTTTTATATTTCTTTTGTGTGCAAAGACGGTGCCTGGCCGCCTCGGATTCTAGTAAATGATGAATGTGCGTAAAAGCGAAAAAAAGAGCGATTTACAGATGAAAAATTCACGGGGCGACCTCTGACGTACACCGTTCAGTTTTGTAAATATCGCGTCGTGTTTTTCTTTTTGTTCGACGGTCTGTTTTATTGTTAAATGGAAATGGCGAAATTTCTAATTAGACGAAGATGTTTCAAGTATTTAGATAATCAAATTAATTAGTTTCATTGATTCATAAGTATATTAAAGTAATTTTAAACTTCATTATCCCTCTGGAAAATATGTAAAATTAATCAACGGTATCTCATTTTTTCTCTTTGTACCTAATTCAATTTGATTTTATCAATTGTTTAAATATGTACTTAAAATACTAGTTAAATTCGTAAATCTGTTGTTTGAAACATCTTTAGAAAGAATGTTTTATTTATTAACTAACTCCTGGTGTAACTACGGTTGGTACAACTGCCTCTAAGTCTACTAAAAGCACATACAATTTAAATAAAAAACAAAATAAAACAGTTTTAAATCCGCAAAACCTTCAGTTTCAACGTTGCAGCATCCGCAAAACAAATGCAATACCATTAAAATTTCATCCGCACATCAGTTGTGCGCTGGCGTCAGTGGCGGCAGTGGCGTCAGAATGCAGAGGCGACTGTTTTTGTGTTTTTTTTACTTAAGGGAATTAATTAAAATCCCCGAATAATAAAGTAGAGTTACGCCAACGCAGTCTACGTGATTAAAGTGAAACATTATGACAAATCTTGGGCGTAATTTCTGGGGGCAAGTGGCGTAAACAGCGCGGACCGTCTCGTAAATAACCGGAGAAGAGTTCTCCGGGCGTTGTGGTTTTGCATGCATTCCGGGCACGCCACCCAGCGGTACTCAACATGTTACTTACACACAGATAACTTCATTTTAAAACAGGAATTTTTCTCTATTTCAAGTGACATTTCTGTCGCACGCAACTATTTAATAAAGAGTGAATTTACTATTATGTCTGTACGAATAGACGCGTATGTTAATCATGGATTGTGGCATTATTTAAAGTAGCACACTTTACGGTCAATATTTTTTTGCGATCATCAATAAAAAATTATGCATGATTTGACACATGAATGAAAAATATTAGCATGGTAAGGTAATAATGGACAAACGGCTTAAAGTTGTAGTTATTTTATTAAAGATATAATAACGACGTTTCGGCCAAGGCTATGGCCATCTCCAGGTCAAAAGCGTTAAAATAAACGAATAACAACAATATAAGTTAAGTTACGAATTAATTATTTAGGGCGAACATATATAAAAAATGAAAAAATACGTAAGAAGCTAAATAGGCAAAAATCATGACTTTAATTTTATATGTTCGCCCTAAAGAGTCAGATAGTCGACTGAACGTCGTTATTACATCTTTAATAAAATAACTACAACTTTAAGCCGTTTGTCCATTATTACCTTACCATATTACTTTCGGTTTACTAAAATACTCTACTAGAAAAATATTAGCATACATACATAACATCACTTTTTATTCTGTGGAGAACACACTTTATTTAAATAACTCGAACTCTAAAAAAACATTCATACATCAGACTCATCAAATAATCAGTCCTCGTCAAATATTCTCATCCTCGCTACAACCACATTCATAGTTCCCTCTATTCTCGCAAAAGTTCAGTTTCTGGCTTTATGATACAAATAACTAGAGATTTGAAGTAAACCAGTCAAATAAATAAGTGATTTTGTTCAGTAAGTTTAAGTTAGATCTGATTCAAATGGCAAATGGAATACGCCAAATAACATACAGGAATATTGGAATAAATAACAGATAAAATAATTCATTTTTACTGTATTTCGACCAAAAATCATTTACTCTGTTAATTCTATTTTACTTTTATGCATTTTGCTCTCGTATAAAACTGCCAGTATAAAAAAATATTATTTTTAACCACACTTCTTACGGAACTGTCATTAAGCTGACATTATATTATTTTTGATAACAGCTAAAAAAAATGATAGGGTAAATTATTCTGGTTTCAGAATACCGCAATTGTAATCATCTGTAAAATAACGATGAAAAATAAAAATTGTCATTAACTTATCATTATCATTAACAGATAATGATCCAGGTACAGAATCTGGGGGAATAACATGCTGGAGAACTAAACTTGCCGGACTATTGTGGATGCATTTTTATATTTCACTTACCGAATTTTGATGTATGTGGCAGAATTACATGTTTATAAATTGTTGAAGTAACTTTATAATAAATTTATTTTAATGTTTTTCTAAAAATGTTGGACACTGGTAAAAATGTATTCTTATGACTGTTTTTGATGGCAATATTTGCACTACGACAGCCCAATTGCAAGTTAAATACGGTGTACTGTCCGGTCGCTACTTAAATTGTATGTTTGTTTCGTTTAAACATGCTTTTCTTTAGTTTTCGAGAATTATTGGTAGTGTATAGACGTTCTACAGTATATTTGCAGAAATATTAGTGTTTTTAGCGATTTTGTAAACTATATTATGTGGTAAAAATTAATAAATATGCTTCCTAAATATTGTTGTGTACTGCAGACAAAATTCTAATTATTTGTGGTGTGTGTTTCATGTATAAACTATATTTTAAAACGCCTTCATCTAAATGGACAGTTGACAAAACGAGTAAGTCTAATTTACATTGCTGTATAATTAAATATAAAATAAATAAAAATAAATATATCATCACGCCTTCTACCCATTACTGGGTGTGGCACTCTGCCGAAGCAGATCTCGGTAAGTGATATATTTTGCGCGTGAAGTGCGGTTACCAGTCGTCAAATCACGGCTCCCAAACATGTTACTGGTGGAGGAGCCACAGGGGTAGCTTTTGAAATTATGAAAATTGTTTGTCGCCTGTGGGAATCGTACCAGAGGTCTCAGGATCCACAGGCCGACTTCATACCACTGGGATAGCCATCCCATTTAAAATATATAATAATATAATTAAATATACGTTTTTAATATAAATAAATGTTTATTAGTAACAGAATATGTTTGAAATAATATCATATATATTCAGTATCTACTATAAAAAAAACCTGAATACGCTTGTCTAGTTTTTGTTACTTCCATTGCAAAAATACCGTTCCATACTAAAATAAAAAATTTAAATCTTCTTCAAATAACAAAAATCAGAATACAAAGGCAGATATTTTAGGGAAATAGACTTTTTTATGAAACTGAAAAGCGAAATGAACGAGTATTAAATTGAGAAATCAATATAACACTGAATGAATAAAGTAAATACGGCAGAGTAAAAAAAAATCTATTGAAAAACGAAATATTGTAAATAAAACCAGGGATAAAATTTATTGTGCAGGGAACAAAAAGTCAAGTTCGGCGTCGCGGAATAAAGTATAAAATATAAATGGTGTTACCTGTGAAATAAAATTCATATTTTACTTTTATTTTATATGGGGTAGGTGGCTCCGTAGTATCGAGTCGGCCTGTGGATTTCAGAACTCGAGTTTGATTCTCACAGTCGACAAACAGTTTTCTATTTGATTTTTGAAAAAAATACCTTATGCAAAAATACGTGAAGAAAGTGTTCCCTGGATGTACAAACAACTATTTTAAAATAAAATCAATATAACATCACGCCATTTTACCCATTACTGGGTGTGGCACTCTGCCGTAGCAGATCTCGGTAAGTGATATATTTATGGGCGTGAAATACAGCCGTCAAATCACAGCCCCCAAAGATGTTATTGGCGGGGAAAAACCACAGGGGTAATTTTATTGTTGTAAAAATTGTTTGTTGGCTGTGGGAATCGAACCCGAGTTCTCAAATCCACAGTCCAACTCGATACCACTGAATCACCTACCCTATATATAAATTAATTAAATTTACTTGCAATACTGCTGAAAACTTAAACATTTTGCGCACCACCGAAAATTTTCAAACAGGGTCACACCCAATAGTTATCTACCCAATATAAATTATGATTATAATCTTTGGTATTCTCTCCCTTCTACCCCATTCTATGAAGTCACTAGCCCTAACAAAACCCCACCCTACCTTACCACTAGATGAAGACTTCATTACGTAGTTACCGCGTGGTATTTACCGCTGACAGTCATTCCCTACAAGAATGCGCTAAGAGTCCCCACCCCTGGGGTTGAAAGGGGGGTCACAAGGTTAAATATTCGCTGCTGCAACGGAAACGGAAAGATGGGCTCTTGTTAAATAAATGTCCGGTGTTGGAGAATGCTGTTGTGTGGATAAGAAATGAGGATGTTTAACTCTGGACAAATGGAAGAGGGTTGAGCACAGGTGGGGATGGAATTTGGGGATGTGGAGCTATGTTAATGGTGTTTCATCTACCAGTTTATAAATTACGTTTGGACGGATGAAGGTAGAAGGTAGAAATACCGTTGGAACATTCTCTGCTTGTATTCAGATTTTTAAATAAATTTAGTTATTGCGAGTACCTACATTTTGCCAACAAACTACGGAGATATTAGCCGCTAGTATGAACAACCGATTACGGTGAAACATGTGGCTTATTATAAAGGACAGTCCTTTATACTAGAGCAGTAGTTTTCAAACTTTTCGCAGCCATGACCCCGTTGGAGGCAAAAATCACAAATATATTCTTTCGCGATCCTCTTACTTGTGTGATCACAATTGCAGTTTGTAAAAGGCTGATTTAATCATGTGCATTACAAACATAGAACTACGATTTCAGAAATTAGTAAAGGCAAAATATCTCATTAAGGCGGTTCTATCATGACTGTCTCATGAAAGTATAGGTAACAGAAAAAGTTTATAAAAACTAATATTTAATTTTTTGTATGGTGTATGTAGGTTATAAACAAAATAACAAATTTGCATACTAATGTAGAAAAAAATAATATATTTAAATTTCAATAAAATCTGTAGTAAATACTTCCAAGATAGTACCACATTAAGGATTAATTTAAAATAATATAACACTAGTTATGAATTTGAGGATTTCACCATTCGATTCCACATATATTTCTGGGTAAATATACATATTTGAATCTACAAAAAAAAATTTTTAATCGCTGGAGTAATGATCTGAAAAAATTCGTTTGATGAAAATGCCAATTTTTTTGTTGAACCTGTTTAAAAACTGAAAAATTTTAAAACATATTTCTATTAATTCAGACTACGAGAAATCGAATGCCGTTGAGCACATCTTCATATCTTTTTTAGTTTCCGAGTTACAGCGATTTTTGACTTTTTAAAAATCTCAACTTTGAAGGCTCATATCTCGAAAACTAAAAGAAATATTGAAATGCGGTTTAAACGAGTGTATTTCTCATGTTCTAATTAACTTATTCTGAAATTTGGAAAATTTAGAATATTTTACAATTTTTTTTAAAATTTTCTTTTTCCCATATTTCAAAAACTTGACAAGATAATTAAAATCTGTAAACACCAGTAGATTTCTAGTAAAAAAGTACATATGTATGTAAAATTTCGGAATTTTTGCTCCACGGATACAATTTTTAGAGCAAAGAACGTAAAAATGGCCAAAATTCATAAAAATCTTAAGGGGTACCCCTTAAGAAATGATTAAAAAACAGTAATTTTTCGTTTTTTTGAAATATAAACTTTATCTGTGCAAATTTTTGTCTGAAATTTTGCATACCTATGTACTTTTACGAGTGGAATTCACTGGTGTTCACAGATTTTAATTATCTTTTCAACTTTTTGAAATATTAAGAAATGAAAATTTGAAAAAAATTTAAAATTTTCAAAATTTTCAAAATTTCAGTATAAGTTAATTAGACCAAGAGAAATACACTCGTTGAAACCGCATGTCAATATCTCTTTTAGTTTTCGAGATATGAGCCTTCAAAGATGAGATTTAAAAAAAGTCTAAAATCTCAATAACTCGAAAACTAACAAAGATATGAAGATGCGCTCAACGGCATGCGATTTCTCTTTGTCTGAATTATATAGAACCATATTTTAAAATTTTTCTATTTTTGAACTGGTTCACCAAAAAAGGGGTAATTTTAATGTAATAAAAATTGTTTATTGGCTATGGGAATTGAACACAGGTTCTCAAATCCACAGTACAAGTGTTAAATTATCTACGAACCATTAAAAAATAAAACAAGCGTTTCATTTATCATCTGACAGACTGATAAGCCGGGCTAAAAAGTTGTTCTAAAGTTTATAATAAATTTGAGAAGAGATTTATATCATGCGAAATGATAATACTAGCAGCACATGTTATGAATATTCAGTTGAACTGTTGTGAACAAACAGCGCTTTATTTCAAATCGAATATAGAACTTATGGCTCAAAGTTCAGTAGATAGAAATATAGAAGTTGTTGGCAAAGTGTAATTTAGTGGATGCAAGTCAAGTTATCTGAAATATATGACAGTCGATAGCGCAGTGCAGCAAAGTTCCCACTCCGCAGAGAGAGTGCGCGTCGAGCGTGGAATCTACGAAAGAGAAACTCTAATTTCCTTCTGTTTCGCATTCGCTTAATTGCCGATAACGTTTTTCTTTCTACTTCGTAAAGAGCCCCGGAGCATTTAATTATAAGTTTTATTCAAGTTCCAGTTTGACTTCGGTCAACGCAAAAACTGGAACGCCATTTTGAAACTCGTATTTAACTTACTTAACTGGCCGATCTTTAAAAGCAAATTTACAAATGAGATTTTGGGACTACGATCTGATGCGGGCCAATGGCTTTAAGTTTTCATGGAGATTTGTTTAATGAAATTACAAGAATGGAAAGCAGATTTTTATTTCGATAGATGGCAGTTGTTCTAAACATTTTCACTTTAATATTTTGAAGCAATTCATTATGGTTTATTGTTTATAATACAAAGTGATCAAAAGGAATTGTTTCAGGAGGCAATAAAAATAACTATTTGAAATTGGTAAGCCTGATACATAAAATAATTTCCTGTTGTTGACAGTGACATTAGAAAATTTAAATAATAATAATAAGTATTTCTATTACTCAAAAATCATCCTATTAGCTGTCAAACTACTGACATAACCTATTTGTATTTATTAAACATATCAAATAGTATTTCCGCTTTTAGCTGGCATTGTGCCAACTGTGGAATAAAAAGATTTCCGGAATTGTATTGCCAACTGAAACAATTCCTTTTAATCACTCTGTATCTCGTAATAATAATAATAATAATGGGGTGGCTAGCTCAGTGGTATGAAGTCGGCCTGTGGATCCTGAGAACTCTGGTTCGATTCCCACAGGCGACAAACAATTTTCATAATTTCAAAAAACTACCCCTGCGGCTCCTCCACCACTAACTTTTTTGGGGGCCGTGATTTGACGACTGTTAACCGCACTTCAGGCGCAAAATATATCACTTATCGAGATCTGCTTCGGCAGAGTGCCACACGCAGTAATGGGTAGAAGGCATGATGATATATTTATTTATTTATTTGTATCTCGTAATATCATATAGATAATCAATTTTATTAGTGACAGAAAAACACTAATTTACTTATGAATTAAATATTAATTATTTAATGTAATTCAACAAGGTATTAAATATATTCCAATTTCTGCTATCGACATATATTAAATGAATGTTCTCTATTAATGTAAATGTATGTGAAATAACAAAACAATAATTAATTATTTTGTTAAAAAAAGAATAACCATTGTGTTA